>CAXKWD010000008.1:152213763-153560023 GCA_964059195.1 Ectobius pallidus
TGCATGGTGAACAACCAAACAACCGTTCAACGGAGGTATAAGCAGCTTTTATTAGTAAGGCTGATAATGTGAACTTTATGCAGATCAAACAAAAATCTCACTATATTTAACAATCTCGACAGAATGAATGCAATTATATTTATAAGCATAGGTTTTTTATGCAGTAGTTATTTTTACCTTCATTTTTTCTACATCATCCTTCTGCTCTATAGGAACATAGAAGTTAGTTTCTTTGCTCTTTTTAGTTCCTTTGAGTTTCTTGCCTTTACTATCAGCGTCAAGATCATCAGAACCTTCCCCATCTATAGTGTCTGGATCCCTTTCAGGGAAGCAGAACTTCAACATTGTATTGAAGAATTTTTTTGTGAGACCTGCAATTTAAATTAATATATTAGATTTGAAAAAAGAAGAATTGTCACCTGAGTGATATTAATCATGCATTGCAGACGTATCAAGTATCAATGTGAAAATTATGAATTTTTGGGTGAGGTAAGGCGTGACTAAAATGAATTCAAGGATTTAAATACTGTAACTTTTAGTTCCTTTTACAAGGAGGCTTGACTTAAAATTACTTTGATATTAATTGTTCTTCTACAAGATGCCTTTCTTATATTATAACTAGACTTCGGATTTTAGGTAAAAACCTATTTTAATCCTTAAGTGATATATGGACAAAAACTTGTATATGCATGTTTCATAAGTGACTATGCCTAAAACTGATACTTTTATAGGACCTAAAACAGCCTATTTTTACGTTAGAGCCTAATATTGCCTTTTTGCTTGTTTTTCCTCTAAAGTTCAAAATAAGTTATGTTTTCTTATAAATTCTAGCATTTATTTTTAGTTCGCACTAAATTTTTAGCTTGGAATGAGCAGTACATGACACATTTGTGACGTGGTTAAATAGTAAGGAATGTTTCGTCTTCAGTAGAAAAATTCCTTGGAATTCCCAAGAAAATGTAGTGTTTTTCTCACGACTCCCACATCCAGTAACAAAAAAAACTTAGTTCTCTGAATCACTGAGGGATAGGCCTAAAAGGGGTTGAATATACTAGCGTGCGTAGCGTCTGGGCCCAGGGATTAGGTTTTCACTGTTATGGTAGTAATACAGGCCCTAATAATAGGTCTATATAATTCTGTGTACAAAGGCCTATATCTGTGTTTTATCATGATTATTGATTAATGGTGATTTCAATAAATATATTCTGCATTGCAATTGAGATATTTCAGAATATTGGCAACCTAACGATTTTATAAGAGACTATTTTACGATTTTTAGAACCTATTTTCCAATTTTAGAGCCTATTTTAGGTACATAAAATAGAATTTTTAGCGACCTAAAAGTCCGAAGTCTAATTATAACTTGATCCTATTATTTCACTAAATATACAGAGAATTCCAGTTCACAACAATAGCCTAATATAAAAGGATCTTAAGATAATAAAAAAATAAAAAACTTTTGTAACAGAAAATGCTTTTATTAATTTTTTATTCCTTGAATGCAGCAGTTGTAGCACTCTCACCTATTGTCAGAGGAACTACGTTGATTTCAAAATGCTCTTTCACGGAAATCCCTCCTACAGGTGCTTTCTCTCGACAAAAGACACGTACCGCTCGCTGTAACAATAAACTCAACCTAGTTAAAACTGCATAAATATTTTTTAATATTAAGGTATGAAGATCCCATTTGTATACCAATCTTCCTTCTTTTTTTGAAGAGCTTACCTTCCTATCTACAGGCATGTTGCTCTGAATTTCGGTTGGGGACAGAACTTCTTTATACACTTGATTTGGTAGCAAATTGGTCATGCGCACATAACCCAATTCCAACAAGTGCTCTCCAGAGTCATCACTTTTAGAGTTTTTAGTGTACCTACAAAGAAAAATAAAATGAGGAAAATAAATACAGTAGGCCTATCTGGTTTTAGTTGCAATATTTACTTACTTACAATAACAGCATAAGTTAACAATTTATTTTTCTTGAATTCATACCTTTGACTCTATTTTACTGTATGGGGAGGCATTTAAAAATTTTCTTGGGTGACAATAAACACATGTAGAGAGTATTCAATATTAGTTAATCAAATTGGCACCAAAAGACCTCCATTTGCTTCCATTTCAGAGGTACAAGAAATGGGCAGCAGGTGACACAAGCTAGCAGCAATCAAGCAAACTTCTCTAAAGAGGATATGCTTGCAACTAATAAAGAGATTCATCTGTATGGATTCTTCTTTAGCAAATGATAAACAAACAAGGTTTTCAGTCTTAACTCGCTCAAGAGATTTGTACCATATTCTGGTAGTATATTAAGCATTGCATATTAATATTTAAGTAATTCAGCGTGACTCTGTTTATGTAAACGCAAAGGTCATGATGTAGAATGTGGAAAACAGAAACAGAATTTATTCAAAAAATGGAAATTTTTAAATTAAAAATTGAATATCCAGCTATTATTTTCATTAGCGCATTCATTTTGAACAAGTCGAAGATGGGATGAAGATGTTAATGATGGCCAGATGATATGCGAGGACCACAAGGACCTAAAGTTACCTGACATTTGTCTCATAGGTGAGGAAAAACCCCAAACAGGTAACTTCCCTTACCAGGATTCAAACCCGGGCCCGCTGCATTAGAGGAGCAATTGCATCCCCTGCACCACAGCAGCGGAATGGTAAATATTTTAAATTCTCAAAATATTTATTCCTTAAAATTGGGATTTTCTTTAAAGCAGGAATTAAACAAATTGTTCTTTTGGTAATTATGCAGCGACTTTAAATTTTATTCCTTGAAAATTATTTAAAAAGTCGGAATGTTAAAAGTGGGTTTTACTATAAAATGCTCCTTATAAACAAGCCATGCTAAAATAAGAAGGTCAACTTACAAGAAGTTGCTAAGTACTAGGTCAGCAATACCCAACTGGCCATCAGCCTCGGTTAGTCGCCACTGAGCATGTTTGAAACATATCTCATTGGCTCTCACAGTTGTGACAGGCTTATCCCCTCGCATTGTAGCTAGTTTCTGATTTGCAGACAACTGGGTTTCTTTGTAGCAAGACAGCATCATGTCCAGTTCTTCACTTTGAGAGTTCAGAAGCTCTTTGCATTCATAAACCTTTAAAGAAAACAAACACAAATTTACACTGTCAATATTTTGCAATGTAGATCTACCGGGTGATCCGTTTGGGTATGGATAAAATTAAATGTTATTATAAAAGTCAGTATGATTGTAGGACAAATTTCTTGCTGGTTACATTATCAAGGACTGCCGGTCACTGTCAACCTTCAGAGCGCAGTTAACAGCACATATACGTAGTACTTAATAGTGTATCTTTTTCATGTCCTATGTTAATTTCAGTTTCTATCACTTAATGCTTTTGTATAACTAAATTGTATTTGTAACAATTAATTTCTTTTTTATCATTTAATGTATCTTAAAATTCTTTCATATTATTTAGTGTCATTTTAATGTATGTTAAATCATTTCATGTGTTATGTTGTGTTCTTTTAATGTATTTTGTGTTACTTATTATGTTATATTGTAACAACTAATGTAAGTTACTATTAGTCCCTGGTGAAGTGGAAGAAAAGACCTTACGGTCTTAACTTTCTCCAGGTTAAATAAACTATTATTATTATTATTATTATTATTATTATTATATTTAAAAGATGGGAGTGTCCTTATATGACAACGAACAATTGAGGAGCGTTTTTTCAAAAGCCGATAACTGCAGGTTTTGACGAAATTGAGATATATATTGTTTTGTATAGTTTAAGTAGCTGCCTTTCCAATGGTTATACTGGTTCTTTCATATTCCGACATCTGTTCCACTCAGAAATGGTAGTTTTTGCAAAATCCGATACCTACAGTCAGGGCCGTCGTGTGGGCAGGGCGACCGGGGCGATCGCCCCGACCAGGGGGGGCGCCGTGGCAACGGCAAAAATAAAACAACATTTGAAATAATATGTTAGATGTACAATACGTAATTTTTAAAGTTAAGTATAACTGAATTTTGAATATTACGTTGTATGTATTTATTGAACAAATAAATATTTGACACCAATAACTTTATATTTGCTAAGTTACCCCAAAATAAATATTTGCTCAAAATTGAACAGCTGGATTTGCTTGTATACTGTTAATAATAATAACCTAATAATAATGCGTGTTTAACCCCATTATGTTTATAGGTATTTGATAGTGTCGCGTCACTCCTCAGTTTTAACCCCTCCTGACTTCTTGTGTGGGGTTTTGTTGAAGACACTCTCTATGCACAGAAACCAAGGAATATTGATGATCTGAGAGTAAAAATTACTCAAGCTTTTCAACAAATCACCCCTCTTATGTTACAATGGACATGGGCTGAATTGCATCACCATTATGAGTTACGCAGAGCAGGGCCGTAGCTAGGCGGTGGCTAGGTGGGCGACCGCCAAGGGCGCAGGTACAGAGGGCGCAAGATTAACCATGTAAAATCCCGTCTTTTTTTTAGACTGGTGCAATTTATCAAGAAATAAAAATTCCACGTTAATGGAAGAAATCTTTCAGGTTATTAAAAATTACCGCACGTGAACTATCTCCAGTATTATGCCGATTGTCTACAAAAAAAAAAAGTCATGCACTGTTCTTTAATTAACTCGATTTTTATTGACAGAGTATGATAACATAAATCATGAACAGTAGGTATGGAATGATATAACAATAAAAATTAAAATGTACGTTATTATTGAGATGAAAGGAGTTCAACTATTCGAAAAAAAATACTTTTACCTATATTAAAGTGGTAAACATTTTAGTAGGCCTCAGGCCTATTATGTAATTTACTTTTGATACTAGATTTTATAATTTAATTCATTTTTAAGAAGTTCAGTCGTCTGAAAATAAGGTTTTAGTAAATTGAAAGTCCAACTCTTAGTTCATATTCAAATTGAGGTTTACGTTTTCTTTCATAATAGTGTTTTTATATTAAAATAATAAACAATTTTACAGACATTTAAAAAAAAATTATTCAGACCCCCCAGTATTGGAGGGCGCAGATTTGTCAAACTCGCCAAGGGCGCAGAAGGACCTTGCTACGGCCCTGACGCAGAGTGCACTATGGGATCAAGTTGAACACTGAGGAATCTCCCATCTTTCAGTGTTCTATACACAAAATTTCAACAAATAAAGTTCAATAGTAAAAGGTTTACAGTGTTTTTATTTTATCCATACCCAAACGGATTACTCTGTATTCCCATAATCAAATTTTCATATATTTAAGTTATATTATTTAAAGCAATAATAAAAAAGTAAGACTGAGATCCAGAAAGTGTGGATAAGTAAGTATAGGGTTGCTACCTGCCATATATTAATGACTTGTCTAAGTTGTCCAAATTTCAGATAAATATAACATGAATATGAATGAAACGATAGTATATGGTCGGGTTTTTTTACACTCAACTTCACTTATTTGCCTTTTTTAAAAAATCATGGTTTCGATCAACATCCTGATCAATCCTCAGTTTGTGTCTGACTGGTTTGAACTTATGTTGCTGGTCCTGATGAAGTTGGAGGTAGGGATGAGCATCGATAGTTAAAACATTGATGTTATAACTATCGGTAACTATCGATATGACGATAGTATCGACCTGAAAACATTGATGTATTTTGGTGGAAAACATCAAAATTCTTAAATAAACTGAAATATTTCCATGAAAACTATCGAGGTAAAAGAATCAATGTTTTGGGAATTTTCTATCAATACATTCTCAATGTCCACTTCAGTATATCAATTCATCATTAATTTATCAAAATTAATGCAAAAAACACTGTAAATATTTTAAAACATCGACGTCAGGGAGGAACATCGATGTAACAAAAACATCGGTTGTCTTCCATCGATGTAGAAAACATCGATCACTGACATGAAAACATCGGCCATCGATGCTCAACCCTAGTTGGAGGGGGATGTCTGTGGCGGGCAAACATTTTGAATGAGGCTGCTCTCTATATGTGTGTCAAAGTTTATTAATTTGTTTTAGTGTTTTTTTAATAAAGATATTCTTCCATGCTTTAAGTTTTGATGGCTGTTGAACACTTTTTAGTATATTCACTAGCTAAGACCTGCTGAGGATGTAATATAATGTGCAGTCAAGTGCACGGAATCTTTCCGATATGTTTATGTTTATGTGGTTTATGTTTGTAAGGGAATATGTAACCGGCTCTGCCAAGCCCTCTCCCCACCCTGCTCCTACCCTTTTTTCATGCAGAGGCTAATCCCTGCACTTAATGTTTGTCTTATTTCTTTCCCTCCTTCATTGCTGAACCTGAAAACAACATATGTTAATACATTACGTTTGAATGCCAGGCTTTTGACATCAAATCAATATGAGTCAGACTCATTCAGGTGACAACAGACCTGTTGAGGGACTCATTCAGACCTGTTGAGGACAACAGGTCTTCCAGCCACTGAAATGAAATGTTCCCATATTCCACCCCATTTCACAGCTCACCTAGTCTGAGAGTAATTCATGGGCTAAATGCATGTATTTGGACTTGAATTCAAACAAATACAAGATTGGCTCACCCAGGGCTGGTGTGGAACACAGATGATAAGAAGATTCATAGCCAACTTTAGATAAAGAAAAACACTAGAAGAAACCAGAACCATCGGAAAGTTTTCGTGCACTCACTGTATGTTTCACCTAAGATTTTCTACATTACATAATTTCTCCATTACATGCTCTTTACCAAGTGATTAAAATTAAGTAAAGAAAGTAAATTGAAGTGAGTAAACTAAAATAAATAAAAGTAAGTGTAAAACAAGGTGAGGTAAATTGCTCCTGATGGAGACTGAGGAATTTTGGAGAACTGACATAATAGGCTATGGAGATGGTTTGCTGTCATTCATACAAAATTGGCATTTTAACCCTAAGGACACCTCTTAGTATTCATTTCTGTTCTAGGTGAGCAGATCTCAGAATCATAATGTCAACATAGCAAGTGAAAACTTTAATGACTTAATTACGAATGAAACACATGACACTCTAGTTCACAGAATCACAGCGCAGCGCAGTATGAAATACAGATGAAGCATGTTCAGTTCTTGAACAGACTCATCTCCTTGTACAAATATATTTTGATCACAGGAATTGTTTGTCCATGCTCCTGGAATTCTTGGTTATTACCTTTCTTGATCAAAAATGGTGGAAATGGTCATAGTGTTTAAACTCTAATTTCACAATATAGCTAATATATTTCTATTTACATATTTTTAATAAGTGTTTCCTAAAAGTTTTGTCTTGTATAGGGATTGCTGTGTCCAGGAAACAACTTGAAATTAACCAAAAAGCATTATTTATTAGTAAATATATGTACTTGATTGATGATACTAGGAACCAGATTCTTAGGTAATTTCACATTATCCACAGGCAACCATAAAGGACTTGTTATTCACCCAATTAGAAGCCTTGGATTCAAATCCTGAAAAGGCTAGTATCTAGAGATACACTGTTAACTTATTTTGTCCTTTGAACTTAACTTCTCCACTGATTTGTGGTTTATTTTATTGTACTAGTGAAATGCGAGCAGAAGTCTCATTTGCGGGTTTCTTTCCTTGATTCTATATTAAAACAATTTTCAGCAAATTTGACTCAATTTTTAAGTTTTAAACAAAAAAACACAAAAAACTATCTCACTTAAAGGAAAATCTAAAACATTGTTTTTTAAAACCTACAAATCTGGTCCCTGCTGATATCTTAATCAAAGCTGAATCACATTTATTAGCAATCTATAACAAAGAGAAGGAGTTACCAATAAAACTACATCAAGTTAGAGTCAGACAAAGTGAAGTCAGAAGAGACTAACCTAGCACGCTCTGGTTAATGTATATTGTATAATTGTATATATTACTATATACCACTACCGCATTTGTAAAGGCTTTCATGAAGTATCCAGTGACTGTGCACATGTGGCATCGTTCATTGTATCACCTGCTTGGCTGCACACTAAGAACACTACGACTTAACCTATTCAATCAGCCTGTACACATTGTGTTTATTTACTAAATTATATATCAACACCTGTTCAATCCAGTGATTTCTAAATTAGGAGTAAGAATCTTTACTACCCTGTTCACTCTCTGTACCAATAACAATTTTATTAATAAGCATTTTAACCAATTTCTCCTTGTCTACCTGTCGAAAAACTGTTAGTACAAAATGCCAGGCACCTATGTTGAGCAAGCTTGAGTTAAAATAAACACAAAACTGAAGGAGAAGGATGGTGTGTTTTGTATGAATTTAGTTAAAGCTAACCTAGGTCTAACCTTGCAGGTCGGAGCTTTGGGGTCAAAAGATATGCCTTACCCTGTTAGTGAGTCCTGTGAGATCAGCTGCTTCCTGTTGGAGTCGGCTAAGAGAGAGGGGGTGTGGGGCTGACAAATCCACACCATACCAAAACTGTCAAGAAACCCCACAAGTTGAATGCTGCTGCTTGTATTAATTAGAAATATTACTACAGCTAGGGATATGAAGCTCGTTCAAAAGCTATGCTGTAAGGAGCTACGAATGAACTGTTTAGAACCATAGGCAGTATTGTAGAGCCCTGAAAACTCGACACAAGAAGGAATGAGGAAGTTACTTATGATATAATAATACTGAGTCTCTAAAAAAATATTTAAAAATGCATGCAATTTATTCATTACATTGATTTTAAGAAGTGGCAACTTTGGTGATGAACTCTGTCTATTTATGCTTAATTTTACTAGCAGTAAAAACCCCCCTTTTGAATTTCCATTTTTAAGGAATTCTCGATTTTAAGCAATTAAATTTTAAGTCCCTGCATAATTATCATAAGAACAATGTATCTAATTTCTGCTTTAAGGAACCACACTTTAAGTAAACTGTACTTTTAAGCAATAAATATTTTGAGAATATACAAATATTTCCCCCACGATAGTGAATTTCTAAACTGGCAAAACAAATCTAACTCAACAGATATGAAAAAGAGAAGTTACTTTGTAGAATGTGCCTGCTGACTTCATATAACTTGATAGCAGAGAAGAAATCACTCGTTAATATCTATAAAAGTCACAGAATCTCTATAGGAAACATGCTCACCTATGGCTAAGCATAGGACTAATCAGTGCACTCTACAGTAATGAGTGAAAGAGAGAGAAAAGTTTTCACTCGACTTTGGTCACCAAGATTGAACTACAAGGCTAATGAATTGAAAAATTTACCAATTAAACTAAACATCTTGGTATTACATCGTCCTGACTGATAGCTGCATTATCTGCCAAAGACTTTCGAATTCACTGACTGGGAAGGCGAGTACAATCAAGTAGCTCTTCAGTAGTCCTCAAAAGGCTGAATGTACCTTGTTCCAGATCTTTCTGGCCTCAGAAATACACCAAAGGAGGTACCTGGGTTCGCAACCAGGCTCAAGAATTGCAGTAGTAAACAGATCCATACACTGGACTACAGAGAAGGTCCAGGCAGTAACGTTAGAGGTATGAAAAGTGATTCTTTCTTTCAAAATTTGTGGGCCAATTGCAGAAATGATATTTAGATAACGCTTAGTTTTAAATAATACCTAAGTATGACTGCTATGTTGTGAAGATGATATTTAATAATTAGACACTATTCAAATTTGATGTTTAGCAACTGATGTATAAACGCCACTAAGGACAGTAATGAATTTAATGTTTGTTACTTGGAGGATGTACTCAGATATTACTTTATCTGATTTTAAGCATGTAAGGCAATAATTAATGATGTATCACTGAGGACACTGTTTACCCTTAATCTTTGAACACTAAAATTAATAAAGAATTTTAATAAATGCTTATTTTAATTATATTACTGACTATTTTCAGTGTTTTAAGTGCTTTTCTGTCTGCCTAGTTTCTATGTATATAATGTCCTTGAGGGAAACAAAGAAATTATAAAATATCTATCTGTTTTTGTAGCAGAATATCTAATTTTATTAAATTTACTGTAATAGAAAGCATAAAGCAGAGTTATTAGCACTCAGGGGAATCGTAACAGCCTATCTCGCCAACATTAAAATGAGACTTTTCCGGTATGCTTAACTCAAGAACTACTGCACACAACAATTTGAAATTTTTACTTGTTGTTCTGTAACACTTTTCAGTGCATTAAATACAACAGATCTTATTTTGGAGTTACCAATAAGCTTATATGACTTTTTTAAAAATATATCTTGTTTTTACTTTAAAAACATACAATAATTCTTTAATAAAATTTCAATATTTCACATAACTTACTGGAAGTCACTTTGAAAAATAAATTCAATACTGTTTTAATTCCACATGATGATGCTAAAGATGCAGAATATGGAGCTGAAAAGTTCTAATGTAGGCCTATTTTTCCAAAATTTTAAAACTTTAATGTTGTTTGTAACAATTTCAATTTTTCAAATTTTGGATGTGCTCATCTAAAGAACTACTGTAGCTACAAGTCTAGCTACAAGTCTATTTTTTGTGGAAGTAAAACAACACAGTAACTACTTTTTAAGTTACTTTGCAAATTGCAAAATGCAAATTTGAATTAAAAGAAAAAAGAATTATTGAATATTTTTTAAAGTAAATTTAAGACATATATTTTAAAAATCATATATGCTTGTTGATAACTAAAAAATAAGATACCTTATATTTAATGCATTGTAAAAGTGCTGTAGAACAACAAGTAAACATTTCAAATTGTTATGTGCACTGGTTCTTGAGTTAAGAGTACCGAAAAATAATTTTAACATTGGCGAGATAGGCTGTTCCGACTGCCCTCAAGAAGGAGTTTCTAACCGCAGGGCTGCCTATAATTATGGAGCACATACTTAACTGAAGCAAAGCAATATAGGAAAACTATGACACGCATGATGGATGAGAGAACAGGACTTGGAAACAATCTGAAGACCACGCAAGTAGCTAGCAACATTAATTCATACAACAAATATTAAGAGGATTTTGCCCAACTGTAGAATAACGAACAGGACTGCTCGAACTGTCATCATGAAACCAGCTCGTTGTACAAACAAAATAACACTTACTTATAGAAAGCAGAGTGGCCTTGGTTTAAAGATTCAGAAGAGATGTTTTGCAAAATTAGAAGTTACATGATTAGCTGAATT
The DNA here is from genome assembly GCA_964059195.1 of Ectobius pallidus. Lineage (NCBI taxonomy): Eukaryota > Metazoa > Arthropoda > Insecta > Blattodea > Ectobiidae > Ectobius > Ectobius pallidus. Next base: position 152,224,888 of record CAXKWD010000008.1, read on the forward strand.
AACATGAGTAATAAATGTAAATTATTATAATTTTCCGGTGCAAGAGTTTACGATCACCAGGGAACTGACTTCTTAATTCAGTGAGCTTAGAGCTACTGTACACAGTATATTCATGGTGGTTGAAGCCTGGAAGTCACAGAAGTGTTTAATATGTCTGCAAGACATCATCCTATTCCGCTTGTAAAGGATAGTACAATAAACCAAAAAAGTTATCACAATGGGGGTAAGGAACGTCCACATCCACAAAATAAAGTGTACATTCCTTTTCTCAGCACCCGACAATTCCCCAAGATTTTGACCTATTCAGTCAATCTCGGAAGCTGCAACTGGTATCCTGATCATGATTCTAATGTAAGTAAACTGTTAAGTATCACAAGCACACACACACACCAAGGCAATGGGACTGGAAAAATAGATCTAGGATTTTTCTCTTGTAGAGAAAACAAAGTATGAGATTAAGGCAAGAGGATGAGGATACGCAAAAAGCAATAATAATTAAGTACACAAGAATTATAACCAAAATGACAAGAAGAGACCACCAGATTCCTACTGAATTCCAAGACGAAATGTTTCACACATATTGTACTAATAAATCAGTCAAGTATTAATGAGGATGGATATTTTCCTACATCTCATTCTTTTTCCTTATGAAACAAGAACAAATCTAAACCTGCATAGAATAAATTTTAACACTAGAGCAGCTGAGAAAGATCCCTATCTTAAAGGAGTAATATTTTACAATAAACTACCTAACCATATACAGTAAAAGAAATTCAAAAACCATCTCAAGCAATACCTCTGCAATCTAGCTCTGTACAGAATAGAAGACTATTAGTTCTTAACCATAATAATCAAATTAGTTAAAAAATTGTGTACTGTATATAACTAATGTGTATGTAATCCTTTCATTTATTAATGTTACTTAACAATTTCTGTATATAACTTGACCTATGTATATATAATTATCATGTGTACAATATAATATGTAATAATGTCCGTATGGACAAGATTTGTATTGTTACTTTTAGAAGTTATAAGTATTGATATGAACTAATGACAACATGTATGTAATTTGTAAGATGTATCCTTATGGTAGATGTTAAATTGTATGTACTTGTATCTGACAATGTCCGAAAGACTAATTGTGGTCTCCATGGACGGCAAATAAATATTATTATTATTATTATTATTATTATTATTATTATTATTGAAGATTTAAGAGACCATCGAATTAACAGTCAAGTAGTTATCTTTCTAGTCTTCCATCCTGGTTCAAGTCTCTGCTATTCTTTTAATTTCTCTTTTTCATTCTAATTGAGAAATCAACAGCTTTTTTTACTGTAAGTTTCATACTTAAAGTAACGCATAGAATTTTTTCTGTATTAGCAAGGAAATACGTAACATAACACGTTGATATATTATTTGGATTCATAAAACAATTACATGGGCAATTCATATCATTTTTCCAAGAAGTACCTAGGCTGACAAACACTGGATTGGTAAAATCACAAAGGTTCTGAGTAAATAATTATCTTTAATTAAGCACAGCATTTTCCTGCAAATTAATTTACTTGCTAAAAAAGCAGTAAATATAAAAACTACTAGTAACTTAAATGTTTAAAAAAATGATAAAAAAAAAAAGGAGGAAAATCCAGTACTGAGAGTTGAAATCAGGACGTACAAAAACAAGACCAGGCTACTACCCATTTTGCCGTCTATATTGATTATCTTCTGTAAAATCTTAAGAGACAAACAATTGTAAAAATTTCCACCCCCAATGTCTCAGAATGGCTTGCAACCCTATACCTATTATTTGGAGGTTCATTACTCCAGTCCCTGCTATAATTATTCCAAAACTTTGTTGGCATCCACCATCTCCTTCTGAACATGATTAATACAGGAAAGAAGAGAGAAAGGATAAATATAATGCAAGAATAAGACAAAACAAGAATAATAACCACCACCACTACATTACCAAAGTACCAAAACAAAAAGTATAATTTCTATTCTACTTCTTTGCATCTCTAGCAACCAAAAAGAAATAACTAACTAAATAAGATAGTTTTCCTGTAAGGAAATACCTGACGCTCTAAGGCATCCATTTCAATCATTAATTCTTCATTCATGGGATCGTCTGCTAAGGCTCGCTGCAACAAATGGGTTTCCTTCTCAAGACGTCGCAGTTTAGATACCAAAGACCTGAAAATGGTATGAACATACTTAGGGCCTGTACTACCACCTCCCGATAAAATATTTATCTAACAGGTAGAGAATTTATCTGGAATTTGGCCAAGAATTGTGTACTATGACAACTCCCAATTTCACATTGTACAACTGTAAATTTATATTCTTACTTGTATGTTGAGATGTCCCATAACATGTAATATGTTCCAATGGATAGAATAAAATAAAATCTGATGTTATTTCATTGTATAAATTGAGAAGTACAGTATGATCGAGTTGTCCCACCTAGCAGAGGCCACTTAAACTAGAAGAAATATTTGATTAAATTAATCGGGAAAACATTGTGAAGTGTATATTATATATAATCAATAAGAATATTCTTCTTCACACATATTTTGTAAGTCAAAACTTACCAAAAGGACGATTGTTTCGGTGAGTGACTTCTCACCATCATCAGCTGTTCTCAACTGTCGTGTTTCCTTCTTTATCCACCAGATGTCCTCCATGTAGTAAAAATTTAGAAATGAGGACATTGTCCTTTGGGATGTCAAAATTCATAATTTTTATGAATTTTGACATCCCAATTTTGAATTTTGACATCCCAAACGACAATAACCTCATTTCTAAATTTTTACTACATGGAGGACATCTGGTGGATAAAGAAGGAAACACGACAGTTGAGAACAGGGTGAGAAGTCACTCACCGAAACGATCGTCCTTTTGGTACGTTTTGACTTACAAAATATGTGTGAAGAAGAATATTCTTATTGATTATATATAGAAGAAATATACCTCGATGTTTACGGTTCTACTATCCAAGCTACAACATTTTACTGCATGCCTCCTGATAGCAAGTCAGTGAAGGTAGTACAAGACATCTTCCAGTTAAACTATCTGGAAGGTAGGATTTATCAGTATTACAGGCACTTATACTTATGTTAAAGGCTAAAAGTTTACCTATGACTTCATGCATGGCATAATGACATGAGATAAACAGTTAAATTCACACATATAATTGCTACAGTGTATTTTAAAATGATGAAAATAAAGGAGGGATTCAGCAAATCCCAAAAATGTTGGAAATGTTTAAATACTGCAGTAGTGGAATACTGTGGTGATAAAATACTGTCATTGGATAGGTCACATTTAAGTAAAAGAGATTGATTATGTGTCTTTATTATTGTTACTAGAACAATAGACAATCATGTACTGAAAATCACAGAGATTTTAACGGGACATATCTTCCAAATGGGTTCCAACTTAAAAATCTATAGACACAAATAATTAAGAATATAGACATAATTAATCCATTTATATTTACAAATAAAATACCTTAAGTAACTTCTGTAGAAAGACTGAGTACGGAAATATGCACACTAACTTCACTATTAGGTATACAGTATTTACCAGAATGATCATTTCAATGGGTATCCCCATCATCATCAGCTGAAGGAATCAGCTGATGATGATGGGGATACCCATTGAAAAATTTGATTAATCTGGGTAAATATACCTAATAGTGAAGTTAATGTGCATATTTCCATACTCAAATTTTCTACAGATAAGTTTGTTCGTTTTTTTTTAATATTATTAAATTATGAACTGTATGAGTTCCATTATTAATACAGATTTTGCTGTATAACAATATTAAGAAAAATGAAATTACAGCAGCACACCTGACTTGGTTCTGCATCTGCTGAATAGGTCTCCTCTGGTCCTCCACACTGTGAAGTTGCAACTGGAACCTCATTCTCTGCAATCGCTCTGAAAGCTCTTTGCGACGTGGCTCCACATACAATAGCAAGTTGTTTACTATGTCCAGAATCATAGCATACTGTAAAAGTAGTTAGTATTATATACACAATTAGGAGCAGAATTTTTGTGAATAAAAAAATAGGTTTTTTGACATAAAATTCTGAACATGTCGCATGAAAACTAGTAGAAATTCATATTCGTTGGATTTAAAAATTAAGGGATGAATTACCCCTACATTTTCATCGCTTCTTTTCAACAGCATTGTCATAAAAGAAGTGTCTCTGACAGCCCTGAAAGGTTCCCTCTCTATACTCAGGAATCACTTATATTCCTAATTTGTATATATTTGTGTTATAGTTTTTTTTTCTTGTTGTTTCATAAGTTTTCTTGAGTTTTCCTTAATGTTTATTGAAAATGCTTGTAAACATTTTTTTTTGTGGTGTAAATTATCTTTTTTCTATTACGCTTTGTCTTAGGGCAACCCTTAACTGAGGGAAGCTGAATGTGAATAAATAACATTAAAATATATCAGTATCTTCCACCTAGGTAAGTATACAAATATTACAGATGCTGCAAATTCCACTGGCATGAAAGAACTCATGTTACCATACCTTAATTTAGAAAAAAATATGACTTAATCCCAAAAAAACACGTATTTAAGTAGTTATGCTTCTCAGCACATAAAAAACAAATTATTTTGAAAACCACTGATAAACATGAACATTGGCATCTTCAATTTCCACTAATATTTTTCGTAGGGCATCAAACTCATAGTAGGCCTACAGGTTATTCACCAAGTGGTGGCAGTTATGATGTGGCCTTGGGTAGTTCATTTTTACAAAACTTTGTTTATAAGGATGAGTTGGTAGCATGCCTGCATTCCACTCTGATGTCTTGGGTTCATTTGCCAGTTGGCTGTGGATTTTTCAGAAGTAAAAATTTTCTTCCTGGGTTCAGGGCTGGATGCTGTGTTGTCCCTTCATCCTCTTCCTGCAGAAGTCAATGTCACATGGTATCACCTTGCCTAGTACACTGTGGACAAGTTTCATGATCCCATGGATCCAACCAGCCTTCAGGTTGTACGACTCATCATCATCATCATCATGTTGGTAGTGAGTCAGCGTTGGACACAAGAGTTTGGGAACACAGTGAATTTCATATAAGCTGAACTTGATTATTTCAAACTTTCTAAATTCAAAATCGTGAATATTTTAAGCTTTTAGCACAGTCCTTGACATCTCAATCCAAAAATTAAAACTTTTCTAATTTGAAATCATAATTAATTCAATTTATTTGCTGCTGGTCCCTTCAGCTTTAAATTACCCAAGTTTGACCGTAGTTGTATGGCAAAAAAAATGTTGTTTTACTAGCTATAGCATCCTACTGTGTAGAAACTATCTTTGTGTGTAAGTATCCCACTTCTTTATTTTATTGGTATGTCTGTACATTTTGTCATCATATAGTACAAAGTATGCTAAAGTTTAGGATATCTTTTATCATATTCGAGGAGCTGAAAGGCGCAATTTCATATTGTACTTCTACCAAAATGCTGTTCCTCTCTTTCTACTGCATTTGTATACAAATGTTTCCTTACATACATGTTTACCAGTGATGGGAAAAGTACAAAAAGAAAGTAATTAGGCTGAATTACAATTACCTGAGACACATTTTACTTAATTAAAATTATAAATTACTTTTTTCAAAAAGTAATCCGTAAAATTACAATTACAATTACTTTACAAAATGGCAGTACCTAAAAATTCCTTGTTTTGGTTTTCTTGGGCACAAGCCCAAATTATTAATGAACAAACAAAAAAAAAAAAAAAAAAAAAACATATCAATGAGAATATTTTCGGAAACATTGAGTAACTTTTTGTTAATATTAACTCTAATTTGGATATTAGTTGCAAAAACAGTAGTGATGACGATATAGCAAGCAAGAATGATACTAATACTAACGACTACTAAATTGTAACAATTACTATTTCATTTCCAGAAGTAAATTACAAGTAGAAATTACATTTTTTTTAAAGTATTGATTACAAGTAAATGGGACCAAAAAAGGAATTGTTACTGCAATCTGATTACTTTTACTCAATTACTTCCCATCACTGATGTTTACCTGTGGAGGACAATGGACTGCACTTTATAATAACAGGTCTGTACCCACCACCTCAAAATTCTTAATCAAACAAATACTCGAATCGTATTATTATAATGATTACCTGCAGAGAGTTAGTGCAAACATCCAGATCATGATGCATGAGAGTGAAGGCATCGACAGCTCTCTCTCGTTTTTCCCAAGGACCTCCTTCATCGCTTGGAGGTGGGGGCACTTCATCCAGAGTACTGGGATCAATACTGCTTTCTCCATAGCCAGCATAGAAAAACTCACATCTACAACGAGACACAATGCGTTGCAGCTGAAAAACAAGAACCAAACACATTAACCATCGAAATTACTATATTACAAAAAGCTTGAGAGAACTTGGTTCGCACACTTCCCAAAGCTTCAGTTCTTTTAACTCCACAACCACATGTATACCTAACAAGTTCAGAATTTATATAACTGCCCTTTAAAGTATATGAATATTCATTACACAGTAATCTCTGGTGGAACAATTACAGCGATTTCTAAGAAATTTCTTACAATCAAGAACAGATTTTTAACTCCAATATCTCAAGCCAAATAAAATCAGGGAAACTGATGTAACAAAGTGGCAGAATGCTTTTGTTTAATCAGTGATAATTGCAGTTATGATATGCAGAAAATAAGTTATTTTTTAATTGATTTCCGAGTTAAGCTCCAGATCGATTCATTAAACAGGGCTTATGGAAGAACAAAGTTCTAGTTTGATAAGCATATGTGAAGGAATAGGTGGGTAGTGCTAATTGTCAAAGCTAACTGTACTGCAACTTCCAAAACCGTATATACTAACCGTATTAGTATATGAACTCGCAAAAGAGAGCTTCTACATCGAAGACATACGACTGAAACTACTACTACCATCTACAGAAGCATACAGCAAACTTATAGAAAGCAGGAGACAGAAACAAAGAGACATAGATGGCGATTTCTATGCCACTGGAGCTATGTTAGATAGAAACTGGACGAAAGAAAATCAAGACCTGAGACATGTTATAACTCGTTATGTGATACATGGCTTTCACCATAAAATATGCAAGACAAAAAAATATCATCTACCAAGTGAAACATGTGTGTGCGAACTATGTAACCAAGAGTGTGACCGCTACCACACCACCAAGTGTCTAAATGCAAAATCATTGAAGGAACTCAGCAAAGACTGAATTAAAAACAATACCCTTTCTTATTATATATAAAACCGTATATGAACACTGTAAAAAATATGTTGCAATGAGAACTGATTGCATTTGATAAATTCTTTCTAATATATTACCATAAAATAGGCACTAAATTGGGCATTACTTCAGTATCGGTCAACCGATTTGGTCCAATATCAATAAGCTACTTCATATGGATGTTATAAATGCATACACCAAGTTTCATGAAAATCTGAAAAAGCATATTTGAGTTATCGTGCATAGACACATGGACGGACAGACAGACAGACGGACAAACATACATTTTTCCGTCCACCACACAATCTCATAAAGTACCATTCTGGCACTTGATAAACATTTACAAAGAAAAAGTATGTGATGGACCAACATTTATGAGATACAATTTTTAAATGTACATTCAGAAGAATTCAACTTACCTGAATAGGGGAATTCTCTCCAACACTGCTGCTTGCACCAACTGTCTCGCTAACCACTCCACCTACTGACTGTCCACTACCAACAAGATGTGGCAGGTCTGGCACATCAGCTATTACAGTTGAATCCTTTTCCTGAATGTTCTCAACAGTTAACCACATTATATTCTCTGCAAAACAGGAACACAAGATAACTATCCTGTAACTCAGGGAAATCGTTCAATGTTGAAATCTGTAGCAGGACTGAGTACAGAAATATACACACTAACTCACTGTTAAGTACATTCACCCAGAACATGTGATTCAATGGGTGTCTCCAACATCATCAGCTGATTCCATCAGAAATCAGGTAAATATGATCAGCTTAACGTAACAAACCTCTAGAGCAGGGGTTTCCAGTGGCATAATGGAGGAAGGTTGGGTCCCCTTGCAAAGTTTAATCTGGACCCCCTAACAAAATGATTCATGAATAAATTTTTCCCGGGTAGACAGCCAAATTTGAAGATCAAGTGTCTCCGACGTTTCAGAGGCCCATGCTGCCTCCATCCTCAGGGATACTGAAGTGTCGAGTCTGTCATGCCGAGGTGGTATATATACAGATCGCGAGTTGCGAGGAGTCGACCAATCAGGCGCCAGTTCATTTTTCCATCGTCTTTCTTTCGGCCAATCGGCTTCTACTGTCTTTTAGTTGTTTGAGACAGTGATTCCAGGCAGGGTTGATGCTGAGGCCTCCGTCTCTATTGAAATTGTTGGCCTCAAGCTTAATTTCGATCGCTTCCTTGATTAATCTATCCCAGAACCTTGAAGTCTTTGCAAGGATTGTAGTGTTTGCGAAATCAATCCTGTGCCCGGATCCCAAGTTGATGGTATGTTCTGCCACCGCAGATTTATCAGGATAGAAGAGTCTGATGCAGATTGGCCCTGAAAAGGACCGTTCGTCAGGCAACACCTCCAACACGAGACCCTGACGACACTACAAGCACTGCAGTACTGCCGTATTTCGGTAACTTATCACAGAGATTAGCCCGAATCTTGAGGAAGTGGAAGATCAGAACAGTCTTCAAACCACCTATGAAGATCAGAAGCCTCTTGAGACAGGTGAAAGACGACTTAGGCCTCAGAACACCGGGTGTGTACCGCATCCCCTGTGAATGCGGCAGGGCTTACATCGGGCAGACTTCACGGACTATTGACCAGCGCTGTTCTGAGCATGCCCACTGCATCAGACTCTTCTATCCTGATAAATCTGCGGTGGCAGAACATACCATCAACTTGGGATCCGGGCACAGGATTGATTTCGCAAACACTACAATCCTTGCGAAGACTTCAAGATTCTGGGATAGATTAATCTAGGAAGCGATCGAAATTAAGCTTGAGGCCAACAATTTCAATAGAGACGGAGGCCTCAGCATCAACCCTGCCTAAAATCACTGTCTCAAACAACTAAAAGACAGTAGAAGCCGATTGGCCGAAAGAAAGACGATGGAAAAATGAACTGGCGCCTGATTGGTCGACTCCTCGCAACTCGCGATCTGTATATATACCACCTCGGCATGACAGACTCGACACTTCAGTATCCCTGAGGATGGAGGCAGCGTGGGCCTCTGAAACGTCGGAGACACTTGATCTTCAAACCTGGCTGTCTACCCGGGAAAAATTTATTCATACTCTTCGCCAGGAAAATCTCAAATCTTACAAAATGATTCATGTTCAATCATATGTGATGAGTAGCATGTCTTCGACCACAGGATATATCAAATGGAATAACACTCACAAATACTATACAAGTACACTGAGAATGAAGTTGCTTGGCACAAGAGATGTATGAAGTGTCCCCTAGCTGCATTTTCTCATACAACCGCTTTGTCGTTCACTACTTACGACTTTTGGGAACTTTTTGTTCATTAAATTAATATATTTTCAAACTGAATTCATGGGCCACAAGAAATGGCTCCGAATTGGAAACCCTTGAACTAGAGAAATTCTAAGGTATACATGTGATTATTCCAATTCATGGCACAGGATCTTACCAGTCAAATCTGAGTGAGTTTAGCAATCCTTTTACTTACCATCCAGAGAGTCGTTCTCTCCTGCACTCACGGTGGCATAGTACTGCATGCATTCTAGTGAACCAACCCAAGTTGTCTTTGACACTAGAGTTCTATCTTTCCAGGCTGGTCTGTGTATCCGCTGCAAAATCTCTGCTTTGGCTGCGCTCAGAATCACATAACCTTTTGTTTCACAGCCTTTCAGAAGTACTTGACTGTTCACCAGAGCAACTAGAAAATAGATATCATACAGTATTCAGATTTCTGGGACAAACAAACAGAGCACAGATCCCAGTACATATTATACTTGGAACAAATTTTATTGAGAGTAAAAAAATATAGTTTCTGAGCTCGTATGGGTTTCTTAGAATGTCTCTTAGGAGTATGATTGTACTGACAGTATTCTGGGCACGTTTTTTCTCTCTATTATTCTGCAGAGCAATAGTAATGAAGACGTAAACATAACACTAACATATTACCTCGATATAATGCCACCATCCATTCTCCAACATTTAGTAGCACAAAGCAAGGGTGGCACTAAAACGAAATTTCATCTGTATTGTACACATTCTTTCAATGGATAGTTGCTTATGACATCACAACATCTCTTTTGAGCATTAGACACAATGTTTGTGTCAACATCTGATGTTTCACCTTGTCTACTAACCTGTGATAAACCAAGCCGCTGCTTAAAACATGTCAACCAACAGTCTTAAACATCTAGCCTAGTTTAATACACATCGGCAGGATTAAAACATAGCATTAATTTTGGTCCCCGCTTCTATAACTCAATTATCAGAAAATATCCTGATCTCTCAGCATACTCCACTGTTAAATTCAGTAGATATGTAAAGAATTTTTTGTAATTTTTTAGCTGCTTAAGACATTTTTGTTTCACTCCTTTTATGTATTTATGTTTAACATTTTTTACTTTCTTTATTAGTTAATCACATTTTTTATACACTCTTTTTCTTTGCCTCTCCTCTTTCTTCACTTTGATATTTTTGAACTGCGCCCGAGCACGAGCAGTCTTGCTCATTCGGGTGTATTACTATGTTAATATTTCTTGTGAAGATATAGCCTATATTTCTTTTCCTCTTTTTAAATAGTAGTTGTAGTTACTTTTGAAATTTGAAAACTGTCTTATTTTGCTTATATAAAGATGTATTTGTATAAATATGGCCTTAAATAAATAAATTTTAAAAAAAATTGAATTACTTACTGAGCCAGTTTTTATGTTGGACATCATCCTCTTGGCAAGCAACCAGTCCCTGCAGATGTTGCTCCCTGGTCTGAACAGACAAGTCGTCGCTGAACACCACAGCCTTGTTATCAGCCTCAGCAATCAGCTGTTGTAGCATTGTAGCTGCATGTCCCGACTGCAGCTTCGTCATCGGAGAGGGGGTAGCTTGTACAGCTGCAGCAGTCTAAATAACACATGTCATTGCTTATCAAGTAAAGGATTAGAAGAAAAAAACCTGACATGATATATTCCTTAAGCATGGATTTTGTCAATTTTTCGCTTCAGATTCCTGCTCAAAGGAACCACACATAAAGCAGGAATGCAAATTTGACCACCTCCTTCCTCACACAAAGCCAAGTTGCTTGTGGATCAGAATTTAGCTTTTTGAGTTGTGAATGACAATTTCTACAAATAAATGTATAAAATCAAAGTTGCTGGTCTTAATACAGGTCTTCATTGTATAAAATTTTAATGAAATAAAAATGTTACAGCAATTTTCGATAAGATGGTGGAAAACGAAGATTTTTTCAACCACAATAATAATAAGTTTAAAGATAAGAGAAAGATGTCAACATGGTTTGTGACATATCCTATGCACACGTTTAACTTCTCTTCAATGAAATGTAACTGGTAACTCTGTTAAATGGCTGCCAGCATGGTTTTGTGGTTAGCGTTGCTACAGATCCATCGGGCCGGGTTCGATCCCTGGTACCTCCTCGAATTTTTTCTGAGGTAGGGAGGTCTGGAACGGGGTGCACTCAGCCTTGAGATTCAAATTGAGGAGCTACTTGATAGAGAAGTGACGGCTCTGGTCATGGAAACCACCACTGACAGCCGTGGGTGTCGGCATGCTGACCACATGCCCCCCCATACTGCCATCTTCCTATGGTAGATGATGCAGAAGTTGGATGGTAGGCCTTGTACCTTCAGGGGTGTAGCACCACGGAGTTTAGTTAGTTTAATTCCGTTAAATAAAAACTCGGTACGGTAAAAGACACTGTGATTACTTCACAGAAAAGTTATAAAAATCACAAACACTGGTCCAAAGGTTAGCATTTTTCTGAATTAGGTCAGTCTGGCATGCACTCAGCCTCATGAGGACTATTGAAGAGCTTTCTGAATAAAGTAGTAGCAGCTCTGATCAAGAAAAGTATCACTAACGAATGTGAACTTCACTCCCCCAAATCCAGGCCTATCTGCCAACCAAGTTGTAAGACAGATGTTAAAATCTTAAACCTTCAACTTTGCTTGTCTGGGACCAGATCACAATTCAGCGTTCGTAAATAAGTAAATAAATAAAATATAACACAAGTAAAACACATTAAAACAATGTTTTCAGAATCATTAAAAGTCACAAGTTAATGAAGCTGGCAAGTTTCTTACTGGTAAAATGAAATCCAATGCCATCTATTAAGACGGTATTCTACTGTGAAATTAAATGACAGTAGCCTTGCTCGGTTGCCTTAGCAACCAGGAAAAAAGAGCATTGCTGAAATCAATATTTTCCAATATAATACATAAATTTGATGATCACTTCAATTCTGTTAACCTGCTCTACTTGATTCATTTTTTTTACGACTTGGAAAGATTTTTTTTATACATAGGTGGTCAGAAGGGATCATGAATGCATACCTAAGTGGGAAAACATTGAATGATTTGGATGAAACTCACTGTGCAGGGGATTTTTGGTCTAGGGAACTTGAATCCTAGGTCGTTTTTCCCCGGGTGGCATACTTTAATCGTGAAATGCTCCTAGAAGCCATTTAATAATTATCAATAATTTTAATTGTTTATGCATGATTTGGGTAAGGCTCATGAATCTGTGGTATATTTTAATCGTTTCATTTTGAATCTGTATATCCATTTGGCAGCAAAAGATTCATTTTATTCATTTAATTATTTATATTTACTGTGTAAAAAATATAATCTATATATATAAAAATGAATGTATGTGTGTGTGTGTGTGTCCTTTATGCATTATTACACCATTTATCTGATCGCCATGAAACTTTGGGAAGTTGTTGAGTAGATTCCCGGGAAGGTTTCTGTCATACCACATTTTTAATTTTAGCCTTCATTCGCGAGTTATGAGTGAAAAACGGGCAGAAAACGTGTATTTTTTGCGTTTTCGAAGCATCAGTTCTCAGTAATACATTTCAATGTCAAATCAATTACAGTAGGCTTTGGCTATTTTTGTCATAAAACCATCACGATCGCTTGAACGTTGTAGCTCACGCTGGTCGACTCATTTGTTTATCATGTCAAGGCACGCAGATATATGAAATTTTCAACCAACACCGAAGAGGATTATTATTATTATTATTATTATTATTATTATAAGAGGGATAATCAATATAGGCCTAAATATGGTCAAACGTTGTTCGATTTGGACGAAACTCACTATACAGGGGTTTTCTGGGCCAAGTACCTCGAATCTGAGGTCGCTTTTACCAGGCGACGCTATCTAATCGTGGTATGTAATTCATGTGATTTAGGTGCTAATAAATATAATGATTTAACTACTATGCTCTTAATTTTTAATTTCTGAAATAATTATCGCGGGCGATCGCTTGATTTTGTAGGTCCATCCTTGACGATTCATTTGTTTAGAATATCAAGTCCCGCAGACGTATGAAATTTTCAACCTACACAGAAGAGGGATATTCAATATAGGCCTAAATATGGTCAAACATTGTTCGACTTGGACGAAACTCACTATACAGGGGTTTTCTGGCCCAGGGAACTCGAATCTGAGGTCGCTTTTACCAGGCGACGCTATCTAATCGTGGTATGTAGTCCACGTGATTTTGGTGTTAATAAATATAATGATTTAACTATTATGGTCTTAATTTTTAATTTTTGAAATAATTATCGCGTGCGAAGCCGCGGGCACATGCTAGTTATGAATAAAATTATGTAATTCAAGCAATTTATGTAAAAACAATATTAGTGTTAATCATTGTTTTAATGATTTTTCTGTTAAATAAATTATTTAAATAAAACATCTAGCGGTTGAGTAAGTAATCGCTGGCGAAGCCCTGGGCGTCATTATTATTGTAAAATAGAGATATGTCTCATGCAGTGGTTGGAAGGCAGTCCTTTAGTTAAGATTTTAGAAATTAAGTTTACGCTAAACAAGCATATTTGTGCCTCTTGTAAATAAATGGACTTGCTGCAATTGATATGAATTAATACAATTAGCTGTCTTACCTGTATAGTGCTGCTTGGAGGAGGAGTCACTGGACCTTCTGTTGGGCGAGTTCTTGACTTCAGAGGAGTAGATGTACTCTCACCTCTAAAACCCTTCAGAGCCTCTGTTGACAAATTCTTCTTTAATTGCTGTTAATAAAATTACATAAAATACATTTTTTGTAAGATGTACGCTACAAACTACTGTATTTAGTCATCCATAAGCCCCAGGTGAGTGTAGGCCCCATCCTTTAGTAAGGGTCCTTTTCCAGAAGAAAGAAAGAAGAAAAAAAAGATACTGGTTAAGACTGTTACATGTGCAAGACACATTGAAATTGAAATTTTCCATGTGTATGTATCAGATGAAGCCAATGAGGAGGCAGCAGGATGGTGCTTTACTAAATAGGCCTACAAATCAAAATGGTAGTTATTCTTTTGCTCAGTTACTGATTTTCAGTGTTACACCAGAAATGTACACAACCAAGGATAAAAATGTTACTAACGCCTGCATAAATTAAAATCGTAAGAGTCAATTTTTCAAAAATCAAAATTTTTCAAAAAATGTTCATGAAAAGTCCTCTTAATATTTCAGTTATAAAACTCAAATTCTGGGCGGTTCGATAAAATTACGAAAAAGTCCTTAATTAAAAAAATGAAGTAAATACAATGAACCGTTTACCCGCTGTGCTTGTCCACAGACAGACGGACAGACGTCATTCCAAAAAACCTTTTTTCGGTTTCTAGGCATCGTAAAACATGTATTTCCAGTGTTATCTGGATTTCGGTTTTTGTCAATATCACAATACTTTCTCTATATTACGTATATACGAGAAAGTAAAAAGTAAAAAGCATATTGATTGAAAATTGTATTTATAAGTTAGATGAATTTTTTTAAATTATATTTTAATTTTCTTATTCTATTTTTTTTTTTAATCATTTACTGCATACTTAGTTAATAATATATTTTGTTATTATGATAAATGTAATTATTAGCCTTAACCTACAATAATTTGTAAAATTAGTTATGTATAATGTTGTACTTTATTGTATGTAAAATGACCAATTATTGTAACCAAAAATTGCTCAAAGGTTAATAAATAAATTAAAAAGATGTTAAAATGAAAAATATTGTGAGAGTACACCCAGATCCCTGATGCGCTCCTCTTGAACCAAAATCCTGGCTACATCTTTGTGTTATAAGTTGTTTAAAAACAGATTACTCTCACCTTTGTCTTCATGAATGTGTCGAAGAGAGCAAAAGCTACATCTCTGTTGCTCTTAGTCCAAGCTCCCTTCAGGTCATGTACCACAAGTCTGTGCGTGGGTGTGTCTCGACTGCTACTAGCTCGGTCAGTAGTGTTCAGGAGATCTCCTCGGTTTGGTAGAATTGTCTCACGACCATAAGACACCTTTGCGACACTCAGGCAGTAGCACTTCTCCACTGGCTGCCTGAGGGACACATGCTGTAACACAATATTTAGTAGTGAAATTATTACTAACAACATGTAAATTTATTAGTTGGGATATTATAAAAATTTAGTTTGATGATATTCTGCAGTTGAAAAAATAGAGGAATGGGGCATAAGTCATGGCAACTTTTTGAAGTGAAAATTCTTTAGCCATGCTAGGAGTAAATCGAGAGCTAACCCAAACTTGCATTATGAACAAAATTGTCACGAAATTGTTACACATAAATTCATCACGAAATTAGTGGGGCTGTGACAGAACGGACTGCACAGAAAACAATCAACTCAATGATTAGGCTTATCCAAAATTAAACAAATATAAAAATCCAAGAATTAAAAACAATTACGGGAGCGTGCTATTACTGGGGGACTATTACTGCTTCGAGCTAGTGGCGTGGCCTTCACCATTATAAAAAATCCAAAATTTAAAAAATAAATATCAAGAATTAAAAAAATCCAAAAATCTAAAATTTTAAAAATCTAAAAATCCAAAATTAAAAAATCCAAAAAATTCAAAGATCCAAAATTTAAAATTCAAAAATTAAAAGATTAAAAAATCCAAAATTTAAAAAATCAAAGGTCCAAAATTTAAAAAATAAAAAATCCAAAAATTAAAACAAGTTTTACTTCTGTTGCATGGCGTTCCACCCTAACTTTTTATTTATTTATTTTTATTTTTAATTTTTTTATGTGAGGTTATTTTGAAATTTTGTCACATCCATTCTGCACAGCAGCTGACTTCCAACTTAATCCCTCTGTGCATATAAAAATACCATCAAATTACATGTCCACAGAGATACATTCACACTCCTAGTTTTCAGTAATGCCCTCTGTTGCCTCCATCGAGACAATGTAAGGAAGAAATAATGCAACTTGCTTATAAACCTCTATGTGGGGAAGGGCTGATCAACAAGAGCTTACATTGGAAGACCACAGCTGCAAATCGAAAAAACTGTTGATTCAAGCTGACCTATGTACCGTTAGAGCTAATCCATACATACTAAGTAGAACCCTAGCCCTGACCTACTTATCTTTAGTAATCTCTTGATAGAATGACAGCCTAGGCCTAGGAAGAAGGAAATACTAGATGAAAAAATTAAGGTGACACAAGAGTACCAAGCAAGGAAAGACAAACTGAGGAAAAAGGAAAAAAAAATAGGTTAAAAAGAAGCTGAGTAGAAAAGGTAGATAAACAACTGAGGGGGAGGAATAAAGAAAAAATAATACAAAGTTTCCAGAAGAGATGAGCAAGAATAATTAAATATCCCTAACATCATCTAACGAGTTAGACCAGCTCACCTATCAAGTAACGCTTTGAGCTAACCCTTGAGCATTCATTGATCGGCTCTTCCATCCCATGGAGGTATATAAGTAGTTATGCTATTTCTCCTTAGTTGTTCTTTATCCTTGAAGATGGCAACAGAGTGTGTTGCTGAAAGCTTGGAGTGCAATGTCACACAGGTGGTAGTCTGAGAAATTGTAACTAATAAGATCAGCTGGGAAAGTTTTAAATCATACTTTATTTTATTTAGCTCATGAGAGTGCTGAAATCCTACAGACAAAATAAATTCCAACCTCTTACCCTTATCATAATTAACTTCTTTTTAGAAACGTGAATGTTAAAAGGAAATCTGACTTCAGACAAATGTTTGGTTTCAAGATAAACATAATGTTATCATCTTTTTTATTAAATTAATTCAGAAAACGCTGTGAAGGGTCAATATCATATATTAAATTTTAAAACATTCTTCTCATAAAAGTTATATGATGTATAATAATGTTACCCATCAGTGATTTCAACCACCAAAGAATTTTGTATTAGCTATTACATTTAAAATATTGAATCTGTTACCGTACCTCTTTGCCAGGTTCTTCTTGTAAAGCACTCTTCAACCAGATCTCGGCATCATCCAGCTCACAGTTCATGTACATGATCGACCACTCAGCTCGAGGTCTATGTTTTAATCCATCATCTATAGGTACCAAGGTTAAAATGTGTTCTGAAAACAAATACACAACTATCAGACACTTGATTCTATAGGATGAAAGGGACATGGGTAGGATCCCAGAATCTTCCATCCTTGCTATTACTTTCATTAGTATATGATTAGTATGTTTCAATCATGTAACAAAATTACTGTATTTATAACCATGCATATTAATACAATACCTTGCATGAAATATAAAGAAAAATAAACAAATCAACCAAATACCTGAACTAAATGTACAAGCCATCAAGTTATTTGAAAGGTAATTTTAAATAATAAGTCCCTTTGTGTATATAATAATCATCACTACAAATAACATTTCAAACTTTAGTTAGTACCTGAACAAGAAGATATACGACCTCCAAGGAGTTCAAAACCTCGCTGCATAGCAAATGACATCCAGTAATACACCTGGAATCTATGGAGTACAAGCAGCAAATGAACTTTCCGGTAATGCCGACTCAGCTGTATCTTGCGAGGCCTGAAGTTCTGGAACACGGCACCTCGGCGTGTGGGTCGAGTCACTCCAGAAAGGATCAGCTTCAAATTCTCAAACCATCTAGGGACGGCAAGGCAAGGAATTATTCGTTTGATGAGGGGCAAAAACAGCATGTACAGTAATTCTTTCTGGATATTAATGATTACTAGTATTTACATGTCACTTTAAGTCATGATAACTTAGTGCCGAAGTAAGAATATCGATACCCAGAGTGCTTGTTTTTGCAGGCCAAATCACTTTTATGTTCGGATGAAATGTCCTGGAATTGTACCTTGGACTCCAACCATTAAGCCTATAATTTTTATGAAAATAGTTTAGGAGAAAACTTTCCTCTAATACTCTAATTCAAACCTGTAACCTTTGGCTTTCTGTGGTGAGGTAGCCAGAGTTAGACTCATGGCACCAGATGGAATCTCTCTCTCTCTCCTATGGTTATCTTACTTGTCGACCTCAAATATATATTCCTCCAGACCATACACATTTTTTAAAATACCGATATGGAAGAGAAGGGATGTAGGCCTATTAAGTGTTCTTCTCCTTAGTTACCTCATTTCTTCATTATGTTGCACTATTTCAAGGTATTTTAATAAAGAACAAATTAGTTTTAAAAAAACCATGAAGTGTTTATAGGATTTTTGAAAGCCTTAACAAGCAAAAGGAATTTTTTCATGGTTCTAAAACCTTCCCCTTTATTTTTTGATAGGATTTTAGCCCTATCCTTATGAAAACTGGCACTTATGCAGTTGAAGTCAATGACTTTCACAATCTATTCATGATTTTCTTTTACCATACAATGCAATACATTCTTCGACTAAAGAAAGACTTTTTAAAAAGAGCAGAAATCAATCAGAACTTAGAAAAAGAAGGCTAGACCTAAACTGAGCAACACAGTAGATATTATGATATGATATTTATAGTACCAAGAAAATTACAAAAGAGTCTACTGGATTCAACACTTGTCATTTTACCAGTAGACATCTTAAAAAACACAATAAATGGAGGAATGTGTAGCCACATAGTCGGTGCTGCTAAATGCATATAAACTGATTTCCCTCTCTACAAAAAGCGAAAGAGAAAAATAAAACACTAGGAAGTAAGAGAAACAAAAACAAAAAAAGACAATTTTCTAACAAACTCATCAAAATATGTTTCTTCTGTTATCCCTTTAGGCTCTCTTCATAAGTCCCTTGAAAGTTCGCATCGTACCACCATTAGGCCACTGTTCTAATGATATTGCTGTTATCATAAAAAGGAAATCTAAATAATGAATAAAACCGGACTTGTGACGGATTCTTTAAAAACGAACTGGACTAATAAACAAACCTTGCAATACAAATATTTGTTCGAATATCACAGTAGGTATTAATAAAACTAAATTATATGATATTTTTCTTACCTCAGTGTGCTTCCATACAGAAGAGCTATCGGGCAGTCAAAGTCAGCTGGACTTCTGCAGGTCACAGGTTTAGTTTCCAAAGCAATACTTATGTTCAGATTTTGAGAGCGGAAGGCACGGAATGAATCATGTTCCTGTTAACAAAATTAAAATTACAGACAACATAACCTTATTTTTTCATATTTGGGACTACGATCTTAGAAAAGTATATGCATTCATTTCCTTCAATTTAATTTAATTTAATTTAATCAAATTCTATACCTGATTACTTGAATATTCTGGCAACTTGTCTGGGGCACAAGGCATTACACAATGATGATCATTTGGATCACCTAGACAAACCCAATTCAACTTGATGGTAAGTTTAAGATTTGGTAAATGCAGCAGTCGACAATCATCATACTTGGAGGCAGTCCGTACGTAAACATTCAGTTCTCCTTTGAAAACAACTTTAGCTGAAACAAATTATGAGCATAACAGTGAGCCTACAGATGAATATCTAGGATCTTAAGTACTATAGAAAAAAATTCAACACAGCTTAAAACTAGTCAAATTGTACGTATCCTAACATTACAATGTGACATGAGTAAATTATGAAATGAGTTGGAATAAGTTCTGGAAAGACATATGAAGATCCTGGCTCAGATCTTCTACGAATATATATAAAGCATCAACAGTATTATTCTAATTTTGCTTCTTAAGTAGTCTTTACTGTAATATTTCCACAGAAATGCTAAAATTAATGTTCCATTAATTTTAAATACTATCTCCAGAAAGAATTCAAATTCAATAGAGTGGACAAGCAGTGTAGTGATGGAACAAAAGTGGTATGGCAACATTGTAATGTCTATTTTTCCACTGCCCTTTTTTTACCACCCCAAGGTCCTATTTTCCACTCAAAGTAATATGGTCAGCCTAACCATTAGTCCAGTCCATAGCCACATCACTCCACGTGAGCTCCATTTCCTCAGTTGTGTTGTATGGATCTAGTGAGGCATGCAGCAGCACAGTCATCTGTCGAATGCACATTGTCAGGCGACCATGGAATAAGAGTCTCATTTTATCCCAAAATGGCAGTGGAGGACTTGGGTCTCTAGACGGAGTTAGGATTTTTTCAAAATCTGAAAATGATAAACCATCATCGAGTTCATAAGTGATGGGAATACACTGTCATCATTCTGGCAGAGGTCACTAACTTCAAACATGGCCATTTTGAGTTATATATACTACTACATTGATGAAATGATGCTTTATAGGCAAGTAGAATTCACTAATTAATATCCTGACCAGTTTCCATATATTTATTTATATTTATACAAATAAAAATACATATTTATACAAGTAAAGTAAAGCAGAACAAATACAAATTTAAAAAATAACTTCAACTGCTATTTAAAAAAGGAAAAGAAAGATAGGCTAATCTTACATAATTAATAATTATTCTAGCACCAGAAATATTAACATTTAGAAATACACCCGAATGAGCAAGACTGCTTGTGCTGCTCAGGTGCAGTTTCAAAAATATCAAAGTGAAAAAAGAGGAGAGACAAAGAAACAGAGTGTATAAAAAAAGTGATTAACTAATAAAGAAAGTAAAAAATGTTAAACATAATTACATAAAAGGAATGAAACAAAAATGTCTTAACTTAATTTATGGGATTGAACTACATCATTTTCTAACAAAAAATTGAATTTTTAATCTCTAAATCTTTTTACACTATAAAAGAATATGAAGAGTACAGTATGATTTCCAAATTGGATTAATTATTTGTCTTTATCACATATATATTTTAATGAATTATTACTGTGTCCTGATAAATTCGTACCTATACTAGTTCTTATTTTTATTTCACTAAATGATTGTGGGTACTATATATATATATATATGTTTACATGTTTATTTAGTTGATCATATAGATCATAAATTGTATATTTGTGTGCAAAGTAATTTATATATATTTTTCAGGGTATTTAAATTGTAATTTTGTAACGACGAAGCCAGAAATTGTAATTGTAAATTTCATATGGTGAATAAAACTTTCATATTTCATTTCACACTTGACTGAAACACATTATAAGCATACTCACTCAAGTTGCACTGAGCTATAACAGGTTCCCAACAGGGTCCGAAGGCATAGCTATAATGTTCCACTTCACAGTTAAAGTCATGATAGAACTTCAGTGATGTCATACTTCTCTCCACAGTCACATCTCCCCATGGCTCTCCCAACTCTATTACAACACCTCGTTTAGCTGAAATACAATACAATGCCATAATCAGATTACATTGTGATGAGTACCAAAGTTGGGGAAGTTTATAATCAATCATATTATTCTACTTAATAACAACACTGCCTATAGTATAGCTTCAGCTGGGGAAAAAATACAAAACACCACCCAGGGCCGTAGCTAGGCGGTGGCGAGATGGGCCCCTGCCAAGGGCGCAAAATTAACCATGAAAAATCCTGCCTTTTTTTAGACTGGTGCAATTTATCAAGCAATAAAACTTCCACGTTAATGGAAGAAATCTTTCAGGTTATTAAAAATTACTGCACGTGAACTATCTGTAGTATTATGCCGATTGTCTACAAACAAAAAGCAGTCATGCAACGTTCTTTAGTTAACACGTTTTTTATTGACAGAGTATAACATAAATCATGAACAGTATGGAATGATATAACAATAAAAATTAAAATGTACGTTATTATTGAGATGAAAGTGGTTCAACTATTAAAAAAAAATACTTTTACCTATATTAATGTGTTAAACATTTTAGTAGGCCTCAGGCCTATTATGTGATGTACTTTTGATATTAGATTTTATTATTGAATTTTTCTTTAAGTAGTTCAATCGTCTGAAAATAAGGTTTTAGTACCTTGAAAGTCCAACACTTAGTTCATTTTCAAATTGAGGTTTAGGTTTTCTTTGATAATAACAGTGTTTTTATATTAAAATAATAAACATTAAAATAATAAATTATTCAGACCCCCAGTATTGGAGGGCGCAAATTTGTCAAACCCGCCAAGTGCGCAGAAGGACCTTGCTACGGCCCTGACACCACCACTTTATTTTCCAAATTTCTAGCAAGTTTTCATCACAATATTGGCTAGAGCAGGTATCAGAAATCAGCTAAGTTGGGAGTGATATTTGGCTTGATGCTGTTTCATCATGCAATACCACTTCAGTTCACTGGGAGATCACTCAGAGAAAAAATCTTTAGAAGGCCTGGGTTATATGGCTTTAACAGAATGAATAAATAGATTAAATTATAGAAGTTCCTACCTACTGCCTGTCAATTAGATAGATAATGAACCTGATATTCATAGAAGCCTGATTTCTGTGTTGGTCCTATGCAGTGCTCTTTTTCTGGAGGAACAGCTGGGTGACGCATATCCCTAAACTCTTTGTCCACAAAGTGACATTTTTACAATGTTGGAGATCTTAAAAGTTTGTCAACAATTTATTTCACGTACGTAAATCAGATTTTTAGTAAATTATCATCTTTAATAATTCATTTACGAACCTGACATGAGAGAGCTCACTAGTATTTTCATTTAGAAACTGTTATAATGCTACATAATTTTAATTACAATGTAGTTTTATAGGTGTTAATTCCATGAAAATAAATAAACAGCTATAAATTGTTTTTTAGCAAAAGAACACTGGTCCTATGGCTGAATTGGAAACAATTCCATTTCTTTATGACACATCAATAAAGCACTCCTGGAAATATATTTCTCTACATTTTACCCTCTTAGAGAAAAACAAATCTGAAGAGACACTTTATTCTGAAAGTTATAAAAGGCAAAGATATATTTATGTCTCCTATTATTCTACAAAATCAAAGCTTTTTTACTTGTTATTACCAGCGAAAAATATTTTAATTCTATTATTATGAACATTAAAAGCATGAAATCAAATTCACCATAAAACTTCAAAACACACACAGTTTAAAATTAAACCACAATGGATATCACAATTAAAAACGTCGAGCACACAGTTTAATTTTAAACTGTGTGTGTTTTGAAGTTTTATCGTATATACAATGGAAAAAGGACTACCTGCAATTTTGTGTTCAAACTCACCATCTTCCAAAATCTGTTCATAGCTTCAACCTAACATATTACAGTAAAACCCTGTTCTAACGATCTCATTTTTAAGGAATAGCATACGAGTAAAACTACATTTTAATCTTTCAATACTACTGAGCACCTATAGTTAAAGATCTCCTTAAATACTATTTAAGGACTAGTCTGAATTCTCACTGACCTCTTCTTGTGGCTTCCTGCTCAGCACCCACAAGTCGACCCCAGATGTGAAACTCCCTGATGTCAAGCAGAGGCTGTGGGAAATCTCTGAGCTGGTATTTCCACTCTTTGCAACTTGCACACACTGAGCGACACCACAGAGTTGTGAACTCCAGCCCTTCCTCTGGCCATGGACTAAAACAAAACATTTTCATTGTGAACCTATAATATTTTCTCTACTCTTCAGAATATCACACTTAATTACAAAATAAATTAAATTTACATTATCAAGGGATCTGTTGTTTTAGAGATAAAGCTGACTCAGTCCACAACTAATGAAGGTTTGGACTGAAGCAAAAGCACTGCTGTGTAGAAGAAGTAAGTGAACTAGGCTAAGGTATGTTTAAAATTATTGTACAGCCATTCCACATGTCATGGATGTTACATTATTATATGTTTCTGCTATCATATAATCAAAATTACAGAAATGTATCATTCTAATCATTAAAAGTTAATCAGCATACTACAATCAATCCTCTGTAAAAGTTTTGTTTCATTATGTGCATTAATGTAACTCCTTTTAGTTGCGAGGCCATATCAGGAGTTCGGGATGTATGTTTATACAGCAGGGTAGGCCATGGAACTATTGATTGTCAATTGTTTCTGTTATTGGTGTATTCTTTTATGGAGTATATTTCAACTGATATTAATTTAAATGGATATGATTCAAGATGAAATGGTAAGGATGATTCATGGTCTGTAAATATGTAGTAGTAGTAGTATCTAATGCCCAGACACTTGGATGATCTCCATTCGTCTTCTAGCTTCCCAGTATAACTTTGGAGTTGAAGCCAAATCTGTTGAGGTTAAAGCTGTGCACTTGTGCAAGTGGTCCATATCCATGTGTGAATCCTCTTCATTGCAGAGCACACATTTTGGTGAAGGGTATATGCCAATTTTGTGTAAGTGAGCCAGTTATCAACCGAAAATGTGCTACGGTTTCATGTCTTGGTGATTCTGGGACATCATTTTTGGAGAAAATGGGATATATCCAATTCAGCATTTGCCATTACAACTGGTATGAAACCCATGTCAAATTGGCCGACCATGGGATTTGAACCTGGGGCCTCCAAGACTTTACCATCTCAGCCACCTTGCTTGGTTCATAGTTTTTGTCACGGATGTTAGGCCTACATAAGAAACATTGATAAACTTCATTTTTGCCAATGAGGGGATATTATATAGTAAGAATTTAATTTCCACCTTATACCCTCATTAATATGTATGTAGGATAACTCGGAGAATTTGTTTTTGGCAAATTCTCCGAGTTATCCTACATGCATATTAATGAGGGTATAAGGTGGAAATTAAATTCTTTCTATATTGATTCCTATTCCTAAAATATACATTATGTTTACTTAGACAAATTTATTAAATTCAAGCAAATGGTAATATATACATTCGCAACCAATAGTAATGACTCTTGAAATACAAGCTATCAGCTGTTTCTTAAAAGTAATGGCTGCTAACTTTAAACAGTCATTATTAGCATTTCAGTTACTGTCAGCTGAAGTGTTAAGATACCAGTTTAAAAACAATGAGAATCAGTTTTTTTTAAAACAGCTACTTTAGTAAAATTTAGACTTTTATTTAATTGATTGGCTGTGTAGTTTAATTGCAAATTTACCATTTAAACTCCCACAGAAAGATCTAACAGCCTTTCCTTAGCCCGAATAATCTGTAATCAGTTAATCTCCCATAAATTAATTTACCTCACCTCTCAGGATCGATGTCAGTCATGTTCTTCACAGCATTCTCTGCACCGTGGATGGAGGGATCAGCAAGTGACATGATCTCAACATCATTCATGAGCCATGCGAACAGCCTCGTCCTCGCAGGAGCAGCCCTGCTCATCTGCTTTGATCTCTGCACATAGATTTCAGTGTTACGCTTGTTCAGGCTAGCATAGAGCTCTTCTACCTTGCTAGCAGGTAGCATTAGGTGAGCTTTACAAAGCTCTGCCACTTTAACATCCAGCATTTTTTGTCGTTTCAAACTTTCTTTGTATTCATCTTCTAGAAGCTCATAGTTGTCTCTCAGTTTCACTTCAAAAGGATCATCACTCATCTCAAACAAGAACTCCTTTATCTGAAATGAATTTTAAAAAATGAGCACTCAGTGGTGTAGTCAAGGATATATGCAGAGATAAGCTGTATATCCTCTGCTTAACCTTATTCATTAGCATATACTTTCTGCTTCATTGCTATGTCTTGTTTTGGTTACATTATAGTAATTTAGGCCGGTATTCATAGTCGCAATAAGTCGTACTTATATCCAAGTCGAACTTTAATCTCGTCTTAAGTTGAGTTTCTGACACAAACAAGTCGGACTTATGACGTATTTACTTTATAAAGTCAGACTTGACAAAGTCGAGCTTATTGGTATTCATAGTCACTAAAGTACGACTTATTTGTCGAAATAAGTCGTACTTTATCAAGTCAAGGGTCCCCCTGACTTATTTCAGTTTAAGCCAGTACCATGGATAGTAATTTTTAGGATCTTGGCGAGTATTAGAAGAAACTCACGCCCCAAAGCGTTATTTGCGAAACATGATGAATCTATTCAAATTCTACAATGACAATGAATTTAAAAAGAGATTTCGTTTCAAGCAGACACAATTTTGGAAATATCAATCGCCTATTTGTGTTCATAAATTTCATGTTATTTATCTCCTACGAGGGATTTGTATGTCGTGTATAAAATAATTCCACCTATTCCCTCGTATAAAATGTTTTTGTTAAAGTATCAGCTCATAGCTTTGTCAAATCTAAAATTTATATTTGCCAATATTATAAAACATAATTAAAACGTATATCTGACAATTTTATAAAATAATTTTCGTATATTGGACAATATATTTCGGCTATTCAGCCATCTTCAAGTCTTTTTCTTTCACCAGGTGATCTTACTCTGTTGATTAATCCATTACAACAGGTGGAATTATTTTATATACGACATCAATCGCCTATCTTTCATCAGCATTTCTCTCTGCTGGCATTTCATATCGGCCCAAAGCTTCCTAAGCAGTTTTGAATCTCTCTATAAAACAATAATTAATATCGAAATAAATACATAAGCGTACCGGTATGTATTCTGAACGATCTCCAAGCTAATATATACGCAGAATATTCTAAAAAAAACTATTAATTAGTTTACTTACACGCTGCATAATATGACTGGATGAATTGAATTCTTTGTTTACAATGCTCAGAGCCGTCTGTATTTTTATATCACGATAGCGAAATACGTACTCAGTTGGCTTTGCTTTACATAGAATCTGAAAAAATCTTAAACATGATTGGCTAGTTCAATTATTACGGCAGTGAACGCGTGATTTTTCATATTATTGAGTTCGACTTTAATGCGTGGAATAAGTAGAGCTTTACGAAGTCAGACTTAATAAAGTACGACTTTAAAGAGGACTATGAATACGAAAAACATATAAGTCGACTTGTCAAATAAGTTCAGCTTTATAAAGTCGGTTCTTAAGTCGCCGACTATGAATACCGGCCTTAGTCTTTTAATTATTGGTTTGCCTGTATTATTACATATTTAGCCATTCTGCCATTGACTTCAAATGGTTCACCAGCTGATGAGATTAAGCTTCGCAAATATGTGAAGACATGGCCAGCAAAACTAAACTTGCTTCTACAAATCCATCAGTTTGTGCAAAAAAATGCTATCACACATTAATACAGGCCTAAGCACCATGGACTATCCTTTTTTTTTTTTACTAAGCAGCTAAAACCACCTCTTATACAAGATTGTTAAATCAAAACAGTGTGTTCTAAAAACCAATATTTATGGTAATCTTTGTGTTTAAATGTGATCAATGAAATGGGTACCTTAAGAACACATTTTTTTAGCAATAGTCCTTTCTTTATGCCAAGTTTCATGTTATTGCATGACCATGAAGTCAGCAAAATATTTTGAAATTTTCTTCATAACACATCACAATGTCTGTAATATAATTTTAGTATGACTGAACTGACCCCGAACACGAGCTATGCTCATGCGGGGTTAATATACTCTTTTGTAATTGTAACAATTATTTATATTATTTATATTTGTAATAATTTGTATGTTTGTAATTTGTAATAGTTAGTAAATTTTGTAATAATAATAATAATAATAATAATAATAATAATTAGGGCTCGGACTTTTAGGTGCTTATAAAACCGAAAATATTTATTTTTTATGTGGTTAAAAAGTCTAAAATATGTTTAAAAAATTTGAAAATATTTTTATTTATTTATTTAACCAATATTTACAGAAGTACTCATCTAGTCATTCTAGTAAGCAAGTGTAGAACAGTTGCAGTAAACAACAAAAGTAGATCTTAAGTTGTGCATCTTAAAGCTATGACGATTTTCACGGAACAGATACTTGTATCTTGAAAATGTACGTTCAACATTGCAGGATGTTAATCTTGCATATTTGTAACACTGACACTGTAACAATAATTCACTGACACTCAGATGTTCCATCTGCTCCAAGTTCTCTACACTGTTAACCATAAAAATATCTGAAATCTTGCGCAACACTTGTAACCCTTCATTCTTATTTAGGCATGACAGGAATTTTTCTCTAATTTTGTTTGCTTTTGAACCACTGATTTTGTTAAGTTTGTTTTCAATGTGTTTGATTTCTTTTATTGATTCTGTCAAAAATTGTTTTGTTCTTTCCAACTTAGTAATGCAGTTTGAGAGGAAACAGAAATTTACACTAATAAAGGCCTAATCAGCCCTGATTTATTGTCTGACTCAACATAACAACGCAACACATTGAAAATATGTCGCAATTTTACAAAAACAGTCAAAATATTCATTTCTAAACAAGATATGTGGTAAAATATGTAAAAAAGAATTCAGTTACCAAAAATATTTATTCAAATAAAAAATATCGAAAATATTTTTTTTTATGTGATATGCAACTCAATATTTTGAATCCAAAGGTCCCAACCGGAACTTTGACAAAATCCTGAAATCATAAGTAATAGCAAAAAAATATGTATTTACCTAAAAGTCCGAGCCCTAATAATAATAATAATAATAAAAAAAAATAAAAAATAAAATGTTTGTCCAGTCAAAAAATATAATAAAAATATGACTCTCCCCCACCAAATGTTTCCAGAAAACAAAGAGCATGCCTTGTCAGCATTTTGGGACTACAGCACTGTGTATATTCCTGGTACAAATGTTACACATGGATTTTATAAAACTGCTTGCACCAAGACTTAAAACATTAATTTGATATAATTATTTCTTCACAGAAATTGTTTCAAAGATAATTATTACAAGCTAGTCACTTCATCCTTGCCTTGTGGCACTACATGAGGCTACACAACTAAATACACATTCATGAAATATGGGAAATCTGAAATGGGAAAATCCAAATGCCGATATTTAGGGTACAGAAAGTCGTGTGAGTGCTTCATACGTATTTCTTTCATTATTATTTTTGCTATTATTCTCTCTCCATATTTACTGCTGTACTTACCTTTATGACTAGATCAGACGGCAGTGGACTGTCGGATGTAAAAGGCTTCTTCTGCCTCTTGTGGACTAGTTTGAGCCACTTGAACACACTAACAAACTCATTCTGAAATGCTTCTGCAAAGTTGTGCTCGTACGGAAATACTGCTTTGAATGAACTAATGATAACACTCCTGTAAACAAATAAACAAAACGTATACATGTATTTATGAAAATAATGAGGATCCTTGAAACTTGTTCTATCAAAATAATGGTAAGTGAGGCAACCAAGTGTGTATAGTCAACTCATGCCCAGTTTCTATAAACTCGTAAAATACCTTTGGGTAAATTATCCAATGGACAAGTTAGTTCCATAATCACCCACCAGAGTACTAATGATATAATGAGGAAAGCAATATATATATATATATAAGCAATATATATATATTTTATTTTATTTTTTTATTTTTTTACCATGCCAGGGATTGAACCGTGGACTTCTAGAACCGTAATCCAGCAAGCTGACAATGAGCTACGGTGAACAACGAGAACAGATTTTGAATATCACAAATAAAAATGTTTCTTCCTGTTTCCATCTTGTAAGTCAATAAGATGTGTTTTACAATAGTCTATATATTATATTAATTAGTTCGGAATAATATTACCTTCATATAAATACTATTATTGTCGAGATCTAATGAGTGAGAGGAAGGAAAAATGAGAAATATGAGCCTAGTTTGGAATGTTTGCATATTCAGTGCTACCAAATATCGGCAATACAGTCATTACCTTCAATGTATGTTACATAAAAATTTAAACAAGAAATTCATATATAAATTCCGATAAGCCTATCCTATCACGGAGAAACAAAGTCAACACTACAAATCATCTCAGCACTTCTATAATTGTATTTTACAGGAATTGTAATCAGCTGTGTACGTCTGCCATATTGATCCTATGAGAGATTAAATTTTATTCAGCCATCCATGAAAGGATAAATTAACCCAGCGATTTACTCTTGGAAATATTTAATCCGAGTTTGTAGAAACACTTTTTTCTGTCATTTTCATATTTACCCAGAGGTCTTTTAGCTATAAACTTGTCATAAGTGTATGTGACTGTTATCTTTCCATTATTTGAGACGTATAAGTTATCCTTGTGTAAATTCTGTCCATTGGACAATTTAACCATAGGTATTTAGCAAGTTTATAGAAAACAGGTATTAATTTAATACCTTATTACTTACTGAATATAAACATTACAAAATAAATAAGCAATTACATAAGAGAACATGGTGTCTTACCAAGTTTTGTTCCAAGGTAAAACAAAACCTTCAGTACTTTTCCTCTCATCTTTAACTTCCTCGCTATCCAGTAATCTTGATATATGGAAGCCTTCTATTGAGAATATATCCTTATCATCAATGGCTATCTTAAGTGTTACAGCTTTTATCCCGAAGTTATCTCCTTCTTCAGACCATATAATATCATCTGGAAAATGAACATATAATTCATAAGTAAAAATAAAACTTCTACTTTTTAAATACAGTAGTAACAAAATTGGCCTAATTTTTTAGAACTGTCTCACATTAATTCTTATTTATTCTAAACCATATTTAAGAAAAAAAGTAGTGTTCCTTAGATTTTTAGACATTGGCATGTAAAAAAAGGTAAGGTCATCAGCCTTTAGTCCAGGCCATCTTTATCCCAGGAATTCTCCCAGTACTTATTTGTCTCAGATATTAAGTTGGCCACAAAGCCATATTGTCACCCGAAGGATTTGATCAATTGAAAACTCTAAGAGACCTCATCGGGAATTGAACCTGCAACCTTCTCATATATGTCACAGTGCCTTAACAAATTGCACCACAGCATACCCCTGTGTATGAGATAACTTCACTTAATTCCTCAACTGTCTAAATTATTACTACTTTGCAAAACTTTATTTTGCTTCTTATTATTACGTAACAAAGGTCTGTTTAAATATCATGCTTTTGAGCAATGCAACATTGTATATGCCCTATTTTCAAGAGATGGTAAATACAATTGGGCGTACAGCGTAATATATAGCTGCTACATATAAAATAACCTCATATAATAAGATTAAAACTTTAAAACACTTATGCACCACTTACGTCAAACATAAAATTAGTAGGACATGTTTCGGGAGACCTTCTCCCATCCTCGGCTACTGGTCTAAAGTTTTAATCTTATTATTCAGTTGTGCCACGGTTTTTAACAACTTCTTCGTAATTTTTTATAATTTTACAATTTTATAACCTCATATGTTTAACATTGCAATATTAGAGACTACCACTCTGAAAAATCCAAGAATAATAATCAGGATTGTACCCTGGACCCGAAGCAATCTTAATGTATTTTCCATCTTAAGAATATTCAGTGCATTAAAACTAATATTAAATTATAATAACTATTCATGTAACAAGTACACAAAGCAAGGCTTTAGCAGACTCACCGTGTATTTCTCCTCGTCCGAAATACTAGATTTGTCCACTAAAGTTTTTGTGTACGTGGTGCATACAATAATTTTTAGTAAAAGTTCCCAATTTTACAACGAGCTCAGTTTTTCACTCATTTTAAATGATTCTGCGTAAAGAAAGTGAAGATAACATGCTTGTTTCAGTAGTGTATTTTTATAAATTTGCATTGCTGTGGATTTTTTCTTCTCCTTTGAAAAACATCATTAAGATAATAATGTGGATTAATTAAACTAATTACTGTATATTTACTTAAATTGAAGTAATTTGTATCATTTCCGCAATAAAAACTTATTATGCTTTGTTAAAAAAGAAACAATCATATAAGAGGCTCAACTCGTTTCTTTCAACTAGCCCTCATGGTCTCAGGGATTAAGCTATGGGGCAGTAATGCAAATTCCAGTTATAATGAATATAAAAAGTTATTATTATTTATTAAATTCACAATTTCTAATTGAAAAGGTTTACTATGCTTGTTATTAAACAATGATCAATAAAAACCCTTAACATGTAAAAGTGAACTTACACTGGAAGATACTGCAGAGACATCTAGGTGCTATAGTTGAAACCATGCCCACTAGAGGTTACCATGGCAACTTTAGCAACCTAGGCCAATAAAACTAGTTTAGCTACTTTACAGCATGTTGGCAATCTGAGAATCAGCCGCTTTAGAGAGCTTGTACTAAAAAAATATTAATAAATTAGTAAATTTACCTGAGTACCAGTCCATGCGATGCTTAGATGAAATGGTGATTCCAAAACTCACTTGCCCTTTTATTCTTACGTTAAGTGTTCTTTGTTTAGTGCTATGATTCCTAGATTTCCTTTTACTCTTACCCTCAGTAGCAGCAGCTGCAAGTGCTGAAATTAATATTGTTTACCATTAGAAGTGCTTCATTTACCTTCAACTGTCTAAAAACATATTATAGACCACACACCTTATCTTGAGCTGAAAAAATACAGGGGTGAGGGGAGCTGACATTGCATGCAGTATAAGAGACTGGCTATTGCAGAAGGCGGTGAGTTGAAATTGATGTCATTTGTGAAGGGTTTCCAACTACTAGAAAATATAACGTTTGTAGTTTTATGCTGGTACAGAATGGAACTAACTGTAGTTCATAGCACTTTCAACTCTCACTACTAATCTAAAGATATTTTCTCGATGCAGATAATATAGTATAATATATCGTTGGAGAAATGAATTCAGTTATATATTTCTTTAGACAATCTCTCTCCCAGTCTACAGAATATAGAAAATCGGTTT
Source organism: Ectobius pallidus (assembly GCA_964059195.1). Classification (NCBI taxonomy): domain Eukaryota; kingdom Metazoa; phylum Arthropoda; class Insecta; order Blattodea; family Ectobiidae; genus Ectobius; species Ectobius pallidus. Next base: position 152,257,935 of record CAXKWD010000008.1, read on the forward strand.
AAAATTCGTAGCGTTGTACACGTACTTGAATATGCACTTTCACATTCAATTAATAATACACACCTGAGACAGTAGATTTAAATTCATTGATTTCATCAAATAATGTAAGTAATTTAAGATGCAGGTTGGCACTCCAATGAGCTTGTACTTCTTCCAGCAGCTGAACATTCAGATCATTGCTTTTCCTTTTGTAGTTAAATCGTGTCAGCTTCACATGCCCTACTACAGACTGTAAGAAATCAAAACAAAATCAAATCAAATCAAATCAAATCTTTATTCACCATTAAATACAATATATTTGTACAATAGGCTTTGTCAGTTTTTGGAAAGTTTTATATAATAACAAAAAAAGCTAAGAATACAAATTTATATCCATAATATTTTCTGGTATATTACTCTCTAAAAATTCTTCTACCGTGTATATCGCTTTGCTTTTGAACCAAATAGATAGAATATTGTAGAGTTTATTTTTTTCAAGATTTCTTATCTTTAATGGAATTTTATTTAAAAAAAAAAAAAAAAAAAAAAAAAAAACGCATGGAGTATAGCTAGAGATCTGTGAAATTTGCAAGATGCAATAACACAAATTGTTCTCAATTCGACAAATATTTGTGCAATTTTATTTCACTGCCACGTATAACCCCAAAAACAGCAATTCTGAATCGCAAGATAATGTAAATTTCACATAAGAACACACATAATAATGCAAATTTTTCATAATAATGGGAAAAGTAAACATAATTCCAGGTTTTAGATGAATTTTGGCAACAAAATCATTTTAACCAAACATAATGTTTGAGGGACTCGCAGTGAAGATGTCTAATTATTAAAAAAAAAACCTTATTTTATAATATTGTTTTATTTGGACAAATTTTTCCAGTTTTAAACAACATTTTAGTAACCTCATCATTTCTCGTGACGTGGAATTAATACAACGGCCATGATGGCATACAAGAATATTTTCTCAGGGAGAAGTAGATCAACAATTTTTCGCTCCAAAATGAACAGCTCACTGAGAAAGCCGAAGACGGAGAAATTTAGGATCAACATACCAAGTGAACTTTTTATACTATCATAGTCTTTCCATAAGTTCTAAGCTCTTTGCTAATGCCAATTTTTATTTTTGAGTTGAAAGAATATAAATTCAATTGAATCTTTTTAATTCATCAAGATTGTCTATTAAGAAAATCCATAACAACAATTTAAATATAAAGAAATGTTTGTTTCCAAAATACTTGCAGATATAAAACATTATGAACTTATAACAAAATCAGTATTTCCTATAATAAACTAAAATAAAGCAGTGGATGTTTGATTTTAGCCATTAACAGGCCCTAAGGTCATCTGGTTTTTATTTTCAGTCAGACATAAAATTGAATCCATTGTTCAGTTATCAAGATATCAGAATAATTAAAATGACTGTTTACAGAGAAGAATGGCGTTTGGTTTACAGAAGACAGCGTCAGCAGTCATGACTACTGGATTAAGAAGAGAAAATGACTGTTTACCTTGAGTTCCTCTGACCTAAGGCATGTGTAATGGCTCTTTGTAGGATGTATAGAAGCCACCTTTGCTCCTTCTGTCACCATAATTATCTTCGATGCTACACTCTCGATGGATGTTGAGTCAATCCTTGTCATAATGCACACTGTAACAGTAATAAGAAACTTGGAGCTTTCCCAGCTTTGTTTTCTTAGTACCAAGATTGAGTATGGTAATATGCACTAACTTCTCTATTACATACCGTATATACTTGAATACTACCCACATATTTATTTTTTAAATTGCGAACGAAAAACTGGGGTGCAGGTATTATTTGAATACCAGACTCCTCTCATCTGAATTTTGACATTTCATACCATATCGGCTCAACATAGCATGATGCTTTGTAGTAGCATCACAGTATAATATAAAAGTAGCAAAGCTGTAATGAAAGGAAAATGAGACAAAAAAGATGCTTTCTTATGCACATGGTCTGCCATGACTGGCGGTGAAACAAAGCTTTACACGTAGATACACCAAGCAAGTAACAGTGCAGTACAAGCAGAACCACTAAATTAGGAAAAGTTTGGTAAAGTTCGGTGAATTTCCAGGACATAACTTCGACCTCTGGTCGGACTAAGTAGGACACATGTCATCGCATGTGGGTTCCCGCTACAAAGCTGGCTTCACGAATGGAGAGTGTTGTTGTTGAAAGTGTTACGCTGCGCATTTAAGACAGCAACATTTTGGCTGGCTGTTGCCATGCATGTTATTTTTATAATCACATTTTATCTTACCATATTTAATTATTTTATTATATGTAATGTTAATTATGACTGTATAATTAAGAACAAAACTGGCAAAATAATTTTATATATGGGCCTGTAAATTTGTTAAAATTTCCTTTCCAAAAATTTAATGCGCGTATTAATCAGGGCCGGGTAGTATTCGGGTATAGACAGTATATTAACCCAAAACGATCATTTCAATGGGTATCCCCATGGTCATCAGCTGATTCCAACTGGCCATCTGGTGGCAGGTGGATGAATTAGTGAAGTTCCCTGAAAAATAATATAATACAAACAATAACTTATTTACAATAGTGGTTGCCCTGATCAACAAGTTCATCCACCTGCCACAGATGGCCAGTTGGAATCAGCTGATGATGATGGGGATATCCACTGATATGATCGTTCTGGATAAATATACCTAACAGTGAAGTTAGAGTGCATATTTCCATATTCAACCTTGCTACAGATTTCAACACTTCACTGTGCTATTTCCCTAATGATATTATTATTGACGGTTTCTCAGAATTCCAGCTGGATGAGGAAGTTGAAGATGTCCTAAATTTCAGCTACGTCTTGCTCTACAGCCATCTACATAATTAGTTTAATCTACTTAAAACTAAGTTCCCTCTTTGTGTGTTTAATTGTCCTAAAATGTTTATTAAATCCACCTTCCAAATTAACAGGTTCACCAAACATACATTAACTTAATGTTAAACACCATAACGTGTTTTGTGGGTAACCACTGTATAAAAAGTTTTGTGATAAATGAAATCTATACATATATACACTTTTTTTATAATTTATGGGAAAAAATCCCATGCCTACCTTTTTTATCAGCAATGAAGAAGGCATTTACATTTGTCAATGTAACATTCACAATGCAGGATTCAAATAATTTTTGTAAATCCAATTCTTGACTTCTCTCAGATTGTTTAGCTGCAGGAACACTTGTCATTGCCCACAAACTTTTCTGTACTGCTTCTTGATACTCAAGGATACAACTGCAAAATTAACAATAACACAAATCAACAGGATTACTAGCAAAAGAATGTTATAATAAATTTCATGCATTTTTAGCACCACTGAATTAAAAAATAGGACTACTTTGGTTGAATTCACTTCCTGAATTCTTAATAGAGGGTTCTTTCTTTTCTTAGCAAAAAATTGCCAACTTCAACTTGGCTGAAGCCAGCAATCCGATGCACTGTTAGGGAGCCAGAGATGTTGGCAGATGTACAACCTATCAGAGTGGATAGCAGACCGACCAATCTTTCTGGGTCCCTCAGGAAAACAGTACAGAAAGTTGACCTGCCAACTTCTCTGCCTCCTTCAGCATCAAAGAAGTGCAGCAGAGTGCCAACCCCTCCTTACGATATCTCATGTACAATTCAATACAATTCTTCTTGAAAATACTGGTATTTGTCAAGATGGTGGTAACTTATTATACACACGGATGCCCATTTGAGAGATGCTGAGTAAGCTTTAGGTGATTCTATGACTATTAGCATGGAGGTCATTGAATGTTCTTGTACGATAACTATGAAGTTCTGATTTTTTTGAAAAAAATGTTTGTTTCTATGTATGAAATTTAATGTCTATAGAAGTCTCTACTGCTTTTATTATTGAAAAATTGGGCAAAAAAATGTGGTGCTTCTATGAGTATTGTATTTTCCAATGTATAAGGCACTTTTTTTGTCCTTAAAATAGGTCTTACAAATGCTGTGCATTTTATATAATGAAACTACTTCTGTAACTTCCAAGAACTTTGTTTCATGCACAGGCTTTTGATATTTCAAAAACCTTGCAACATAACAGCGTACATGACCTTCTCGTGACTTCTCACCCGAATTATCAGTTACTGAGTTGAATTTATAAATGTAAGTATGCAGTGTGATTTTGTTAGTTATCACAGAAAATACCAACAGTACCATTACTTTCAACTTTTCCTTTCAAATTTTCCCCCTGAAAAACTGTGTTCAATTTTGGAGTGTGTATTATACAGTGTCATCAAGAAGATGCTCAACAGCACTTGTGCAGGCAAGAATCCACTAAAAACCAAAATTTGGTTGGTAGCATTAGCATATTTATATCATAATGTTCTGCTACAAGCATTAATGAAGTAAGAAAAGAAACATAAAACTCACCTATTTACAAAAAAAATATTGAAAATCTTTACCCCAGAACACCTCATTTACTTAGAATGATTCATTGCCACTATTTCATCCTATATCGTATTCACTACAATTGAATACGAGTTGAAATTATTAGATGCTATAAACACAGTAGTAACAATAGAAAACAGATGCAGATCAACAATAAAGGTACTACTACGAGTCTGAAAGGAAGAGAGGAAGAAATACCAATCTTTGCTTGTCTGTCTGTCTGGAACCATATAGCCCCTATGCTGGGGCGAAGGGGCCTCCAAGTGGAGGTTCCTGTTACCTACATGAATTTTGTTACGCTTATTTTCCGAGAGAGGGCAGAGGGACAGGTGGTAAGCCCATTGCCTCTCAATCCCCCTCAGGAAACTAAGGATGGACATGAAAGGGCCAAGAAATTTTGTCCGGAGGCTCTAATTTAGGCTTGGAGTTCTTTTACATGCTGTAAATCTACAACATGGACCTCCTAGCTTAAAGTCCCTCAGGGAGGACTCCGTGCCCAGAATTTTTATGTCCTGGAAAATCCATCGACCGTGGCCGGTTTGATCCTGCGACCTTCGGTTCTAGAGGCGGGCACGGTAGCTCTAGGCCACTGTGGCTGACAATCTTCGCTTAGGTGGAAAATATAACCAAAGCTGCAAAGAGACTTAATAATGGCACTGTACAAAGGGGAATCTTATACAATGGGAAAAAAACTAGAACTTCTAACAGCCTTTTGGAGGAAAAACCCTATGGAATGAACCTCTTACCTCAAACCTTCAGTAATAAACTGTCCAAACGGTGGGCTCCACTCAAAACGAAGAGTATCTAGCATAGCATTGAACTTGGTTTGGTTGATTCCTTGGCTGCGTAACTTAACCAACAACACCCCTAAAAATAGGGGAGTACTCCAAGTGTGGTACTTCTTCAAGAGATGAGGATCGGCAACCATGGCGCTGGTACCAAGCTGACACCACAAGGACTCCACTAACAGCTCCGTGCTCCACTGACAACCCCCAAACAACAGTCTTAGGAGATCGAACTTGTCTCTCGATTCTGCAATCACATGTAAAATATTCTTATCCATCTTATCTTACATACAGGTGACAACTAAACACATTTTCATAAGAATTATGCTGACTAATTCACTCTCACATCTGACCAATGCATTAAAAAATCTGGCAATCTCTGGACTTGAGGAGTGCCAGAGTTTTACATTTAATTTGTATCATGCACTGTGGATGAGTCAATGCCAAATCCTTCTCAGAAAGACCCTGAAGCACATCCAGTGGACTTTTTATGAAAAGTTCTCCAGGAGCACTTCAGAATTCTTCCGACTTAACACTGTATTTGAAAATGGGGATGAGGATCCTTGAAATGCATCATACCAAGAGAGAGAAGCAAAGAAGTGTGTAGTCAACTCACATAACAGATTAAATTTATTATATTATATTTATTGTTATTATATATTTATTGTCCACCACTGTGGGTGAGTTGGTAGTGTGACTGCCAGCCACCTGAGCGGCCCGGGTTCGATTCCCAGCCGGGTCAGGGATTTTACAGAGATGTAAAGTTTCCTTCCTGGGTCAGTACTGGGTGTTGTGTCCTCATTCCCTTCCCAAGAAAGGAATCGGCCACCCTATGTAGTATCATCCAGCCTAGTGTCCCTTGGTCGGGTCGTGGGCCTCCCCCCCCCCATGGCTCTGTCCCAGGGCAGGACTGGCCTCCGGCCCGAACACTTCATTATCATCATCACCATCATCATCATCATATATTTATTATATATACTATGTAAGTTCCATAGCAGAGTCATTGTAGGAAAATTGATATCAGCCATTAGAAGTGGCTTGAAGCAAGGAGATTCACTATTGCCTTTACTTTTTAATTTCGCTTTGGAATATGCCATTAGGAAAGTTCAGGAAAACAAGGTAGGCCTAGAATTAAATGGCAGTCACCCGATTTTAGCTTACGCAGATGATGTTTGCTTGTTGGACGATGACATAAACACAATCGAGAGGAATGCAGAAAGTCTTTTTGATGCCTGCAGAAATGCTGGATTGGAAATTAATACAGAAACTAAGTATATGATCATGGAATGTCAAAATAATGCTTACCTTGAGTTTCTGTGAACTGTTCAACAGCAAATTTATTGTTGGTGTGATTGAAGCCAACAGAGACAGCACTTGATTCTTCGGAAAGTCTAACCAATGCTGAGACAGCCCACAAGTCCATGAATCCTTTCACCTGACACCGTCGAGCAAGTTTCACAAGCCAGTTTGTAGAGCTCACACTTTCTGGCTTGACATCTTCTGTTTTGCTTGGTACAGGCTCTACCTCCTAAGTCATCAAAATAAGTATTTTACTTTATCTTATCTTTTTCCTTTCTTTTTGAAACTTGACAACTATCATTACAATAATATGAGCAAATTTCACTTACCTTGGCTTCACATGTCTCAACAAAACTGGCAAAGAACCACGTGTAAATATCCTTGTGATTATATGTCACAGCAAGTGTATTTAGCAGAATGTAGATGTTCAAGACATTGTCTTCCAGCTGAAATTCATATGAAAATAACATTCAATATGAAGTGATTAAACAGAATTACATGTGTAACATTAGTCAACATGTTTCTTTCATTTCACTATCAATTTTAGATGATTAAAATCATTAGTATAATACTTTTAAAAGAAAGAAAGGGGAAAAAAACACACTTAGCAGCTACGCAATAAGTTTGATACATTTAGTTGACAGAGTGTTTGAAAATAGGGAGGAGGCTCCTTGAAACGCGTCATACCAAAATATGGTAAGTGAAGCAAAAAATGTGTTTATGTCAACTCATATAGTAAATTAATTTTATTAGTTTGATACATGTTTAAGTTTGAATTTTTTTTTTTCATTACCAAGCGTATGCTCTCAGAATTTGTTAATGTATTTCTAATTTGAACGAAGACATAGAGATAAAAAAGAAGGGGCTATTTTACATGGAGCCTTAAGTAAGCTAAGCGTTTTCCTCAACTCAGTCAGCTGAACGCTTTATATTAAATGAAAGTTGAAAAGAAGACAGATATTTCACACAGATTGATGCCTGGTTTCTACAAACTCGCGAAATACCTATGGGTAAGTTTTCCAATGGACAGAATTTTTACAAACTCGAATAATTTAAAGGTAACAATCACATACACTTATGGCGAGTTTCTAGATAAATGTCCTCTGGGTAAATATGAAAATGACAGAAAAAAACAATTCTACAAATTCGAGTTTGATCTTTCCAAGAGTAAATAATTGGGATAGTTTATCTTTTCATGGATGGTTGGATAAAATTTAACCTCTTGTAGGATCAATATGGCGGACGTACACAGCTGATTGTAATTCCTAGCTTTAGAAGTGCTGAGATGATCTGCAGTGTTGACTTGGTTTCTCCGTGATAGGATAGGCTTATCAGAACTTATACACATATTTCTTATGAATCATACATTGTCTGTAATGATTGTATTTACCTGTATCTGGTATCACTGGGCATGCAAACATTGCAAACTAGGCTCGTATTTCTCATTTTTCCTTCCTCTCACGCATTAGATCTCGACAATAATAGTACAGTATTTATATGAAGATAATATTATTCCAAACTAATTATTATAATTGAGGGGGACAACGCAACAGTGGTCTAACCCCTCCGACACGGAAAATTAGTTAGTGATGCTATTTGCATGGCTTGGAGGTAAACTTTATTCTTATATAGAGGTTGGACAAATTAAGTTTGTTGTAGGTAGTTTTGAAGTCAATAATCTGTTCCCTGAAACAGAATTCCTCTTGTGTAAGGGCAACCAAAAATTTTGAAACCAAGATAAATAAATCCAAAATAACTAGAGACTATTAACGGTCTTCAGAAATATGTACTGTTCATTTATAATTAATTTTAAGATAATCTGATTTCTGTAAATGAGGTAAGTGTTGAAGAAACTGAGGAGAATGGTAGTGAGCTTTTTCATTTATTTCATCGTGTGTAGAACTGAATAATCATTGGAATTTATAAATAAAATTAATACAACTCCTTTCCTCTTAAAATAATGTTTTAATGCATGTAAAAATCCAATATTTATTGAAATAATTTTTTTCTCCTCTGTCAAGTTGAAATAAATGTCAGTGCTACAGTGGTCTAACCAAGAAAAGTGTTGCAGCGTCTCATAAAATAGATAATATCTCTGAACACTCTGAACAGTAGACTATGTAACATTGCAGTTAAGTTGACCAAGCATCATAGAACACTCCACTACCAATAAAACAGCATTTTTCAAATTGTACGAAAAACTACAATGTAGAACTTGAACTTGCTTTTTTCTCTAAACTATAAAAAGGTGGGATAAACCACTGTTGCACTGACCCCCTCAATTTATATAGACTATTGCAAAGCACATCTTATTGACTTGCAATACGGAAACATAGAAAGAAACAATTACATCTGCATTATTCAAGATCTACTCTCAGTGCTCACCAAAGCTCACTGTCAGCTTGTTGGATTACGGTTCTAGAGGTCCACAATTCAATCCCCAGCATGGTAATATAAATATATATGTATACAGTATATTGCTTTCCTCATTATATCATTAGTGCTCTCCTGGGTGATTTTAGAACTAACTTGTGCATAGGATAATTTATAAATATGTATTTTGCGAGTTTATAGGAACCAGGTATTAAATAGCTAAACTTACTTTGCTATCTAGAGCAAGTTTCCTCAGCAGCAACACAGTTTCCCTGTTACATTTCATATTCAATTCATCCACTTGAATAGCAAGAGATAATCTTGGAAGTATATCACCTGTAGAAACAATAAATTACATAATAGAATCTGCAATTCTTAACTGCTCAAGAAAAAGAGCATAAGTGAAAAAATAAATCCATAGTAAGTTTGTCTTAGGAGTTTGAGAATATATAGAATATATTGTCATATGAGCAATACAATAAAGAGTTTTTCTAAAGTGAAAAGTTAACGTTCAGTATGTTATGAAATTTTAAATAATTTGTACTGAAAGTTATGTATTTTGACTTATTTTTCCCCCAAGAAGATTAAAATTAACTCGTATTGAAAATACACAATGAAGTGGAATTCCTTCTAATAAACACAGCAAGTACTTAAACAATAAAATCAGGTAAACTGATATAACAAAGTGCCAGAATGATTTTGTTTAATCTGTGATAATAATGTAATTATGATATACAGAAAAGAAGTTATTTTTGTAAATGATTTCCGAGATAAACTCCAGATCAATTTATTAAGCAGGGATTATGAAAGAACAAAAGTCTAAAGTTTGATAAGCATATGTGAAGGAATATGTGGGTAGTGTTATTTGTCAAGCTATCTGTATTGCAACTTCCAAAGCCATATATGAACACTGTAAAAGAATATGTTATCATGAAAACTGATTTGCATTTGATATATTACCATAAAATATCCAATAAACTGGTCATTACAACAGTACCAGTCGACTGATTTTGTCTAAAATCAATAAGCTTCTTTCCATGGACGATATAAATGTGTACACCAAGTTTCATGAAAATCAGATAAAGTGTATTTGAGTTATCACACATACAGGCACATGGACAGACAGACAGACACATTTTCCCTTCCACCACACAGAAATTACTATTCTGGCACTTAATAATCACTTCAATAGAGACATTACCTAGTTCAATGAAAAAGGATTCTGCTAACACGAGTTATTTACAGTAGAGATGGATTGATACTTGATACCAAAATATGTTTCCTGCTTCGATATTTGATACTAAATATTCTGATATATATACAACCTTAAAATAAAGCACTAAAATACAAATTTCTAAAACAAAAACTAAACTCCATGGCGCTACACCCCTTTGAGGAGCTAGGCCTCCATCCAACTGCTGTGTTATCTACCACAGGCAGATGGCAGGATTGGGGGCATATGGTCACCATGTTTTCATTAATTACCATGGGAATTGGCATACTTACTATATGTCTCCAAGCTTGTCATCTGCCATTGAAATCAATTAGATAATTGTTTATTATGTGATTGAAAGAAACATGGCAAAAGAAATTAAAGAGCCCAAGAACAAATTAACGTCCAATCATTTTTTCCCCACAATGAAATGACCAAAATGAAAGCTCAATGGCCAAATCATTTTCCAATGGAGCAGTTCATATGAAAATACACATAATTTTTATAAGACATCACTGTACCTGTGATTGCAGGAGGAGGAGAGAACTGTGTGTCCACTTGGAAGCATTGAAGTGTGGCATTGAAATCAGTCCTAGTATCTCTCATCCCTGTTAACATTGAATCTTCTATTTTTAAGTTAAAAATCTGTAATAACAGAAAAAAAAATTATATAAACCAGAGCAAACTTACTAGAAAGAATGACTGGATTCTGACTAGTACATAAGTTATTTAGCCATACTCTTCTTACTCCACACAACGACATCATTTGGAGGTTTCATTTTTTTTAATATTCATCTTTTAATGACATAGTATCCGATTTCTACAAATCCCTGATTGTACCATACAGATACTAAAATCTGATATGTAAGTATGAGCTTATTCCTGTAATAAATTAGGGGAATACAAACCAAATAATAGAAATATAAAACCCTCTCATCCACTCATGTATGAACTTGTAGAATCAAACAGAATTTTGAGGTAACAGTCTATGCTTGACAGTCATTAGGAGTCCTATGTTAGCCATACAGATTTACACTGTATTCACCAATTAGACGAACAATAGGAATTGTTGAAACTTGAGATGGAGGTTTAACATACGTAACTTCACTTAATTCAAGCACTAACCTGAACATGTTTCGAGCAAACTTCATGAATTGTGCTGTCTTTAAGACAGTTAAAAAAAATTTCTTGTAAAATGAAGACTAATTTAGTTGTGCTTATTTTCCACGGAGGACAGAGTGACAGGGGGTAAACCCATCATCTCAACAACCATCTAAAGGAAACTAAGGTATTATGGACATGAAATGGCTGGGGAATTAGGTATAGAGGCTCTATGTAGGTTTGGAATTATTTCATGAGCAGTAAATTTACAACATAGGACCCATGGTCCCTCCTAGAGAAGTTCACAGATTTTTATGTCCTGAAAAACACTCGATCTCAGCCAGGTTTGAACTCACAACCTTTGGATGCGGAGGTGGGCAAGCTACTTTGCTAGTTATGCATAGCATAGTTTACATGTACAAAGAAATAACAACGATGTTAAGTTACATCTTAAAATAAAGCATGATTGTTATTTGTTACCAATACTGCCATGCTCGATTCTCACATTGATAACTGAAGAATGATTCAAACAAGAAAGAAAATTCTCAGTTTACTTGGGAAGGAGATGGTGTCAAAGAATACCACCATCAGCTTTTGCATCTCTAGAAATTTTAGGTTTTTAAATTTTTTTCCATTTACATTAGAGTTTACTGCAAAACACATGCCCAGCAAGCTATGAAATATTTACTTTATTAATATGAAATCTCCATATACAAATGATTACCTTCTAAAATTTTATTATCTAAAATAGCAAGTACATTTGGTGTTTTCATCAACAAACCTTTGGTATGATTGGTGACAGTCTTTCAAAAATGTCATTATCCGATGACAGCTTCTTTTGCTTTCTTGGAGTTTTCCCAGGATTTTTAGTCTGTCTACTTTCTTGGGCAAAGTTATAGAAGCCTTCACTAATGAGTGCTTTTGTATGATCCATTCCAACATACAGTTTCTGAAAAGACATGAAACATGAATTTAAATTATAGGCCTAGTCGTTATTAATAATCCTTAATTAGAGCCATAAAAAATGTGAAAACAAAAGGTATCTTTTATCATTCAACATTAATTATTAAAGATTGAAGTATAAGAATTAGAAGCAGTTCTTGAAACACTACTTTGGATGAGCAGTGAAAAAAAAGCTTCAGTTGGGGGAGGGGATACTGATTTTTCTAAAACGCATGCTTTCCATGTTCTTCTACTTGTTTAGAGGACTGTGGAGTGAAAAGGACACCATGTAACGACGTAAATCCTCCCTCGCTATCCTGCACAAGGCTTCTATGTCATGTTTCAACTGAAATCGAACAGATTCTACAACTAAAGACTTTGTGGAACTTTACACAGTGAAGCAACTATAATAAATTTCATTTACTACATGAGTTGACAGAGTGTTTGAAAATGGGGAGGAGTCTCCTTGAAACGCGTCATACTAAAATATGGTAAGTGAAGCATTAAAGTGTTTATGTCAACTCATATAGTAAATTAAATTTAAGATTCTACAACTCTTAAAAAAAGATTGTAAACAGACTACAGGTATAGCCAGGGGCAGACCGGAGATAAAAATTGGACCAGGATTATTTCTAAGAAGTGAATGCAATATTACCTTTAAAACTGGGGGCATAATCCCAATGACGCGGATCCATTCACGCGATATTCACCTTTCCACGGACTGTGTGATGTTTTTTGTTTATGAGCGAGGCAGTGTGCCCAACTGTTCTTGTATATAGTGACAGCAGACGATTTTATGCCGCTCACCAGCAAAGCTGCGCTGTTTTGTTAGGTTAGGAACGTTTATGTTAATTAAGGAGCACATCTATCTATAACAAAATTCGTGGATATAAGTGTTTTATGATGAGAATCTCAGTTCTAAAAAATGGGTCCACGTCTATGGGACTTTACCAATCTGGGAACCCCTTACCTAAGGTTAAACCATACATAATGCAAGAAAAATTAAATCATAAATTTTATACCTCTACAGATAAAGGTCCTTGTGCTATCAGGGTTGCCTCCATGGAGATGCCAAAGGAAAGTTCACCGAGACAAGTCTGAGCACTGTCATCCTTATTCTCAGCATGCCTCAGGATCTTCGCTGTAGCTGAAGCGACAGTGACGTTCACAAGCAATGTGCGAGCGTTATGAACAACACTGCCATCCAGATGAACTTCTCCAGCTGTTGCATGGACCAGAAACTCGGGCGACTCTTTTCTCAACAGCATGGTATTTACATTGTATATGTGAACTGCCATGAACTGTGCAAATGTAATTATCATCGGAGGGACTTTCTTATTCTGAAAACTGACAGGCTTGTAATTCTCGATGTCAGGAGAATACTGGTGATGGTCTGACCTGTCAGACTTGTGATCTTTCTTACCATCCTCCCCACCAACATCTTTGTTAATGCGAACATCTTTCACGACAACTGCCAGTAGTTTTGTCACCTCACTGCTGAAGAAACTGCTCCGGAAACCAATCTCATCAATATGCTATTAACACAAATAAAAGGAATTTAACAAAATATCTAAGATACATACTTTATATGTGCAACCATCTGCAGCAAGATTGTCGGGGATCTCGAGGAAGATTTGAAATGGATCTGGGTATGTCCTGTAAGCGCCTAGTGGGCTACGGTCAGTACACAAAGATGAGAACCCAGGTTTGATTCCCACCCAGGACAAATTTCTTCTACAGATTACTATACACCGATGATGTTGCAAACAGCAACTTCATGTGTCAAAAACTTCAATTGTACATGAAAAAAAGGGAAAAAAAAGTTTAGTATCTTCACAATAATGGTGAAACAGCAGGACAGAATGAATGCTAAAGTAAAGAATGGAGGAGACAGCTAACATGCGAGGTAACAACATAAGAATTTCTGAGGCAGTAAACATGGTAGAAACAGAGAAATAAAATCATGTTGACATACAAGAATATTTTTGAACTCATTTTATCAAGTTTGTAACCATGCCTTATATAAGAAGTTTTTTGCAGATGATTCGGGAAGACTTTTTTGATGAGGATCAAATGAAATCTTTTTTTTTTGTCAACTTTTTTAAATACAAGGTTGCTGTTCAACACCACTGATATATAGGGTGGGGCATGAAATGTCATACCATTTAATTATCTCATAAATATTGTAATATAGCAGTTTTGCTGTTTCTAACAGTGCTAGTGTAAGCCGAAGTTCATGGAAAATCTGATAGGTGTCATCACATGTCGGATTTCACCATGACAACGAACACAAACATTAGTTTATAAAATGGCGCACAACGGGCATTTGAATGGTGAACATAAGGTGAAAGTTGTTCAGTTTTTCCCTGAAAAGATGAGTGTAGTTTTGACTCAGACGTTTTCGTGCTCACTTTAATACAAGATGGGCTCCTAGCAAGCAGACAATTTACAGACTGACTGAGCAGTTTGAAAGTAACTATTCTGTGTTGGAAAAAAAGCAGTCGCAACGGGCTAGTGTTCGTACACCTTAAAATATTGAAGCGGTTCACATTGCTTTGACTCAAAGTCCGTCTAAAGGGCTTCTGCAGAGTTGGGAATCAGCTCAGAGCGCATGTAATGGAGTTGTGCCGTGCGTTATCTGAAGACTTGTGTCGAAAAGTAGTGACGAATGTAAGGGTGCATTTACAAGAGATTGTGAGGCAAAACGGCGATCATATTCAACACACTCTGCATTAAAGACAAAATTCCATGTCCTAATGATCAATTCTATGTAAAGCTATAATAAAAATTAATATGTGTTATGTGTAAAATAAATGGTATGACATGTTGTGTGCCACCCTGTATCTCTTCAGTAAGGTAAGACTGAAAGCCAGTCATTACAAGATATTCTTACAATTTAGTTATGTGAAAATATTTTGTCACTCTTTCTGAGAAATGACCTAACTGGTACAAACAACTTGTGTAAAATTTAAAGCATGCTCTTCTGTTACTTGGGGTTGAATCTGTGCAATAATAATTGTAATTAATAATCATTAAAGTACTTACCACAGAGAAACCACTTTTTGATATGTGCACATCTTTCAGACTTAGATATGGAATACCAATTCTTCCAATTCTTACTTCAATAAGGAACTTTCTCTTCAGCAACCAAGCTAATACTTTTGGAACGATCCTGAAGAGAAAGAAAAAGAACCCGACTTAAATAAATGTTTATAATATATAGGATACTCATTAAAAAAATAAAAAAATAAAAAAACAGTTTAGGATGAGGGTGGA
Organism: Ectobius pallidus; assembly: GCA_964059195.1. Lineage (NCBI taxonomy): Eukaryota > Metazoa > Arthropoda > Insecta > Blattodea > Ectobiidae > Ectobius > Ectobius pallidus. The sequence goes on from CAXKWD010000008.1 coordinate 152,273,359, forward strand.
TCAAAAAGTAACTCCCATCGTGATACCAGTTTCAAAATAGCCTGTTCATAGAAGTCCATTTGGTTGGGGTATAGAAAAATGTATGTGTGGATTCTAGAGGTTTTGAAGAACAGGATAACATGATATCTGGCTATTTTTTGAAGACCCAAACGAGCAGTTCCCCCATAAATATATAAATGGATATAGACAATTCAATTAGTAAATAGATCTCAGAATAAATGTTCAATTTTCACAAAGTACCAAATAAGAATAATGGCACGCTCTCTGCAACTCCTCGACACCGAAAGGTACAAGAGGACAGGATTAAGTAAGTAAACCCAATAAGAATAACTGTCTTCATTATCGCCAAGAAAAATACTGTGCCCAAAAATAGCTGTAACTTACCTTTCAAAATCAGGCAAAATCTTTAAGAGTTCTGCAAATTACAGGCAAGTAAGAGTGGGTTATTTCTATTGTTCTTTCATACCCATATGTCACGTTAAAACAACAGTTACGTGACATAGTATGATATGCAGAAACAGAAATCCTAAGAAACTGAATGAGTACCCTTACACCAAACATAATATGTCACAACTATAAACAACAAAATAATATTTCATAATAAAAGAAAAAGGTCCTTGCACCAAAAATCATATTTCACAATTATAGGAGTGGGAGTGAAAACTCGTGCACGGCATAAAATACCTTTTTCCCATAGTTTCTCTACAATATGACATACAGTACCTAGATGCCAAGGGCAGGCATTACTATCATGAAGGGAAGCTGATTACAGAAACATTAATTACTTAATACCAGTACCCATTTTTCAGATGTAGGTGAAGTTCACAGATAGCCTTTCACGACTGGAGTCTTGTCAGTAATAATTATCTTTTAGAGTTCTGCAGATTACAGGCAGGTAAGAGTGGGTTATTTCTACTTGTGCACATTAGTAAGTCGCCCCTTATGCTCCGAACAATGTGTTGCTATTGGCGACCACACGTTGTTATCTCGGCACTCCCGACCGTTCCATCTCTCCAAACTCCTGATCATACCAAATACCACCAAAATGACAACCCGCTAGCTCACTCGGCACTCCCGATCAGACCACAATCACCTCTGCACATAGTCTAAATAATGCATAACACTATTCACATAGTTAAGTGCGCGAGCGGAGGCAGCAGCCGAAGCGAAGCGCCCTTGCATTTTCGAATAATGTACGATACACTGTTTGTACGTTTCAAAAATGTGGCATATTATATCTTCCAGAGGTTAGTAAGCCTGTCAACTTTTGTTTAGCAGTAAGACGTCACACTACCAACGTCCAATCACGAGTTTCTACGTAATATGAGGACAGAAGAATTCGCTTGATCGTGGTATAAAGGGAAGTGCATCGCGAGGGAGTGGGGGGTGGGAACATTCATCCAAGGTGCGACTTGCATTTATTTTTTCCCATGCTTGTTCGTGTAAGTAGAGGATCATGAGAGGATCATCTTTTACCAAATGACTTTTTTCACAGCCTTGATAACCTGTCACTTACCACCTAAGCTATCTACAGCACCAAAGTGGAATTTTTCTATTGTTCTTTCATACCCATATGTCAGGTTAAAACAACACAGTTACGCGATATAGTACGATATGCAGAAACATAAACTAAATTAGTTAAATTACACGCAAATCTAAAAATAAGTTGGGACATTATACCTACCAAGACACACTGCAGTAAATTACAATACAAAGTGAACAAAATATAGCAAATCCATTCATAGTTTATCTGTGCATTTTCGCATCTATATATTCAATAAATAAGTACGATACATAATTCGTTCTTTTAAATAAATGTTCTTATATACATATTCAAAACTGACAGTGCAAACTTATAAATGACAACTGATGACAACCAAACAAAAAAGTTGATATTCGGGAAAATTAATCCACGGTCTAAAGAAATTCAAATCTTGGTGTTGGCAAACATGTAAAAAAATAATTGGCCGTTACAAACAGCACAGCCCGGCAACAGGCCAGTTGCTCGTTTCATTCACCAGATGACGTGATATTGCACAAATAAAATCTTCCGTTCGGTTCAAATTCACAGATCGTGACTTCAAATTTGCGGACCGAGTTCGAATCCCAGATATCCCGTACTTTTTCTTTTAATGATTTATTACTATTATTATAGTGTGTAAATTATCACAATTATTACTATTCATACTTTTTTCTTTTACATTTATTACACCTTTCAACGTAATTTGATGAAAATTATTTTTACTATTCATTATCAAAATTCAAGGGTAAAATGAAACTTTATACAAATCATACATACAGTACACATCTCATATTATTTATCAACATTGCCTAATCATAGTAATGAGTGCCAAGTAATAAAATCAAATAATTTAAGGGAGGACATACAGCTTTTGATGCTGAAAAATAGGTGAAGTTCATTATTCCCCCCCCCCCCCCCAGCAATGAATTGTTCTATAGCCTTGTAATCTGGCATGCTCTATATTGACTAGTTCTACAACTGCATACTATTTTCAGAATTAAATTAACTAATATTATAGTTATGGGTAATTATTATTGCAAAAGTGGCAGTCAAATTTTGTGCACTGAAGTGCCGTTTCTCTGATAACTCAAACATTACCATATTGTAGTGAAATTTTGTATGCCAGTATATTTGATATTAGTGAACAATACTATCTAGAATCATTGATGTAACTTTAATAATTTATATTTTTTTTAAATATTTCTGATGTAAAAAAAAATAAAAAGTGCTGACTTATTTTAAAAAAAATATATTTATACTGCAGATAATCCGAAGATAGAAAAAATAATCACTCAGAAATATTGATATTTATGAAAATTTTGGATTAGACCATCCTTAGTCAGCACATCACCAAATGCCTCAACATCCAGAGATGAGCATTGGTTAACTGTTAACCCTTAAATTTAAAATGTATCCTAGTTTGTAATAATATTATGAAAAAGAAACTTAAAGATAATTTTAAATTTTGTTAAAATTACAAAAAGTACAAGAAATAAAGTGTTGCCCTAATCATTGTGTTATTTCTTTCCTGTACAGTCCAGCACGAGTATATATATTGTGTGAGAAATTAAATCTTGTGCATTTAATACCAACATATTCTTATGGACATAGCTAATTTGCCTTATTTGTAAAAAAAGTAAGGAAATAGAAATTGGCAAAGAAATGTTAATATCACGCAATATTGCAGAATTTTGTACAAGAAATATGCTAGGGGACTTGTAGAAACCATTTTCTTTGCAGTTCTACGTGGTTTTACTTAGTATGAGTACCAGTAATTACGTCTTGTTAAGAAGTATGAGTACTTATCCTTTTTATTGTACTGTATTCACTTCTTTCCCTGTTTTCTAATTGTTTTTGCTTTGCTATTGCTGTATGTACATTATTGTACTTACGTATGCAAGACTGCATTGAACAGCTTTGTATCCAAAGATAAACTTTGTTCAGTCGGGTGTTAGCTTGGTAAATTTAAGATCACAGCAAATGAAAGTGTCTGTTTTAGCCTTTTTTTTTTTGTGCGATATACAAAAATATAAAATTATCATTCTTATAAATAAATATCGGAATATCAGCGAGAGCAATCAGTTTAAGTAATCGGGGAGTATTATCTCAACAGAGGGAACAACCAAAAAAGATATTCAAAATAGAATACAATTAGGAAAGAGAGCTATTTATCTTTTAAACAGCATATTATGGTCAAATAGAATGAAAATTGAGACAAAGATGATAATATACAGGGCAGCAGTGGAACCGATACTATCGTATGATTTGAATGTTGGCAATTATCAAGGAAAGATAGAAGGGCAATTGATACAGTGGAAATGGAATTCCTAAGGAGATCATGCAGGATCTCGAAGCTGCAACATGTACCAAACGCAGAAATTAGAAAGCGAACTTGGAAGGATTTTTACAAGTGCAGAGAGGATAGAAACGAGACAGTTATTATGGTATGGCCATGTAAAAAGAATGGCAGAAGAAGATGGCCAAAAAGAGCTCTGAATTATAACCCAGAGAACAGGAGGAGAAGAGGAAGACAGACAACACAATGGAGAGAAAGAATTAGAACTGCTATGATCGACAGGGCTATAGGAGAAGATGAATGGAGGGACAAAGAGGCATGGAGATTGAAATGCGGGATGCGGCAAAGGCTGTAGGACCCCCACCATAAATATATATAAATTGACTGTTACTTTACACTTGGAAAAATTGTTAAGTAATTAAAGTAGCTATCCATTTTGAACATTTCCTTCTTAATAAAATACCATACTGGTAGCATTTGGCAGGCTTTAATGCTTCCAAAACATTTTTTTTATTGCTATCTTAGCATTTATTTATCTCTGTTAAATATTAATACTGGTTGTTGTGAAAGGCATAATCCCCCACTGCAGTGCTTTCAAGATGAATTTCAGCACCAATCAGGCATCTTCAGGGGGCTGATATTAAAATTCCTAATACTTCCTAATATACCTTTGTAAGGGAGAAAACATTCTAAATCAATAATTGGATCAACAAAATGACAGGAAGGTGGAATAAAAATGGGATAGACAAAACTGCCCAAGGAAATGAAACAAATTGGCATGTAGGATGCACAAAATGGTCACATATACTTCAAAAATGTTTGTAGTTTGTATAACACTTTATTGCTATTGAGAATTTCAAGTAATGAGAATGAAACAAATCTTAGAGCATGACACAACTTTCTTGAGCATAACAACGAAGGCACTTCAGGTACAACAAAAAATAGACTAAACACAAAGAAGTATCACTGACAGATTTGACAGTGAATTCTGGTACTGATATTACAGCCAAACTTGCCTAAAGAGGTTACCAGTCGATCTTCCGAAATATGGCCGTCAATACAGGTGACTGCTAAATTAACATTATGAAATTTTCAAAATCGGTGAAAAGGTCTGGTTCATCAAATGATTAGAAACAGCAGGACCTACAGTATGATATTAAAAGTAACAAACATATGTATGCTCTGAGTGATTAACACATTATTTAATTTACATACAATATAATAAATGAAATCAACATACTGTACATAATACTTTAATGTACTGCAGAGAGGCATTTTTGCAATTTACTTTTACTTAAAAAAATCTTTCAGTGTGGTTTGTTCTGTACTTTTTCTACATCTCTATTTAACAGCACACGTTTCAAAGGATTCTAAAAGTTTATTCAGACGTGATCATAAGAGACACTATTCTCGCCATACTGTTCATCTAAGACATAAAATGGCATCCCCTCCCTTGTTGAGAAATCTGTATCCCGAAAATATTAAACTAGGATTTTACACAACAGTGCAACAACCGCAATATTACATGAAATAATCTAGATAAGATAGAACATAGAATCCAAACGCAACTGGTACTTTCAATACAACATGCTGTATCAGCAAATAGGCTACTTAGTTCTTATCAACAAAGAAAAGGTTTAAGAGAAGACCAGATATTCACCCACCACCTGTTTCAAGATTAATTCTTAGCGAAACTTACAATAAGATCTTGATGAGCAATGTTTCCCTGTAAGTAGTGATATACACTGTTAGAAGCCACAGGAACATCTTCTAGGGGATATTCTTCCACACTCTAAAAGACATCCCTTCTCTGATTGCCTATATGCACACGCAGCAATGGTGTCTTGTGTTGTTACTGGTTCTGTCTTTAGCTGTTTCATCAAGCACTGGTATCTTTATTTCCACGCTCCTTTCAGTCTTTTCACAATGATTCTTGTGCCTTCATGTGTTTCACTGAACCTGAAATGTAAAGCACAAATTGAAACACTTATTCCATTACAACTACTGCTTCCAAACACCTTACACACAGTACTGTACCAGAAATCTTGCTAGACTATCTCTTCAACACCCTACTTGACATCACAATCTCTCCCGTAGTAGCATATGACATAATTTTGTTAGGAACTTGAAAAGGATAGAAAAAGTGAAAGTCCAGATGCTTACTGCACATTATGCACAGTTGAAGTTCAGAGGATTCATCTTTGGTTGACACAGTATATTATTTAATGTAGGCTTAAATCTACTTTAGACAGCCTGCATGATCTCATGGCTACAGGTTCGATCCCCAGTACCTTGGAATTTTCTGAGGTAGGGATGTCTGGAAAAGGGTGATACAAACTGAGGAGCTACTTGATGGTCATGGAAACCATTATTAACAGCTGCCGGTGTCGGCATACTGACCACATGCCCCCAATCCTGCCCCAATATGTGACCAAGCCATTCACAGCAGTACATACTTGCTAGGTGGGGGTCCTTTGGAATATTCACATTTTATTATTGTCAGTTGGGTATTGCAGAAGATAAGTACTGAAAGATGTGCTCAGGCAGTGTAAAAGAGAAAAAAGATAATATCAGGGACTCCACTCTCTCATGCCCATGGAGTGCAGCCTCTTTTCTAATGGGTGTATGCTTTCCTCCATTCCCAACAACTCTTCCAGCTAGTCGTTCACATTTTGGTGACATTGTATACTTCACAGTAATTGGAGTAGTGGCAGGGGCTTGGTTACGCTTTGCAATAAATTATTAAGTTAAATTTTTGAACATTTATACTGGCCTAATCTAAAAAACTCAGGTGAAGAAATCTCCTGTTGCATAAGATCTGAGAGCAGTGTGTATCTGTAAAATTGGAGCAGTAGAGAGCCATTGATGAGCAAACTGCTCTTTAAATCCTCTTGCCTTATACAAAAACATATTTAATACACATAATCTTGTTAATTTTGCCAAGGTCATCACTAAAAGTGAAGCAATATAGCCCAATCAATAAAGCAAGATTGCCCGATTCTACCATTACAAAACTAGCAGAATTTACTTTAGCGTGAAAACTTATTTAACCCTGAAATGTATCATGTATCCAGTAGGATACAATAGGCTGTCTTAAATTTTTAATAAAATAATTAACGGAAAATAAGTTGAAAAAAAAAATTAATTCATGTAAAATTAAAAGAATGTGGTACAACAAGTAAACCACGAGCATAATCGCTTTGTTAACAGTTTTCTTTGCAGTACGAAATGCACTTATCATTTGTAATTTACAAACGAAATCGAATTTCGCGCATGTAAGGGTTTACACGGTCACTGGTCATAAAATTGTAAACAGAACTCAGAAGGGAAGCCAACATAGGATCTTCATAGGCACATTAATTGCGTAAAATCAAATGCATAAATGAACCTTGGTCTGGATTGTATGAATATTATGCTATTTTTAAAGTTATATACCCTGAAAATAAATAATATTTGTTGCGGTTACGGTACGATTTTGACCAGTGTTCAGTTTACGAATCGGCTGCTTTCAGCACATTGTGGTTGGTATTGCTGACATCAGCTGTTCTCCCTTTCACACGAAAATAGGGTTAGGTTTGTAATTTAAAAAGTGTTTATAATTACTGTTATGAACAAAATGTGCACAATAAAGACCGTTTTAGGTAAGATGAACAGCGTGTGGTTGAAGCCGCGAATAATATCCTCTCAAATAATGGTGAAACGTCATATTGATTTTAATTTTTCTCCTGATAATCCTAAGCACTATGAAGGTGATACAAGCAAAATGAATCTTTGCCAGGCTATTAACAATGCTTTGGATATGACATTAACTGAAGACCCTACCGCAATTGTGTTTGGAGAAGACGTGGCATTTGGAGGAGTATTTCGATGCACTTTAGATTTGCAGAAGAAGTATGGAAAGGACAGAGTTTTCAATACACCACTTTGTGAACAGGGGATCGTGGGGTTCGGGATTGGTCATGCTGTCACTGGAAGAACTGCAGTAGCAGAGGTGCAGTTTGGCGACTACATTTTTCCTGCATTTGATCAACTTGTTAACGAGGCTGCAAAATACAGGTATCGAAGCGGCAATTTGTTTGACTGTGGAAAGCTGACTGTTCGTGCAACCTGGGGTGCAGTTGGACATGGAGCCCTTTACCATTCACAGAGTCCTGAAGCTTTTTTTGCGCATGCTGCAGGTCTGAAGATTGTAATTCCCCGAGGCCCAATTAAAGCAAAAGGTCTTCTTTTGGCATGCATTGAGGACAAGGACCCTTGTATATTCTTTGAGCCTAAGGTGCTGTATCGAGCTGCTGTGGAAGATGTCCCTTTGAAGAAGTACACACTGCCTATAGGAAAAGCAGATGTCTTGGTTACAGGAGATGCTGTTACACTAATTGGCTGGGGAACGCAGGTGCATGTTTTGTTGGAAGTTGCTCAAATAGTTAAACAGGAAATGAAAGTCGAATGTGAAGTGATTGACCTGGTCACAATTAATCCTTGGGATATGGAGACTGTTTGTAATTCAGTAAAAAAGACAGGTCATGTACTCATCGCTCATGAAGCCCCACTGACTGGAGGATTTGCTTCGGATATTGCAGCGACAATTCAGGAGGAGTGTTTCTTACATTTGGAAGCTCCAATCCAAAGAGTAACGGGATTCGATACTCCATTCCCACATGTTTTTGAACCATTTTATCTCCCTGATAAATGGCGTTGCTTTGACGCTGTTAAAAAGATCCTAGACTATTGATTTTTTAATACTGATTTTCTCACATTGTTCAATGCTTAAGTGCATTACCGGTGCCAAATTACGCATAAAGTTAAGGAGATACATACACCTTTAATTTGTGTTAAGTACGGTGGATCTTTCTTCAGTGGTTATAACTAACCTAGTATAGTTCTGTGAAACTATAAAACCCAAAATTGGATCAAAGCAGCAATTAATTTTTTTTTTAATCATCTTTTATTTGAAAAAAAAATGTAATTACAAGTTAGGAGATTTGTATAATTTAAATAACTTATACACTATTTATAATGAATTTTGTTACGGTTATTTTCTGAGAATGACAGGTGGTAAGCCCATTGCCTCACAAACCCCATCCGGAAAGTAAGTTATTACTTGGACATGAAATTGCCGAAGAATTTTGTCCAGAAGCTCTAATTTAGCCTTGGAGTTCTTTTACTTGTCATAAACCTACGACATGGGCTTAAAGTACCTCCCGGAGGACTTCATGCCCAGAATTTTCATGTTTTGGAAAATCCATCAACCGCGGCAGGGTTTGATCCCATGAACTTCGGATCTAGAGGCGGGCATGCTACCTCTAGACCACCGTGGCCGACACATTCTCAATCACTATACTAAATTTTGTTGAGATTGGTTAAGTGGTTAAAACTTGTTGCACAACAAAAATTAATTCCAAACGTTTATAAATTTTAATACGGTATCTCTAGTCCGTCTGCTCTAAGAACCAAACTTGCAGTAAACAAAAATTAGTAAGTCTGTCTCACTCTAGCACATTTTTCACATTACCTCAGAATAAGACAGGCATATTGGTTTTTGTTTACTTTAGGGCTAGTTCTTAGAATGGATGGACTTTATTATATATGTGTCAGTTGTAATTTTTAATTTGAAGATGCATGCATCTTTTTGTAAGTTGGTTAGTCAAGTTTGAAATTATCCAGGGTACAAAGGACGGTTTTATGCAGTTTTATTATATTTATTACGTTTACAGAAATATTTTTGTAATCTTTTGAAAATATAAAATAAAATTTTATTAATCTTTTAACAGTCAAGCTCCATTTCCCTTCTATGAGAACAATTTCAATTGAGTTAGATTAACAAAAAAAATAATTTTTTTGAAGTCCCATTTGTGTGAATGTGAGAACAATATCCAGCGAAGCTGAACACTTTAATTTTTTTAAATATGAAGAGCTTGAACTACATAACCTGTGCTCTTCCCCGAATATAATAAGGGTAATTAAATCATGGAGGTTGAAATGGGCTGGAAATGTTGCATGCATGGGAAAGGAAAGACATATCTCAAAAATATTGACTGGGAGACCCAAAGGAAAAAGACTAGTTGGAAGACCTGGACGTAGGTGGTAGGACAATACTAGAATAGATTTAAGGGAAGTAGGATTTGCGAGGGATAATTGAATGGGGGTTAGCACAGAATAGGGATGACGGGCTCATGTAAGCGCTGCAACGAACCTCTGGGTTCCATAAAAATATAATATTCGACTTTAGCTTGCTTACATATTGCCATTGAGTAAGTAAGTTTGAAGCTAGCATTTTAGCCTCTATGTTTCTTTTTAAAGTAGGACCTTGATAATCCAGCATGCTCAGTGATCTGTCAATGCTGGATTATGAAGGATAATTTTTAAAAACATGGTTTAAAAAAAGAAGATTTAAATAAAAACTATAGTTTTAACATATAAAAGCAAATAATTGTTATTCAGTAAACACAACAAAATATATTACAGTATAAAAACATTAGAAGTATGCAGTACTGTAGGCCTACTGTAAAAACAAAATTGAATTAAAAATCCAGTATGGTTCTGATATCTCCCGAACGCAATTCCATACTAAGCGCTAAACCCTTCAAAATATGGAAAAAAAATCTATTTTTGATGCGTGTCGGACTATTGGTCCTGCTGGAATATCGAGTGCCGGATTATAGAGGTCTAAACTAGAGAAAAATATTTTTTCAGTTGTAAATATTCTCGTATAAGTATTCATGAAAAATATGGTGTAAACATTTTCAGTTACTCTGTCTACTGTATGAAGATCCATTTTTAGAAATGACATGAGAGTAATGATGATATGATAAGTCATAACTAGACTTCGGAATTTTAGGTCACTAAAAATGCTGTTTTAGGTACCTAAAATAGGCTCTAAAAATTGGTAAATAGGTTCTAAAAATCGTAAAATAGTCTCTTATAAAATAGTTAAGTTGCCAATTTTCTGAAATGTCTCAATTCCAATGCAGAATATTATATTTATTGAAGTCACCATTAATCAATAATCATGATAAAACACAGATGTAGACCTATGGTACACAGAATTATATTGACCTATTACTAGGGCCTATATTATTACCATAACCGTAAAAACCTAATCACTGCGCCCAGAAGCTATGCACGATAGCATATTCAAACCCTTGTATCCCTGTATCCCAGAGAACTACTTTTTTTTTTGTTACTGGATGTGGGAGTCGGGAGAAAAACACTACATTTTCTTGAGAATTCCAAGGAATTTTTCTACTGAAGATGAAACATTCCTTACTATTTAACCACGTCACAAATGTATCATGTACTGCACATTCCGAGCAAAAAATTTAGTGCGAACTGAAAATAAATGCTAGAATTTATAACAAAAAATAACTTATTTTGTACTTGGAGAAAAAACAAGCAAAAAGGCAATATTAGGCTCTAACGTAAAAATAGGCTGTTTTAGGTCCTATAAAAGTATAAGTTTTAGGCATAGTCACTTATGAAACATGCATATACAAGTTTTCGTCCATATATCACTTAAGGATTAAAATAGGTTTTTACCTAAAATCCGAAGTCTAGTCATAACTCATAAAGATCTGAGATAATGAGATACCGTAACTCTTTCAATAAACTGAAAGGAAAGTTTATTATTAGAAACATTATTTATTCCTCCACCTCTTTAAATGCAGATAAAGGTGTATGTTCCAAAATTAATAAGCAGACATTTTAAAACTGCATTGCAGTTTGTATGGGTTTTAATGGAACTGGTATAAATGCTTAAATAGGGAAAAGGAATTATATTTTCTTTTTTTTAATGCTAGTGAAAAGAGATTGTATTTAGTTTTTAAGAGGAAAGAACTTTTTTCAATAGTGATTGGGCTATTTTCACACTTCTGATTAAGTCAGATTACTAATGCAGATTTTTTTTTAACAAGCTAGACGGCTGTGATGTATCACAGGGACCAATTTTTAATTGTCGTTTATAGAGCTAGTCACTGTTCTGATGAGAACTTAGTTCCTTTTATTGGAAGAGTCGAGAAATATGAAGTTGGTTATGGTTAATATATTGTAGTCCAGAAATAGCCAAACTTCATTTTCTTGAGCCACAGTAGAGTCCCGCTAATCCAAACTAGATGGGACCAGCGCCTGTCCGCACCATCATAAGTCAGGATTAAACGAAATTTGCCTTAAAATGCACATGTACTGTGATACAAGTTATAGATGTGTAAAACTATAATTTTTTCCCCCCATAAATGTAACTTTTCTTACAACTTGGTTTTAGTTTTAATACTAAGTTACTCTAGGCATAAACCTAAGTTTTTAACCTACGAACGGATGTAGGATTAACAGAACAAAAATTCTTTGTGATTTAAATTAAAAATCTGATTGTCCAGTACAAAAAGAACACAGCCAGCACATTTCTGTTAAAGGATTTAAAAAAATGAAAGAAACATTACATTTGTCCAGATTAACCGAATGTCCAGACAAGTGGGGTTCGGATTAGCGAGACTCTATTGTATTCTGTTCTGGTCTTGAGTAGCACTCCTATCCATAGCAAATTTTGTGCAACAGGGCAGAGGTGCGACTTGAAAATACTTTTGAGAGACAGGGGCAAGAATTGGATTTTTAGTAGTTATACAAATGTTTTATTTGATAAAAACATAATTTTTTTTTTTTGGGGGGGGGGGGAAGTACCTTGCGCTTATGTGCAGCACCATTCAAGGCAGTTAAGTGCAGTGTGGCTGTTTAACTGTTAACTGACCCCATTACCCCATATTCTAGGTAGATAATCAAACTTACTTGTGCATATTATGGATTCTGACTCCCCGTTTTTAAATTTTTAATATGAAATGTTATGTGGTAGGGTAAGTGAAAATTATTATACTTGATGTATGATAGAGGTACAAAATGATGGAGTGCATTAGAAATATTTATGGACATAAAATGAGAATGTGCCTCTGCAGTAAGCTAAAAGGTGCTTGTCTATCAGAGAAAATATTTCTGTTGGTAACATAGTTCTGAGTCAATGCAGCGTTCTCCGGTGGGGATTGTTTACCTAAACAGAATCATGGGAATTCAGAGAGGGTAAATTTAGTGGGAGTAGTGCTGCCTACATAACTGCGGATCCAGGTGCATACATTCTGCTCTCTCCAGTGAGGAGCCTTTTGCACTGTATTATTAGGGATTCTATGCCAATAAATAAATCACTATCATTTTTTTTGTAAAGGTGTTGATAATGCCAATATTGTTATCACTAGCAATATAACCACTGATAATATTTCAGCTGTGTTTATATTCCTTTTAGCTAGGAGGCCATATAAGGAGTCTGATAATATTGTTGTTATTCTTTTTATATTGTTATTATTGTTGTTAAATTGTTATTTTTTGCAAACTTCATTTGATTGTATTCATGAAGCACATTAAATTGCACATATTCTGCAAATGACATAATCTTGTCTTAACATACTTTTCCTATTTAACTCTCCTTTCATGAATCTCATTTGAATGTTACGATTGTTCAAGGGCAGTTGCGCATGGCTCCTGCAGCCTGTGACTGTCGTCAGTGCAGTGTGCTGAAATTTGTCCTGCAGAAATTATTTTACATGCCTGAAATTTACAGGTAGGTACTCATAAACGCATTTACATACACACACAGGTCGTATCGATCTTTGTTGGGTTTGAACCCACACACCTTACCAGCTGTCCCACCCCAGGTGACCTCATGAATCTTATAAAACTTTCCCAAAGGGAGGGGACCATTGTATGGGTAATGCAAAAAGGACATTGAGACCTTTCTTTTAGGTTCTTATAGCTTGAATTTCATTCAATCAAAGCTACATCACACCTGACTAGTCAACGAAGAGGTGAAATAAAGTTATCCATCTCCGAGTTAAACCTAGGTCAATTGAAAACAAAATGTTAACATAAAAGAGTTATAGTTGAATATATTCTAAGAAATACTTACTTACTCAATGGCAATTGACAATTCCTCAGCATGCAAAAGGAATATTCTCTATCTTATGGAACCCGAAAGTTCATTCCTGTGCTTACCTGAGTCCGCCATTCAACCCTCTTCTGTGCTAACTCCATCCAACCATCCCTCACAAACCTGACTTCCCTTAAATATATCCTAATAAAGTCCTCCCACCTAAGTCTAGGTCTTCTAAGTGGTCTTTTCCCTTCAGGTCTCCCAGTCAATACTTTTGAGATATATTTCCTCCCCCATATGTGCAACATGTCCAGCCCATTTCATCATCCTCTGTGATTTAATTACCCTTATCCGGTGAAGGTTACAGGTTATGAAGCTCATCATGCAATTTCATCTCTCTTAGGCTCAAATATCTTCTTAAGTCCTCTGTTTTCGAATTCACTCAGATTATGTTCTACCCGAAGACTAAGTGAACATGTCTCACATCCAAATAATACAACCCGCTGGATAATAGTCTTATAAATGTTTACTTTTAGATTTCTGGACAGAAGATAAGAGTTTCTGAATTGCATAAAAACAAGCATTTCCTGATTTTAGTTGGCATTTAAGAACCTAACAATCTGAACCCTAGTAATCAGCACATTGCAACAACAATCAATCATAAATTTGGGTAGGATACAATCATAGTCAGTGAGGGAAGTGAGGTGGTACGCGCCAGTATGGAATACCATCACTGGTTTTAATGGTTAAATAGCATACCGTCACTGAAAATCGATTGCTATTTAATACAAATTGTTAATGTTCCTTTAAGTCGTAATATAATAATTACTCTTCATGATTATTCACCCACTTGTACATTTTCATCACTAGCCTTTGTCGCTATAACTTGTGATGATCTTTGTTGTCATCTTAATGACTATACTACAAGATTCTATGTTTTAAAATATTTCTCTGTAACAAAATATTGTGACTTTTATATTGTTTAAATAGGTCTTAAATGCTTTTAAAATATCTTTATTGAAATAAATAAACTAAACTCAATGGCATTACATCCCTGAAGGGACTAGTCTACGATCCGACCGCTGCTCATCTACCATGCACCGCGAAACCAGATTTATAATTTTCACTTTTGTTCGCGAATTATTAGTGAAAAACTGGCAGAAAACATTAATTTTTTCGCTATCGAAGCATCAATTTTTAGTAATATATTTCAATTGTCAAATCAATTGCAGGTGGCTGTGTCTTCATTTGTCAAAACTTGGAAATAAATATTGTTTAAATAGGTCTTAAATACTTTTAAAATATGTTTATTGAAATAAATAAACTAAACTCAATGGCACTACAACCCTGAAGGGACTAGGTCTACCATCTGATCGCTGCTAATCTACCATACACAGATGGCAGGATTGGGGGCATGTGGTCAGCATGCTGACACCCACTGCTTTATTGGTGGTTTCAGTGATGTGAAATAAATAAAGATCTGTCAATTGACAGTACAAGATGTTCTAGTTTTATGTTGTACTCCTGCTTGGCAATCATCTAAAAAGCAGGGTTGGTTACTCATGGAGGAAGTTAATTAAAAACACCATACAGGGAGGTGATGTGCTTTTTAAATTGAGGTATGTTAGGAAAGAAGTCTGGGATAGCATACCACCTTTCGATTTTCCCACTTCCTTCACATAGTAAGTAAATTTCCATCCATGATCACCATTGAGATTGACTGGTTTGAGATCTGAACCTGTTAACTCCTGTTAAATCCTTGAATAACATCACAATAGACCATATTCTTTTTTTAACCAATTTATACAGTAAGTTACCTAGTATTACTGAAGTTAATATTTTTTTATTTTAGGAGGGCTAATATATTATTATAGTTATTTGTATTTTTAACACAGTATTTTAAATAACTTGAGTGTGAAATGTAATTCATTATGTTTGCCATAATACAGTATATCAAAGCATGGAAAATAAAACCATACTTCATACGTTAGCTCATGGTTACATCATTTCTTTGTTTTCAGAATCTGTTACTTCCGGGTTCTATGCCCTTAATCATTATGAGATGTAAAACTAAATTCCACGATGCTACATCTACCATATATAAGCATTACTTGTTAGGCTTACTTGTTAGAAGTCCAAGCCACAAAACTTAAACTGACCTATTATGGACAATTATGATTATGAGAAGATCAAACTTTCTGGAAAAACATATTGCAGAAGGAAGTAGAAGAAGAGGAAGACAAAGAATGAGATGGTATGATGAAATCAGAAAAACTACGAACCTATCTTGGACTGACATTACCAAGAGTACAGGGCAGAGTACAATGGAAGAAGTTCTAGACCAAGACATTTTGGAAAATGACATGACTGGCAACTTACCTCTGATAATATCCGCACGCGGATCACTACAGTACCAAACTAAAATTCCACGAGGGAACAGGGGCAATCATCTAACCATTTCATCACCTGCCTCCGTCTTTCGACTTCACTGGGAGATGGCAAGATTGGTGCATTTAATTCCAGGTTTATTATTACTGATGGTTTTCCGAGCCGTAGCTGCTATGTCTTGTTGTCCTCCCGAGATTGAGAACCCCGTTCCACGCCTCCCTACCTCGGAAAATTCTTAATAGAATTTGAGTGTGGTGTTTAACTAAATCCTATTTTTTTTAAAGCAGGTGTCTTTTTTATGTCCCCATATTTATTTGGCTAATATTATTACATTACAGGCGAGGCTTGTCTAAACTTGAGTTTCGGGATATTTAAGAGTAAATCGCTGCCATCTAGCGTCAAAACCTTGTTTTTTTGTTGTGCATGAATGCATTCTTTATGGACTAGTGTTTATAAATTTAAACATGGCGCTTAGCAATAAAGGGAAAACAGATACGAAGGAGAAAAATGAAGAAGAAAAGCCTATCATTGCAAGAACACCATACGATTTGCAACGTATAAAACTCGAAAAACTTATGAAAAATCCGGTATGTAAATTTAAACGTAATGTATACGGTAGTGAAGTTGATTATAAAAATGTATCCAACAAGGGTCCTTCCCATAACCTCTCCTATTGTTATAAGCGTATTACACTGACTGAATGCACATTTCATATTATCATTTAGTTTACCTGCTGTAACACAACTACTATCTATTCGATTTTACTTCTGAACAGGAAAAACCAGCACCTTTACCTGAGAGACCTAAAGAGAAGAATACACCGCATGTCCCTGACTTTGTAAGAAACGTTATGGGATCTAGTGCTGGAGCTGGCAGTGGAGAATTTCATGTGTACAGACACCTAAGAAGGAAGGAATATGCAAGACAGAAATTTATCCAGGAAAAGGGAGAAAAGGTGCAGTTATGGTTTGATTTGTGATTGATTTGGAACTGTCATTGACATTTAATATTATCTTAGTTTGGAGATAAAGGTGATGGCCTTAAAAATCAAGCAAGTTATTTATTTTAGTAAGCAAGCTATAGTTTGTACAGCATACTTACTCACTTGGTTGCATGGAACCTTGTCTAACTGACCAGAATTAAGTAAAGACTATTTTGACATAACCTATTTTAACGGATTCCCAGTAGGAACAGTTGACTAGCTGATAAGTGAAGGATATAAAGTTTGCAGCAGCCAGTAGGTCTGTCTGTCTCCCAGTTGGGCTCATATTTCAGTACTATCGGCT
This sequence comes from Ectobius pallidus, assembly GCA_964059195.1. Classification (NCBI taxonomy): domain Eukaryota; kingdom Metazoa; phylum Arthropoda; class Insecta; order Blattodea; family Ectobiidae; genus Ectobius; species Ectobius pallidus. The sequence goes on from CAXKWD010000008.1 coordinate 152,290,755, forward strand.
GCATGGTATCTTAAAGGGCCCAACGTGCTGATTCTCATATCTCATTATTTTCATTCAGTTGTAATTTATATGTCTACCTAGGTATAAATGTTACATTCCCCTATAAATGCATTAAAATTGGGGAAAACGGAAGAACAGGTCGCCACTTGAGCTCCGCCCTGAGAGACATCTATGTGGTAACGATGGAACTACTAGCAGCGTTGAAAATTGGAAAAATTTCATTTTTTTTCTTTCTTTCTTCTCATCTTTTCCTCTTTCTACTATTCAATCCCTTTTCTCCTTTAGCCTACCTACCTACTCCTATCCTAAAAATTTTCGACCTGTCGAGATCAAACACGGGATCGCTATAGTGTTATCCACTACGCCATCTAGTGATTGTTGAGGCATGAAGCGAGAATTCATCTATTTAAGTTTAGAGAGCCGTTTTGGTTCAAGGGGATGCCTCGTACTGTAGTAATTAATGCAGGGGTTATTTCATATGGTAATAATTAGTGCACATGTTGTGGCACAAGGGTTATTTTTGTATTGGGGATGCCTCGATTGTGGTAATTAGTGCATAAGCTTTGGTACAAGGGCCTGAAGCGGGCCAACGCCAAAGCGGTGGGCAGAGCTTAAGTCACGACCTGTTCTTCCATTTTGCCTAAAATTGCACTAAACAGTTGAAAATATTAATGCTGTGACAACACACCAATGTGATGACAAATAATGGGCTTGGGTAATTTCCTAGTGTTAAAAATAGCCTATAGTGCTGATTAAAAATATGAAATCATTTTAACATTACTTAAGAACTATAAGTTAAACCCTGAATCTTCATACGGAAAACTCAAACTTTATCTTAGGGATTTACACTTATTGAATAGCACAAAAAATGCTAGATCACAGTCCATAAAGAATGTGTGTGTACTATTTATTTAGCATTCTAGCAGGCAAGATCTGAGCTTAGTGACGTCACAGAAAAATGTTATTGCATTCATTACAGGATAACAGGTGTGGCAGAATGAGAAATGCATTGTTGAACATGTATCTTTGTAATGATTAATTTAAGAATAAATTGTAGGCCTATCTTGTATTGTGATCGCCTTTAATAGATTAATTTGTTTCTGTGCCAGTTTACTTATGATAACTTATTTATCCTTTTCTTTCTGAATTGCAGGAACTTCTAGAGGAGGATTATCACAGAAAGATTGAAGAGAATCGTAGAGCAGCAGAAGAAAGAACAGCAAAGAAAAGAGCTAAACGCTTAAAAAAGAAAAAGAAAAAAGGAAAGAAGCCAAAGACAGAAGAAAATAAGGAAGCAAAGAATAATGAAACAAGTGACAGCGAGTCAGGAAGCAGTGACAGTGATGATAACAAGGAATGAGTGTATGATAAGTGTTTGATTGTAGATCTGTACAATAAAGACCCTTCATGGCTATTCTAATGTTTCCTTTTAAAAAATCCAATGTATAGGATTATTAAAGCTAATAATTTGTATGAAAGATTAGAAATTATTTCAAATACATTGTAAACAGGCCTATTCATTCTTGAAGTAATTAAATCTAGACTTAGGCAGGAAACTCTTGTTATTTTTAATTCAAAATTGTTCGTTCTCCCGATCTGGAACTTAAAACTTTTATGCAGCTCATCCTGTTTGCAGCTGGCATAAATCTTATGTTGGCAAAATATAAAATTCTGTAACCACAATGTGTAGTGTAAATAAAAGCAAGCATTTACTCAAAATTTACTAATTCCAAGCAGTTCTCAGTTTTATATAACTAATAAAGCTTCCTCAATCAACACCCTAGCAGATGCTCAACAACCATGATAGCCGAGCCACTCAACATTTGTAACTACCGTACACCACTGCTCTGTGTTACTAACAGCTGTTTATGATTTTTGAGATCCCTCAATCATGGTCTCAGCTTACTCAAATGAAGTTGATAATCATGATGACTGAGTTCATGGTGTACCAAGTGTACATGAAAATGAATACATCAACAGAAAAGGAGTTTCCAGCATAAATGCGCAGGCTATATGCAATGCAAGGTGAAGATTTACCAGCGATGACGTCACTTGAATCGGATCTCTGCAACTCTCATGCATGGAGACATTCTGATGTTTGTACGGTAAAGAAATGATCAGTAATACTGCTAATGTAGGCCTACTATTACCTGGGAAGGATATGGGATTGCACCATGGTTAATGATGCATAGGCCTATTATTATAATCCTACTATGGTACCCCAAAACAGACAGCATACACCAAGTGAATTTCAAAGGCACAGGTAATAATGGAAACATTTTCCAGTCAAATTAAACAAAGCTTACTTTCGAGTCGGGATTTGTAACACTTTCTTCACTTAAAATAGCTTTTTTCAGACTATTTCCAGGAAGACATTATTCCCTCCCATCCCTCCCACTTAATTTAAAAAAAATGCTTCCCAATTTTACAAAATATTAGACCTATAATAAATTTATGCAAAGAGAGAGTGCTTTCAATGACTGTCTGCTGTAGATAGATTGCCAAACATCTGCAAGAAGAAAATTATGAAATTCCCCAACCACAGAGTGATGGATAAAATGGTAGGCAACACCAAACAGAGATGACCAAGAACTAGCAGGACTAAGGGTATGGGTGAGAGGTCAGCAAAGAAGAGATGACATCTCAAGAATAATACAGTACAGAGACGAGCAAGAGATTGCAATTTTTCTTAATTTGTAATAGGCTATTATTGGATCTAGCCTTCCTAGACATAGGTGGGAGGACAATATTAAGATAGATTTAAGGAAGTAGGATTTGCGAGGGATGATTGGTTAGAGTTAGCATATAATAGGGTTGAATGGTGGGCTCACATAAGCGTGGCAATGAACCTTCGGGTTCCATAAAATAGATAATAATATTCCTTTGGCTTGCTGAGGAATTGTCTATTGCCACAGAGTAAGCCTAATTATAATTATATTCTCATATTACTACAAGCATTAATATAGCCTAACTCAAAAATAATATTACATAATTTTAACACTAACTTACCTACTGCAAATTGTAGTCATGGCAACAAAATTTCTTCTATAAATAAATTAAATCAGAGTGAAAACTAAAGTACTATTTTAAGAATAAATTTCTGCAAAACATTTGTATGTATTGAGAGGAAACTTTTATACAAAACAAGAGCCAGTATTTAATTATCAACCTTCTCATGAGGAACAGCTTGCGAGTAAATGCTTATTTTTATTTATACCATACTTAGAAAATAAAACCACATTTCAATATAAAGCTCTTAGAAATCTAATTTGGTAGCAATTCTTGATTAATAAATTTATTTAATAGGTAACTTAGAATTAGGTCTACCAGTAGCTTATGTATAAAAATAATCACTAACTGGACAATTCAACAGCCACGGTGCAATAAGTACTGGTATCACAAAGTCATCATCTGAATGCGGATAAATAAACAACAGACTATTCTTTGAATAATAATGATATAGGCAAACAGGGGACCTTGTCTATGTAAGTTACTTTTGTTGGAAGATAAGTAACTCTAAGACCAATTAGATATAGGCTAAGTGTACAAACAACACTTTAGCCTCTATGCCACGGGTGCGCAGCTGTGGCACATTGTGCCACTGTGCGGTGCGGTAGTGTCTCCCACTACAATCGCCCTTGCCGTCAGCATAAAGCAGTTTTGACGTGACACTGAACATGAAGAGCAGGTTTCATACGTCACAGAGTGGATGGGGGACTAAAACGTTTCCCCTCAGTTGCTCAGGTATGCTCTATGTCCTTTGAAATTTCTGAATATTTTACAACAAATAAGATGATGGATTCATGGCTATACGCCTATAATTCCCGAGTAATATTATTCCTTGAATTTGTTTTGATATTGTATAATCAAGGTTGTCCTTTCAGCTAATTGCATACGCTTGGTTTATCACCCACGCTACTCAACTGAAAGTGAGATGAAATGGTAATTTATGCCGCGCACAAGTCCCCCTTCCATTGAATAATAAAAGACCCTTGCACCAAACATAATATGTCACAACTACAAACAATACCTTTTTTCCCGAAAGTAAAAGGTAATCGGGAAATTTCATTACTCAAATACCCTAATTGTCTCTCTTTTCTTTCTTAAGGCTTGGAATGATATAGTGAGCAGTCACTAGACTAAGCTGGCTGTTGAATTCTCCTGTTATTCCAAAATAATAAAGTGGCATACACTTACAAACTGAGTAGGTTGATGATGACTAGTGACTCAATCTGGGGTTTGGTACTGGTAGATATTCTCTCTTCATATAACCTACCATTGTTCTTCCATCATTTATTGAAGGTAGCATTAGGTTTTCTATCGGTATCATACTCTCTTCTTAAACTTTTACTTGGTCGCTTCAAAAAATCTCCATACATGTTTCTTGCTTTGTTAATAGCTATTAGAAAATTTTCCAGTGTCCACTGTTCAAAATGCAACATGTCTTTTTCTGTAAACGGTCCTTGCTGGAACCTATGTAGCTGCTGAACATGTGCACAGGTACCTAAAGCATTCCCTAAGTCATTTATCAAGCTACGGATGTAAAAACCTCCTCCACAATGCACATCCAAACTAAGAAAAGGCGGTGAGAAATCCACACACTGAATGGAGTGACATTTAACTTGTCGTGGATTCATTTTCACTGACACACCAGCCCTAGTTAGATCTGCTATACGTTTCCCCTCCAATTTCAATGCAGAGTACAAAGGTGGTGTTTGCAGGATGTTTCCTTGAAACATAACCAATTTTTCTTCTAGCATAGTTCTTGTAACATGGTCATATGAACACTCTTTTGTTACGTTTCCAGTCTCATTGTAAGTGTCTGTAGCAGTTCCAAGTTTAGCCATAACATTGTATTTTTTACTTCCATGCAACAATTTTGGAAGAACTTTACATCCATAACCAATACCTACAACCAAGACTCCAGTGGCTGTGTGATCCAGCGTTCCTCCATGTCCCACTTTTAATGCTTCAGGATGAAGAGTTGGTCCTATTTCCATAAGCAGAGAATCTTTAATTTTTTCCAGCACCTCTACTGAAGTCCAGTTTCTGACTTTATTCACAGCAAAGACTCCTCTGAGTAAAGTCTTCAGTTCTGCGTTTCTTAACATTTTGCGAAAAATAATATATCCATAAATAATTTAGGAATTATGAAACATTTGAGGATGCGTTATATTAATTGTAGGTTAAGTTACCGCTAAAATGCAATACTGCTATTTACATGTTTTGTATTCAGCTACAACTTCCTCCACTTTCGCTTTGTGAGAGGGCAGCACTTGACAGAGGTACATCTGCTGCTATCTGCTGATGGAAACGTGAACTTCTAGATCTAGACAAAGCTAACAAGCCTAGCTGTACACGGCTACCACCACAAAATATGCAAAACAAATATTATTATACCCCCGACAGTGATTGCGTGTGCTCCCTATGTGAATTGTATTGTGATAGATAACACATAACAAAGTGCAAAAACCGATCTGTCTCGCTAAAAGAATACAGTACATCGTAAATGAAACATTATAATATGCTCGTCAGTGCGCTGTCCCTTTCATTCAAAGCCACATTGGACAAAGCGCCCATCAGGTGCTGCCCTCTCAACAAGAATGCTTCTTCTAGCTCTGAAAGTTTAGGTTTTCGTTCGCAGATGGCAGAACTATATCCTCTATCACGTGCTGCCCTCTCACGGAGAACTTTCATGTGCCGCTAAATACAAAGCGGGTTTTAAGCGGGAACATTCACCTTGAATAATGTAATGGTTCGTAATTCGTAAATTTACTGGTATATTGGATTTTATGGATAGAATATTTTGCGTAAAGTGTTTATAATTCAAGACATTATCCAGAGGAGTGACTTATTTGTTGTGAATAAAATCAGAAACTGGACTTCAGAAGAGGTGCTGGAAGAAATACTTTGCTTTTGTGAATAGGACCACCTCTTCATCCTAAATCATTAAAAGGGGGGCATGGTGGAACACTAGATCACACAGACACTGGAGTCTTTCTTGCAGGTATTTTTTCACTCTTTTATTTTTCACAATTAACCTTTAACTGCAGTTGTGAACGTTTCAGGAACGAACATAGTCATGCATAGGACCTCTAAGAAAAAGGAATATAATTATATCATTATATATTTTAAATTGTGAATTTAATCAAGTTGTATTTTTTTTACATAGTTTCGAGAGCAAAACATTGTTCTTTTACAGCACTTCTTTAAAAAAATATTCTTTTAGATTGTGAGTTTAAGAAAAAAACAAATTCATTAAGCCAAAATATTCATTCTTCGTTCTCGATTTAGTATATGCTACAATTAAAAAAAATCTGCTGATGTTCTCACATCGGTCAGCTGACACATGAATCGGTGTCATGATTACTTTGAATACATTCTTCATCCTCCGTATTGGAAAATTAATTGTCTGACACGTCACTTGAAATCTCGGCAAACGTATCTTCAACTTTCTGTTTGATCAGATCGTTATTTCTCACATAAGAAGGGCCCACAACACTCGACATATTCCTCTTTTAGGGTATGGTTTCCTTGATTAGGCTACGCACTGTGTTTATTTACAGGAACAGAAGGTTTAAAATCGCTGAATTTAACTTCTTGTGTTTTTCATAAACCATACAAACCATATCATAATTTAGTTTTTGTGACAAGTGTCCGAAACACTGGGAAAATGAGAGTGAAGATATAACATTTCTAACCTATAAATGGCAGTCTCTGAACAGATAATGGCTGTTGGAAGATAAGAATTACGACTGGCAATGAGTTGCACATCACATGATCCAGAATCAAGGCTGCGATTGTAAACTTGATGGTGATCGAAGTCTCTAAGGAAACAGGGGGAAAAAATAGTAAGGAATTGGGTTAAAATTATTTATTTATTTGATCATAGTTTTTACATGGTTTTAGATAAAACAATGGTATGATATATTAAACTACCAGATACACCTATCACAGTGTAACAAAACAGTAGACTAATGGCAACATAGTTAATATTCATGGAAGTACAGTAAAAGTTAAATTTTGCCTTTGTTAAATGTACTAAAAATAAAGTAAAGTGATCCAGACCCTTAGGGTTGCAGGAGGGTGAGGCTTTCAGATTTGTGGACATGCACATAAAGGTGTAATGTTGCCAACCATTACCTCTACGATTGCTCTTAGTACTCAATCCTATTAGAGGCTGAGTCAATCCCAGTTCTAATGCCACCACAAGGATTAGGCCAACTGAAAAATACCAACGATCTCAGCAGTTTGACCTTCCAGTTTGTATCAGTGTGCCTCAACCAATTGCACCTTGGCATAATATTTTAAAAAATCAAAGCAGGGCATGTTTTAATAGTCTGGATTCAGGCTAAGATTTATATGCATTTATAACAGTTGAAAATGAAAATAAAATACAATAGAGTCGCGATAATCCGAGTTAATTGGGGCTGATGGTACCTTGGATTACAAAAAAATTGGATTATGTGGAAAAAAGGAAAATAACAAAATTTTCAACTATATACATATGTACATAAAACAAAATCAACCTACGGGATGTTGCCAACCCGCATCCCTCCCACCTTCCATTTCCAACTGCACCTTCCCCAAGCCTCCATTGTATGTTGTCAATGATAAAGGTACTTTATTTAAAAATAAAAACATAAAAAATCCTTAAGCCTTTATATATGGATTTCCTGTTTTTTTGCATTTCGGATTGCATGGAATCTCGGATTATCGCGATTACTCAAAATACTACAAAATAATTAATGTCACCTTTGTCTTTGCATGTTCTTTAAATAAAATATAGTAAGAATACACAGCTTAAGTATAGGTAAAAAGGCAGGGCGTGTTTGTGCAGAACTAGACATTGCAAAGGAAATAGTTGGCAGCTATTTGTTATGCTTTTATTCTATGTTCAACTAAGGAAATGCTATTAATGGTCAATTGAGGTTGGAAAGGTTAATGGTACGAGGCGCGTCCATAAAGTAAGTTTCCCTGGGAAAAATTTCAAGGAAATATTTATTACAACAGACACAGGCAGTGTTCAGCTATTTTTCAACATATTCGCCACCAGAATTGAAACATTTGTCTTACCATGGGACCAACTTTTGAATACTTATGTCGTAGAAGTCTGCTGCCAAATATCTGAACCACTGTCATTCTTTGTCATTTCTTTAGGTGTTGGAAAAGATGGAAATCACAGGGAGCGAAGTCCGGGCTGTAGGGTAGATGTTTAAACACCTTCTAGCAAGTCTCCTGGAGAAGTTTGGCTGGGAGGTGTTCAAACAGGTACCCTAAAGCCTGGACCTCGCTCCCAGTGGTTTCCATCTTTTCCTACACCTAAAGAAATGACAGAGAGGCGGAGATGTTTGTCACACAGTGGTTCAAATCCCTGATGGCAGACTTCTACAACACAGGTGTTCAAAAGTTGGTGTCGAGGTAGGACAAATGTTTCAATTCCGGTGGTGAATATGTTGAAAAATAGCTGAACACTGGCTGTGTCTGTTGCAATAAATATTTCCTTGAAATTGTCTTTTGTTTCTGTAAATGGCCCCAAGGGAACTTACTTTATGGACATGCCTCGTATGTTACCATTAAGACTTAACACCAGATGGAAGCCACAAGGAATTGTACATTATTAAATTCACCAAAGAATGAGAGATTTTAAAATGAGTGCTCGCAACCTCAATAACAAAGTATACAGATGATGTAGTAGGCTCTTATGTTGTACCGAATAAATAGGAGAAGTAAAAAACTATGGCAATTTTGAAAAACGAAGACATTTTGAGGTGTTTCATAGATATGAGAGTACTAGAGAATGTATCTCAATTTCATTATTTAGGAAGCATGGTTACAAGAGATGCCCACGGCATGAAATAAATTAGGGAAAGAGTAGCAGTGGCCTTAACTACTTTCAACAAAAAAAGAGGACTGTTGACTGAAAAACTAGATTTGCAGCTGAAGAAGGTGATGAAATGCTACATATGGAGCTGAAACATGGACGCTGAGGAAAATGGAAAGGAAATATTTAGAGAGCTTTGATATGTGGTATTGGAGGCAAACAGAATAATGAATGAAGTTAGATTGGGTGAGAAAAGATGTAAGGAAAAGAAAAGCTAACTGGTTAGGATACATGGGATGGACAAGACTTCTACTAGATGTCACTGGAGAAAAAATAAAACGAATGAGTAAACTTGGCAGAAGAAGAACTGAGATATGGGATGAGATCGAGAAAAGAAATGGGCAGCAGAAGAAACAAAGAGTTGAAGATGGAATTTCACCATGGGGATATACCGTATTTTACGGACCATAAGACACACCTTAATTTTAGGATGGAAATTTAAAGGAAAATAAATTTAATGTGATTCTAAATTAAATATTTTAAATGGAATAGTATACTCCATTATACAGGGTGCGGCATTTATCGTTTCCCATTTTCAAAACTGCGTAACACATTTGTTTAACAAAGAAATAAGCTTAATTGAACATTTTTAAATGTCTTACAGTCTTGGATTTGCAATTTTGGTCTTACTTTTTGAATATGATGTCCTTGAGATGCCCTCAATTAACTTCAACACATTGCTGCAATCTCCCTCGTACACTGGCCATTACGCATTGTGTGATGTCTTGCAATTTCCTGCAAATCCACGCATAATCCACAAGCGCCCACTTCATAGTGGAGACCCTCCACGTCCTTGTATGGTGTGGTGGGCCATTGCAGCACAGGGTATTATTGGCCCTTATTTCTTTGAGAGGGATAATGGTGCTTCGGTGACTGTCAACTCTGAATGTTACAATCACATGCTGCAAACTTTCTTCCTACCAGAATTGACACACCGTAACTTGGATATTGAGAGATTGTGGTTTCAGCAGGATGGTGTTGTAGCACATACTGTATCTTTCAATGGACACCTTTCATGCTGCTTTCCCCGGCTGAATTGTTTTTTTTTTTAGTTTATTGTTAGCCAGTTGTACCAGGTGTACACGGCTGAGAAATAATACAAGAGATTAAATACACAGAATGAAATATACAAAAACATACACTTAAGAAAATACAGTAAAACTTTTAAGATAATACACTAATACACTTAAGAAAATACACTAATACACTTAAGAAAAAAAAACCCTAATACACTTAAGAAGAGACACTAATTAACAAAATTTTGAGAATTTTAAACACTCACAATGTATGCACACTTTCTTATTATAAATATATATATATATGACTAATTCTTTTCATTTATAAATTCTTCTAATGAATAGTAGGCTTTTTCTAAGAGGAAAGATTTTATTTTTCTTAATTTGAGATTATTGCTTGATTCCAGTTTGGTGATATCCAATGGCCCTCCAAATCTCCCGACCTAACTGCTCCAGATTTTTTTTTCTGTGGGACTATCTGAAGTCTAAAGTTTTCGCTCATGCCCTCCCTGACATTATCAGTCTTAAAAATGCAATTCAGAAGGAAATTGCAAATGTTACGCAAGACACCACACACAACGTAATGGCCAGTGTACGAGGGAGATTGAAGCAATGTGTTAAAGTTAATAGTGGGCACCTCAAGGGAATCATATTACAAAAGTATGACCAGAATTGTAAATCCAAGACTGTAAGACATTTAAAAATGTTCAATGTAGCTTATTTCTTTGTTAAATAAATGTGTTACATGGTATTGAAAATAGGAAACTTTAAATGCCGCACCCTGTATAAGCAAATTATAGCCTTGTACAATGGAATCACTGTAAATCACTTCTAACATAAAATCTGCATTGTACAAAATCTCTTCTGTACAGACGGCAACGCGTAAATTTTAACAACTGAACTGATTTCTCATAAAAGACTGAAAATACTTTTAAATCCTCAATTCAGCATACAATAAGTGTAACGGGACAAGGCTGTTTAGATGTCATTGCCTTCATTTTGACCACCCCACAGAGAAATCTCCTTTTGTATGAAAAACCCAACATTCCTTTCTTTCCACATTGTATACCTGGCTTCCAGCTACCCTCATTTTACGATTGTGACAAGTGCACTGATGTACAGTCTGTGCCACAATTTGTAACTATCTTTATCATTTACAACACCTTGTTTATAACTATGGTATTCCAGCAATATATATAAATATATATATAATTTTTTTTGTACTTCGGACCATTAGACGCACCCAACTTTTAAGGCTCTGTTTTCAAGGTAAAAAAGTGCGTCTTATGGTCCGTAAAATACGGTAGATCTGCTGTAAGGCAGAAATACCTGATAATAAAAATATGCCAGCCCAACCTATACTCCGACATGGTATACTGGTTAACTTTTAACTGCCTAGAGCATAGTCAAGCTTCGCCCCCGAAGTATTAATGCAGTTTTCTGATTAACCATGCATTTGCTTTGTTCTTGGTATTATTTCCCTCCATTACCATGGATAATCGAGTGTCCACTGTACAATAAAAAGGCACATTAGAAAGTTGAAACTTGAGATGGAGGTTTAACATACTAACTTCACTTAATTCAAGCACTGACCAGAAATTCAGTCAACAAAAACGTATCAAGGAAATTACCACACTCAAAAAAGAAAAAGAGGATGTTATCTACAAGAAAATAACATACCACCCATGGGCAGATGAAAAATTCAGAAAAGTGTTCAAGGAATACAACATTACCACAGCTCCAGTAAATAAATATAGTCTAAAAAAATTTACTTAAATCCAATAACCTAGATAATATTCCTCAAAACAAAAAATCTGGCATATATCAATTTAACTGTAAAGATTGTAACCAAAAATACATAGGAAAAACAAAAAGAAATTTGGAGATTAGGTCTAAGGAACACTTGAGACATATAAAGTATGGTCAAACTGATAAATCGGCAATAGCTGCACATGTATGGGAGAAAGACCATGAAATAAATGTGGAACCGGAACTTCTAAAATGTGTCCAAGGAAACAAACAGCTCACAATTTGGGAAAAGATCTATATTTACAAAAATCAGGACCAACTCATGAATTTCGAAATATCCGCGGGGATGGATCTCATCAAGAAGTTCATTAAACAACCACCAGGAGTTGCTGCCAATACACAACAGACAGATGGAGTATAGCTGATGATGAGTCATGAAGGATTGCTCGAAACATGTTCAGGTCAGTGCTTGAATTAAGTGAAGTTACGTATGTTAAACCTCCATCTCAAGTTTCAATTGATTATAACTTCACTATATAAACTTCCTACAAATTCTAGGAACATTAGAAAGTGTCGGTGTCTTGTAAAAACACACTGGTAAGAAGAGCCGCTGCACTGTGCTGGTTCGAGCTCAGACCAGGAAGTTGAAGTAGAGTTGCAGCGTGACTTGCTGCAGAACTCAAGGCACCTGCCTTCTCTGGCACAACTCGCTCGTGGAACTTGAGAAAATGCTGCTGCAGGGTTTCTAGGTGAAAAGTAAGAATGTCATGCAGTGGTGCTAAATCTTCTCTTGTTGCTAAGCTTGCCAGATGACTTAACGTTAAACAAATCTGTAACAAAGTAGAAACGAAAGTTAGTATAGTGTGTTCTAAAGTCACTAACCACTAATATCAAAGGATGGCTGGCAGACTGCTATAAATATCTTGAACCAGATAATGCCTAAGATAATAAGATTGTATAGTTGGGTCTTCAACTTGTTTCATAGGCATTAAACTTGCTTTACAGCCAATAAAATTTTGTTCGCAACCAATCAAGATGCATTCCTTAATTTTTGACACTTAAGATTTGACTCCACTCTGTTTCCCTAGTAGTGCCGCTTTCTTGTTCCACTCTATTAAGGGTCGGACAATGACTTAATCCTTAAAAGATGCTGATGGTTAATGTGGCTTTAGAGTTCACTATAAAGAAAAACCCATACTAAAGACTACCCCTTAAGTGATAACATCTTAAAGATGGAATTTTCTAGGAACCAACACTAAAACTCATAATGTAGATGTAATTTGGGATTTTTTGGGGCTTTTTTTTGTAATCCTTTAAATGATGCACCAGATTTTAATTTCAGTGAGTTATGTGCACTTATCCACTTTCCTCAACAAGATTACTTGCCTGATCCAGCAGATTATCACGATGTTTGTATTCACTGAAGTCATCCATGTTCTGAGAGTTTTCCAATCCATTTATCAGCGCCGTCCACAGACCAATGTAATAAGCACCATAGTACTGCCTGCAAGAAGGCATTGAGAGAGCGAGGGCAGCATTGATCCTCACTTTGAAATTGCGAACATCCTGCACCAGTTTTGACAATGCACTGAACACAGCATTCTGCAAACATAAGCATTTCTATACAGTTCTAAAACTTCACTCAAATGCATCACTCAGAAGAGGGTGTTCGTAGAATGAACAATTTATATGAGAATATCAAATCAAATCAAATATAGGAGACAAATTCCTCCAACACTGGGACTTGAACCCAGGACCTTTGGCTACCTGTGCCAATGCTCTACCAACTGAGCTAAGCCGGAGTTCAATTCACAGCGCCAGATGGAACATCTCTCCTATGACTGACTGCCCTTAATGGCCTACCTCACTGACAGACAAGTTATGTCATATGAAGCACTGTGAGGCACACTAATTAGTGATTTTTGTGACCGGCCTTCAGTGGCGTTCCTAGGGTCGGGCGGGGGGGGGGGGGGGGGGGCGGTCCGTCCCGGGTCCCATTTACTATGGGGGCCCCCATTGATGCCACATCCTAATATAAAAATTAATGTCCCACCTCTTTTTTACTCATCGGAATTTTTGTATTAAATAAAAAATAGTGTATTTGACGTGTTACCAATAACAAAATTGACACCAGTTACCAATGTTTTGGTCTCAGGTTCATGAGTCGGCCGCGAGAGGTAAAAGCTATAAGAAGACAATTTTAAACGTGACTATTGAAAATTCTGAATTAATATATAATCCAGATTTTGCAAATTTATTACCTGACTCTCCGACTAAAAATAAAACTGTTGTTTGTTACCATAAACTTTCTTCTTTTGTCATATTTAAACGTAACTTTTTTTCCCATTTCATTACTTTTTAATTATGTACACATTTGTATTTTGTTAATCAGATAGCTTAATATTATTGAACTAATCTCTGTTTGTATTTAATGAATAAATACAATAAATACTGCATGAGTTCACTCCCTTCATCTATTATTTTTCCGTACACATTAGCCCATGGAGACGATCAGAAAGACAAAAAAGCTAGCCACAGAAAAAGTGCAAAATAGCCGTGTTTGGGGGAGGAGACTTCAAAAATAAATCTGCCCCGGGCCCCAAGTGGTCCAGGTACACCATTGCCGGGCTTCCACTGTTATTGTACAGTTAACATTCACAGTTATTATTGTTTACAGTTAACATGGATATGTATGTATTCATGAACCATAGATTATTGCCTCTGTTGGACATTACATTAGAATATTATAGGAGAAAAATTCCTCTGACACTGGGACTTGAACCCAGGACCTTTGGCTATCTGTGCCAATGCTCTACTAACTGAGCTAAGCCAGAGTTAAATTCACAGCTCCAGATGGAACATTCCTATGACTGACTGCTCTTTTTCTCCTGTAATATTCTCATGTAATGTCCGACAGAGAAAATAATCTGTGGTTCATGAATACATACAAATCCATACAATTTATGTGTTGAAAGTCAGGCTGAAAAATTCAATGTCATAGCTGGGATTTGAACCACAGATCTTCAGCTCTCTGTGCCACTACTCTGCTAGAGATGGATGAGAGTTGTTCTTACTGTTGGTGTGTATTATTATTAGACAGTAAATAGTTCACTAATCTCTTATGCTCAATCTCTTAGTATCTCAAAATCCCTAACAGCCTGCATAGCAATATGCCATGTCGATGATACAAAAGAATCGAAAGGGCTATGCACAAAAGAAAGCTTGTTGAGCTGATGCTGTCAATTATCACTTTTAATTTATTTTATTGATCAAGCTCCATGGTACAATTACATGTATTTTTACACTACAGATTAAGGAAGTTTTTGAAGGATCTAAAAAGGTCCTACATCCTGGAAGCTCAAATGTTAGAAAGGAGAATATTTTGGCGCAGGGTACAAAAATTTGAAGGGTATTATAAGTTGAAAGAAGGACTAATAAAACCAGAAGAGCTTAGATGGAAGAATAGAGAAAGCATGTCAGCAATTGAATGAAGAAGTACTGGAAACTCCAGATAAAGACAAAACGAAATCTTAGCTTGATTCCACATGGTTAATTCACAAAATAAATAAATAAAAATGATAATAAAAGTTAATTTTTTTTTTTACTTTAGAATTTTGTGACTCTTTAAGCATTTCTACCCAAAATACATTCACGTTAACCTACCTGCCATGGGAAATGATCCGAGTATAAAGCACTGTTCTTCATCATGTTCCCAATAGCATAGCAGGCATTCCACCTCACCTGGAAAAAGACAGAAGTAGTAAAGAAGACAGAAGAAGTAAAAATCTAATACTTACACAGCCCTGTATATATTACGAAAAATGAGTTTGATATAAATTCTTCATAGCGGCAAACAATTTTATGTTAACATTCAATCTGGTACAATATTTTTCAAAATAGTTTAAATAAATGAAAACAAATCTAATGAGGCATCTTACAGCCAACTTATTTACAGCGTACTTAAATATAACTGCATCAGGCAAAAATATGAATAGGTTTCATTGAGAAACTTTTCAGAGTAGATTGAAGATTGCAGATTGAATGCAGATTTTTGCAGATTGCAGCGAGATTTTTATGCAGATTGAAGCGAGACGCTTTATATGTTTGCTCAGAAAAATGTTTCTTTTAGGAATCAGCTTGATATAGGTAGTCATGCTTTGTAGTCTGGAGCTGAAATGAGCTTTTAAACTTCAACCCAAAATGTTGGTATATAATATATATATGGTAGCATCTTGAACTCTCATTCGGTAGGTGCTGGCTTTTGGGCATTTATATTTCCATACTTACTTATTCAATAGCAATAGACAATTCCTAAGAAAGCTAAAGGAATATTATCTACTTTATGGTACCTGAAGGTTCATTGCCGCACTTACCTGAGCCCACCATTCAACCCTATTTTGTGCTAACTCCCTCCAACCTTCTCTCTCAAATCCTACTTCTCTTAAATCTATCCTAATATCCTCCCACCTACGTCTAGGTCTTCCACGTGGTATTTTCCCTTCAGGTCTCCCAGTAAGTATTTTTTAGACATGTCTTTCCTCCCCCATGCGCGCAACATGTCCAGCCCATTTCATCCTTCGCGATTTAATTACTCTTACTATATCCTGTGACAAGTACAGGTTATGAAGCTCATCGTTATGCAGTTTTCTCCAGTCCCCATTTTCTATCTCTCTTAGGCCCAAATATTTTCCTAAGCCCCCTGTTTTCAAACACTCTCAGATTATGTTCTTCTCGAAGACTAAGCGACCATGTCTCAAATCCATATAATACAACCAGCAGGATAATTGTCTTAAAAATTTAATTTTTTAGATTTCTGGACAGATGACGAGAAGATAAGAGTTTCTGAACTGCATAAAAGCAGGCATTTCCTGATTCATTAAAATTAATATCAGTTATAATAGATTTATAAATTATTAGCTAATTTTTAAGGAATTAAGGGAAAAACCAAATATAAGGTGCATCGTCGCATGAGACATAACCCACTCTGACCCACCCCCCAGCGAAGCACTTTCTTTTATACCACGATCTAGCGAATTCTTCGGGGATAAACAGGCTGACAAACCGTTGGGTACAAGGCAAACCTGTGGGTACTCTCGCAGTTTTAATATTTGGTACAAGGGGCACTCTCCCATTTTTATTATTTGGTATGGTCGGGAGTGTCGGCGACAATATACAAGAATAGTTTGGTCACCCTGTTCACTGAGAAACAAAATGTGAATATCGAGTGGGCGGAGCCTAAACTGCACCTTGTTTAGCCGGAATTAATAATTACAACAATGCGACAAGTGAATGCTATATTCCATACCTTCATATCATTTCCTGTGGTAGCATTTTTAACCAGTACAGTAATAGCCTTCTCTGTACTTTCTTTAAAACTACTCTCCTTCATCAACTCTTCTGTGACTAGTCTTACAAAATTCCCCACTGCTCTCACTGCATTTGATCGTACCTGCAAATAAAAAACTTATCAAGTACAGGTTCTGCAAAAATAAAATTCCCCTGAAATAGAATATTTAAGAGGTATGCCATGAAGCAGTTGAGACACTACACTACAAACCAGAAGGTGGAGGGTTTCAGACTTGCTGAGATCATTGGGAATAACCAATTAGCCTAATCCTGGTGGCACTATGACCTCAAGGTCAACTCAATTTCAGACATGTATGTATGTATGTACAGTGGCGTACCAAGGGGGGTGCGAACGGGGCGGCCGCACCTGGCGCCGTAAAGAGGGGGGCGCCAAAATTAAAAAACATCTTTTTTTAGTTTAAGAAAAAATAATTTTTTCAGGCAAAATATAAGGTTTTATTGGTAAAATTTTCTTTATTACTTTGTTAAATACCGCAGTAATATTATTTAGAAATGAAATAAACGTTTCGTTTTAAACAATTTATAGACAATACGAAATAGGTCGTGGGCGCCAAGCACACAGGAAAAGTTTACGGTGTAATTTAGTAATTGTATCAATTGAACGTGATGTGGCTGCTACTATAGACTTGAACTGTATTATAAATAAGTTTACATTCATCAAGGCTAGGAAGGCACATTTTAAAATTGTTGTTATGACTCTGAAACTTCTTTTCTCTTTATTTTTTTTTCAAACAAATTAACTTTATAATAGGCCTACTTACAGTTTTATTTCATTCATATTTTTCTCTTTATAATGTGTTAAAATAACATACTACTTATTAAAAATAAATAATTGTGAACATTAAACTGTGTTTAAATTGAACTCATTGAACCTTAACCTTTTAGTGTTAGGGGGCGACTACCATCTAATTAGCCCTGGGCGCCAAGTAGCCTTGATACGCCACTGTGTATGTATGTATGTATGTTTATTCATCCTTTGATAATTTTACATGATATAGGACATGTCAGATTCTTACATGACTACATTAATTATTAAATAACATAATTACTAAAGTATACAATGCTAGTTTTTAAATTAAAATTGAAATGCTGAAAATATTACCTATAAGTTAAAATGAATATTTACAAAGTGCTTTTAGCTACTAACTTATTTTATAACTAGTAACATAATTTATCTTATATCTAAGAGTTTCAAAAAATTCATCTAAGCTATAAAAACAGTGCTCTATTAAAAACATTTTTACACAAGATTTGAATTTATGCAGTACAGAGATTTCCTTTAGGTGTTGTGGTAGGCCATTATAAAGCTGGAGGCCAGTACAGAAAAAAACTCTTTTCAAACAAGCTTGTGTTATGCGGAATTATCCTAAGTTCTTCTCTGTTTCTTGTGTTATGGGAGTGTACTTGTGAGTTGATGGTATACATGTTTAAATTTGATTTGACGAATGTCACTATTTCGTAGATAAAAATACAAGGCAGAGGCAATATATTTAAATCTTTGAAAAGTTTTTTGCAACTGGTTGTTTTCTTTCATTTTAGCATAGACCGAATAGCCCTTTTCTGTAGCTTGAAAATAGTTTGAGCTTCTGCTGTATTTCCCCACGATAATACAGAATGAAAGTATGCATAATATATAGGGAGGACGTTTTCCACATTCATAGCTTTTGAGACTGTTTAGACAGAAATGAATACCAGAAATAAAGACAGTAAAGATGGCTGAGAACTTTACTTTCATGCATGCTTAGTGCAAGTGCAATATTTAAAATATATTCCATTTGTAATTCACTTACTACTGTTAACAACAACACAAAACAACTTAAAATACAAACAAGTTAGCTCTGATATTAAGTAAAAATAATTAAAATCAAGTATCAGCACCGTTAATTAACTTTTCATATCCTACCTTATCGTTATCCTGGGAAGCTTTTATACTTGTTTCCATTAGTCTTAGGAGGAGGTCATTCGGCAACTTGTCAGTTTCTTCAGATGATCTGTGTAAAAAAAGAAGTAACTTAGCCTATTCACTTGTATTTATTTGTATAAATGGGATGATACGAGCTGCGGAGTTGATTTTCTGTAGTCAGCAAAAATCTCAAAAAACAAAATTGTATTTTTAGTAATTCACAATTTGTGATAATAATGAATAATAATTTTCGTTTGGTGTTACAATATCTAAAGAGAAACTGAAAGATACTGCCCATTGCATTGATTTAAAATAAAAATGTGTCGAGTATGCTTATTAATTAATTTTTTTAGAAGGGTTGGGGAATAATTCATAGCAACTATTTTCTTTTTGTGAGAACACCAGCCCATATGGGAAATGTGATATATAAATATGACAGGACAAGATATGAACATTGGACAACGTGCCAACATTGTGCATCACATATGAGAGGTCTATTAGCAAACCCAGCAATCTCCATTTTAAAGAAAGATATAGATGCTGACTTCCAATGAAATTTTAGTACCTTTCCTGGTACATATTTAGTGTACATGTATTACAAATCGATTTTCCACATAAGGGAAGAACTAAGATTTACAATACATACAGTTAATATGTACCAGAAAATGCAATAAACTTTCATTAGAAGTTAGCATCAGAGTGGATATTGCCAGGTTTGCTAATAGACCCCTCATATATATTAAGGTAGTTGATATGACAGTACTGGTTTCATGATTAACACTCATTAGAGCACAGTATACTTTCCATTCTGACAGTCCTCAAAGAGTAGTTCCCTGCAACATTCACATCACTCTGTCAACAGTGTGGGAGGTGCTGAATACCATCTGCATCACCATTTTCCTTCCTAACAGCTTCCGCTAATTCCCTGTGTTATTCTATAACAGTTCTCCCTTATTGCTCACTGCACTCACACAAACCATCCCAGCACCATTTGACATTGCCACAAATACTAGAACTGCATGTCTTCCCCACGCCACATCTCATTTTGTGCTTCGATAACAGTTCATCTCAAGAAAAAATAGTTGCCATGACTCCCCAACCCTCATACTAAAACTTAACTACTACATAATGTATTTCCTGTCAAAAAATTATTTCCATGAAAATTTCAAAGTGTCTCTGGATTTAATAAAAAAAATCTGTTAACCTTAAATTAAACACCTCCAGAGTCAAGTACCTTAAACAAATTTTTCATTGAATATATGATGGATCCACATTTTATATGATACATCATGTTAAATAAATTTCCACTTACAAGTTAAGAACTAAAGTATCGCTCATATTTCCCAGTGTCCAGGATGCCTTTGTCCTCACTAAGAGAGATTCATCTTGAATTGTCCTCATCACACATTCTGCTGTGTCAGTTATGAAATGGATATCCTGAAAAAAATGACATTCTGTCATTACTGCATTGCAAACAAGTAAATTAATTCTAGAGTTACTAGAAGTCCGTAAAATTCTGGACGTACCCTACATTTTAACTTTCTGTCAGGCATCCAGGGGGAATTTCTGAAAAATCTGGAATGTCCTACATTTTCAGCAATGAAAACATTCATTACTTTCAAATGGATTAGCAGCTCAGGAATGATGTGTTAAGGATCCGTTCTAAACTAAGAGTTGACGAATTTCACCTTATTAACCATTACATTATTAAACACAATCATTTCACGATTTAACGCAGACAAAAATTAGAGCACAACTAAACTAAACTAAAGTCTGTGGAGCTACATCCCTGAAGGGACTAGGCCTATCATCCAACTGCTGCATCGTCTACTGTAGGCAGATGGCAGAATTGGGGGCATGTGGTCAGCATGCTGACACCCACGGCTGTGAATGATGCTTTTCGTGATCGGAGCCACTACTTCTCCATCAAACAGCTCCTTAGTTTGTATCATGAGGCTGAGTGCACCCCATTCCAGGCCTCCTAACCTCAGAAAAATCCGAGGAGGTACGGGGGATCGAACCCAGGGCAGTGGAACTGTAGCCAATGTAGCCAATGTAACCACAAAACCATGCAGGCAGGATCGGTTAGAAAATGCTATAATAAATTATTTTTGAATCATTCTTTAAGAAATCATATAAAGAAATGAACAGAAGTTCTTAATCTAAAAATAAGAAAAAGATTGATTTGTTAAGACCATCCTAGAACCTGAACTTTGACTGATAATTTAATTGCAACTGATGAATTAACACAGTGGCAGTATCGTTTGTTGCAACAGTTTTAAATCTGCTCTGTAACTGAAAATTGCAAGATGAAAATTTTCAGAATGTAAGAAGACTTACATATAATCAGTAGACTTCAGACTTTTAGGTCGCTAAAAATGCTGTTTTAGGTACCTAAAATAGGCTCTAAAAATTGGAAAATAGGTTCTAAAAATCGTAAAATAGTCTCTTATAAAATCGTTAAGTTGCCAATTTTCTGAAACATCTTAATTGCAATGCAGAATATTATATTTATTGAAGTCACCATTAATCAATAACCATGGTAAAACACAGATATAGGCCTATGGTACACAGAATTATATAGACCTATTAGGCTTCTAGGGCATGTATTACTACCATAACAGAGAAAACCTAATCCCTGCGCCCAGCATATTCAACCCCTTGTATCCCTCAGTGTTTCAGAGAACTTTCTTTTTAACTTACTGGATGTGGGAGTTGGGAGAAAAATACTACATTTTCTTGGGAATTGCAAGGAGTTTTTGTACTGAAGACGAAACATTTCTTACTATTTAACCACGTCACAAATGTGTCATGTGCTGCACATTCCGAGCTAAAAATTTAGTACGAACTGAAAATAAATGCTAGAATTTATAACAAAAAAGTAACTTATTTTGAACTTTAGAGGAAAACAAGCAAAAAGGCAATATTAGGCTCTAACGTAAAAATAGGCTGTTTTAGGTCCTATAAAAAAATCAGTTTTAGGCATAGTCACTTATGTTATGAAACATGCATATACAAGTTTTCGTCCATATATCACTTAAGGATTAAAAAAGGTTTTTACCTAAAATCCGAAGTCTAATAATCAGATAATAACAAAATACATATTTTAACGAAATCATTTTTTTAACAGACTAGGATTTAAGGCATGAACATGTAGTTACAAATGGACTGGCATTGAACACATACCTCTTGGAGTGTAGGGAACATTATACACATAGCCAGAGCTCTGACCGCAGAAGCACGGACATTATTCTCTTCATCATTACTACTTCCGAACAGCAAGGTGATGATCAAGATCTGCTTATCACGCTGAAAAAAAAGGATTTTTTACTTGTAAAATAACCAGGATTTGATAATTATTTATCTTAAAAAATATCACACATGTCTAAGATCTCTAGAACACTATATGACAATTCTTTGGCACACTGCATACTGTATTTATTAATTGCCAGTATGGTACT
This sequence comes from Ectobius pallidus, assembly GCA_964059195.1. Classification (NCBI taxonomy): domain Eukaryota; kingdom Metazoa; phylum Arthropoda; class Insecta; order Blattodea; family Ectobiidae; genus Ectobius; species Ectobius pallidus. The sequence continues at coordinate 152,313,135 of CAXKWD010000008.1, forward strand.
TTATGAGATTGTGTGTGAGATGGGAAAATGTCTGTCCATTTGTCCAGCCATCTGTTTGTACGTGCGATAATTCAAATATGTTCCTTAAGAGCTGATGGTCAACTTATATACACTTTAAGCTCCACTTACGTCAAGAGCTTAAAGTGTATATAAGTTGACCATCAGCTCTTAAGATTCATTAGTTTCACTGTTTATATCACTTCCTGCGTTTATCGTTTTATTAACTCAAATATGCTTTATCGGATTTTCATAAAATTTGGTATATGCATTTATAACATCCATGGGAAGAAGCCTATTGATATTGGACCAAATTGGTTGACCGGTACCGGAGTAAAGCCAAATTTAGTGCCTATTTTATGGCAATATATTAGACAGAATTGATCAAATGCAAATAAATCAGTTATGATGACAACATATTTTTTACCTTGTTCATATATGGCTTTGGAAGTTGCAATACAGTTAACTGTGGCAAATAATACTAATCTTTGACATACGCTTATCAAACTAGACAGTTAAACCGAGCAAGATGGCCAAGATGGTAATGTCTTTGACTTCATTCTGGAGGTCCATGGTTCAAATTCAAGATCAGAAATACGAGCTTCCCATAAAAATTGAGAGTCCAACCAAAGACCAGAAATTTGGTTTCATTTTTTTGTAAGAGCGGTGTTGTTGAAGTATACTTTTAGATCATAGTTTTGTGCTTGCTGGTGTAAAAAATATAAATAAAAAGTTTTATCGACATTTAACTGGAGTTTGTTTCTGTTAACCAGCTAGGTAGGCTATTACTTGCTATATTAACTTGTGTCTGAAGAGATAAGGGATCAGCAGTACTAACTAAGATAAAATAACTGGTTGAGCGTAGGGAATGTGCGTTGGGAGGTCATTAATGTAAGAACTGGACCGAGGATTATAGACAGTTGTCGCGCATACAGACACACAACTGGACCGTCAGATTAAGAACAAAACTGGACCGAGGTTTGAGTCCCAGGGGACAACATATTTCCCACATTGTCTCATAATATACTAGCGATTCTTTTCCATCATTACAGCTAGGTGATTCTTCTGTCTTTGAACATCACTACATTCTTTGTAACAATCTTTGTAACTACTCTTATTTAAGAATTACATTTAATTAAGGATATGTTTTATTTACCGGTAACTGCTCGAACACTTCTCCACCAATAGCTGCAAGGCAATCACATCCAACAGCTCTCAGTGTTCCTTGCTCAGCATTTTGTATCAGTGAGATCAAAGGTCCTGAGAGGATAGTCTGCCAGAACTGAAGACTCTTTTCTAAAGTGATGCTCTTACAACTGCCTAAAAATTAAAACCATTAAATGTACAATATGTTTCAGATCAAGTTTCCTTTATAACATACTGATGGGTTAAAAAAAATATCCAGTCTTACCAATAAATAATATTTTTTGATGATTGTGTTTTTCATCCATTTCACGTTCATGCTACAATGACAGAAACTGACGTAACATAAAATGACACTAAATTATTGAAAGCTGTGCAAAAAACAGAAACAATTGACTGCTTGTGAAAGTTTACATTTGGGAAAAAGGAAATAACTTGGTAAATTTAGAGACCAGAATGAAGGAACAACACACATATATTAAATATGTGTAAATTGAGAAATTGGCAATAGCAGCTCATGTGTGGAATATGGACCATGAAAGTGAACAAGAGCCAGAGATAATTACTTGTGATCAGGGATGTAAGGAACTTACGATCTGGGGGAAAAACCTTTATCAAGAAAAATCCAGATCATCTAATGATCTCCATGAAAGATGGTCTGATTAGGAAGTTCATAAGATATCCAAGGGACGGTGCACACATCATATGGTTAACAGTTGGAGTATGCTGGGGATTGGAAAGAATTTCTCAAAACAATGAGGTGGTCATATATTTATCAGTAAAAGACCCCTCATTGGACCAAATGAAATACATTAATATCGAAATGACTGGCCAGGTCAGTTTTATAAACTAAACTACTTATATGGTCACGGAACGACAAAATAATGCACTACAAAACATTGGAATAGCCAATAAAGCATTCAAACAAGTGGAGAAATTCAAATATCTGGGAGCAATATTTACAGACACAAATAATATTAAGGCAATAGTTAAGATCAACTAAAATCAGGTAATGCTTGTTTTTATGCAATTCAGAAAATTCTATCTTCTTATCTTTTGTCTAAAAATCTAAAAATAAAACTTTATGAGACAATTATCATGACGGTTGTATTATATTAACGTGAGACAAGGTCCCTTACTCTTCAGGAAGAACATAATCTGAGAGGAAGAACATAATCTGAGAGTGCTTAGGAAAATATTTGGACCTAAAAGATAAAAACAGAGACTGGAGAAAACTGCATAATGACAAGCTTCATAACCAGTGTTCTTCACCGAATATAATAAGGGTAATTCAATCACGGAACATGTTGCATGCATGGGGGAAGAAAGACATATCTAAAAAATTTGACTGGGAGACCCAAAGGGAAGAGACCACTTAGAACCCCTAGACATAGATGGGCGGACAGTATTAGAATAGATTTAAGGGAAGTAGGATTTGTGAGGGATGGTTGGATGGAGTTAGCACAGAATAGGATTGAATGGCAGGCTCAGGTAAGCATGGCTATGAACCTCCAAGTTCCATAAAATAAATAATATTCCTTTAGCTTGCTTAGGAATTGTCTATTGCCATTGAGTAAGTAAGTAAGTAAGTAAGTAAGTAAATGAATTGTAAAATTTATAGGAAGATTATATAGTGAAGTTAATAAATATATATTAATACTTGAGATGGAGATTTAACATAAATAATTTCAAGATAGATATATAAGCTTTCATGAACCACAGATTATTGTCTCTGTTGGACATTACATTAGAATATTATAGGAGAAAAATTCCTCCGACACTGGGACTTGAACCCAGGACTTTGGCTATTCGCGCCAATGCTCTACCAACTGAGCTAAGCCGGAGTTCAATTCACAGCGCCAGATAGGAGAGAGGTTCCATCTGGCGCTGTGAATTGAACTCCGGCTTAGCTCAGTTGGTAGAGCATTGGCGCGAATAGCCAAAAGTCCTGGGTTCAAGTCCCAGTGTCGGAGGAATTTTTCTCCTATAATATTCTAATAAATAACTTCACTTAATTCAAACTAAGAAGCTGAGGATGAGTCAGGATGTTGGCTCGAAACAAGTTACGGTTAGTTTGAATTTAGTGAAGTTATGTATGTTGGATCTCCATCTCAAGTATTAATATAAAGTAAGTGAAGTTATGTGTATAAAGTACCACTCACTTATTTTTTCATTAGGGATGGGTCGATACCATATTTTCTCGATACTTGATACCGATACATGATTTTTCCCTCAATACTCGATACCGTCAACATTTCCAGTTTCAATAAATAGGTACATTAATAATTAAAAGTTGAGAGAACTGTGTAATACCAACTAATTAAGTGTGCATATTTAATGAGACAAAATTTAATATCATCAGTAGCCTATTATTATTTTTAAAATCTACATTAAAACTAAAATTAGATTTTGAAACAGCCCACTTATAAGTTTTTGTTAAAAATACTATAATTCTCACTTGATTGCAGAATTGCAGAAAAAGTATCGAGTGAGTTTTCTGAAGTCTCGCTCAATGCCGATACCATGCAAGTATCGAGAGTATCGAGGTATCGAGGACCCATCCCTAGTTTTCATAATTATATAACTTCCATGTTAATTAAATACTCACTTTGATCTTGAAGGCACTGTTGCATCGAACTCCCCAGAGCATCAATGGCTCGTCCTGAGTGAAGTGACACAGTGGCATTGGCATCTGTTAACGTTCTTTCAAGCACCTGCACTAAGGACCCTAAATGATTGCTCATCACTTCAGAGAAATAGTTCCTAGACAAAACTGTAAGCACTTGCAAAGATTCCACTTTGACTTGGGCTGAACGAGGTGCAGTTTCCTCAACTTTTACTGTCCTCTGTAAACTCCTGCCAAGATTCCTCAAACATGCTTCTAGCAACCACGACATTGGACTAGCATCTTTGTCTTTTTCTGACTTGAAGAGTGTGTTTGATTCTTCTTCAAATTCTTCCTCATAGTCGCTGTCCATGTTAGATTCCTGCTGAAGGTCTTTGTTGTCCTTCTGTTCTGGATTGCAAGAAGTTGCTTCATGAACTTGTGGCTTCATGTTGAACATGGAAGTTCTAACAAGAACATCCGTGATTTCTTGGGTTCTGGGATCTATAGCAACAATTGACCCAAGAACTGTGAGTGAAGATACTTGTACTGTAGCATCTGTAAAATAGAAAAATCATATGTTACAATCACATAACTTTCTCTTCCTTATTTATTATTATTATTATTATTATTTTTTATTTTTTTTATTTTTAAGCAGGGGGCTTGAAGATAGTTTTTAGAGACCTCCTGCATGTCAGCCTAAGAGGCTTTTTGTGCTGTCCCTTTGTTGGAGCTCTTCTTGGCTTCCTTTCCCAAAGTCTTCCCTGGATATTTTTGCCGGGGTAACACAGGCAAGCAGAGTATTTGGATTACTCCTTCCTCCTGCTTGCTTAAGCCTCATTGTTTCCAAAATCTTTTTGGTTCCAATGTCCTTTTCGTTTCCTGAACCCAGGAAGGAAATTTTACACTTGAAAAATCCCCAACCTGGCCGGGAATCGAACCCGAGCCACCAGGGTGGCAGCGGTTTCTCTTCCTTAAACATCGACAATACAATCTTCCTGCTTCACACTCTGATACAGAATATTGCTAAGGGTGAGCATTCAGTTCTGGTCATGGGAACCATCATTAACGACCTTGAGTGTTGTCATGCTGACCACACGCCTCCCTCCAGGGATGTAGTGCCACGGACTTTTTAGTTTTAGACCATTCAGTTGTTTCAACCACTTGCAAAAGTGTACCCTTCATCATGCCAGACAAGCTAAGCTCTCCGTGCCGCTGCTCTTATGATGCTAGACATCTGCGATTTGTGATTCCACATATTCTTACTTTGGATTGGTCACTGATTCATGAGCTAAATAGCCACCAATAAATCTGAATAATAATTGAGGTGACTAATAGGCTACTTTATGTTAACATGTCATTGGAATTATACCTTTGTGCCTGAGATAAGGCTTAACGTTAGTAACTATCTTAGTGATGAGTCCAGGTTCAAGGCGATGATATGGTGTGTTCTGTGTAAGTGCTGCCAGACACTTGAGTAGCAGAATGATGACAGCGAATGAGTTCTCTAAGGAGAGAGTAAGGAACAGTGCATGATGCAGTTCCTTCACCATACTGCCCACCGTCACTGAGAATGGCGTGAAGGACATACTGCTTTTATTACTGTGGACACAAAATGAACACATCTATATAGTACAGAAATCCTGCTCTAAAACAAATCCTGTATTCAAAAGAAACGTTTTTTCATTGGAAATATTTTCTGGTCCCTTGAATTTAGGGCAGAACCTATGCTGGACCTGTTTTTTCTTATAATAAGGATAAATGAAATATATTTTGGTCTAAACAATGATTTGATAATACAGCTTCCCTTGCAGTTCTTTAGATATAAGCTTACATACAAAAAATACATATTTTATGCTTTCACTCTAAGCTTATTCTGCAATATGCAAAATAGAATTGCAATGGAATGCTCAGAAATATTTGTAGGAGCAGTGGGTAAGTTGCTATAACTATGGGCTTTCTACATATAGTACAAAAAATTAATATTTTCACCTAATAGGAAAACATACTTACTCAATGACTACTGCCAAATCCTAAGCAAGCTAAAGGAATATTATCTGTTTTATGGAACCAGGAGGCTCATTGCTATGCTTATATGAGCCCACCATTCAACCATATTCTGTGCTAACTCCATCTAACCATCCCTTGCAAATCGTACTTCCCTTAAATCTATCCTAATATTGTCCTCCCACCTACATCTAGATGTTCGAAGTGGTCTTTTCCCTTCAAGTCTCCCAGTCAATATTTTTGAGATATGTTTTTGCTCCCCTATGCATGCAACCATGTCCAGCCCACTTCATCCTCCATGATTTATTTACCCTTATTGTATTCGGTGAAGGGCACAGGTTATGAAGCTTGTCATTATGCAGTTTTTTCCAGTCCCCATTTTCATCTCTCTTAGGTCCGAATATTTCCCTAAGCACACCAAATAGGAAAAACTTTTTAAAAAATACCTCCCTCTCCTTTTAATACACATAAACCATATATTATAAAAATGTCCTGTCAATACCATAAAAATCTTCATTGTACCCATTAGGGAAAGACATAAAAATTGAAGAGGAACTTGCCTGCTTTCTGCCTGTGAGAGATAGAGTCTGGACCCCACAAGCATTAGTGTGAGCACTTGAAGCACCAGCATCCTGTTACGAGGTAAAGGATCTTTCAGAAGACATGTACACAATGTGGAGGATTGCTGCATGTTGGGGGCATCCGGAAGAAGGCAGGACCAGTAACCAAATAGCACCTTTCTTTCACATACCTGTCCAAAAGTATTAAATCTTATAAAAGGAACAAATAGCATACAACAAGTTAACGACAAAAAATATAAAAACATTAAAAATATGGGAAATTATTTATAGATAATAGGTAATAGAAAAAACTAATTAAAGAGAGGGAAAGTAATGGTTACAGCTGTTTAGATAGTAAATTAGATTTTACAGCTAAGGTATTAAAGCATTGAGAAAATACCGATGGATGGGTAAGTAAGTTATAAACAGCTAACATGAAACATGCCTATTAAATTACAGTCAACCCTTGATATGATGCCACTATCCGTTCTCTAACATTTAGTGGCACAAAGCGAGGGTGGCACTAAAACAAAATTTAATTTTTAAAATAAAAATGGCATAATACAGTGCTGTATTAAGAAAGAAAAATTAAATAAAAAGGAAATAGAGAACTTTATCACAAAACAACATACTGTACAGTAACTCAATTTATTACAGTACATACTCAGTGCTACAGTACACAAAGGGGTTGAAAATCATGTGACTCCATAACTGTAAGTGAGTAACTATAGTGTAGTGTTTAACAGCTGAATTAACACTGAACTAAAAGAAGCGAAAGTTTGGAATGTTTCATTGTATGAAGGGCTCTTTCTACCTGCTCCACCCTCACACAGGCTATCTGTCAGACTTCTTAACATGGCTTCCTCATTCCACCGCACTATATTTTACTTTTAATGGCAGGGGAACACATCTTCTTGGAAATACAGTACAATGTGTTTCTTAAATAATCTTCCTAAAATTCATGACAATTTAAATAAAATCTGCAACTGAAAAAAATCACTGCAAGCTATAATTTTGTAAAAATCTTATCTTACTTTCATTGGCACTAAACGAATTGGCACACTAACGAGGTTTCTTATGAATTCTATGTGGGAGAAGATCCATTTGCTTGCATTTATTGGCGCAGCGTGAGGGTGGCACTGTAAAGAGAGGCATTATATCGAGGGTTGACTGTATTATTATAAGTCAGAACATAGGTAGTATATCCCATGGTGAAAAACTATTTGTAACGGCAGGGTGTATAAGCGTAAGATTCAAGAATAAACTATAAATATTAAAATTAAAAAATAGAAAATATTAGATAATATTAATATTAATAAATCATATAAGAGGAATCGCAAACACATTTTAAAGCAATGATATATCCTGAAAGTAAGTGAAACATAAAACTTTATATTCCAACAGTAAAATAACACTGGGAAACGAATAGGAGGTAGTAGAGGTCTACAGGAAAAAAAGGGAAATCTTGATATTAAATTGTATTGGAAGGTAACACAGTGAAGTTATATACATAACTATATAATGAGTTGAATTTAACACTAACCTTTACTTTTGGTATAGTTTACCTGTACTAGTTTCAGTGCCTTCACTATCATTGTCAACAGCTATACTTCAACTGCTGTGAAAATCGTGAAATCTTGATATTCTGCAGTAACATAGGAGACAAAGCAAAACCGCAGAGATTGACTCAAAATTTGTACTAATTACAGACAGGATTGAACATTAAGGTAGTAAACAGTCTCGAATCAAATCCTCTCTACACTGTGCAAGGAGCTGGTGGAGATTTCGTTTACCAAAGACTAATTTAATTAAGCTTATTTCCCTTTAGAGCACAGAGTGACAGTTGGTAAGCCTAAGAGCCATCTAATGGAAAAGTAGGTATTACTAGGATGTAAAAGGCTGGGGAATTTGGTCCAGAGGTTCTAATTTCACTCATTGTTCTTTAGGGTGCCATAAGTCTACAACATGGGAGCCTCAGCTGATCGTCTCTCCTGGAGAACTTCACGCCCAGGAGTTTTACGTCCTGAAAAATTCATCGATCTCAGCAGGAGTTTGGTCCTGTGACTTTCGGATCCAGAAACTGGCAAGTAAAAAGCTCACTTACACAAGTAAACAGCTAATAAAAGTGATAGATCAATTAAGGGTACACTCAATGGTAAATATCAGAAAACTATACTCGTAAATTGACAGCTAAAACTCATAATAGAATGAATGTATTCTACATTCCCCCACCCCAACCTATCTCTGCATAATAGATGCATTTAATTTTAACATGTCCTGATGACTGACGATCAATAGTGAATAAAGAGATTCGATAGTTATGTATGCATGCTATATATTGACTGATATATCATACCTTCTTGAACTCTTTGTTAATTACATCATCTACGAATTTTAATACCTGTAGGAAGCAATAATTATAATGGCAGAAGTGAAGTATGCTCGTATATCAACATCTATTCCTAAGCATTAATCAAACATTAGGAACAGCATTTCAGTGACTTTTACTTTTGTCGAAAACATTTTCTCTTGCATAAAAGTCACACTCCAGATTCCTGAAGTAAAAATTAGGAGAAAAACTAAGGCCACTATGCAGTTCCTATCTACAGGTGATGTCTTGTAAAGATAGCCACATCCATCTCTCGACCACAGTTTTCTTTAAGCTAATATATGATATGAACTCCATCTCTTTTTCCATGTCCTTGAATGCTTCTCTATGACCCTACAGTTTTTTCCTACTATTTTTCCTTTGAATACATTTGTTACCAATTCATTATGGTATTATGCACATTACCTATAGTAAAACAACAGAAAACCTGAAAATTTGTAGGCTTATATATTACATAAGCAAATAATAAAATGTAAGAAAGCAATATTATAAATAACTGCAGATAATCTGTAATTTACTGTACATGTGTTGTCTAAAGGTGGACAACATTAGGATCAATCATAGATTGGAATAGAATGTGCAGTTTGGATAGAAGAAACTAAGCACATAAAAATACTGAAATATTTGTTGCTGTGTAGTGCATTGATTGCTTGAATGGCAAAAAGGTAAATGGATTAAATAAGCACCAAAAAAATATATTATTACCTTAATAATAGCAAGGAGCAGTGTAAGGGCAGCTTGTCTCACTCGTCCTTGTGTATTCCGAGCTTTTGTTGCTTGTCCAGCCTCAGTATCTGAGAAGTCAGAGTCGCTTGTTTTTAACCAAGTAGGGTAGAGTGAGGCTCCAAGTGTAGTTTCTGATAGAAGGCTATTTGCAGAGTCAATCATAGTATACGATCGGAATGACTGTCCTGGCATCTGACTCATTCGATCTTGGCCACCATCATCTGCAGTTCTGTTACCTGTAGTATTGGATTCTGACTTTTTCTGACGCTTCTTCCTCACTCGAATACCCTGTTAAAAATAAATTTAAAAATAATAATAATGATGATAACAAAAGCAGAGAAATGTAAATGAGTTGACTGAAAACTATAAAGTAAAAATCTGATGTGAAAGTCACATAACTTCCTCTGCCCAAATAAAAGTTAGCAGTATTCACATATCCTTTTACAGAATCGCAAGACACAATTTTACGCTAATTATCCTATAAATATCTCTTCTTTCAATGATGCGACGAAAAGCCCAGGCTATATAACAAACTTAAAAATAAAAACAAGTGACTGCAGACGTTTATTGAACTTTCCGCCGTAAAGAATAATTTCCGAAATTTATCAAATATTTCCCTCAGATACTTCTTTACTCTATGCATGGCCAACAATACATCTTTCTTAATTCACATTCTTATATAGAATAAGAGGCCGTGAAAGAGTGCGTATTCAGTTGTTCATCACGCAAGACAAAATTTCTACAAACAGTGGGTGAACAGTGGGTGGCTTGTAACTACCCTCAGAGAATTTTTTCGAAAAAAAGTTTCAAATAAAAGTTTTAGCTCTCAGTAAAAGGAACACATGTGCAAATTTTAAAGAAAATCGTTAGAGCCGTTTTCGAGAAAATCGAGAAAAACGAAAATTTCTTCATGTAAAGTCCCCTTAAAAATAAGAGAAATTTGTCGCCAATCTTCGAATCACATCTTCAGAAGGTACCTGACCCAAATACGAAATTTTGTTTTCATACGATTCTCCGTTTTGGAGCTAGCCTGTTCACAAACTTCCACACAGACAGACAGACACACAGACATGTTTCCAAAAATAGTATTTTTGGATTCAGGGGGCCTTGAAACGTGTATATATGCTAAAAACTCAACTTCGAATTTTAGGGTCGAAAACAATACTTCCTCTACCTATAGTACGGGCAGAGGAAGTAAAAAAGTGTGGCAATAACACATAGTGGTAACAGTGAATTTTACTGTAGCCTACGTAAACTACAGGAGATTACAAGGATCCAGAATACAAAATATTCAAACATTTTAAGGATTTTACAAATAACTGAATATAGAAAACAACCAATATTTATAACACTCTTACAACATATTTATATATCATACAATTTTTAAAAATAAAATGCATTAAAATACAAAATAGTGATATAAAATACCTAAAGAATATTTAAGAATAGTTATGATGAGGTCTATAAGAAACTCTAAAGGAGTCAAGTGTATCTTGAGAAGTTGGTAGATTTCTGTTTCTATATAACTTTATATAAAAATGTTGTATGTTTGCCCAAATGGTAATCCATGAACTGGGTATGTTTCATTTATTAAATAGGAAAACATGGTTCATAGATTGCTTTTTTACAAGACTATTCAACTCATACGCCGCGTATTTGATATTGACCAATAACGTTTAGCAATTCCTCAGATATAGACCAATCACAATCGTTTATCTTGCAATATTCTTGTAGGAATCACGAGGATGGTGTTTTATTGTGATAAAATCGTCTGCTCGTTACTGGAGACGCGAGTATCAGTGTGCAGTGATTAATAGTCAGATGTTACCACTAAGCGGCATGAAAACAGATTATTTTATACAACATAAATTCTTTGGAAATTGAAATAATAGAAATGTACATTGATTAAGAACACAATTTCGATTTGGTGCAAGCCAGTTCGTGTGCTTTTATTCTGTTCTGCTGTTAGCTTACTTGAATGAAGTTAACTACGTCTTATATGCATGCACCATTGGTAGCTCGAATCGATTCATGGATGGTTGATTCACAGTATGCCATGATCTCACAATTGTTAGTTTTGTTTTTATACAACAAATCACAAAAGTAATTATTATTTATATAATCCCTTACATTTTATTGACGGAATAGTCTTAATAAATCCAACTCGAGTTGACGAGTTGCATGAGATAAATTTGCTCCTGCTGCACAGTCGCGAATCAATCGATAAAGTCGCCAACTCTCATGGGATTACCTATGATAAATATACTTAGCTGTTTTAAGTTTTCAATCAACAGCAATCATGTTTGAACCATCAGTTGAAATACATCAAATTTCTTCAAATATTGCCAATTTTTTAGGACGTAAGAAAGATGCCAAGCTGTACAATATGGTCAGTCAAGTATTCTTCTTATATTATACCACAAAAAGATAATAAAGTTCACAGATTTTGTACCTTTCCACCTCTGCCCTCTCGAGATACTGTAGGAGTAATGTCACATTGGTAGAGGTTTGCTGGAAATATTTTCTGCGGTTTCATCTCAGAATATCCATGCAGTCCATACAGCATGAAGGTCTTCACCACGCCCAGGGCTTCTCCTAGGAGCTGACATCGAAGTTCAGGACATTGTTGCAGAATATTCTGTAACCCTCGTAGTGATGAAATCAGAACCTACAAAATAACAACAGTCATAGAAATAGCAATCACAATTTGAGGGGTGAGGGGAAAGCATTGGCTGCCGAGTAGTTATCATAGAAGTGGTGAGATTACTGTTGAAATATGAAACAATGTTGACTTTTTTTTTGAGAGGGTACTGCTAAGTCCTGAAAGAATATCATCAGTTAATAAATTAGTCGGTCTTATTGGTAGTAGAAATAACATGCTCGTCTCTGGATCTGAGAGTCATGGGTTCAAACATGGCCAACATTGATTAATTTTTTAGGATTTAAAAATCTAGAGCACAAGTCCTCCAGGAGGGAATATAAGCCAAGGTTCCCATGTTGTAGAGTTGTGGTATGTTAGAGAATCTCAAGCCTAAATTAGAGCCTCTAAGCCAAATTCCCTGGCCCTCCCATATTCTAGTAATACCTTAAATGCAAGCTACCTGTCATTGTGTTCTCTATAGGAAGAAAGCACTTAAATTTGATTTAAGTGAATCGGGAAAACATTGCGAAGTATCAATATTATACATTAAGCCTCAAATCATTTGATTTCACATAATTATTTTAAGTAATAACTAATAACTTACTAACTTAGAACATATGTTTCAAAGGCTCTTCTTTGCCTCCGCCTTCAGCTGAGATCACAGATGAGTTTGTTTTTCTGTCCACCAGATTGTATGAATTTAAAAATGAGGTTATTGTTCTTAGTGGCGTTAGTCAAAATTTGTAAGTCTACCTTCGTTTTTCTGTACGTGTACTTTTTCCCAAACATTCAAGTCAAGTGGTTTCTGAATAAATTTTAGTAATATTTTTCCTTACTATTGCAATCATGACTTATAGACCAGAAATGGTGAGCCACTGCAGATTTTTCTGTGTGTTAGTATTCAATATTTCTCATCTGTTCATCTTATTTTGCCAAATAATGTATAATTTTTCACTAGTACCACAGTTATATTCACAAAAGCATAATTTTCCTGTAATGGGATTTTGTCTTTCATGTCTCATGTTAGGAGATTTTTTAGATTACATTTATTCGTGACTAAGGCTTCCAATTGAGTGAGTAGGAAAATTGTTTCCAAGCTTTCGGCAGCTTGTTCCTTTGCTAACATCTGGGAGAAGAGGATAGGTTCGAGAAAAGAGAGAAGTAAGGTTTGATGGAGTGGGGTGGCGGCAATACGACAGCTAGGAATTGGGTTGGATGAAAGATCTGATTTTGTCAGAAAGGAAAAATGATATGAATAGCAGCAACATTCATGATGGTAACATGGTTATTCTCATGACCACAGTCATGACCATGACCAACTCTATTTGCAAAGAGTTAGCTTTACTGGCTTCCAGACTCGCCTAAGCTGTAGAACACAGTCCCAACTAAAATGTTGGCCTTGGATCTGTATTTCCAAAGGCCTCTGCTACAATTAAACTCCAATACAATATTCTGCCTCCCCAGGACCAATAATAAATTATTGATCAATAAACAATAATTCATTTTTGAGTTCACAGCAGTGAAAATTCTATTTCATGTCTCAAAATAGTAAAGTTTTTATACTGAAATTCAAAGCTTTTATTTACCATATAACAACATAAGTCTTTCTATATTTATTTATTTATTGACCTTTGGACAATTTTTGGCTACAATCAGTCACATTCATTTTACACAAGTACAATATTATATAAACTAACTAACTAACTCCGTGGCAATACATCCCTGAAGGGACAAGGCCTACCACCGACCGCTGCATCATCTACCATAGGCAGATGGCAGTATTGGGGGCATGTGGTCAGCATGCCGACACCCACACCCGTTAATGGTGGTTTCCATGACTGGATTTTATATACAACTAATTTTAAAAATGATTGTAGGCTAAGTATAATGCCTTACATTTTTCATAATAAAAATAATTAACTCTACAGTAAATGATAAAATAAAAATTTTATGTAATTAAAAAAATTAAAAATTCAATTACCTTATAAATGCAATTTTCATTTAATATTCTTATTACTTCTTTTTTTTTTAAACCCAATATAGAACAGTTGTTTTAAAGACAGAGGAAGAGCATTGTAAAACTTAATCAACATTGGTAAAAAGTTACATAATTATAGCCTATAAAATACCAACCTTACAGTACAGAATTTCATCTTGTTCTTGAGGTTTCTCAATGTATAACTGAGACATGAATATCTGAGCACAGGATTCCAATTGTGGTAATTTCAGCTTCTCGACCTCAGTCCCATTTCCCTTAGTATCACAGCTGAATGTCAAGGCCTCTATACATCTGACGGTCATAAGTTTCACCTCCCATGGTGAGGCTAGTGTCAATTTATCTCCTCTTGCACCTGGATCAACTGCTGGGTTCAATAAAGCTCTAAGTGCACCATTTGCACCAATCAGTTCATGCAATTGCTGAAAAACAACAATGAACGAATGAAACTATTTTAGGGATCCATCTTCCTACCGCTCATGTGTTTTTTGTCTATAGCTTTTTAGATGTAGATTGTTGGGTTTCCTGAGCATTATCATGCTCTTGATGCCAGTACTAGCTTTGGTTTCTCGGCAAGAGATAGATTTATGCTGCGCATCAGCCAAGCTCTGCCCGCTGGCTGCTTCCCCTCGCTACCGAGCCTTGCTTGTGCACCTCACTATTGTACCAATTGGCTTCCTCGGGAAGCCATGATTTTACCCTTCATCATATACGCATAGAAATATACAAAGCCACAGTGTTAAGAATATTACCCTGCCACCATATCAAAAGTACACAAAATAAAATAAAATATTCTGAAAATGACCCTTGCACCAAAATGGTTATTTGTTATGTACTATAATGCTCTCTAAACTTAAATAGATGAATTCTCCCTTCACCGCTCAGCAATCGCTCGTGGTGTAGTGGTTTAAGGCTACTGGTTACAGTGCTAGTAATCACGAGTTCGAATCCTGGCTGATCCAAAATTTACTGTTAGGAATAGGTCCCAAATAGGTCGGTAGGGTGAAGAGAAGGTGAGAGAAAGGGAGGAAGAGAGAGGAAAAGGAAGATAAAAAGGGAATAAAGGAAAAATAAATTTTTCCCAGTTTCACCTTCTGCATTACTAGCAACGCCATCTAAGAGAAGACATTCGAAGCCCTAAACCCCTCCTTCCCAGGCGGGTCCCATTAGAGTGTTGGTGGGAGGAGCCTAGTGCATGGCATAAAACTATTTTTTCCGGCTTCTCAATAGCCGAATAGCTAAATTTACACTTATACCACCTTGTGGTTCTGAGCTGATTACATTAAAGAAGTGTTAGGCTACATACCTCTTCTATATAACTACCATTTCCTCGCAGCAGAGCTTCGAGTGCCTGCAGAATATCAACTATTGCAATATCCCCACAGTATTTCAGTGATTGCGTACACCAACTGACAGCTAAAGGCAGTGTTTTCCCTTCCACTTTCACATGCTGTTTGTTGATCAAGTTGGATATCAATTGGCATCCTTTTGCAACCAAAAACGTGTCATGTGGAAGAACTATGGAGCAGCATTGATTAATTATCAGCACAGCTTTCTGAAAATAATAATACAAAGGGCATACAAAGACTAGTTCTATTACATTTTTAATTTTTATTGTAGGGTACAGTCTTTCATTTGGAAGGCAGGAACGGAGGTTTCTCTGGTGAAGAAGCTGAGTGAAAGTTTCTTGGGTGGTCAGCCAGGTATGGAATTCAATTGTTGCCAACGTTTCGCAAATGGAGGCAGCATGCGCCTTCTAAACGTCGGGAAAAATTGCATTCCACATCTGGCTGACCACCCGATAAATTTTCACTTATCGATTAGAAGTTTACTGAACATGTTAAAAACAGCATTTTTATTTGTTTTCAGTACAGTAACAGAGAGTCAATTGGTTTCTATATGCTTGAACTCAAAGTATACAATGCACTGAAGTCTTAAAATCTTAAGATCAGAGTAACAAAGAATTATATAATTCTAACCTCAACCAATCCATTGACATAACCAAACTATTATACTTACATCAGAATTATTTACAACTGTAGTCTTGAAATCTAAGGCATTAAGCTCGTCAAACAGTATGTTTATCTGCTGTCTATCTCCCTCACTTCTCCCATGAACCAAGCTAGTGAATTTCGCTGTTAAATTTTGAAATTTTCTTCTATAGTCTTCACAGAACGTGGCAGCATTAGCTGCCATGTTTAATAATCAGCTGTGAGGCATGAAGCCACTCCTCCCCCTCCAGCTGTTGACCCTTCAGCGCTAGCGGTCCCATACGGCTCAATCTGGAACTAGTTACAGATCGTCCACCAATCAGGCCTTGCGGGCTACTGAACTTGCGGAGCTGCTGAGCTCTCCGTCAGTGAGGTTTATGTGTTTGGGTCGGAAGGAAGCCTGTTTTGAGAAAAACAATGATTGTAATTAGTGTACTTTTGCCAAATGAATGAAGTACCTCATCTTATTAAAATATAGTGTATCGAAAACAACCAAACTTGTTATTGTAACCCAGTTTTGTCAGTGAATCCTTCTCATGTTGGGTTAAAATTATGCTGTAGTTAGGTGTTCAGTGTGTGCTTGTGAGAGTCGGAGGTGAAAGAAAAGTCGCAAAATGGCGGATCTAGAGGCAGTGCTCGCGGACGTGAGCTACTTGATGGCTATGGAGAAAAGCAAATGCACTCCAGCAGCTAGAGCCAGTAAAAAGATAATACTACCAGATCCGAGGTAGGTACACCGTATGCCTACTGGTGTCGGGGTTAAGCCCGTAAAAATGCATGTTTCAAAGGCAGCTGTCAGTCTTGTCATGTACCAGTTCTGCATACAACTCTCTTTTAAATCACCATCATCAGCATAATGACACAATGTCATGGCAAAGTTGCACAGTTTCCTTCTAGTTCGAGATATGAAGCGCATTGTTTACATTGATGCGAACCAAATGCTTGCCCTTTAGTGGTGCGGTCATTTGTGCTTTGTTTACATGTTTTGTTTTTCTAGTTCCGTCCACTTGACATCATTAATGACTTTAATTGCGTGATAGTCTTTGGTTAATGGGCAGTGTCGTTTGGTTTATGGCCTTTTTAGGATTTAGTTTATGAGCTATTATCCCATTTATGTTATAAGCCAATTATGTAGTAAGTATAGCAATTCAAGGTTCCACGACTCTATCCTATAGATTCACTAATCTTATATCGCTAAACTGCAATTATTTGCATTTAAAATAATTATTGTATCCAGATTTAATTGTTGCAGCTGTTTTATTGAACATACTCTTAGATCTATCCATACTGTCAAACCACTGTAATTTTATAGCCTATAACTTTTTTTTTCTTCTTGTTGTGAAGGTTAATGATATCTTTTTTCCATTGCACTAGTAACTTGGTTTCATGGACCTGTAAGAATGAAACCATTTCCAAAATTTAATCCTAAAATTAGAATCTTGTGAACAGATCAAGTCCAGCAAAATTAGATACAGTACCATTTAAACAAGAACGTCAGTCGTAGTAGGCCTATATGAGAACTTTAAACCCTTTTTTGAAACAAATATCCTGGAAGAATCTTTCATATATCAAAACAAAACTTCAGAATCATCTTGTGGTAATTGTCCCTTTTCTCTTTGATAGGAATTGATTAGGCCTAAATTATAGGCTGTTAACAGATTGAATGCCTATGTACCATAGGCCTATATTAAAGGAAAATTATAAGCATTTTAACATTAACCTGATCATATTCCTTAACAATTTTCTGTTCAGTAACGATATTGACCTCCAATTGTGCCTAATTCTTGTTTTCCTATAAACTTTATTTACATTAACCTCGTTGCCATTTCCTGTACAGGTAACTAACATAACATTTGTCGTGTGTGTTTATGTAGGCTAGATGTATTTTTAGAAGTGATTTTTTTTTATTATTTATTTAATTTTGTGACCTAGCTCATGCTTTTCAATTTCTTTTCCCTGAGTGTATTGCCAATGTGGTCAGCCTGCATGATAGGAAGTGAGAATTATTTACTGAATATAAAGTTACCGTATGCGAGTGTTCCAAGAGCTAGAATCAAAGGCGATAAACTATAAAATTTAATGAATATGGCTCAAGAGACCCATTTAATATCAAATCATACGGTTAAGTAGCAAATAGGTCACCTTAGAATTTCAAAAAATAGACTACCGTATAAGCTAAGTTATATGTTAAGGACCACATGACCTATGTTCAGAAATTAAATATTTTCCTTCTCTTTTGATTTGTGCACAGGCACACAAAGAACAGGGATTTTCGGCAAAAAGGTTTTGGAAGGAAACTATTGCAATTTCCAAAACACTACCATAAATCAGAAATAAAAAATGATGGGACTTGATGTTTTTTAAAATTTGAAAGTTTGTTCATAGTAGTTCCAAATCATGATTGACAAACACATTTTTTAAGTCTTCTTTAACTCATATTAACAAAAAAATAAAAAAATTGAATTTGTTTCCGAAGTTAATATACCGTATATTTTTGTTTGTTTGTTTTGTTTTGAAAATGTGAACAGTCACAGGACATGGATTTTATTGGGATAATATAGGCTAGTATGAAAATTGGTCTAATTATTAGGAATAGGCTATCATTTCTGCACTAGCTTCTAACATTAAGCAGATAAATCTTTGTGAAAAATAAAAACAATTTTGACAGTTTTATGGAAATTATTTTCTCTGGGCAGTATTTTTGTGGGCAACTTGCGAGAAATTTTTCTAACCGGTTCTAGGCCTGTATACTTTTTGTGGTGCTGAATCCGAATTTCAGGCTTCACAATGGAAAAAAACACTCAAAATATTGGAACTTTTAAATTTTTTTTGCGTAGCCTATAAATAAAAAACTGAGAGCATGCTGAAAAAATGCTGCTTTTTGGCTCTTCATGAAAAACTAAAAAAAAGCCTTTTATATGTACCGTTTTAGAAAACTAGGTCATGAACAGTGGTAGGCCTATTAGTTTAGTAGGCGGGTTGGTATTTTGTTTTTTAGGTTTCTCTGTCTTATGGGTCTTGTGTTGAGTTCGCTGGGAGTTTTCACGTTAGGCATCAGAAGTCCCTGAATGAATGATAATGTTGGTTCGTCTATTGAAAAAAACTGCGAAAACTACTCGTAACTTATTGTGCTGACAATTCAATATAGCCTATGAGGGTATAATTTGTTAGTTGTGGTATGAAATGTTGTATTAGTATGAATTACCTTTCATCTTCTCAGGTGCCTCAATCGTTGGGGGTGATACGACTTGGTCGTACAGAGTTTGGAGCAGAACAGCTCAAGTCTTCTACATTCATAGCTCCCCCTAAAGTCTTGCATTTGCATGATTTTGTATAGAAAGAAGAAGCTAAATTACTTGATTGGTAGCCTACTCATATGTCGCATATGTGCTGATGGCACTGTCATCACACCATGCATGCTCAGAGTTTAATTAAAATAATTTTAGTCGCCATTACTGTTCCATAATGGTATAGCATTACAGCCTTTTGGGGAATTACGAACAACCCCCCTCTTTTATTTGTTCCTTTTAATTATTTAAATAAATACACTGTAACTGAAGTATCCCCTATTTAAGAAATAGGCCTGCCGAAATGTTTGCACTTTTTGCAGGCACTGAAGTTCTTATTCGTAACAAATTGTTAAAACAAACAAAAGATTTTGGAAGTATTTCAGCTGATTGTAAGCTTTAAAGGCTGTATAAAACAAAAGCAGAACACAGACTAGCCTACGATCCTTGTTACTAGAGGAGCATGGGAGATTCAAATTACATCGATAAGATCCTGTTACTTCTGAACGCTTCTCAGTAAATACGAATATTCAGTCAACTCGTTCATGTCAAAAGTGAATGCCTGTACGGTAGTAATATGATCTAAGTTACTATTACATTTGATTTTTTATGAGGAAACTAACATAATAAAACTAAATAAAGAAAATAATTTTTGAAAATTGAATCTTCGCTCACCTCAGAATTCTGGTCTCCAATGGCGATCTGGTGACCAGAAATTTTGCACCCTGGGCTATTGTTCTTCAAGACAATATATTAGTGCTCACAGTCATGATTTGATAAAATGCTAGCAGTAAGCTATCGTTTTTGTCTAATATAATGTAATTTTGATTTGATATTTTCAATTATGATTGAAGACTGATACTGCCAGCCACATCAAGATGTGCAAATATTACTGGCATGCCTACTTGATTAAATATCTAAGGGAGCCTTTTAAACGAATTGTGAGAAAAGGTTTCATTTCTGCCTGATTGGCCTAATTGACACATTCCGATACTGTCCTCAAAAGTAATATTTTATTAATAGGCCTACCTGTATTGTGCTTGTAATGTAAACTACTTTACCAGCTGTGATAAATTCATGCATTTTTGCTGACTGCTTTGGCATGTGTATAATTATCTCAAAGGAGCATCGTGAATGTTGTAGCCTATTTGTAATTTTTCTTCATTCCTGTTTATGAAGTATGTGCCCTTCTGACACGAAGTCATAGCAGACTTCTTGTTAACCTTCCTAGTTAACCTCTCTGGTGCAGTGTACGGTTTCAGCTTGTAATGGAGTATAATGGTGTAACTGGCACGAGGTGACAGCCTGATCACAATTACTTATCTCAGAACTCTTTTAACATCCTTTCTCGGTTAGAAAGAACTCAACTTTGAAACTTAATACTTAAGACCCTCTAGACACATCACATTAAATCTTTTGATCACAAAGAACCAGAATGATTATTTTTTTAATAGTCTGTGTAATAAAAGGAAGTGTTGGTCTGTTTGTGCACGATGCCCAGCCAAATCTACAGCTTGTAGAGATCTGAAATTTTTAACATAGGCATAGGTGGACGGAAGTAGGCCCAAATGGAAAACAGTGATCGAATTGGATGAAATGCATTATGCATCAGATCAGATCTGATCTGAAGTCATTTTGTCCCATGTGGCACACTAGGCTAATTGTGAAATGCTCGTCGAAGCCTAATTTTTAGCCTTTTAAAAATTAATCACTTTAATTATTTATGAATGAGCAGTTGAATTAATAAACTTGAGTAAAGCCACTGGAGTTCTTGTAAGTTATCATTGTTGAGTATAGGTTTGTGACCTGGATTTATTCAATTCCTTCTGTCATGGGGCATGGTTTCACCAAATTTGCATTTTGTCAAACCATCCTCCGCATGAGGACTTTTTGTTTTTATGGCTTATTCTTCAGGAAGAACATAATTTAAAAGCAAATTGTATAGCTCAGTAGGAAAATGAAAATAATTTAAATGTAATCTGAGACTGTTCGAAATCTTAGGATGCTTAGGAAAGTATTTGGGCTTAAGAGAGATGAAAATGGGGACTGAAGAAAACTGCATAATGACGAGCTTCATAACCTTTACTCATCACCGGATATAGGCCTTTTCTCACTAGGTAATTTCACTTAACTATACGTAGCTCCTTCTCGTCCTTGGCCATCCAGGTGATTCGTATGTGGTGATACTCTATCCCTCCGTGGTAGTATCACATCTCGAGCTCCCAGTATTTTTTATATTGCTGCAGAAAATATTGGCTAAATTTTCTAAAATCTTTGAGGTTTGTGTTCCCATTAATGTGTAATATCTCCTTTGTTAAAACTGAAAATTGCAGGCTGTCTTAACATTATTGGGGCTCTGCTGCCTTTTGTGTATCCTCAAATTTGATGGGAAAAAAATACATTATGTTTCATAAGCTGTAATTCTCCACTTCCTTGTTAAAAGTTGTAGAGTAAGAAGAAGTCAATGTAGCTAGGCCTACTATCTGTGAGAATGCTCTCATATAGCTTTCACATTAACACATTTAGATAACTTTCGAGATGGCATCATTCTGTAAGATAAAAAGGATTATCTGACACAAGATGCCTTCAGGTTATCAGTATGTTGTTTCAGCTGCTTGTAGAGTTTTCTGGCACCTGCCATACAAATTTCAGCTGTTGATACTACAAAATGTGAAGGTCCCCCATCACACATTCATTGCTATAGGCTTACAGTTGTCACTGGTACAACTTAAGGTAGACCTTCAGATATGAAAATTTTATTTTTAAATAATAGTACTCTATTTTTGTATATTTAGTACAGCTATATATTAAGACATTTCACAAGAAACATGTTTTGTAATTTTTTATTATTTCGTTTTAAAAATTATTTCATTGAAAATTTTCTGCTAAAAGCTTGCAACCTAATTACTTCAAAACTATGAAAGAACACACCAATGTGCAATATTTTGTAGTTAAAAGAATTGTTTGGTGCCTGACTTTTTTGGGGGAGGATTACTTAAAATTTTAAATTGTTATGTTGAATCTCCAATTCTTGAAAAAATCCTATTTTGTCAGAAAAGGGTTATAATAACTTACACAATATTATTATTATTATTATTATTATTAATATTAATATTAATAATTTTTATATGATTATGAATATGTGTTATAAACTGCATAAAATGTTTGTAATAAAATTGGTTCTTAACATTTTTGGCATGGTATGCATTTATCATCACAATCTGCACTTTATAGACAAAAATCTAGCAAGACAGTAGAATATCCATATACAGTATCTAGATATCCATATCAGAAATTCCTCAATGTCAAGCGCTAGAGAACATTTGAAGCTTCAAAATTACACCATAATCACATTAAATGTTAATTTATGCAAGAATGATAATAAAAACACAATAAAATAAAAAGCAGTTATATAAACAGTGGAGTATAGGCCTACTGTTAAAATCCAAAATTCTGAATGATAAATACACTTTATTCTCCACTTACATCACTTTTAATAACACAGGACTAGTTTCAAGAGCCTTATTCGCTCCCATCATCGGCTGGTGGTCGACTGTTATTCTGGTTGCCATGTTGGTTTTTATATATGCATTGTTCTGTACACCAAAAACCAAACTATCAGGTGTATACCAAATAGAATGCGTAGATTGTGATCAGATCTACATTGGACAAACCAGGAGGAGTTTGGAAATAAGAATGAAGGAACACTTAAGAAACATAAAACTAATGCAGACCGAAAGATCAGCAGTTGCATACCATTGCTGGACAAAAAATCACAGTGTTAAAAAGGAGATCAAACTATTAAAACACGTTAAGAAACCATCCGAACTGAACGTATGGGAGAAAATATT
The DNA here is from genome assembly GCA_964059195.1 of Ectobius pallidus. Lineage (NCBI taxonomy): Eukaryota > Metazoa > Arthropoda > Insecta > Blattodea > Ectobiidae > Ectobius > Ectobius pallidus. The sequence goes on from CAXKWD010000008.1 coordinate 152,336,328, forward strand.
CATCACTAAGAAAGAAGACAAGGTTATGAACTTTGAAATCCCACCTATAGACGATGTAGTGCGACTTACAAAAACGGCCCGCGAGAGGGCAGCACAGAACAATGCATATATACAAACCAACATGGCAACCAGAATAACAGTCGACCACCAGCCGATGATGGGAGCGAATAAGGCTCTTGAAACTAGTCCTGTGTTATTAAAAGTGATGTAAGTGGAGAATAAAGTGTATTTATCATTCAGAATTTTGGATTTTAAGAATGATAATGTTTGAAATAATTGAATACCAAGCGATTTACTACTTATGGGAGAATGAGGAAGGAAGCAAAATCTGTATCAAAACACCTGGACAACACAATGTAGGCCTAGTGATAAACAAGAAAACAGGAAGTTCAAATAATTAATTCTTGCCCCAGCGTATGGCTCCAATTTCTTGGTAGTTTGTTAGAGTCTTACAGTCGATATGGAACTTCTTGCAGAGAACGAATACATTTATACATTTCACACACATTTATTGCATACTATTTTTTATACGATAGCAATTTAGCAATAAGTAATAATAAAAGCGACAGTAATTAATCACTAACAGAAGCTGTTCTAAAGTTGAAATTACTTTAAAAAAAGATAGAAGTGTTTTGATCTAGGTGGTGATCAATACATCGGTTACTTAATCGCAGTCAAGTAGTTACATTACTTAGCTGCTGGAAATTAAATCGTTAAGTCAATATTTAGATGACCACCTGTGTGGTCTCGTTTGTTAGCGTCGCTGTCTACGGATCCGCGGGCTCGGGTTTGACCCCAGTACCTCGGATTTTTCTGAGGTAGGGAGATCTGGAATGGGGTGCACTCAGCCTCGTGATACAAACTGAGGAGCTACTTGGTGGAGAAGTAGTGGTTTCGGTCATGCTAACCAATCCTGCCATCTGCCTATGGTAGATGACGCAACGGTGGGTTGGCAGCCCTATCCCTTCTGGGCTACCACGGAGTTTAGTTTTTTGCTTTTAGTCAATGTTTAGGAATAAAATGGAAGTAAAGACTAGGTAATAATGAAATGGTAAAATTCAACTAAATAGTCTTCACTAACAAAAAATCAAAAGTTAGAGACTTCAATGTAAATGACCTACTTATGTGCTGTAAACAAAGAAAATACACAGGTAGACTAGGTTACCGCCACTGGGTGCATGAGATTCGGGTTTCCATCTTGATAGCATGAACGGGAAATATATAAAACTAGCTTAAAAGGCCCGGCGTCGCCCGGGTTTTTATTTTGTAATTTTAAATTAACTTATGAAGGACTTTCGATTTGTAGGCCTACATAGAACTTGAAATGAGGAAAAACGACTTATCACACTTAAACTATTTCCTCAGAAAACGCTAGATATAGCCACTACATGCTTGATTTCCTTTTGCCACATTTCTGGCGTCACCATCAATACTGCTCTATCAAACCGTTTCCTAACATCGCATAATTTAAAAGTTTTGTTATTTCTGGCCACAAACCCTTTGATAAAACTCTATACCAGTTCAATTGGATTCAAATTGCTATGATAAGGGGGCAACCTCAGTACTTGATGGCCCGCTTTATTTGCCATATCATCAACCACATATTTATTTTCATCTTTGTCCGCGAATTCCTGTGCTAAGATCACTAACTCTGCCTTAACACTTTTATCATTAAATGCTACATTCTTTTCTTGTAGGCATTCCACAATATCTTGCTTACGCCAAGAAGTATTTGGACGCCGATAGAGTTTCACACTGTGGTATGATGCATTGTCCATAACTATTAAACTGTTGGGTTCAAGTTTCGGCAAAACATTAGCAAACCAGTTACGAAATACCTCTCCATTCATGTCTTCGTGGTACTCACCTGTTTTCTTTGACTCAAAAATGAGCAAACCCCCATCTACGAAGCCTGTTTCACTACCTATATGCGTAACTATTAGGAGTTTCCCCTTACCCATAGGATTTTTTAAACCTTGACTTAACCCTGCCCTAAAAGCTTTTTCCTTTGATTCAACAGTAGTGTCATGCCAAATTTTAGGGGTGGTGTGTCCTGCATTTACCCATGTTTCGCCTAAGTAATAAAACTTTCGACCCTCTGCTCGGTATTGCCGTACAGCTCTAAGATATCGTCTTCTCCAAAGTACAATATCATCACGAGCTACTATAACATTAACCTCACTTCTTTTCACATATTTCATTCCAATGTCCAACAATAACTTATAAATTGTTGTTCTTTTAAAATTAGGTAGGTCGGAGTCCTCATTGACAGCACAAAGAAGTTTATCCACAGTTGGAGGTATGTTGTCAAAAAAGAATTGATGAACTTTTGCTCGAATAGCACTTTTCACAAAGTCATCAATGTTATCTAAAATGCTATGCAGCTTTTCAGCCTTTCTTGGGGGAGTTTTCACTACACCAGAGTCTCTGTATTCACTACGCACTTTCCAGATACTTCTGGTACATATACCGGTGAATTCATATGTCAATTTTACAACGTCCTCAATTGCAAGTGCTGGATATATATTTTTTAAACCCATTAATCACATTCAATATAATTTCCTTCTGTCCACTTCGCAAAGATTTACCTCTCTTATTTTTAATTATGCCACTTGGGCCTGGTTGAATTTCAGTCATTATGTTTAATGCTTCTCACAGACTGGGTTATAAATTATAAACACCACGTTTCACTGTTCACTGAAATTTATACAATACTTTCGATTTGGTTTGGTTGCAAGACTCAATTTTGTTTTTCTTTGTTTTGTTATGAAAACATGTGAAAGTGGAACTCTCAAACTCTGAATGTCACATTTCAATTTTTTTAATCTTTTTTTATGTAAACAATTGACAGCAGAACTCTCTAACTTTGTCTAACTTTGCCTCATTTCATCACATTTCTGAATTTCCCAGTGGATTTTCCAAAAATTTTCTTTCATACAAACCTTCTCCCGACAATTATGATCACAACAAAACAAAAATCAGCCAAATCGGTCGAGCCGTTCTCAAGTGATGCGGCAACAACCCTTTTGCAAATTCATTTTTATTAATATAGATGTTGGACATAGGTCTTATGTGCTTATTCGTAGCACATCCTAAATCTTGCACTTGTAAACACAGAAGAACAGAGTGGGCTTTGTTGAATGTTGGGCAGAGCGACTTAACTTGATCCTCAGCATCAAGATTGAGATTGATTGGTGAACTAGTCGTTTGTCATAACAACGTGCAAGAGATTAATTGGATAGCAAGAAACATTGTATTATGTATTGCATTCATTCAGTTCAAGCTTGTGATTTGTGAATGACTAATAACAAATGTAACACTTAAGCTTTTACAAGAAAGAAAAGAATGAAGAAAAATAAAACACTAACGCAACAACTGAAGTTTAGTATTCAATGGGAGTTTCATTCTAAGAAACGGTCCGTTTGATAGTCTGATAGATTTCTCATTATATTAGCGGATTTCCTTAAGCATGAGCGGTTTGTACTATTAAATAATTTTTTTTCAGGCCCGTCCTTGTTAGTTTAAAGCTATCAACTAGAATAGTTGACCTCACGTCAAAAAAGAAAAGAAACAAACAAAAATCTGCCAATGGTAACCAGGCGACTGGAATTCTAAGGCAGGCGGCAAAAATTAATTTTTTTTTATTATAGTTTCCGCAACAAAATTAAAATCAATAATAGATATTGCCACATGCTTTCAGTTTTTGACATGAACAAAATGACTGAATTTACTCGGAAGCGTTCTTAAATATCCGGAATTAAGCGATATATTTTGGAATTCCCACTCTTCTTTGATTGGTTTTAGTGCTCTGTATTTCAGCCAGTCGTAGCTCGAGCTCCTCTATTTATTTCCGAAACATTTAATTTGTTTTAACAATTTTTTACGAAGTAGTTCGTGCCATGCAAAAAATAAAACTAGTAATCAGTATTTTTAAAGGGAGGTAGTTCAGTAGAAGTGTGTTTATGTATTAATTTTTATTTAAATTCTGCATTTAAAAGCCGTATATTATGTAATACTTTATATGTAAACAAATAAGGGAGGTGGTGCCTTATCTCAATTTCCAAAGATTGTAATCAGTCCTATTCCGTATTTTTTAAAACAATGATGGAGACTAAAATCTTTGGTTTGGCTGCTGCCTTTAGAGTTGAAATTTCATGCCCTGGTTTAGTTTATACATTTCATTTTTGTGGTCATGCATGGTATAATAGAAAATATTGTATTATTATTATTGTTATGTATTTTCTCGACGTTATCTGAAATCTGACAAAACTTGTAGCTCCGCGATTCCTGGGAAATACAGGACTTTAACGTAGGACTTAGTTACTATAGACCTGTTGAAGTACTTTTTCCCTATTATCAAGGCTTGCCATACGTCCCGGTTTGACCGGGACGGTCCCGGTTTTCATACAAAATCCCGGTGTCCTTCACGTCCTTCACATCCCGGTAAAAATTAAATTTGATTTTCTAGATGACCAAAAAAGTCTTAAAAATAATCAACTGTGAAGGATTATTTAGAATAATTACTTTGTCATTTATTAGGAACAGTGGAAGCAAGAAGAGACTACGAGAGATGTGATTATTTCAAGTGAAGAAAAATGACTCAGGCTGTATGACTGAGTATGCCTTCTGGTTACCTGGGACATCAACACCAGTTGAGAGAGTATTTTCTTTGATGAACAACGCACGGACTGATGATAGGGGTTTGATGAAGGAATCTACGGCTAAAGGCTTCATGACATGTAAAATTAATATCGGATTAGCTTGTGAAGATTTTTACAACAAGATTAAAAACAAAAAATACTTTCTAAAAAAAGTAAATATCGTTCAAATTTTTATTCCTCATTCAAGTGTTTCTTCCTCCTTAAGTAACTTTTAAATATTAACATGTTAGAAATAAAATGTTTAAATTTGTATGCTTATGTAATTTATTATTACCCCTGGTTTAGGTTCCTAATCAGTAGGCCTAATCATTTATTCATAGCATTGAGAATAAACAACCCTCTAAAATACTCTAAAAACCCCCCAAGGGTATGTACCCTTGAATACCCGCGACGCTGGGGGGCATTCCGGTGTCCCGGTTGAACATTTCAGAAATCTGGCAAGCCTTATACAATGAAAGAGCATTCAAGAACATTAATTCATTCTTACAACATTGAATGGAATAGTTTGTATCAGTCTCAGCTAACTGTTGAAAGTGGAAATAAGGGATAATAGCATATAACAGAAATAAAAATAAGGGCTAAATGTAACAAATAAGGAATCCAAAGTTTATTACTCATGCAGCGTAATGAACGGTCACTTATTATATTAAAATTATCACTGTTTTATTATTCTATGTTTGAAAAAAAAAAAACAAATGTTATTCTGTATTAACAATACAAACATTTCTGCCAATACAAAACTAATTAATAATAAACACATCAGAACAGTGTTTAACACCTGAGAGATTACAATGATTTACAAACTGTTATCTTTTAAATTCTCGCTGACTTGCTGGTATTTGACGACAGATCATGCCTCTGTCTGTATACCTTTGTCAGTTTTCACAATTATAATCAAAATAGGGACAGGAAAGCAAAGGTAATGACAAAGAGCATCCAACCAATTACAACTACCAATCGTATTTCATATAAGACTATTATGAAAATATACCAAAATTTTGTAAAAATGACAAAACAATTTTTAAAAAAAGTACGGAATATATCTTGAAAAATACGGGACCCGGGATTTTCGACTAAATTAAGTGAAAATACGGGATTCCCTGGGAAAAAGCAGAATAATTGGCAACCCTAGACTCAGCTAATACGTGTAATAACTCGTGACAAGCAGATGGCATGGCTCACTGTTATTTTAACGAAGTGAGGGCCATGCATACAATTAAAGTAACGCACGACACGCTATTGTACAGTCAGATGTTCAAGAACAACTTCAGAGTTTTCCGCGAGGTGCGTTAGAATAATATTAATATATGGTTTTACAGGATAGGGAGTTGATTTTAATAACGATTTAAATTTTGCGCCAGGGACGACATTGAAGTCGAGGGTGCCTTGAATACGTAGAATATTTTACTCTCACATGACAGGCAGTATTATGCATTATACATAGATGTAAATTTAACATTTTTATTATTAAAAAAACCCCTGCCTATAGCAATTTTGACACTGTTAAACGAAATTGTTTTGCTCACTGTTCGATGACTAAAGATACCTAGTTTTCGTCAGTGACTGATTCATGAATTGCTTTTACGGCACAGTATTACTGTAGTGTACTGTGGTATTACCATTAACAAAATGAAAATCTTTTTGTTTCAAAAACTATTAGGCCGGAATATTGTAGTTTTACATTCGCGAAAAAACACGAAATTTCCTTCGCTTGCTTTTTTAAAACGAAATGTTATTTTTCAAGGGAAGTCTCGAGTTTTGGAAAGTTCTCTTTTTATAAAAAAAATACTTAAATTATATGCTTATTGAAAGTTAAATAAATATATTCGTCCATTGGTAAAAATAAATATTCAATAAAGAACATAAATTTTGAGAAAGCGCATATGCCCGTAGTCATGGGCGTACGGTGGAATTTTGTTCGGGAGGGGTTCGATGTAAAGTCGTCTCAGCTCCATCTCCTTGTGCACATTGTGAATTAAATACTTTTTTAAAATTACTAAACAGTTGTATTGTGATAATTAATACACTGTAATAAATGAATATGCAGCTCAGTCGTTGAAACTTTTTCTTGAGATTTCTATCCATTTCTCGTTTAAGCTAGAGTCTATAAATAAAAACTTTCTTTTGAAAAATTATTATAATACTGTATGGTGTATAGGGCACGTGTTTAAAGTCATCTGTAAATCCACCGGTGGAAAAACCCGATTAATGCAGATTCTTTCATGATAATTTTGTGATGAGCTCGTGTTTACTGTTGGCTTTACAAACAGGTTGATGGATTTCGGCGGGAGTATTCGAGTTGTCGTTTGACAGATTCCGATGGGATTTTTGTTTACCGTTATTAAGCTGAAAAACTATCAACACCACGAGGTTTTTGAAATTAGAATTTTAAATAAATTACGATAAACCTTAAATAGTGCTTTGATGTGTACAAAATTGTAAAATATGTAACAACCGGATCAGAGTTTTTTTAAAAATTTAATTTAATTTAATTTAATTTCGTTCCATGATTTATAATCTTCTAAATATTGAAGATATTTCGGGAGGGGTTTCAACCCCCTCAACCCCCCCTTACCGTACGCCCATGCCCGTAGTAAGTATAAAGGACAAAAACAACTTATTTCAATTCATATTTTAAGTAATATTACGTGCAGAGATGTTCATAGAAATTTATTTTTGCTGTAACAGATATTAATTTAGCCTAAACCCGTTTGAAGTGAATGGATTTTATATTTTTTCTATATAGAGACCGCCGTATGTTGGTACCCAGTAGGTAATTAAATCTTTGAATGCATCTCGACTTGAAGGTCAGGGAGATTCTGTTAACCAGTTGATGTACACTACAGACAAGTGTTAATAGTCAACTGGTAAGAATTATTGTGAAAATCTACTGATTGAAAGTCATAAAATCCCTTAATTGTGCATTTTTACATAAATATGCAATATTGTGCACCACTTGAGCAGTATGTCTATTGCTATTAATGCGAAATAACGCAAAAATTGTATTTTGTTATGCGAAATAACATCAGATTAGCCCAAATTTTCTTGCTAAATTTAACATTTTTATTCGCCGTAAATTCGGATTCCTATTGATGGCATCTGTTAGAGGCAAAGTACCCTGACGATGACTTCAGGGCGAGTTGCTTAAAGCTTGGGTGAAAGGCCTCTGACCCGAGTAACCTCGAGAAGTTAATATTCACTATATATATATATATATATATATATATATATATATATATATATATAAATATTGTATACTATATATACGTCATTAGTGCTTGGCCAAATATCAGGTGGGACTATTTGTGACGAAATATTTATTTCTGGTGGTGCATTGTCTTCCTTAACCCTTAAGAGCATCCTTTATCCTATGGTATACAATAGCTTGTCCTAAATTTGTAATAGAACAACCGAAAAAAACTATAGAAAGAAAATTAAAATGCATGTAAAATTTAAAGAATAGAGTAAAAGAAATAATATATGGGTCTAGTCATTATGTTAACTGTTTTCTTTGCGGTCGGGCAATTTTTATAAATTCCCTGAGAAATTTAATATCACACAAATACAAAAATAATTATTTCACTTGCTTGAAGTCATTGGACTCATGGTAGGAGCAAGAGGAACTATCACAACTTTCATGTTGAACACCTTCAAGAGATTGGGACTTCCTCCATCAATTATAACTGAAGTTGCTTTAGCAACTCTCAGAGGATCCGTTTCAATACTGAGGAATCTCTATATATATAAAAGGCTTTGTCCTGACTGACTGAATGACTGACTGAATGACAGGAATCAACGTACAGCCTAAACTATAACAGGTAGAGACTTGGAATTTTGACAGAACCTTCGTTTCATAATGTAGGTGCTCACTAAGAAAGGATTTTGAAAAATTCAGATTCTAAATGCCAAAAAGTGTGCAACCAATCAGTGCTCATTTCTGAATTTTTGACATTTTAGCTATGACTCCACGTGGGGCACCCGACGATTGCCGTTCAGTCATTACCATACCACTCCTTAAGTGCCAGACAATGGCTTAATCCTCAAAGCATCCCGACTGTCTACATAGGTCTAGCCTCCACTATACCAGCGGGTCTCAGATGGCCGTGGAAAAAAAATGAAAGTAGAATAAATTTGACAAATGAGAGAAACAAATGAGAGAACTATCAATATCCACGAAAATAATGCAGTCACATAACTTTCTTTACCCTGGACATAAAGAAAACAATACGAGGTATGGTAATATATATATATTATTATATCACAGAATGAAATTCACGAAAATAATGCAGTCACATAACTTCCTCTAGCCTGGAAATAGAGAAAACAATACGAGGTAAGGTAATATGTTTTGGGAAGAGATGTATGAAAGTGATATTGTATTTCTGTTTAATTTCATTCCGAAAACGGTTTTATGGTAACATGACAGTGAGAAACAAAATTTTCAGCCACGATAATACAATTTTATGTTACCGGAATTTCGGTTTCTTCTTATTAGAACCCCTCCCGGGCTTACTGTGTACTGTACAAGCGATGGGATGCAAAATTCTACATATAGCCATAAAAGCTATTTCAAACATTTTCTTAGGGGATAGTTCGAGTGTGATATGTCGGGGTCATTCCATGTCAAGTGAACCAATGGAAAAACGTGACCACCTCCGATTTTAGTCATACTTGGTTGTCATGAAGTACCACCTGAGATATGTTGAAGTACAAAATATCAGATTTTTATGTGTTGTAGTTTTCCAGTTATACCCTTCTGAAATATGGAAAAAAACCAAATTTTCTGCATAAGTGCAATCACAAAATGACGCATAAATCAAGCTGGAATTGACATAGATGAGTGGGAAAAGTATCAAAATGTAGCTTATATTATGAGCTTTAATTTGATACGTCACACGACTACTTTCGAAAAAAAATATTTTCAAGGTTACCCAAAAAAAATTTGAAAACTGAATTTTTCAAAAACCTATATTTTGAAAATTTTGAAACAATTCTCATAGAAACATACATATTTCAGCATCATGTCCTACAAGTTTTGATAAGGGATCGCAATGGGATCATATTTTTTTACATTTATAACAAATACTATGCACGCTGGGTAAGAATATATGACACAGGAATATTGCACTTAATTCTAAAATCCATTCCTTTGTCCAGGGAGTTGTTTACCAACATGCATATACCAACTTGTGCAAGTGGTCAAATGGGTATGAGTAAACACAGTCTGCAAGCATGTGAGTCAGCCAGGGAATGCAAGTTGTAACCTGTTGGACCTGGCTTCAGTTGTGCCTTGACTCTCATGCAGTGTGCTTCCTTTCTTCAAAGGCTGTACAAAGACTGTATTGCTGCATGTAAAGTAGTGGGTTCAGTGATTAAAATAGGCATTGTGTATTTCCCCAGTATGGCTGAAAAAGTAAGTGAAACAGCAAAGATTTTCTGCTGCAACCCTTTCAAGAAAGACAGACATCAGGGTGTGAAAAGAAGTGTGAGGCCTGTTACTGACTGGATGTGTGACATGTTTGACACCATTGTGGTAGGTATGAAAATTTGTGACAGTTGTAGGAAAGAACTATCAAAGCAGAAACAGGTTACAGATACAACAGATGACTGTTTAGTACCAGTAGCCAATACCACTAGGCCTACTAATGTTGATGAATCATTTGTAGCTTTAGATGTTACCTTAGAGTACCTTAATAAGTCTCTAAGCTCTCTAGAGGAGTCACCTGTTGCTAAGAGGAAGTTGCAAATGAAATCATACTGTGATAAAAAATACAGTAAAATAAAAAAATGTTTGACAGAAAAGGTACTAACAGCAGCAAGTACAAATACAGAGAAAACTGTTGACCATAAATCAGAATCATGTGAAGTCATTTGTCAGCTAAAAGAAAAGTTTCAAGAAGAAAATATAAGTGTTAGTGAAAAATTGCAAATTTTAACAGTACTACCTAAAAGCTGGTCATGCAGTGAAATACAAAATGAATTTCAGGTTAGCAACAGAATGGCAAGAAAAGCTAAAGCATTGGTGAAAGCGAAGGGTATTCTGGCAACACCAAATCCTAAACCAGGAAAGGTTTTAAATGAATCTGTGATTGAGAAGGTAATAGGGTTCTACAACAGTGATGATGTCAGCCGTCTTATGCCTGGAAAAAAAGATTTTGTTTCTGTGAAAACGGGTGACAGTAGTAGAATTCATGTACAGAAGAGGCTAGTGATGGGCAACTTGAAGGAAGTGTACGAGCTGTTCAAAAACAAAAATCCTACTGATAAGATTGGATTTTCGAAATTTGCTGATTTACGACCTAAACATTGCGTCTTGGCTGGAGGAAGTGGTACCCACACAGTATGCGTTTGTACAGTGCATCAGAATGTTAAATTAATGCTACAAGTGTTGAAATCCAAACAAATTACACTGAATGATGGCACAGATATAAGTAATTATAATTCCTGTTTAGCGAAGTTAATGTGTGAAGAGCCAGGCACAGCATGCCACCTTAATGAATGTCCTTCATGTCCAGGTGTAGATAATTTGAAAGATGAGTTACAGTTGCTGCTAGATAATGAACTGGTGGACAACATTACATACAAGCAGTGGGTTTCTGTTGACAGATGTAATTTAGTAACCTTCATCAAAACTGCAGATGAGTTTATAGAAACTTTGTGTGAACAGTTGTTGATTTTGAAGAGACATTCTTTTATTGCAAGAAGACAGGCAGAATATTATAATCACTTGAAGCAGAATATTGGAGTAAATGAAGCTGTGGTATGTATGGACTTTGCAGAAAATTATTCGTTTGTACTACAGGATGAAGCCCAGTCTTTTCATTGGAACAATGATCAAGCAACTATTTTTCCTATAGCAGTCTACTACAATGATCATAATATACACTACAAAAGTATTGTATGTATCTCTGAATGTCTACAGCATGACACCACTGCTGTTCATTTATTCCAGAAAAGGCTTATCTCTCATTTGAAGTTGGAAGTAATTAGAGATTTGAAAAAAATTTACTACTTCTCAGATGGTGCAGCTGCGCAATTTAAAAACAGAAAAAACTTTTCAAACTTATGCCACCATGTTCATGATTTTGGAATTGAGGCAGAGTGGCATTTCTATGCAACAGCCCATGGGAAAGGAGTATGTGACGGTCTGGGTGGTACTGTGAAAAGACTTGCAGGAAAGGCAAGCCTACAGCGGCCATACGAGCATCAAATCATGACACCAGCACAGCTGTTTACATGGAGTGAGGAAAACATCGACTCCATGCAGTTCTTCTTCTTCAATGAAGCACAATACAACAAAGAGGAAAAAATACTTGCAGACAGATTTCTGTCTACAAAAGCAATACCAGGCACACAGAAGTTCCACAGTTTCATCCCATTGTCAGATAAAGTGTTGTTGACAAAGGTATTTTCAAGAAGTGAACAGTCATCCACTTTTTCAGTGTTAGGACCACGTGTGCAACAGAGGCTGAAGCTAGCAGAAGTAAAAGGATATGTTACATGTGAGAACAACAATCATTGGTGGCTTGGTGTAGTTGTGGACAAAAATGAGACAGCACAGATAGTGGAACTGATGTTTCTGCACCCTGCAGGTCCTTCTCCATCATTTACTTTCAAAAGTGACTGTCCAAATAAACTGACTGTGCCTCTCTCTCAGATCCTCACCCTTGTGCAACCTACATGTCCCACTGGCCGTAGTTATTACCTCTCGAAGGAAGAGATGGATGCGGCAACCATGGCTCTAGAAAATTACTGTAGACAATAAATTCAAGTTTTTGTCATTGAAGAAGGGAAGGTAACATGTTTTCTGTAAGTTTTTCTTTTTGATTGTAATGAAATTTTAGAATTAAGTGCAAGATTACGGTGCCATATATTCTTACCCAGCGTGCATAGTATTTGTTATAAATGTAAAAAAATATGATCCCATTTCGATCCCATAACAAAACTTGTAGGACATGATGCTGAAATATGTATGTTTCTGTGAGATTTTTTTCAAAATTTTCAAAATATAGGTTTTTGAAAAATTCAGTTTTCAAATTTTTTGGGGGTAACCTTGAAAATATTTTTTTTTCGAAAGTACTCGTGTGACATATCAAATTAAAGCTCATAATATAAGCTACATTTTGGTACTTTTCCCACTCATCTATGTCAATTCCAGCTTGATTTATGCGTCATTTTGTGATTGCACTTATGCAGAAAATTTGGTTTTTTTCCATATTTCAGAAGGGTATAACTGGAAAACTACAACACATAAAAATCTGATATTTTGCACTTTAACATATCTCAGGTGGTACTTCATGACAACCAAGTATGACTAAAATCGGAGATGGTCATGTTCAAAATTGACAAAAAATTGGTTCACTTGACATGGAATGACCCGTCGTTCTTTCTACTTCACATTATAAATACCTATATAAGGACCTAGAATTTATAAATCTAAAGTCCTTCATAAGTTAATTTCCAATTACAAAATAAAAAACCCGGGCGACGCCGGGCCTTTTAAGCTAGTCACATATATAAATCCTAATCGTAACTGTTAAAGATTTTCTATTTTGTATTAATTTTCTCCTTAATTTTATTTTCTTTTTCTTTTCAATGTTCAATGTTCAATTACCTTTTTGTTTTTCTTTTCTGGTACTCTTTGTCTGTGTAGGCAACCCATAACTATGGGAAGATTAAATAAATTAAAAAAAAAAATATGTAAATGAATATAATGGCAGGTATTCGTGAAGGTATACTTTATTCTAAGATTAAACTACAATAGTATGTTGTCGAAATACGTACTTAATTTGGTGCCAAGTTTCCAGATGTTGCCACCAGGAGTGCTGAAGTTCCATGCCCCATTTTATAAGTATAATTAGATATGGAAAGGTGAAGTCAGAATGAAAAATTCAATGCCATAGCCAGGATTTGAACCAGGATCTTCGGCTCTCCGTGCCGATGCTCTAACCCACTGAGCTACCATGGCAACGTGCCGGTACAACATTAAATTCTCTAACTGACTCACAATCCCAGTATACCACCAAGCGTTCTGAATATGAGATACGAACCCAGTGGGGACTTACAAGCTGTAAGTACTTTAAGACCTGGGCTTCATAGTAAACCACTAGTAGGTCACAGTGGATTGATAATTCTTTCACACTGGCCGTGTGTAGGCTAAGATGGAAATATGAAGTCAGAATGAAAAATTCAATTTTACTATGGAGCCCAGGTCTTAAAGTACTTACAGGTTGTAAGTCGCCACTGGGTTCGTATCTCATATTGAGAACGCCTGGTGGTATACTGGGATTGTGAGTCAGTTGGAGAATTTAATGTTGTACCGGCACGTTGCCATGGTAGCTCAGTTTGTTAGAGCATCGGCACGGAGAGCCGAAGATCCTGGTTCAAATCTCAGCCATGGCATTGAATTTCTCGTTCTGACTTCACCTTTCCATCTTAGCCTACACACGGTCAGTGTGAAAGAATTATCATTCCATAATTATATATGGTTTCGCAAGAATTTCGGTATATTATGGGAAAGTTTACTCCTAATTGTAGAGCGTGAAATACCGTGCTCCCTTATTGCCCATTCCTTGAATAACCCGTATAAGAATACCATGTATAATGACATCTCTTGACCCGCATAAGAATGCCATGTAGTGACATCTCTGTTTTGTGGATTATATGATACAAGCTCTTATGAGACCATAATATGCTGAAGAACTAACACAGACGTAAATGCGCGGGGTTTGCACTTCAAACGGCATGAATTCTGAGTTAAGCTTTAATATTTAATGCGAACACAGTGTTAGCATTCACAAAGGACTTCTTAGAAGAAAATTAACAAGAAGGAAACATCCCGTCTTACTCACTTGAAATTCTAACATCTGAACATTAAACTTGGCAAGCTGTACAGCTCAACAAAACCACAGAAAGTGGTGAGAATGGCTGTTGAAGTCACAAAGGAATTCATTTATCTTAAATGCCGTTTTGAATGTAACAACAGTATTAAATGATAGCCCTTTAGGACTCCATGGAGTTCGCCCAGACTTTAGTAGACATATATAGTTCACGGCCGGCAATTACCGTAATGTAGAAGCTGAGAGCAGTAATACCAACAGTTACACGGAAATTTGATCTAGTCGAGCCTTGACTTCTCCCATTAAATTTATGCTTGGTGGCAAAAGGAAAATCCATAAGAAACTATTATAACCTTGAAGAATTTGTTTTGTCTCCTCAAACAGTTTATAAAAATTGTTAAATATAAATTGTTGGGTTCGTTAGAACCCACATCCCCACAAAGAAATAATTTAAGTAAGTTATAAAAAATAGTTCGTAAAATTATTATTAAAGAAAGTCTGATGTCACATGTCTAGTTGAGCTTAACCCTTATAATTATGTATAATGTATTCTTAGTATCCTGTAGGATACAGTTAATTTGCCTTAGATATATTATTTATGTATATGGTTCTAAAAGGGTCAATGTCAATTTCTTGCGAAAATGAGATCTATGCATTTTTGAGCTCTGCTGCTAGTCTTTATCTTTCGTATAATAAAAGTGCCAATGTCTGTTGCTATTAATATACATAATACAGAAACCTTAGGGACCAATGTCGGAAGTTCTCAGCAAAAATTGTTACTTCTACAAAGTCTTCAAAGTCAGTTATCTCAAAAGCAAGTTTTATGGCATTGGCCCTTTTAGAACCAAGCCACAGCTATCTATCTTGAGGGTTTCCTCAATTTAGAGGCTTTCCTCCAGCCAAACGATATCAAATTATAGTTAATTAAACGAAGTTTTGACACATATTTCAACATAATCAATTACTCTGTTCTGAGCTTATATCCACAAATAAGGACATCTGGCCAACGGCTGACCACGAGGGCCCAAATTGCAAAACATATTATAATAAGCATAGGCGTAACCGGGCCGACCATATGGGGGGGGGTTATAACGTCTGGGGGGTATGGAATACCCCAGGAAGAGGGGGGCTCGGGGCTCTTCCCCGGATAATTTAAAAAATTAAGATGCACAGTAACGAGTTTTAAGTTTCCCACGCTTTATACTCGTATTAAGTAATTTATAAGCAGACTTAAAAAAAATTGTACAATTTCCTTTTTTTTAATCAATGGGGGGTTTCAAACCCCCAAACCCCCCCCCCCCTCGTTACGCCTCTGATAATAAGTTATATAAAACCCAGACAGAAATAACATAAAAATCTGATATGAAACTCACAAATAAAAGTTTACCTCTATATTATGTATGACATTCTCTTCATGTAAATTGGTTGCAAAAGAATGTCGTTACCACATCGTTACCACATCGTTACCGAAGAACTCATAACCCAAATAAAATCTGATTAATGCACTCACGTAACTTTCTTTACTCTAATTACAGGCACTTTCTCACTTCACATTCTGATATATAGACCTACTTAGTATGTGGCCGTATTGTGAAGAACGTGCATTCAGTTGTTTCAACCTGATGCAAAGCTTTATTGTTAACCAGACAAGACTTTAGCTTCTACAAACAGTGGGTGGCTTGTAACTACCTTTCAGAGATTTTTTCGATAAAAATAAATGTTTCAAACAAAAGTTTAGATCTAAGTATTTATATAAAATCGAAATAAAATCGTTAAACAGTTTTAGAGGAAATCGCGAAAAAAATCTTTCATGTGAAGTGCCATTAAAAATAAGAGAAAGTCGTAGCCAATTTTGTGTCACATCCCCAGAAGGTAACTAACCCAAATACAAATTGTTTTCATACGCTTTTTCGTTCTCGACCCAAGCTGATCACTAGGGGGCAGATTTCTATGACCTAAAAAATAGGATATATGCATGCATTTATGACCTAAAAAACATTAAAATATGACCAATAAAATTTAAAATATGACTTTACCACTTACACATTGTATATATTTTTTTAAGTTTCATTATAATTCATTTTATTAAAATATAATGTTGATTATTTAAAATAGCTGTAAATTCTCAAAAAAGTATCATTATAATGCAAAATTTACAAAATATGATATTCAAGTTCAAAATCTCTTTAATATGCACACAAATATGACCTAAATATGCATATTCATACTAAATATGCTACAATAGTTGAACATTTCTTAAATATGCAGTTATATGCACAATAAAAGCCGTTCCATTTTCACCAGGATGCTTGGAATCTTGTTTAAATTAGTCGGAAACCTGAAATAATGCAAAGGGGGAAAAATATGACATGTCATAGAAATCCGCCCTCTACTGATCACACATACAAATGTTTCTGAAAATACCATTTTTGGATTCAGGATCAAACAGTACATTCTACCCTTATTCTGCCTCTTGAAACGGTTCCATCTTACAATACAGCGTGCATAAATTATTCAGTGCCGTGCTGTGACGCTATAGAGGTTTAATCTGTTCTGAGGAAGTGAACAGGAAGCAGACTTTAATGTGACGTAATTCATTCTTGTAAATAGCCGATTCCACGTCCGGTGTTCTTCGCAATCTGTGAAGCAGAAATGTCTATACTGGCCGAATTTTGGTGGTTCTACTTGTTAACAAAACACTAATTTCTATGGGCCTAGTTATTGTCACTATTGTGTTAGTGCACTCTGTGGTTATGTCATTTGTTTACAGGATTATTACTGTATCTAAGTTTTAAATTATATTTACTAGAGTTATTTGGCGTTATGGTTGATTTAATGCCCAGGTCAATGTTGAATTCACTCCCACATTTCGCCTGGGGAGAGGATATTGTTAAGCACCGCAGGGGAAGCAAGTGCAAATATCGATGGCGTGAAATTTTATTGATAATGATATACTCCACCGTTCCTTTCATGCAGCGGGCCAGGATTTGAATCCTAGGTGGGACAAGTTACTTAGGTGGGCTTTTGCGGGGGGTTTCCTCACCTATGATACAAATGTTGGATAACTTTAGGTCCTTTGTGCTCCCTGGATATCATCTGGCCATCATTGTCATCTTCATCCCATTCTTCATGCCCTTGTCTGGTCAAAAAAGTGTATGTATATATATATATATATATATATATATATATATATATATATATATATATATAATTATGTGATAATCATACGTGTGATAATCCCTCTCCCGACAGGTCGCGGTCCTGTATATGGATGCGTAATTGCTAAAAGAGGACAGGCAAACTACGAGTAAGAAAAAATAATAATCTATATTAGTTAATTTCAAAGTAATCCCAAGTGGTTTGTGCATTTCATTTTAAGTAGAAATTTGAGGGTATAAGGTGAACGTACTTATTAATTGATCATGCTTTATTAAACCTAAGACGTAGGCTACAATATGTATGAAATTGGTCATAAAAAGACGCAAATATTCACGGAAAAGTTATTTGTATTTGGAATCAATAAGCCATGATATGGATATTTAGCAAGTTTGAGAACTGTATGAAGCCTATGTTTAGTAGAGAATATTATAGAAGAAAAATTCCTCCGACATTGGGACTTGAACCCAGGACCTTTGACTATTCGCGCTAGTGCTCTACCAACTGAGCTAAGCCGGAGTTCAATTCACAGCGCCAGATGGAACCTCCCTCCTACGACTAACTGCCCTAATGGTCTTCCTCACAGCTTAGTTGGTAGAGCATTGGCGCGAATAGCCAAAGGTCCTGGGTTCAAGTCCCAGTGTCGGAGGAATTTTTCTCCTATAATATTCTCATGTCATGTCCAACAGAGACAGTAATTTGGGGTTCATGAATGCTTATATATCTATCTGTCTTTAGCAGGCTTATTGTGTTTGGATCAGGTGAATACATCATTTAAACATAGGTTCTACTAGTTGTATTCGTTATGGCCATACAGTCCAACCCCACTCACTGTATCGATGGATCGGGTATTGAGGTTTGACAGACTTCTCATTTATTTTCAAAACCTGATTACAATGTCCTCTTTTTGTGAAATGTCAAGTGCAATCCCCTGTCCGTCATGGAGGTAATAACACCTGAATGTCTGATGTCTGCAGCGCTTCCTTGATTGACACACCGCAACGAGCGACATCAAACAGCTTGAAAGATTATCTCTGTCAAAGCTTTGACGACATTTCATTCACAGAGTTCACAGTATTACATAACAGGAACAGAAATCCGTTGTGAAACATAACTTCCTCTGCCCAAATAAAAGTTTTTCCCCCCTCTGTATATGGCATTCTCTTACGTCAATCGGTTGTATAAATGAAGATAATGTCGTTACCATAGCACATCGAATCCCCAAATAAAATCTGATTAAGGCACTCAAACGTAACTTTGTTTACTGTAAGCTAGGGCAATACACCTTTCTCACTTTACATTCTGATGTAGAATAAGAGGTTGTACTTCAAAGAGCACGTTATTCAGGTGTTTCCACCTGATGATGATGATGATAATATTAATTATTATTATTATTATTGCAGCATAATAATATTCCAGCAGGTGAATCGGCACTAGGTCACAAATGTGGGATTTTGTATCAAAACTAAAGAAAATGGTTTAGGTTTTTACTTAAACGTTTTTAATAGTATAATAATAATAATAATAATAATAATAATAATAATAATAATAATATAATAATAATAACAGTTATATTCATCATCATCATCATTACGCATATTGTAAAAGAGGCTTTGTCCTGACTGACTTAACTAATGACTAGACCTGGGATTTTAGGCACTAAAAAAAATTAGTTTTAGGTACCTAAAATAGGCTTTTAAAACAAGCAAATAGGCTTTTAAAAGAGAAAATAGGCACTTAAAATATGCTTTAAAAATGTGTAAATAGACAGAAAATAGACTTTAAATTACTACAATATGCTCTTCAACTCTAACGTGATCTTTTTTGTACTGTAAGAAACGTGGTTTACCTATTCTTAACAGAAGTAATTTCAAAATTAAGACAGAATTAAAAATACATTTATCAAAAACAGTTTTGGTTTATATGAAAAATTTACACAGTATGTCTCTTCTTACTATACACCTGCTACTTGTTGTTTTGAGCTAAACCTCCCCAGTCAGTCAGCACTCCTTTGGCGACAATTATTTGGGAAAATCAAGTTTCTGTGAAAACCCAACCCTCAACAGAACAACAGTTCTGCTCTTCATTCACAGACGTCCTTTAAATGACTGTAAAAGTTACAGAAGTTGAATTTTATTTTAAATGTACAGAATAGGCATTTTAGGCACTAAAATAATAAAAATAGGCTCCAAAGGTCCAAATAGGCATTTTAGGGCACTATAAAACTCTATAAATATAAGTGATCTATCATGAATTGTCAACATATTTAAAAATGTTCATGTTATTTCATAAGGAACAAAATAGGCATTTGACTTAAAATCCCAGGTCTACTAATGACTGACAGAGAATCGACGTTGAAACCTTAACTTTTATAGGTAGAGACTTGGAATTTTGATTGTACCTTCGTTTCATAATGTAAGTGGTCACTAAGAAAGGATTTTGAAAAAAAATTATATTTTAAATGCCAAAAGTCAAATGTTTTTGAGAATACTCAATCCCTTTTTACGCAGAATTATCAAATCCAAATCACAGTTCACATGACAACAGTGTATTGTTGGCAGTGGTCTCAGGTAGGTTTGGAAATAAATGCTACGGGACTTTGACAAATTAGAAAAGCTATCGCTATAATTCAATGCTGTAAATAAATATTGAAGATGAAATCAACGAAAGTAATGCTCATTGTGATGCAGTCACATAACTTTCTCTACTCTGGACGTAGAGAATACCGTACGAGGTATGTTAATATGTATATTATTATATGACAGGTTTTGGGGAGGGAAGTATGGAAGTAATGTTAAATTGCTTTTTAATTTCATCCCCGAAACGGTTGTATGATAACATGAGTGTGAAAAATAAAATATTCCGCAAAGACAATACAATTTTATGTTACGGGATTTCTGTTTCTTCTTGTTTGAGCCCCTACCAGGCCACATTCTCTATGAGCTATAAATAGCTACAGCCTTTCAAGCGTTTTCTGAGGGAATAGTTTGAGAGTGATAAGTCGTTCTTTCTTATTTCAAATTCTATTCCTATAATATAAGGACCTAGAATTTGAAAACCGAAAGTCCTTCATAAGTTAATTTCGAATTACAAAATACAAAACCCGGGCGACGCCGGGCCTTTTAAGGTAGTGTATAATAGCTAATTTCTTTTAAAAACAAAGGCCAACTCCATTAACGTTCCTTTCCCCCTCTGTCTTTGTCGGTCTGTCTACCTTTTTGTAAATCGCTCTACTGCACATATCAGAAAATGTAAAACTTGTAACTGTTCCCGGTAGGGAAGCTGATATGCGAACTTGCTGCATAATTATGGCAGTTTTGAAACTCCACTGCAGCCAAGCACATTAGCTTCTCGTTACTATTTCATATTAAAGTCGCGAAGAAATATCTGGTATCCGAATCTGCAACAAACATCATTAAGGGAGCAGAAATTGTCAGATATTTAACATCCGGGTTGTGATTACAGCAGCCTGACGAGGCTTGGGGCTGGGAAATGTCATCCGGATTTTCGCAATTATGTTGCCGGTCCAAATGATACATTATCGAACAGCCCCAGATTGTATCGCGAACGAGGCAAGTAGAAATAGAAAAGCAACAAGTGACTTCTCTACCTTTACATTGCGACATAGTTGATGATAGTTTTATTGTAGTGTATAGTGCTAGTGTATATATTATAAATCATATAATTCAATTTTAAGCATACTAATTTTAACTTTTAAATTACAAATTTGTCACACTATAAGACACTAAATACAACTATTGAATATTTTCATCAATTGGAAATAATAGCTGAGCTCACTGTTATTTTCACTACAGCCTTAACCTGAGCATAAAAATTGCTCTCACAACATACAATTATATTTAACCATCAAATCTAACAGGTAACATAATAAAACTGTCATCTCAACAAAAAAAGTGTGTTTTTAATACAATATTATACTTGTATTTCCTGCTTTGCTTCATCTGTTGCTTCCTCCTGTTAGTGGTATATAAGCGGATATTTCTATACATTCTAATATAATTTATACCACTGGAAATATGAAATTGATTAATTACTAACCTTACTAATCTAGTGGAATGAAATGACTTATAAAATAGTTGACATTCAGAAGGGACTCTTGAATATGTATTCATACTTTTCACACCCCTTGTAGCGCAGTTAAAAAGTTCGGGCTGAGAGTTGAGCAAGGGAGTAAACTGTGTAAAAGGACATAATGGCAATTTCGAGCATTGTATCAGAATTTATTGTTTCACAGCTAACTTTATGGCTGCATGTCCAGTGTATATATATCACTAATTCATACGCTGTAATTTATGTTCCAGTAATAAATGTATACTGCTTCCTTGAAGTGTAGGAACGCCCTCATAAACAAGGGCTCAATCCAATAGTTACCGGTCAAGAAAACCACCATTAACGACCGTGGGTGTCGGCATGCTGACCACATGCCCCCCAATCCTGCCATCTGCCTACGGGAGATGACGCAGCGGGCGGGTGGTAGGCCAAGTCCCTCCAGGGATGTAGCGCCACGGAGTTTAATCCAATAGTTAAAAATTTGCGAATACAATACGGTGTCGCCTTCCAAGTCTTCGTATAGAGTGTATTATCCTAGATAGGGCGTGGGCTAGGATTCTAGGACTTGTCAGTATAGCATCGTATGTCAGAGATTTCATAAAATATGAGAATTTTTCCCTCAAAGAGAGA
Organism: Ectobius pallidus; assembly: GCA_964059195.1. Classification (NCBI taxonomy): domain Eukaryota; kingdom Metazoa; phylum Arthropoda; class Insecta; order Blattodea; family Ectobiidae; genus Ectobius; species Ectobius pallidus. The sequence continues at coordinate 152,358,685 of CAXKWD010000008.1, forward strand.
AGTTATAAAATTATTGTATTTGGGTGGTCAAAAATAAGTTTAAAACCTCAAATTCTCTGAATATTAAGGACTTACGTGTATCTGAAGTGGTTTCATGTGTAAAACCTCTCGATTTACTTATTTATTGCGTTGAGTTACTTTTTTTTTTCTTCCATTTTTAGCATGATTTTAACACTCTTTAATACCAAGTAGTCAAGAGTAATCAGCTATGTCCATTTTCATTTGAGAAAATATACATCTTAAGGTACAATTTGGTATAACATTAACTTCAAAAAATATGTGTGGTTAATTACTGTGTAAAATAACAAACAAGTGACTTTTTGTCCCACCCTTAATGGTGATAGTTTTGTTAAATTATTATTGATGAGTTAAATGTCCTGACAACCTGGAAACAGTTTATAATTTGTATTTAATCCCTCATACCTTCATTAATAACAACATTAAGACCCTAACAGTAATAGCAGAACAGCAAATGAACTTTTGTTTTGCATCATTAAAATCAGTGTACAAATTATGTCCCACCCGTAATAGATTTTGAAAAACAAATTTAAAATATTTAAATAGATTTTAAATTATGCTTTGCATGTAGTGTGGAGGAGAAGGCATTGTAAATTTTACAGAATGTGAAGAACTAATTCTAATTTATTATTTATGATATGTAATAAACAAAAATAGCTTTTTTAATTTGCTAGAATGTCCCAGCCGTAATTATGAAATGGCTGATGTAGCACTGGCCAGAATATAACATTTTTTCCCTTGGAGGACTGCTGCTTTACGTATCCTTATGCTAATTGCTTTCAGTCTCATTAACTGCTGTCAAAAAGGTGTTTATTATGACTGCATTAAACTGTTCAATTGTCTTCCGAATGAAAGAAAAATATTATCAGGAAATATATTAATTATCATTCAGGAACTGCTCTTAAAAATATATATGTACTGTATGTATGCATTTTATTCAGTAGATGAGTATAGGATTATTACTGATAAGTAGGGCAAGGCATTTAATGACCATAAAATAGTGAAAAATGCATTTATAGCCTAAAAATAGTGAAAAAATGACAAAAAAGGACCAATAAATGTACCATTATTACTTATAATATTTGTTTTAAGTACCGGTACTGAATTGCTAGCAATTTAATGGCTACAGTGCGTTATATATGAATTTACAATATAAAACACACTTATTTTGTTACTAAATAAATTAGTAAATTGATACTTCTTGGACACCCTTCGCGAAAAATAAATTCTTTCTGAACTAGCATGCCCATCAAATTGCCCCTAGCAAAATTTGCCATTTTAAAAGGGGGAAAAAAAATATTTATTGCTTCAAGACAAACTCCTACGGTTTTTACAGTAAACCTGAATTAAAATGAACTGTGAAAACTTAGTCGCGAATCTATCGATAAACTCGTCAACTCTCGTGGGATTACCTATGATAATTGCACTTGCAGCTGCAAAGAGATAATATAAAAATTATAAAATCTTGAATACATCTGTGATTATTAAGCATTTATTTTTTCCAAGTGTTATATTTTTCAGCACTTCATGGATTACATCTGCGTTATTTATTAGTTTGTGGGCAGGTCATTAACTAAATAATGCACGAAATCGTAAGTTAAAATTGAGTAACTTGCTTAAGAGTTGTGATATGCAGTGAGATAATTTTATCGAGCTGCATACAAATTGGAGCTTGTTTCATGCCAATGGAAACTGTTACGATATATGGTTTATAGCGCTGAAGTCTTTATGACCATTTCACGAATTTCCGGGTCATTTGTATTCATGTAGCTGGCTAGCTTTTAAACCACTTGTGAACGTGGTCATTGCCCATGCTGACTGTTCCCTTTGCACTGTTTATTTTACACTGTAGCCACGTACTTTCAGATTTGATTCGATTTTGAGTTTAAATCCATTTGGACATGGATCTCGATTACACAATGAAGAATCATCCAGCTTTTCAGTGCGTTCGTATTTTTGTGTAAGTAATGTTGTGTACCGTAAGGGCGTTTCCAAACTTCCAGACGCCCGTTCCCTTTTCCATGCGGAAATGTTTGCTGTAAAAGTTAGCAGGAGAATAATGCATTTGATAATATGAATATTGTGTGATACTCACTGGCAAACAGATTTAAACCAAATATACACGTAATTTATGGCGTTTTTATATTTATTTATTTAATAATAACGAACATTACAGGTATAAAACCCAATTACAATGTCCATGCCAAAAATACAATGCATACATACAAAATAATTAAAACATAAGATACAAAAGATAAGAATACACAAAAGATAAAAGTAAAAAGTACACAAAAAAACATTACAAGCAGAAAAAGAAATTCCTAGCTACTTCTGGGTTCCAGCAGTTGCTAGGTTATAATCACAGTACATAATGCCTTTGAGAATGAAGATAAGAAAGAAAGAAAGAAAGAAAGAAAGAGTGAGGAGAATGTTTGGCATGATACATTAAACCAATACACTAACTACAATTGATTGTAACTACGTTTAGTGATTTTAATTCAGTATTAAATCAACTTCAACTAAAGCTTTTTTGAATTCATTTTCGGACATGCTAAGTATATCAACATTTCAAAAGTTAATTTTATTATACAAAGTGGTTCCTTTATTTAAAGGTGAATTTTTATGAATATCAGTATTTACCCTGGGGGTAAAAAAATAGCTTGCTGTGTCTACTTAGTTTACATGGCACGTAAAAATAAATCGTCTTAACAATATTATTATCATCAATTTTTGAATGCAATAATTTGTGAAGAAATATTAAACCTTGACTATTTCTTTTAAATTTTAAACTTTTAATATCATATAGTTCTAAAAGCGTTTGGTAATTCAAATATGTTGGATAATGGCCAGTACTTCTGAATATAAAAAAATTTGTAAAACTTCGATTGTATGCACAGAGGGATTACGTTGTGAGTCAGCCGCCGCGTAAAATGGATGTGACAAGATGTGAACAGTGTTCTTACTCAGAATAGCTTTTCCTTAGAGCTAAAATATCAGAGAATGTCCATCACGTACCGTTTTTGTTGGAGACACGTCTCATATTTACGTAAAAAACAAAAATGTAGATTTTCGGGAAATGGTGCGTGGTAAACAAAAAAATAATTACAGATTCGTTATTTTCAGCCAAAAATATTTAAGGAACATATAGACAGGTTAGACACTGCATGAATTGTCTATTGCCATTGAGTAAGTAAGTTAGAGTATTATTTATTAATTAAACAGAAATGCGCACAAATTGTGCAAGTTTTTAAGAGTTATAACATCTTACATCTTACAAAACTCCACTAGGTTCTTATGCCTTTGTTTGCACGTGACGACGTGATATCTCTCACAAAGTTGATCGCACAGTTCGCATACACAGTTGCTGTCAGGGTCGTGATAACTCTTAGTTTTACATATTTTATGGTGGTAACCATGCACTGCTAACGAGTTTACCAGGCGTCGGAGTTCTTGGTTGGTTCCTGTCCATGTTCTGCTCGTCATGGCCTCCGTCGTGTAGAAGCTGGGCCAGATCTCTTCTCTCTTATTTTGTCTTTCTTGCATCAACCTCTTCCAGCTGTCCGTGGATGGTAGGGCTAACTTAATTCGTAGGTCTTCCATGAAGAAAGGCTCTTTGGCAAGTTCGTAAACTAGTCTGGATCTTGTATGCTTTGATACTCCTAAGGCAGCTTTCAGGAAGCGTGATTTGACAGCTTCCAATGTTCTTAGGTCTCTAACGCTTAGTTTTTCCCATACTATGTCTATTGCATATGTGGCGATGGGGACTATTTTTGCGTCGAATAACTCCATGGCAGTTTCTAGTGAGATTCTGGATAGTGCTGTGATGTCAAACATGGCTTTCGTGGCAGCTGTTGCTCTAGACTTTATATGCGTTCTGAATGACCTGCCTGTGGTTTGTAGTGTCAGACCCAAGTATTTGAAGGCGTTTACGCTCTTGAGGGGTTCTGGTCCTAGGTAGATTTTGTCCTTCGCTGATTCTCGGCCTCCATTGCGGAAAGTCATCTTTACAGTTTTGTCTGCGTTGATTTCTAGTTTGTTTTCTTTTGCCCACTTGTCCAGTTGATTGGTTGCCTTCTGAAGTTCTTCTATGGAGTGAGACCCGATAACCATGTCGTCAGCATAAATGTATATTTTCACATTCTCTGCCTCTTGTCTGATCGTACGTACAACGTCGTGTGTGGCCACGTTGAATAGCAAGGGACTTAGGGGATCTCCCTGAAGTACGCCATTGGTTTGTGTTATTTTCTTGGAGGTGGTGACGCCGTCTGCGATCTGAATGTAGTTGGCTGTCAGCATATTGTGAATATGCGTTGTGAATTTGTTTCTTTCTCCCGTTACGGATTTTAGCTTTGAGAGGAGTATGATTCTGTCGAGTGTATCGAAAGCCTTCGTAAAATCTATGAAGATTGCGTGGAATTTTCCTAGGGGGACTCTTAGCGTGTTCTCTATATCATCGACTAGGTTTCTGATGGCCTGTAAAGTGTTCCTTCCTTTTCGGAACCCAAATTGCTCTTCCGGGATCTTGTCTTCAACTTCCTCAGATATTCGTGTTGTGATTAATCTTGTGAGTATTTTCAATATGCCCCTTTCCAGAGCTATCCCTCTGTAGGAGTTGGGGTCCGATTGGCTTCCCTTCCCCTTGGGTAGCATCTTGATTGTTGACATTCTCCAACTTTCTGGTATGTTGCCCTCCCGCACACACAGGTTCAAAAGTTCAAGAGTATTATTACACTATCGTTTGAAAGATTCCCAAATGGGTTATCCCTCCAAAATCTTCCACTCTTGTTATTAAAAAAATTGTCATAATACGTGGTCAGAATCTAACAGACCATAGAAATAATTCAAGACATTTCTGTTTGAACAAAGAAAAACATAACGTGGCAGCTAACAATAAGAATATTTCGGAGGGTTCATTTGCGTCACAGGTTTATTTCTTAGAAAAGATTAATAAGACATGCGAATAAATGAATACAGTACGCACGCCTACACGCACGCACTTTGTTATTCACTGAAATGCAAGCTTGTGTTGGTACGTTCTTTAAACTCGGGGCACAAAATTTCAAGACAATAGCAAGCTAAAGGAATAGTATTTATTTTATGGAACCCGAAGGTTCATTGCCGCGCTTGCCGCCATTCAACCCTATTCTGTGCTAACTCTATCCAACTATCCCTCTCAAATCCTACTTCCCTTAAATCTATCCTAATATTGTCCTCCCACCTACGTCTAGGTCTTCCACGTGGTCTTTTTCCTTCGGGTCTCCCAGTCAATACTTTTGAGATGTGACTTTCCTCCCCCATGCGCGCAACTTGTCCAGCCCATTTTATCCTCCATGATTTAATTACCCTTACTATATCCGGTGGTCGGCCGCGGTGGTCTAGAGGTAGCGTGCCCGCTTCTAGATCTGAACGTCGCGGGATCAAACCCGGCCGCGGTCGATGGGGTTTTCAGGCAAAAATCCTGGGCACGGATTCCTTCGGGAGGGACTTTAAGCTGGGGGGGGGGATGTCTTAGATTTACGGCACGTAAAAGAACTCCAAGCCTAAATTAGAGCTTCTGAACAAAATTTTCTCCGCAGGGGGGTTGAGAGGCGATGGGCTGACCACCTGTCCCTCTGTCCTCTCTCGGAAGATAAGCGTAACAAAATTCATATAGGTAACAGAAACCTCCACTTGGAGGCCCCTGCGCCCCAACACAGCCGGGCTATAGGGTTCCAGACAGACTGCATCCGGTAAAGAGTACAGGTTATGAAGCTCGTCGTTATGCAGTTTTCTCCAGTCCCCATTTTCATCTCTCTTATGCCCAATTATTTTCCTAAGCCCCCTGTTTTCGAACACCCGCAGATTATGTTCCCGATCAGTAACGTATAATGGATATATATTTTTTTACACAAAGGAACCATACTAATTAAGGAGAATTTGAGTATTGTAATCTATTCCATTTAGTGATATAATCTATTTTTTGTTCGACCATAGTATAATACGTTTATTGCATGTGACGTAACAGTTAATGACGTCTATTAAAGTCTATTAAATTACAACACTGTTGTCGTATCGATTAATATCGAACACGGGCATTCTTGATCAAACTGAGTAGTAAATAAAATCGGGGAAACTGTTATAACAAAGTGCCAGAAGGAGTTAATAGACTATATTTCATATCCTTCTGATATAAATGGCACAGACTTTGTAGGCTACTATTAGTATCGTTGTATAGATCTATCTAAAACATAAATGTTTATTATTAATATAGTGCTCTATTTAAATATAATAATACGTTTAGTAAGCAATTCATTAGCAGTAATGTAAATAAATAAAGGTAAAGTGATCCCTATACAGCCCCTGGAGGCCCAGAGGGTTCCAGAAGGTTGAGGTTCCCAGATTTTCTACATTCTGCACGTGAAGGTGGTAAGGTTGTCAGGCTTACGCACCGGCCGCCTTTATCCCCATAATTGCTCCTGGTACTTATTTCACAAACTATAAATCACAATTACTACAAACGTATTGGTTACTGACAAATATTTAGGCCTATCATTAACGTGTGTTTACTTCCATGAGATATCTGGAAGCACAAAATTTTCTCTGTGAATATCAGATAGGCCTATCCATTCAAGCCGTCTGAATTCATTTTTGGGAAATTGAAACACTTGAAAGACTCTCCGGTGGCATTATGACTAGACTTCGGATTTTAGGTAAAAACCTATTTTAATCCTTAAGTGATATATGGACGAAAACTTGTATATGCACGTTTCATAAGTGACTATGCCTAAAACTGATACTTTTATAGGACCTAAAACAGCCTATTTTTACGTTAGAGCCTAATATTGCCTTTTTGCCTGTTTTTTTCTCTAAAGTTCAAAATAAATTATTTTTTGTTACAAATTCTAGCATTTATTTTCAGTTCGTACTAAATTTTTAGCTCGGAATGTGCAGTACATGACATATTTGTGACATGGTTAAATAGTAAGGAATGTTTCGTCTTCAGGAGGAAAATTCCTTGAAATTCCCCCAAAAAATGTAGTGTTTTTCTCCCGACTCCCACATCCAATAAAAAAAAAAGTAGTTCTCTGAATCACTGAGGGATACAAGGGGTTGAATAAGCTAGTATGATATGCGTATCTTCTGGGCGCCGGGATTAGGCTTTCACTGTTATGGTAGTAATACAGGTCCTAGTAATAGGTCTATATAATTCTGTGTATCATAGGCCTTATATGTGTTTTATCATGATTATTGATTAATGGTGAATTCAATAAATATAATATTCTGCATTGCAATTGAGATATTTCAGAAAATTGGCAACTTAACGATTTCATAAGAGACTATTTTACGGTTTTTAGAACCTATTTTACAATTTTTAGAGCCTATTTTAGGTACCTAAAATGCTAAAACAACATTTTTAGCGACCTAAAAGTGCGAAGTCTAATTATTACTATAGTACAGCCAGGAACACAACACTTATTAGGCGTTTTCTGTATTTCCAGCATAATTTCATGGCTGACTCATGCATTCGGCCTGCAAACTCCAAACTCGGACAGTAGGCCCATCAGCATGATTAGATTAATCTTCAAATCACTTTCAAGGTTGCAGTATGCACAGTTTTATTACAGTTCTTCCAAGTTTCTGGAATGCAGCGTGATGCGAACTTCCTCAATATCCAACTGCCATAAATGTTACGTAAATGCACATATGATGCACGTCCTTATGCCCCTTATACGTGTCAGTGTCTTGTCTTTGTGAAGAATAATCCTCATCTGTTTAAATGTACGAGGGAGAGTCAACAATTATACGGACTTTTCATAAAAGCACTTTAATTACTTCATAAATATAGTATGATTTTCTCATGATTTTTCAGTATAGTCTCCCTTCTTTGTAATGCACTTGATCCAGCGGTCCACAATCTTGTGTATTCCTGCCGAAAAGAAGGTGTTCGGTTAGTTGTAAAGCCACTGATACACTGCTTCCTGCACCTCTTTTGTCTGAGGAAAATCGATGACCTCGCAAAACGTCTTTCAGCGGCCCAATCAAATGAAAATCCGACGGAGCAAGATCTGGTCTGTAAGGTGGATGTTGAAACCCAATTTGTGGATGATTTCAAGGGTGAGTCGAGCCGTGTGAGGGCGGGCGTTATCGTGCAATAGCAACACTTTCCGTGACAAAAGTCCTCGTCGTTTGCTGCGAATTGCTGGTCATTGGTTTGGGCCGTTGAAAGAAGCTTTGCGAGGTCATCGATTTTCCTCAAAGAGGTGCAGGAAGCGGTGCATCAGTGGCTTTGCAACCAACCGAAAACCTTTTCGGCAGGAATACACTAGTTTGTGGACCGCTGGACCAAGTGCATTACAAAGAAGGGACACTTTATTGAAAAACTACCATGTGCCCGCGGCTTCGCCCGCGATAATTATTTCAAAAATTAAAAATTAAGGACATAATAGTTAAATCATTATATTTATTAACACCTAAATCACGTGGACTACATACCACGATTAGATAGCGTCGCCTGGTAAATGCGACATCAGATTCGAGTTCCTTGGCCCAGAATACCCCTGTACAGTGAGTTTCGTCCAAATCGAACAATGTTTGACCATATTTAGGCCTATATTGATTATCCCTCTCCCGTGTAGGTTGAAAATTTCATATGTCTTCGGGCCTTGATATTCTAAACAAATGAATCGTCCAGAATGGACTTACAAAATCAAGCGATCGCCCGCGATAATTATTTCAAGAATTAAAAATTAAGAGCATAATAGTTAAATCATTATATTTAGTAACACCTAAATCACGTGAATTACATACTACGATTAGATAGCGTCGCCTGGTAAAAGCGATCTCAGATTCGAGTTCCTTGGCCCAGAAAATCCCTGTATAGTGAGTTTCGTCCAAATCGAACGATGTTTAACCATATTTAGGTCTATGTTGATTATCCCTCTTCCGTGTAGGTTGAAAATTTCATATGTCTACGGGCCTTGACATTCTAAACAAATGAATCGACCAGCGTGGGCTTACAACATTCAAGCGATCGCGATGATTTTATTTCCACGGTATGACAAAAATAGCCAAAGCCAACTGCAATTGATTTGACATTGAAATGTATTACTGAAATCTGATGCTTCGACAGCGCTAAAATCACGTTTTCTGCCAGTTTTTCACTCATAACTCGCGAACGAAAGCTAAAATAAAAAATTCGGCTTCGAGGTGCATTCGGCCACCTTTCAGTCCATCTATCTTTAAAATTTCAGATCTCTGCGTTCAGTAGATTTCGATAGGCATCGTGGACAGACAGACAAACAGCATGTGCCCGCATGTGCCCGCGGCTTCCCCCGCGATAATTATTTCAAAAATTAAAACTAAAAATTAAGAGCATAGTTAAATCATTATAATTATTAACACCTAAATCACGTGGAGTGCATTCCACGATTAGGTAGCGTCCCCTGGTAAAAGCGACCTCAGATTCGAGTTCCTTGGCCCAGAAAACCCCTGTATAGTGAGTTTCGTCCAAATTGAACAACGTTTGACCATATTTAGGCTAATATTGATTATCCCTATAATAATAATAATAATAATAATAATAATAATAATAATAATAATCCTCTTCGGTGTAGGTTGAAAATTTCATATTATGTTTGCGTGCTTTGACATTAAAAACAAATGAATCGACCAGCGTGAGCTACAACATTCAAGAGATCGCGATGCTTTTATGTCGAAGGAATGACAAAAATAGCCAAAGCCTAGTGTAATTGATTTGTATTACTAAAACTCATGCTTCGAAAACGGAATAAATACACGTTTTCTGCCCGTTTTTCACTCATAACTCACGAACTAAAGCGAAAATTAAAATTCCGGCTTCGAGGTGCACATTCCGACCCTTTAGTCCGCCTATGTATAAAATTTCAGATTTCTGCGTTGAGTAGATTTCGCTGGGCATCGCGGACAGACGGAGGACAGACGGAAGACAGACAGACAGACGGAGGACAGACACTTCCTTTTATTAATATAGATTATGAGAAAATCATACAGTATATTTTTTTTTTTTTTAGTAAATAATGTGTTTTATGAAAAGTCCAGATAATTGTTCACTAACCCTCGTAACAGTCAGTGATATACATGAATATGAAACTAGAAATACATTCAAGTTTACCAAAAAGAAAAAAAAATGCTTGTATTGCGTAACTCAGTCCAGTTTTAAATATACTACCATTTAGCTGTTCAACCACTTGCCTGAGTGTGTTCAAAGGTTGGCTGCTCCAACATATAAAGGAATCACTATTAAGTTTTTACTGAAACATTATTTTATCACTCGGAGTATTATGAGACTCCCTTTACTTATTAATAAAAGTTTTATAATTTTCTCTTGATGTAGCCTATAGGCTACTTGGTGTATCTTTTGTACAATTCAATTTAATTCTACGAAATATTCATTCAATTTAAAAATCAAAAGGTTCGTTTGTGAGCAAGTGGGAAGCTGATGACCGCCACTACTATAAGACAAAAGAGTACAAAGAAATCGGCTCAGACAAGTTAGGCCTTGGAATTGCACATATTTTTTTACTCTGTAACCTGTCACGTAACGATCTTGTCTAGTGGAGCATATACTGTACAAATGTGGATTTTCCTTCAGAGAGAACAACGGAAAAGCTGACACTGCTCTTTTTAAGGGTCACAACTTAAAAGAGCCTTCGGGGTTCATGCACTCTCCCCATCATGGAGAACAATAAAACTCCAATTAGGGGGGGAAAAGAGAAGTCAGCATTACACACTTCAGACACCCTTTCTGCTTCAAAACACACACGAAGAAAAGAACAGTTTAGCAATAAAAATTGTGTTCCTTTCTTTGAAGTTAGTTCGTTAATTTCTTACTTTATAGCCGCAATATCTACTGTCGAAAAAGAAATTTCAGTGTCGTCTCGTGGTTAGCTTCGCTCACTACCGCAAGCCTGGATTCGATCCCCGGTGCTCCTGGGATTTTTCCGAGGTAGGGAGGTCTGGAACAGGGTGCACTCATCCTCGTGATCCAAACTGAGGAGCTACCTGATTAAGAAGTAGCGGCTCCAGTCACGGAAAGGAATTTCTGTTTCTTCTTATTTTAACCCTTACCAGGCTTGGTGTGTAGAAGCGATGAGATGCAAAATTCTACATCCTCTAAGAGCCATAAAAAGCTATATCAATCGTTTTCTGCGGGAATAGTTTGAGTGTGATAAGTCGTTCTTCTTCATTTCAAATTTTCAAAACGTATATAAGGACCTAGAATTTGAAAATTTAAAGTCCTTCATAAGTTAATTTTGAATTACAAAATACAAAACCCGGGCGACGCCGGGCCTTTTGTGCTGTTATAAAGTAGCTAGTGTTATGGAGAAAATACAAACTAGTATTTAGTCTCTATAAATAGGGGATAGTTCAGTTAGTGTGTATAATTTTTTTTTTTTTAATTTTGCATATTTGAAAGGGATACGAGTAAACAATAGATAGGAGATGGGTAGTTTTTTCTTCAAAGTCTGCAATGCTATAGCTTATGTAACAATAATGTTAACTAAACGTCTTCATTTGGAAACTACTTTAAAAATTTGAATATATTTCCCTGGATTAAGTAGGCCCTACATATTATCCTAGTCATATTAAAGTCCACGAACTGTTGATCGATCCCGGGCCTTCGAATACGTAACATAAGACAACAAACTAAGTACTATAGACCATGGATATTCTCATCTGAAATACAATTGAAGCGGAATTATTTTGCCATCCAGTAATTTCCAAGATAATTTGCCTCATGAAGTAGGTTACAAGGATAGGAGACAGAAATAGAGGATATCAAATGAGCGTGTACGTTCATGTGGCAGCTGTATTACTTCCAAGGCAAAGACAATACGCGTAAACCATGTTCCTGTATTTCTTTTGTTCATTACATTTATAATGACGTCACTAGTTTCCTCGAAAAGAAAATGATTGTGGGAGTCAAGGCGGGCGGATAAAATAATCAATAGAGGGGGCCATGAAATCTTCCTTTCGTTACGCTCAAAGACAAATGACTACACGTCTTGCAGAACAATAAAGTCCAAGATTTTAATATAAATAAGGCACACAAAAGAATGCAGAAACAATCAAACACACTTCAGAATTGGCTAATGAAATGGAGAATTAAAGTATTAATAAAGGTGGACATAATAAGGTGGACATTTTATTACTAAACTTACATGGAGAATTAAAGTTAACACTCATAAAACCCAAGCAATAATCTACTCTTATACAATTCAACGGCCCTAAATAGCGTGCTTGCTCGCTCGCCCGCTTCGTGAGACATCGGGTATACTCGGCGATGTTCGTCTCTCGCAGTCTAAACTTTCATGACGACTACAAAATTAGGACGGAAAACCGTTTCTTTATTATATAAGGCCTAAGTGAAATGAACACAATGAACAAATATTCTAATTTTATTTTTACTTACAATTTTCATAGCTCTGAACCACAAACATTTTTAATAATCTACCAGTGTAATTTTCTTAAAAATCCTGGAGTCAATGAATAATGACGGGCGAAGCCGGGGGCAACAGCTGTAAAATATTGATGGTTTTATCTCTTGAAATATCGCTGATAATAATAGTCCAAACAAACCATTCCTTCCCTTGAAACATTATATAATTTCTGAAAATTACACTGAATTGATAAAATAAAATTCACATCATATTCATGTCAATAAACAGTGGAGAAACAATACGTATTATCTGTTCACAGGTTCTTTGGAACTGCATAATCGATTCTGATATAGTTTTCCCAGGGGGCGCTTTCATGACGTGGAATGTACTCTAAAGCAGGAATTTTAGCTGTTTCATTAATTATTAATGGCTTAGTTTGTGAAGGATTCGCGTGCAAGTCTTAATAAATATAATGCTTTAATAATTATTATACTCTTAATTTTTAATTTTTAAAAGAATTATCGTGGCGAAGCCACGGGCACCTCCTAGTATTCAACAAAACAACCAAAACACATCACTCTCTTCAGTGTAGCTACTGAATACCAAAAATCGGTTAGATGAAAGTATGGAGGATGCTGGAGCACCTCCCAACCATATTTGTTGATTTTCTCACGAACAGTTGCAGCAACATGGGGGCGAGCATTGTCGTGAAGTAGTTGGACACCATCAGCATGAATGTTAGAGTCCAGACCTGGGACCGTCGGACTTTCGTTTGTTTGGTCCCATGAAGAAATCTCTGGCCGGTAAACCCTTTGCGTCAGATGCAGAAGTGAAAACAGCAGTCTGCAGGTGGCTATACTCCAACCGAACGAACTTCTATGAACAGAGTATTTTGAAACTGGTATCACGATGGAAGAAATGTGTTGAGAAAGGTGGCGACTATATAGAAAAATAGACAAAAGATGTCCCTTCATGTGTGCATTTGTTTGTAATTGTACCTATAAACTTTTTGTAAAAAAAAATGTGCGTTACTTTTCGATGCATCCTCGTAACTCCAGATTTAAAATTACAACACAAGCTTTAAGGAAAAAAAAGTATTCGAACCGATTACCGCTAGTAGGCCTAATTGAAAATATGTAATTAACCCATATACAGTATTCTCAAACTAACAATACTATAAATTATGTAATATATTCTTTAGAAATTTGTGTACCTATTTTTTCATTTGTTTTCGTGTTATGCGTTTTTTAGCTCTCACTTAAATTTTGCATTACATAGATGAATATTTTTAAACTGAACTGCACCGGAGCCCGAGCAATTTGCTCTTTCGGGTGTGAATCACTTTTTAGAAGCTGGAATTTGTGGAAATTATATTTTATTTGTATTTGTATTTCTTAACATTAATCTAAAAAAATACTGCTCTGAAAATAAACTTTTCCCCGTAACTGTTGTATAATATTGCCTAATTTGTTTCCTTTTACTTTTCTAGGTAAGTGGATTTGCTGATCATCATCCGTGGTTCACTTTAATGTAAGTTGTACTGATTTTTTAAAGCTTTTCATTTTGAATTATGCCGCTTGATCACAAGAATACAACTACAGATGTCATTTTATATCTGTGCTTCTCGCCGACCGTTCGAATTTTGTTACATGGAGCAGGTAGTCCGTGTATTCCAATACAAAAGACATCCAGTTCCCTTTCTAGTCAATGCTTGTCCGAGCTCAAATCTGTTCACATCTGTAAATTTAAGAAATGTTTTTGTGCACGCTAGTAGAATCTCTTCTCCTACCAGGAAATAGTCACGTGACAGACCGGTAGAGATATAATACGATGTCTGTATTTTTGACCTGATTCTACCTGCTAATTTGTCGGCCTGGGTAGCGTTGGCCTAGTATTGTCATGATAGCTGGTTCGATTCAAGCCCAGGTGGATGGCATTTATGTGTGCATAAATCTGTCATACCAATGTCTGTAGATTTACAGGCATGTAAAACACTCCTGCTGGACCAAAGTCCGGCACACTGACGACGGTTACAGGCTTAAATGCAGTAGACTTCCGACGTTAAATATCCATAAACAGTCTACCTGGAAACCCTTCAGAAAATTTAAACGAAAAAAGTTTCAAATAAAAGATTTAGTTAGCTCTTAACATTAGCATCTCGTGTACAAACATCAAAGAAAATCTGTAGCTTTTTATATTTTTTATTTACGAGGGAGAATCAAATGAAACCCGCAATTAATTTTTTCCCACTATTTTACTGTAGGAAGAATGTTTGCTTGCACATTATTTTTCTACATAGTCCCCTCCTAGTTTAACGCACTTAAGCCATGGGATAGGAAGTGCTTCGATACTGCGTGAGGAAAATTATTTTGGTTGTATCAAGTGCATTGCCGATTGGACGTCTTCATCAGACTTGGACTTCTCCCTCCAGGGTGCTCCTTTAATGGGCCAAAGATGTGGAAATCCAATAGTGCCAAAGCGAAGGAGATTGCTGAGTGCAGGTGCAACATGGTAATGCCTGTTCTCATGCTCCTTGTGCAACAATGAAAACCGTCGACGACATCCGCCATAATCGCCAGATTTGGGACCATCAGATTTCCACATATTTACTTAGGGTAAGAAAGTTACTTGAGTGCATTAATCAGATTTTATTTGTATTGTGTATCCTTCACGTATGCGATACGATGCGGTAACTACATTCTCTTCTTTTTCTTTATTACCAGGGGCCGGATTCTGATGACCTAAAATTGTTTGAAAAATTACCCTAAATTTGAAAGAAAATGACTTAATAATTATAAAAAATGACCTAAAAACTGATATTTTATTTATAAAACATTAGACTAGTTTGACTAGTTTGTACATAATTGTAAAAACAGTAAATAACTGTAATGTTGTAAATCTTCTTTTCTCACGGAAATTTATACTGGCACTGAGGCACTGGCGAGTCAAAATTCGGCATTTGCTTTTATGGTCTGTTGGATTATATTGTTGTTTAATTGAGGATAAACCGTAGTTTGCACTCTCAAATCCAATCAGGTGGCAGACTCTGGTGCCAAGCCAATCTAATAACAATAGTAATATAATACAAAATTTTGGCGTTTCTTTGATTCTCACTCCCGACTGAGACATGTCAACACCTTAACGCTGAATATTTCCTTCTTGCATTAAACAAACACTTCAAATACAGCACCGCTAGCGACGAAAAAAAGTTAATACATCAATGTAAAATATACATGAAAGGAAGCAAATGACACGAAAATGACAAAATAATTACCTAAAATTTAAATAAATGCCCTAAAAATATAAAATTACATGAAATGATAAAAAAATGACCTAATAAAAATGTACTTCTATAATCTAGAGGCCATGATTAGGATTTATCTACAAGTTGGCAATGTCCATGCAGCATCAGTAAAAAGATGACATGTCTTTAGAATCCGGGCCCTGTTTATTACCAATTTAAATTTACATGAAGAGAATTTCATATATAATATACTAGCATGTGCCCTCGGCTTCGCCCGCGATAATTATTTCAAAAAAATAAAAAATTAAAGGCATAATAGTTAAATCATTATATTTATTAACACCTAAATCACGTGGACTACATACCACGATTAGATAGCATCGCCTGGTAAAAGCGACCTCAGATTCGAGTTCCTAGGTCCAGAAAACCCCTGTATAGTGAGTTTCGTCCAAATAAAACAATGTTTGACCATATTAGGGCTTACAACATTCAAGCGATCGCGAAAGTTTAATTTCCAAGGTATGACAAAAATAGACAAAGCCAACTGTAATTGTCAAACTTCCATTTAATTTAATTCCAAACCCATCTGAAACCCAATATGTTTTAATGTCAAATGTGATTTGGATTCGATAATTCTGTGTAAAAAGGGATTAAGTATTCTCAAAAACACTTGATTTTTTGCATTTAAAATCAGAATTTTTCAAAATCCTTTCTTAGTGAGCACCTACATTATGAAACGAAGATACTGTCAAAATTCCAAGTCTCTACCTGTTATAGTTTAGGCTCTACGTTGATTCCTGTCAGTCAGTCAGTCAGGACAAAGCCTTTTATATATATAGAGATAGAGAAGAGATTAAACTAAGAGGTAAAAAAAATCTTCGGGCAGAGGAAGTTACGTGTTTCACATCAGATTTAAAAAAGTTTTAATGTTAATCCATTTCTGTTCTGCGAGTTACTAGTTTCCTAGTTGCATGGAGCAACTAGATTGTTTTCCCAATTCCTCCTAAATAACACAGCTAAAATATCCCGCAGAGTTTTAATTTATTTAAATCTACCTATGGGATTTGTAATCCATTTATCTAGATGCTCGATAACACCTGAGTGTAGATAAATCACCTTTTAGATTGAATAGATAACGCTGCTTCTCTACTGTAGAGCAAATTAATTGAAGCTTTTATGCTCTGAAATTGATGTGTGGCAATTACATTTTGTGAATTCTATACAAATGACGTTTACACTGGATCTCTCTCATATGAAAGCGCACAATTTAATTACAACTAATTATTACAGTGTTGCTATGCATCTCCGAATCAGGTAGTAGCCATGTCCATGGTCAACTGCATCGGGGTTACGTCATAGCCGACTTGAATACATTCCTTACCTCATCTGCGAAACCAAATGAGTATTAGTGATAGGCTAAATAGTAAAAATCCCTTTAGCTAGGCCTACAGGCTGAGGTAGATTTCGAAGTGCTTTTGGTTTGATTTATTGTCGCTGCGCAGCAATCTTCTTCTTTAGCCTTGGCCTGAGAAACCCGCAATAATAACTGCAAAAAGGAGGAAAGAGCACTTTTTCAAACATTCAAATCTCGCCTTATACGAGAGCTATCGAGAAACTAGTTATTGATTTGTAGAGCTTTTCAACGATACCCCACAAGACGTGGTTTCAAAAATTTCGAATGTCCATCTCCCCCCCTCCACCCCCACTCGTACCCCCAAAACTCCCGAATCGTTGGTGTCACTGTGAACTCCATAGGGAGTACTCTAATTTATTCAAACAAAGTTTCCCTCTATACTTCATAGGGGCCGAGATATAAATGTCTCAAAATTTCAACCCCCTCCCCCGACCCTCCCTTGGGCCAATTTTGCTTATTAACGAACTTGTCCGAACTATTGGGCCCAGAAATAACATAATAAAATTTGGTTCAAATTTCTTCAAAATTACGGGCGTTGGTTTCGTATTAAGGAAGCATGAAACGTAAAGATAAGAAAGAATTTTTCGAAAGTCGTGATATGGTAAAAAAAAATAGGCAACGTTAAAGTTAGTTTAAACTAACCATGCGCCTGTTTTCATCCCCTATTACTTATAAACAAGTTTTCTGCTTCATGCTTTGAATGATATCTACCATATTTGGTTACTGTAATTTCGAAACTACCTAACAAAGGTGGCTACTTCAAATTCGGCCAAACAACTCTTACCAGTTTCCATCCCCCCTGCAATAGCATTTGAACAGGCGGAGAAATTCATATATCTGGGAGCAGTAATTACAGATACAAATAATATTAAAGCAGAGGTAAAGTGTCGGCTAAAAATCATGAAATCTTTATTTTTATGCAAGTCAAAAACTTGTATTTTCTCGTCTTCTGTCCAGGAATCTAAAAATGAAATTTTATAAGACAGTTATCCTGCCGGTTGTATTATATGGATGTGAGACATGGTCGCTTACTTTTTGGAGAAAACATAATCTGAGAGTGTTCGAAATCAGGGTGATTAGGAAAATATTTGGGCGTAAGAGAGATGAAAACGGAAACTGGAGAGAACTGTATAATGACGAGCTTCATAACCTTTACTCTTGACCGAATAACGTAAGGGTAATTTAATCACGGAGGATGAATAGGCTGGATATGTCGTGCGCATTTCGGAGGAAAGACAAATCTAAAAAATATTGACTGGGAGACCCAAAAGGAAGAGAGCACATGGAAGACCTAGACATAGATCTGTCTTATCCTATTGCCCCCAGTGGTGAGACGTAGGGCTTCCAAGTGAAGGTTTCTGTTACCTAGGTAAATTTTGTTATGCTTATTTTCCGAGAGAGGGCGGAGAACAGGCGATAAGCTCACCGCCTCACAAAACCGAAGGTATTACTTGGACGTGAAAGGACCGACGAATTGTGTTCAGAGGCTCTAAATTAGGCTTGGAGTTCTTTAAATTGCCGTAGATCTACGACTCGTGCCCCCAGCTTGAAGTCCCTGCCAGAGGACTCAGAAACCAGGATTATTACATTCTGAAAAAACCCATCGACCGCGGCCATGTTTGATCCCGTGACGTTTGGATCTAGAGTCGGGCACGCTACCCTAGACCATCGCGACCGACCCTAGACATAGGTCTGTCTGTCTGTCTGGTACCCTATGATCCCCAGGTGGGGCGAAGGGGCCTCCAATGGAGGTTTCATTACCTATACTAATTTTTGATATGTTTATTTTCCGAGAGAGGGTAGAGGGACAGGTGGTAAGCCCATCGCCTCGCAACCCCCCTCTGGAAACTAAGTATTTCTTGGACGTGAAAGGGCCGAGAAATTTTGTCCAGAGGCTCTAATTTAGGCTTGGAGTTCTTTTACGTGCCGTAAATCTACGACACGGGACCCCCAGCGTAAAGTCCCTCCCGGAGGACTCCGTGCCCAGGATTTTTACGTCCTGAAAAATCCATCGACCGCGGCCGGGTTTGATCCCGCGCCCTGCGGATCTAGAGGCGGGCACGCTACCTCTAGACCACCGCGGCCGACCTAGACATAGGTGGGAAGACAATATTAGAATAGATTTAAGGGAAGTAGGATTTGCGAGGGATAGTTGGAGTAAGCACAGAATAGGGTTCAATGGCGGGCTCATGTAAGCGCGGCATATATATTCTAGGGAACCTCCGGGTTTCATAAAATATATAGGGTACTCTTTAGCTTGCAGAGGAATTTGAGTAAGTAAGTAAGCAAGCATCTATAGTTACCGTATTTTGTTTACTGTAGTCTAATGTCGGAACTACCTGACGTAGGCTACTTGAAATTTGGCCAAACGACCCTTATCAGTTTTCATTCCCTATAAGTTATAGGTCTATTTAAAAATCTCCCCTTTGAAAATTTGCGAAGTTTATCGTTAAGCACTAAGCAAGCAAAAGAGACGAAATAGGCTGGAATATTTTTAGTCTAATTAAATCATTTTTGGGAGCGAAGTGTATTTTTATTTCCTTTTTTAATTCAGTCCCGAAAAGGTCGAATGAAAATATGAGAAAAGGAAGTAAAATATCCTCTAAAAGGAAGTAAAAGTTGGTGACGGGAATTTCTATATTTCTAAAAAAAAATCCGTAGGCCTATCAGGGTAGAAGCAGTGGGGAGCAAAATTCCCAGTCCCCTATAGAGATAAAACACAAACTTATTTATAAAGAAGTTTAATGGTACTCACTGTAGGCCTACATAGGCAAGCCGTTTAACGAATTACGCAAAATTCCTAACAACCACTAACGGAAATGATGTTTGTTAATTTAACCGGAAATAACTAACCTGAAATATATAGCCCTAGTTGGCTGTTGGCTAAATTTCTTTCCTTTCCGCATAATTTTGTGTATTTGAATTATCTTAAAAGAAAATATCAAACCGATTTGGCAAGTGCGAAATATTGCACACTTTGCAAAAGATGCTTAGTGTTGACCTTGGCATCACTATGCCCCCAGCAAGGACGAGTCGACCACGACTTCTTCACTGGATGACTGTCCCTGAATAATGTTATGTCTCTGGTGGACCAACTACTTCACAATATTAGATTAAGGAAATCGACATAACATGGCTGGAAAAAGCATAACTTCCTACTTAAATTATGTATTGGTTCACATTATTTTTATAATGAAGTCTATATATAGAACCTATGGTGCATGTAGGGAAAGGAAAAATAGCATGCATAAATTTTCATTAATTCTACGTATAATTATGATTAAATTTGTAGTCAATGTTGAAAATTATTCCTGAAGTACGGAAAAAAAAGACTAAGCTAAACTAAACTAAACTCCGTGGCGCTACATCCCTGGAGGGATTTGGTCAGCATGCCGACACCCACGGCCGTTAATTGTGGTTTTCATGACCGGAGCCGCTACTTCTCTATCAAGTAGCTCCTCAATTTGAATCACGAGGCTGAGTGCACTCCTTCCAGATATCTCCACCTCAGAAAAATCCGAGGAGGTACCGGGGATCGAACCCGGGCCGATGGATCGGTAGTCAGCGATGCTAAACGGTAAAAAAGAGCCTACTTAAATTCTGTATATTCCAGTGAACAGTTTTTACTTTATGTATTGTATGTGGGCTGCAGAGTTATTATTAATCATTAATTTAATTTATGTATAAAACAGTGTTCCGAAATACAGTATAGGCCTATGTCTCGGGGAAACTGAAGAGGGAGTATTAAATTCTGTATGGTTCTAGGCACTGTTATAGTTTTGCAATCATTATTGTGTTTTCTGTTAGGAAGTTATAAATTTATTAATCGTTAATTTAATTTAGGCAATGTGTTTATTTTAACACTGTTTCGGAATAAAGATTACCCGAAATTGAAATTACTTTTTTTAAAATTCAAGTTAACTTTTTTCCGAAATTGAAATTACTTTTTCCGAATATTGATTTACTTTAGAAATTCATTTTTGGAGTTTTTGTTTGTTTATTTGTTGTTTGTTGCTACCTACACTCTCGGTATAAATACCCCATGAACAAAATTTAAACAAAATCATATAATATCCAAAAGTTTTGTTTCCATATGATTTTCCGTTCTGGAGCTAGGCTATTCACAGACACACACATAAAGACATATTTCTGAAAAAAAGTATTTTTGGACATTTGTGTTAAAAAGTTCACTTCGAATTTGGGGGGTCGAAAACAGTACTTCTCTTCCTATAATGGGCCTACGTATGGCACGGCAGAGGAAGTAAAAATACAGATACTTCTCTGAAATTTTTCACACTGTAGACTACTTCACAATGTCTGTAACAAAACTACTAATACGATTTTTTGAACAGTCCTTAGTTTACAAAAATACTTAGTATAATGCGCCAATTTCTTTTCATATGCTACTTTACATTTTCCTATATAAAAACAGAAAGTGTAAATAAGGTTACAAAATCCGTCAGTAATTTTTGAAGCAAGCATCAAAGTATGTTATATAAAAACTTCAGGTTCATGAGGTATATTTGAGGTTCAGGTTAGAGGAGGTATATTTAATTTTAATAAAATCACTTTAATTAATTAATATCTGACAAATGAATAGAGATATTAAACTCAAATTTGAAATGTCTGTTCAGGTTTTAGTTGTGTCAGAGAGTTTAGAAAATCACTCTCAACACTTCTGTCATCCCTTAATGCTGTAAAATCGACATAGAATATCAGGATCGAATACAGTACATATTTCCTCTGCTTGTAGAATTTATTTTAGTTTATATATTTATTTAAACTTGTGGAGTTAAGATCATAAGGCCTTCTCTGCCTCTCAGCCAGGGAGAATGCATGCCATACGATACTACTAAAAGTAAAGTATTCCCTATACAGGTCATTGAGGCTCAGGGGGTTCCAGGAGGTTGAGGCTCCCAGATTTTAGACATTCGGCTCGTGAAGGTGGTAAGGGTTTTCAGCCTTACGCACCGGCCGCCTTTACCCCCAGGATTGCTCCTGGTACTCATTTCTGTTAGAGGCTGAGTCAACCCCAGCCAATTGAAAAACTCCAACGACCTCATCGGGGATCGAACCCGCGACCTTCCGGTTTGTAGCTCAGCGCCTCAGCCACTACTCTTCGGCGTACCACACAATAATCAACTTAATTATAATAGAGAAAACAATTGACCTAAAAGACAGAAGAAAAAGAAAAAACTAAATAATACAATGTTGAATATAAGTAACGAAAAATTCTAAAAAAAATTCTTATTAATATCAATAAGTGATCCTGTATAATAACTTGATTAAATTGCGCCTGAACTTAGGCCTATTGTGATATCGTTCGGCAGCTCCTGAGATTAGTTAGGCAATGAGTTCCAGAAGCGAATAGCTGTTGTTATTTGCAATACGAATAGTGTGAAGTTATGTACAGAGAAATGGATAGTAAGGGATCAGGTGAGAAAATAAAACTTTCAGGCAACACATCACACGACATCGGAAGAAGAGATCGATTTGCTTGGCGAGGATCCAGTAGCCGTATTGTTCCTTTAATTGACAACATGTCAAATGTAGTCTACTATCTTAGTAGCCTATTCTGTTCCCTCTCGTGACGTTGATTGAATTGTATTTCAAGTCTTTTATTCTGATCTGTCGATGTTTCCAATGAGCATATTTCCTTTCTTCTTCAAGAGCAGGATCCTTATTGAAAAAAAATATAATGCTAAACAGTCTGTCGTCAATCTTTGCAAATTGCTGCCGTAATAATTTTCAAGGAATAGCTTTGAAAGAAGTTCACAAGAAATTGTGTATGCTATACACGTAATTCCCCTTAATTTGTCATTTCTGAATAGACTCCACGTCTGCGCATTTAACAAAGCAAAGATGGCAGGAAATAATTAAGCTATACAAATAAAAGTGTAGGTAGCTTTCAGCTCTTAGTATGTTTTTCCATGTCACGACTTCGAATTGCGTTGTAAGCGAAGGCAAAGATTGCACAAGGGGTTCCGAAGTTCGTTCCTGTGAATCAGCCGGAGATTTTTTTTTATATAGGTGCGTAGATATTTAATACCTAAGATAAACTGTAAACATTTACATCTTCTTTAAATAGCAAGTTTCAGGTTTAATTTTATTAGCTTTATGTTAATTTTATATCTTTATTCGTAAATGTTTGTAGCAGAACGTTATAGGGTTCGAATGTTTATGACTTAAAAAAGTGGAAAATATGACTGCAAATATGCCCTTAAAATGACTAAATATGAGCCAAAAATCCTAAATATGACATAATAAAAGTAACGTATTTAAAAAAAAAAAATTCCAATTTAAAACGTTTAAAGACACTAAATTCTTACATCACATGAATTCAATCAGATAATCACTTTTGAAAAAACAATTTTGTGATTTACAGTTTTACTTGTAATTAACTTATATTTTTAAAGAATTTTCTCCGGTTTGCTCGCTTCATCAGCTCCAAATACTCGTAATATTTTGTAGACCTTGCGTGTCCCTATAAAATATGAACAATTGCATTAATTTTAAAACCTAAGTTACTTTTAATTTGGCATAAATATTAAATTAAAGAAATAAATTTCAAGTTTAACTCGTCACGTAGTATATACACTGTATAACGGTGCTGTTTTGCCGATTATAGGCCTATAACTGAAATATGACGTCAAATTACAAATATGCCCAAAATAAGACCAAGACCACAAAAACGACCAAAATATGACTTTATATGCAAAATAAAAACGGTCCGATTAGGATAACAAGCATGAAATTCGTGTTTAATTTGAGTCTTTTCTACGAAAATCTCTTCTGTACAGGTGACATCGCGTAAACGTTACAAGTGAACTTATTTCTCATTAAAGTCTGAAAATACTTTTACACCCTCTAACCCTCAATTCAACATACGGTAAGTGTAACGGGACAAAGCTGTTTAGATGTCATTGCCTTCATTTAAACCACCCGGCGGAGCCAACCCCTTTCGTATAAAAGAACTCAACATTCCTTTCTCTTCGCATTGTATATCTGGCTTCCAGCTACCCTCATTTTACGATGTAAAATCTGTGCCAAAATTTGTAGCTATCTTATCGGTTATAATGCCTTATTTATAACTATGGTATTCTGGCAATAGGCCTATTTACCATAATTTTAATTCTTTAGTGCAGCGTTTCTAAACCTTTTTGAACCCAAGGACCTCTAAAATGTCTAAAAAAAAAAAAAAAATTACGGACCCCTAATGTTAATCCCATTTTTAAAAGTAGGCTATATGTAGGCCTGTATTCTTAATACTTCAGGTATTAATTATAGGTCATTGTAACGAAATAAATCTAAATACTTTTTTTTTAATTGGACGGAAACAAAGTTATTGAATTGCAAAAATATTTAAACCGGACTTTTACTTCCACTTGCTTTATTGTATTTTTAAATTACGTCTGCGGACCATCTGCACCATCTTCGCGGACAACCAGTGGTCCGCGGACCATAGGTTGAGAAACGCTGCTTTAGTGTATTCGGACCATTAAACGCACCCAACTTTCAAGGGTCTGATTTCAAGGTAAAAAAGTGCGTCTTATGATCCGTATAATACGGTAATAATTTAGTGTCATTAAAAGCTCTAAATAGGAGCATTTATTTTTATAAAATATGTTCTTTTTTGAGGCCATATTTAGGATTTTTGGGTCATCTTCAGCCATTTTTAAGGGCATATTTACAGTCATATATTGCACTTTTTTAGGTCATAAACATCCGAACACTACTCATAAGTATATAATATTTTCCTAGTATTATCTGGGTATGGAAATGTTTGCCCTCCAGGGAGTTAGCGGTGGGATTGGCACGATCGCAGGGAGAAATACAGTTGCTGAGGATATTATCACTCGTAGCCTTGCTCTTGATAGGGCTTGAAACCTGGTTTAACGACGGCGATAGCGTCAGGAAGAAAAGCAGGCGGAATTAAGTTTCCCCTGGGGAGGTCCTCAGTTTGCTACTCCATGAAATGCATAGTAATGGCTGCCAACTTCTAAACAAGTAGCGAAAGTACTCGAGGTAATGCTCATATTATACTCACAAACTAAAATTAATTTTTGCTTGCACTTAGCTAAAAGTCTGGTACAGGATAAGTGCTCTGTGCACGTTAACGGTATTAGTGTTTGATGGGGGATTAGTGAGGTCTATTTTATTTTGACTATTTATCTCATAAATCATTGATCAATCCAGTATAAATATATGTGGAATTTCAACCAATCGCAAATGTCTATCGTCATAATTTGATCTACCACTTATACGAAGGAAATTTTATTTTTTGCAGTTTTCTCGTAAACTGCTGTAACTATTTTGTTTAATACTTATTTGTTAATTCATTAAGAGCTATTCTGCTTGCATGAAGTGTTTTATATTTAACATCCTTTCCATTCCTGAGTTTGTATTAAATATTGTGCGACTGTAATATTAACCAATAAATGTATACTGATAATTTATTCGTGAAATAAGTGGATATTAACTTACTTAGGAGTTAGGCCAATCAGGCTATAAACAAAATATTACGGCAGACTGGAGATAATTCACACAGAACGTAATTGTTATTTACGTGGTAGGGTACAGTATAAAGTAAATAATATATATATATATATATATATATATATATATATATATATATGAGTCTAATCCATAACTGAGCAACTGAGGGGAAACTTTTAGTACCCCACCCATGCTGTGACGTATGAAACCTACTCTTCATTTTCAGTGTCACGTTGAAACTGCTTTATTCTGACGTCAAGGGCTACTGTAGTGGGAGACATTACCCCACCGCACAGTGGCACAATATGCACCAGTTGCGCACCCGTGCGAATCATTGTGGTAACTGTTTTCTAAGCAGTCCGGCACGGAAATTTTAGCAATATTTAAAAATGTTAAACTAATAACTAATGAAGTCTGTCATGAAATTTTAACCACTTATTACAACACGATAAAAAATGTTTCTGAAGATTTTAGATTTTCCAATTGTGTCCTTTCTGAGATATTTCAAATTGAAAATACCTGATTTTAGAAAAATAGCAATGTTTGAAACCCCGTTTAAAAAAAGGATGTAACTCTCAGATCTGAAACTTTTTAGGGAAGTAGTATACTGTACTATAAACACTACATCCAGAAAAAAATTAAGGTGATTCTTAGTTTTATCTTTAAAAATTTAATTTTAAAGAAGATTTTGATTTTGAAAACGTTAACATTTATCTATTGTTTTCGTTTATTAAGTAGGCCCATATACTGGACAGAAAATATTGTACAGTTTATGATCTTTAACGTGGTTTTTGTTTGAACCAAATAGTCTATCTTTAAAAACCAAGGAGCTATAGAGTTTAATGCAAACCTCTGTAAAATGCAAAATAGTCTGACACAGCAATACAGAATGGCAGCTCACAAAAAATATGAATATCTAAAAAAGTAACGAATAGGCATACTTTTTTCAACTGTCTGAGTATATTGCAAACATAGGTAAAAAATAAATAAATAAATTTTGTCAGCAACCTTTTCAAATTAAGTTGGTTCATTTAATATAAATTGACCTCACCTGGTTAGCAACCGGAGCACAGTATTTCATTATTTTTTAAAATTTTATTGATTTTTTAATAATAATAATAATGGACATTACAGGTAGAAAATCTAATTACAATGTCCATGACAAAAATACAACTCATTCATGCAATACAATAAAAACAAAAGGATATGAATACACAAAAAGACGTTACTGTAATTTAATCTAATTTCATAGTAATCAATTTAGTGAACTTAAAAATTAGTGATACACGTGAAGGTAACATTAAAGAAAATTGTTTTTATCATGTAATGTTTCATTAAGCGTGTGTAATAGGATAAGCTCTATACATAAAATGCGCTATAGCCCGAATTTCCGTAAAATATGCAGATGGCGATAGGATAAAAAAAAATCGCCTGCCCGTTGACTTCCAGGCTGGACGTGCGGTTTAATTTGCGAAGAGTATTACAGCCCACTGCTGTGAAATACGATGCGGAAATCTGCCCTGTAATACAGCATGTTGATGCGTAGACACACATATACACACAGGCCGACTTCCGCACGGATCCCATTTAAATCTCGTTTGGCTCGCATTAGAGCAGTCATTAGGTGGCCATGTCAATGCGGAAAAAACTAGTCCCCTGTGACACAATGGAGACTACACTGTGCAGAATTCGTCTCTAAATGATAGCCCATAAGTAATTAAGTCCATTGTGCAAAAAAAAGGTGTGAATTTTTATTCCACGTAATCTCGTTTGTAGGAAGCTATCTACGTTACGTTTTATCATATATCTATATTAATAAAAGGAAGTGTCTGTCTTCCTTCTGTCTGTCTGTCTATCCGCGATGCCCAGCGAATTCTACTGAACGCAGAAAACTGAAATTTTAAACATAGGTGGACTGAAGGGTCGGAAAATGCACCTCGAAGTCGGAATTTTAATTTTCGCTTTCGTTCGTGAGTTATGAGTGAAAAACGGGCAGAAAACGTGTATTTTTTGCGTTTTCGAAGCATCAGTTTTCAATGTCAAATCAGTTACAGTCGGCATTGGCTATTCTTGTCATACCTTGGACATAAAACCATCGCGATCGCTTGAATGTTGTAGCTCAAGCTGGTCGATTTATTTGTTTATAATGTCAAGGCACGCAGACATATGAAATTTTCAACCTACACCGAAGAAGATTATTATTATTATAAGAGGGATAATCAATATGGGCCTAAATAAGGTCAAACATTGTTCGACTTGGACGAAACTCACTATACAGGGATTTTCTGGGCCAAGGACCTCGAATCTGAGGTCGCTTTTACCAGGCGACGCTATCTAATCGTGGTATGTAGTCCACGTGATTTAGGTGTTAATAAATATAACTATTATGCTCTAAATTTTTAATTTTTGAAATAATTATCGCGGGCACATGCTAGTCTATAATAATAAAAGGTAATTATCTTTCTGTCTGTCTATCTTTCTTTCTTTCTGTCTGTCTGTCTGTGTGCGATGCCCAGCGAAATCTACTGAACGCAGAGATCTGAAATTTTAAACGTAGATGGACTGAAGGGTGGACGAATGTACCTGGAAGCCGGATTTTGCATTTTTTCTTTCGTTCGCGAGTTACGAGTAAAAAACTGTCAGAAAACGTGATTTTTTTCGCTATCCAAGCATCAGTTTTTAGTTACCGGTATACATTTCATTTGTCAAATCAATTGCAGATGGTTTTGCCTTTTTTGTTATGATTTGGAAATAAAAGTGTCGCTTAATTTTGTAAGTCCACTATGGTCGATTCATTTTTGCAGACATCTGAAATTTTCAACCTACACGGAAGAGGGATAATGAATATAGGCCTAAATGGACAAACATTAATCGATTTAGACGGAACTCACTATGCAGGGGTTTTCTGGGCCAGAGAACTCTAATCTGAGGTCGTTTTTCCCAGACGGCGCTTTTTTTTATCGTGGAATGTACTCTAAAGCCAGATTTTTAGCTGTTTCTTTATAACTCTAAATCGTTTAGTTTATGAATGATTCACATGTAAGTGCTAGCTAACTATGATATTTTAACTTAATTATCCATTCATAGTCATGGCAGTCATATAGTCCAATCTTATAAAACCTAAAAATTTCTAAAAATGCTATTCAAGTAAAATACGATAAAATAACAATAACAATTATAACAATTAATCTAATTATTATTATTGTTCTACTAAAAATCGTTTTAAACGTCTGTCTACATTTTGCATCTTGCTCATTATTGCCAATATATTATTTCGTGAGATAAAATATAACATTGCGTTTTGTAATTTTGTCATTTTGTACCTCATTGTCCCGGTAAAGGAAATCTTAAGAGAACCGAAATTCCTGGTTTCTTTAGAAGCAAATTAAAGGCATTCTTAAGAAGCTTACACACGCAGCGTGTTTACTCCATCAAGATGCCGAAAGTGAAATATTTTAAAAGTTGATTGAATAATTGAAAAACGTTCCAATGAGTTTGTGTAGTTGGAAATGACAGGGTATTTCTAAAACTAAGCAAGAAGTAGTCGTAAAGTGGTTCAGAGCCATGGAAATTTAAGTAGAAATAAAATTAATAAACATATTGTTCAGTGTTTATTGTACTTATTATAGTGAAACTGGAAAAAAAATGTGCTTGGAAAGCCACGCGACAGAAGTGAAACTTGTTTTAATGTTTGGATTTTTTCAGTTTTGGTTATTTCATTTTTTCAATTTTGGATTGTATGACTTTTTTAATATTGGGTTTTTTACTTTTTAATTTTTAATTTTAGATTTTTTACATTTTTGATCTTTTAATTTTTTAATTTTGGATTTTTTAAATTTTGAATTTTTGTATTTTTTAAATTTGGATTTTGGGTTTTTTAAATTTGGATTTTTCGAATTTTTTAATTTTGGATTTTTTGAAATTTTAGAATTGTGAATTTTTTAGTTTTGGATGTTTTTATTTTTTTAATTTTGAACTTTTTATACTGGTGAAGGGCTCACCACGTCACCAGCTCGAAGCAGCCCCCCACTGGTACCTGATACCTTTCCCCCGCGCGCTCCTGTAATTTATTTTTTTAATTTTTAGGGTTTTTAATTTTGGATTTTTAGATTTTTTAATTTTGGATTGTTGGATTTTTTATATTTTGATTAAGCCTAATCATTGAGTTGATTGTTTTCTGTGCAGTCCGTTCCATCACAGCCCTACTAATCTCGTGACGATTGTGTTCGTAACGTAAGTTTGGGTTTGCTCTCGATTTACTCCTAGCGCAACTAAAAAAGTTTCACTTCAAAAATTGTCTAAAATGTTGAAAAAACTGAAGTGAAACCATTTCAACATGTTTAAAAACTTAAAACAGAGTTTATAAAAATCCGGGCCCTATTCATCACAGTCATTCAGCCAACCAGCTATAACAGTCTTCAGGGATTTAGCCATGATCAACAATAGTAGACGTTTACCTTTGATAATGGGGGATGCTTCTTTCTTTAATGGATAACTGAAAGCAGTCCATGTCGGAGACGATAGAGAACAACTCGTCTGTTGTTCGCTGAGAACAGTTTGTACTCCATCACTTATTGACATAGCTGAAGGCTGTCGTAGCATTGTTCCACAGTGTCTTATTTGTTGCTCTGCTCCCCAGGGAAGCTGGATCGCTATAATCCAGAAAATTGACCTGGAATTGAAAGACCTTCATTTCGCTTGAGTACATACGAAAATAGGAAACGTGGAAGACACGATGTTTATTTTTATTTCCTTTCATCATAATTTTGAAGTATAGCAGTAAGAAATCTATAGAGATAAGTCCAGTTGATCAAGAGAATTGTTTAAATATTGGCCATTGAGAATCGTACTACATTAATACGAGGCGCGTCCATAAAGTTAGTTTCGCTGAGGCCGTTTACAGAAACAAAACACAATATCGTGGACATATATATTCTAACAGATACAGCAAGTATTCAGGTATTATTCAACATATTCGCCACCGGAATTGAAACATTTGTCATATACCGTGGAACCAACTTTTGAATACCTGTGTCCAAGAAGTCTGTCGCCAGGTATTTGAACCACTGTGTGACAAACATATCCGCTTCTTTGTCATTCCCTGTCATTTCTTGAGGTGTAGGAAAAGATGAAAATCACTGGGAGCGAGGTCTGGGCTGTAGGATGGATGTTTAAACACCTCCTAGCAAGTCGTCTGCAGGAGACATGCTAGGAGGTGTTTAAACACCTGTAATCGGATTACAGTAACAATTCCTTTTTTGGTCCCATTTACTTGTAATCAATTCTTTTTAAAAAATGTAATTTCTACTTGTAATTTGCTTCTGGGAATAAAATTGTATAATTGTAACAATTTAGTAGTCGTTAGTATTAGTATCATTCTCACTTGCTATATCATCATCACTGTTGTTTTTGCAACTATTATTCAAATTAGAGTTAATATTAACAAAAGTCACTCAGTGTTTCTGAAAATAGCAAGTCGTCTGCAGAAGTTCGGCTGGGAGGTGTTTAAACATCCACCCTAAAGCCCTGACCTCGCTCTCAGGGCGAGGTCCATCTTTTCCTACACTTCACAAAATGTCAAAGCATATTTAAGTTATCGCGCGTACAGACATACAAATAGACAGACGGACATTTTCCCGTCCCCCACACAATCTCATAAAGTGCCGTTCTGGCACTTAATAAGTAAACAACTTACAGGAATAACTCATATTAAATACCAGATCTCATTCACTAATAGAGGAAAACCCACTCTCTTTATGTCAATATTCATAGAGAGAACATAGTTACTAATTAGAGGTCTCACTCTAGGTAACATCAAGTTTATTTGGCGTCTCAGACGCAAGTGAAACCATTATTATCCATTATGCTAACTATAATATTAACATTTAATGAGCTTTAAGTTCCAACCCCAAGACGTTTTATAGCAGCAGAAACATGTTTCTGTAACTGCTATTATGCCAGACTTCCCTCTGGCATCTGAAATATATTTTATTATTAATACTGTAGGCGTGTACCTAGCCATTAGGATAATTCGCTGCATTATTCCCCCAACAGTCTGCTTGACAGCTGACATCACTAATTCATGAAAGCAAGTTTAGGCTCTGTTCCGTATTCTTGTTCATTCACGTTCCTATTATTGACATAACACATTACTGTTCATATTGTTCTTCCTTCCTGACCCAACTTGTAAGAGAAGTTCGTCGCATTTCTTTCATTAACTTTCGCATAAACTCTGAGACACAAACTTGGACTTTGTAAAGTTCTAAATTAATGTTTAATTTTACCTCATTCGCTGACGAATAAGTGTTTACGGGATTGATCTGGCCCAGGATCGAACCCGCTGACCTGTAAACAGAAAACTAGTGACTTACTTACTGCTCCGGCATGTGTATTTGTCTCTCAAGTATAGCCCGAGAGTCTAGTGCACCAACACTAATTTGCTGATGGGGGTGATTCCGGGGGTGCCAACATCTACTGGTTGGCATTTTTAAAAATTCAGCTGTGTTTATACTCATTTTAGCTGCGAGGCCATATCAGAAGATCGCGATGTACCTTATGTCTATACAGTAGGGAAGGCCATGGAACTATTGATTGTCAATTGTTTCCATTATTGGTGTATTTTTAGGAGTAAATTTCAACTGATGTTAATTTAAATGGATATAATACAAGATGGACCGCCGGCGTGGTCGCTGACTACAGATCCGTCGGCCCGGGTTCGATCCCCGGTACCTCAGAGTTTTCTGAGGTAGGATGGTCTGGTAGGGGTACACTCAGCCTCGTGATTCAAACTGAGGAGCTACTTGATAGAGAAGTAGCGGCTCCAGTCATGGAAACCACCATTAACGGCGTGGGTGTCGGTATGCTGACCACATGCCCCCCCAATCCTGCCATCTGCCTATGGTAGATGACGCAGCGGTCGGGTGGTAGGCCTTGTCCCTTCAGGGATGTAGCGCCACGGAGTTTAGTTTAGTTTTTGTAATAAAAGATGAAATGGTGAGGATGATTCAAGGTATGTAAATATCCAACTCGGCTTTGCCTTTAAGAATGGGGAAACCTTGGGGGAAAAAAATTGGCCGGCCGCGGGATTTGAGCCTGGGACATCCCGAATGCAAGTTCAAGAGGTTACTATCTCGGCCACATTGCTCGTTACATGCTTTATAGGCTAATGAATGAAATAAAAGATTTCCGGGGAACAGAATGCTGATGACTTCAGCGACTGGTGCTTTCCCTTGTTATCTATAAAAATTATCAATGCATATTTCTTAATGCCACAGTAGCATGTTTGTGCAGTAATTGACCATGATTAAGTCCCGGAATCAATTAAGTATGCTCTATCATTTAAGTAATTATAATAAGTTACTTTAAGTTTTCTTATTAGCTGAATTATATTATAAATAAAAAATAAAAAAGTAATAGAAGTTGTATAAATCGCATTACAAAACTTGAAGAGAACAAGGTCAGTGCTACAGATTTTGGTAAATTGAAATTTAATGAAGTGAAACGTTACTTTAATATTGTACAATCAGTTCCGAAAACATTATTCTATGTACTGTCAATTACTATACGGTCGTTTCTCAAAAGATTCATTTAGCCAAGTATGCTGTAAATATTTGAATTAACTGAGATATGCAGAATATTTAAAATCTGTCAGATATTTAAAATGCGTAGAATTAAAATATGCACAAATATTTTAATAGCAAGCAAACGTGATGCATTATTGCAAAACAAGCAAAATAAGTACGTTCATTTATTTATTGCTATCCGAAAAAACGAACTCCACGCTATTGGGACCAGCATTAACGAAGTTTTACTCATTTCTAGGGTTCGGATGTTAATGAGCTAAAAAAAGTGGAAAATATGACTGATGATATGCCCTTAAAATTATTAAATATGACCCAAAAATCCTAAATATGACGTAATAAAATAACGCATTTTCAAAAAGTAAATGTTCCAGTTTAAAACGTTTCAAGACACTAAATTCTTACATCACATGAATGCAATCAGATAATCACTTTTTAACAATTTTGGTGATTTACACTTTTACTTGTAATGAACTTTTTTTAAAGAATTTTCTCCTGTTATCTCGCTTCATCAGCTCCAAATACTCGTAATATTTTGTAGACCATGCGTGTCCCTATAAAGTATGAACAGTTGTATTAATTTTAAAATTAATATTAATATGGCATAAACATTAAATTAATGAAAAAAATTAAAATTTAACTCGACCATGTAGCAGGGGCGTATTCAGAGGGAGGGCTGAGGGGGCTGCAGCCCCCTCCGAAACGTTAAGTCATGCTAATATGTTGCACATGAGGGCACTTTAATTTCTTAGATTGTACACAGTTTAATTGCAATTGTAGAAAATTCAACCTGGCTCGAAAGTTCATGAAATGTCATCATTTTCTCCGAGACATCACAGACAATGCAGGGTGTAGTATTATAAAATACTTAAATCTTGACCATTGTTAATTTTTTTGCACTACTTTTTAAAATATGTAGTTAGAAATATTAAGTCATTTTTTCAATTCTTCTTGTCATATTTTCATAAATTTAAGGTCATTTTATAGGTCATTTTCAGGCATTTTTAGGTCATCCACTTCTGACCCTATGATAATATTGTTAGGCTTATCACAGCCCCTCCCGAAAAAAATCTTGGATACGCTCCTGCCATGTAGTACATACACTGTATAATTGTGCTCATTTGCCGAATTTGTAACTGAAATATGACGTTAAATTACAAATATGGACAAAATATGACCAAGACCACAATAAAGACCAAAATAGGACTTTATGAACCATATAAAAACGGTCCGATTAGGATAACAGGCGTTCAAGTCCTGATTAATTTGTGTTCGCGGCTAGAACAGAGATCAGGATAAAAATATGACATGTCATAAACATCCTAATTCTACTCATTACTGTAATACCGGTAGTAATTCATTTAAACTTTCTGCCATGGACGGGAACAGTGCACCCACTCTAGAAGGTGCTTCAGTCGTAGCCTATGCTTCGTCACAGAGCTCTTTTGTCAGTTTTTAAGTGAACGTAAAACCCTCAAATTTATTAGCTTACAGTAATTGGTTCATTAGGGAAGACATCCAAACAAACAATTCATTGTGTGGGGAATGATTGTGTTGATCCCTAGTTTACATGCTAAATATCGGACTGTGTAGTCACACTAAAACCTTTCTGATTTGCTTACACTCAGCTCTGCAAATGTTTAGATTCGCTCGAGGTAGTTGATCTTTCCTTTAATAACAGTTCGAGTCGCGATATAAAAATAGTCAAAGTTGTCACTATCGTGGGCGTTTGGAAGCAATGTCATAAATTCGAAACTTTTCAGCGAGATCAAGCGAGTAGCATTTGCACCTGTTTACCTTCCAACTTGTTAGGTAGATTTCGAAGAAAAATCTACCTATTGCAATCGATACCATGTCATGACTTTCGAAAAATTCTTTCATATCTTCACGTTTCATGCCTCCCTAAGTACGAAACCACCGCCTGTTAAAAAAAAAAATTAAATATCCCCACATTTACAAAAGAAAAGTTAGTTCCCATGACTTATGCCCCATATGTCCTAAGTATTTATTTGTCATATAGAACAGTAAAAATAGCTGCAGACATAGTCATACATTAATGCAATAAATGTATAAATATATAAAAATAGTAGGCCTATAAAAAAATTAAAAGGCACAAGTAAATGGTTTTCCGTTTTTAGCCTTAGCGTGGAAGATACCAATAAAATTGACACTTGAATCCGTTTAGTAAATTAAGCAATTATTCCTTAAGTATTTCAGTTCCCCTTAAGCCAGACATAATGATAATTACATGATGGACGAAGCAGTCATATTGGGATGCTCCATGAGGACGGCCTCGGATATTGAACTGTAAATCCAGGGAAGCTTCTGTCTGCATACGCATGCGTAGTATACTCAAAGACTCACCTTTTAACATTCACTTGATTGCAAGGTATGTTTGCATGCAACACATTCACACAACTCTACATGCACTAGCCCAATGCAATATTGTTCACTTTCGACACCTGAACCGCATCCGGCACGAATGACATTCGTGCCAGTACATTAGAGCAGCGTTTCTCAACCTTTTTGAACCCGAGGACCTCTAAAATGTCAAAAAAAATTTTACGGACCCCTAATTTTACATCCCATTTTTAAAAGATTCTTAATATTTGGGGTATTAATTATAGGTCATTATAATGAAATACGTGAAAAAATTTACTTCTTTATTTTCCACTTGCTTTATGATATTTTTTTTTATTTTGTCTGGGGATCATCTGCACCATCTGCAGGTTGAGAAACGCTGCATTAGAGTATACTGAGGTATCACATAAATTTGTGAGAATCTGTATGTAACTTCGAAGTGGTAACTTCGAATGTAGCAGCGATTCAACAAAAATAGTTAACTTTATCTTCCCATCACCCCAACAATTTTTTTCTTTCTCTTTCGTAGTTTCCTGTCCCTTATAGGGACCTTTATGCGGCCCGCGCCGCCCGGTCCTTACCGGGCCCTGTCCGGAGAGGAATCAACTAAGAATCACAACACAGACATACTTTTTTGACCAGACAAGGTCATGGAGGGCCTCCCCGGATGATTGATCAGCCCAATGCCGGGGCCACCTCCGAGACAACACGAACACATAGGACGAGATACACTATTCACACACACACACACACTCTCCGAACAAGGCGAGGATGGGTTGATGGGCAGATGATATCCGGGGACCACAAGGGCCTAAAGTTACCTAACATTTCTCTCACAGGTGAGGAAAAACCCCGGAAGAAACCTCACCCGGGTAACTTGTCCCGACCAGGAATCGAACCCGGGCCCGCTGCGTGAGAGGAGCGAACGCATCCCCTGGACCCAAACAAAATAATATATAATATTACTATTTTACTAATTGGGCTGGGGTTACGGTATAAAAACAAACTGGTCCATGCATCAGATCTTCAAATCAGGCTGAAAATGATATTTTCCCGGACGCGAATCCATCAATGGGAATGTTAATCTACACAAATTTTATTAACAAAATATCCTAAATGAAAATTCATGACAGTATATTATCCTGTTGGTTTTATTATATGGACGAGAGACGTGGTACCGGTACCTTTCTTTTTATTTAGGGAAGAACGTAATCTAAGTGTGTTCAAAAACAGGGAGCTATTCGGACCTAAGAGATATGAAAAAAATGCATAATGACGAGCTAAACCTGTACTCTTCACCGAATATAGTAAGGGTAATTAAATCACGGGGGATGAAATGGACTGGGCATGTTGCGCGCATGGAGAAGAAAGAAATACATATATATATATATATATATATATATATATATATATATATATATATATATATATATATATATATATATAGGCTATATCTGGGAGGCTCAAAGGGAAAATACAACTTGGGAGATCTAGACATAGATGGGAAGACAATATTATAATAGACTTAAGGGAAGTAGGGATTGTTGGATGGAGTTGTCACAGAATTAGGTTGAATGGCGGGCTCATGTAAGCGCGGCAATGAACCTCCGGGTTCCATAAAATGTTTAATATTCCTTTAGCTTGTTTAGGAATTATCTATTGTCATTGAATCAGTAAGTATGTAGCCTAGATACACAACATTATTACAACTGTACGCCTAAGAAATTTGAAACCTATATTAAGTGACAACTGATAGTTTCACGAGAAAGTAATTTTGAGAGGGATGGTAGCTTAATAGGGGGAGGTATAAAATGTAGTGAAATTCGTGGTAATGAACATGCGAACAAGTTAAACAACATCAGAAAAACTTTTCCTGGCTGTTTCCCCTTCATGCTAAGGGTCAAGTTGGATTTGCACTCACTTAAAATTTACTCCTTCAGTTTTAATGATGAACCAGCTTACGAGTGCGTGTATCTAAAGTAATGGCATTATAAAAAATTCACAGTCGATCATCTCATTCGTTATTGTCTGTCGAGTACATGTATCTGTTTATTAAGCCATAATAGTCTGTCATATCATTTCAGTAGTGTTGTTGTCTTAATTAACTTTTTTTCTTTTGTTTTAGGTAAGTGTGGTTGCATCCATTCCTAGTGTTCTTAGAACACGTACCCGCTTTTGTAAGTACATGTTCCGACAGTTTTATCAACTTTTTGTTTTGTTTTATTTTTCCTAGGATTGTGTCAGTATCCCCCTTATTAGGATTTAAAAAAACTTTGTAATTTATTGTAATCTATTTTAGCATGCTAAAGTGTAAAATCTAGTTTCATAGCCACTAATTTTTTTTTTTTAGTAAAGCAGACTATATTGAAATGAAACATAACGTTTACGACATTTTTTTAAATTAATGATTAAAAATACAATTTATTACAAACTTAAATAGAAGTGAATTTTGGTTTGCGTGCCTTTTTTAGGTGTGTTATAGGATTGCTATGAAGCCTATTGCTCTCGTTCAAGTGTCCTACTGTCAGTCCATCCACAGATGAACAGTCCTTGCGGTCTTATTTGTCATATAGAACAGTAAAAACTAAACTAAACTATAAAACTATAAAATCTACACGTTTGATTTTTATGGAATGTGTAAAATTGGGGGGACCTATCTATTATTGTGCCAGATTGCAAACATGAAATTAATTAGATGTTTGACAGGGTTATAAGAAAAGGAATTACGGGGCTCATATTTTGAAAATAGGCGATATTGCAATGTTGCACTGATACATGGCCGCTGGCTGGGAGGAACTCTTAACGCTCTATTGGCAGTTTGGTAAATAATTTAAATAATAATTTATTATCGTATTAATTTGCATTGCCTGAGATCTATTTTCAAAATGATTAACTCCAGTAAATCACTATTAATGACTATTAACTTAGCCTACATCGATATTTGTAGTTTGGAATGTAGGCCCCCCCCCCAAAAAAAACTCAAATTTTTTATTCAGTAATTTTGTTTTTTTGACACATATTTAAATTCATGTGGTTCCCTACTAACTAAGGACAGAAAGTTAAGAAAAATCATGTTTTAAATTTTCTATTACTCTATAAGCTCGTGTTAAAATGTGTACAAGCCACGAAATAAATAAATAAAGAAAATTGATTTCATTTTGCATAATGTTATATATTTTGTTAATTGTGGAATAATGCATCATGTTTACCTGATATTAAAATATTTGTCCATATTTTATTAATTAGTCACATTTTGAAGGCCTATTTTTGACAGATTTTTAAGTATGAGCATATCTCTGCTAATTCAAACATTTACAGCATATTTGGATAGTGAATGTTTTGAGAACAGACTATACAATAATTGACATTACATAGCCTAATGTTTTCGTTACTGATTGTATAATATTAAACGGACGTTTCGCTTAATTAGTTTTCAGTTTACCAAATTGCGTTGTATTTACCGTTCTTTTCAAAAGTCAGGAAATGCAATTTATACAACTTCTGCCATTTTCTGTAATGTATTGTAATTCAGCTAACAAGAGAACTTCAAGTATTAAAATAATTTAAAATTTAATATTTCGTTGGTTCCGTAGCATATTTTAGAAAATTTCGGGCATATTCGCATGCATATTTCATCAGCTGATATACATTAACTTCCGGTCCTTGCTAATAACATTAAATTATTCCAAATTTGACCGTATAAATGTGACAGATTAATTAATGTTCTGGGTGATTTCAAAATTATCTAACTTAATTCCTATCTTCTCCTTCCAGACTGGCATTTCTAATTTAATAAAATAGTATTCGACCATAGGAGAGAACTATTTAGTTTGCAACACTCGTGTTCTAGGTGGGGTTCGGACTGGAAATGGCGAAGTCTAGAGAATCGGGTCAACGTGTAAGCTGTAAGGTCAATGAGGTCGGCAATAAAGAGCAAAGTGCCCCGCCGTTGCCATTCATCCCTTATCGAATTAAGCTGCAAGCGGTCACGGTGCTCATGATATGTGACATGGAAACTGAATTAATAAAATTCCTCTGTCAAGTTCACACGAAATTCATCTCCGTGTTTAATATCGGGTCTCTCATAAAATTAAATAGTTTCTTGGTGGATGATTAGTGAAAATACTAACAAAATTTGAGCTAGTTTTATTCCCGGAAAAAAGAGGAATAAGACAGGATGCTATTTGTCGCCCACAGTGTTAATATAGCCTATATGGAGAATTTTTAATTGCAACTCAAATCAACTAAAACCAGCGGCACTACATTCTTTGTTATGTCTAGACCTGGGATTTTAAGGCAAATGCCTATTCAGCCATTTCATAATAAATGGGAATTTTTCCTTCAAAGACAGAAGTTTTAAAATTATTGTAATTGGGTGGTCAAATATAAGTTTAAAACCTCAGATTCACTGAATATTAAGGACTTAGGTGTATTTGAAGTGGTTTCATGTGTAAAATCTGTCGATTTACTTATTTATTGCGTTGAGTTAATTTTTTGCCATTTTTAGCATGATTTTAACACTCTTTAATACCAAGAGTCAAGAGTAATCAGCTATGTCCATTTGTGTGGTAACTGCTATGTAAAATAACAAACAGTGACGTTTTGTCCCACCCGTAATGGTGATAGTTTTGTTAAATTATTATTGATGAGTTAAATAAATGTTCTGACAACCTGGAAAAAGTTTATAATTTGTATTTAATCCCTCATACCTTCATTAATAACAACATTAAGACCCTAACAGTAATAGTAGAACAGCAAATGAACTTTTGTTTTGCATTATTAAAATCAGTGTCCAAATTATGTCCCACCCGTAATGGATTTTGGAAAACATATTTAAAATCTTTAAAATAAATAAAATAAAATAAAATAAAAACCACTTCAAATAAAATAAATTTTGCATGTAGTGTGGAGGAGAAGGCATAGTAAATTTTACAGAATGTGAAGAACAAATTCTAGTTTATTATTTATGATATGTAATAAACAAACATAGTTTTTATAATTTGCTAGAATGTCCTACCCGTAATTATGAAATGGCTCTTTTTTGTTCCTTATGAAATAACATGAAAATTTTAACATATGTTGAGGTTTCATGATAAATCACTTACATTTACAGATTTTTATAGTGCCCTAAAATGCATATTTGGACCTTTAGAGCCAATTTTACAATTTTAGTGCCCAAATGCCTATTTTGTACATCTATATTAATAACAAGAAGTGTCTGTCTGTCTGTCTGTCTGTCCGTCTGTCCGCGATGCCCAGCGAAATCTACTG
The DNA here is from genome assembly GCA_964059195.1 of Ectobius pallidus. Lineage (NCBI taxonomy): Eukaryota > Metazoa > Arthropoda > Insecta > Blattodea > Ectobiidae > Ectobius > Ectobius pallidus. The sequence goes on from CAXKWD010000008.1 coordinate 152,399,467, forward strand.
AACGCAGAGTTCTGAAATTTTATACATAGGCGGACTAAAGGGTCGGAATGTGCACCTCGTAGCCGGAATTTTAATTTTCGCTTTCGTTCGTGAGTTATGAGTGAAAAACTGGCAGAAAACGTGCATTTTTTTGCGTTTTAGAAGCATCAGTTTCAGTAATAAATTTCAATATCAAATCACTTACAGATGGCTTTGGCTATTTTTGTCAACATACCTCATAGCCTACCTTGAAAATAAAAGCAACGCGATCGCTTGATTTTGTAAGTCCATCCTAGACGATTCATTTGTTTAGAGTGTCAAGGCCCACAGACATATGACATTTTCAACCTACACGGAAGAAGGATAATCAACCCTAAATATGGTCAAACATTGTTCGATTTGAACGAAACTCACTATACAGGGGTTTTCTGGGCCAAGGTCGCTTTTACCAGGGGACGCTACCTAATCGTGGAATGCACTCCACGTGATTTAGGTGTTCATAATTATAATGATTTAACTATGCTCTTAATTTTTAGTTTTTAATTTTTCAAACAATTATCGCGGGGGAAGCCACGGGCACATGCGGGCACATGCTGTTTGTCTGTCTGTCCACGATGCCCATCGAAATCTACTGAACGCAGAGATCTGAAATTTTAAAGATAGATGGACTGAAAGGTGGGCGAATGCACCTCGAAGCCGAATTTGTAATTTTAGCTTTCGTTCGCGAGTTATGAGTGAAAAACTGGCAGAAAACGTGATTTTAGCGCTGTCGAAGCATCAGATTTCAGTAATACATTTCAATGTCTAATCAGTTGCAGTTGGCTTTGGCTATTTTTGTCATACCGTGGAAATAAAAGCATCGCGATCGCTTGCATGTTGTAAGCCCACGCTGGTCGATTCATTTGTTTAGAATGTCAAGGCCCGTAGACATATGAAATTTTCAACCTACACGGAAGAGGGATAATCAACATAGACCTAAATATGGTTAAACATCGTTCGATTTGGACGAAACTCACTATACAGGGATTTTCTGGGCCAAGGAACTCGAATCTGAGATCGCTTTTACCAGGCGACGCTATCTAATCGTGGTATGTAATTCACGTGATTTAGGTGTTAATAAATATAATGATTTAACTATTATGCTCTTAATTTTTAGTTTTTAATTTTTGAAATAATTATTGCGGGGGAAACCGCGGGCGCCTTTACCAGGCGACGCTATCTAATCGTGATATGTAGTCCACGTGATTTAGGTGTTAATAAATATAATGATTTTACTATTAGGGTTATGCTTTTAATTTTTTAAATAATTATCGCGGGCGAAGCCGCGGGCACATGCTAGTTTAAAATAAAATTCAACTTCTGTAATTTTTACAATCTTACAATGGACATCCCTCAATGAAAAGCAGAACAGCAGAGGTGGGTTTTTCACAGAAACTTGATTATTCCAAACAATTGTCGCTAAAGGAATGCTGACTGACGGGGGAGGAGAAGGATTAAGGGGGAAGGACTACTGTGTCAAGTCACCAGTGAAAGAACATCTGTTTAAGTTAATATAGTTCGTGATGCCTAATTTTGCAGTTAATTCCGTTAAGAATAGGTATAGGCTACTACGTTTCTTGCAGTTTTATTACTTCAAGATAGAGCATGGCCTACCCTAACATAACATAGTCGTAAATGTAATTTTTATAGACAGTAAAATGTATGTAGTGTACTTTAAACAGTGCTTTGATAAATATAAATGTTTATGGACTGGTCATTACATTTTAACGGCATGAAAGCTGGTCGCTTCCTTTAAGAAGGCTGTGGGCGTGTAAGAGCTTCCGGATGGTAAATTATTGCTCGTAGCCCGGTTTAGTGGCCAGAAGTTGGCAGTTTCAAATCCAGTATTCCTTCTCATTGTGCTTGGAGGAACTACCGTATTTTTCGGACTATTAGACGCACCTTGATTTTAGCATGGAATTTTTAGGGAAAAAGTTTGATGTGATTCTAAATGAAATTTCGTGACAGACTGAAAATATTTTTATATCCTCTCACAATCAATACAGCACTTGGTAAATGTAACGGAACAAGGCTGTTTAGAGATCATTACCTTCATTTAGACCACCTATGGAGACATCTTCTTGTAGGAAAGTACCCACCATTTCTTTCTTTTCACGTTGTATATATATATATATATATATATATATATATATATATATATTTATTTATACATTTATTTATACAAATTTATACAAATATACAAAACAAAACAAGACCACCCGAATGAGCAAGCGCTCGTGCTCGGGCACAGTTCAGCCATTTACGTTACAAAATACAAATTACAAATATATAAAGAAAATATAATATTAAATCAATACCTAAAAAATAATAATAAAAAAGAAAGAACAGAATAGTAAAAAGAAAAAAGGAAAAGTAGTAAGAACAAAAATTGAAACCCTGAGTTATTACAAATAAAATCGTTCCTTAATTGTCTACTAAGTACAGAGTGAAGTAACTTTTGAACTATGAAATAAGATTTTTGATAAACTTATTGAATTTTTTGTTGTTCATATGTACTATTTCTGGATGTGACCTAATTATAGAGTTATAGAGTCTTGGACCATAATAAATGCTATGTTTAGAGCCAGAAGAGGTGAAGTATTTTGGTTCTATTAAAGGCAATGTTTTATTTCTTCTAGTATTGTAATTATGAGGATCCGATACATGTACGTTGCGGTATTTGTGAAAGTATTTTAAAAGTGTGAGCTTATAAATTTGTTCTACAGTCATCACATTCAATTCAGGAAATATCAATTCTGTTGGATATTCTATAGGCTTTTTTAAACAAATTTTTATAATTCTCTTCTGTATTAGAATCAAAGGAGTCAATACCTGGATTCCCACAAACTCTCATTTTATGATTGTCAAAGTACACCGATGTACAGTCTGTGCCACAATTTGCAACTAACTTACTATTGTACAACACCTTGTTTATGATTATGGCATTAAGGGCAATAAGCCTATTTAACGTTATATTATTTTATTAATTTTTAGTTTACTTCGGACCATTAGACGCATCCAACTTTCAAGGCTCCGTTTTCAATTTAAAAAGTGCGTCTTATGGTCCGAAAAATACGGTAGTTCGTAGCAGTTGTTAAGGGGACACGCTACTGAATTTTGGTAGAAAACTGTAATTTTTTTCCCATATTTCAAATTTGGTGCCAAAAAATGTACGGTTTCATGAGGAATACATTAGTTTCGATATCCTTATTCTAAGTGTGTTAATTTTAATGTTTTTTTTTAAAGCGATGAGTGCAGCTGTGGACTTATTTTATTTATGCGTATTTATTGAAAGTTTTATGTTAATAGTTATTAAAATTAATAATATTATTCGTTAATAAGGTAATTTAGGTAATAAAAGGTTGCAGTTTTCAGGCAGGGAACTTCTAATAAGGTTAGAAATTCAGTTTACACTATATAAGTTAAGTGGTTTTATGTTCAGTAAGCACTTCATAAACTTTAATGTGCTTTTACCGCACATAATCTTTTTACATTTAAACTTACTGGTAATAAGTTTTCTCCTAAATGGGCGAAACTTTGCACACGTACTCACAACAGATGTGTTCATGAAATGACGCAATGTTTTAAATGTATCATTATTAAGTGCCAGTATGGTACTTTATGAGATTGTGTGGTGGACGAAAAAATGTCTGTCCGTCTGTCCGTGTGTCTGTACGCACCATAACTCAAATACGCTTTTTCGGATTTTCATGAAACTTGGAAAACACATTTATAATGTCCATGGGAAGAACCCTATTGATATTGAACCAAATCGGTTCACCGGTACCGGAGTAATGCCCAATTTAGTGCCTATTTTAATAGATTATGGCGCCTTTCTACAGAAAGGCGCCATCACTCAAATACGCTGTATCGGATTTCCATGAAACTTGGTATACCCATTTATGACGTCCATAAGAAGTGCCTTATTGAATTTGAACCTAATCTGTTGACCGGTACCGGAGTAAAACCCAATTTAGTGTATATTTTAAAGACGCGGTAACTCAAATAGGCCTACGCTTTACCGGACTTTTATGAAACTTGGTATACACATTTATAATGTCCGTGGGAAGACGTCTATTCATAATGGATAAAATCGGTTGACCTGTTTCGGAGTAATGCTCAATTTAGTGCCTATTTTATGGTAATATACGTATTCGAAAGAATTTATTTAAAAAAATGAAAATCAGTTATCTTGACAACATAGCCTATTGTTTTACTGTGATCTTATAAGGCCTTGGAAATTAAAATACAGGTTGCTATGACAAAAAACATATTGATTTACATGCGCTTATCCAACTAGACCGTTAAAATGACCCAGGTGGCCGAGATGGTAGACCTTTCTTCTTCCGTAAGCCCTGCTTAAAGGAAGGGTAAACTAAAAAAATACCATTTTCTAATTTTAATCTCATCGCACGGAGCTTTGAATTACGAAACGAATGGTGATCTCGTGAACTTCAGGTGCCCAATATTACGCCTTGTACGGGTGAAGTAAAACGCTCCTGTGACGTCACTCCTGACTAACTCGCTGGCAGGACAACAGCTACTGTAATGCTCGCGCCATACACCACAAAGTCTCATTTGTGTTTGTTGTTGATAGAGATGCCTGCAATGTTACCTTCTAAGGACAAATCTCGGTATTCACAAATTAATATCACACGAAAAGAAAATGACAAGGAATTATTTAAAGAGTTGCAAGGAAGAAAAGAAAATACGGAATGGTGTAAATGTGGGCTGTGTGTACATATGAAAACGGGCCACGAAAGTGTGTGTTGTTGGGACCGTGAAGTAATTTGTGAACAGAAGGGGGTTGTAGACTGTATAACACGACATTGCTCATTCGATAGCGTTATTATAAATAAAGATACACTAGTTGCCAGGCGTTATCAGTTAATACTTAGAGCTAATACAGTTAAAAAACAAAACATTTTTCAAGATACGAACAGAGTCACTTTCAGATTCAGAATCATCTTTTGCGGTAGTAGAAATTTCTGAAATGCTAAAAGAGCTATCTAAATCACAATTTCTAGAAGAAACATTCAATGAATCTGTGCAAACATTGACATAAGTTTCATTTCCTAGTTCACACTGAACGCCTACTCTGTTAGAAACTGAATTTTCGTCATAAATACTAGATTCCACATTCATGATTTGTCCATTCCCGGATACTGAAGGATTACTATTCAAATCTTGCAACAACTCTCTCATTTCCTTCTTCCTCGAGTACGACGATTTTCTTTTCTTCATTGGCGGTGTTTCAGATTTCCCACGCAAAAGAAGTGATGGCACAGCACTTCTTTTTTAAACAGATTGCGGGGTTTCTCCAGATAACTGTGTTCGTAACTGTACCAAAAGCTCGGTATCATTTTCTTCAAAATGTTGTGAACAAACCGTACTGTATTTAGTAGGAACAAATTTTTCTCTTTTCATTTTTATCAGTAGGGCAAGGCATTTGATGATTTTGCATCTTTTTTATATGATGGTTTAAAGATAGCTCGAATATATATAAATGTGTATCATCAATTAATTGATCAAATAAGAGCTATTTGTTTTTGCATTTTTTTGCTTTATTTTGCATTTTTTCGTAATTTTCAATAGATAGGTCATTTTTTGGTAATTTTTACGTCATTCTCGGCATTTTTAGGACTTTTTCGGCATTTTAGGACATTTTCGGCATGTTTAGAACATTTTCGGCATTTTTAGGACTTTTTCGGCATTTTAGGTCTTTTTCGGCATTTTTATAGTTTTTTAAGTGAAGTCTTACATTACATTATATTTTTAGTTTTCTTATTTATTATTTTTGATCTTTAATGCTTGTCTATTATAACTGTAAAAGCAAATAACATCCACAGCAAATAAAGCAGATTGCAGTGTTACTGGAAGGAATATGCATTTTGAACTCTTGTTACATTTCCAAGAAAATAAAGTATAAGCAATACCTGCTTCTCCTATTTTTAAGCATTTTGAACTAGTCTACATTTCCAAGAAAACAACGTTGTAAATACAAGCGGCTATTGACGAATGTGTCCTTCTTGCATTAAAGAAACAACACTTGGGACACAGCTCCGTTAGAGATAAGCGAGACGACTATACCTGCTTTGTTATTTTAAAGGAATGTGCATCATGAACTAATCCGAGCATCCTATTGTTATTCATTTTCAGGTAGGAGGACTTTCACTATGTCTTTCAGTTGTCTGTAAGAGTTGTATGAGATAGTTTGTTAACAGAAGAGTTTAGTAAAGTGCCCAAAGTGAAAGAAAGTACGTTTGATAGATTAAAACGATTTGTTTCCGAGTACGGAGAAAATGTTTTTTCCACCGATGGAAAAATATTGTTCTGCAAATTATGTGAAGTGAGGGTTTCTGCCGAAAAAAATTTACGATTGAACAACATGTATCAAGAGAGAAACATAAACGTGGTCTGCAGAGACTTGAAGAGAAAAGAAACCGTGGCCAACAACAGACACTTCTGGGGGAAAGTTGTTCAACATTTTCACCGTTTTGCGAGAAACTGTGTACAGCATTTTTATGCGCCGATATGATTGGGCATGCCAGTTCAGAAAAAAAAATGTATGAAGGGTATTCAAGTAGGCCTAATATTAATTTACTTACTTCTTTAGCAGCAAAATAAATGTGTTTTATATTGTAAATTTATATATAACGAAATGTCATCCATTAAATTGGTCCAGCAATTCATTACTTCAAAAAATAATTATAAGTAATAATGATAAAATTTATTGGTCATTTTTTTATTTTTTTGGGTCATTTTTTCACTATTTTTAGGTCATAAAGGCATTTTTTATTTTGCATTTTTTCACTTTTTTATGGTCATTAAATGCCTTGCCCTATTTATCAGCCATTGCTTATTTACGTTCGGGTGACTTATCTCTGTTGGGAAATCGATGGAAAGATATTTTAAGTGTGTTATCACTCTTCGACGATGAGTTTGTACACCCCACAACACAACAATAAACCATTGTTTGAACAGATACTCACTAAAAAACTGTAACAGTAGACAGAATGCTGTGAAATGTCTTTCACCGGGCGAGACTGAGCCAAGCCTTCGTCAAGCGTGACGTCACGCGCCCATCGCGTTACAATAAATAGATTCGTTTTGTGATTAAATGTGAAGGTGTAAAACATTTCTAACAGTGAATATCATTTCTTAAAAACATTCTCTTTCAATCCGTATGAAGAAAATGATACTGAATTTTTAGTTTACTTTTCCTTTAATGAATTAATCTGGAGCTTAACTTGGAAATAAATTAAAAAAAAAACACATTCTGCATATCATAATTGCAGTCATAACTGGTTAAAAAAAACATACTGGCACTTTGTTACGTCAGTTTACCTGATTTTATTTGTAAAGGAGATGTGATATTTTTTGTTGAGTAATGAGTTTAAAAAGAAAAAAGTAAAATATTTTTTTAATTTTATTTTTTCCAATGAACTCTTTTGACCAGGAAAAACCCATGCTCCATTGCATAATGTGAAGTATTAGCTTCATTTTATACTTCAAAAACGTTTATTAGATTATCTTTATGTATGACGAAGAAATATGATTAGGCCTACTAAAATTAAACAAAAAATTAAATACTTTATGTCGCAGATTGAAGGGTAAAACAAGTGTTGTGGGGATTTCAAATATTATTGAAATGTTGTGCCTTTTCATCATCACATCGTTTAAAAAACCTTATCTACTCTATAAAAGCAAACTTCGTGTAGGCCTATATCTCATGAACCCAAGCCAACGCCACCTATTAACAAGACAGTATTTAGTTGTGAGATTAATTGCCATAGCAACCGGGAAAAGAAGAGCATTGAATGACTAGGATGAAACTCACAATCCGGGGGTTTTTGGACAAGGAAACTCGAATCTGAGGTCATATTTTCCCCGGGCATCGCACTTTAATCGTGAAATGTACATCGAAACCGGAATTTTAGTTTTTTTTTTTTATCAATTGTTTTGATAATGCATGATTTGGGTAAAAACGATGCATGTGTTAATAAATATAATGTTATAATTATTTTTATGTTAAATATAGTATATTGCGATACAAGTGCCGTAAGCGATGCATACGGATCGAGGAAAGAGTTTCAATTTCTGAGATCCGTTATGCGCTTACGACACGAGTATTGCATGCTATTTTTTGCACGATGATTATTTATATAAATTTAATTATATTAATTGTGATATTACCTGAAAATATTATGTATATACATTCTTGAAGATAGATGTTTATTTCAGAAAGTGATTCGCATGGGTTTGTTATGGGAACCGAATATTTGTCCTGGGGCCTTGTCCATAAAGGCTTGTATTATGATGTGCCGTAAGTAAATTCATAACAGCACGGAAACACTTACCGCACATAGAAACAAGATTGCGTGTGGGAATGTCAACTTACGATCCACGGCAACAACATTCGGAAGTACCACTAATTAGTTAAGTCGTGCAAAAAATTATTTAAATAAAACATCTAACAGTTAAGTAAATTATTTAAATGAAACCTCCAACAGTTAAGTAAATAATCGCGGGGAAGCCGCGAGCACATGCTTGTCTATCTATCTTCTTCTATATTAATAAAAGGAAGTGTCTGTCCTCCGTCTGTCTGTCTTCCGTCTGTCTGTCTGTCCGCGATGCCCAGCGAAATCTACTCAACGCAGAGATCTGAAATTTTATAAGTAGGCGGACTAAAGGGTCGGAATGTGCACCTCGAAGCCGGAATTTTAATTTTCGCCTCCGATCGTGAGTTATGAGTGAAAAACTGGCAGAAAACGTGCATTTTTTTGCGTTTTAGAAGTATCAGTTTCAGTAATAAATTTCAATATCAAATAACTTACAGATGGCTTTGGCTATTTTTGTCAACATACCTCATAGCCTACCTTGAAAATAAAAGCAACGCGATCGCTTGATTTTGTAAGTCCATCCTAGACGATTCATTTGTTTAGAGTGTCAAGGCCCACAGACATATGACATTTTCAACCTACACGGAAGAAGGATAATCAACCCTAAATATGGTCAAACATTGTTCGATTTGAACGAAACTCACTATACAGGGGTTTTCTGGGCCAAGGAACTCGAATCTGAGGTCGCTTTTACCAGGGGACGCTACCTAATCGTGGAATGCACTCCACGTGATTTAGGTGTTAATAATTATAATTTGAAATAATTATCGCGGGGGAAGCCGCGGGCACATGCGGGCACATGCTGTTTGTCTGTCTGTCCACGATGCCCATCGAAATCTACTGAACGCAAAGATCTGAAAATTTAAAGATAGATGGACTGAAAGGTGGGCGAATGCACCTCGAAGCCGAATTTTTAATTTTAGCTTTCGTTCGCGAGTTATGAGTAAAAAACTGGCAGAAAACGTGATTTTAGCGCTGTCGAAGCATCAGATTTCAGTAATACATTTCAATGTCAAATCAATTGCAGTTGGCTTTGGCTATTTTTGTCATACCGTGGAAATAAAAGCATCGCGATCGCTTGAATGTTGTAAGCCCACGCTGGTCGATTCATTTGTTTAGAATGTCAAGGCCCGTAGACATATGAAATTTTCAACCTACACGGAAGAGGGATAATCAACATAGACCTAAATATGGTTAAACATCGTTCGATTTGGACGAAACTCACTATACAGGGATTTTCTGGGCCAAGGAACTCGAATCTGAGATAGCTTTTACCAGGCAACGATATCTAATCGTGGTATGTAATTCACGTGATTTAGGTGTTAATAAAATAATGATTTAACTATTATGCTCTTAATTTTTAATTCTTGAAATAATTATCGCGGGCGATCGCTTGATTTTGTAAGTCCATCCTGGACGATTCATTTGTTTAGAATATCAAGGCCCGAAGACATATGAAATTTTCAACCTACACGGAAGAGGGATAATCAATATAGGCCTAAATATGGTCAAACATTGTTCGATTTGGACGAAACTCACTGTACAGGGGTTTTCTGGGCCAAGGAACTCGAATCTGAGGTCGCTTTTACCAGGCGACGCTATCTAATCGTGGTATGTAGTCCACGTGATTTAGGTGTTAATAAATATAATGATTTAACTATTATGCTCTTAATTTTTAATTTTTGAAATAATTATCGCGGGCGAAGCCGCGGGCACATGCTAGTCTACAATATAGCCTATGTATTATTTCATGCAACGCCATGGCCTTCTGCTATTATACTGTATTGCTATGTAAGAATACTCCGGAGAATGTCATGGCTGCACACAGATGACGAAAACAACATTACACAAATGGAAACAAAGATAAAATTGTGTTGATCCGCTTCTCGTATTAGCTCTTATGAGACGACTGAACTATATTCCCATGTGGTGTCGCCTTTCAGAAGCACTTTACTACCGTCTATATCACATCACGTCAAATTCTTATGTCGCTGTCACCCACAAAGTCTACCGAGCTGAGCGATGGAACACATCAATCATCCAAACGTTAGAGGTCTCTCTCTCTTTTCATCGCATTATCTGTTTTCGAATTTAGTGTTGGTTTCTTCACTTCGGCTTTTCTTCTGCATGGTAACCCAATTCCTTCGCGGCGCCGGAACAGAAAAAGCTCTTTCCACTCTATAAACGGATTTAGCTCGTCTGTTTCAAGAGTTAAACATGATCGGATGTGAAATTACTTGAGCAACTCCAAGATTGAGTAACTTGAGAGCTCCTTATCGTATGGTAAAGAATTTCGCATCTCGTGAAATCGCCAAACAGGTCAACATTTATAAATAAATAAAAAAATATTTAAAAAAAAAAAAAATTATCATCACGTTTATAACTTAAGAATAACTTCTCGGGCAAACTATAGTCCAGTTATTCATTGCATGGCCAGGCGGCTTCCTTTTGTTAGGAGGAAAAGTTTGCCGACAGCTCAATCCATCTTCTTTACCTTTACCGCACCAATCGGCTAGTTACCCCAGCCAATCAAAATCTAAGAGTGTCCTGCGACGGATGTGACAGCTACTCGTTAACTCCGCATGGGGTGAAACGCGAGGTTGAAAGATCAAGTTACAGTAAACAATAACACGTGTGAATTGATTAAAGCGAGAGAAGAACTGAGGTCAGTGATAACAATGAGAGAATATTGTAACGTTTTTGGAAAGCGGTAACCAACACCGATTTAGTCAGATCAATTAACATAAAGAAACACTGACTTAATGATTTATTCCTTTGAAGCCGCCTGGCCATGCAATGAATAACTGGACTACAGGCTACCTGGCCAGAGGCATTTCCCCCAAGGTTTCAGCAGCACACTCCAGCCGCCATCATCAGAGAGAGGATTTCCCGGTGAAAATCTTGTTTCTAACTCGTTTCATGCACGATTCTTAAATCCTTGTCTCAAGATTCACTCGCGAAAGTCATGCAATATGAAGAATAATAAACTCTTTAGTTTTATTACGTAGAATGGTGGGGGCGTGGGGAAATATTATGTGCTATTCATGATGCAGGCGGGTGTAAAATTATCAACTGGTAATTGCTTCGTATATAGCTTGTACAGAGTGGACCAAAAGTCGCGATCGGATGATGTTTATATTGTAATATCTCATTTTCCGAAACTGAAAACTAATTAAAAACTATTCATAGGCTGAGAGGAATATTTAACCCCTTCATATACGTTTTGTAGGATTAGTTTGTCGATTTTCCGATAGAGCAAGGACATTGTTATGTTTTAGTGACAAGCCAGAGTTTTCTTGCGCGCTGGTTTATTAGGAGATTGTTGTCGATGTGCAACGCTGTGTTATGTTTGTGTTGTAAGCAATGGCAGATACAAGCAAATATACGATTGAGGAACGTCTCATTGTTAGTGAGAACATGAAAAAGAACAAACTGGCGAAACGTACGAAGAAATCAGAAAGAACTTCTTTCTTCGTTTCAATAAAGCAGCTCTCACTGAAGCCAAACTACGGAAACTGGAAAAGAAGACTTTCTCAAAAGGCTTTGTATTGGATGCAAAATGCAGCGGAAGACCTAAAAAATAATGCGGCGATGATGTTAGTAATCGTCTGAGTGAATCATTGGAGGGTTCACCGATGAAATCAACAAGGAAGCGATCGGCAGAAATGCAGATCACAAGAACTTCATTGTGCGACAACTGGCTCTGGTCCTCCTTAGAAGAAAATCTTGGGTTGGAATGATTCGGATGGATTCTGTTGAACAACTTAAGAGAGATCATCCGTATCTTCAGAACGATCACTCCCGAAATGCTGAGGCGGGCAAGCAGAAGGACATGGCGGCGGAAAACGATGGTGCACATACCGAAACTTTTGACGTTTAGGAAAGACGCTGACAGGCGCAGAGAACTTTATTTTACCACATTTCCATCCCTTAATACTTGCCACTTCAATAAATAAAGTTTTTACGTCAATTGTGGCATTTTATTATTGCATAAACTAACATACAAAATATCCGATCGCGACTTTTAGTCCACCCTGTAGTATTAACAGCTAGGATAATTCAAGCATTCACTGGTTAAACAACTCATATGCTGAACGTTATAGCAAGTATAGTTCATGAACATTAAAAAACATAATTCGTTCTTTCACATGTTGACCTATCAGCTTCCTATTACATAGGCGTAGCCAGGCCGACCATATGGGGGGGGTTATAACATCCGCGGGGTCTGGCGAGTATGGAAGGAGAGGGGGGTCCGGGGGCCCTCCCCCGGAAAATTTTAAAAATTAAGATGCAAAATAACGAGTTTTAAGCTTCCGGGGGTTCTCCCACGGAAAATTTTAAAAATTAAGATGCAAAATAACAAGTTTTAAGCTTCCGGGGGTCTTTCCCCGGAAAATTTTAAAAATTAAGACGCAAAATAACGAGTTTTAAGCTTCCCACGCTTTATACTTGTATTAAGCAATTTATGGGCAGACTTAAAAAAATTATACAATTTTCCTTTTTTTAATCAATGGGGGGGGTTCAAACCCCCAAAACCCCCCCCTCGCTACGCCTATGTCCTATTATAATGAAATAGGTTTAGTAAAGAAGAACGCTTTTCTGGAATGACCTCATTTTGTGCTGAAAATGTGAGAAACCGCTTTTTACGAGATGAGCTCGGCTTAGGCCTATAGTAAAACAATAAAGAATTCATGTTCCCGATGCTCAGAATTTTTATTTTCTGCTAGTAATTGCTATGCCAACGCGAAATAAGCAATAAACAAGAGCTGGTGTCAAGATTAAAACATGTTTGTATAGGTAACCGAAGCGGCTAAATTTTATATCACAGGGAGATGACGTTCCCCCCCCCCCTCCTCTCGTACTACACAAATTACAAGCATTATCTCTCTCCGCGATGACGTTGTAAAAAGTAGTGTTAAAGCTGCGGGAAGTTATCAAACAGTTCTCTCTCTGCCTCTCCTGAAATAAATGTGGTATCCCTTAGAATCTCGCTGGTAAGCTTGTTTTGTGTGGAAATTCAATATTGCTACCTCACTTTTCTATTCGTTGATGTGTTGTGAATGCCACGGATTTATAGCGAAGGTTATAAAAAAAAAAATAACTAAAGTTGTTTTAGCAACCCTCAGAGGATCTGCTGCAATACTGAGGAATCATATTTATAAATCTTAATTGTAACTGTTAAAGATTTTCTATTTTGTATTAACTTTTCCTTAATTTTATCACTTTTTTTCAATGTTCAATGCTCAATTACCGTATTTTACGGACCATAAGACGCGCCGGACCATAAGACGCACTTTGATTTTAGGATGGAATTTTAAAGGAAAAGAAATTTAATGTGATTCTAAACCAAAAATTTTAAAGGGAATAATATACTTCATTGCACAAACAAATTATAACCTTGTACAATGGAATCAGTGTAAATCATTTCTAACTTAAAACCTGCGTTGTACGAAAATCTCTTCTGTACAGGTGGCATCACGTAAATTTTAACAACTGAACTGATTTCTCATGAAAGACTGAAAACACTTTTACACTCTCTACAGTAAGTGTAACAGGGCAAGGCTGTTTAGAGGTCATTGCCTTCATTTAAACCACCCGACAGAGACAACTCCTTTCGTATAAAAGAACTCAACATTCCTTTCTTTTTGCATAGAACCCTCATTTTACCATAGTGACAAGTGCATTGAAGTAGGCCTACAGTCTGCCAAAATTTGTGACAATGTTATGTATGAATTTACAATAGAAAACATACTTATTTTCTTACTGAAGAAATAAAGAAAAATAAGTTCTTTCTGAACTGGCAAGCCCATCAAATTCCCCCTAGCAAATATGTGCCATTTAAAAATAAATAAAAATATATTTACTGCTACAAGACGAATTGCTATGGTGTTTACAATAAATATGAATTAAAATGAACTGAGAACACTTGGTGCAGAATCTCAAATAAAAACGATTGTCTGTTGTCTGAAAGTAACGATTTGTACATGGAAAAGCTTCTCCCTACCTCCATAGAAACATGACTTAAAATGCCGAAAAAGACCTTAAAAATGCCGAAAATGACCTAAAAATTGCCATAAAATGACCGATCTCTTAAAAATGACGAAAAATGCAAAATAAAGCAAAAAATGCAAAAACAAATTGCCCCTATTTAATCATTTATTTCCTGAAACACATTTATGTGTATTTGAGCTATCGTTTAACCTTCATATAAAAAGATGCAAAATCATCAAATGCCTTGCCCTACTTATTATATAACATCCCCTCACTGGTAAAAATAAAATGTATTAATTTATGTAAAGGTATTGTATAATTAATATTTACTAGATCGAGAGTATAAGACTATGTAGTGATTATTGCTGGAGTGGTATAGTGTAGTACACGCCGGTATGCGGGACTTCTCTACTTCAGCTAGTTACAGACCGGCACATTTTAAGGAATTTCATACCGGTATGCGATTTAAGTAGTGCACATCATATTAGAGCTTAACTCTAGTATCCTGCCCGTTTAATTATTCTTCCGAATTTTCATGTAGGCCTAGTTTATTTCCCTTTCTCATGTTCATGATGTCTTCCATTAGAAACTATCCTACATGTTTTTCAGATGGAAGACACCATGAA
Organism: Ectobius pallidus; assembly: GCA_964059195.1. Lineage (NCBI taxonomy): Eukaryota > Metazoa > Arthropoda > Insecta > Blattodea > Ectobiidae > Ectobius > Ectobius pallidus. The sequence goes on from CAXKWD010000008.1 coordinate 152,414,504, forward strand.
AAAAAGTAAGGAAATACTTAAATATCTTACTGCTCGCCTAGAGTGTCAAGACAACTTCTGCAGCAGTCGTGTACGTTTTCTAGTCATTAACTGCAGGGGCTTATTGCCCGCCTAGTACGTTAGGCAACTTCTGTAGCAGATGTGTACTGCGTGTTGACTAGTCATCAACTGCAGGGGCTCCTCGCTTGCCTAGCACCTTAGACAATTTCTCCAACAGGCGTGTACTGCGTGTTGACTAGTCAATAACTGCAGGGGCTTCTTGTCCTTTCGACAATATTTTTGCAACGAGCTTGTATTGTATGTTTTCTAGTTAATGGCTATTTAGCTCATGATTCAGTGACCAATCCTGTATAAGGATATGTTATATTTAAATGAATCACCGCGGCCTATCGTTACTTAATCCTTGTACGTTGAAATGTTTTTTTTTTTTTTTTTTTTTTTTTTTTTTTTAAATTTGAATTCGTGAGAGCGTACTTAATTATCTGTTTAACTTCTTTCATGTAAGCCAGTGCTTCCCAATCTGGGGGCGATTAACAGTTTGATGCGGCCGGGAAGCGAGGGCGTGATATCCAAAGGGACTAAAACTCACGTGTTATTTAAGAGGGATGTTTAGAACATGAATTATTAAATGCAGGCTATTGTCAATCGCTTCGATTTTGTTAGCCCTCTCGGCTTGATTAGTCTATTTACGTGTTTAACGTAAGGGCATGCAGAGATCTGATTTTTTCCCTATCTTTTTCTTTGTATGGTCAAATACCCTTCATTTAAAGATGCATTTCCTTTGGGAATGGTCATTCAGGATTTTGTTGGAGAGGATACACTGATCTTTTAGTTCCCAATCCGGTTATCTCTGTAGATGAAAGATAGTACTTCTATTGCTGACAATACATTGCAGATAGATGTTAGCGTGTCCTAAAGTTGTTTTTAGTCGGCCCCGTCCATGATTAGGAAGTTGTGAAACGATGGACACCTTTATCACTGCTGACTACAGTAGTTTGGGAAACTTGTCTTTGTCGCTAGTAACATGAGAACTTAAAATGTTTCTAGTGAATTAACAGAAGTTTCCTTGCTACCGTATTCTCTGATTAGTTTCGAGTCCAATCCCTCTGGGATGACCTCTTTAATAACTAAGTAGCCGTTTGTTTTTCTTTTGAACAAGCCTATGTAAATGTTGCAGACGTGCCAAACTTAGTTTGAAACCGTAATTTTAAAAGCTGGAGTGGATAGAGGGGGGGGAAGAAATCCGCAAAGTTGTGTCTTTCATACTACGGATTTAAAAGCCTCCGGACAGTTTTGTGTTTTCCCTCTTCACACAGATTTTAATCAAGCAAGTTTGTTGAGCGTTGTATGATTGAACAATTTTTACTTTTACTATTTTTATCTCTTATACTATTTTTATGCGTATTTCTTTACTATTTTTGTTCTTTTTACTTGACAAGTTGAGAAGTAGAAAATTCAGTTAAACACCTCTTCCCGTTTCGCTAGCTTTGTGTCCAGATGTGATATAGGTCTACCTGGATTTGATCTACGACTTTGTAGTTCTAGAATAGCAGATATCAAGACTTACCTTACATGGTGTATTTAACATTTTTGTTGGTAATCGTTAGCTAGGGATGTAACAGTTTACTTTCAAAGATTCACGCGAAAAAAATCTGATGTGAAACACACAACTTCTTCTACCCAAATAAAAGTTTTGGCTCCTATTATAATACTCATAATTTACCATTATAATATAATATAATGTAGGCTAGGCTATACATAATAGAATATATTTGGCCGGCCCAATGATTTCCGAATTAACAATGTCTTACGCCAATTATTGTAATAATTAATGCTCTATGCATTCAGATATGCTCTAAAATCTATAAAATATGCTCCGGAACCAATGGAGTATGCTCTATCATTTAAGTAATTTTAACAGTTCGTTCTTTTGTTAACTGAATCACATCACAAATTACAAGAAATAGTAGAAGTTGTATAAATGACATTCCAAAAAAATTAGTCATTGCCACAAAGTTTTGTAATTTGAAAACTAATGAAGTGAAATGTCGCTTTAATGCACAATCTGTTCCGAAAACATTAGGCTCTATACTATCAATTAGGCCTATTGTACAGTCGATTCCCAAAACATTAACTTAGCCAAATATGCTGTAAATGTTTGATATAACCTGTTCAATACACAAATTCAAATTCTTAGTAGAATTAAACAATAAGATATATAATCACATCCGAATATATAACTAATATTACCTCAAATATAAAAATAAGAAAATTTAAATAAAAATATAAAAGATGATAATGATATTAATGACTGTACCAATCACCAACATTATTTTATATAAACATAAAGGAATCATAAAACCAATATATATTAAACATTTTAACATTGTAACATATTATAACTTTGAAAGTAATCATTCCCATAACTATGAATTAGTATTTAAAATCTGTCTGAAATATGCTGTTAAAAATGTGACCAAGTAATAAAATGTGCAAAGTTATCAAGAAAATATGGTGCATTATCTCAAAACCAATAAAATATGGAGCAATATGCAAAAAGAAACCAATTTTCTGTTCTTTCTTTCATGTCTTATACACATTTTAATTCGAGCAAGTAACACAGTGCATTGTTAAAAATATGATTTTTCATATGCTTCCGGGGCCTAGTGATAATCATTTTCTCTACAGATTTTAGGAACAGTTCTGATTCACTTCACTTGAAAGGTCTGTGCGCAGGCCCGACGAGAGGGAGGGGCAGCCGGGGCTGGGGCCCGGGCTCCGAAAGGGGCCCGGCCGACCCGGTTTTATTTTTTACTTTCTAAATTTACCCTAAAATAAATTTGGTTAGGCTATAAGTTAAGTTATGTTTTAAGTGTTAATCTGAAACGGATTATTCTTGAAGAAAAATAGCTATTTTTGACAAATAGAAGCAGAAAGCTTTTTGGACTGAACAGTAGGCCTCACTAACGTTCGGCATTTAAAATCATGATTTTCAAAAGATTAAACTGGTACATACAGATAAAATTGTTCCTAATCAGAACATTTTAATGTATTTTTCCGTTTCGTGCCCGGCATCAATTAACCAATTTGGTCCAAAATCAATAGGCTTCGTCCCACGGGCGTTATAAATGCGTATACCAAGTTTCCTGAAAATCCGATAAAGCGTATTTGAGTTATCGCGCGCTTGCAGACACACGGAGACAGATAGTCCTATCTACCAGACAATCTCATAAAGTACCGGTACCATTCTGGCACTTAATAATTATGTAATATCAGTACATAATCTTCTTGTTGCATACATTATAAAGGGCGTGTTGGGCAGTGAATCTAATATTTGACGGGGGCCCGGGAAAATTTCTCCCTGGGGCCCTTGCTTTCTTTCCACGGCCCTGTCTGTGCGCTTCATTTTGCATCAGGAGATACTTCTTAGAACAAAGATTATAGCAATTCAGTGAATAGAGGGACGAGCATTTGAGATTCTAGAAATCAGCAACGTGGCTAATTAATTTATGACGACTGCAGAGATTCCCACAAAGGCTATCGCTATTCCTGGGGCACTTTATTTCCTATTCTCAGGATCAGCATTGAAACATGAATAATAGGAGATAACAGGATGATTTCATTATGTGGTACACAGAGCATAAGATTTACATTGCATCAGCTAGCATTGTCCAGTATGCTTCATGGACATGCTGCAGATAAATCACAACACAGTAGCGTGTGTATTTAATTGTTCATATATTTATTTGTCGTTTTTATTGTTAACGTGTTTGTTTCTTTGCTTGAGAAAGCACCTAGGCCCTAGCCCATGGGTCTTCAACGTTTTGCTACTCAATGGTAACATTTAGTATACATGAAGATTCGAGGGTTGCATGGAAGGATAGGAGTATTGCTTGAACCTCTGCATACCCATGAAATGAATTTTCCCGGAATACAAACTAATACAGAAAATTTGCTCATAAACGATGAACATAAAATTGCATTCTTATCAAAAGGAACGTGTCATGCTTTACATAAATCTTCTTTGCTTTTCATTAACGTGTCTTTGGTTTTGTCTGTGATGTAGCAGTTCTTGGTGAGTTCTCCAGATAGGTATTGGTAATTCGGGTTCTAGTTTACATTTAACAGTTTTCATTTTTTTAAAAATAGTTTTTAACATACACAGGTACACCATCTTAAGAGCATGAGAGTATATTTGTGGAAGAAAGGCCCTATCCAAGAATTTGGAATAGAAATTAGTGACTCTAACCATTATTTATTTATTTATTTTTGCACACGGTTACACTACAGATCTATTATTTGCACTTGCATTTCACCAGGAACATCATCAACAGCCACACTGTAGGCAGTAGAAAACAAAATAGTTTTTTTTTTTAATGATCTAGAATCAGAAAAGCTATTACTGAATACAGGTTTTAGTTTAAAAACTTCTGAAGCATATTTTACAGTATTAAGGGACATACATTCAGACAACTAGGGAAGTGGGTTGTTACATGTATCAGAGTTATTTTACATATCTGTAAAGTGCGTTCCCTATATACTTATTTTTGACCACCCAATTACAATAATTTTATAACTTCTCTCTTTGAGGGAAAAATTCCCATATTTTATGAAATGGCTGATCTGTTACGATGATTATCTCATCCTCCAATAAACCATCATCAAGACCCACAAAGTCGTCGGTTTGAAAGAGTCTCCATTTTACCTCTCGTTTTTACCGTATTGAATAAAATTACGCTGGCAAAATTGCTGTTGCTGTAAAAGATATTATTCCATTTGCCGTAGTTGGCCACGTGTCCATATAAGAAAATACGCAAATGCAAAAGCTTTCTAATATCCGCACGATACACTCAACGTGCTTTTAAAGTAGACCTAATATTAGAAAAAAAGAATCCGTCGAAAAGTGGCTATTTTTGGTATCTTAAGCCTACTTTCTGTTAAAGAAGTGAAAGTTTCTGTAGAAAGCGAATATTGATTTAAAATAAATTAGACTCAGTTGTGGACATGGGCGTAAGGTAAGGGGGGATTCAGGGGGTTGAAACCCCTCCCGAAATATCTTCAATACTATTTTTAAAAAATCCTGATTCGGTTGTTACATATTTTACAATTTATCATATATCAAAGCATTATTTAAGATTTATTGTAATTTATTTAAAATTCAAATTTCAAAACCTCGTGGTGTTGATAGTTTTCAGCTTAATAACAGTGATGTATTATTAGTAAACAAAAATCCCTTTGGAATCTGTCAAACGACAACTCGAATACTCCCGCTGAAATTCATCAACCTGTTTGTAAAGCCAACAGTAATCACGAGCTCATCACAAAATTATCATGAAGTAATCGGCATTAATCGGGCTTTTCCACCGGTGGATACACAGATGACTTTAAAAACGTGCCCTATACGCCATATAGTATTATGGTAATTTTTCAAAAGAAAGTTTTTATTTATAGACTCTAGCTTAAACGAGAAATGGATAGAAATCTCAAGAAAAACAGTTTCCAAGATTGAGCTGCATATTAATTTATTACAGTGTATTAATTATCACAATACAACTGTTTAGTAATTTAAAAAAAAAAAACAATAATTCACAATGTGGGTAAGGACATGGGGCTGAGACGGCTTTACATTGAACCCCTCCCGAACAAAATTTCACCGTACGCCCATGGTTGTGGAGTAGACCTATATAATACCTTTAATAAAATACTCGGAAATTGAAAAATCAGTAAGAAAAGTGAACAATATGAGATGGAAATATTTAAGTTGGCATGGCTGTTATGAAGGAGAACAAAAGAAGCGTTAGAACAAATAAATGCTCTATTTAGGAAACGCGCTCTGCAGAAATGACGATAAGAGAAAGCCTATTAGGTTTCATGTTCCATAAAGAAATGAAACTTGAGAAACTTCGAATTTCATTTCATAACTTAATTAGTTGACTCTCATTGTTTCTTCTTTCCTCGGAATTTAAAATGCAAAGCGGACATTGAATCCAGGGCTGCTTTGTATTTCGCCTTGTAGAAATGTAAATATCAGAACTAGAGGACTGGTTGTGTTCGGAATATTTTTTAAAAAGTAGGCCTACATTAATTAATAAGGGTTCATCGTTTGAGCGAACTTTTTTGTCCTTTGTTTTGCTCTGGTTGTTATTAGCTACTTCTATGAAGAAAATTGCCTTCCCCACGACCTATATTGCATTCACGATTTCAAAAGAAAAAGTATGATATTAAATACTGTAATGACACTATACTCATCGTGGATATTGCTGTTTTCTGAAATCTAGTAGTAAGTGACCGCAATGCGAGAGTGCGAATTTAATTGTCTAAGGAGCGAATCTATAGACGTTTGCTAGATCAGCTCTCTCGAAAGCTATCACTAGGGGGCGGATTTCTATGACCTAAAAAATAGGATATATGCATGCATTTATGACCTAAAAAGCATTAAAATATGACCAATAAAATTTAAAATATGATTTTACTACTTACACATTGTGTATATTTTTTTTAAGTTTCATTACAATACATTTTATTAAATTATAGTGTTAATTATTTAAATTATCTGTAAATTCTCAAAAAGTATCATTATAATGCAAAATTTACAAAATATGAAATGAAACTTCAAAATTTCTCTAATATGCACACAAATATGCCAAAAATATGACCTAAGTATGCATATTCATACTAAATATGCTACAATAGTTTAAAATTGCCTAAATATGCAGTTATATGCACAATAAAAGCCGTTCCATTTTCACCAGGTTGCTTGGAATCGGGCTAAAATTAGTCGGGAACCTGAAATAATGCAAAGGGGAAAAATAAGACATGTCATAGAAATCCGCCCCTAGCTATCACTATTACCAATATTACACTTAGAATAATATAACGTTCGTTCATAGTACATCTCAGAGTAGTAAACCTGTATTTTTCTAGGCAATGCCAGTCTAATAGTAAAAATAAAACAACTATAAAAATGAGAGCTGCGTGTGCATTTTCTATGTTAGTTTTTAATTTTAACGTAGGCTAAGTTAGTGTTCTCATGCTAGTGAATTTTGTAGTTTAATAACGCTCTGTGCAAACCTCGAGGTGTTTTAATGTTTTGACACACAACAGCTTCATATTTTATCTTCCCTCTGGTAAATGAAACTGATACTTACCGTACTGAATAGAGATAGTATGGCTAAAATAGTTTCAAATTAGTTGATATTATAAAATAGTTAAAATTTATTTTTATCGAAACAGTTGAAAAATACAAATTTTTAGTCTTGTTTTAGCATCTTTTACCTGCTCTTTTTTCCTGTAAAAATTTCCCCTAAAACTCCTTACCTCGCTCCTATATTTATTTTCCTAAGAGAAACAAAGAAACGAGGAAATTGCAGCAAAAGGAAGTGAAAACGAGGCACTGGAGTTTCTTTCCCTCAATTGTTTTTATACTTGACATAAGGTCGACCACCTAACGTTATTTTGCTGAATGACGTTCAAAAATTATCTGAGAGACACGGTTCGGTGAGTTTACGATGTTCCTGAATGAACGAAACATAAAGTTAAGGAACTCCCGCTGTTGTATTACTGATAATGCGAATTGTTACTTCATTCTCCACTAGCGGGTTCAAGTGAAAACCGTAGTATGATGTTATCTTGTTTCCCTGTAAACTCACGAATATTATAGAGTGATTTGTTTTATTAAGATGACTTTGTTAAGCTGGTGGTGGGACACAGGCTAAACCTGTAGATTTACTGTGTTGTTAGATTAGGCTGTCCAACACTTTTTGTGCCTCGCGGAGCGGGCCTCTAAATGTATAAATTACCCTCAAATACGAAATTTATAAAGTCAAAATATTGATGTTCCCTCTCTGATTAGTCACTTACTCAGTTGCTTTGTTTATCAACAACAAATATTAAAGTTAATATTGTTGCATTAGTTAGTGAAAACCAAAATCCTCAAATTTCCCACTATTTTTCTTGTAATTTGATATTTTTACTTCCTCTGCCCGTACCATAGGTACTACTATAGGTAGAGGAAGTATTGTTTTCGACCCCAAAATTCGAAGTTGAGTTTTTAGCATATATACACGTTTCAAGGCCCCCTGAATCCAAAAATACTATTTTTGGAAACATGTCTGTGTGTGTGTGTGTGTGTGTCTGTCTGTCTGTCCGTGTGGAAGTTTGTGAACAGGCTAGCTCCGAAACGGAGAATCGTATGAAAACAAAATTTCGTATTTGGGTCAGGTACCTTCTGAAGATGTGATTCGTAGATTGGCGACAAATTTCCCTTGTTTTTAAGGGTACTTTACATGAAGAAATTTTCGTTTTTCGCGATTTTCTCGAAAACGGCTCTAACGATTTTCTTTAAATTTTGCACATGGGTTGCTTATACTAAGAGCTAAAACTTTTATTTGAAACATTTTTTTCGAGAAAATTCTCTGAGGGTAGTTACAAGCCACCCACTGTTCACCCACTGTTTGTAGAAAGTTTGTCTTATGTGATGAACAACTGAATTCGCGCTCTTTCACGGCCTCTTATTCTTTATAAGAATGTGAAGTGAGAAAGATGTGTTGTTGGCCATGCATAGAGTAAAGATGTATTTGAGGGAAATATTCGATAAATTTCGGAAATTATATTTTACGGCAGAAAGTTCAATAAACGTCTGCAGTCATTTGTTCTTTTTTTTTTTAAGTTTGTTATATAGACTGCGCTTTTAGTCGCATCATTGAAAGAAGAGGTATTTATAGGATAATCAGCGTAAAATTGTGTCTTGATATTCTGTACAAGGATACGTGAATACTGCTAACTTTTATTTGGGCAGAGGAAGTTATGTGACTTTCACATCAGATTTTTTTTTTTAATAAATTGAAATAATAATACAAACGCATTTTTTCTTTGTATACCATACCTATTAAAACTCAGTGATAAAGTTGCATACGAAGTATTTTATAATGCGGCCCTCCAAACAGCATTTTTTTTTAAGCGGCCCTTGGGGTACTTGCAGTTGGACAGCCCTGTGTTAGATAGCGTGAGTTAGTTACTCTTTACTAAGCCTACTGTCATGGAGCCATGTAGCTGCTTTAAGGTTTAATTTACAATTTGTGTTGATACATTTCATGTCTATTTTTTCCTACGAGGGATATGAACCTGTTGTATAGTGTTTTTAAAAAGCAGTTCCACCTTTTCCCTCGAATTTGGTTTTTATAAAATCACCTTAACTGCTTTGTCGTACTTAAAGTTTGTAGTTGTCAAATATATAAAACATTACTAAAAACTATAGTTGTCAATATTACGAAATCTTAAAAACTTAAAATGTAGAATGGACGATATATTTCGGCTTAACCCGCCATCTTCTGGTCTCCCCCCCCCCCTTATCCCAGATGGTCTTATTCTAAACTTTGTTTCATTTGTTCCAGTTGAAATGTAACAAAGTTTAGAATAAGACCATCTGGGATAAGGAAAAAATGGACCTAAAGATGGCGGATTAAGCCGAAATATATCGTCCAGTCTACATTTTAAGATTTCATAATATTGACAACTAAAGTTTTTAGTAAAGGTTTATATATTTGACAACTAACTTACAAATTTTAGGTATGACAAAGCTGTTAATCTGATTTTATAAAAACCAAATTCGAGGGAAAAAGTGGAATTGCTTTTTAAAAACACTATACAACAGATTAATTTACGATTATTTAATTTTTTTAGAAAAGAGTTCTGCCTACGCACTGCCGTATTTAAGCCTAGGCAGACTAGGCAGCTGCCTAGGGCGGCAGATTTGAAGGGGCGGCTTTTAAGCTGTTACTGTTTTTTTAAATATTAAACATTTTATTCATAACTCTTCAAAATAGTAAACTAATGTAACGCACAAATTTAATCAACGATCTAGTTCCGTTGTTGTTGTCAATGAAATTGGAACTCTCTTTCCATTTAATCGCCTTTGATTAAACTCTGACATTCTGATATTATTATTATTATTATTATTATTATTATTATTATTATTATTATTATTATTACTATTAGCCTACTATTTCAGTTACAATAATGCTTATTGTAGGTTACTTTGTGGTACATTCATGTGGAAATAAGGGGGCGAAAATATTTTTTTCTGCCTAGGGGCGCTTAAGTAGCTAAATACGCCCCTGCATACGATTATAAGATAAAATATATTTCTCTAGTTTGTCGTAAACAGCATCCTATCATATTGTGAATTTCATGTATGGAGTTTTACGGTTCCTATAGCAACAGTTGGTGCGCCTAATGCTAGTTCTTGAAGTACATGAATATACTAAGTTACAGAGTTTATGTAAGCGTAGCTGTAGGCGATAAACAATGGTCTCTGTTAAATGCGATGGGATGCAAGGAAACTTGCAAGGAAAACAATTCGTGGCATAGAAGGCGGCAGCATCTGCTGCACCATGGGCTTATGAGAGTTCGATCCGAGCTCAGGCATGTTACTAAAATGGGGTAATGATAATTTGTGGTTGATGAAATAATTAGTTTCGGCAGATAATCCCTTAGCACTGAACATCAGCTTAATATATTCTGTTATGTGCACTGGATAACCGAACTATGTCCTTTATGGAAATTAGTACCGGTATAAAGTAGGCTACTTGAGTTGGTTTGGTTTGTTGCCCCCTTCCTCATTTCTGAAAGTTTGATATTGACCAATTAGAAATTAGAAATTAGCCTATATCATCCCTTAAGGGCTAAGGCCTCCTGCCAGCTGGCAGGGTATAACGTTTAGCAAGTCCTCGGATATAGATCATAGGGCCCTGATTTATTGGTGAAATAAAATGGCTGATTTCGGTGTTAACTTCCTTCTATTTCGGTGGGTATTTCGTGAAATAAATTACTTAAACTACATTGGGAACATTGCGCACTGATAAACTTCGCTTCTTTATTTACATGAGCTAACACCTCCCTCCCTCATTTCTATATTCTTCTGCCCTTATAGAACTGAAGTAACTTTCGATTTAGGCACGATTAGAGTTAATGTTCAAATATAGTGACGAGAAATATTATCGTAATTTCTACTAAACACCATCAGATAGCCATTTGCAAACAGAAGTGCAACCATGTGGATAAAAGACGAAATCTGTTGAATACAAGTAACAAACATTCTACACTCTTCTGCTGTAATCGATCATAGGCATCGCTAACTTGGCAAAGAGATAGCAGGAAAGGAGTGTACTCAACAGTACAAACCAAGTCACAGACAATCATTGTGTAAATTCTGCAATTTTTGTAATCGATCACAAAAATCGATATATCGGTAAATGTTCGACAGCCAAAGAAACAGCCGAAAAAAAAAGCATGCTGCTAAGAAATAAAAAATACAGTACACCAAAACACAATATTGTGAATTTAAGGCACATTTTAGTGCTCATTTCTCACTTCACGGACAGAAGGGGCATATTTCGCGCTTATAGACATATTTCGCGATATTTCGTGGATTCAGTTGGTTCATATTGGTATGTTAAGCATATAAAAGCTAAATATAGCTAAGGGAGGTTGTTTTATAAAATTTCGCGCTTATCGTTGTTACCAAAAAATACGGCCCCTATAGATCAATCACGGCCGTTTATCTTACAATATTCTTGTAGGAATCGCGAGGATGGCATTTTATCGGGTAAAGTGCTCTGGTCGTTACTGGACACGAAAGCATAAGTGTGCAGTGACTAGTACGTCACATGTTGCCATTAATCAACACGAAAACAGATTATTTTATTCAACATAACTTGTTTGCAAATTGCAATAATAGAAATGTACATTGATTAAAAACACAATTTCGATTCGGTGCAAGCCAGTTTATGTGCTTTTATTCTGTTCTGCTGTTAGCTTACCTGAATGAAGTTAACTATGTCTTATATGCACAATTGGTAGCACTGGTTACATGGTATCTCGAATCGATTCGTGGATGGTTGACTCATAGAAGGCTATGCCGTGAACTCGCAGCTGTTAGTTTTGATTTTATGTAATAAAGCATGAAAGTGATTATTATTTTAATAATCCGTTACATTTTTATTCATGGAATAGTATTAATAATTCCAACTCGAGTTGACAAATTTCGCCAGATAAATTCGCTCCTGCTGTGCAGTCGCGAATATATCGATAAGCTCGTAAACTCTCGTGGGATTACCTATGATAATTCCAATTCCAATCTATAGACCCTGGGGTTGAATTGGACCGGAAAGAACAGGAATATTGTTCAGTGTGAGAATATTTTAGGAGAAAAATTCTCATGTGATGTTCAACAGATACATTATTCTGTGGTTTCATCGCAGCCTTTTCGTAAAATATGGGAATTTTCCCCTCAACGAGAGATGTTATAAAACCATGTAATCAGGTAGTCAAATAAAAGTTTAAAACCTAAAATTCACTGAATATTCAATAATTATATGTATTTGAAGTTGTTTCATGTGTAAAATCGGTCGATTATGTATTTATTACATTGCAATTGATTTTTTTTACATTTATAGCATGATTTTACACTCATTATAAGTAAATAGTCAAGAGTAATTAGCTATGTCCTTTTTGATTTGAGAAAATATACGTCTTAAGGTATAATTTGATGTAAGATTAACTTCAAAAAAGTATGTGTGGTTAATTACTATGTAAAATAGGCATTGGCTTTTTGTCCCACCCGTAATGGTGATAGTTTTCTTAAATTATTATTGTAAGAGTTAAATAAATGTTCTGACAATCTGGAAACAGTTCATAATTTTTATTCCATCCATCATACCTTCATTGATAATATTAGGTCTCTAACATTACTAGCAGAACAGCAAATGAACTGTTTTTGTGCACCATTAAAATCGTTGTCCAAATTATGTCCCACCCGTAATAGATTTTGAAAAACAAATTTTAAATATTTAAAATCAGTTTTAAATAATGTTTTCCATGTATTATGGAGAAGGCATAGTAAATTTCACAGAATGAGGAGAAGAGTTCTAGTTCATTATTTATTATATGTAATGTACAAAAATACGTCATAATATGCTAGAATGTCCCACCCGTAATTATGAAATGGCTGACCGGTAGATTGTACAGACGTTTAGGCACAGAGATAAGAGTGCTTCTTCTTGAGTTGTTGAAACAGGTGGCAGAGGAGCAAGTTTTTACTGTGATCTTGCAGATTCCGTCACAAGCTCATTGCCACTTTCACAGCATTTATTAACACAAATTATCCTTTAATTCATTGTAACTTGCTATAAGAAAAAGCTTCGCACGTATCCAATTACAACTTAACTCTAACTTCATAATATGAACTGGCTAGTTTTTCATCGCTACTGCACATGTGCTAGAACCGGAGCCTGCATCTGTAGTAATGAAGTTAAAAATGCAGTCTGTGATGTGTTTAAACTGCAGAACGAATTCAAAGCAAATAATAATTAATAGACCTCGTAACACGAGGGAGAATCAAATGAAAACAGCAATTAATTTTTTCCCACTATTTCACTGCAGGAAGAATGTTTGCTTGCACATTATTTTTCTACTTAGTCCCCTCCTAGTTCAACGCACTTAAGCCATCGGATAGGAAGTGCTTCGATACCGCGTGAGAAAAATTATTTTGGTTGACGCTGAAGCCACTCGTGCACCGCCGATTGGACGTCTTCATCAGACTTGAACTTCTGCCCTTCAAGATGATCCTTTAACGAACCAAAGATGTGGAAATCTGATGGTCCCAAATCTGGCGATTATGGCGGGCATTATCATGCTGAAGCAAAACACCTGCTCTCAGCAACCCCCTTCGCTTTGGCACTATCGGATTTCCACATCTTTGGCCCAATAATGGAGCACCTTGAATGGAATATCACCCTTCGCCCGAAAATCCTTCTACTCAGAGCTATCGCTACATGCATGGAATTGTACTTAGCGGTATTTTCTATGAACAAACTCTCAGATGGTTCTCGGACGGTACATTGTCTTTCTTTCTCTAATTTAGTCATTCCTTTGAACTCTGTAAAGTGCAGTTGAGTGAAAAACGTAAAAGCAGAAATCTCTTTCAGTAAGCTAAAAATTGCAAATTCTCCATAAGTACGATGGAAATTCTATTGTTGCTCCTAGCAATACAGAGTCCGCCAGAAAAATGTATACACTCTTTGTCAGACTGTATCGGGATATTGTAACGGGATATTACCAGTATATTACCAGTATGTTATAGTATGGTCTTACGCTCAACACATGTCGTTACTTTCAACACGATAGTGACAAAACAAAATGGCTGGAGAACGCTTAACGTTCGAGCAGCGAAAATGCATTCTGAAGTGGTTTATCAGGTTTGATAATGCCGTTGAAGTGCAGCGTCAGTGGAAGCGGGAGTTTGAAACAGAACCCCGAACCCGAATAACAATTAAACGCATTATTGACAAGTTTGAGGCACATGGAACGATTTGTGATATTCAAAAAGGAAGATCAGGAAGACCGCGTACAGCTACAAGTCCTGCTTCGTCGGATCTCGCGTTGGAAAAGTTTGTTACTTCTCCACAAAAGTCTGCTACGCAATGTGCGCATGAAGTGGGGATTAGAAGTACAAGTGTACGACGAATTATGAAAGGTGCTAAGTGGAAACCTTACATTCCACGATTACTGCATGTGATTAATGATGACGATCCTGATTGGACGAAGAGGGCCCATTGAGTTCCCCCCACGGTCGCCAGAATTAACCCCTATAGGCTTTTACTTATGGGGAACCGTGAAAGATCAAGTCTATCGACGTAAGCCACGCACTTTGGAGGAACTTCGCCAGGAGATTACAGCGGCATGTGCTGCGATCTCCATGAAACATTGACCGACGTAGCTGCGGCGACCGCTCATCGTTCAGTAACTTGTCTGGCCGCCAACGGCCAACATTTTGAACATCTAATGTAACCACTGAACTAAGAAAGTACTACCGGTAGATGTTTCATTAGTATTTAAATTTAAAAAAAAAAACCTAATAAATAGTTTCGTTCCTTAAAGTGTGTATACATTTTTCTGTGTATATCAAGTGACATTAACATTTTCAACTGCTACTGACTATAAATGCGTTACTTCGAACAACTGTTTAAAGCAGATGTAATACTAATAGAGCATTGCTTTATATCCGCATATTACTTTTAATATTCATAGCAGCCAGCTATTTCCATTACATTTTTTCCATTGATTTCAAACTTAAAGCTCGCTGGTGGTTTCACTTGATGATTGCTTATAATAACCATGCAAATTATGAGTTGAATTAGATAAAAACGGACATACGCCATGCGCGAACGAAGCAGCCTATTACTTTTTGAAAAGGAGTAAGCTCATGCTGTATTTATACAATAAAATATATTTCATAATTATAAAGTATTGTATTTATACAATAAAATATATTTCATAATTATAAAGTATTGTATTTATACAATAAAATATATTTCATAATTATAAAGTAGGCAGTGTCTAAAACATCTTCCCATCTATAGCTTTGTCCCGCTTATTATCCGTTTTGGCCTTGGTCCCATGATGAGCATAAGAATGAGGTTTTACTTATCAATTAAAATAGGCCTGCCGTTAAAAATTTCGTAGGCCTAATTTTTATTTTTGCGAAAACTAAAATACTTTTTTTATACATACAACTTTATGAAAATCCCCTGAAAATCTTGTTATTAATTTCTTTATCCCCAGTATTACCTAAGGGATACGAAATTAAATTGACTGTCGGTTTATGCATTATTATTATTATTATTATTATTATTATTATTTTATTGGTTATTGCTATTAGCCCTACTAATACTATTAAATGCCATCATTACGGTTATGCCATGCCCGGTTAATCCCTTTCAACTTGTAGCCTACAGGTGTTTTAATTGCTATTTTGGTCGTGGACCTTGTAACGAAATATATAGGCCTTGTCATCATACTTTCTCCCAGGAATTCTGCCCCCATCTGCACTCGAACCGTGTTCTATAAGTCATAGAACTTCATGGGAAGGGACCGCAGAAGTTTTATTTGAGGTACGTGGTACAGTTCTTAATATGGTTGAAACTCAGGCGGATTAGTTGTTTGTATGATCATTTAGAAACAATATTAAGAAATGCCACTCGGAAAACAATAAGTTGATAACAATTTATTAATAACTAGCTTAAGAGGCCCGGCGTCGCCCGGGTTTTGTATTTTGTAATTCGAAATTAACTTATGAAGGACTTTCGATATTAAAATTCTAGGTTCTTTTATAGGTATTTAGAATTTGAAATGAGGAAGAATGACTTATTACACTCAAACTATTCGCTCAGTAAACGCTTGATACAGCTTTTAACGGCTAATAGAGGAAGTAGAATTTTGAATCCCATCGCTTGTACACAGCAAGCCTGGTAGGGGTTCAAATAAGAAGAAACAGTAATTCCGGTGACAAAATTGTATTGTTTTTGCGGAATATTTTATTTCTCACTCTAATGTTACTATAAAACCATTTTGGGGATGAAATTAAACAGACATGCAATATTACTTCCATACATCCCTCCCCAAAAACATGCGATAAAATAATATACATATAACCGTACCTCGTACTATTTTCTCTATGTCCAGGGTAGAGAAAGTTATGTGACTGCATTATTTTCGTGGATTTCATAATTTAATATTCATTTATAACATGAATGATATTGATAGCTTTTCTAAAGGTCCCACTTCAATTATTTCCAAACCCATCTGAGAAACAACTGGAAACAATATGTTGCCATGCCAACTGTGATTTGGATTTCATAATTCTGTGTAAAAAGGGATTAAGTATACTCAAAAACATTTTATTTTTGACATTAAAAATCAAAATTTTGCAAAATCCTTTCTTTAGTGAGCACCTACATTATGCAACGAAGGTACTGTCAAAATTCCAAGTCTCTACCTGTTATAGTTTAGGCTGTACGTTGATTCTCTGTCAGTCAGTCAGTCAGGACAAAGCCTCTTATATATATAGAGATTGTAAAACAGTTATCATTTAATCATAAATACCCGGAGCACAGGAGCAGGGCCGTAGCAAGGTCCTTCTGCGCCCTTGGCGAGTTTGACAAATCTTCGCCCTCCAATACTGAACAATTTTTTAAAAAAATTCTGTAAAATTGTTCATTATTTTAATATAAAACTCTGTTATTATCAAAGAAAACCTAAACCTCAATTTGAAAATGAACTAAGTGTTGGACTCTCAATGTACTAAAACCTTATTTTCAGACGATTGAACTACATAAAAATAATTAAACCATAAAATCTACAATTTTTCATGGTTAATTTTGCGCCCTCATTATACCTGCGTCCTTGGCGGGGGCACATCTCGCCACCGCCTAGCTACGGCCCTGCACAGGAGGAGAGTTCAGTAATTAAATGCTTAAAAAACGTGTATGTTGAAACAGTCTGACATTTGAAATCCTAAATTTGAACATCTTTATGTTTCATCACGGTTCAGCTGATGTTAAAAAAGGAAAAGTTAGCTGTAAATTGGCTGGAAGAAAAAGAATGCCTTACGTAAGTGTAAGAGATATAGTTTCTTTTCTAGAATAGAACGATCGCACGCGCCATTAAGAAGAATAAACCATCTGCACAAATTATGTATCTCTTGTGCCGGAACAAACATCCTGGCATTCATATCTCTCTTGACCTTGCCGTCTGACTCCAGTGTTAATATTAACAGTCTGATTTTCAGTCAGTTTAATCGAGGATTATTGGAAGAAGGGCTAACCCCACTATCATTTTTTGTGGGGGGGAAGCAATAATTAAAATGTTTCTTGTATAGAAAAAAATACAATGGTATAAGGGCTTTTTTAGGGTTAAGTACGTAATTCTATAACAACCCTTAAATGAATAATGTGTCTTATTGGATACAACAGTTTGAATCACATTTTAGGTAGATTTCGATGCCTGTTTTTAGGTCGTTACTATGGTGTGACATCAGGAATCTGTGAACCTAGTTTTTTAGTTCCGTTGTCTCAGCCCCGAAAACCAGGGTGTTTCAAAGATACTTTTACAAACTTCGGGCATGGGCTCCTTACACCAGAAGAAGGAAAAAAAGTTCATATGAACATATGTTCCATAACCCTTGTTTTTACGTTAGGAACTGTTCAACACATTGGTACACTCATAACACGTCAACACACAAAACTCATAACAAATGCTCGAAATGTCCTCCTCTTGCTTCTAGACGTGCATGCACTCGTCGAATCATGGACTGTCGCACCCTTTCAAATGCTCCGGGATGGTGTCGAATGGTTTCGCAGGCTTCCATGACACGTCGATGAAAAGTTTCTCCATCCGGGATGTCTGCTTCATAAACCAATAGTTTAAGGTGCCCCCAGAAATAAAAATCCAAAGGATTGAGGTCGGGAGAACGTGCAGGCCATGGAACTTGTCCTCCTCTGCCTATCCATTATTATGGATTATAGGAAATATGTTTATATGAACTTTTTTCCTTCTTTTGGTGTAAGGAACCCATGTCCGAAGTTTGTAAAAGTATTTTTGAAACACCCTGTATGTACACAGTAGAACTCCTATTATCAAAACTCCAACTATTCGGATCCGCTTTAATGCTGGTTTTTGCAGCAGTGAGCTTTGGGAAACCCTCTTTCAGGGCCGATTAATTCCGAAAAAACAAAACTTTTAGCCGACAAAATGGACAGTTTGTCACCAAAAAGCATGACTAACCAATATATTCAAGATGCGACACTTTATGTAGGTACAGTACTGCACAGTTTAATTTTATTTAAATATATGACCTTCTTTCATGATTTATCCGATCATCCGGATATTTCATTAATATATTAAAAACTACAACAAATTATCTACTTTTAAAAGATGTGTGGTAGGATTAAACACTTATTTACCAGTGAATATTATGAGTAGACAAGCACAATACTTATAAAACTAACTTTCTTGACTTTGATTTTGCAAACTGTAAACTGATCCACATCAAGCACAAGCTCCACCTAATTAAAGAAAATTTTCGAAGTGCTGCTTGAATAGATTTTTATAATTTTAACTGCAGAGTATCGAGAGAGGGCAAGAAAACATTTGGGGGGGGGGGGCAACGCCGCATCTAGCCCACCCCTTGCAACGGGCCTGGAAAGCTGTATTATATTTTGCGATAGCGATACTCGGAATTATTTATTAATACATATGACATTAAAAAAAATAAACTCCGTGGCGCTACATCCCTGGAGGGACTACGCCTACCATCCGACCGCTGCGTCATCTACCATAGGAAGATGGCAGGATTGGGGGCATGTGGTCAGGATACCGAAACCCACGGCCGTTAATGATGGTTTCTGTGACCGGAGCCGCTACTTCTCAATCAAGTAGCTCCTCAGTTTGTATCACGAGGCTGAGTGCACCCCAGATCTCCCCATCTCATAAAAATCCGAGGAGCTGCCAGGGATCGAACCCGGACCTGTTGATACGCAGCCAGCGACGCTAACCATGGGACTTCGCAGGCGAGCTCATGTGCCATTAAGTACGCTAATAATTTTACGTACGGATTAATTATCCTTAATTAGTAGCCTACGCTTTTCCACTCATTAGACTACTTCGCAATTTCGGTCCAAGACAAAATGGCTACGGAAAACTAAAATTACTGTGGAAAAAAATCGTGAAACCAAAGTGTTAATGTTTTTCTATGTTCATCAACTGACATCACAAGATCATTATTTTCGTAATGTTTTCCAGTGTGGAATTTCGATAATAGCAGGTGATGAAATTTCTTTCCTTCTTCCTTCTCTGTTGCTTTCTCCTTTATGTATATGGACTTTGCCGTCTACATGGCTGGTATGGAATATCCGTTTCCATTAATTGCCATTTCGTTTTTGGTGTTCCAACTTCACATTGACTGTGATTTCGTTCTTGTAATTTTTTAGTTGATTGGTTCGGCGTTTTATAAAATGAGTGTGTAACTGAAATTGCAACCACTAGCAAAACACACAGCAATGTGTTACAAAAATATTGAGAATGTTTCACGAAGGAGTTACCCTGTTTAGTTACTTCACATGTTGGTGAAAACCAACATCCTGGTCGAGATGACTGTAGAAGACACATTTATTTGAAGAAAAATAAAAAGTCGGGGGGGGGGGGGGTTCACACTATAGAATGACTGATAAGTGATAACTAGGGCAAGACATTTGATGATTTTGCATCTTTTTTATGTGGAGGTTAAAAGATAGCTCGAATATATATATATATATATATATATGTGTGTGTGTGTGTGTGTGTGTATCGTGAAATAATTGTTTAAATAAGGGAAATTAGTTTTTTTCATTTTTTGCTTTATTTTGAATTTTTCGTCATTTTCAAAAGATAGGTTTTTTTGGCAATTTTAAAGTCGTTTTCGGTATTTTAGGCCATTTTCGGCACTTTTAAGTCATGTTTTAGTGGAGGTAGAGAGTAACTTTTTCATGTAAAATCGTTTCTTTCAGACAACAGACAATAGTTTTTATTTGATAATATTCACAAAGTGTCCATAGTTAATTTTAATTCAGGTTTATTGTAAACACTATAGCAGTTTGTCCTGTAGCAGTAAAGAATTGTTTTTTCTTTCTTCTAAAATGGCACATATTTGATGGGCATGCCAGTTGAGAAAGGGTGTCCAAGTAGTATACATTTACTTACCGTACTTCTTTAGTAATAAAATAAGTGTGTTTTGTATTGTAAATTCATATATAACACACTGTTATCCATTATACTGTACTGCTTTTACCAATTCATTACATTAAAAAACTGAATGTAAGTAATAATGGTAAATTTGTTGGCCATTTAAAAAAAATTATGTGTCATTTTTCACTATTATTAGGTCATAAATGCATTTTTTATTTTGCATTTTTTCACTATTTTATGATCATATGCCTTACCTTAGTGATACCCACCTGAAAGGTTGGCACGTCTGGACTTATTTTGTGTTATAGTTTACTTTAATTTAAATTACTTTGTGAATCGATAGAAGAGCTGCACAGTAATTGTAATATTAAACATTTAGGTAAAATAAAATATTGCCAATTCTGAAGTGAATGAACTCCACGACTTTTAAATTCTCGAATTTCTGCATTCTAGTGATAGAAAATCCTTCACAGACTCCATGAAAGGCTATTCTGGGGCTGAGTAATATCGACTCTGCAAAAATATCTTCCCCCAATAGACGAAATTAAAAGCAGTTATCTTTGCATGAAATTGTCGATGATAGATTTATCAGTTTATTGACATGATGTTCTATATGCATGGCGTACAGACACAACACATTATCCAGGATGCTTGGTAACTTCCTTTTCATAGATTGACCTCCATGGCCCTCCTATCTGTTGAACAAATGACGCATGCCTTGGCAAAACATTCAAATTATATTCCATTCACAACTACAAAGCATTTTCAACTGAGATTGAAAAATAAATTGGACGTCCATATAAACAGAAGCTATTTTATTTTGCTGTGATTAAAGCGAAAACAATACGGCATAGAAAATTTAATCTGCCTCCCTTTATGAGCGCTTTGCGAACTAAGGCTGGATTAAACTTGTTCCTGGTTTAGAGCATTCAAAAGCTTAGAACAGCTTTGAACAGAAGTGAACGAACAAACAATACACAAAATAATTCGCAATTTCAACGTATTTTATTTCTCTGTATTACTTTATGTCAGCATATTGTAACAGATGCATGCAAAATTTCACTGCAGTATCTTAGAAATTTGTCATCTTATCATGAAAACTGTTTTGAAAAATAAAAGTTATGAGAAACATTAAACAATCGTACCTAATGAGTAGACCTGGGATTTTAAGGCAAATGCCTATTTTGTTTCTTATGAAATAACATTAAAATTGTTAAATATGTTGACATTTCGTGATAAATCACTTATATTTATAGAGTTTTATAGTGCCCTAAAATGCCTATTTGGACCTTTGGAGCCTATTTTTACTATTTAAATGCCTAAAAGGCCTATTCTGTACATTTAAAATAAAATTGAACTTCTGTAACTTTTATAATCATTTAATGGACATCCCTGAATGAAGAGCAGAACACCAGAGGGCGGGTTTTTCACACAAACTTGATTTTCCCAAACAGTTGTCGCCAAAGGAATGCTGACCGACAGGGGAGGATTAGCTCAAAACAAGTAGCAGGTATATAGTAAGAAGGGACATACTGTGTGAATTTTTCATATAAACCAAAACTGTTTTTGATAAATGTACAGTATTTTTAATTCTGTCTTAATTTTGGAATTATTTCTGTTAAGATTGGTATACCACTTTTTTACAGTAAAAAAATGATCACGTTACAGTTAAGAGCATATTGTAGTATTTTAAAGTCTATTTTCTGTCTATTTATACATTTTAAAGCCTATTTTAGGTGCCTAAAACTAATTTTTAGAGCCTAAAATCCCAGGTCTACTATGAGGAATGGAGGCGCTTACACATTTATGGTTTTAACCTCGAAAATAATATCAACTAATTTTTTTACTAACGTAAAGATAGGCCTATATGCTCGACCTTCGTTTTAAAAAATAAAATGACCTCTGTATCCCCCTTTAACTTTATGGATTTGAGTAATACAGTTATCAGTAGCTAGGTGTAGAAGAGTTCTAACTGCATGCAAAGTGGAATGCCCTATTATTGTATACATCCATTAAGTGTTAACAGTCACATCTTACAGGTGCTTAAGTCTACTTTGTTTACCGTCTCATTGGCGAAATTACGTCATTGGCATGAATAAACGAGATGGAAAAAACAAGCTTGGGTGTTGCATGGAAGATCGTTTTGTCAGTCCTTGCACTTGTATTCAGACGCCTGGACATGTTTTGGCTCAGTGGCACGTATTGAACACTAATCTTATCTGCTGTCTTACTCTATGAGCTTGGAAGAAAAAACAGTGTTCTTTTCTTGTGTTTTACACGCACAGTAGACATTATACATTCCAACATATGCTTCGTCCTAATTTGATCGTATTTGATCGATTAGATCATTAGGATAATAAAATAAAAATCAGGTAAACTGATGTAACAAAGTGCCAGTATGTTTTTGTTTAACCAGTTAAGACTGCAATTATGATAAGCAGAATATGTTTTTTTTTTTTTTTTTTTTAATTGATTTCCAAGTTAAGCTCCAGATTTATTCATTAAGCAGGGCTTACCGAAGAAGAAAGGTCTACCATCTCGGCCACCTGGGTCCTTTTAACGGTCTAGTTGGATAAGCGCATGTAAATCAATAGTGTTTTTTGTCAAAGCTACCTGTATTTTAATTTCCAAGGCCTTATAAGACCACAGTAAAACAATAGGTTATGTTGTCAAGATAACTGATTTTCATTTTTTTTATAAATTCTTTCGAATACGTATATTACCATAAAATAGGCACTAAATTGAGCATTACTCCGAAACAGGTCAACCGATTGATATTGAACCAAATCGGTTCACCGGTACCGGTGTAATGCCCAATTTAGTGCCTATTTTAATAGATTATGGCGCCTTTCTATTAGAAAGGCGCCATAACTCAAATACGCTGTATCGGATTTCCATGAAACTTGGTATACTCATTTATGACGTTCATGAGAAGTGCCCTATTGAATTTGAACCTAATCTGTTGACCGGTACCGGAGTAAACCCCAATTTAATGTCTACTTTAAAGGCGCAATAACTCAAATACGCTTTATCGTATATTTATGAAACTTCGTATACGCATTATAATGTCCATGGGAAGACGTCTATTTATAATAGATAAAATAGGTTGACCTGTTTCGGAGTAATGCTCAATTTAGTGCCTATTTTATGGTAATATACGTATTCGAAAGAATTTATAAAAAAAAATGAAAATCAATTATCTTGACAACACTGCCTGTTGTTTTACTGTTATCTTATAAGGCCTTGGAAATTAAAATACAGGTAGCTATGACAAAAAACACTATCGATTTACAAGCGCTTATCCAACTAGACCGTTAAAATGACCCCGGTGGCCGAGATGGTAACGCTTTGGCCTCACATTCTGGAGTCCATGGTTCAAAACCCGAAACCGGCCAATTTGAATTTTTTTTTGACATTTTTATGTGAGTGTGCGATTGTCATGATATCACATATCTGTACAGTTCAGGTGATGCTGGAAGATTTTAATCTCATTAAAAAAAACTAGACCTTTGTTCTTCCATAAGCCCTGCTTAATGAATAAATCTGGAGCTTAACTTGGAAATCAATTAAAAAAAACATATTCTGCATATCATAATTGCAGTCATAACTGTTTAAACAAAAACATACTGGCACTTTGTTACATCAGTTTACCTGATTTTATTTCGTTATTATTTATTGGGAATGTCACCTGAGTTTTCTCTTTTGTGAATTTCAAAACCCGAAACTATTATTATGGGATAAAAGAGCTTTACCATTCCATTCTCTTAAGTTGGGCATGAAAAGCTAAGAACGTCTGATGGGGAATAAATAATTTATTATAATTTGCAACTTATTACGATTTGTATTAAATCAGACAGCATTTTAGAATACTAAAATATCGAAGGGAAAACTTACCACAGTGTAGATAAAGACCCCGGCATCATTTAAAAAAAAAGGAGTACGGCATCATTTTAATTTAAAAAAGGAATAGCCTAATTAATTCTTAAGCTTACTCTAATATTTTAAAATATTTTTCATTGTTTGTAACAAATATTACGTGTTAATATTAATTACAAGTAACGTTAACTTATATTGGAATATTGTAGAAACACGAAGTAACTTACATATTATGAAATTTTCACACATTAAAATGCAAAATTCCCTCGAGCTTTTTATTTCAAACTCAGTTCTCTATTATACTGCCATCAATTTTTACCACGGTGGGTTATTTCTTGGTGGATTTACGATACTTGCCCAATATACTAAGGCCTAAGCTCTAAGTTTAATATTAAGTAATTATTATTAAGCAGGTACTTATCAAAGTATATTCAAAACAGGAAAAACTAGGTATTATATTGCAGAATCTGTCTTCTTTTCTTCCTCGCCTCTTTCCTTGTCACTGGGTTATTCAAGGAAAATTTATATTTTATGCAGAAACTTCCTTCCCAGCGGCGATGGGAATTCTACAGCATCCATGGCTGTTCATAGAAACGTCGTTTCGTAATTCCTCAATAATTAATAACCTCTGTACTTGAAAATGTAAGTTAAAAGAACTTCTTTCTTTCTTTAAAAAAATATATAAAACCCTTGAGCATTGTAAGGGCTCCAGGCAGTGCTTGTGAGCTAGTATGGGCCGGGTAGGCATTGATACGCTAGATGATGTGCCATGAAATACAATAAATAATCATATATATATTTTTTCTGTTGCCATTTTACACTTTTCAAAACTATTACTCGATCAATATTTACGAGTAAGGTATCCGTCGAATTTTTTTTGGCCAATTTGCATTATGTTTAGTTTTAATAGGTATTTTGGTTGTACTACTTAATATATTACATTTTAAAGATTAATAAAACATCTCCATAGGCTCCATAGACGATAAAGCAAAACGTACCATGCAAACTTGGTTTATAGTGTAAAGGTCCTTAGGTGTTACAAGAGTCGTATAGCTGTAGGGGGTGCCCTAGTAGCCTACTACCTTATTTTACGACTATGACTGCAATACGAGGCGTGTCCATAACAGCCACCTGTTATTTGTTTACAGAAACAAAACACAATTTCTTGGACATATATATTCCAATAGATACAGCAAGTTTTCAGGTATTATTCAACACATTCGCCACCGGAATTGAAACATTTGTCATGCCGTGGAACCAACTTTTGAATACCTGTGTCGTTCAAGTCTACCGCCAGGGATTTGAACCATTGTGTGACAAACATCTCCTCCTCTCTGTCATTTTCTGTCATACCCTGCCATTCCCTGTCATTTCTTGAGGGGTAGGAAAAGATTAAAATCACTGGGAGCGAGGTCCGGGCTGTAGGGTGGAAGTTTAAAGACCTCTCAGCCGAACTTCTGCAGGAGACTTGCTAGGAGGTGTTTAATCTTCCATCCTACAGCCCGGACCTCGCTCCCAGTGATTTCCATCTTCTCCTACACCTCAAGAAATGACAGGGAATGACAGAGAGGAGGAGTTGTTTATCACACAATGGTTCAAACCTCTGGCGGCAGACTTGAACGACACAGGTATTCAAAAGTTGGTTCTACGGTATGACAAATGTTTCAGTTCCGATGGCGAATGTGTTGAATAATACGTGAATACTTGCTGTGCATGTTGGAATATATATCTCCACGAAATTGTGTTTTGTTTCTGTGAACGGTCCCAGGGAAACTTATTTTATGGACGCGTCTCGTACATTCTTTCCCAAAGTAGAACAAACAGTTTGTACTACATTATTACAGATTTTCTTTCTGTGGCCTATTCCCTAGTCAGTTGCCTAAACCAGAAAAAGAAACTGGCTTCACGATTGCAGTAGCATCTTCGAAGATCTTTTAGTAAAATTTCAGGTTATTTGCTGTTTCCTTTCTTCGGGTTTTTATTTGAAGTCCTGAAGTGGCGATTTGCAACCAAAGGACACTTCATTTCCATATTATTAGCATCCGGTTGTGCAATAAGTAATCAGGTGGTGCAAACAATTACAACACTTGTGTAGACAATGTAAAGGGGGGAAAGTGAACAATCTGTCACCTGTATCAACAGGTTGTTCTGTCATTGAGTTGCATGTGCGTGTCAGAGCTTTGAAAAAAGAAGGAAGAAGAAAAAAGAAGGCGAGAGTTAGAAATTATTCATATCTCTGCAGAGAACTGTCATATTTCTACCCTACCTACCTACTCACTTCTTGTAGTTCTCAAATATTTATATGCAGCTGCAGGCTAACTTCGTGTGTATTTTATAATGTCCCTCTTGTGATCTACGTTTTCCCTTAAAGAACTCAAAGCGTATGTAACATTTAGCTGCTTTGTTGACTGTTTCATTTTGGACCTAAGAGTGTATTGACCGAACTTAGCGAGGTCCTGTTTTAACTTGGCCATTCGGCATTTTATCTGTCTGTAAATTTGTTTGTTGGGAGCCAAGCATTGGGCGTCCGCAGAAATTTTGTCAAAGGGGGGGGGGGGCAAATGAGCACATTGCTGCCACCACCACCATCACTATACTACTAGCTATCATATGTATATAACGACGAGCTTCATGACCTGTACTCTTCACCAGATATACTAAGGGTAATTAAATTACGGAAGATAAAATGGGCTGGACATGTTGCGCGCATCTAAGATAGCCAGCTATGATCAACTCGTTTTTGCTCAAACAACTCCAATAAGAGAATGTGGAAATTTAAGCCTCTTTTCACATTAGTTGCTTATAGTCATTTAGTATAGAGAATTATGTGTAAACAAAAGGCCCTGGAGCCAAGTGATCTTGACGTCAGCGTGCTAAGCCGGAAACTAGAGTAAGAGACTCGCCCTTTGACAGATGTTTCTGGGGTTAAAATGTATTAACAAACTTTTCACGTGTGTTTAGTTATAACCAGGGCCCGGATTCTGATGACCTAAAATTGTTTGAAAAATGACCTATAAAATGACCCTAAATTTGATAGAAAATGACTTAATAATTTTAAAAAATGACCTAAATACTTATATTT
The DNA here is from genome assembly GCA_964059195.1 of Ectobius pallidus. NCBI lineage: Eukaryota > Metazoa > Arthropoda > Insecta > Blattodea > Ectobiidae > Ectobius > Ectobius pallidus. Next base: position 152,442,021 of record CAXKWD010000008.1, read on the forward strand.
TATTTATAAAAAAATAAAAAAATAATTATTGTACACACAAAGTTATAGACTAGTTTGTACATAATTGTAAAAACTGTAAAAAATATAATGTTGTGAATGTTCTTATCTCACGAAAATTTATACTGGCACTGAGGCACTGGCGAGTCAAAATTCGGCACATCCTTTTGTGGTCTGCCGGATTATATTGTTGTTTATTGAGGGTAAACAGTAGTTTGCACTCTCAAATCCAAGCAGGTGGCAGACTCTGGTGCCAAGCCAATCTAATAACAATAGTAATATAATACAAAATGTTGGCGTTTCTTTGATTCTCATTTCCGACTGAGACATGTCAACACTTTAACGCATAATTTTTCCTTCTTGCATTAAACAAACAGTACTTCACAGATAGCACCGCTAGCGATGGAAAAAAAGTTAATACACTCAATGTAAATACATGAAAATGAGTAAATAAAGAAGCAAATGACACGAAAATGACAAAATAATGACCTGAAATTGAAATAAATGCCCTAAAAATATAAAATTGCATAAAATGACAAAAAAAATGACCTAATAAAAATGCATTTCTATAATCTACATGCCATGATGAGGATTTATCCACAAGTTGGCAATGTCTATGCAACATCAATAAAAAGATGACATGTCATTAGAATCCGGGCCCTGGTTATAACTATGAGTTATCATCTACTTCTCATAATTTCTTTCGTTTATGGATCTTTTCGTTCTTCGGAGTGAAGGCACATAGCACTACAGATCTAACACATGATTTGAGGTATGTTTTCGAGTGTGTGTTGTGGGGGTACAAGGTCGTAAGTGCCAGAATTAACCGTGATGCTGACGAAGCCCATTGTGTTAATGTCAATCACAGTGTGTTGGAACCTGTCACTGACTTCGCCACTACACGCTCTTCATGCAATAAGGGCATTACACACTTTAATGACCGCCCAATGTTGTCTTAACCACACTAATCAGTCAATAGCATCAGTGACAAATCAAGATGTTGAGCTATGACTATCAAGGGCGCCCATACGATATTTTCTAGGGAGGGGCCAATTTTTTTTATTAATTAATTTTTTGTCGCTTTAGCTTTTTGGGTCACTTTGTAACATTCTGTTAATAAAATAAGTGCAAAAATGAGAAAGTCAGAAAATAACTTCGGGAAGGGTCAAAAGTGATGGGGGGGGGGGGGGTTAGGCCAAGAAAGGGGGTCAGGGGTTCAACCTCGGAAAATGTTTAAATATTGAACTAGTGAAAATCACATTTTTCGCTATTTTCGCACTGAAAAACTAGTTAGCAAATTTGTTCACTATATTCTAAGATATGCGAACTTAAACAAAAAACCGTTACCTAAGTTATAATACTCATTACTATTTATAAGAAAAGTTAAATAACACATGGAACAATAGAAATAAAAGCCTACTCATTATGTTATGAAAACAAAATAACTGCTATATCATATTTGACACACCACCAAAACTTGTCTAATATAATAAATTTAAAAAAATACAAAAATAGAACTTTGGGTTTTGATTTTTAGGAGTCCGTACCCCCTGGACCCCCCTTTCCTAATCCACTGTGGATTCTTCTTCAATGTTGTCGATTTGGTGAAACTTCTGCAAATTTTATTTCTGACTTTTAAATAATTGTCTTAAAAGAAAAACACCTGACTATAATTATTAATATACATTTTTTTTCCTTTCCCTGAGAGCTAGAGGGGGGCCGTGGCCCCCCCTTGCCCCCGGGTATGGGCGCCCATGATGACTATGGAAATAATTGTGTAAGATCTGATTTAATTTTTAGTGTAAACAGAATGTCTCGTTAATTGTATTAAAACAATCAAGTGTTAAGTTTCATAATTTCCTGTTATTTATTTATTTGTGTAGGCCTACCTTGAGAATATAAGAGGCGCATTACCCAAATACAATGTTTTTTTCATATTCCAATATTCTTACAATACCAGTACTAAATACTAATACTAACATTAAATAGCCTACTATTGCTAAAACAAGAACAACCACACACACAGTGTATAAAGTTCATAATAAAAGGAACATATCTTTACATAAAAAAGTAGAGTATAATAGTTAAGTAAAAAGAAAACATATAAATAAAATGACAAGGGCCGTCGGCTATTTCAGTTACAAATTATAGAATTTATATAATTAATCAATGCATATATTATTATGCAACATCATTTTTTAAAATTATGTATGTGTGTAATTTTGCTACTTTTAAAATTAGCCTTGATTTTTTTTTCTTCAAGTTTTGTTCTCAGATACTTTTTAAAAATTTGGTTATTCAATTTTGTTCAATAAATACATATGTAAAGAGGAGGATTACTATGGGAGTCAGTATTTGATTTTGGGATGAAAAGAAAGATTACGCAAGATCTATAACGTGAAACAATAAAATAGTTTGATCTATTTTGTTATTGAGTAATTTATATAAAAAACAATAATGCATAACAATTTCTTCCATATGGTAACTAAGGGATATTGAAATATTGTAACATAAATAAAAGTTTAAAGATTATACTCTTATAGTATGCAGAACCCGACAATGAGAAATGGTATCGTAAATTGTATGTTTAGATTTAATATCTTCCAGTGGTATGTGGCATAAAGAAAGCCGACAATGGCGTTTTATTCTGACTTCCACTTTATATTTTGTTTACACTTTGTATACAGGTATTCATTTCATTTCGTAAGAATTTCATTTCAACCATTTTTCATAGATATTTTCATCCCTTTAACAAGCTTAGCTTCGTCTTGTCTTGCTAACGAAAACGCCCTGCTTGAGGCTGAGACATATCAGAACTATTGGAACACCGCCGATTCTTTCACACAGCCTGCATGTATGATCTAGCAAAACGCTGAAAGGCCTCTTTTTTCTATAAAGTTTTTGTATAATCCATAAATGCTTTACTGAGTGTATGAAATGGAGGAATGAAGAACGACTGTGCAGTTTCACCGATATGGGCCAAATTCGCCATCTTGAGCTAGGCTTCAAATATACTACCAGCAAGCTCTCAGCAGAAGTTGTACGAGTTTTCTGCTAAGTTCTCTGGAGCGTGATTTAATGATTAAAGAGGCTGTGAACTGCTTACAAAGCTCGAATCTAAATCCTAATTAACAACTCTTTAGTGTTCATTTGCCTGCATACAGGCGTATCTGGAATAAGTTTTATACACACAGCCATCTTGTATCACATGGAAAGATTCAAGTTATGATTTACATTTCGAGATAGACTAACTTTTCATATTATATAAAACATTACGCGATAATACTGTATAATATAATGTATAATCTCTATATATAAAAGCCAAAACCCACTGACTCACTGACTGATCACAGTTTATCAAAAACCATACAGCCTAGGAACGTGAAACTTGATACACATATTGCTACTAGGCTCTAGATGCGCACTAAGAAAGGATTTCAAAATCTTTGGCCTCTAAGGGCCTATAAGGGCCAAAGTAGGGTTGTAAAGTTATGATATTCACCAAAAGGAATTCATACTGCATGTACACAAACCCCATGGCAACATTATTTTTTTTAAACTACACAGGTGGCTTGGCATGACACTATGATTTCATGTAGACCTAATAGATATAAAATTATGAGAAAGCCTATCAATATAATTGCTATAAATGATTACCAACTATTTTGTGACACGAAGAAAATTTAGAAGGTCCTGGGTTCTATTATTAAGAGTTGAACTCTTTTCTTATAGTTAGCTTAGGACTGTATTACGAAAGGTAGTTCATACAATATCAATAGATATAATTTCCTGATTAATTTTCATTTACCATATCATCTCTGTATCTTTACCTTAGTTTTTACCTTTCCCTTTTGGGGCCTTTTAAGCGACCCACGTTGCCCGGGCCTTACAGAGCCGCGACCTGTCGGGAGAGGGATTATCTATGGATCATATACATACTTTCTTGACCAGACAAGGTCATGAAGGGCCTCCCGGATGAGTGATCAGTCCAATGCAGGGGCCACCTCCGATACAACACAAACACATAGGACGAGATACATCATTCACACACTCACTCTGAACAAGGCGAGGATGGGATGAGGATGATAATGGCTACCAGATGATATCCGGGGACCACTAGGGCCTAAAGTTACCAGAGCCTAAAGTTACCAGACATTTGTCTCAAAGGTGAGGAAAAATCCCAGAAAACCCCTACCTAGGTAACTTGTCCTGACAGGAGCCCGCTGCAAGAGAGGAGAGAACGCATCCCCTACGCCCAGCTATTGACTGCATGTTTGCCAAAATTGAAACAACGATTAGATTTTTAAGACATAATCAGAGTAGGCTAAATTACGGGTGGAGGAGTACGTGGAATGTAAATACGTCCACCGTGTTGGCTGATGATTTATAGAAGTTCATCGAATCGACTTTAAATTGTGTTCACTTAACCTTATACACATAAATCTAACAATGCGAAGCATTGATGGGTCAGCTAGTGTATAATATAATAGATAAATATCTTAAGGTAACTAAATGTTTTGATTTGACGTGACCAGTGTAGACATATATTTTTAATGAAATGCAAGTAGTAAGGCACTTTCACTTCAAAATTAATGACAGGCATTCAGTAGAAAGTTGAATTGATAATACATCCTGCTGAATACATAAGTTTGTCTTAATTACGGAAACTATATTGGAAGAACGATTAAAATGTAATGTATTTTTTATTTATTAGTTTTCTATTACTGCAGATATACAAAGAATACCATTTCCACTAAACAAAGGGGAAAAACCAGTACGTGAATGAAATGCAATTTGAAAACAATAAAAAGAAACAAAGCAATCTATACATTAAATACAAGGAAACAAAATAAAATATAAACTGCATTTAATGAAACGTGAGAACATTAAACCCAACAAGAAAGCAAGATTTAAATTAATTAAATAGAACAAATTATAGGCTGTATAAACGCAAAATGTTATCTACATTATCCAAAAGGATGAGCATATAACTGGTTCCGCATTATTTGGATAGAGTCCCTAAAAACAAGAAGGCCTATTTCATAATATGTAGCCTACGTTTATTTATTTATGAAAATTATTTGCAGAATCTTCGAAAAACTTCGTTATAGTGCCACGGCTACCAATCATTAGTCCATTGCCAGAGACCTCCTTTATATTATACAGAACAAAGTACAAGAATTAACTATGAGCCAAACAATTGCGTTAACTGTTTTCTTTGCAGACCGACAAGGGTTTATAAATCTCGGTTAATGCAAAAAAGTTTCTAATCCAGAAAATAATACTCTGAAGCTCTCGAATAAAGTCAAAGATCGTAATAAAGTAACATAGAAGAGGATCAAGTTGGTATGGAGGTTTCTAGATTTTTGCTTCCTAATTAAGTGTTCAAAATATTTTTCTTTGATTAAGTTTCCTTAGCCACGAAATGTCATTATACGAGAGCCGTCCACAAAGTAAGTTTCTCTGGGTCCGTTTACAAAAACGAAATACAATTTCAACTAAATAGTTATTGCAACAGACACAGCCAGTGTTATACCCTTAGCAACCAGGGAAGGCGGTTGAGGCCAGGTAGGTTCCTTCACCCGCTAGCACCCTCACATTTACAAGCAGAGGGAATTAGGACTAACCGTAATTTTCTCCCCATGAGTCACCTAGTCTACTTCAATCAATCAATCTTAGATTTTTAAAAAATGTCATTTTATCTTAAAATGTTAGTTATATATCCATTCTACACATAATTACAAGAAAAATGACACCAAACAATGTATAATTTACTTTAATAGGAACATTTATAACAAATACATAAATAAAAGTTACGAGAAAACTGCTTTCAAGTTCTATGTTCCTATTAAAGTAAATTATACATTGTTTGGTGTCATTTTTCTTGTAATTATGTGTAGAATTGATATATAACAAACATTTTAAGATAAAATGACATATTAAAAAAATCTAAGATTGACTGATTGAAGTAGACTAGGTGACTCATGGGGCGGAAATTACGGTTGGTCCTAATTCCCTCTGCTTGTAAATGTGAGGCTGCTAGCGGGTGAAGGAACCTACCTGGCTTCAACCGCCTTCCCTGGTTGCTAAGGGTATAAGCTATTTTTAAACATGTTCACCACCGGAATTGAGACATTTGTCATACCACTGTGTGACGACCATCTTCGCCTCTCTGTCATTATTTGTCATCTCGTGAGGCGTAGGAAAATATGGAATTCTCTGGGAACAAGGTCCGGGCTTTAGGGTGGATGTTTAAACACCTCCCAGCCGAACTTCTGCAGGAGACTTGCTAGGAGGTGTTTAAACATCCACCCTACAGCCCGGACCTTGCTCCAGTGATTTCCATCTTTTTATACACCTCACGAAATGACAAATAATGACAGAGAGGCGAAGATGGTCGATACAGTGGTTCAGATACCTGGCGGCAGACTTGTACGACACAGGTATTCAAAAGTTGCTTCCACGGGATGACAAATGTTTCAATTCCAGTGGCAGATATGTTGAATAATAGCTCAATACTAGCTGTATCTGATGGAATATATATGTCAACGAAATTGTGTTTTGTTTCTGTAAACGGCTCCAGGGAAACTTACTTTATGGAAGCGCCTCGTAGTATACATAATTTAAATTAAAAAAAAATATAAAAAAATAAAAATAAAAGAAAATTATGTTAAAATACTTTTAAAAAAATACTTATACCAAATAAAGAAATAACTTTCTTCCTTGAAATATTTATTCTTAATCTTTGAATTGAAAGATAAATTTTAATCACTAGTTTTATGTGTATGGTCAGTTAGATTTATAAATGTTGTACACTTGATAATTTCGGTTGTCGCAGGCAGATATGTATTCTGCTCAGGTGATTAGAGGGTTGGAAGATAAATGTTGTGTCAAGACTGTCCACCTCACCTTTGTGCCTGCAAACAATTTGTTCTCGCACATCGCTAATTAGAAGGCTTAACAGACCTCAAATTGATCGCTCCTTTTGCTTAATACCTCCTCCCAATTAATTATCCCCTTTTCCTTGACGTTATCACGTGGATGTGTTTGTGTTGGCGCGAACCCAATGCGAAATGTGTTTAGCCGTAAGCAAGAAGTGTTGCGTGCCTTGATTACAGGCGATTTCCTGACTGGTCTTTTGTAAATTAGTCATTAATATTTGGAGACTGATTTTTCGGTGAAATAAAATGGCTGATTTCGGTGACTATTTCCTGAAATAAGTTATATAATTAGGGTTCGGATGTTTATGACATGTCATATTTTTATCCTAATTTCCATTCTCGCCGCAAACACAAATTAAACACGAATTTCACGCTTGTTATCCTAATAGGATAGTTTTTATTTTGCATATAAAATCATATTTTGTTCATTTTTATGGTCTTGGTCTTATTTTGGTCATATTTGTAATTTCATGTCATATTTCAGTTATAAATTCCGTAAAGGAGCACAATTATAACTTAAAGTAGCCTATTTGCACTAAGTTTTCGAGTTAAATTTGAAATTTATTTGATGGGCAAATTTATTTTATATGGTCTACTAACTATTATTTGGAGCTGATGAAGAGAGCAAACAGGAGAAATTCTTTAAAATTGGTTCATTACAAGTAACACTATAAATCACCTGTAAAATTCTTAAAAATTGATTACTTGATTGAATTCATGAGATGTAATAATTTAGTGTCAATAAAGGTTTTAAACTGGAACATTTATTTTTTGAAAATATGTTCTTTCATTAGGTCATATTTAAGATTTTTTAGTCATATTTGGTCATTTTTAAGGGCATATTTGCAGTCATATTTTCCACTTTTTTAGGTCATAAATATCCGAACCCTATATATAATACATTTGACATTGATAAAGTTTGCTTATATATATATGTGGGATTTCTTTTATTTAATTCTGCATTAGTGATTTATTATAGCGAGGATTATATGTAGGCCTATGGGGATTTAAATATTAATCGTATTATTTTTTTGTTTTATTGTTTGCTATGCCTATGGTTATATATAAGCTTTCATGAACCGCAGATTGCCTCTGTTGGACATTACATGAGAATATTATAGAAGAAAAATTCCTCCGACACTGGTCCTTGAACCCAGGACCTTTGGCAATAATCTGCGGTTCATGAAAGCTTATATATCTATCTTGAGTGTTAACTGTACAATAACAGTGGAAGCCCGGTCACAAAAATCACTAATTAGTGTGCCTCACAGTACTGCATATGACATAACTTGTCTGGCTGTGAGGTAGACCATTACGGCAATCAGTCATAGGAGAGAGGTTCCATCTGGCGCTGTGAATTGAACTCCGGCTTAGCTCAGTTGGTAGAGCATTGGTGCGAATAGCCAAAGGTCCTCGGTTCATGTCCCAGTGTTGGAGGAATTTTTCTCCTATAATATTCTCATGTAATGCCTATAGTGTTTTTAATTATTATTAATCCTGACATAATTAGAATTTTTGTTAGGTTGGGATGAATTAGTGTTGGTGTCTTATTATTTAGTAATTTATTATTGGAATGTAAACTCTTATAACCTCATATATACAGCATATATAAATTATATAAGTCCCAAATAGCTATTTTGTGAAATGTTGCTCTTATCGCTGTTACCAAAAAATACGGTCCCACTTAAGATGGATCGCCAAGTAGGATTTTAATGAGTCAACATAATTCTATGATTGTTAATTTATTATGATATTAACATCGCTCCAGGGAATCTGGACACGACACATCCAAGATTTCATATACTATACTTGACGTGACCTATGCACCACTGTTACATTCACCAGTAGCATTGTTTCCACACGAACGTCACCACTATCGGCCCACCGTTTCAGGCATTTCTAATGGAATCTTGTTATTATCGTTAAAACAGGAAAATCTGTGTACGTCACACGCAAGCTATGCCATAAACATGTCACTTTGCTGACTGAGGTCACTGGTTTATTTCCCATAGATGGCAGAAGATAACTTATTTTGGTTATAAAACATTTTTGACAGTCTGTTTATGCTGATACATATCGTAACTTTCATATCCGGGATTTATTGAAAGCATGCCTTGCATTTTGCTGTACTGTATATCCGTAGATATACTTAAAATGGCGTTAAAGGAGAACGTACCCTATTTTTTTTTTAAATTTCTGTAAAACAGTGAACTTCAAGATTAGTTTTCACAACATTCCAAGATTGCACTTTGTTATTACGCGTTTAATCTGTTTGAAATAGTACAGCTTACTTCCTTAAAAATTTCATTTTTCTTAGTTAATTAACGAAAGGTCCGGAATGTATCTTGAAAGAATCCGCACCTCGAGTTACATTTTACTGTGACTTTTAACGAATACTTACAGAATTAAGCATGCAATGAATAATTTAAATCACGAAAATAAATAAAACACATAAGTTAGCTTTTTGTCATTGTAAGCAAGATAGCTTGTGGCGAGACAATCGATACATTATAATGTATCGATCGTCTCGCCATCGGCGATAGTCGCGCTTTGTACGACTTTTCATCAGCTGTTTTATTTTTTAAATAACCTCTTTACTATAATATTATTATTATTTATTACATGAGTTTAAAATCGATTAAGAGTACATGAATATGCTGTATTGCCGTAACTTAATATTATAATATTAATATCCCTATACATGCCATGGATGCCCAGAGGGTTCCAGGAGGTTGAGGCTCCAAGATTTTGGAGATTCGGCACGTGAAGGTGGTAAGGTTGTCAGCCTTACGCACTGGTCGCCTTTACCCCCAGGATTGCTCCTGGTACTCATTTCTGTTGGAGGCTGAGTGGACCCCAGAGCCATAGTGCCACCAGAAGGATTAGGCCAATTGGAAAACTCCAGCGATCTCATCGGGAATCGAACCCGCGACCTTCCGGTTTGTAGCGCAGCGCCTCTACCACTACGGCGTACCCCCCCCCCCCGTAACTTAATATAACAATCATTAAACGATCTAGTCTTTGGTGTGATTATTCTATGATCAAATCAACTCTTTAAATATTCATAATTACAGTAATTGCAATATTACATTAGTTTTCAAATGATAGGTCGCTTGCCATTCGAGTCTGTTTTAGGTTTTAAAAAACTGTGTTTTACGTGTTTAAGTGATTAACTTTTATTCCCTGGAAATGATGAATCATGCATAGAAAATAAAATAATTTTTGGTCTTGTAGTTTCAACCCAAGTCCACCACTGTGACTCAGGGTATACGTTTCCTTCCTCTCACGCAGCGGGCCCGGGTTCGATTCCTGGTCGGAACAAGTTACCTAGTTGGGGTTCTTTCCGGGTTTTTCCTCAGCTTTGAAGTTCCCGGCTATCATGTAGCCGTCATCATCTTCATCTCCCTCCATATCCTTGTCTAGTCAAAAGAGTTTTATGTGATCCATAGAAACTACCTCCCTCGACGGGTCGTGGTCATGAAAGGCCTGGGCGGCGTGGGCCACGTAAATATACCTAACCCGGGGAAGGTTAAACTCAGGTAAAAGAGAAGAAGGTTTAACACAAAATACCTTTGTATAACATTGTTCATTGTTCGAATATTGATAATTTATGCCTGTGGATAACACAGAAAACTAGAATATTATCTTGACTATATGAAGAGTTGCATTGGAGAGCTTGGTACAGTCTTCTTTTCAGAAGGAAGAAAATATTTACATTATAAGAGTAAAGTAGAATTAAGAAGAAGTTAAGGATAGCTACAGTTCCTTCTCAGAGGTTTTAGAGGGTTTTAGAGAAGCAAATAAACCAGTGTCATGGCAACCGTAATTATCTTCCACCTTGGATGCAAATACTTGTACAGGCCATCTGCTTACACACCTACTGTTCGCTCAATTTCCTGACAAACGCCACAGTGATTCTAATTATAATATATTAAGTCACCCGTCTTGTCTCCAAGGAGACACTGTGCCACGGCCCGCTGTTAATTTCCGCCATGGATTAATTACCCACTGAAAACTTGTTCATAAACTAAGCCAACCCTCTCTCTCAAAGCGTTCGAGTCAAAGAGCTTACGAGATTTGTTAAAGAACTCATTTTTAAGCTAAAATGATGCAGCGAAATGTTGGTAAACAAAAATGTGTTGTGCTTTAGATTCCTCTTCTTTATTAATAGAGATAATGGGGATTGTATAACTGTGGAGAGAAAAGGGGGCAATAAATAACTTTAAAACAAAATATGTAAATTCCATTTTGCGTTTTTATGACTAAGTTCATGCTTTATGAAATAACCGGGTTTTGTGATATCCGTAGAATGGTAACAGCGCACAGTCAGATCGCTCTTTCTCAAGAAATGACCTGTCGCTAATATGAAAACAAACCCGTTGTCTTCACGTTGGCTAATTTTATGGACTGTGTCGTCCACGCATTAATCTTTGTATTTAATGTGAACGAAAACAGCTAATTTTATTTAGTAACTGCAAAATGAAAATTTATTCCTTAGTCGTTCTTCTGCTGGTGTGAAAAAATAACGGGCAATTCTTAATAAGCCAGAATTTATAAATAAAATAAAACTGTAAAATAAGCATGAAAAATGGTAGAAATAAGTACCAACATAAGGAAAAAATGACACGAAGATCAAATAAATTATTAGTTTCATAGTTATCTTATTCATGGCTGTTACAGTATAGACAGAAGGTCATCCGCAAATTTTCTTGTGTGAAACTCCTGCGTCTGTCAGTAAACAACGATTTGTAAAGTGATATGTTCTTTCCAAGTCACAGTAGGCTATCTGTTTCTTCATCATTATAAGCAGGGCCCGAATTTTTAGGTTATTACAGACCCTATATTAGTTTTTAAACATACTGAGATAGTTTTATCCAAGTTTTTTTACCGTTTTCAGACTATTTTTAAAAGTTTTACTTTATTTAATAGGTACAATAAACACACTGAAACAAGTAGCCTATCTTAGGCCTAATTAATTTGACTTGTACATAACATTTTACGCATCTGAACCACATAACTATAGGAACACTTTTTGCTTATCTTCAACAATCTGTTGCTTATAGAGCCCAATTAATTTTAGAATCGCCTCTTTCATTTCCAACACCACCACATAAACTCAATATGAACCCTATATAAAACTTAACTTTCCGCGTCTTGCTTGTGAATGAACTGCAAGTGTAAGCTTCTTAAGAATGCCTTTAACCGGAGATTTCCGTTTACTAACAATTTCCTTTACCGGGACAATGGGGTATAAAAGTCCGCCACCATGGGTCCCTGGAGGTCCGGTTTCTATTCCCGGCCGGGTAGTGGGTTTTTCAGTAACGAAAAATTCCCGGACATCACCCAGGGAAAAATCATAGGCTATATTTTTAAAAAGCCTTAAATTTAAGTGGTGACTGCTAGAATAGGATATAGAGTATTCACAATGGATCTATTACGGTCGCAGTGTAGAGAAGCCTAAGGGCTTACACTACCCCTCATTAATTTAATCTAAATGGGGTATAAAATTACAAAATTCAATGGTAAATTTTCTCTTGCAAACGTACTGGTAACAGTGAGCAAGATGCAACATGTAGGCAGGCATTTAAAAAGTAATTTTTAGTAAATAATAATTATATTAATTACATATTATTAGTTTAGCTAAGAATTTTATCGTATTTTAATTAAAACAGTTTTACCCATTTTTAGTTTTAATGTCTTATTTAGCCAATTTTAGGTTGTTAAAATATCACAGTGAGAATCCGGGCCCTAATTATAAGAGTAGGATAATGATACGCTGCTACGTTAGAAACAATAGGATAGTTAATCCGTTCTTGTAGTAAGCCTTTTAATATGCGGAAGGAATGATGTTCTGAATGTAAGTTACTAGAGGCGACGAAGAGAATCATTCATAACCAGTTGTCAAGACAACCAAACAAGCCACCCGCAGAGAGACGCGACATCATCTCTACCAATTACAAATCAAATCACATCCTGTCACTGAAAATAAAATACTGAATCTATTCCCTAGATTTCTCCGCTTCTAAGCCAGATTCAAAATAATCAAATAATCAGACTTCCTTATATACCTTAACGCAGCGTTTCTCAACCTATGGTGCAGATGGTCCGCAGACATAATTTAAAAATATCATATAGCAAGTGGAAAGTAAAGAAATAAAAAAAATCACATAAAATGGACACTAGATGTCAATCTTCGAAAATACAGCTGTCCTATTACAAGTTTTCAACAACCTATCTTTGTGAGAAGGGATTTTCATCGCTCGTTCAACTAAAAACAAAATACAGAAACGACTTAATGTATCTGCTGATCTTCGACTAAATTTGACTAATATTGAGACAGATATCCAGGACCTCTGCATGAGGCGACAAGCTCAACCATCTCATTAACAGGAGTAATAACATACAGTAATACCTAATTATATTATCAAATTGGTAATACATATTAAAGTCTGTTCAAAATATAATTTTACTGTCAATAGTTTATTTCCAATTCAATAACTGTCTTCCCGTCAAATTAAAAGAAAAGTATTTACATTTATTAAGCCTACATTCGACCGTACAATTCGATGTCGAGTGTTCGGTGTTCATACAAATTTTGAATTCGCCTGAATCCACAAATACACTTTTCGGAAACATATGTGTGTGTGTATATATATATATATATATATATATATATATATATATATATATATACACAAGGTGTCCACTGGTCGGGAAAATCCGGGAAAAGGCCGGGAATTTCGTATGGTCGGGAAAATCCGGGAAAAGTCAATGAATTTGTCAAAATATCCGGGAAAATTCGAAAAATTGCAAAGCTGAAGATAAGAACTAGAAGAAAAAGCTGCAGCTGCTCTAGATGAACAAATTAAGTTGCTGAAGAAAAAATAAGTGGTATCAAAAAGACTTCTAGACAATAATAGGCTTATATGAAGGCATATTCAATATATTTTACTGTTCCTTACTTTTGTGTCTGTTATAACCTAAGTAATTATTGTTTGCAATTACTTTTGTTACTAAAAGTTTTTCTTATTTAAAGTTTGTATAGTCCAATAATTTTTCTTACACAGTTATTAGAAAGTGCTTCATAATCATATTTTGGTCGGGAATTTCTGCAATGATCACTGAAAATCAGGGAATAAGTCGGGAATTTCTTCAGCATTACTTGGTGGACACCCTGATATATATATATATATATATATATATATATATATATATATATATATATATATATATACACGGCGCATCATCCATTTGAAGGACTAGGCTGCCATCCGACGGCTGCGTCATCTGCCATAGTTGGCAGGATTGGTGGGGGGGGATGTGGTCAGGATGATTATTGTTGTTGACTTACTGAACCGGGTCAGCCACTTCTTTATCAAGTAAACTAGCTTCTCAGTTTGTGGCACGATGCTCAGTGCACCCCGTTCCATACCGAGGATGCACCGGGGAAAGATCCAGACCTGCGGATCCGTAGTCAGCAACGAACATACATAAACGCTTTATTTTGGGGTCGATAACTTCTTGGGATGCATAATTGTTTCTCGGGCTTTCAGCCGAGTGACTAGGAGGTACGATTCCGAGCTTCCTTCTCTATCAGTCAGAGTTCTCTGTTTAATTGTTCCACTGCCCGATTTTCTTATTGGCCCCCACCCACCTATATACCGTAACACAGATATTTTCCCATGATGAGCTCACTTCTGCCAAAAGCTGCCGAAAGCTCGGAATCGATCCTTCTACTCACACGGTTGGTAGCCCTGGAAGCTATCATGCATTATCAACCCCGGTAAAGCCTCAATTTTTCCCTAGTTTATTGACACAAAAACAAGCTTGCGGATTAAAAAATCGATGAGATTTTCTATTCCCTCCAGAATCAAGGTCTGTTCTACGCTGTCAGCTTCAAAAAAGGCTAATTTTAGGTATAAAACATTTGTCTTTTTATTGTTTCCTGTATATTGTAGGTCTGAGTAAAGTTACTTATTTTCCTAGTGTAACACATTTTGCTAAAATAATTTAATTTTATGTAACATAGACTCAACTACTACTGTGTATGTGTATAACTAGTATATTCTTATTAGTTATAGAACTATGTTAGTGTATTTTTTCCTTTTTTTTTTTCTGTCTCTGGTTGAGTGTAAGAGAAGGCCTTAAGGGCTTAACTCTGCCTGATTAAATAAAGATTATTTATTTATTTATTTATTTATTCTTCTTGTCATTCCTCTTTCTTTGTTCTTACAACAACTTTATCCCTTTTGTTCACTTCATCGTATTACTTTCAATATATTAGATGTGTTGACTGTATAAAGCATTGTTCTGTGAATTTTAGTACTTATTGTATTGTTTTCTTGTGTTTCCAGTGTGCGAAGTGTGATGCATAAATACCTGGAGAAGAAGAATGAAGTCAACTTTGATAAGATCTTCAACCAAATGCTCGGTGAGTCTTTGTTGTGTCTATTCAACTATGAAACAATGGAATTGCGCGGAAGTCCGATATTGTCCACATAGCAGCACTGTTGTTGCCTAATGAATAATTGCTTGTTGTTTGTGTTTGTGCGGAAATTACACTCATGGGGTTTTTTCATTTCAGTTTCTCTTAATTTACATGCTCATAGTTGGCTATGAATCCCAACAGTAATTTTTTGTAGATGCAAGTTCTCACTTCTCTGTTGTTCAAAATTTAGATTGTACACAACAGAAATTTAAGCTCTCGCTAAATCAAGATATCACACAACTTAAGGGGAGTACTTTTGAAACTTAGAGAATAATAATTTCTACGGTTTTCGACTTTTTGTAAGGAAAAATAAAACTTTCTGTAGACACTATTCTTTTATCACTTAAATTCGTAATTTACTCCATGAGAGTCTTAAATTTATAATAAAATGTTATACAATCAAATCAGGTAACCTGAGGTAACAACATTTTTGTTTAATCAGTGATAATTGAAATTGTGATATGCAGAAAATAGCCTAAGTTAATTTTTAAATCGATTTCCGAGTTAAGCTTCAGATCGTTTCATTAAGCAGGACTTACGGAAGAAAAATGGTCTAGTTTGATAAGCATATGTGAAGGAAATGTGGATAGCGATATTTGTCGTAGCTGCCTGTATTGCAACTTCCATCGCCGTATATGAACACTGTAAAACAATATGTTGCCATGAGAACTGATTTGCATTCGGTAAATTCTTTCTAATCTATTACCATAAAATAGACACTAAATTGGGCATTACTCCGGTACCGGTCAACCGATTTGGTTCACTATCAATAGGATTCTTCCCATGGAGGTTATAAGTAGAGACCGGATTTTAAAGGGAATTCCTTTTTTTATATTTCATCACAAAACGTGATAAAATTGAACAGGACATTACCGAGTAAGTTTCAACTGCAAATGACCTGGTTTTAACTTCCTTTTTTTTTTTTTCTTTTTAGGCTCATCTCCCTTTTTTAGGGACTTTCCCTTTCCAGTACCGTTTTTGCTAATTTATTTTGAAAAATTCGTAAATTATCCAGTATTTGGCAATATGAAAACATTAAAAACTGTTTTCACTGATTCACCATTGAAAAAATAATTCCTCCCAGCAGAATAGAGCGTTACAGGTAAATGACAGGCATGCCATTGCTTAACTTTCCCATTATAACAAGGTGGGGAACATGGATTCGTGTGCTATTTTCCTCTGTGAGAATTTCAACAAGATCAAAAAATTTCTTCAGTCATTAGATGTTACAGAATCAGCAGCTGTAGAGCAAGCAAAGGCTTTACATAAAACAAACATGTATCCCTCTGTTGAATTATTACACTCTCTTAATTTTATATCCCTTTTTCCCACCTTTTTTGGCAATAATTTTCCCCTTTTTCCCACCTTTTTTTGGCAATAACTTTCCCTTTTTTCCCACCTTTTTTTGTCAATAATTTTCCCTTTTTTCGTCCTTTTTTGGGTGAAAAATTTCCCTTTAAAATCCGGTCTCTAGTTATAAGTGCGTATACCACGTTTCATGAAAATCTAATAAAGCGTATTTGAGTTGTCGCGCGTACAAACACACAGACAGACGGACAAACATTTTCCCGTCCCCCACACAATCTCATAAATGAAACGGAACTTTAGTATTGGAAGCGTTTAGGGCACTTCCAAACACAACGGTACTTGTTGAATTAGGAGCTTGGCTCACAGATTTATGAACTCCAGCTGTATCGAGAAGATTCGTAAAGTGGTCAGCAGATGTCTGCTGTAATAAAACAACCAGCGAACTGCAGGAAGCTCTCGGACTTTGTGTTTACATGTTGCTTAAATTCCCAAACAGACGGCCATGAAAACAGAGAAAGATCGCTACACCGTAAACGCAATGGCTTAATAGCCTGATATAAAGAAATACAAAATTTAACTATTATTTTCAACTAATAGTAGGCTAAGTATGTTTTGCAAGATTTTAAGTTATTACATTTGTAAAATATTTTGTCTGTGATGAATTGCTCTATAAATTATATCGTCAAAGAAGAATATAAATACAAGTTTACTTCACAGCCAATTATTTAATGTTTGTGCTGCATTGAAACGCAAGGAATTACACTTTTAGCACTCGTAGTTATACAGGATGTTTTCAGTAGGATTTCTGTCTAAAATGTAAAAACTATAAAAGTAGGAATAGTCAGACGGAGTTTGAAAAATGAAATGTCTTTGTAGCCGATCTCACAAGTGTCGAATTTTAACATAATGTAGTATTCAGTAAACATTCATTAAAAAATCATCATCAGTATTCATTTAATTTAGTTGAAAGAGGCCATTTTGTAAGTCAAACTACGAGAATTTATCATCTCTTAATCTATCTCATCATGGATAATTGTGATTCTACCTCTTGTTTTAACTTTCTGGTATGTAGTAACCTTCCTCTGAACCTGTGAAAAACTATGCCTGGTGGTCTTATCAGCAAACATCTGTGTTGAAATTTTGTGCATTAACCGAAATCAGAAAAAAATGCAATATTTCGGAACTGTGAGATTTAAGTGGTTTGGATAGCTCGACAGTATTATTATTGAATTTCCAAAAGTACAGAACCCTATTTTACCAGCTGGCATATTAGGGTTACAGATTAAACATATATACAGAATACACAATACATTACATATACATATTACAATTTTGCAAATACACTATTCATAAAACTTGAAAAAAAAAAAACTTATATCTTCGCTTATTTAAGAAAAGACGATAGATCGGTGTGGTAAAGTAAAAATTATAAATATATAATATTAACTGATAACGCTCATGCGTAAATTATGGACAATAAATAAGATATGCTTAACAGACTGGCTTTCCTCTTTACATTTACAATTCCCAGA
Source organism: Ectobius pallidus (assembly GCA_964059195.1). NCBI lineage: Eukaryota > Metazoa > Arthropoda > Insecta > Blattodea > Ectobiidae > Ectobius > Ectobius pallidus. The sequence continues at coordinate 152,460,287 of CAXKWD010000008.1, forward strand.
GGTAGAAATTCTAAATCTATGTAAGTATTCACCAAATTTCCGATGCCCTGTTAAGAATTGAGTCATAATGTAGTTTGGAATCAAAAGTGTACAAGCTATTTTATCTTGCACTCGACAGTAAGGATCATTGCTTAATGAATTAATACCAAGACTCAATGCAAGTAAAATAAACCCGGCAAGGACCTTTTAGACCGTATAAGAAGGAAAAGCTACAAAGATTAAACTTATAGGCTACATCTGAGGTAGGAAACCAGAATTTCATTTACGAGTGATTTTATGATATCCTCGTGTGTGTGTATACAAGCTAAAACCTACTTGTACAAATACATTTTTGTCCGCAATAGAGAGAGACATGCACTACCAGATAACCTTGTAGTAATTGGGTTAATGAACATATTTACTGTAAATTTGTGGTAACCAGTTTCTCGCCGCCTACAGACCAGCTTATCTGTCGAGACCGGATGTTTGACAAAGTTTCTTCCTCATACTTTCATGTTACAAATCACTCCTTTAAGATATCATCTGACACAAATACTTACCTTTACAATATAATCAAGATAATCGCTAACTACCGTCTGAGGTGGTATCAATATTAATACTCCGGGGATTTCCGGATTTACGTACAGAACTCGGTTATAAATTATAAGGGTACCAAAGCTCGAATAATTATAATATTGGTGTTCTGCGGCTTGAATGGCTATAAAAGTATGTTATTAACTAATTCCACCTTATACCACAAAACTTAAAAAAACTGCAGGTAGTATTATTTAGATACACGTCTCCTAAACTATTGATTTTATTTATTATGGAATAAACTTTGCGATAATATCTTAGATCATACATACAATTATATACGTGTCAAGCTGACATTAGTTAAAAATTACAACAACCACGCACTGTGGCTTGGTTCTAAAAGGGCCAATGTCATAAAACTTGCTTTTGAGATTACTGACTTTGAAGTCTTTATAGAAGTAACATTTTTTGCTGAGAACTTCAGACATTGGTCTCTAATGTTTCTGTATTATGTCTATTAATAGCATCAGACATTGGCACTTTTAGTATACGAAAGATAAAGACTAGCCGTGCTCAATAATGCATACATCTCATTTCTGCAAGAAACTGACATTGGCCCTTTTAGAACCAAGCCACAGTATAATTTTAAATTGATAAAGACATCTGAAGCAGCTAATTCAAGATATACACTGGTGTCAGTTATATATATGTTTATGGTTAGTTATAACGACCTACATGGTGAATGTAGAGGAACCGCTAGAGAATATATTGATATATAGTCTATCAGCGTAAAAAAGAATTGGACTGCTAGCTGTACTGTTACATGAATTTTTGTACATATATGTGCATATATAAATATTTTAACTGGCTTAGGGTCTTGACACATCTGTAGAAATTGTTAAAACTTTTGTTTTAAACATTTTCTTTGTTTTAAGTTTTAATTTATTGTGTACATATGGACAAATGGTAAAACTTTTAGATTGTAATTTTTAACTATCACTTTGTGCATTATTTTCGTGGATTTCGTCTTCAATATTTATTTACAGCAACAGCAATTCTGGTAACATGAAATTACAGTACACTGTCTTTTACGGAATATTTTATTTCTCACTCTCATGTTACCATACAACCGTTTCGGGGCTGAAATCAAAAAGAAATTCAATATCGCTTTCATATTTTCTCGCCCAAAAACATTGAACATAATCATTCACTGAGCATATAGGACTAACAATTTTCCATCCCATTTTGACTCCTTTTACATGTTTAGGGCCTATGATAAACATCCATTCAGTAAAAATGTGGAAATTGAGGTCTTGAAAGAGGTACGACTGCATATTATGAACTGTGAAAATGAGTGCCATATCTTTTCTGGAGTAGCTTCAACTTTATTACAAAGATTACTGTGCTTTACGCCCTTGTTTCACTAAGCCAGTGGGAAATTCATTGGTTGTTGGGTGGAATACTGCAAGCGCTTTATATAAATCGATGAGGATAATTATGGGATAGGAAGAGAGAAGGAATGGAATAGGATTGCTTATTTACATTTCTCAAAGTGTTGAACGAGTCAGAACAGCTTTTTGCTTTATGATTGCAGAAAGTTGCTAATTAGTGTTGTATTGGCAGTAGAGATAGAGATAGATGAGAATCGCGACCCGCATGGCGATTGATTTTACCTTTGTAGCGAAGTACAGTAGCGTTCACGACTTCTGTAAACCAAATAGAGATGTGAAGATGACTTAATGCCCGGTTTCTATAAACTCGTGAAATACCTAAGGGTAAATTATCCATGGAAAAATTATTCCTAATCACCCACAATGATATAATGAGCAATGCCTTGGAGTTGTACAGTTAATTTAATTCAGAAGGCTTTGATTCTCATTGTTTAAATTATTATTGATCCTATGGGAGGTTAAATTTTATCCAGCCATCCATGAAAAGCCGACGATTTACCCTTGGAAAGATCTAGCCCGAGTTTGTAGGAACATTTTTTCTGTCATTTTCATATTTACCCGGATTCTGGGGGCCTCAAAACGTTTATTTAGGTTAAATACTAAACTTCGAATTTGGGGGGTCGAAAACAATACTTCCTCTATCTATAGTACCTATGGTACGGGGAGAGAAAGTAAAAATACTACATACTAATTTGTATTTTTGGATGCTGTTTTAGAACATGTTATTAAAACGTTCTAAATGTTTTGGAAGCAGGCCAATTTAAATTGATTGTAAACGGCTCTGACAAACAAAAGCCAAACACAAACTACATTTAGTTTATTACTAAAGGAGCTAGAGCAACGATTGGCTAACCAATAGGAAACCAAAGCCAACTAGAGTCGCGTGGGAAATTAAAATTTTATCGGCAAGTTCAGGATATTTTCGAACGCTTCCGTGTAAGTATGAATATTCCGGCATCTTGTTCATGTCAATAGTGACTGCCTTTGGCAATATTTATTATTAAATACGATACTAAATACTATGCCTAAAATACTACGGAAACTGAAACAATAAAAATAAATAAATTAGCAGTTTTTCATTTGAATCTTTGTCGACCGCCTCAGAAATCTGGTCGCCAATCTTGATCTGGCAAGCGGAAATTGCGCATCCTGGACTATAGGATATTAACTAACTAAATTGTTGACCACCTTATTTCCCCTGTTAAATATTTACAATAGCCTTAAAATCAATTAACCCATAAACTATCTACGAAATTAATGATTCGAAGAGTAGAGATTATTTGCTGTTTCTCAGATGTGAAATAGATTCATTTCGGTAAACCGTTTTGCCATCTTCACTCCTAGTAGTAGCTTTCTTATCACAGTCGTTATACGTGAAATCTTGAAAATGCAAAGGCGGAAGAGACCATTTGTTTTAAAGCGGACTGTACATTGGAGAAGCTGAGTATGCTTTCTGTTGCCATGAGACTCTCGTCTATATCGATCTTAACGACTTCGCAGCGGTGTTCATCTGTCGAGAGGACGCAACTCTGACCCCGACATATCATTACCGGCAATATGATGAACAGCAGTGGACGCATAATTTTTTCGGGGGGGGGGGGGGTATTTGAATAGGTAGAAAGAATACTAAAAAAAAAACAATCAACTTACATATAAAATTAGTTTATAAAACTGGCCACTTAGAGTGTATATAAAAGCCTTTTTTCAAATTTCGGGGAGGGGGGAGATGCATCCCCCCTATCCCCCCTTGCGTCCGCCACTGATGAACGGTATTAATTTATTGTGTTTAAAGTAAGATGATTTACATGTGGAAATAACCCACCGATAACTGGTATTTTTTAAATAAATGAATATAGACAAAAGCAGCGAAAATGGAAAGAGATGGCAAGAATAGTTAGAGATTATTAGAGAAAAATGTTTAGAGAATTTGAAAAGTGATCGAGCGGTGTTGTATTAAGTCCTGTTATTGAAGCTATGGATAAAAGCTAGGAATATCATTAGCAGTTAACCTGGTTTTTGCTAGAATAATCCAATAGAATGCACGACACTAATGCCTTTTTTGTTGTTGGTTATTGTTCTCTATTGACTTTGTATGCCTAGCAATCAAACCTTCAGTATCAGGTCAGTTGTTTTCTCGTAGAGGTAAAAGTTATATTTTACGAGTTTTAGTAGCTTCTATATTGATGTATAATAATAATAATAATAATAATAATAATAATAATAATAATAATAATAATAATAATAATAAATTTCCAATAAGAGCCTTTGGCTGTGGGAAACGTCATTATACATTAGATGGTGATACAAAAGTCACATAAAAACTAAAAGAAACTAATAAATTACATGCTACACAATATTAAATATTATGTTCAATTAGTGAATATTAGTCCAGTCACCAGGTACTGAAAATTGGGGTTGCCTGGAAAAAGGACCGAAGTTAATAATTTTTAATATATTATATGTGGGTATTCTGTGGTGTAGAATCCAAGTTTTCCCATTCGAGAACCATGTGTGAACTTCAGGGCATCCGAAAACCCCCGAAATTTTGGGGCTTTTTTCAGTGGTTTCCTTATGAGTCCTAAACAATGCATTCTATCCTAAAACACTCCACTACAAAAGTTAAAGAGCATAAAATTTCCTATTATTTGCACTATTTACACGTTTTCTAAGACCAAATATGTACCGAGATATGGCGCTTCAAAGGCTTGACAAATTTTCAAGAAATCGAAAAACTGCGAAAAATGCAGCATTTTTCCTAGTAACTTTCGTCTTTAAACATTTCTGTATGAATAACGTTCAATAACCTACACAATAGAAAACCCATCCTTAATGAGATGTTCATTTAAGAATAAAGTACACAATTGTCGTTGTAGAAATGTATTTTATAAAAATGTATACTACATGTGATATGTGGATATATTAACTAAGTAGAAAATGTGTAAATTATTACAAATTGTCCATTAATATTGATTCATAAAAGCCTTGACCTCTTTGCTCCCGATGGCAAATCGGCATCATCTCTCAGTAATTCCTCCTGAGCAGTGTCTTATTGATGATGTCCTCCTTTGCTGCCATTTCAGCATTCACTCCTTACATTTTTATACGACGATAATTGTGTACTTTATTCTTAAATGAACATCTGAAAACACTGAAAAAACCCCAACATTTCAGTGTTTTTCGGCTGCCCTGAAGTCCGCACAGGGTCCTCGAATTGAAAACTTGGATTCTACACACAGAATACCCACATATAATATTACTAGCATGTGCCCGCGGCTTCGCCCGCGATAATTATTTCAACAATTAAAAATTAAGAGCATAATAGTTAAATCATTATATTTATTAACACCTAAATCACGTGAATTACATACCACGATTAGATAGCGTCGCCTGGTTAAAGCGATCTCAGAATCGAGTTCCATGGCCCAGAAAATCCCTGTATAGCGAGTTTCGTTCAAATCGAACGATGTTTAACCATATCTAACCGATGTTTAACCGATGTCTATGTTGATTATCTCTCTTCCGTGTAGGTTGAAAATTTCCTATGTCTACGGACCTTGACATTCTAAACAAATGAATCGACCAGCGTGGGCTTACAACATTCAAGCGATTGCGATGCTTTTATTTCCACGGTATGACAAAAATAGCCAAAGCCAACTGCAATTGATTTGACATTGAAAAGTATTACTGAAATCTGATGCTTCGACAGAGCTAAAATCACGTTTTCTGCCAGTTTTTCACTCATAACTCGCGAACAAAGCTAAAATTAAAAATTCGGACAGACAGACAAACACGTCCTTTTATTATTATAAGATAACATGTGCCCGCGGCTTCCCCCGCGATAATTATTTCAAAACTTAAGTGCATAATAGTTAAATCATTATATTTATTAACACCTAAATCACGTGGAGTGCATTCCACGATTAGGTAGCGTCCCCTGGTAGAAAAAGCGACCTCAGGTTCCAGTTCCTTGGCTCAGGAAACCCCTGTATAGTGAGTTTCGTTCAAATCGAACAATGTTTGACCATAATTAAGCCTATGTTGATATCCTTCTTACGTGTAGGTTGAAAATTTCATATATCTGCGGGCCTTGACACTCTAAACAAATGAATCGTCTAGGATGGACTAACAAAATCAAGCGATCGCGTTGCTTTTATTTCCAAGGTATGAGGTATGATGACAAAAATAGCCAAAGCCAACTGTAAGTGATTTGATATTGAAATTTATTACTGAAACTGATGCTTCGAAAACGCAAAAAATGCACGTTTTTGGCTCATTTTTCACTCATAACGCACGAACGAAAGCGAAAATTAAAATTCCGGCTTCGAGGTGCATTTTCCGACCCTTCAGTCCGCCTATGTATAAAATTTAAAATCTCTGCGTTGAGTAGATTTCGCTGGGCATCGCGGACAGACAGACGGGGGACAGACACTTCCTTTTATTAATATAGATTAAAAATTATGAACTTCAGACCTTTTTCCAGGCAACCCCAATTTTCAGTACCTGGTGACTGGACTATAGGAAGCTATAAGGGAATTTATTATGTATGTAACGCCGTACACGTTCAAGAGCAGCAACTACTTCACCAGAAGAGCAATGCGGGTTGCATTAGGAATCTATAAGGGGATTTGTCATCTGTGTAACGCCGTGCAAGTTCAGGGGCTGCATCTACTTCACCAGAAGAGTAATGCGGGTTGCATTAGGAAGCTATAAGGCGATTTATCATGTATGTAACGCCTGAAACAAGGCTTTTGTGAATCAATATTAATGGATAATTTGTAAGAATTTACACATTTTCTACTTAGTTAATATATCCCCATATCACATGTAGTATAAATTTTTATAAAATACATTTTTATACAACGATAACTGTGTACTTTATTCTTAAATGAATATCTCATTAAGGATGGGATTTCATTGTGTAGATTATTGAACGTTATTCATGCAGAAATGTTTAAAGATGAAAGTTACTAGGGAAAATGCTGCATTTTTCACAGTTTTTGATATTTTGAAAATTTTTCAAAAATCTTTGAAGCGCCATATTTCGGTACGTATTTGGTTTTAGAAAACGGGTAAATAGTGAAAATAATATGAAATTTAACTTTTGTAATGGAGTGTTTTAGGCTAAAATGTATTTTTTAGGAGTTATAAGGAAAACATTGAAAAAAAACTCCAAATGTTTTTTTTTTTGTCTGCCCTGAATTTCGCACAGGGTTCTCGAATTGGAAAACTTGGATTCTACACCACACAATTCCCACATACAACATATTAAAAAATCATTAACTTCGGACCTTTTTCCAGGCAAAAGTACCTGGTGACTGGACTATATGTTTAGATTTCAATTAATAAATAATTCTTTAACCTCCTTTTTGAAATTCCTCGTCCATTATTCTTTATAAATTGAGGAAGGTTATTTCATATTTTTACTCCAACGATCTTTGGCGATTTGCTGTATACTGTTAAATTATGTTTCTCAATATTAAAATGATCTCTATTACGAGTAAAATATTCGTGATACTGGCCATTAGTATTAAAATCTCTGCCATTGACATGTACATATTCCAATAACCTTAAGATATATAGACCATACACAGTTAAAATTCCATACTTCTTAAAACTCTCGGTACGTGACTGCCATTATTATTATTGTTATTATTATTATTATTATTATTATTAACTTATTATTAGGTTGTTGACTTCAAAGCACCAACAAACCGCCTCTTCGGTCAACCTAATTTCCCCCCGTAAGAGTTTAATTTACAGACAGAGGCCTTTAAGACGGCAAAATTAATTTTAATAGGCCTATTTAACCTGAAGAAAGTTAACCGTAACTGGTATGTTAATATAAAGTAGCCCCTAGACAATCTATAATATTGTCAATATTAGCTTCAATATTGACGGAGGACCATATTGATGGAAATATTGATCGTCTTAAGAGCGTATTGAAGCGTCTTATCAATATTGACGGATAGCGATAGAAAATTATATTTTCTGTCAATATTGAAGAACCGTTTGAACGTCTAAAAGGTTTATTGTCAATATTTCCTTCAATATTAGTTGTCTGTGAGACTACGAAGTGATTTTTTGTAGTCATTCGGATCTGTAGAACGTAAAAAATTAAGCAAATGTTCGGGTGTAAAGCGGTACTCACCTTGTGCCACTATTTGGACTAGCGTCTATTTCTCTCTTTGATTTTTCTTTTTCGCACAGTGCTAGTCAATGCTAGAAAATCCTAATCCGAACTAGAAAACATTTCGAAATTCAATTAAAAAAAAAAAAAAAACTGAAACAGCCTCAATCATGCAGCACGGATATTTTTGCCAGAGGGATTATTGATGGGAATATTGACGGGTTGTGAAGCATATTGATGCGGGCTTTAGTATAGAGCGTCAGTTTGAAGAGAATGTTGACAATATTATTGATCGTTTAGGGGGCCGAACTACCTAACATGAGAGGCACATGCTTAGGTTTTTGTGTTCGTTGTTGCCATGGTTTTGATTCTCGTGATTTGCCGTAATAAACTGAGGAACAGCCTGTAACAGCGGTTCCAATCAGGAACATCTGTTCCAAAGTCCACCCGAGAAGAAAGAAGATAAATGACACCCACCCTCTGTAAAAGTCAAGAGAGCGAATATAGCCTTTGTTTTGCAATAGGCCTACAGATCATTTCTTTTAAACTGATTGGTGATTGTTTCGCCATGGCGACTATAACTGACACCGTTTTAAAAATATATAATAATTGTTTTATTATTATTATTATTATTATTATTATTATTATTTCAGCTGTGTTTATACTCCTTTTAGCTTCGAGGCTATATCAGGAGTTCGGGATCTGTTTCTGTACAGAAAGGTAGGCCATGGAAGTATTGCTTGTCAATTGTTTCTATTGGTGTATTTAATGGAGTAAATTTCAACTGATACCAATTTAAACGGACATGATACAGAATGAAATGGTGAGGATGATTCGTGGTATGTAATACCACGTCGTAATGCCTTTACGACTGAGGAAACCATGAAAAAACCCATGTCAAATTTGTCGGCCACGGGATTTGAACCTGGGATCTCCCGAAAGCGAGTCCAAGACGTTTGGATAATTTGATATGTTCATTTATTCAATCCCAGAAACTGCACCATACCTAACAAAAGTAGAAGCTTGCTCAGGTGAATTACAGAAATTGAATATTTTCTCAGTTTGCCTGGTTTTATGTAAACTATGTTTGAATTAGGCTTTCGCTGCAGATCGCTCGCATACAATATGCAGTGTTGATGGAGTGGCACTAGCTCTTGTGTCATGTCTCATGCATACGTCATCAAAGCTCGCTCTTGTGCTTCTGTATGCTAGTCATGACTGGCGGCCGTAAACTACACATCTGGAAATACCTGGAGCTGCCAACATTCTTAATTAAAACGAGCGTATAATGGTTTAGTGGTAGCTTGGATTTCCACGACAACTGCCTCCTTTCCTCATCCACCAGAAAGGAAAACGAGGTTCTTTGGAATTGGTGTGATGTTGGAAAAACACATGAAAAACAATACTATAGTCCAGCGTTTTCCAACCTTTTTGAACCCGAGGACCTCTAAAATATCTAAAAAAAATTACGGACCCCTAATTTTACATCCCGTTTTTAAAAGAAGGCCTATATTCTTAATATTTGGGGTATTAATTATAGGTCATTATACGAAATGTGTGAAAAAATTTTACTTCTTTACTTTCCACTTGCTTTATGATATTATTACCACCAGTGGTAATGTGCTGAGAAACGCTGAGAAACGCTGCTGTAGTCAATTTTCCACTTTTCTCAGGTGAAATATTAATTGTCCTCCCCGTAAGAATACTGTAAGAGCTGGTAAGTTGAAGCGAAACTTTAACATTTGGTTGAACAAAAACGGTCGTATGCAACTTGCCTATAATGGTAATTAAGACACTCGTAGAAAAGTTACGAAACGAACGAAGCGTACTCGTATCTTAATGAATGCTATTATAGGTTCGTTGCATAATGTAGAAATCTATACGGTTAAATGTTATTCGTCTTATTTTAAAGGAACATTAAAAAGTGCAATACATTGCCGGGTACCGAGCATCTACAAATTTTACATTAAAAAAACTTGTTTTAATTTTTGGATTTTTTTCAATTTTGGATTATTGGATTTTTAAATTTGGGATTTTACGACTTTTTAATATTGGGTTTTTGGACTTTTTGAACATTGGATTTTAGATTTTTTAATTTGTAATTTTGAAATTTTGGGTTTTTTAAATTTTAGATTCTTGAATTTTTTATTTTTTGGATTTTTAATTTTCGATTTTTTAATTTTGGAATTTTTTTATTTTTAAATTTTGGATTTTAGATTTTTTAATTTTGGATTTATTATTTTTAAAATTTTGGATTTAACAGTGGAAGCCCGGTCACAAAATCACTAATTAGTGTGCCTCACAGTACTGTATATGGCACAACTTGTCTGTCGGTGAGGTAGACCATCAAGGGTAATCACTCAGTCATAGGAGAGAGGTTCCATCTGGTGCTGTGAAGTGAACTCTGGCTTAGCTCAGTTGGTAGAGCATTGGCACGGATAGCCAATGGGTTTTTTCTCCTATAATATTCTCATGTAATGTCCAAAAGAGACAATATTACATGGTTCATGAGTATATCCAGAAATATATTGTTCCTCCATCCATCTTCTCTCACGATAGACAAATATAAAGTAACAGAAAAATACATAAAATCTGTCGACTTCTGACAAAATGTAATTGGAAGCAGTCATTTCTCCTGTTGCATATTTTGCTAGTTCAAACTCCATTTCACCCAATAAGTACAAAGTGAGCATTTCTATCTTGAGCGACAATAACTTAATTAAAATACACATTCATTCGCTTACAGAGAGGGAGACAAGTATGGTGATGGTGGAGGGGAATAAATAAGCCGCCTTAAATCAATCATGTCGGGAGAAGGGAAGTCTACCCGCCGAACCCAAATTAAATTGCTGGGATTTAACTGCTGACATCTTAATTCCCAATCCCAGAGGAGCAAAGTTAATCCTTCCAATAAGAAAAGACTGTTCTGGCAATAGTGCCGTATCAGTGGAGAGAAGCTGAGCCTTCGACATGGAGGGACAGGCCCACAATAATTTATAATTTCAAGTTATATCGATTTTACGAGGGCCGTAGGGTGGATGTTTAAACACCTCCTAAGAAGTCTCGTGTAGAAGTTCGACTGGAAGGTGTTTAAACATTCATCCTACAGCCCGGACCTCGCTCCCAGTGGTTTCCATCTTTTCCTACACCTCAAGAAGTGACAGAGAATGATAGACAGGCGGAGATGGTTGTCACACAGTGGTTCGGCAGAGTTTTACGACACAGGTAAAGTTGGTCCCACGGTATGAAAAATCTCATTTCTGGTAACGAATATTTAAAAAAATAGCTGAACACTTGCATTAACTGTTTCAATAAACGTTTCCTTGATATTGTGTTTTGTTTCTGTATGCGGCCCCAGGGAAACTTACTTTATGTACGGCCCTTGTATATCCGTGGACATCAGTCTTAAGTACCATATCTTACTGTTACTTTTACTACCCATTCCACAGGTAGTAGGTAGAGGAAGTATTATTTTCAATGTCGACTTTTCAGCATTGATGCACTTTTTGAAGTTCCCCGAAACATATGTCTTTTAACATCATAGCTCGACAACGAAAACTCATTTAAAACTCTGGTGCGAAACTCACATAACTTCCTCTGCCCAAATGAAAGCTTGCCACTTAATATAATATATTATATGAAACATTTTCTTCATGGAAGTTGGTTGTGAAATTGAATAGAATGTCGTTACCACATCGTATCGCATTCCCGAAGGATATATAACGCAAATAAAATCTGATTAGTGCACTCATGTCACTTTCTTTACTCTAAGCATGGCCAATACGTCTTTCTCACTTCACATTCTGATATAAAATAAGAGACCATATTGCAAACAGCGCGTATTCAGTTGTTTGAACCTGATGCAAAGCGTTATTGTTCAGGCAAGTCTGAGTTTCTACGAACAGTGGGTGGCTTAAAACTACCCGTCATAGATTTTTTCGAAAAAGAAATATTTGAAATAAGCAGCTCATGTGGAAAATTTACATAAAATCGGTAGAGCTGTTTTTGAGAGAAAAAAAGCAAAAAACGAAATTTTCTTCATGTAAACTGGCATTAAAAGTAAGAGAAAGTTGTAGCATGGGGACAGAATACATACAGAGTGTTGTTTGAATAAATTAGTGAAATTCTTCATTGCACACCGAAGTAACAGTGGAAATTTAAAAAATAAAAATTGTGGTATTAAATGTGATAAATAGTCTAGGCCTATAAATATTCTAGCGAACTGCACAGAAAACAATAGAAATAATAAGTATCATTATTTATAAAGTGTTTGTGTTGGCTATCTTGGTTGGGCCGCGTCGTGTTTTTAGTACCTAACGTTTCGGACATCCTGTCTTGTCCTTCTTCATTACAGGCACTCCGTTTTAGTGTGAATCGTTCTCCGAGAAGGACACGACAGGATGTCCGAAACGTTAGGTACTAAAAACACGACGCGGTCCAACCCGGATAGCCAACACAATCAGTTTATATATGACACCGGCCGTGGAAGCCTACGAACTTATTTAAGTATCATTATTATTACTTTCTTGTTCGTATCGGATGTTTTGTGGAATAGTCTGTCAGGTAGTGTGGTGAGGAAGCTTGCGAGGAGGCAAGACTTTGGCATGGAGTTGGCCAACTAAACCTTTGTTGTAATGTGAAACCACAGGCATGTGGAAGTCCTAGAAACTCCCCAGTGGGAAACAACTCTGCAACTGTTAGCATGCAGAAAATGGAAGCCCATACAATGACTTGTTCTATTGTATAGATACTAGGGATGGGTCCTCGATACTTTCGATACCTCGATACTCTCGATACTTGCATGGTATCGGCATCGAACGATACTTCAGAATACTCGCTCGATACTTTTTCGATAGCCTACTTTTGTAATTCTGCAATTAAGTGAGAATGCTAGTATTTTTTAACAAAAACTTGTAAGTGGACTGTTTAAAAAACTAATTTTAGTTTTAATGTAGAGTTTAAAAATAATTATAGGCTACTGATGATATTAAATTTTGTCTCATTAAATATGCAGACTTAATTAATTTAGCTGGTATTACAAAGTTCTCTCAAATTTTAATTTCCAATGTACCTATTTATTGAAACTGGAAATGTTGAAGGTATCGAGTATCGAAGTATCGAGTATCGAGGAAAAAATCATGTATCGGTATCGAGCATCGAGTATCGAGAAAATCTGGTATCGACCCATCCCTAATAGATACGAAGATTATTAGAATGTGAATTTCCCTGGTATTTTGCGTTTGTCTCGGCATGTGTGAGAAAAGTTAAATTGTGGATTCAGTTACAAATTCGTTTCGGATTATGGGCTGCATTAAAAGAAAATTTTGCAAACACTCGTTTAAATGAGAACAATTCAAGTTATCGCGTCTCGCGAATTTCACAGATCTCTATCCATAAATAAATAATGAACTATACAAATTATAGGTAAAGAGATAAAATGTGTATCTAGTAACATCAGGAATTAAAGTTTTTATTAGGGATGGGTCGATACCAGATTTTCTCGATATCGATACATTATTTTTCCCTCGATACTCGATACCGTCATCATTTCCAGTTTCAATAAATAGGTACATTAAAAATTAAAAGTTAAGGGAACTGTGTAATACCAACTAAATTAATTAAGTGTGCATATTTAATGAGACAAAATTTAATATCATCACTACCCTATAATTATTTTTAAACTCTACATTAAAACTAAAATTAGTTTTTGAAACAGTCCACTTACAAGTTTTTGTTAAAAAAATACAAGCATTCTCACTTAATTGCAGAATTACCAAAGTATCGAAAAAGACCGAGCGAGTTTTCTGAAGTATCGCTCGATGCCGATACCATTCAAGTATCGAGAGTATCCAAGTATCGAGAGTATCCAAGTATCGAGAGTATCCAAGTATCGAAAGTATCGAGGACCCATCCCTAGTTTTTATCATTAAGTAATTTCACGAGTGACTTCAGTTGCGATTGGTAAAAACATTTCCAGAATATAAAATTCAGTAAATGATATTAAGGGGGAAGAAAGTTTTATTTGTTAAAATTATTATTATTATTATTATTATTATTATTATTATTATTATTATTATTATTATTATTATTTAGTCGCATACAATTAATTACGATCCCTGTCACACATTGAACGCCCTTAAAGAGCGACGCGACTTAAATATGACTGCGATGAATTAACTTTGAAGTACGAACATGATTAATGAACTTTGAAAGTATATGTACGTTTTTCAAACTTATTTCCATATAATTATAATTCAGGAGTTTGTACAACTTTCACAATGCCGATTAAAATTGTTCTCCATGTGGTTAAAAAAAGTGAAATATGCAAAGACATATTTTACAAATCAATGACAAAGTCTCATAACATATCAAAGGCATATCAAAGACAAGGTATCTTTTTATACTTTAGCTACTCCTATGTAGAAAAATTGTAGAATGGATACCGGTACCTACCAGAAAATTTGGAAGTGAAGTTTCCAGAAAAGATTATTTTTCTTTAATCTCAGCAGGCTCTTTAATTTGATTGGCGGGCATCATAGTGTGAAATATTCTCAGGGATTCAAATTTTAACTATATTGATCTGATTCTTAATTAACAGTTTCAGCAAGTTTGTTCTTTATATTCTTTTTTATTATTTACTAGCTTAAATGGCCCGGCGTCACCCGGGTTTTGTATTTTGTAATATGAAATTAATATATGGAGGACTTTCGATGTTGAAACTCTAGGTCCTAATATAATATGTATGTAGAATTCGAAATGAGGAAGAACGACATATGACACTAAGACTATTCCCTCAGAAAACGCTAGATATAGCTTTTTATGGCTCATGGAGGATGTCGAATGTTACATTCCATTACTTCTACACACCATGCCTGGGAGAGGTGCAAATAAGAAGAAAAATAAACTCCGGTTACATAAGATTGTATTGTCTTGACAGAAAAATGTATTTCTTACTCTCATATTACCATACAATAGTTTCTGGACTGAAGTAAAAAAAAAAAAAAAAAAAAAAAAAATTCAATATCACTTTCATACTTTCCTTCCCAAAAACCTGGGACATAATATAGCCTACTGCGCGCGTAGGACTGAAAATGTTCCGTCCCATTTTGTCTTCTTTTAGATGCTTAGGGCCTTTGATAAACATCCCTAGGCCTATTTCTCAACTAATACAAAGCATACAGCTAATACAAAGCTATTAGTGACGTATCAGTGGATAGGATTTATTACCGACTTCCGATATAGCATACTCACTGGCGCACACTTAAGTTATCCCTGCAATACGATCGCTTATTTTTCATCAAATTGTGAAGTGAGAAAATGATATTTTCCATGTCGAGGGTAGAGCACGTTATGTGACTGCTTTATTTTCGTGGATTTTATTCGTCAAGAATTATTTTCACAAATGTATTACTTACATCGATAGTATCAGAAGTTGTTATAGCCCAGTATTATAATATAGTTTCCAAAGCCCTATGTAAACATCGTAAACAATACTTTCGTTATGTAAACAATTGACATTAGAACTCTCTAACTTTGCCTCATTTCACATTTCCGACTTTTCCCGTAGATTTTCCAAAAAAATTCTTTCACATAAACCTTGTCGTGACAATTACGAACACAACAAAAGAAGAATCAGCCAAATCGGTCGAGCCGTTCTCAAGTGATGCGGCAACAACCCTTTTGTAAATTCATTTTTATTAATATAGATTTATGTTATGTTTCGTTCCAATATTGCATTAACTTAGTTCTAATTTTGTTTGCTGCATGTTTGCTAAGCTTTACCAAGAAAGTCAGGCTAAAACTTTAGGTCATGTAAAATAGTGGTTTTAGGTCATGTACAGGTAGGCAAAAAAAAAACGGACCTACTAAAATATCATATCGGCAACTTAGATATTTTAGTAGGTTCAATTTTTTCCCCCTATCTGTACATGGGCGGTCATGTAAAATAGTGTCTCATGTGTCCTTTTTGCATGTTTCAGGTAAGTTAAATGGAGTAATCCTTTGCTGATTCGGGAAATCTCGAACATTGTGTTCTGCTGTATGTACAGAACAGGTTAGTGCGATTAAACTCAAGTAATTTTGTATTGAAAATGTTTATTGCTATGCTTACGATGTTAACATTTCATCTATTTTAAAATGTATTTTAAGGAAAAGAATAGAGATTGGAATTCCTGATTTTCATGAGGATTAAAACGTCTATATAGCAACCATGCTAGGATGTTTGATGAAAAGCAAACACATAACATAGATAAAGCTAACTTATGAATTTAATAAAATCATGTAAACTGATATAACGAAGTGCCAGAATGCTTTTGTTTAATCAGTGATAATTGCAATTATGACATGCAGAAAATAAGTTATTTTTGTAATCGATTTCCGAGTTAATCTGAATCCAGATCGATTCATTAAGCAGGGCTTACAGAAGAACAAAGGTCTAAAATTTGATAAGCATATGTGAAGGAATATGTGGGTAGTGTTATTTGTCAAAGCTAACAGTATTGCAACTTTCAAAGCCGTATATGAACACTGTAAAACAATATGTTGCCCTGAGAACTGATTTGCATTTGATAAATTCTTTCTAATATATTACCATAAAATATGCATTAAATTGGGCATTATTCCGATATCGGTCAACTGATTTGGTCCAAAATCAATAGGCTCCTTTCTTCCCACAGGCGTTATAAATGCGTATACCAAGTTCCATGAAAACCCGATAATGCGTATTCGAGTTATCGCGCGTAATGAATCGATCTGGAGCTTAACTAGGAAATCGATTAAAAAAATTACTTATTTTCTGCACATCATAATTGCAATTATCACTGATGAAACAAAAGCATTCTGTCGCTTTGTTACGTCAGTTTACCTGATTTATTTGTAAATGAAATCCCTCATCGGAAAAAATAAAATACATTAAGATATTGAATTTAGTTCTCTCGTTATTATATTTCATTATTTCTTCGTTAAACTTTCGTCGGAAGATATGGGTCACGGACCGTATTTTGCAGATTCCGGCTCTGTAAAATTAAACTCTTGTGAACTATTCTTCCATTGTAAAAAAAAAGTGCTGTAGCACTCCTAGTGTCCATAGCCTATTGTAAACAAACGGAGCACCAATATACTTTTTCTTTAGTAGTAAAAGTTTAAGTGGTTTTGTGTAAGGTAGAGGATAAAACTATTGGAGCATTCCCTGGAAAGTTTGTAACATAATGGCAAGCAGAGAGCAACTTGGGATTTCTGGTTGCGAAGTAATTTAATTACTTTAAGTAGATGTGATTTAGCGTCCGTCCTTCTGGAGTAACAATAGGGTGAACGAACCATCTAGTCAGTTTATAATGTTGGCAACTTTATGGCGCCAGTAACCATGGAGTCGATATTAAAATATTCATCACATCGCTGCCGTGTTTTGTTTTTATTGCCAATTTATCTCATTAGCCTGTGTGGCAGTAAAGATAACAATGACTAAACTACGTAATCCGTTAATAAAATATTGGAAGCCCCCCCATTTTATGGGGAATAAAAATAGCAATCACAAAGTATAGTTGGGGAAGGAGTTGTTATTGCAAGGGATTTAGCTTATCCTGAAAACATGGCATAAATACGATTACCATAATATTTCGTAATAAATGTAATCACGATTTAATCAAGTTCGTGTCCGGCATAATCCATTAGGCCGGGGATTATGTACTAGAAAATCCGAGAGCCGTTGAGGAGGGGTCATTAAATAGATTAGGCCTGTTCACTGGTGCCCTCTGCAGAATGTTGTTTTTTCCCAAAAATTAACCAAGAGATCTTACTTTTATCGCCATTGTAACAAATCGCCATCCCTGTCATTGACATAAATACTGATGATAATATGATGATTAGGGCAAGGCGTTTGATGATTTTGCATCTTTTTTATATGAAAGTTAAAAGGTATCTCGACTATATATAATGTGTGTCATGAAATAATTGATTAAATACGGGCAATTTGTTTTTGCATTTTTTGGCTTTATTTTGCATTTTTCGTCATTTTCTAGAGATAGGTCATTTTTGGGGAATTCTTTGGTCTTTTTTGTATTTATGGGTCATTTTCGGTATTTTTAGATTTTTTCGGCATTTTTGGTTGTGTTTCAGTGGAGGTAGAGAGGAGCTTTTCCATGTACAAATCGTTACTTTCAGACAACAGACAATTGTTTTTACTTGAGAATCTCCTCCAAGTGTACATAGTTCATTTTAATTCAGGTTTATTGTAAACACCATAGCAGTTTGTCTTGTCACAATAAATATTTTTTTCTTTTTTCTAAATGTTACATATTTGCTAGGGCCAATTTGATGGGCATGCCAGTTTAGAAAGATTTTTTTTTGTTTTTCGCTAAGGGTGCCCAAGTAGTATAGATTTACAGTAGTAAAATAGGCTAAGTGTGTTTTATATTGTAAATTCGTATATAAGGCACTGCCATCCGTTAAATTGATTTTAGCAATTAATTAATTTTCGAAAAAATTAAATATAAGTAATAATAGAAAATTTATTGGTCATTTAAAAAAAATTGTGTCATTTTTTCACTATTTTTAGATCATAAATGCATTTTTTATTTTGCATGATTCCACTATTTTATGGTCATTAAATGCCTTGCCCTAATGATGATGAATAATATTTTACAAACGACAAGCGGTTTAGAAATATCTGTGATAAAAATTTGAAAACGTAATCGACTATATGCGATGGCGTTGGTTCTGCTAATTTTATCTAAAAATATGTTCTTGTGGGAAAAGTCATAAAACTGTAGGACTAATGGTTTTTATATGTGTACCTAACTCAGGGCTGCCCAACCCCCTAGCTTCATGAGTCACACCCTCCCAGTTTCATTAAAAGTACCCCCTAAAATCGTATCACCCCAACCTCATGAAAAGTAACCCCCCTTTCAATAGAAGGCCTATTCTAAAACTTCTTCCCAAGCAAAAGGTATTGCTGTATTTATAATAAAAAAAAGTCAAGTTGAAAAACGATATTTTTAATGATACTACTCTTACGTACTCTTACTACTATGTACGTAATTGATAACAAATGATTAGAGAATATTTCTGAAGATTCTGAATAGGTTTTTATTACCTTTTGAAGTTATAAAACTACATCGTTTTTATTTTTAACATATAAAATGCTAATTTTGCAACAATTTTCAACCCCCCCCCCCAGAAATTTCAGTGAAGCACTCTGCGGATTAACCCCCCCCCCCCCCCGGTCCATTGTGGGCACCCCTGCCTAACTGATAATAATCGTAGAAAATTGTCTTTCTCGATACTGTTTTTTTTCTTTCTTTCTTGTCTTTATGTTAAATTTATTTCTGTGACCCGCTCTCAACTCACGTGTTTATTACTTGGCGGAAAGAAAATTACTCTGTGTTTGATAGAAGCTGAAGAATTAAAAACTTTGTTTTATATTAGAATTTTTTTTATATTTACATACTTTTATTTCCCTACTTCTGTCATTGCTACAACATTTCGAATATTAAACTTTAAAATATAGATATAACTTCCATTGGAAATGTTCTGTCCTTACTGTAAATAGGATTAACTCATACTTTTGTATGTTTTGTAAGTTAACTTTTGAATTAAGTTAAGTTACTGTAAATCATTATTTTAGTCTAAGTAACTTTGTTGTATTGAACTGATCCGCCCCCGATCACAAGCTTTATGCTTCTTCGGGCGGCGTTCGAAATTACATTTATATATATAAATAAACTAAACTCCGTGGCGCTACATCCCTGGAGGAACTTGGCCTTCCACCCGACCGCTGTGTCATCTACCGTAGGCAGATGGCAGGATTTGGGGGCATCTATCAAGTAGCTTCTCAATTTGAATCACGAGGCTGAGAGCACCCCTTGTATATAAGAGGGGTGGGTCTATTAGCAAACCCGGCAATCTCCATTTTGATAAAATGTAGAGATGCTAACCTCTAATGAAAGTTCCATACATTATCTATAGCATATTTAGTGTATGTGTTAGAAATCCGGCTTTCCACATAAGGGAGGAAAACAGATTTGCAACACATACACTAAATATATACCAGGAAATGCATTAAAATATCATTATAAACTAGCATATCTACATTTTATCAAAATGGAGATTGCCCGGTTTGCTAATACACCCCTCATATTTTATATTGTAATTTGTAGCTTTAAAAAAATGCATGTTAATGCGATAAAAAGTGAACTAGCATACTGTGTAAAGCCGGGTTCCTGGCTTTCAAAATGGCAGAGGGGAACTACAAAGCGTAATGCTAACAATGTTATGTAATAAGGGAAGTGTGACCGTAAAGACAGAAACAAAGGGAGAGAGGGGATTTCCAAGTCCGGTCACATAGCAAGTAAGTTTATGTATACTCGCGAACTCTCAGGAGACTCGACCCAACACGCCTTATGCACTTTGTGTGTCGTTACATTTCTGCATTATCCACCTCTTCACGTTAAGGTATTCCTAATACTTGAGATGAAAATCTCTTACTTACATGCTCAATGGCAATAGACAAATCCTCAGCAAGCTAAAGAAATATTATCTATTTTATGGAACCCGAAGGTTCATTGCCGCGCTTATCTGATCCCGCCATTCAACCCTATTCTGTGCTCACTCTACCTAGTCATCCATCGCAAATCCTCCTTAAATCTATCCTAATGTTGTCCGCCTACCTGCGTCTAGGTCTTTCAGGTGTCTTTCCTCTCCCATGCGCACAACATGTCCAGCCCATTTCATCCTCCGTGATTTAATTACCCTTACTATATCCGGTGAAGAATACAGATTATGAAGCTCATCGTTATGCAGTTTTCTCCAGTTCCAATTTTCATCTCTCTTAGGTCCAAATATTTTCTTAAGCACCCTGTTTTCGAACACACTCAGATTATGTTCTTCCCGACCAGTAAGCGGCCGTGTCTCACATCCATATAATATAACCGGCAGGATAATAGTCTTATAAATCTTTATTTTTAGATTTCTTGTCAGAAGACGAGAAGATAAGAGTTTCTGAACTGTATAAAACAAGCATTTTGATGAAAAACTCATTATTATTATTATTATTATTATTATTATTATTATTATTATTATTATTATCATTATCATCATGATCATCATCACCATCATCAGTATGTTTTACGTAATCAAGTGACAAGTTTGAAAAAAAAGGATTAAAATAAATAGCCTATTTATTTAAATAAAGAACTAAGACTTGTACAGAAGTAGGCCTGCATTCATTGTGAAATGGGCCTACAATTTGAAAAGATTTCATAGCTGGGAATTAATTTTTGTGCGAGAACGTAGATTTTGACTGTGGCAAATTAACGTGAAAATTAAAACTGTTAAAACGATTCAAATTTCCATGCAGTGGCAGTTTAAAATGCAGCGAGGCGTTTACTTAGTGCAAACCTTTACGCCTGATCCATGTAAAATTTTACAGAATTGCACTTTAGGTTAAACTGAATTTTTTATATCAAAATCAATTTTTTGTCACTAAAGTCTGTAAACTAACACTTCTGCCATCCGGTACGTTATGAATGTATTTTTTTTTAACTTGCGCCTAGTGATCTCCCTGAACACGAAACATATCCGATAAGCCTAAGTAGGCTTCAAAGGATTGTGGTACCAAAGCAGATGTTATTTGTAGAGATTATAAATGTAAGCTACATATAATGAGATATTAAAACCGGCTGACGATAGAATTGTATCATATATCATTATATCAATTATATGGGTCCGCTGTGGCGTAGGGGATGCGTTCGCTCCTCTCACGCAGCGGGCTCGGGTTCAAATCCTGGTCGGGACGAGTTACCTAGGTGGGTTTTTTCTGGGGGTTTTTCCTCACTTGTGAGACAAATTGTCGGGTAACTTGAGGCCCTTGTGGTCCCCGGATATCATCTGGTCGTCATTATCATCTTCATCTCATCCTCGCCTTATTCGGAGTGAGTGAGTGTGTGTGTGTGAATGGTGTGTCCTATGTGTGCGTGTTGTCTCGGAGGTGGCCCCTGTATTGGGCCTCCTCTGGTATAAACACATAATTGAGCCACTCAGAAGCAAGGTGATATAAGTGACAAATTTGAAAAAAAAATTATATAAGTGCACATTCCAAATACATAACATCACTTCTGTTCAGAGAAGAAGTAATACAAGTGTAGGTTCTAGTGTACGTCACTGTAAAGTTACAACACCATAGCCCTGAAATTTATTTTTGTTAGTGCTATTTGAACTTCAAAGTACTTTATCTTGAAAGAAACTAAATGTCACTTGTATCACTTTGCTTCTCAGGCCCTCAATTATGTGCTTTTTAGAAGAAGGAAAAAATACACAGGTAGGTTAGGCTACCGCCTCTAGGTGCAGGAAATGTAGGCTTCCACTATGATAGCCGTCACGGTGGCTCATGCTTAGCGCGTGGGCCTGGCATGCTAGCGGTCCCGAGTTCAAATCTCGGGGCCGGCGGGCGTGTCATTTGTGGTGGACAAAGCCGTGACCTTTGGGGGTTTTTCTCGGGGATCCTCCCGTTTCCCCCTTCATTCATTCCACCAACACTCTCCACTTCAACTTCCTTTCCCCCCTCATTATCATCCCGTTCCCCTTTACTGGTTTTTGGGCCAGCTCCTGCTGCGGACTCTGCTGCGGGCCTCCCCCGTCCTGCCCCGTTGCTTGTGGTCAAGAGTAGCTGGTGGTGTCCCGTACCTTTGGGGCTCTCAGAGGGACCCTGGGTTAGTGGCGCACGTCATGGTGTGCCGCGCCTATGGGGCTCTTGTAGGAGGGACCCTGGGTACGGTGCACGTGGAGTGGTACCTGGTCTTAGCTGGATGTAGGGGAGCTCCGTGGGGGCTGGTGGTGGAGTCTGTTGACAGGGGGGCCTTAGGGCATGCACATCATTCGTTTCCTAGGGGGTGTACAATGGGCCCGCCTATGAGGCCTACGTGCGCGAGCCCGTCAGGGCTCAGCCTCTGAGCCGATAAGATAGGTTTCCACTATGATAGCATGGATGGAAAACTCTGTCGTAAAAAAATAGTACTTTAAGATGACAGTCTGTTTATGAAACGAACAAAGCGAGTTCCCTAATTTTCAATTATAGGTAAGTTGCATACGACTGTTTCTGTTCGACCATGATTTAATGTCTAATTTTGGGTTTTTAGAATGCTTGGTAATTGATGAAGCCTTAGATTCTCGTCTATCTGCTGTTAGTAGTTCTCGTTTTTTTCCCTATAGATGGCAGGCTACGAGGCATGCAGACTGCAGGGCTTCTCTTGACGCTACCTTAATGTAAGCATTAGTAATGGTAATAGTAATAGTATGGCTGAACAAAATAGTATATTGCGACACAAGGGCGGAAAGGAACGTTTACGGGTGGAGGAAACAGTTTTCGAGACCCGTAAATGCCTTTTTGCACTCCTTAGCTAGTAAGTGTTACTTACGAAAGTTGTTTACACGGATCGTAACTTGACATTACCACACGCAATCTTGTTGCTAGGGGCGACGGGCGGAAAGTTACTTTACCGCCCGCAAACGCTTATTTGCAGGCTGTAATGACCAAGGCCTCCCCGCTTTATAAATATTCGGTTGCCATAAACAATAACAAATGCGAATCACTTTCTGAAATAAACATCAATCATATACATAATATTTTCAGGTAATATAGCAATTAATATAATTAAATTGATATAAGTAACCGTCGTGCAAAAAATAGCATGCAACACACGGGCCGTAAAATAGTTTATTCTCTTTTAACTGCTTATGGTATCTAGAAAAACCTGCCTAGATTTTGGAGTGTTAGCAGTTCTTTTTGTTCGCTGATACGAAAGAGACTAGAAGTTAAAGTTTATTTCTGTTATAGGTGGCATTGCAGTAAACAAAGCGCGTTACCTAGCAACAAGTTCATTAAGGAGTTTTGGCACTGGCAACCGTGTTCTGCAAGGATGCCAAATGGGAGTTCTTCAACCCATTCAAGTTCTCGTCTCATTGAGCGATGAATTGCTGGGTGGTCCACTTCTTTCTTTTGTTTCTCGTTTCCTTTGTTATGTGCATGTAATTTATTTTGCTTGTCTTCGTAACAGTTGGACTCAAAAACAATAAAAGTTGTAGTAATTGACCCAATCATTCAATCCATCACAGATTCCGTACGTAACGAAGTTCGCTGTTTTCTTCAGAACAATGCCAATTCGTATGTAGGTCGAATTGATTATTATTATTGTTGTTATTATCGTCATCATTACCGTCCTTGTTGATGCTGCCTTTGAACTCCTGGGGTCACATTCCACTGAAGGTAGTGAGGCTTTTTGTGCAAAGAGTCTGCGGCAAGACTGGAGTTCAAGGGGAGGAATCCGAAGCCATGGCTGAAATGTCAGGAGTCTTTCATTGCGGAGTCTAGTTTGGAACTTTTTTGCAATAGAGGTTAGGAAACAATATTGATAAATTTCCTTTTCCCTTTTGAGGGTAAATATCAATGAAATCAGATTTAAAGAGCTGTTTTCCACCTTATACCCTAAAAAAATATATAACCTACAAAAACTG
The DNA here is from genome assembly GCA_964059195.1 of Ectobius pallidus. NCBI lineage: Eukaryota > Metazoa > Arthropoda > Insecta > Blattodea > Ectobiidae > Ectobius > Ectobius pallidus. The sequence goes on from CAXKWD010000008.1 coordinate 152,484,881, forward strand.
TCAAAAGATTTTGGGATTGCTTCGAAAATTACAAAACCTTTGCACATATATTTATTTTGTATTTTATGCAAGTAAAATGGTTGAACAGGTGCGTTATAAAATTAAAACATATTTACAGAAAAACAGCAGAAATATTAAATGGTTGACAATTTGCATTACAATATTAAAATGTATTTACAAAGACACTTGTTGGAAGTGTTCACATCAGTATAAACCTATCATTAAAAATACTTAATCAGTCATATATGTTGGCCATGTAGGATGGATTAGTCCAGTAAAAACACCATGTAAAAACTTTTGTAATTTTCGAAGCAATCCCAAAATCATTTGACAGTTTTTGTAGGTTATATTATATTTTTTGAGGGTATAATGTGGAAAACATCTCTTTAAATCTCATTTCATTCAATTATGTAACAATTAGATTAAGATTGTTTTTTACATTTTTCGTTATGTAAATCTACGCCAGGACAGTAAATGCCCATTTATAAACATTCCATTGCAATAGTAACTCTAATGTAAAAGGTAAAGTCATCCCTATACAGGCCATGGAGGCCCAGAGGGTTCCAGGAGGTTGAGTCTCCCAGATTTTGGACATTCGGCACATGAAGGTGGTAAGGTTGTCAGCCTTACGCACCGGCCGCCTTCACCCCCAGGATTGCTCCTGGTACTCATTTCTGGTAGAGGCTGAGTCGACCCCAGGGCCATAGTGCCACCAGAAGGATTAGGCCAATTGAAAAATCTCAACGACCTCATCGGGAATCGAACCCGCGACCTTCCGGTTTGTAGCGCAGCGCCTCAACCACTACGCTACGGCGTACCCCATAACTCTAATGTAGCATATGAAATTTACTATTTACTATTTAAGAGTGGTTAAAAGTTGGCTTGACTGCAATAGGTTAGTATTAAATATAAATAAAACAAACTGTGTTCCATTCTCATTAACAACTGCTGGTACTCCACAATCAATTATGGATCAAAACTTGTGCGTAAGACTCCATGATATCAACTGTGAAGCTGACTCATGTACCTGCCAGGCTGTGAAGGAGACAAATCAGGCAAACACCTTGGTATTATTATAGATCGTCATCTGAAATTCGACAAACATATCACATATTTATGCAACAGACTAAGAAAAACATTATACAAATTTGTCAGTCTAAAACAATGTTTACCGATTGAAGTCTTAAGGATAGTCTACTTAGCTCTAATACAATCTGCCCTCCAATACGGTATCATTGGCTGGGGAGGAAGTGGCACTTCTGTATTGACTCCTTTGATTCTAATACAGAAGAGAATTATAAAAATTTGTTTAAAAAAGCCTATAGAATATCCAACAGAATTGATATTTCCAGAATTTAAAGTTATGGCTGTAGAACAAATTTATAAGCTCACACTTTTAAAATACTTTCACAAATACCGCAACGTACATGTATCGGATCCTCATAATTACAATACTAGAAGAAATAAAACATTGCCTTTAATAGAACCAAAATATTTCACCTCTTCTGGCTCTAAACATAGCATTTATTCTGGTCCAAGACTCTATAACTCCATAATTAGATCACATCCAGAAATAGTACATATGAATAACAAAAAATTCAATAAGTTTATCAAAAATCTCATTTCATAGTTCAAAAGTTATTTCACTCTGTACTTAGTAGACAATTAAGGAACGATTTTATTTGTAATAACTCAGAGTTTCAATTTTGTTTTTACTACTTTTCCTTTTTTCTTTTTACTTTGTCTGTTCTTTCTTCTTTATTATTACTTTTTTTAGGTATTGATTTAATTATATTTTCTTTATGTAGCCTATTTGTAATTTGTATTTTGTAATGTAAATGGCTGAACTGAGCCCGAGCACGAGCGCTTGTTCATTCGGGTGGTCTTGTTTTGTATAAATATTTATTAAATAAATAAATAAATATTATTAAATAAATGGAAACTTACGTAATACCTGCTAGTAAATAGGAAGATTTGATAAACTGCGATAAGCGTCAAGAGCCCCGAAATTCCTTAAACCAGCCCAGACTTACTAACACCCAGTCAGCAGTGTAGGCACTCATGCACCGCCGATTGGATGTCTTCATCAGACTTGAACTTCTGCCCTCCAAGGAGCTCCTTTAATGGACCAAAGAAGTGGGAGGCACTTGAAGCATATGTCGTCGATGGCTTTCATGGTTGCACGAGCAGCAGGAGGACGGTTGTTATCATGTTGAAGCAAAACACCTGCTCTCAGCAACCCCCTTCGTTTTGTCACCATCAGATTTCCAAATCTTTGCTCCGTTAAAGGAGCACCTTGGAGGGAAGAAGTTCAGATCTGATGAAGACGTCCAATCGATGGTGCAGGAGTGGCTACAGCGTCAACCAAAATAATTTTCCTCACGCAGTATCGAAGCTCTTCCTATCCAATGGCGTAAGTGCATTGAACTGGGAGGGGCTATGTGGAAAATAATGCACAAGCAAACATTCTTCCTGCAGTAAAATGGTGGAAAAAATTAATTGCAGTTTTCATTTGATTCTTCCTCGTACCAATTAATGGTTTTCTTATTGATCTTCACTTGAGGTATTAAGTGATATTGCCATATAATGGGTGTCCCAAAATTAACGCAAGATTTGAATTTGCCGCCATTTGTGCAGTAAATTGTTGGCAATCCTGAAAAAAAATTGACAGCTGGGAGTGTATGTGTTCTGTGAGAGTTTAGGGTTAGTAAAATGGAGCGTTGCACGATACAACCATTAGATTTATTTTTTATGGGGTTATTTGAAGTCAAAGGTCTATGTAAACAAGCCCACAACCACCCGTGCATTCCAGGAGGAAATTAAACGCTGCATCAACGAAATTCAGACACATTTATGCAGAATGGTCATGGAAAAATTGGACAAAAGAGTGCGTATGTGCCAGCAAAGCCGTGGAGGCCATTTGCCCGATGAGTTATTCCATAAATAATTCTATCCTATGTACTTTATGATTCAATAAAAGAGTAACAATCTAAAGACTAAAACTGTGTTTTCTGTTTAATTCAAATCTTGCGTTAATTTTGGGACACCTTTACAAGGTAACCCATTGCAAAACACATGTACTTCCATGTGCATGTACTTTTACACCGCCATATGGTTCCAATTATAAACTAGTTAAGTAAGACATTTAAATAATGATGCCTACATCTAGTTAGCAAGACCTACTGTTGTCGACAGTAAAATTGCAGCTCAGTTTACAGCCAGTGATAATAAAAAGTGTTAATTATCTTTGGGGACATTTACGATAATTATATTGCCACACCCTGTACACAGTATGTGCTATTGACAGATGGGTCACGTGGTTGGATATATTGTTTATTGTTAACACGCTTAATTGCATGTGTACAGGCGTACCTAATCGATTATGTATGTTGTAGTAGTAATGAAACCTGCCCATTCGACTCTCAAACATGCAGCAAAGCTTTGACAGCCAGTGTGCATCGAAGTGTGCTTAAAACATTTCAGCACATAGTTTCGGGGGAGGAAGAGGAAGCTACCTTATAAACATGAAATAGTAATTAATAAATTTTATCATTTTCATACGAGTTTGTTTTTGTTAAACCATAATTAGCCTAAATGTTTAAGTTTTGAGTTTTTAGACTCATAATAATTAGGGGGCGGATTTCTATGACCTAAAAAATATGATATATGCATGCATTTATGACCTAAAGAGCATTAAAATATCACCAATAAAATTTAAAATATGACTTTACCACTTACATATTGTGTATATTTTTTTAAGTTTCATTACAATACAGTTTATTAAAATATAGTGTTAATTATTTAAAATATCTGTAAATTCTCAAAAAGTATCATTACAATGCAAAATTTACAAAATGTGATATGAAACTTCCAATTTTTTTTAATATGCACACAAATATACCAGATATATGACCTACATATGCATATTCATACTAAATATGCTACAATAGTTGAAAATGTCCTAAATATGCAGTTATATACACAATAAAAGCCGTTCCATTTTCACCAGGATGCTTGGAATCGGGTTTAAATTAGTCGGAAACCTGAAGGAATGCAAAGGGGAAAAATATGACATGTCATAGAAATCCGCCCCCTAATAATAATAATAATAAAAGGAATCGGCTTGACCGCGGCAATCAGTTGTTAGCAAGTTGTCGTAGTTTTTGTCTTCTGCGATAGATGGCAGCTGATGGTGTACTTTCAAGTCGGAGCTTGTTCTTGGCCGTTTTCTTGGATTAAACTTATTTTACAAGATGATATTAAGTAAATTAAGTATAATATTACAATTAACACGAACAGTCTGTTTATTACGCAGTTTCATTTGCTGTTCTCAAGGAGTCAAGACCTTCCGTGTTCCATAATAAGCGATACCACACGTGTTTTAATGAAAATCTGTATCGAAATTGATTGGTACGAGGAAGAATCAAATTAAAACAAGAATTCGTTTTTTTCCACTGTTTTACTGTTACATCACATTATAGTATGGGTCGAACAAAAACACGTTTAAACAACCTTTTTCACAGTGTTAAATGAATCACATATTTATGAAGCTCTTTTTTGCAAGTTTAGTGCTTCTATGATGGGTTCCAGATGTAGGCTATGATATATTAAAATGCATTTCGGCATACTTATAGCATGTGCGATCTTTACAGTTAATAATACAGGTGATCGCAAGCGGATTATCTTGATAACTCCTCGAAAAGGAACTGAAGATGGCACATATGTGCCGAAATGCATTTTAATATATTACACACCCTATTAGGCAAGGGCAAGTTATTCGGAAACATTTTGCTGTACACAGTGCCGAAAGTTTATTAGACAAGTCTTCCGTATGAAGCTGATCAGCCGTAATGCTGAAGAGCGCAGGTGTGAGCGAGTACACCCCTTGTCGTAAAAATACAATATGGCGTGCATGCGGTGAAGTGCACTTTTACGACTTGTAATGCATGTTATTATGACCGCAGAGACGATGTGGGGCTCTATGCGTGTTTATCCTTACTCATGTCAATATGTGTTGGAATGAATGCGTTAATCTATACCGAAGGGGAGGAGAGATGCGATGGATGGATGAGGGATGATTCGAGATTGAGTCTCAATCAGTATCTTATAAGTAGACTTCGGACTTTAAGTTCGCTAAAAATGCTGTTTTAGGTACCTAAAATAGGCTCTAAAAATTGGAAAATAGGTTCTAAAAATCGTAAAATAGTCTCTTATAATATCATTAAGTTGCCAATTTTCTGAAATATCTCAATTGCAATGCAGAATATTATATTTATTGAAGTCACCATTAATTAATAATCATGATAAAACACAGATACAGGCCTATGGTACACAGAATTATTATACACCAATTGCTAGGGCCTGTATTACTACCATAACAGTGAAAACCTAATTCCTGCGCCCAGAAGCTACGCACGCTATCATATTCAACCCCTTGTATCCCTCAGTGATTCAGAGAACTACTTTTTTTTTTTTTGTTACTGGATGTGGGAGTCGGGAGAAAAACACTACATTTTCTTGGGAATTCCAAGGAATTTTTCTAATGAAGACGAAACATTCCTTACTATTTAACCTCGTCACAAATGTGTCATGTACTGCACATTCCGAGCTAAAAATTTAGTACGAACTGAAAATAAATGCTAGAATTTATAACAAAAAATGACTTATATGGAACTGGCAATATTAGGCTCTAATGTAAAAATAGGCTGTTCTATAAAAGTATCGGTTTTAGGCATAGTCACTTATGAAACATGCATATACAAGTTTTCGTCCATATATCACTTAAGGATTAAAATAGGTTTTTACCTAAAATCCGAAGTCTACTTATAAGGTGCTTACAGAAATTTTCCTCGTGTATGCATCATAATGTCGTTGTCAACTACGGTTTTCTCAAATCAAATACTAAAAGTTGGAGAACTTGTTAGCTTTCGAATATATGATGTCAACACTAAGGGCATGTACTACCACCTCCACATAAATTTTTCCCATACGTACGCTCCTGGTAGCTTAACTGAAAGATGTCTTGTATAGTCCAGTTATTCATTGTATGGCCAGGCCTCTTCTTTTTGTTAGGAGGACAAGTTTGCCGACAGCTCAACCCATGTTCTTCATTTTTACCGCACCAATCAGCTAGTCCTCAACCAATCAAAACCTAAGAATGTCCTGATACGGCTGTGACAGCTACTCATCTACTCCGCGTGGAGTGAAACGCGGGGTTGCAAGATCTAGTTACAGTAAACAAATACACGTGTCAATTGATTAAAGGTAGGGAAGAACTGTGGTCAGTGATATCAATGAGAAAATATTGCAACGTTGCTTTTGTTTTGGAAAGCGGAAAACAAGACCGATTTAGTCAGATCAATTAACATAAAGAAACACCGACTTAATGGTTTATTCTTTTGAAGCCGCCAGGCCATGCAATGAATAACTGGACTATACTACTACCGCCGATCTGGTATTATTATTATTATTATTATTATTATTATTATTATTATTTATTTAATTTTTTTTAATTTAATACTTTAATACTTATTGGCCCTTTCCTGGATTCCTATCAGAGGCCTCTATATGCACTATACAATTTTCAACTTACTAATTTATCATTACATAGCTCATCTAAACTGTTTATAACTTAATCTAAAGTGTGTGTATATATATATATATATATACATATATAAAGAGAGATTAAAAAATTAAAATTAACAAACTAATAGGATCTGGTATAGGGAAGAGTGCAGTAAACTTGTATAACTAGGATTCTATAGGCTGCTGTAGAGCGCCGATGTGTTTTTTTTTTTCCTTCTTGTTTGAGCGGCCACCACTAGGGGCGGCAGCTAGATCGCATTGTATTTTTCTGTTTTTGTACAATGAAATTACATCAGAACATATCATTTTAAGTACAATTCTATATAATTCAAGTGTGAGTCCAGCATGAATTCTGAAATTTAGGTGAAACAGCATTCTTTATGGACAGCTTTCATCAGACCCATGGACCCCAAAAGGTCCATGGATCTCAGGTTGGGAATTACTTACGTTTGATATATGTTATGGTATGGCATATTGAAAAGAAATAATTTATTGACGAGGATATTGAGAAAACGTAACATACATTACGGGAGGTTTTTAATAATCCTGGAACCTTCATGTCGGCTGCGATGTGTCAATATGATTGTGACAGGCGCGTATTTGCAATAACAGTGTTTCTCGTGTATTCATTAAAACAATTTATAGCCGTTGGCCATATTGCATTATGAGTGCGGACAATAGGGCAATTCATTTTAACAAAACAATCAAACAGCATGTCATCTGGTATTTGTATTAATTACTCCCATCTTAAATAATTATTGTGTTCATATTACCGTATTTTTACAGACCATGGTCCGAAGTACACTAAAAAAATTTAAAATTATGGTAAATACTGCCGGTAATACCATAGTTATAAACAAAGTGTTATGAACGATTACCGGTAGTTATAAATTTTGTCAAAGACTGTAGGTCAGTGGACTTGTCACAATCGTAAAATGAGGGTAGCTGGAAGCCAGGTATACAATGCGAAAAGATGGGAATGTTGAGTTCTTTTATATGAAAGGAGTTTTTCTCCACCGGGTGGTTTAAATATGAAGGAAATCATCAATGTTCTTATCCTATACTCAATCCACACAGTTTGCAACTTTTAACTGTATTGTGATCTGTATTGTATTGTTTTCAAATTGACTTACATTTTATAATTCGTATTTAACCACACGTACGGACATTATATTGTGATTATTATGTTAATCTTAAGATTTAATAATTGCATACAAGGTGACTGTATAAGAGAATATATTGTCACATAACTCCCTGTGCCCAAATAAAGTTTGCCTCTTAGCATAATATATGATGTATTACAAAGAGCGCGTATTCAGAGTGAGTGGCTACTAACTACTCTTCAAAGGTTTTAACTCTTGGTATAAGAACCTTACAAATAGATCCCAAAAATACATGAGTGCCTCACAATACTGCATGTGACATAACTTGTCTGTTAGTGAGGTAGACCATTACGGGGAATCAATCATAGGAGGGAGGTTCCATCTGGAGCTGTGAAGTGAACTCTGGCTTAGCTCAGTTGGTAGAACAGTGGCATGGATAGCCAAAGGTCCTGGGTTCAAATCCCAGTGTCAGAGGAATTTTTCTCCTATAATATTCTCACCTTGACTTAAGAGTGGATTTCTGAAGTTAGCCATCTCTTTTCCACAAACTAGATATCAATATTTTCCTTCACAAGTGGGCTTGAGATTGTGCACATACTTTGGGGGGGGGGGCAGAATAGAGATAATCGTTCATGCTTGAGTAAAGGAAGCTATGCGATTGTCACATCAGATTTTCAAATTCAATTCACATAATACTTCCAGATTAAGTCTTATACTTCGGAAGTAGTGGCTAATATACCAACTACTTGTCAAGACTGTGTTTAAACAGGTTTTGATGAGATGCTGCTGATAGCAAAGTGTCTTTTGTAGATGCATCTGCATAGTGGATGACAATTCATCTCCATGACAACGTAAATCAAAGCCTGTCACGTTTGGGTATATATATGCCACACAGCCGACACATAGATGCATGAGCATTCAGATGAGTGTAGAAGTCCTTCGTTTTGTTCTCTGTAAAATTACTGGTGTTATATTCACCTGCAATCAATTATTTTGTAAATTATTATTAGGATCCGTATTTTTTGTTAGCTTCTACATACGCGAAATCTTACAATTCCGCTTTTCTTAGCTATATTTAGCTTAATAGATGCTTAAAATATCACTGTTAAGCAGGGGCGGATCCACGGAGGGGGGGAATGGGGGAAATTCCCCCCTAAAATTTGTAACATTAAGCACAAATTATTCAAACTGTAAAGACAACAAAACCCAAATACTTAAATTAAAGCAACGACATTCATTATTTTGAAATACATTTGTAATAAAATGCCGAAATGTTCATTTTGATTTCAATTGTGTACTGGGAATAATTAATTTTTATGAGTAAAAACTTCCCTCTCTACTTTGGCCCCCCCCCCAAATGTCTCTCTGGATCCGTCCCTGCAGTTAAGCATATTATATCCACGAAACATTGCGAAATTTGTTCGATTTCTCGAAATACGCTCGATTTCTCGAAATACGCTCGATTTCTCGAAATACGCTCGATTTCTCGAAATACGCTCGATTTCTCGAAATACGCTCCCACGGGTTGAATATTAAGAAGTGTATACTAAATATCATATAATTATAATTATTAGTGTTTGAAGTGCATTCTTCATTTTCTCTAGCTCTCCAATAATGCTGTCTCTATGACTGCCGAGAAGTTATGATCGATTACAGCAATGATTGATATGCTGGTTTCTATTACGGCTATTTCTTACTAACAAAAACTTTCCTTATTAAAGGCTGACAATAAATGATACAAACAGTGGAACTTTGGCTAACATGAAAATCAAAATATAAAGAAATTAGAAAAATCCCTGCTTACCGCATTCTTCAATCTCAAATGCACTAGTGCAGCGTTTCTCAACCTTTTTGAACCCGAGGCCCTCTAAAATGTCTAAAACAGTTTACGGACCCCTAATTTTACATCCCACTTTTAAAAGAAGGCTTATATTATTAATATTTGGGATATTAATTTAGGTCATTGTAACGAAATATGTGAAACAATTTTACTTCTTTACTTTCCACTTGCTTTATGATTTTTAAACTATTTCTGCGGACCATCTGTAGGTTGAGAAACACTGCACTAGTCTATAGAATAACTTATTTCGCGAACGTTTTATTTCATCAAAAAATCTGATGTGAAAGTCACATAACTTCCTCTGCCCAAATAAAAGTTAGCAGTATTCACATATCCTTTTACAGAATCGCAAGACACAATTTTACGCTAATTATCCTATAAATATCTCTTCTTTCAATGATGCGACTAAAAGCGCAAGGCTATATAACAAACTTAAAAAATAAGAACAAGTGACTGCAGACTTTCCGCCGTAAAGAATAATTTCCGAAATTTATCGAATATTTCCCTCAGATACTTCTTTACTCTATGCATGGCCAACAATACATCTTTCTCACTTCACATTGTTATATAGAATAAGAGGCCGTGAAAGAGCGCTATTCAGTTGTTCATCACACAAGACAAAATTTCTACAAATAGTGGGTGAACAGTGGGTGGCTTGTAACTACCCTCAGAGAATTTTTTCGAAAAAAGTTTCAAATAAAAGTTTTAGCTCTCAGTAAAAGGAACACATGTGCAAATTTTAAAGAAAATCGTTAGAGCCGTTTTCGAGAAAATCGCGAAAAACGAAAATTTCTTCATGTAAAGTCCCCTTAAAAATAAGATAAATTTGTCGCCAATCTTCGAATCACATCTTCAGAAGGTACCTGACCCAAATACGAAATTTTGTTTTCATACGATTCTCCGTTTCGGAGCTAGCCTGTTCACAAACTTCCACACAGACACACAGACATGTTTCCAAAAATAGTCAAAAATACTATTTTTGGATTCAGAGGGCCTTGAAACGTGTATATATGCTAAAAACTCAACTTCGAATTTTAGGGTCGAAAACAAAACTTCCTCTACCTATAGTACCTATGGTACGGGCAGAGGAAGTAAAAATCAGCCTCCTATTTATTAAATTATTATTGAATCGTTAATATGTAACTCTGAGTTGTCTTGATATTAATGCATTAAACATATTTCTTACGCTTATATATAAGTACAGTGAAAAGTGCTTACATTAAAGTCAATCGGAGCAGAGCCTGAAGGACAAAGCCTTTACTGATTTTTTTAACATTTGATTCTGACGCGCTTACTCATAAATGGTACATTTCGATTGACACAAAATTTTAACTGACCTTATAAGCCCGGTCGCGCAAAGCCCGATCTATATTTTTGGAAGGGGCGCCAAAATTTATTTAAAAAGCAAGTGTCAAACGGATCGGCCACGGAATTTGAACCTGTGATCTCCCTAATGCGAATCCAAGACGTTACCATCTCGGCCACCTCACTCGGTAATTAACGTTGTTGTTTTACGCCCAATCTGCCTTGTTTAAATTGACACATAGATCATTAGCTTGTGATGCATGATTATGCTGTTTATTTACTCAGGATTAGTGAAGTTATGTAGACGAGAGCTTTGGTGAGTTCCAAGAACCGAGTCGATGTGGCTCATCCGTGATTAGTGATCCTCACTATAAATCAAGCGTCCAATTACTTGCGTTTGTGATGAATGCAGCAAAATCAGCGAATTCATCATCTCTGTCAAGGACTCCATTTAATCCTGTGACTAACTCCACTCAGGGTATTGAGTACACGACATAAAATACCTAGAATATACCTATGATAAATATATTTATGTATCAAGTACGCAAAAAAAAAAAAAAAAAGTAATTGCAATGGAAGGTATGGTCAGCCATTTGTTAATGTCACATTCTCACAGCCGCCTGAATCGCAGAACAACAATGAACCGTACCAATATGAAATGCGGTATAGATGCATAATATTGAGTCGCTTGTTTGTAAACAACTAGGAGGTGCCCGCGGCTTCGCCCACGATTATTAATTGAAAAATTAAAAATTAAGAGTATAATAATTATTAAAGCATTATATTATTTATTAACACTTGCACGCGAATCATTCATAAACTAAACCATTAGTAATTAATGAAACAGCTAAAATTCAGAGTGCATTCCACTATTAGAAATCGCCCCCTGGGAAAACGATCTCAAATTCGATTATGCAGTTCCAAATGAACCTGTGAACACATACGTATTGTTTCTCAACTGTTTGTTGACAGATGAATGTGTTGTGAATTTTATTTGATCAATTCAGTGCAATTTTCAGAAATTATATAATGTTTCAAGGGAAGGAATGGTTTGTTTGTATTTTTATTATCAGCGATATTTCAAGAGTTAAACCATCAATGTTTTACAGCTGTTGCCCCCGGCTTCGCCCGCCATTATTAATTGACTCCAGGATTTTTAAGAAATTTGCACTGTCAGCTTAAAAAAAATTGTGGTTCAGAGCTATGGAAATTGTAAGTAAAAATAAATTTAGAATATTTGTTCATTGTGTTCATTTCACTTAGGCCTTATATAATAAAGAAACAGTTTTCCTAATTTTGTACTTTTCGTGAAAGTTTAGACTGAGAGAGACGAACATCGCCGAGTATGCCCGATGTTTCACGAAGCGGGCGAGCGAGTGAGCACGCTATTTAGGGCCGTTGAATTGTATAAGAGTAGATAATGCATACGAACTAGTTTTTTGGGAAAAGCTTGTGAAAATATGAGTGATAATCCAGAGGGAATTTCAATCCAAGCAGAAACATCGAATTCGAGCTGCTGCCAGTAAAATCTCGGCATCAGTAAACAAATTTTTCAGCATTTGATTTTCCTTTCTCAATGTTTGTGTTTGAAAGCTTTGCCATTACCGTATTCACAGGATGTAATACAGACACTATATACTGTATTATTATTGTCATTTATTTAGTTTGTTATGCCATGCTAAAATATGACATTTAAACTGCTAAATACATAATTAAAGCACGTGCAGTAATGGTTTAATCCATTTCTTTAATGCATGATATGATGTTCTGCAAAAACCAGTCAACCCTCGTTTTATGCCCCTGCTCATGTGAAATATTTGCAATCGCGTCAAAATACGTGTAGCATGTTGTCTTTATTCCATACTTTGAGATAGTATATCTGAAAATGCATACCCGATAATTTTTCTAATTTTTGAGGAGGGTTCAACTTTGAACTCAGTTTATTCCAACTAAAGTTTTGTTTGTTGACTCAATTTTGCATAACACCGTCCATTAATATCATTACAGAAGGTTGGCTAACAAACTAATTCTTTTCCTTGTAGAGGTTTATGTTAATTGACATTGATAGAAGCTGTGGAGAAGCCGCCTGATTCACCTGACCTTGTAACCATGGCAACGAGTTAAGCATAATGATGGTTGACTTGACGGCTTGGAAGTTCGTGGCGCCCTAGTTCATAGTAAACTAGAGACCCGATAATGAAGAGGGATAGGAAGCAATCAATAACCTTTATCTAACAGGTCATGCCAGTCGATCACAGCAGTTTCTTGTGCTCCATTAGTCTGCCCCCGCATTTTGACAGGACCACAATGAGCACACTGATAGTGTGGAAGGAAAATGACAGATTTCCTTGTCGTGGCAGTGCATAATTTTCTAATTACGACGATTTGACTTGTTATAAAGCAGGATTTCCATTATCAAATTTGAGGCTGGATTTCCTTTACAGGGGGGGTACGCCGTAGCGTAGTGGTTGAGGCGCTGCGCTACAAACCGGAAGGTCGCGGGTTCGATTCCCGATGAGGTCGTTGGAGTTTTTCAATTGGCCTAATCCTTCTGGTGGCACTATGGCCCTGGGGTCGACTCAGCCTCTAACAGAAATGAGTACCAGGAGCAATCCTGGGAGTAAAGGCGGCCGGTGCGTAAGGCTGACAACCCTACCACCTTCATGTGCCGAATGTCTAAAAATCTGGGAGCCTTAACCTCCTGGAACCCTCTGGGCCTCCATGGCCTGTAATAGGGAACACTTTACTTTACTTTTACTTTACTTTCCTTTACAGGTCTTAAACCTGTGAAATCAAAGACGTGTAAAGGGACTAAGAAATGAGTAATATTATTTTCACAGTGATTCTTTTTATCTATTATACCTATTAAGTGCCAGAATGGTATTTTATGAGATAGTGTGGTGGACGAGAAAATGTATGTCAGTCTGTCTGCACGCGCGATAACTCAAATACGAATTTATAACGTCCATGGCAAGAAGCCTATTGATATTGGACCAAATCGGTTGACCGGTACCGGAGTAACGCCCAGTTTAGTGCCTATTTTATGGTAATATATAAGAAAGAATTTATCAAATGTAAATCAGTTCTCATGACAACAGCCAAACTACAAAATATTAAGCAAAAAGTGCTGGTACGATCAAAAGCTTCAAAACGATTTGTTGAAATATTTACATGCCTCCCAGCTCCCTTCTTCTTATGTGCTGAAAAGTATAAAAAGGCCTAGGCGTGAAAGTTGTTGAACTGATGGTATCGATTGTCCACTTTATTTTATTGTTCCAGCTCAACGGATACCTTAACATATATTTTAACACCTTGGATCAGAATAAAAATCACGCATGATTTTCCATGCAAATTATTCCTTTAAACACAAAGAGCCTAAGCATTTTTAACACTTGTTGTAAGAAATTTCTATATTATTACATGACGAGTTTGAGAACAAATTTCACAGATGGTTGTTCAAGACTTCAAATAGTTCATTAAGCTTCGGACAGCAAGAAAGGAAAAAAAAATCACGTCCAACAAGGAAATAAAAACCTTCAGACAGGAAAACGAAGCTAATTACTATGAAGGTAAACGTAAATCCAGTCTCGTATAAAATTGGAGAGCAAAAGATAGAAAGGTAAACGCCATTTAACAGCTGCAATTACGGAATAGGTACTTTGTATTCACAGTGAATGTGGAAGAAAAGAAAAATCTTACAGTAGCTTCATTTCTTTTTTCGTTAAATCCATACTAGCCTGATAAAATACACGAAAGGTGAAATAAAGCTTAGCACCAATGGTTATTTACAAAACCCAGTGATTCTAATTTATTTTGGATTGTAGCCCCCTTCGTGTAGCTAAATGTTTAGCGTACATCTATTAGGAACTACTACTTTTCTGAAAGTACACCTTAGTGTAGTGGTTCAGGCGCTGCGGGTTCGATTCCCGATGAGGTCATTGAGATTTTTCAATCTGCCTAATCCTTCTGGTGGCACTATGGCCCTGGGGTCGACTCAGCCTCTAACAGAAATGAGTATCAGGAGCAATCCTGGGGGTTAAGGCGGCCGGTGCGAAAAACTGACAACCTTTCCACCTTCATGTGCCGAATAACCAAAATCTGGGAGCCTCAACCTCCTGGAACCCTCTGGGCCTCCATGGCCTGTATAGGGATCACTTTACTTTACCTTACTTTTTCGAAAACAAACTTAAAAATCAGGTAGGCCTTCCGGCATTTTAGCGCTCTTTTAATGTATTCAAATAAAATTATATGCTAAATTTTTTGTCGTAATTTATATAATTGTTAAGTTTCAATATCATTTAACAGCAAAACGCCGGGAGGGTTCAATTTGGTCCCTAAGTAGAATCTAATCTCTACTTTTGGTATTAATAACTATGATGTGAAATACATCCAGATCACTTCCTCTGTTTTTACAAGACTTCCTCGTTTTACATTTCGACGCAGAGTAAGTGGCTGCATTGAGATGTACGCATTCAATTCTCAGCTCCGTTAAAAACTACAATGTTTGCGAGTCAAGACTCAAAAGCCCGAGTTTGTAGCAGAAGTGGCTAGCTTATTAGTACCATCAGATAATTTCTAAGAATAAATATTTGAAATAAAAGTTTTGTATTATTTATGTTATTTTTCCCCTTTTCCCCTCCTGATACAGATACCTTCATAAATTAAAAATGCATACTTTAACATGAAAAGAAGAATAATATTGTTTCGATATGCGGAAACAAAATGGTGTGAAACTTAATAATACCTGTACTTATTTCTTAGAATCCTGATTTTACAACATATAGTGTCAGCTAATAATAGATACAAATTTAAGAAAAGCTATTTAGTATTAATCAAATTTTATATACTTTGTCTTTATTCCTTCCACTTATTTCTATTGCTAATTAATTTATACACGTATTTGTGAAATGTGCTTTTTGAACTTACTATTTTAATTAGTTTTTGTCAAAATTGTTTAACTGTTTTAAATGTATATATTAATTTATCTGCCTTATTAATGTGTATGATAATTGCATCTCCTAAACACGAGCTTTGCTCATTTGGGGGCTTTCAATGAATGTACATGTATAATATGTATTGTTTTTGTAATTTTTGATAATTTTGGTAATAAATATAAATAAAAAACTGCCAAAGATGATTACCGGTACCGTATATGCGTCCAATCTAATTTAAGGTTTGTTCTTCTGTAATCCCTGCTTAATGAATCGATCTGGAGCTTAACTCGGAAATCGATTAAAAAACAACTTATTTTCTACATATCATAATTACAATTATCACTGGTTAAACAAAAGCATTCTGGCTCTTTACATAATTTTACCTTATTTTATTTTTACCATATTTTTATTTAGCCCATTAATAAACTTACTCAGATACAGCAACATCATCATCACTGTTATATTTGAAAATAATAATTACATTTTTTGTTCGACCTGTAGCAATTTTTTTTTGGTTGGCAACACTATGCAAGAAATGTGAGTCTTCTGTTCTGCCAAATTTTACACAAACAATATGAGATGTTCCTGAAAAAAGAGGTTAATGTAGGCTACTTATTAGATTAACATTATCTGAATTGGATGTTTACTTCCTCTTATCGTATAACAACAGGCTTCATTCAAACGTAAGATCCAGGCAGTTTATCATGATAGTTATGGCCACCCAAGCCAGATCATTATTCGAAATCTTCAATTATTTGAGATCGGAAATCTTTCTTCATTGAATCTGAAAGAACTTGATATCGAAAAGAAGTCGTAGGGTATACAGAGATTTCTTGGGAATCTTTTTTTTTACCTAGCAGTATTTCTTCGATTGCATACACAGAAAAGCATAGAGCAGAGATTTCTGGAGAATTGCTTCTTCAGCTAGCAGTTCTCGTTTCATTGATACGAATTGAGAAGTTTTATCCTTCTGAAACTTGTAATTGGACGGCGGCAGATAACCAGTTTTCCAGAAACTTTTCTTTTCGCCGTTTTCTTATAATCGATTTATACAGCATTGAACAATGCTTGCTGGGAGAGCTGCAATAATATCAGATTGCTTTGACTTTGTTTTCAGTATTCTCATGATTCTTGGGATATACAGGGTGTTAATAAACAACACCGAAAAATTTTACCTGTATATAGAGGGGACTTAGGCAAGCAACTTTTATTAGGAGATTTTTGCTCTACGACGTAAAGTGTGTATGCTACAGGGCATTAAAGTCATTACAATTTGGTGCTCACAATTCAATAATGTAGCGAAATAGGGTTAAAATGTTCATTAAATTTGTTTCATGCCTTCCTAGTGATCGACAAAATCCTGACTCTTAATCATTCGTCAACAGCTATATCATAATTTAGGGTTTCCATAATCTGCAAAATTTACAGACTAATCACATGACTGGTCGCCACTGCATTAGTCTTCTTTTTATTCATAATTACTGACTACAGTGTTAACAACGAAGTTCCTTTGTTTTGCATTTTTTTCTAATGTTAGAAGTCAGTGGCGGCCATGCCCTGGGAGATTTTATGCCGTAACAGGAAAAATTGAATCCATAGAGCAAAAATGCCCTAATAAAAGTTGCTTGTCTTTGTCCCCTCTATACACAGGTGAAATATTTCGGTGTTATTAATTAAGTAGCCTATATGTATTCTTCTTCTACCACTTCTTCTTCCTCTTTTCTTCTTCTTCACCTGACTCTTACTACCCATTTGTCCTAATGGCTGGTTATTAAGTGCCAGTATGATACTTTATGAGTAGGCCTAGACCTGGGATTTTAAGCTCTAAAAAAAATTAGTTTTAGGCACCTAAAATAGGCTTTTAAAACGAGTAAATAGGCTTTTAAAATTGAAAATAGACACTTAAAATATGCTTTAAAAAGGTGTAAATAGGTAGAAAATAGACTTTAAAATATTACAATAAACACTTAAACTGTAACATGGTCTTTTTTTACTGCAAGAAACGTGGTATACCTATTCTTAACAGAATTAACTGCAAAATTAGGTAGCCTATCACGAACTATATTCACTTAAACAGATGTTCTTTCACTGGTGACTTGACACAATTGTCCTTTCCCCTTATTCCACCGTCAGTCAGCATACCTTTAGCGACAGTTGTTTGGAATAATCAAGTTTCTGTGAAAAGCCCACCTCTACTGATCTGATTTTCATTGAGGGATGTCCATTATAAGATTGTAAAAATTACAGAAGTTGAATTTTATTTTAAATGTACAAAATAGGCATTTTAGGTACTAAAATAGTAAAATAGGCTGTAAAGATCCAAATAGGTATTTCAGGGCACTATAAAACTCTGTAAATGTAATTGATTTATCATGAAACATCCACATATTTAAAAATTTTCATGTTATTTCATAAGGAACAAAATAGGCATTTGCCTTCAAATCCCAGGTCTATTTATGAGATTGTGTGGGGGGGGGGGGGCGGGAAAATGTCTGTTCGTGTGTCTGTATGCGCGATAACTCAAATACGCTTTATCGAATTTTCATGAAATTTGGAATACGCATTTATAACGTCCATGGCAAGAAGCCTACAGATTGAATTTAATTCATGCATAACCTATACTACTGCTTTAAACCTGAAACAAACATATAAGCGAATCCAAGGCCTACACTTACAAAATTAATATTAAGCTATTGCCAGTGCATTTTGTAAAATGTTGACATATTTAAAGAATGTCTTATATAAGTGTATACGAGTAAGATTTAATGTTAAGAATCAAACTTTAGACCTTTGTTATTCCGTAAGCCCTGCTTAATGAATCGATCTGGAGCTCAACTCGGAGATCTATTAGCCTACAAAAATAACTTTTTTCTGCATACGGCTATCATAATTGCAACGATCTTTTCTGCATACGCCTATCATAATTGCAATTATCAATGATCAAACAATTTGCATTTTGGCACTTTGTTATACCTGTTTACCTGATTTTATTCATCATATTTTTATAGCCTACTAGTACTAGAGTAAGGTCATCAGACATTGCAGTTTCCCGGGGACCGCCTCTGCATTTATCTCTCCATCCCAGGACAAAATTTATTCCCTGAATTTACAATTTTACACATCTTAAAAGTTAAATCTTTTGCTGTTTATTCAAAGGGGCACGGAAAAGTACATGTATTGATTATTTACTTTTCATAAGACGTTTACAGACTGAATTCAGCCTTAAAATTTTGAGAGAATATTCTTGAAACGTAATAATATAATCAAGTGATGCAATTTTTACAATATATGATTTTTTTTACCCTCCTTGGCCCTTAAGAAAATAAGTGATTCTAATTACTGTTCTGTTTTCTGTGTTTACAGGTAAGGCATAGCAGATTTGCTGTATCTCTGATGTTTTGTGAGTATTGTTAGGATTTGTATCATGATGAAATGTTAAACGCTAAGCTTAGCACTTTCTTTACCAAGCGAAGTGTACTCTCATTCGAATGGTCCCAGGTTCAAATCCCGTGGCCGGCCAATTTGACACTTGCTTTTTTTTTTATGGTTTCCCCAGTCGTAGAGGCAAATGCCGAATTGGATATTTACAAACCATGAATCATCATCCTCACCATTTTCATCCTGTATCATATCCATTTAAATTAATATCAGTTGAAATTTACTCCATAAAAATACACTAACAATAGACACAATTGACAATCAATAATTCCATGGCCTACCCTACTGTATATTTCACTTTCATTCTGCTTTAATCCTTGCGTAGTGTATCCTAAACGATATAATAGTTTGTCTTAAATTTGTAATAAATTAACTGGAAATAACTCGCAAGAAAATTCAAAATGCATATAAAATTTATAGGATAGATTATACCAGTGGTTCCCAACCTTTTTCAGCTGGCGACCCACCTTTCCTTATCGGAATACCTCAACGGTCCATCGGTCCATGGTGGAGTAAAAAACCTTATTTGTATCGTATCCCCGATACCCCTTCCTTATGTATATATAATTCACCATCAAATATTGCAAATATATGTAAACTTATATATGTTTTTTCGAAAATACAGATTGATTATTGATAAACAATTTGTGTTCTGATTTGAAAGTGGTTGACAAAATATAAGCACTTTGTAGCAAAACAGTTATTTATTTAACAATAGATATATGTTTGCAATGTATGCAACAAGTGGTTTCATACTCACTAACAAGTGTTCCTAGGTGAAGATAAAAGTACACAAAGAACCAAGAAAACAATCAAAACACAATTTGATTTGTTTCGATTTTTATTATCTTTTCTGATGGTTTATTCGATGAGTTTTAGAATCAAGTCCCGACCCATCTATTACCCTTCCGTGACCCACCGGTTGGGAACCGCTGGGTTATACGAATTAAAGTATTAACCTAATCATTGTATTAACTGTTTTCTTTGCAGTCCGGCACGAAATTATAATTTGCATGAGAAATTGAATCTCGCGCATTTAGGGTTTAAACTTTTTTGTCTTCAAGCTTCGGTTAGAAAGTGCTGTCCTGCAGCAGTAGATTAGGCCTACATTTTTAAGCTAAAGCTCGTTTCAAGCTGTGTACTGTTGCAAACACTTAATAGGAAGTTGTATTGTAAGGCAGTCAGGTCACAGATCCTTAGGGACAGATTTCCATGTTGTGAACAATTATTTGTACAAGCTAGCTGACTGATGGCCTTATAAGCGAGTGCGGCCTCATCTGTATTCCACGAGCACTCCACTCCAATATTACATTGTCTGTGTTTCTCACAGCCATTTCCATTTTTTGTACTTCTGTATGTATTTTCGATGGAAGGTAATACTTATAAAATGAATATCCCATATTTCCTAATCAGGAGTGTACCAGACAGACTTATTTCATGAATCATGACAGGTATCGCTCGCGTTTATTATTTTTACCGCTGGATGTAGTTTAAATAAAGGCAAATAATTAAATCATTATATTTATTAACACTGACATCCCTTTTAAATGAATTGCACGAATTACACCATTTTATTTTTTATTATATTTTTACTTTCAATGACTGTATAACGGTTCGTGGTGGTACAAATAATAAACAGTATAAAGGTCCTGATATTATTAATTTTATTTATTTATTCTTTCTGTCACTACAGATTATCATAGACTAAGAACACCATTCAATCAAACAAGAAAGAAAAAATCATTACAAAAATGAAGTGTAAAATATGTAAAGAAAACAGAAACTAAAAATGTACATAGAATAAAAGCAAACCATTAAACAAAATAAAGCAAAAACTGCATTAAATGAAAATTCAAAACACTATGCAAATAAAAACAAAATAGGCTTATGTTTTCCTTACAGGGTTTCCAGATAAACCATATTAAGTGTCCTGTTTGAAGCTAAGATATAATTATGCAGTCCTCTTTTTTGCATTATTATCATTATTATTATCATGGTTATTATGAATTTCACTAAAACGGCTAACCAGTAATTTTGTTCCGTGACACCTGAAGGACTTGCTAGTCCCATATGTCATTTGTGCCCGTTTGAAATGCGTAATGTCTAAACAATTTTTGTTACTTTATAATTTTTAAAAATCAGAATCCATTACATTTCATAATCCCTAAATAAAATTTTGAAGTTATTTATATAAAATTCTTTTGAGCCTCATTGCAAATGTTTTTCCTCTCAAGAAAGGATTTCCCATTAACCATTGCACTTTTCCCCCCAGTGCTGAATGAAGAAACCCTATAATATCTTGTACATTGAAATATTCGTAAGCCTCTCCATTACAGTAAATCCGGATGAGAAAGGATTATTGGGGGGCCTTGACTAGAGTCCATGTGATGTGCACGGATAGTATTGACCTGCTGAGAGACAATACCTGAGATAAGCGGCAGTTGCTATTATTAATAAATATGTGTTTAGTGGTGGCAAAACTGTGCAAGCTATTAAACGTCACCTCTTGAGGCTCCATTGCAACATCAAGCAGACGCTATCTGTATGTTGTCAATTTCCAATAATTTCCAGTGGCATAGGCCTAAGTGTTTGACAGTTATTTTACAAAGATTACGGAGTTTTTACATCTAACGTTTTTATACAGTATACAGTAGGGAAAAATGGATTATGTACTGACTCGAAAAAAATTGCAAGTAATATTAACATTATATGATCAAACAGAAAGAAAAAAGAAAGAGAAAAAACTTATGTACAATACAATAATTATATAACTTTAGTCATTAACAACTAGAAGAAAACTTTGAGCCTTGAATAAAATAAGAAGTGTAAGTTATGCATATTATAATGAATAATGTACAATATGTTTTATTTCGACAATCTTCCTATACCTCCAGAGGCTGCCAGTTTGACAAAGAATACCAGCTTACGATATTATCATAACATAAAGTGTTATTGGTTGATCATTGAAGAAGAAGAATTATATTGTTTTGAATACAGGTGTTATCTAAGCATTCTTATAGACAATTTTAAAGCTTGCAAGACAATTTCTTGTAACGTGGGTGTTGTGACTAACAGATCTTGAAGTAGAGTGACACACTTCTTAGGGATAGTGCCTCTTGCACCCATCATTATGCCTCGGGATTCGATAAAGAAAGATGGTAGGGACAGCAATACTGAGATGACTACTGTTATCCGTTAGAGTAAGTCCCAATCAATTAACTTTTTTTTTATCTAATCGAGGGACTTATATAGAAAGAGACTTAAGTCATAGAAACAATTACTTAGTAATAATTTTTAGAGGGAATTTTTAAACAAGGCTACGGAGGTTCGAAGTGTTATACTATGTGAAGACTTTTGAGGATAGGTTTAAACCCAAAGAATTTGACCTTAAATTTTCGAGGCTCCGAATCGAACACAATTTATTAAACTTCGGCGGACCGCGAAGAAAGCAGTTATCACAAAGAAGATCTTCAGTGTATTTGAGAGAATAACATTTTTGTAGGTTTTCTCGAAAACGGCTCTAACAATTCCGGGGTGCGCGGGCAAAGAGAGTTAAGTCCACTTTCTTGTTACTGAGAATTAGAGTGACTTAACACACTATACCAGCCCAACATAGCTTTAGAGATGGATAAACCCATGAGGCACACATCCATAACTACCGTAAAATTTTGAATATGACTTAATGGACTTAACACAAATGTAGATAACATTTTTATCTATAACTCTATGGACATAGGCCTATCTCAATTTTTTAGGATGGTGGACTTAACTCTCTATGCCCGCGCACCCTGGAATTTAGGTATTAATTTTCTACACGAATTGCATAGCATATCCATAATGTATAAGAAGATGCTAGGGGTACTCCGTAGCGTAGTGGTTGAGGCGCTGCGCTACAAACCGGAAGGTCGCTGGTTCGATTCCAGATGAGGTCTTTGGAGTTTTTCAATTGGCCTAATCCTTCTGGTGGCACTATGGCCCTGGGGTTGCCTCAGTACCAAGAGCATTCCTGGGGGTAAAGGCGGCCGGTGCGTAAGGCTGACAACCTGACTTTCACTTGCCGATTGCTAAAATCTGGGAGCCTCAACCTCCTGGCACCCTCTGGGCCTCCATATCCTGTAAAGCAGATGGTGCGTAGGCACAATTAAAAAGTATCATAAAGCAAGTGGAAAGTAAAGAAGTACAATTTTTCACATATTTCGTTATAATGACCTATAATTAATACCCCAAATATTAAGAATATAAGCCTTCTTTTAAAAATGGGATGTAAAATTAGGGGTCCGTAAATTTTTTTTAGACATTTTAGAGGTCTTCGGATTCAAAAAGGTTGAGAAACGCTGCTGTAAAGGGATCACTTTGCTTTTACTTTTTATAAGAAGATGTTAGTGTTTCCAACATCAATTTTTTTCAGGAACCTTTTAATATAATTTAATAATAATAGAAGCAACAGTTCCATGGCCTACCCTACTGTATAGACACACATTCCTAACTCCTGATATGGCCTCGCAGCTAAAAGGAGTATAATTACAGCTGAAAAAACGTTTGACTGATATAATGTAATATTTTTACTGTTGCTAACATTTTGTATTTTATTTTAAAAATAAGAATGTACTTTAAATGTCCGTGAGAATTCATATCACAAAATTAATTGTTCTGAAATTCAAAATATATAATAATAATATATAAGAAGAAGTTAGTGTTTCCAACATCATTTTTTTTAAAGAAACCTTTTAATATAATTTCTTCTAAGGCATTGGATTGTGGAGGTGACGACTTCTTAGAAAACGAATAACTGTCTACTTCTTAAGTTAGGACCTAGGACACTACTTGTCCGAAAGTTCTCGCACACATTTATCATGTTCATTGCTCTCAAGAGGAGTGACCCTAATACTTTAAAGGCTGTCATTAAATGCACGCTGATACAAGAGCATCGATCTTGAAGAAAGACAACTCAGCTTCTGAACTGCAGCCAACATTGAGAAATAAAAAATCTCTGTCAGGGACATGTATTCTCTCGTGTGCTTAACTGAGTTGTGCATCTATTTCATAATGATAAATGTCTGTCCTGTTTAATTCGTATCGTTGCTTTTCAACTATCGCTTCCATTGATCTAAGGGAGGACTTAGATAAGATAAGATAATTATTTATTGTCGAACATGAATATGCATGTATGACATTGTCAATATAAACAAACACACTCCTTTCTGCTGTCTGACAAAGAGTTATAAAAGTTTAACAAAGTTAAAATATTCATCCAGGTCATAAAAACAATTGAGGATTAAAAAATTCTTAACATAAGATTTAAAAGCCATAAAATCTAGATTTCTTGTTGAACTAGGTAGTGCGTTATACAATTTCACAGACATATATATAAAACTCTTTTGAGAAGTTTAATAATTACACCTCTCTGTTCTAATCAAATCACAGCATCTGGTATTATACTCATGAAAGTCAGCAGCAAAATCAAAGGAGTGTAAGTCGTTCTTAACATATAAAAGACATTGTTAAATATAGATACAAGGTAAAGATAAAATTATATTTGAAATAAAAAGAGGTTTACAGTGTGTCTTAAAATGAGTTCTACTTAAAATACGCAATGCTTTCTTTTGAAGTTTGAAAAGATTAAAAGCTGAGCTATGATTGCCCCATAATATGGTTCCATACCTTACAGTAGGAAGGTTTTCAATTTCTCTAAGAACCGAGCGAGGTGGCCGAGATGGTAACGTCCTGGACTCGCATTCGGGAGATCCCAGATTCAAATCCCGGGGCCGGCCAAATTGGCAAGGGTTTTTTTTCATGGTGTCCCCAGTCTTAAAGGCAAATGCCGAATTGGATATTTACATACCGTGAATTATCCTCACCATTTCATCCTGTATTGTATCCATTTAAATTAATATCAGTTTTGAAATTTACTCAATTAAATACACCGACAATAGAAACAATTGACAAGCAACAGTTCCATAACCTATCCTACTGTACAGACACAGATTCCAAACTCCTGATACAGCCTCGAAGCTAGAAGGAGTATAAACACAGCTGAAATTAAAAAAAAATAATCTTAGAAAATTAGACAATTCTCTTCATTTCAGTAATCGAATTTTTACAATATGAACATTATTTTGGAAATTATTATGACTAATTAGCTCAAGAATCAGTAAACCGATCCAGTATAAGTGTCTACCATCGCAATTTTATAGTTTTATTTCTATCAATTTCTTTTTATCGCACTTATTTGTAATTCTTTCTTTGCGTAAATTCACATTAACAGAATACTGAAACATCTTCATATCTTTAGATTGTTTGATTAAAATAGTATATTACGATACAAGTGCCGTAAGGCATGATTACGGATCGAGGAAATAGTTTGAAAGCACGAGGCGCTTGCGCCGAGTGCTTTCAATTTTCCGAGATCCGTAATGCGCTTACGGCACGTGTATTGTATGCTATTTTTTGCACGATGATTATTTATATCAATTTAATTATATTAATTGTGATATTACCTGAAAATATTATGTATATACATTCTTGAAGAGAGATGTTTATTTCAGAAAGTGATTCGCATGTGTTTGTTGTTATGGGAACCGAATATTTGTGCTGAGGGCCGTGTCCATATAGACTTGTATTATGAAGTGTATCGTAATGAATTATGACGTAGCGCAGGCACCGTAAGTAATATAACAGCATCGCAACCGGCCTTAGCAACAAAGTGTGTGGGAATGTTAACTTACGATCCATGTAAACAACGTTCGTAAGTACCACTTACTAGCTAAGGAGTGCAAAAAAACAATTAATCATTAGATACATCGTTGGTATATACAGCGTAAGCTGCATATGAACAAAATAAATGAAAATAATTTTATTAATTGGTGAAGTATTTTAAATCTCGGGTAATAATAAATAAAATATCAACAAGACGATGTTGTTGTTATACCAAAGAGGTTAATATCAGAAAAAAAAACAACAGCTGTGAAAACTAGCACCAAGCTCAACTATCCAACTATCGATTGTCCCGCCATAGGCTATTTGCTCACAATGACAAAAATGGCGATTGTTTTATTCATTTTCCTGGTTTATTGAAATTCATTGCACGCTTAATTCTGTGAGTATAGATGGATTCTCTCAAGTAAATTTGACGAAATCGACTTGAATTTATCGATAAAATCCGGACCTCTCGTTGCATTACCTATGATCGTAATTATGTCAAGCGGTCGCGTACATTCCTGTTTAATTTTTAGACCGTCATGCACTGTTCCATTTCCCCTTTTGTTCAGGTTCAACTAACTTAGTAAGGTTTTTTCACTCCTTAACTAATTAGTGGTACTTACGAATGTTGTTGCCGTGGATCGTAAGTTGACATTCCCGCATAGCAGTCTTGTTGCTATGTGCGGTAAGAGTTTCCGTGCTGTTATGAATTTACTTACGCCACACCTCATAATACAAGCCTTTATGGACAAGGCCCCCCCAGGACAAATATTCGGTTCGCATAACAACAAACACATGCTAATCACTTTCTGAAATAAACATCTATCTTCAAGAATGTATATACATAATATTTTCAGGTAATATCACAATTAATATAATTAAATTGATATAAACAATCATCGTGCCTTTATTTTGATATATTTATCGTAATACTACAATTTGTACAATTATTTAAAGAAATTCCTCCATACTTATTTACAAATATTCTGTTCCCATAACAACAAACACATGCGAATCACTTTCTGAAATATAACATCCATCTTCAATAGTGTACATACATAATATTTTCAGCTCATATCTCAATTAATACAAATAAACTGATATAAATAATCATCGTGCAAAAAATAGCATGCAATACTCGTGCCGTAAGCGCATAACGGATCTCGGAAATTGAAAAAACTCGGCGCGAGCGCCTCGTTTTTTCAAACTCTTTCTTCGATTCGTAAGCACCACTTACGGCACTTGTATCGCAATATACTATTGTGATGTAATAAATAGTATTTTAGTTTAAGCTACTATACTGTCATAATAGCTCAAGTTTCATTGTGAAAGAGACTGATTATAAACTGTCACTAGTTCGCACTGTGTAAATAGTTTTGATGTCTCCATAAATGATCAAGTAATGATGCACAATTATGTGTGCTTCAATGGGTAATGAATTTACAGGAGTTACGGATGGGAAGTTAGATTTGGTACAGGAGGAGGCTGTGAAAGATTAAGTCATTCAGACACGAGACCCATTAGAAGTAAGAGAAACAGCAGCGAAGAGGAACCATTAGCAGAATCTGCAATTAAGTGATGCGTCCTAATGAACACTTCGGCTCTTAGCTAACAGCCTATTATACCACTTGTTTGCAAAAGAACAAATTTCACTTAATTACAGCATTGTCCTTACAAAGGCCTATTGAACAACAAACAGATTTTGACCATTAATGGCTTTCATATCGGTAAAGGGTTGGTATTATTAACATGCTTTAGTTCAGAACCTTATGCCCTCTACAAGTATTACCTTGCATAAGTTAGCTGTTCAAATAGTCTTAGTTTTACCTTACTTTTACGCTAAAACCTTACATTGATTATAGGCCTACATAGTTTTTATATAGTGTATAGCCAATAGTAAAAAATAACATCTTAGTTTACAAAGTCAAAATAATAAAAACTAAGTTTCAGTTTACCAATGACAGAAGAAAATTTTGGAAAGAACACGTTGATAGAATGGAAAACAATCGCCTAGCAAAAAAGGCTCAAGAAAGCAGACCAGACGGAAAAAGATTAAGAGGAAGACCTGCTACGAGATGGAAAGACAGTACACATGACTCATCTGAGGAATAAAGGGGAAATAAACAGGATGCCATCCTAAATCACAAGAATAAAAAGAAGAAGTTTCAGTTAAAGCGTAAAAAATACATAAAATACAGTAAAAGCTTGCGGAATAAAAATGGCTGGTTCCTCCTCAACATTTGAAGTATTTTGCACAGTTGTACCTAAACTGTTCATCATTTTCATGTAATAGTAATACAGAGACTCGTATTACTAGCTAAAATTCATTAACGAGATCTATATTCTTTTTACTTTCTCTATGGAATCACTATATATAATCTGCTATAGATAATAGACCTAAAGTTAGTTGAAATGATGTATTCTACCCTGATATTAAGTTGTCAAGTTATTAATTATTAATTAATGGTTAGAGTAGCGTAAGCCACGTGAATGGTTCACTCACATACACATATTCAGCATAACTTATATATATATATATATATATATATATATACACACATACACACACACACACACAGAGTCGTACTGGTAATAAAATTCGGTTCTGGCATCCAGAGAACACCGGCGATTCAATCACTTCAAATAATTCCTCACCCGTTCCATTCAAACTACCTCTACCCTACTTTTGACTCGTCACAAAATGATAAAATAAGTATTATAAATGATTACCGATTATGTCTTCAACCATATCAACTGCAAGAAAAAAAATGAAACGGGACTTTTTATATTTATTTGGGTTGAAAGTTGTTTAATATACTGAATATTGCTAAATTTACGAGTAAGTAATTTGTTAACTCTGTTTGTAGTAGTGAAACATTGGTAGGCCTACTTTGTAAATATTACTATATTTTAAGTTTCTGTAGACTCAGTATTATTGTAAACTAGCTTAAATGGCCCGGCGTCACCCGGGTTTTTATTTTGTAATTTGAAATTAACTTAATGAAGGACTTTCGATTTTCAAACTCTAGGACCTTGTATAATATGCACGTAGAACTTGAAATGAGGAAGAACAACTTATCACACTCAAACTATTCCCTCAGAATGTTGCATTCCGTTGCTTCTATACACCATGCCTGGGAGGGGTTGAAATAAGAAGAAACATAAATTCCGATTACATAAGATTGTATTGTCTTTATGGAAAATTTTATTTCTCACTCTCTCGTTACCATACAACCGTTTCGGAGCTGAAATTAAATATATATATATATATTTGTGTGTGTGTCGTGTAGATTTAATAGTAAGCTGAACCCTCAGGGTTTTCCTTATAATTCGGGCTGCTATCCTTTGTGGATTTTCTCTCTAAACTAAAGTATGTTCCGTAACTCTGAACAGCGTAACTCTGAATTGTGCAATAATTGAATAGGCCTATTAACTGAACCATTTTTAACTCCAGAATTTAGCTTCAATAAAATACAAAAAGAAATTATATTATTTCACATACAACGTCTCAACAGCACTAAATATGGTAAATAGCGCCTTGCGGATTGTGTTTAGATAACACGCAGTACACGGCTGTCGGAGAAGAAGCCTGTATCGTCATGCAGGGGACACAGCGAATGAATTGATGAAAGGCGTCCTGTTACCCCCGACAGGGAGTATAAGGCTTTTATGAAACATCCATTTTGGTAATTCATTTTTATTAATATAGATGTGGTTTTTAGTAAGTTATGTAAGTTAAATGACGAAATATGTCTAATTCTAAATCTAAATCACTCGTAGTAAAATTTCTTTTTTAAGTACCTGTGGGTTCAATTCTATGTGAGAGTATGGAGTAGGAAAATTGTATTACCCCTGCCTAAGGAAGAGAAAGTTACGATGAGAGTATCACATCAGATTCACTTTATAAGGTTTATGTATATATGTATTGTCTTCCAAAGTAAACATTTTATTTTTATTTTAGCTGTGTTTATACTCCTTTTAGCTTCGAGGCTATAATCAGGAGTTCGGGATCTGTGTCTTTACAGTAGGGTAGGCCATGGAACTATTGCTTGTCAATTGTTTCTATTGTCGGTGTATTGTAATGGAGTAAATTTCAACTGATATTAATTTAAGCGGATATGATACAGGATGAAATGATGATGAGGATTCATGATAAGTAAGTATCCAATTGCGCATTTGCCTTCATCATAAAAAAAAAAACAATATCAAATTAGCCGGCCACGGGATATGAACCTGGGACCTCCAGAATGCGAGTCCAAGACGTTTCCATCTCGGCCACCTCGCTCGATAAAGTAAACATTTTAATGAATATAAAGCCCTAAGTAGTTAAAATTAAAGCTGAACATAATTGTTGGCTATGTAGGTTTACTTGGCTAATCCCCACCCCCAAACCGCGTGACAGCGATTTAGGTATAAACAATGTATGTGTATTTCGTTAATATTTGAAATTAGCTTTGTAGTTTACTACAAACACACGTGAATTACATAGATTATTGATCACAGAATTTGTTTAACGCACGAACTGTGTTCGCTCTTTCTCTTTTTAATGAGCATAAAAATTTCATGTTAACCAGTAGCTAGCTAATCAAGCACGGATTTCATACAAAGGGCATATGGTTCAACGATTCTCTCTTCTCATGTTAGTATATAAACCCTGGGGGATCTTGAATGATCTGCATATCTAAGGAGGCTTGTATCGAATTCACTTCCCACAAAATGTTGAATAATTAAACTGCATTGGTACAGATTTCTTTAACAATTTTCACACTCTTTCTACAAGAGAGTAGCTTTATTTCATACATAATACAGTAAATTGACCGAGCGAAGCGGCATTTCGCTTGTTTGTAAGTTTGTTTGTTATGCGTTCGATTTTCTTCCAATTCGGCATTAAAATTCCTTGAAGCAATTAAGAACAACGTATGTGTGCGGATTTTTTAAAAATTCCTTTTCAAGGTGGTAGCCGTTTTAACTGGTGAAGATCAGATTTTAGGTTTTTTGTTTTGTTTTTGGGCCCGGGGTCTACGGTTCACGGAGCATTACTGATAATAGTAATTATTGACGATAATGTAAGTTAGGCCTAATTATTTCTCTTGAGAAAAGTACCCACTTGGAACAAGCATTAAAACCCCTCCTATACTGAACAGAATAATCATTTTAGATATAACATTCCTGAGATGGCCATAAAAGCAAAATCACAGAGTGAGGTGGCTGAGATGGTAACGTCTTGGACTCGCATTCGGGAGGTCCCAGGTTCAAATCCGGACAATTTGACTTTTTTTTTTTCATGGTTTCCCCAGTCGTAAAGGCAAATGCCGAGTTGGATATTTACAAATCATGAATCATTCTCACCATTTCATCCTGCATCATATCCATTGAAATTAATATCAGTTGAAATTTACTCCATAAAATACACTAACAATAGAAACAGTCGACAAGCAATAGTTTCATGGCCTATACTCAACTGTATAGACACAGATCCCGAACTCCTGATATGGCCTCGCAGCTAAAACGAGTATAAACACAGTTAAAATAAATTTTAAAAAAGCAAAATAAGTATAACTTAACACTTATATGCGAAAAACTCGACACGCCGGACAGCAAGTTGAGTTGCATTTCGACTGCAAATTGAGTATGGCCATTTTTTTCTTCTTTGTGAAAAAATGGCCATTCCAATCCAGACAGCAGCATTGCTACCAACTCGGCCTGTGACAACGCTAACCAACGCTGCTAGAATTTTTCTCGGCGAATACTATTGATGAATTCTTGACTGGTTGCCAGCCGAGTTGAAGTTTTATGAATTCCGACCTTTCGGACTCCAGTTCTGAGTCCATCCTCTGGGATCTGATTGCCGTGACAATTGCCACTTACATTCCCCCAAACAGAAGCTGGGTTAAACTAACGGGATCAGCTCAAGAAAGAAACCAACTTGAGGAGGTGTGAATGGAACTTGTTGCAGGAAATGCACAGATAAAAGTGCTAAGGATGTGAAGATAAGACGGAAATGTTACGGGGTTTTATCATGCAAGGAACGCCGGGAGATTGCTGGAACATGATAAATAACACTGCAACCCTGCATGCACATCTTGTAAATTACTGTCAGGAGTAACAGGAGATTAACTTAGTGCATTATCCGTTTACCTGAGAGTACAGCCATAATGGATATTAAAACTAATATTCTAAGTTTGTTCTGAATGTTTCAAAGTAATGAATACTACACAAATAATGAGAACTAGTAAAGTCTCCCTCTCTCTCCCTCTCTTCAAAGGCCAGGAAAACTGGAATTTAGTTAAGTAATTAAGTACACTGGGGTACACCGCAGCGTAGTGGTAGAGGCGCTGCGCTACAAACCGGAAGGTCGCGGGTTAGATTCCCGATGTCGTTGAGATTTTTCAATCCTTCTGATGGCACTATGGCCCTGGGGTCGACTCAGCCTCTAACAGAATGAGTACCAGGAGCAATCCTGGGGGTAAAGGCGGCCGGTGCGTAAGGCTGACAACCTTACCACCGTCATGTGCCGAATGTCCAAAATCTGGTAGCCTTATCCTCCTGGATCCCTCTGGGCCTCCATGGCTTGTATAGGGATCACTTTACCTTTACCTTTAACTAAGTACACTGTTATACAGTTGTTTATAGGCACTTTAGAAATGCTTAAAAATACGAGGGAGAATCAAATGAAAACCGCGATTTATTTTTTCCACTATTTTTCTGCAGGAAGAATATTTGCTTGTACATTATTTTTCTACTTAGTCCCCTCCCAGTTCAATGCCCTTTCGCCATTGGATAGGAAGTGCTTCGATACCGCATGAGAAAAATTACACCCCCAATCCATCTCCAAGGAAAAGTGACATTCAGGTAGTCCCGGACAATTCTGGCAAAATGGGGAGGCCTTGTTGGTAGACTATAGAATCCAAAATGCCATCGTGTATCAACTGTGGCTCCAAAAACTGTTGCATTTACTGGGCTTGAACAATTGAAAACCCGCATTTATGCCGCTGCGGAACAGATAACGCCAGATATGTTAGCAAGGGTTTTTTTTTTTTTTTTTTTTTTGCTACAGAGGAACGATTTGCAGGGTCATCACGTTGAAATGTATTGAATTTGTGTTCAAAATGTCTAAATCTATGTCCATGTTGTTTATAGTCTATAAAAACGTGTTTAAGTGGAAAATGTTAAGTGACTTTATAATAAACACGCTATATTGTTTTATGCCCAAATTTCGTAGGCCGATCCCTTAAGAAGCTGAGGAAGTCAGACCTGACCGTCTATAGTGAAGTTGAAGCTGTATTATGAAGTCGTTTGACGGCAGAGTTTGGTTTCATTTTTTCGTCTGTAGTCCACTGTTCTCAATGCAGTTCTATGGCATCATAACCGAATGGACACGTCGAGGCGGTGGAGATTCAATCGGGTCTGGCAACAACCCCTAGTGATCCCTTAAGGCAGTGGTTCCCAAACTATGGGTCCCACCAGTGGGTCGCGGGAGCAATTTCGGTGGGTCGCGAAAAGGGCGGGAAAAATTAAACTTGTTTTCAATATAAGGAAAGATTGTTTAATTTAAAGAATCCAAACAAAACTTCCATAGCTAAAGGAAACTTTAAATGCTACCAAGTACAAAGTTAATAACTAAATCTATTTATAAAAACATAAGGGAGGATAAGAACATTAAAGTGAAATTGAGGTCAGCGACTAGAAAATGCAGCCCTACAGGCTATTTTTTGTTATCGTTATGTAGTAGTGGGTCGCGAAAAAAATTTCTAGGTGAAGGTGGGTCCCAGGTCAAAAAAGTTAGGGAACCGCTGCCTTAAGGGGATATTCTCAGCGGATTTGTTTCCAGGATGCGCCAGTCCCCTACCCAACACTTAAATATAAGACACAAGCACCCAGTCCTGAACCCGGGATAGGGATTTTTCGGACCCCCGGCGTGGAAGGCAGGCAGATACGTTACCACGAATTAATTAAACACTGTTTGTTTTTGTACACGTTTTATACAATTACTGCGTAGAAAGTAAATCAGTTGAATGAAACATGCAACAGCGGGATCCAATGTAGCATGAAGGACAATAAGAGGGATCATTAATGAATAATTCCCCCTGTGTATTACGGGAGTGGGTGGCTCGCTCAACAAGCTTTTTGTTAGCATTCCTTGATTTATTGATGAACGCTTTGCTTTACGATAAACACTTGTGCCGTGCATGCAGATATTCCCCTATCTTTTGATGTTCCAACAGTATTTTTGCATTTCAAAACACAACTACTCTCAATATTTAGTGTATTCAATGAACTCATCAGTCTGCCCTATAGGGTGTTCATCAGGTCTGATTTTCTTTGATGTTGTTGGCTTTTTGCATTACAAATGTGTTTGCAGTAACATTTAACTTCTCGTGGTTTTAAATTTGTTTTTCTAGATGAATTTTCGACCGCCGGCGTGGTCTTGTGGTTAGCGTCGCTGACTACAGATCCGACGGCCCGGGTTCGATTACCGGTACCTCGGATTTTTCTGAGGTAGGGAGGTCTGGTAGGGGTGCACTCAGCCTCGTGATTTAAATTGAGGAGCTACTTGATAGAGAAGTAGCGACTCCAGTCATGGAAACCATCATTAATGACCGTGGGTGTCGGCATGCTGACCACATTCCCCCCCCCAATCCTGCCTGTGGTAGATGACGCAGCGGTTGGGTGGTAGGCCTTGTCCCTTCTGGGATGTTAGCGCCACGGAGTTAGTTAGTACTACTGTGACACAAGAACAAATCGAAATTCTGAATAACAAATGCTTAAACGTTAATATGCATAAGTTTGGAAGAGATTTATGTCTTCAATAAAATGTTTGAGTATAGATTGATGAATTTTGGAATACCTCAAAGGTGAATTTGATCACGAAGTTCATTGAACCTACACCAGAGAGCACATCAGGATAACTTACTCCAATCAATTATCTGACAGTTGACTAGCAGCTGAGGATGTGGTCAAAAGTCCATTAATCATTTACTGCAAATTAACCCTTAACATGTCCTACGAGATACAGTAATCTATCTTAAATTTGTAATATAATAATGGGAAAAATTAGATTTTTTTTAAAGTTTGATGTAAAATTATAGAAGAAGGTATAGAGCAGGGGTGCTCAAACGGTCGATCGCGATCGACAAGTCGATCGCGAGTGCTTTTTGAGTAGATCTCGAGAAGAAAAAAAAATTTAATAAGTAGGTAGGTAACTAATAAAATAACACTGCTTGCGGCAAAAGGTGGCTTTATCAAAGGAACGCGCGGCACTTGTCAAAGAAAAGCCGCGTTGTTTCTAGACTAGACAGTACAGTCTAGTTTCGGGCGGCGCGTTTGACGGGAACATTCGAGACTTTCGTTCACGCCGATATAAATGTTGCGCCTGCAGGAATTGGAGTCATTCTGAATTGTAACTTGATGGCGATACTACGTCGATAAGTACAAAGTTTATTATTAAATAGTGGAAAATGAGTGCAGTGAAGAAATCTAAAACGTATCATTTTAATAAGGATTGGGAGGAAGAATTTTTCTTTTGTATGGTGAAGGATAAGTGCATTTGTGTTATTTGTCGTGCGTCAGTTGCAATACCTAAGCGTGGTAACTTAGAGAGGCATCATAAAACGGTTCATAAAAACTATGAAAAGGATTTTCCGCCACAGAGTGAATTAAGAAAACTAAAGGTACGTGATTTGATATCTTGTTTGAAAAAAGAACAATCCATGTTCACAAGACCAGTCAAACAATCAAAAGCTGCTACGATCGCGTCATTTAAAATATCTCATATATTGGCGAAACACAAGAAACCATTCGAAGATGGATCGGTGGTGAAGGAAGCATTTATTGAAGCGGGTGAGACTTTATTTGGAGATTTTAAAAATAAAACAGAAATCATGTCTGCTATTAGAGAACTTCAGTTATCTCGTCCGACTGTCACAAGGCGTATTGAAGTCATGAGCCAGGACATCGCAGATAAACTAAAACATGATATCATGGAATGTACATACTTTTCTTTACAGTTCGACGAATCCACCGATATGACAGACACTGCCCAGCTGTGTATTTTTATTCGGATGGTATTCAATGACATGTTGGCTAAGGAAGAATTTTTGACAATCATACCTCTGAAGGGGAAGACCCGTGGCGAAGATATATTTGACGTTTTCTTCAATTTTGTAAAAAACTACGAGCTACCAATATATAAATTAGTGTGCATTACAACCGATGGAGCACCAGCAATGACTGGAAACAAAAACGGTTTTGTGGCATTGTGTCGAGCTAATGAAGAATTCCCTTCATTTTTTTCATTCCATTGCATTATACATCAACAAGTTTTGTGTTCAAAAGTTTTAAACACGGAGGAAATTATGGGCATTGCGACAAAAATTGTGAATTCCATCCGTGCACGTAGCTTGCAACGGCGGCTCTTTCAGTTGCAGTTGGAAGATAGGGAGTCAGCTGAACACACTGATTTAGTTCTTCACACGGACGTCAGGTGGTTGAGTCGCGGAAAATTCCTAGAAAGGTTTCAAGAATTATTGCCCGAAATAACAGCTTTTCTAGACGAAAGAGGTGATGACACTCAGATTTTGAAAAACGAAAAATGGCTAAATGATTTGGCATTTTTGACTGACATCACAATGCACTTAAACACCGTTAACTTGGAGCTTCAAGGTAAAGGAAAAACTATTATTGAGATGATTAGCGCAGTAAACGCATTCAAAAGTAAATTGCAACTTATGATAGATCAACTGAAAAGAAAGGATCTGAAACATTTTCCGTCTTTGAAAGCAAGGATTCCTCAGTTGAATTATGATACGTATGAGGCTGAATTATCAAATATTTTGGGACAATTCGAAATGCGTTTTCATGATTGCAGTAAATTGGAAAATATAGCATCATTTATGAGTTATCCTTTTTCATGTAAAAACATTGAGGAATTAGCTACTGAAATAGCCAGTCAGTTTAATATGAACTCATGTTCTGTTGAAAATGAGTTGGTGCAGATTATATCAGATATACATCTCAAAGCTACAGCATCTGATACAAATTTCTGGTGTTTTATATCTGAAGATAAATATCCGAATGTAAGGCAAATCGCCCTTCAACTGACGGCATTTTTTGGGTCAACTTACTTGTGCGAGTCTGCATTTTCTGAAATGAAGATAATTAAGTCAAAATATCGCAATCGACTAACTGACGATCATATGTCATCATGCTTGCGATTAGCACTCAGTGGTTACGTACCATCTTATGAAAAGTATGCTGAGGACATGCAGTGCCACGCTTCAACATCCAAAGCCACTCCTTAGTTAAGTTTAACACCATATGTAACTCTTTTGTTTTGTAACAACCAATAAACTCGCAATTTTGAATAACTATGAGTTTTTTCATTGATATTGTAGAGAAGAACCTAACTAAACCTAACCCAAACCTTGACTAAAATAATGTACCTATACTGCGCAGAAAGCTAATATCTATATATGCTACGGTACGCCCTACCTAGGTAGGTAGGGTGTATCGTGTATGTACGACAACCCTGCATCACACACACTTGCAGTCTCTCAGAGTCGATCGTAAGTAGTCTAAAAATATTGAGGTAGATCGCCAGCAGTTCAAGTTTGAGCACCCCTGGTATAGAGAGAGAAAAGCCACCGGGATATCTGCCTCAATTACGAGGGAAACCCTGAGGGTTCAACCTATCAGTAAATCTAGAAGCCAATTTATTAAAAATAAAAGTTAAGATTTATTTTCTTTCCTTCTGTATTAAGGAAGAAGAAACCAAAATCGATCAATATTGGAAAGGTATCGCAAATATTAATTTATTTTATTTTTTCATTTGACGCTTTACAGATGCAGGGTGTCAACATTCTTGGAAAGTCAGGGAATTAGAAAGTAAGTAAAGGAAATAGGAAAATTAAAATATGGAATAGTCAGGGAAAATAACTACCCCCAGAGAGCGAAATGTGAGGAGCATCTGTTTTGCTTCAGTTTGCTGTAATCCAGACTGTGTAAGCAATTTTCTTTTCAGTACTTGAACTAATCATTTCTAATTTTTGTTATGGGAATGGAGGAGGCTGAATTTTGTTTAGTTTTGTTTACAAAGAACCTTGAAAACGTTGATTCTTGTGGTCAGGAAAATGTAAGTTTCTGGCCATGGGAAGTCAGGGAAATTTATTTTGAAAATTCTGTGGACACCCTGCAGACGTACAATTTGCAGGGAATCTTTTTAAATATTCATGGGCCTTTTTAAGATGTTCAGTGTAAATGATGTAATTGATCCACGTGCACCAAACAGACATACCAGGGACTCTTCAGTTCTTAATGAGACATTTTTGTCCCAAGTCAGTGAAGCACGGTTCATAATAACTCTTTTTTCGGCATCAACATTAGATTTGTGATAAACTATGGGCCTCATCATTGGATTAACTGTTTTCTTCGCAGTCCGCCGTGGGTTTGTATATTGTATATTGTTTAATAATCGACACATTAAGAAAATTACGTGACTAGGCCTATTCCATATTTTATTTTATTTTTTTAATTTTCCTATTTCCTTTACTTCCTTTCTGATTCCCTGAAGTTCAGAATGTAGACATCCTGCATCTGTAGCCTATGAAGTCAAATGAAACAATAATATAATAAAGAACGCATAAGGGGGTCCGGAACAGAGAAAATGTGATTTTTTTATTTTTTTTTTATTTTTCACTTTTTGATGTTTTATTATTCTCTGAAATCTCCTCTTTAAAGTGACATGAGTGTCAATGTTTTATCTTGACTCTAAGTGAATTAAATAATTCCTTTTTATAACCCTTACGTGTGTTTCGATGTTGAAGGAACCTTGTTCAATCAATGATAGCGATGAAGAAGGAGAGCACTAAAAGGTAAACTTAAACTTCGGCGCACGATTCCCGAAAACTACATTTTTTTTCACAAAAAGTGTACCTTTTCTCAGCATCCACTGCATGTATTTGATTCAAATTTTTTTTAGTTGTTTGAGTCCCTTCATTTTACCAGAAGGCTTTGAAGAAATTATTTTAGAAAGCATCATATACCATAAAGTGTGCTGAAATTATTTAAAAAAGAAGTTCCTCGAGAAAATAATTCATAATTCTTAAACTAATGTATTTATCCAAAAATGCCTCCTTTAAAAGGAGGTCATTAATGCTAATAACGTGCTGTAAAATTTGTAATATTGAACTATTGGTAGTTCCTGAGGAAAGGTACACTTTGTTGGAGGTATTTCAACATTGTAGAGATAGGGCGTTCCGGCTCCCCTTAAAATAAATTAAGTTTGTAAGAAATAGGCCTACTGTACATATTCATAGTTACGACTGGATGAAATATTTGACAGGTTACAAGAATAAACACAACGCGTCGTCTTGAAGATTTCCTACCATCTAGTATTCTACGTGCGAAACACATTGGTTGAATGGTACTTACTCAAGGGATTTCATCTTCATGCTCTTGCTCTATATTTCACGCATGTCTGACCTTTTCCACCGCTCCATTTTATGATTTTTATTCTCTGGTTTTTCCTTTCACTTAATACTTGCAGCTCGATATCAGCTATTACATCCACGTAATAACATATCTGACCTTGTTTAAAGCCTTACCATCTGCCTAAATCCTTTATTATGAATGCGGAAGCCTTTTATTGAATGCACATAAGTTTCTCTGGTTTCTATTAATAACAC
Organism: Ectobius pallidus; assembly: GCA_964059195.1. Taxonomy (NCBI): domain Eukaryota; kingdom Metazoa; phylum Arthropoda; class Insecta; order Blattodea; family Ectobiidae; genus Ectobius; species Ectobius pallidus. Next base: position 152,524,467 of record CAXKWD010000008.1, read on the forward strand.
CGCCAACATTATTCTAACTTTTTGTGTTGAAAGAAGCTCTGTAACACGTAGTTTTTTTTTGCGCCATGTCCACATACAAATGGCCTCCTGTTGACTATAAAATTCTGCTGTTGCAAAGATTTAAGCGATTATTGTGCAGTGCGTATTTAGTTTGTTTCGTTCGTTTATTCTTTGTCGCAACTGCGTGCTGAATAGCTCATTCATTTTTGTTTTAATTGCTTGTACTAAAATATAATTATCTACAGTAGGCCTAGACATTTTCATTGCATACCCATGCGGCTTCAAAGCATTAAACCATTAAGTCGGTGTTTCTTTATGTTAATTGATCTGACCAAATCGGTATTGGTTCCCGCTTTTGAAAACAAAAGCAACGTTGCAATATTCTCTCGTTATCACCAGGGCCCGGATTTTGATGGCCTAAATAGTATATTGCGATACAAGTGCCGTAAGCGGTGCATACGGATCGAGAAAGAGTTTGAAAAAACGAGGCGCTTGCGCCGAGTTTTTTCAATTTCCGAGATCCGTTATGCGCTTACGGCACGAGTATTGCATGCTTTTTTTGCACGATGATTATTTATATCACTTTATTTATATTAATTGAGATATTAGCTGAAAATATTATGTATATACACTATTGAAGATGGATTTTATATTTCAGAAAGTGATTCACATGTGTTTGTTGTTATGGGAACCGAATATTTGTCCTGGGGGGCCTAGTCCATAAAGGCTTGTATTATGATGAGTGCCGTAAGTAAATTCTTACCGCACGGAAATTTGTTTTGTTTCCACAGCAACAAGATTGCGTTCGGGAATGTCAACTTACGATCCACGGCAACAATATTCGTAAGTACCACTAATTAGTTAAGTCGTGCAAAAAATACTTTTAAAATGAGCTATAAAATAACTGCAAAGGTACAAAAATAAGACCCAAAAAGTGAAAAAAAATTACCCAAAAATTTGTGTGAAAATACTAGTTTATTCATGAGATTTATGTCTATTCTACATTTATGTTGTTGACCCAATTATAGGCTTGCAGTTAGTTAATTTATACATACTGTTAAATGCAAACAGCAAACACCGTAATTTCTGTATTCAGATTAAAATTATAATAAGACCTATTTATTATGCTTATTTAGATTTCCTACAAAATTCAATGTAAGTAAATGCACCAAAACTCTATACAATGCGAGAAACAGTACAAAATAAGAAAATAATGACTTTATATTTTTTTAAATACCTAAAAGTATGAAATTTGAAAAAAAAAAGATCGTAAAATGTTCAAAAAATGACCAAATAATGACGCTGAGTTCTAAAAATGACCTGACATTTGTCTCAAGTCCATTTAATCCGCAGGCGTGTTTACCTGTAATCAAGTTAAGAGACTGAAGAAATAGAGAGGTCAGAAGTTGGCAAGGAGGGAGAACGACTTGGGAGGAAAATTTTATTGCATTTTATAATCTTCATCTTCGTATTTACTCTTGACATTTCATTAAGCCCGCGATGAAGCAGTAAGGAAATGCAGTTTATGGGTTTTCGCTCCTTTTTTTGTTTTTATCATCACCGCATGTAAACCAGTCATTTCCCGTTTAAAGGTGGTAACCCTGACTTAATTGTGTGTTTTTGCTTGGCGTCGTGCTAGCAGTTAAAGTGATGTATGTAACTCGAGGGCTCCGAAGAACAATGCCTGCATAAATGAAATGGGACGGACTGACGTTTATATTATTATCGTTTCCTCTAATAGGCATAACTTATTATGATTTATGTATTCAACCATAGGAGGGCGTTGGTGACCCGCCTTCCATAGCTCCCCTGCCAATAGGGCTGGGTCTTAAATATTTGTTCGTCATATCCATTCTTCGGGCATCTGTTTCTGGACATTAGGCCTATGCAGTGGCTATCAGTAAAGAAAGAAAACTATAAAGAATATTAATTTCAAACCTCTAACTTACATGTTAGTCTCTTATTAGTCTGTTGTTTTCATCCACAGCTATTACCTAATTTAGAGTTTTCATAGTCTGCAAAATTTACACACTATTCACATGACTGGCCGTCACTGCATTATTCTTTTTATTTTTTATTTTTATTAATAACTACTGACTACAGTGTTAGTCTGCCGGTTGTATTATGTGGATGTGAGACATGGTTACTTACTCTTCGAGAAAAATATAATCTTGAGTGTGTTCGAAAACAGGATACTTAGGAATATATTCGGACTTAGGAGAGATGAAAACGGGGACTGGAGAAAAATGCATAAAGACGAGCTTCATAACCTGTACTCTTTACCGAATACTGTATAGTAAGGGTAATTAAATCACGGATAATGAAATGGGCTGGACATGTTGGGGAAGGAAATACACATCTCAAAAATATTCGCTGGGAGACCAGAAGGGAAAAAGACCGCTTGGAAGGCCTAAACGTATGTCTGAGGATAATGTTAGGATAGATTTAAGAGAAGTTGGATTTGCGAGGGATGGTTGGATGGAGTTAGCACAGAACAGGGTTGAATGGCAGGCAGGCAGGCAATGAACCTCCTAGTTCCATGAAATAGATAATATTCCTTTAGGTTTCTTAGGAATTATCTATTGCCATTGAGTAAGTAAATATATGTTAGTTTGGATACTTTCAGAATTATATTGCGTATTCATTTATGATAATGACTTGATTAGTTAAAATTGGGGAAAAATACAAAGAAAGAAGAAAAACTCGTAAAAAGATTGGACGCGTTTAAGTACTTTAAACCGAGACTTAAAACTTTCCATGTAGGCTACAACCTCCGTAACTCCTGTAGCAGAATTGTAAATCTCTCTTTATTCTGTTAAAAAATATAACTTGTGTATAAAAACAAAACGTAGTGAAGTTTACAACATACTGTAGATATATCCCTAAGTCTTATAATGCATATAATATCAAAGTAAATCTGCTACCAGTTCTTCATTACAATTTATTAAAGGAGTGTGCAAAATTTGAGCACTCTAAGTCTAATATATTCTGAGATGCATTGGCGTAACCAGGCCGACCATATGGGGGGGGTTTACATCCGCGGGGTCTGGGGAGTATGGAATACCCCCAGGGGGAGGGGAGTTAGGGGGTCTTCCCCCGGAAAATTTAAAAAATTAAGATGCAAAATAACGAGTTTTAAGCTTCCGGGGGTCCCCCCCCCCCGGAAAATTTTGAAAATTAAGACGCAAAATAACGAGTTTTAAGTTTCCGGGAAAATTTTAAAAATTAAGACGCAAAATAACGAGTTTTAAGCTTCCCACGCTTTATACTTGTATTAAGTAATTTATGGGCAGACTTAATAAAATTATACAATTTTCCTTTTTTTTAATCAATGGGGGGGGGGGGGGTTCAAACCCCCAAACCCCCCCCCCCCTCGGTACGCCTATGCTGAGATGAGGATACATACGTATATATGGGACATTTGCCTTTAAAAAACTATTTTCTGACTTCCATTCCATTGCACCTTCATTCTCTGTTGTATAGCGTGTGAAATAGTTCCACCTATTCCCTCGAATTTGGCTTTATAAATGTTCTTGTTACTATCAGCTAAAAAGCTTTGTCATTGCTAAAATCTATCCTTGTCAAGATTATAAAACATTGAAATTTTAAAATTTTGTGATCTTGTGGGATGGTCTGTATATTTCGGCTTTTATTCCGCAATCTTTAGGTCCTTTTTTCTTTTTCCAGATCTTATTCTACTCATTGATCCTTTTCCATTTGTGTTACTTTTTTGTGTTGTTCTAATTGTACCATCCATTTGTTAAAATTTACTTAGTTTGACGTTTGCCTTAAGTATAATCGTTACATATGAACTACTCGTATAATCAGTATGGATAATGATCAAAGTAGTATTCTTTAGTGCAATGAAGTGCCGTTTATATGATGACCTCCACAGATATCAATATTTCTATGTGATTATTACTTATATATATTTCTAAATTGCATATGAACAAAACGAACTAAAATCCGTGCTTCAGAGTTCATTGTTTAATGTAGAGAAAATAATCTGTGTGTTTTACTGTTATTTAATGCTCTTCACAGGCACACAGATAGCTTTTCTTTTTTGCCCCAGGGAATTTCAAAACATGTATTTCTTGTGTAAACTGAATATCAGATTTCAGGTTCGGAAGTTAGTTGTAGTTAGAGATAAAAAGCATTGCATTACTTTTTCCTGGTAACAGAATGGAGTAATCATAACTTCTGTTCCTCAAGGGGATGGTACAAATAGATGGCCTAGACATAATCCTTGACATAACATTTGGAAGATCACTTTCACTGCTCCTATCTTCTGCTGTCATATCAAGTTTTATTTCTTAAACTTCGTAGAGATCAAATATGAGATCTTAGCCACGTTATCCGTTCTCTGAAAAGACTTTCGTCGCTGGACTCTTCGCGTTGATCTGCAGTTAGTACTATAAAGATTTGAAATAACTCTTTCACAGCGTTTCTAGAAGGCTAACAGCTATTGATGAATGAACGCGTTTCAGTAGAACCTTCACTAATACGAGTACTACATATACACTGGCTTCTGCTCTAAAAACTAAGTGTCAATCGTGTAGTTTCGTGTTCGTTCGAAAGTGCCAATTTTATTCTGAAGACTGGGTATATTTATCATAGTTTATGTAAGAAGAGGTCCAGATTTTATGGATAAATTGTGAATTTATCTTGATAGAATGTAGACCCTCAAGTTATATTTATTGTGACTATGTAGCGAATACTCACAGAATTAATTAGAGGGTAATATATTTGTTTGATTAACAGTTAAGTGATTAATTTTGTAATTTTTAACAACTCAGACAAAACTACAACTCTTCACAATATTTGTAAATTCTACGACGTGCCTTCTTGGAATTGTGTTTATAGACATTTACTGGTGATCAGGCGGAAAAAAACTCTACCCTATTAATCTATTATTTTATATCGCACCGCTAAGGAAATGAAACTCATGGGTGCGTCTATTGGTTCGAAGTAAACAAAAATAAATTAAAATTACAGTAAATATTGTCTGTAATATGTTCAGTTCTTTCACACGAAAGGAGTTGTCTGTGTGGGGTGGTCTAAATGGATGCAATGACCTCTAAACAGCCTGACATTGATCACTGAAAGTGATTTGCGCTTGATACATTTTAGAAAGTCGTGATTTGTGTATGCAATGAATTCGTTTAGAATCACATCAGCTTTTTCCTTAAATTTCCATTCTAAAACAGAGGTGCGTCTTATGGTCCAGAGCGTCTTATAGTCCGAAAAAATACGGTAAACACGTCGTTAATTGTGTCATTGTAGGAGAAGAGAGCCTGTGGGGGGATAATTGATATAATATAATATAGATATCGTTTCGCTATCAGCGATAGTTGGGCTTATTGCGGGACATATTTTACAAATTTTAGAGCATGTTTGCATTTCATCTTCTGTTAGAGCAGCGTACCACTGGTGGTCCGTGAAGATGGTGCAGATGGCCCGCAGACATAATTGAAAAATATCATAAAGCAAGTGGAAAGTAAAGAAGAAAACATTTTTCACACAAAATGGACACTAGATGTCAAAGTTTTTTAAAATCTTCGAAAATACAGGTCCTATTGCAAGTTTTTTGCAGTTACGAACCACAGTTTGAACCCCTGATGCACCGACGTCTGTGGTTCCCTCTTTCATTCAAAACCCTGAAAAGTAAGACTTTGTCGGAATTTGTTATTAGAGGCGCTCTCTTAACAAGGGTTTTATTGTGCCCGAGTGTCTGATACCGGTAAACCTGTGTTATAATTCCTAATTATCAAATTGGTAATGAATATTAAAGTCTGTTCAAAATATAATTTTACTGTCAATAGTTTACTTTCAATTCAATAACTGTGTTTTCGTCGAATTAAAAAATGTATTTAGATTTATTTCGTTATAATGACCTATAATTAATACCCCAAATATTAAGGATATAGGCCTACATATAGCATACTTTTAAAAATGGGATGTAAAATTGGGGGTTCGTAAAACTTTTTAGACATTTTAGAGGTCCTCGGGTTCAAAAAGGTTGAGAAACGCTGTGTTAGAGCATTAATGTACATTAATGCCTTGGCCATAATGTATATTATATTTTTTAAGAGCATCATGCTCTCTAGATCGCCTCCACACTGCCTGTGGCGGACATGCAACATTATTATCCTGCATGAATGGGACCTCTGCAATTGAACAGGTTAAATGTAACAAGTGGCACTTGACGTCACCAGCATGAGACAAGTATTGCTCCTACATACGTCGCATAAATTAATGATAGCTCAGTGATATGGAAATGTTTAGCTTGTTTAAGAGGCATGAATTTCGATAGTTCAGATAATTTCGTTGTTCGTAATTTGCTAACTCGTTTAAGATACCGTATACATACACGTTGAAGATGGTAATTTTTATTATAATTTCCCATGTGTTAAGTTCGGTACCGCATATTAGCCTAGTTCTTATAAATTAGTTCCAAAAATTGATTGGTTCAGTCTACCCTCGATATAATGCCACCATCCGTTCTCTAACATTTAGTGGCACTAAGCGAGGGTGGCACTAAAACGAAATTTAATTTTTAAAATAAAAATTGCATAATACAGTGCTGTATTAATTTACAGTACTGTATTAAGAAAGACAAATTAAATAAAAGGCAAATACAGAACATCAGCAGAAAATAAAATACACTGTACTGTACTATACAGTAACTCAATTTATTACAGTAGATGTCCATTGCTACAGTACACAAAGGGGTTGAAAATCATGTGGGGTCCATGTAAGTGATTAACTATAACTGAGTAACTGTAGTTAGTGTTTAACAGCTGGATGGACACTGGACTAAAAGAAGCGAACGTTTGGAATGCGTCATTGCATGACGGGCTCTTTCTACCTGCTCCACCCTGACGCAGACTGTCTGTCCGATTTCTTAACATAGCTTCCTCATTCCGCTGCATTACATATTATACCTGGGTAGTTAGTGGCAGGGGAACACTCACTTCTTGAAAATACAATACATTATGTTTCTTAAATAATCTTCCTAACATTCACGCTGCTTTTAAAAGAATTCTGCAACTGAAAAAATCACTACAAAAATCTTGTTTTGTATTCACTGGCACTAAATGAGTTGGCACAGTAACGAGGTTTCTTATGTATTTTATATGGGAGAAGATCCGTTCACTTGCATTTATTAGCACTATAAAGAGGGGCATTATATCGAGGGTTGACTGTATATGTACAGATTCATACTTGCAGTGGGTTTAATAATTCATGTTTAATAATGTTACCATGTGGGCCTATCACTGTCCGAGGGAGAAATGCCAGAGAATACCACTAGGAGCTCATCCAAGATTTGGGAAATAATGCCCATGCGTAACGAACTTTATGGGATCATCTAGTGGGTATCTGTATTTTCATGCTTCCGATTACCGCAGTACTTCCAGAGTGGCACGATGCAGTCGCGTATGGATTTTATGGGTGTCTGTTTGCTCCACTATCCATCATCTAGCACCCATAAACTGAATTATAATTTTTCCCCCTTTCGATTAGGCCAGCTTAGGACCATGTGAAACAGTTGTCTTCTTCTTGTCTTCCCAAAACTTCTTCGTTCTTTCGCGATGTTGCTGTTTCCGTTCTTCCGTCCATTTACTTCCCGTTTTCTTCTTAGGTTTCTCTGGAAATTCGACATCAAATATTGCTTTCCTAAACTTTTCTCTGTTTGCAATATCCTCCTTTTGATATCGAGTAATTTCAAATCTTCTTCAACTTCCTTGAAAAATGCTGTTTTTTTTTTTTTTTTTCTAAATTTTATTTACTTACTTACATAGTGATCAAAAATTTGTTTGGTAAGTCTGTTTCCCTTCTGAAAATATGACCACTGAATTATTATTTATTTATTTATTTATTATTTTGTTTGAGAATACAACAGGCCCATTGCCCAATTACAATAATCTCTTATACTAATTACACTAATTTACAACAGCTTTACAACACTAGTATTATACTTTTAATGTAATACTAAAAATTATTCAAGCAGTCCAGCCTTGCCCTTTCATTTGTATATTTCGAAATTTTTGAATGGTCCCACATTTAGAAAATAATAAATAATTAAGGAATCGCGCACAATGTGCATTATCTTAACCTACTGACAAACACCCAGTCCCGAACCCGGAAAAGGGATTTTTCACTACTGAAAAATCCCCGACCCGGCCGGGAATCGAACCCGGTCCGCCGGAGTGGAAGGCAGGCGCGCTACCGACTCACCCACGGCGAACATTTAGAAAATAAAGAATAGTTGCCATGACTAAGCCCCATCCCTTGTACATTGTATGTCATGTATAAATTCAGGTCTATAGTATTCGTCATTCGTTGATTGACGTCTAAGTAATAAATTAAATGTGTTAATTTTCACTCACGTTCATATGTATTTGTTGGAGGACACGTGCTTCTTTTCCGGATGTTAGTAATGAAGTCATTTATAAACACTACGCGTCCAATAAAAAGAGTAGACAGGCTGCGGTGTTAGTTTCCCGATTAGTGTTGGCAATGTTTACAGTTTCCTGTCGTTAAATGCTTTATTTTTCAGAATTAACTAGAACTAATTGTAAAAGCTCTTCGCACGAAGTACAAGCCATCGTACTACATATCGATTCAACATTCTTCAAGAGTTATTTCTTATTAATATGTTTGAAGGATATCTGTTTAATTTAACTTAAGGGGGGGGGGACATACAGCTTTCGATGCTGAAAAATAGGTGAAGTTTCATTATTATTTTTTCTCAGCAATGAATTGTTCTGTAGCCTTGTAATATGGCATGCTCTATATTGACTAGTTCTGTAATTGCATACTATTTTCAGAATTAATTTAACTATCACAGTAATGACGTGTTTATACCAGAAACGAAAACTATTTATTTGAAGCATTTTAAAAAAATCTCTGAGGGATAGTTATATATCAGTTTTCGTTTGTGTAAACTCAGTTTTAAGATTTGCATGGCGAACGCCTTTGGATGAGGCTCGGATAACTGAATAAAAAAAAGTACTATCTGCAATACGGCCTCTTATTCTATTATCAGAATGCCAAGTGAGAAAGTTATACTGCCCTTACATATTATATGGTAGAATGTATCTAAACATATCAGATTGTTTAAAAGAAAACTAGGAGGGGACTGCAATGAAAAATCATAAATAAAATAATAATCTACTTTTCCTTTATTGTGTCTCTTTTTAAAATCAAGATCACCGAGCGAGGTGGTCTTGCATTCGGAAGGTCCCAGGTTCAAATCCCGTGGCCGGCCATTTCGACATGGGGTTTTTCATGGTTTCCCCAGTCGTAAAGGCAAATGCCTAATTGGATATTTACATACCTTGAATCAACCTCACAATTTCATCCTGTATCATATCCATTTAAATTAATATCATTTGAAATTTAATCCATAAAATACACCAATAATAGAAATAATTGACAATCAATAGTTCCACGGCCTACGCTAGTGTAGTTGTCAACGCTCATATGTTTATGCTGTCATGAGCTACAAGAAATTTATAAAATAATAGTATATTGCGATACAAGTCCCGTAAGGCACGTTTACGGGTCGAGGAAACAGATTGAAAACCCGAGGCGCAGCCGAGGGTTTTTAAGTTTTCGAGACCCGTAAATGCCTTTACGGCCCGTGTGTTGCATGCTATTTTTTGCACGATGATTATTTATATCAATTTAATTATATTAATTGTGATATTACCTGAAAATATTATGTAAATACATTCTTGAAAATAGATGTGTATTTCAGAAAGTGATTCGCATGTGTTTGTCGTTATGGGAACCGAATATTTGTCCTGGGGGCCGTGTCCATAAAGGCTTGTATTATGAAGTGTATCGTAATGAATTATGACGTGGCGCTTGGACCGTAAGTAATTTAACCTCATCGCAACGCCCTTAGCAACACGATTGTGTGGGAATGTCAACTTACGATCCATGTAGGCCTAAACAACTTTCGTAAGTAACACTTACTAGCTAAGGAGTGCAAAAAAGGTTTTGCAGTGACCATTTTGCATGTCACTTATTTTATTCACACGGCCTGCTACGTTTTTACAACTAACAACGAAAAAGCGAAGCACTGAAGGTTGACAGAATCGATCGCAATAAAAATACAATCTCTAACACAGTGAACAGTCACGTATGTTGTTAACTCAACATGAATGGGCAGGATATTTTTTTGCCAATTCCAAACAAGGGAGTAATCCACTATCACATCCTAGCCTGCCATTAACGCCATTTGAAGAGGATTCTCCCATTACCGCTTCCAACATTTCTGTCACGATGTGTGAAAATGCATTCTGCCGCGCATTGTTAGTGTTCATTTTCTAATGATAGTACTTTATACAGGCAGAATGTAGATCATACTTTCAAGAAACAATAAGGGTAATGAGAACATATTTTTATGTAATCATCATATACTTATATAGAAATGTAGTGATTCATGTCTGTCTTTTCCAATTTGGCGCAAAAACCTCATAGAGCCGAAATTTTGCATAAACTTTTTATACCCGGAATGACTATAGTCATTGACTCATTCCTGATATTTCACTCTTGTCGTAAACATTAAAATTTAGTATGAGTTAAAATGAACACAAGCTATGACAAAACACCAATATAACAGATACGCATTAATATTTCACGGCCTACTGGTAAATCCAATGATCATTAAAAAAAATAAAAATAAAAATAAAAAACACACACACGTGATGTCTATGGCCTCAGTTGAAACATACATAAAAACTATTGCTTATTTTTCATTATTGTAATAATTATTATTACCATTATCATTTGAGTCATGCTATTACACTCAGCTTTAGCCTTTCTCCTTTGGAACTTTTTGATGATACAGGCTACTATTTATTTATTTATATAGACCTATGTCTTCTTCTTAGCCAAAGATCAGTTAATATTAAATGTTTTGTAAAACATATCACACTGGAACTGCCCCCAAGCACGAGCTCCTGCTCTTTCAGGGTTTCAGGACCAATTTATGTATATCCTAAAAATGTTTAAAAAATAAAAAAAAAAATAAAAAAGAAAAAAGGAACAAGCAGGTGATTCTCGAACGTTAATGATGAGAAGTTGGAAAGTTCTTCACCTCATTCAATATGAAATTATATACTATCTCTATCTATCTTTATTTAGTTTTACCTCTCCCTTTTAGGGACATTTAAGCGACCCACGCCGCCCGGGCCTTACAGGGCCTCGACCTATCGGGATAGGTATTATCTTTGGATCACATACATACTTTTTTTTTACCAGACAAGGGCATGGAGGGCCTCCCCGGATGAGTGATCAGCCCAATGCCGGGATCACCTCAGAGACAACACGAACACATAGGACGAGACACAACATTCACACACACTCACTCCGAACAAGGCGAGGATGGGATGAAGATGATAATGACGGCCAGATGGTATCCGGGGACCACAACGGCCTAAAGTTACCCGACATTTGTATTATAACTTAGGTGAGAAAAAAATCCTCCTAGGTAACTTGTTCCGACCAGGATTTGAAATTACATAGACTACTACAATGAAAAATAATCTGAATTTTACTGGAAAATAAACTCTGGTCATTTCTTAAATTATTAAGTGCGTATTTGACATTAAGGTTTAAGCAGGCCTTATGGCTTTGGTCAGAATGATCGAAAGGATAACGTATTGGTGTTTGTGTGGTGGTTATAGATAGTTTCCGATGATAATACCATTAATTAATTTTATTATGGAGCGGAACGCTTGCTTGGCAAAGCATGGCTACTGCATAGCCATAAGCATGATTACTTGATAATTAAAATTACTTACACGAGAGTAACTTTAGTGTCTCGTTAATGATATCAGTTATGAATACTGTTACACAGTGTACCATAATTTCACTAGTGATTCGTCTTTCCCCATGCGTAAGTATCACTTAGATTTTATTGTAACTTAGCTTAAATGACCTGGTGTCGCTCGGATTGTATCTTATATTTGTATTTCCAAATTAACTTTTGCAGGATTTTTAGTTTTCAAACTCAGGCCTTTATATAAATATGAAGTTTAAAATGAGAAAGAACAACTTACCAAAATCAGATTATTCCCTCAAAAAACGCTAGCTGTAGCTTTTTAACGCACATAGAGGACTTCGTATTTTCAATATCATTGCTTCTACACACCATGTCTAGTCACACGAAATCAGGAGAAACAGAAATTGTGGTAGGCCTAACATAAAATTATACTATCTTGACGGGACATTTTATATCCCGATCTCATATTCCCATACAAGTTACAACCACCAAAAAGAAAACATCTTTCACAAGTTCCACCCAAAAACCGGGACATATTAACTTACTGCGCACATAGCATTAAAAATGTTCCGTCCTATTTTGTCTCTTTTTACATGCTTAGGTTTACGATAAACTTCGGCCAAAGCATGAAAATTAGAAAAGAGAAAGTTTTTAAATACACTCGTCCTATGTGCTTGTGTTTACTCGGAGTGGTCCCGGCATTGTGTTGATCACTCATTCGGAGATGCCCTCCATGTTCTTTACTGTTAAAAAAAATGTGTTCTATAGGCTAACATCCTCATCGGGCAGGAGGTGGTTCAGGAAGTCCCCTACAATGAAGGAGGTAAAATAGAGAAAGAAGATAATTCAACATGTATATTTCGTTGTTAAGTATATTTAAAAATTGGATCGTGTAAATTAAGGATGGATCATAGAAATAAAAATCCTAAACCCCTGGGAGCTTCTAACCCTTCCGTTTATGCCGTATATTGTTAAATACAGTTTTACTCCTTGTGAATATATTGCGTACCTGTATCTGTATGCATTAAACAACTTTTCTTTTAACTTACCGCTGCAATTTATGTGTCGCAATGCGAAAAAATACATCTACCGTGCTCATTCTGGTAGCACTGAAGAATCTTAAACTTTCCACATTTACTTTAGCGAGCAGAGGGAATTGAATTCTTTTGATGCAAGGTGCACTTAACGGAAAATTCGAGAAGCATTTTGTGTCCTCACAATGGAATTGTGTACACAGTACAATACATTACTGATTGCACAACAACAAGAAACTATTTGCGGTGTCTCCTACCCATTTACGGCACCACAACATGTTATCTGCTTGGTACAGAGCATCTAGTAAATTGTTGACATAGATACACTCTAAGATCTAAGTGGACATCCATAAGTTTCTTTTGTTATTGTCCAGACGATAATGGAGCAGAGGTTTCTTATTGTCTAGTTCCGTGAGGCCATTTCTGGCCTATTTCAAATAGAAATGACGTGCTTTGAACTCATTTAACCTTTCAGAGCTGACTTTAAGCACACATCAAGTTAAATCATAGTGCATTATAAGCAGGGCCCGGATTCTGATGACCTAACGTTGTTTGAAAAATGACCTATAAAATGACCCTTGATTTTAAAGAAAGTGACTTAATAATTACAAAGAATGACCTAAAAGTGATATTTTATTTATAATAATTATTATTGTGCACACAAAGATATAGACTAATTTGTACATAATTATAAAAAACTGTAAATGTAGAAAGGATGTTGTAGGTCTAAAAACTTTGTTCTTGATTGGAACATTTGAGAAGAAAAGTAAGAAAATTGTTTAAAGTAGATTCTACAAAAACGTTGCATTATAGTAACCTAGTCATTTATTTAAAGTAAATGCATAAAATTGACAAAATAATTAAGCAAATGACACGAAAATGACAAAATAATGAAGCAAATGACACGAAAATGACAAAATAATGACGTAAAATTGAAATAAATGCCCTAAAAATATAAAATTGCATAAAATGACGAAAAAACGACCTAATAAAAATGCATTTTTATAATCTAGAAGCCATGATTAGGATTTAGCTACAAGTTGGCAGTGTCTAGGCAGCATCAATAAAAAGTTGACATGTCATTAGAATCCGAGCCCTGATTATAAGTTTGAAATCTTTCTCTCTCAATTCGTTTAGTTTAACCACTTCCTTTTTAGGGACGTTTATGCGGCCAGCGCCGCCCAGGCCTTACCTGTCGGGAAGGATTGACTTTGAATCACATACATACTTTTTTTTACCAGACAAGAACATGGAAGGCATCCGTGGCTGGGTAGGCCTAATCAGCCAAAAACCGGGGCCACCTCCGAGATAACACGAACACGTAGGACAAGTCATCAGTCGCTCATGGTGGCATTTTGGCATCTCATGGTGGCATCTTTCATTTGGGAGTGATAGAACTGGGCAAACTTGTAATGTCCAAGTAAAGTAAAAAGTGGAAATTTTAATACACAAGGGAAAACAAGATTAAGTCCATGGCAAAAAGTGTGAAATCTTTACAAGAACGATGGCTAATTTTAACAATCAACACAAGATAAATGCCGGTTGTCGACCAAGAGCTAAGCTAAGTTAGTTTAGCTTAGCTCTCATACAGTGCGGGATTTCATATGTAGTTGTCCCGACAAAACTACATATGAAATCCGTAACAATTAAATATGAAATCCCTCACTGTATGTGAGCTAAGAGCTTAGCTCTTGGTCGACAACCGGCATAATTCAATCTCTTTACTATTAGGCCTCCTATTGCTGTTTGAAATATTTAAACGAAATAAGTCACTAAAAAAAGGAGATAAAATCTTGAAGCATAACTTTGTTTTTCCCAACTTTCAGTTTTTGAGTGAGACATAAGTTGTTTTTCTCCTGTGGTATTCAGTTATTAAAATTTGCATAGAAATGGAAGAAAATAAACATTTAGAAAATATAAGCCTTTTATATTTCAGTCCTACGCCTTAGTCCATCATAGGGGCTTTCACGACCTACTTATGGGTCGGGGCCCATAGGTTGATGAACGCTGCTTAACAGGATACAACAAGACCATTGGACGCTGAAAATCTAGCCAGTTATTTTTGTGATCAAAGTTTTATTGCTCATGTTTAGATTGGGTTTATAGTTATTCCAATTACCATTAGTTTTTATCACCACTGAAAGGGTCCTGGGATAATCGTTATTTGTAGTATAGCATCGTGACTTTTTTTTATTCCTATAATTTATATCCGTCTATATCCAACAAACCAAGAGGGACAGATTAATGGTTATCTTAAATTAAGATAGTTCTTTGAGATATACTGCTTTAATTGCTCTAAAAATTAGTTCAAGATC
The DNA here is from genome assembly GCA_964059195.1 of Ectobius pallidus. Classification (NCBI taxonomy): domain Eukaryota; kingdom Metazoa; phylum Arthropoda; class Insecta; order Blattodea; family Ectobiidae; genus Ectobius; species Ectobius pallidus. The sequence continues at coordinate 152,539,613 of CAXKWD010000008.1, forward strand.
GTAAATAACAGCGATGTCGTTCTGTCACATGCCGGATTCCAACGTTGCAATTTATGCAGCCGACAGTTTAATTATACGTAGTATATTGGTTTAACTACTTCCGTTAATTTTTCTTGTATTATACGACTATACATAACAACGTCATGTGGTATTAGCTCGGTCATATATTTTCACATTTAAGTTAATAATAATAACATAAATAAAGGCTTCTCTGGTTGATAGCCAGGTTTGAATATCTGTTGTCTCCGACGTTTCAGAGATTAACGCAGTCTCCATCCTCAGGAATACTGAAATCAGACTAACGATTTTTATGGCACAGAATTAATCGCATAGGGAATCCCTTTGAGTAAAGTTGGCCTGGTTGGAACAGTCAGTAAGGCACTGACTCTATGTTCCAAAGGAAGCTGCAAACTTCAGCTGCACATCAAAGGAGCAATGAAATATGCGCTTAGCATATTGAAATAGATTTGAATTGTGTGTCCATGCAATTGAATATGAACCCAGTCCGATCTAACACCACTTTTAGGTGCATGGATATATATATATATATATATATATATATATTTTTTTTTTTTTTGGCCCCGCCTTCCACCCCCGGATTACCTGAACCATAGGCTATATCTCCGGTCCAACAACCGATTTCGCATTTGTTCTAAGATTACCTAAGATCACCTTCTCTTGATCATAGAACACAAGGAAAATGTTTGATGAATTGTCTTTGGCATTTTATTCAATTAACTTTACACTTGTTCATCTGCCTATTGTCGCGGGGGACACGTCCCCGATCTGGTGGTATTCACCTTGTAGAGTGAGGGAAACCTCCGCGAAAACTTCACTCAGATCGGTTGCTACAAGGTATCCTGCAGCTTCCGAGGTATGTCTTGGGCAATCTGCCGTATCAGTCCTGCTCGGTATGGCCCCCGGGGATCTGAGCATTCCCCCATAGACGGTTCTGAAAGTCTCGGGTGGCGTGGGCCGCATAATTGTCCCTGAAATGGGAGAGCCTTGATATGTAGAAGGGAGCCTTCGCGGGTTTTTCCTTTCGCGAAAAAAAAATCCAAATTTTCTACCTTTAGATCGTACAGTCTTGCCTTAATTTCTCAAGATGTTGTGGCTGGGAAAGCACTAAAACTGAACTCCATAGCGCTACATCCGTAGAGGAACTAGGCCTACCATCGGGCAGCTGTGTCTTCTACCTTAGGCAGATGGCAGGATTGAGGGCATGTGGTCAGCATGACGACAACCCGCCAATAATTACGTTTTCCGTGACCGGAGCCGCTACTTCTCAATCAAGTAGCTACTCAGCTTGTATCACGAGGCTGAGTGCACCCCGTTACAGACCTCTCTACCTCAGGAAATTGCGAGGAGGTACTGGGGATCGAACTCAGCCCTGCGGATCCGTAGCACGCGGTTGGGAAAGTATTACTTCCTCATAATATTCATCAAGTTATCTATTGGAATGTGTTATTTGCCTCAGGTATTTTTAATTACCACACAGGTCACGGGACGATGATATAACGAGGCGCGACAGCTGTGATCTCGACACTGACAGGCATTAGCTGCTTCTGCACGCCTCATTTCTATACTCTTCATTAATTACGTCACCCCACCTGTGGCTCTATAACCTCTGTGAATAGTGGGTTTAATGGCCAACCCAATTGCTCAGTCGGTATCAAGTGACTTGTAAAACAGCAGATACCAGGGCGTGGGTTTGATTCCCCGTCCGGAATAAAATAGAATGGGAAATTGATACCATCAGCTCAAATTTTCGTTATTTCATGCCTAGGCCTTACGATGGGTCTGCATCATCGTCAGGGCATCTTATTTGTAGACGAAGATGTATTACGTAACAAAAAGAAGGATCATTTTGGAGAAAAATTCCTCTGACACTGAGATTAGAACTAAGTAGGCCTACTAGACAGTTAAAATTATTAAAATGGTGGGTGCCTTGTTGTATTAACTTCTGGCATACTTTTAACTATCGTAGTACTTTTATGTTACTGACGTCGTAAGCAAATTTTATTTTTTAAGTTTCTTGACATTGTATAATAAGACATACGAGTAATTTTTGCTACTGACCATGTACGAAAACTAGTGTATAATATAATATAATTTTATGAAACGTAAAGGTGAACTGTAAATTTTATAAAGACATTTTATGTACGAGGGTATAAGGTTGTATCTGAAGTCAATAATAGTACTGCAATGATGTTCATTAATGACATTAGTAGTAGGTCCGTAGATCGCGAACGGTCTCTGGAGATCCCCTTTTATAGGATATGCACAGCAGTTTAGGGTGCCAGCCTAACATTGTCTCTTGTTATGCGTTTCGTAACCTGTTGAACAGCATCTCTCCATTCAGATGTAGATTCTGCAAGCCTAATGATCTGTGCCCATTCCATCTTAAGGGTGTCCTTAATCCCGTTAATGACATAAAAAAATATATCACCCGAATTAGACTGATGCATTTCAAGCTTTCGGCATCAAATTCTTTTGACATCTTAAAGAATATTTAACTCTGAAGTCATCGTGAAAATATTTAATGACATTAAAACATGTTAAATAAATTATATTCCTCAGTTTTCTTAAAACCAGTTATGATGACTTGTATGAATATGTTAAAAACTTGTCCTTCAAACTAAAAGGGGAGAAACATTCTCAAACTTTATTAATTGGGAGATGGAAAGGTGAAGGATGTGCATGCATTCATGAACAACAGATTATTGTATCTGTTGGACATTACATTTTGTAGATAACTTAAAATGCGTAGAGGTAGATATCCATAACGTTACGAAAAATTAATATTACCTGAGAGGATAAAAACAGATGGCAGAATAGTAGGCTAATAAAATGTTATCACTTAATCCAATAAATGTGTACAAGAATGCAATAAATAAATAAATAATACTGGCCTTAATTTTCTAGCAGGTGTTCAAAACGGTCTCTATTGATAAATTGAATAATTAAATTTCATGTCTTGTTCTTCTTTAAGAAATTGCTTTAGGCTATCACATATGCATATATTCCGCGAGTGCACTGTTCTTTTTTTAATCGATACATGACGTGGGATCTCAGCTTTCAGCAAAATAAGGTTAGTTGGAAATAGAACTCCATGCAGCCTCAAAAACAATCAGTTCCTAGAGCTCGCGAAACTCAGTACATATGTACAACCTTAGTGCAATACATCACAATGTAGCATCGAAATGAACTTAGCGCATTACAGAACCCTTACAAGGATATCAGTAACATAAATTATAAAAATTGACTTGTATTAATATCTTTTAATGAAAATGGTTGGACCAAAATTGATATATTAGAAGTTTTATTTTTGCTGAAGTACATACGCTTCACCGGATATAGTAAGGGTAATTAAATCGCGAAGGATGAAATGGGCTGGACATGTTGGACGCATAGGGGAGGAAAGACATATCTCAATAGTATTGACTGGGAGACCCAAAGGGAAAAGACCTCGTGGAAGACCTATACGAAGGTGGGAGGACAATCTTAGAATGGATTTAAGGGAAGTAGGATTTGCGAGGGATGATTGGATGGAGTTAGCGTAGATTAGGGTTGAATGGCGGGCTCGGGTAAGCGCGGCAATGAATCTTTGGGTTCCATAAAATAGATAATATTCCTTTAGCTTGCTGAGGAATTTTCTATTGCCAATGAGTAAGTAAGTAAGTAAGTACATACATATAACATGAATCTGTGATTTGATTTTACTACCTTTGGGCGTTATACTTTATTCCTTAAAAACAGGAAAGTTAAAATGGAGGTTTAGTGTATTTATAATAAATGCTGTCATTACAAAAGTGATAGACTTATGATCGACATATTCTTATCGAAGAATATAATCGTCGCTTTTCCTCTTGTAGTACGAACACTGTAGCTCATGACTCGTATAGCTGTTGTCGATTCCCTCTCGACTCGCTGGGAACATCTGTATGTTATGGTCAGAGTAGCACGCAATTTAGGAGGCCATGGGGAAGACAAAAAGGAGCAGAAGGCTTTGTTCTGAAACTAAAACCTGTTAGTTCTCTTAAATGGAGAACTTTTTCTCTTCCTTCTCAGCACTTTTATCTTCTCTTCTCTTTGAAGTTTCTTATATGTGGCCTGTGTGAATCTCAATATATCTCACCGAGATTTTGGGACGTTCTTGCTTTTCCTCTCATCCTTTTTTTTTCTTTTCTCTGGAGCGAACTAAGAAGCGCCATTACTTGGAGGACTAGGGTAATAACCTTCTTTGTAGGAGAAAATTGTCTTCCTAACTTGGGGAAGGTACACACTTTCACAAAGCGTTAAATTCTAAAACCATTGTGCAACTATCACACAGTAGGGCAAGTAACACCCACAATAAATATGCTCTTCATAAGAGATATTTCCTATAAGAATGTAATATATTTAACATTATTGTTATTATTATTATATCATCACCATTCAGTGTATTTTTTCTATAAATTTTGTCGGCCATAGGCCAATTTTCCTGAATTATTTATATTTTTTACCGTTTTCTTGGTTGTTTTCCGTTTTTCCTTATTATTCCTTATTACACCCATGCCAGAGGCGGGACGCGAAACCATAGCCACCTTCATCACTACTCCAAGGCAGCACGCATTAACTACTACGACTAAGGAGACCGGCACGTATTCGTAAAAGACTTGTTAGAAAAAATCCACATTGAAATCGCAAGAAGGTAGAGAAGGAAAAATCCGCCTTTTTTTGTGTTTAAATGATATACGGCGTAGAAGCCTTTTTCAAAAATGTTGTTTCTTTGTCAACTTCCTTCTGTTTTGGTGTAGGCTATATTCCGCAAAATTATTGTTTACTACCTTTGGCATTGATAATTTCCCCCCCTTTTTTTTGCATTAATACTCAAACTGTGAGAAATACAACCTAAATTATTATAGCCTAAGACCACCTTTAGCAAACGAAAGTACCAGTCATTGTCCAGAAAATACTTCTCTGTTGAATGAGTGTTGTAATTTTATTGATCATACATAAGCATCTTTATTTTCTCGGCTGTCACAAAGATGGCTGAAAAGGGCAGAATGTAGGCATACTAGTCTAAGAGAATGCTAAACAGATTATCGTACCATTAATAATTTACGTCGGCCTGGGTGGCGCAGTTAGTATTACGCTGGCTTTCTATGACCGAGATTGCGGGTTCGTTCCCGGCCCAGGTCGATGGCATTTATGTGTGCATAAATGTGACAGACCCACGTGTCTGTGATTATTGCTCCCAAATGTATGAATTTTTCCACTTGTTCGAACGATTTACCGGCTATTCTAATACTTTATGGAGCATTATTTTGACGTTCCATGACCATATACTTCGTTATTATTAATAATATTATTGCTCTTGTTATTATCAGTTGCTCTTATTATCAGTTGCTCTTATTATTATCAATATATTACTTCTCCCATTCTGTATTCATTGCCATGTTATGATAATGTGGAAAGTTGCTTCAGCTTCAGCCAAGCTTCCTCATATCGGAATAACACGACTATATTCTTGTGTAATATAGCATGATTCTTGCTCCTGTACGAGCCACCTACGCGTTTTCCATTCACAAGTGACTTTAGTGCAGTAGGTTGTAAAGAAAACAGGGGAGATTATTTTCATTTCCTGGCTAAATGTGCGTGTGCGTACGCAGATGCAAAGGCCAAAGCGTTACACACACTGGAATGAGAGATTAACGATATACGCGTGGGAGGCAGCCATTTCCAATTAAAACATCCTTCCCGGTTTCCATGTTCCCAGGGGAGTTTGTTTTATTATGAAGTTCATGTAGGCCTAAATGGAAACAATGAATATATAACATGTTTGTTTTAATATAGAAATTAAAATCAGTAACGCTAAACACCACGAGAGGTAGAACTTACCTTCCAACCATCTGCGCTTTCTATCTCCATCTACTGATATCATTGGTAGATGGGAGTTTTTGGGATTGATCGACATACCGTCTCCCAATCTTAGTAGGCTTATTGGGTGTATGTAATCTGCGCCACGGTTGACATCGAATTTGAAGTAGAATAAAAATGATATATGTAAACTGCGCCACGGAGGTATGTTGTTTGCGGCAGTAGTTACAGGCAAACAAAAGTTAGACCTAATATGTGAATGACAAATATTCTCGTCTACTCAAATGGAGAGAACAATAGGCTATATAAACAATGAAATATCCCGTTTTGATTTTATTAAGAAGGCATCATATGAGAACAAAGTGCTCATGCTAAAAAATTAGACTAGTGGTTTTAACAATTTTTTTCTAGTGAGGAAGCGTTCATGCAAAAGAAATCAGGGTATTGTTTTTAACATTTTTTAAAATGACAAAGCTACTAAGCCTAACATTTTAAACCACACCTATGCAATTTCATAGCCACTCCTAAGTCTGGAGAAGTGGGAATGAAAATGTTAGTGCGTTAGTTTGACGGTGACGCCATTTAAATGTCGGTGACGCAGTTTACATCGTGTAGGAAGTTATTCCTCTGGGTCGCGAGCGACCCCTGGTGATCCCGTAAGGGGATATTCACAGCGGATTTGTTACCGGGGTGCGCCAGTCCCCTACCTACTTAAACCTAAGGACACATACACACACCCAGTCCTGAACCCGGGAAAGAAATTTTTCACTACTGAAAAATCCCCAACCCGGCCGGGAATCGAACCCGGGCCGCCGGAGTGGAAGGCAGGAGCGCTACCGACTCACCCACGGCGGCGGACTTTAGGTTGGGGGAAAAGGTAGAAGTGGCGCAGATTACCTTTTCCGGGCTTATTAATGTAAATCTCTTATTGATTAGCACAGGGCGCGAAAGTTCCCGCCACCAGGTTCCCATTGGCGACCAGTTTTCTGTTGCTGGTGACAAGATTCAACTTCGAAAAAATTGTATCTCATTTACTTTTATTATTTTAGCTTTTTCTTGCGGAACATCTTACGAGTGGCTCAGTGTGTTTTGTGCCTCAATATAAATAGTGTTATGAACCGGGACCACATTGTAAAAGTGTGTAGTGTAATGAAAGTGTGAACTATTGGGAAGCACGGTGAGGAATGTCTCTTTGTCAAGTATCAGGACATTAATAAAATAAAAGTTAGTTTCCATTATATTTTATTTATAGTGCAAAGACAGAGTCAGACCGAAAAATTCAATACCATATCCGGGATTTGAACAAGGATCTTCGGCTCTTCGTGCCGCTGCTCTACCATTAAGCTACCATGGCGACATGCCGGTACAACATTAAATTCTCAAACTGACTCAGATGTCCCAGTATACCACCCGGCGTTCTCAATATAAGATAACAACCCATACACCTGAAAACATCTCCATACAAAACAATCAACACACTGACATGAGAAAATCAAACTTGCGCCACTTAAATCTGAAACAAATACACAGCCCTAACATGTCATAAACACCACATATCCCATAAGGATGAAAAATGGGCAACCCTAGGTACACACGTAAATCAAATGGTTACCAAAATTTGGTTTTACCGGAGGTAATCAACTTCATTATTGGACACTCCGGAGGTAAGGGTGGGCACAAAAAAAGAAAGAAAAAAGTGGTGACTCAAGCACTTTAAGGCCAGGGCTTCATAGTTAACCACTATACCTTTAGCAACCAGGGAAGGCGGTTGAGGCCAGGTAGATTCCTTCACCCACAGGCACCCTCACATTTACAAGGGCAGGAGATTTAGGACCAACCGTAATTTCTTCCCCGTGAGTCACCTAGTCTACTTCAATCAATCAATCTTAGATTTTTTTAATACGTCATTTTATCTTAAAATGTTTGTTATATATCAATTCTACACATAATTACAAGAAAAATGACACCTAACAATGTATAATTTACTTTAATAGGAACATAGGACTTGAAAGCAGTTTTCTCGTAACTTTTATTTATGTATTTGTTATAGATGTTCCTGTTAAAGTAAATTATACACTGTTTGGTGTCATTTTTCTTGTAATTATGTGTAGAATTGATATATAACAAACATTTTAAGATAAAATGACATATTAAAAAAATCCAAGATTGATTGATTGAAGTAGACTACGTGACTCATGGGGAGGAAATTACGGTTGGTCCTAAATCTCCTGCCCTTGTAAATGTGAGGGTGCCTGTGGGTGAAGGAATCTACCTGGCCTCAACCGCCTTCCCTGGTTGCTAAGGGTATAGTAGGTCACAGTGGAAAATATTACCATGGCGGGAATTGAACCATAGACCTTCAGAACCGCAGTCTAGATCGCTAACAATGAGCTACGGAGAATGTTATGTTTCTACTGAAAAATTCCGTATATTCTATTCTTTATTGGTTTTGTTGGAAATTCGTTTATGAAAGTTTTCCTTTATTATGTTATAAATCCCAACTGTTCAACTAAAAAAGAGAGAAAGCGTTCTTCATGGGAATAAATTGCCTCAAAGATACTATATTGTGAATATAAAACTCTTCAGTTCAGGCACAAAAAGATAAGAAGTTTATGCAAAAGCCATGGTCCATAATCCTTACTATCAATCAAAATCTTCTTGTCATAAGCTCGTTCGCTTTGTATTCCATTGTATCCACAGAGAGGGAAATCTGTGAGCGTCTTTCCAAAGAGACCTGGAATTGCGGGATTTAGGAGGCCATGACCATTAATCATATGCAAGCGAAATATCCCCGCGAATTTCCCATGTACGGGGACAGTTGATAGATGAGCTGTAACATGGCCACTAGACAGGGTGGCTGACCTGCCGTCGCCGTTGTTGCAGTCCTTCTTCCTTTTATTTATCCCAAGCCTTTATTCCATTGTGTGGAGATAAATCATTATTCTCTGTGAAGATATATGGAACAGATTCTTCAACATGCGGATTGAGTTCTACGCATTAGTTTCAGAAATGTTTGTCCATAAAACGTAACTTGTGCAAGTCTACCGTATCCCTCGATGCTGAGAAAATATAATAATAATAATAATAATAATAATAATAATAATAATAATAATAATAATACCAATAATAATAAATTCATTATATAATTTGGTGAGAATTTTCTGCCTTATACCACAAATAACGTGTCTTAACCGAATATGAAAGAATTTGGGGAATGTATGAACAGCCTTTTTATTTAATATTTAGTATAAGCTATTAATTTATTATGATAAATTTACAGATTAATAAAATTACCCTTTAATATACAAATTCAGTCAGTTTCTTTATCTATAAGTAATTTCTATACACAGTATGTTTTGCAAACAGTACATATATGTCACTCTTATATTCCATACAAATTACAGTAATATTATTCATACAGTAAAATTAGTGTTTATAATTAATTTATATATAATTTATTGGTTAAAATCTGTTGGCTTGTTTAACCTCCTTGCTTATAACTGAATATGTTAATTAAAATCTGTTTGCTTATTTAACCTTATTATTTATACCATAATATTTAATTAAGTATAATAATTCTTAAAATAGATTAAATAGATAAAATAGATTAAAATTAAAAAAAAAGGGTAATTTATTAATCTGTAAATTTATCATAATAAATTAATAGCTTATACTAAATATTAAATAAAAAGGTTGTTCATACATTCCCCAAATTCTTTCATATTCGGTTAAGACACGTTATTTGTGGTATAAGTTTACTAGTACATAGGCTGAAAATTCTCACCAAATTATATAATATTTGTACTAGTTGATTTAATTTAATAACTTCAAAATGAAGTTCATCAATGAATAAATTCATTAGTTCCTTCAAGGGCTGCCAAAATGACTACTTATAAAATACAATAATTGAATTAAAATGACACAGAATTCTAAAGCCTATTATCAAAAATAAAAATAAAATCCATCACGGTATCTAAATGAAACATTTTTGCTGTTGTGCTTTTTATGGAATAGTCATCAAATTTTGGCCAGTCTATTCCCATGAAACTGATTTTTAATCATAAAATTTCAAATAATTCATGAAAACCCAAGTTCTGTAAGTGAAGTTCTTCAAATATACCCCTCCGTTAACCTTAAGGTTCATTAACACCCTGTATAGAGGGCATAATGTGCATGTTTTTACTTCCTCTGCCCGTACCATAGGTACTATAGGTAGAGGAAGTATTGTTTTCGACCCCAAAATTCGAAGTTGAGTTTTTAGCATATATACACGTTTCAAGGCCCCCTGAATCCAAAAATACTATTTTTGGAAACATGTCTGTGTGTCTGTCTGTCTGTCTGTGAACACTCTAGCTCCAAAACGGAAAATCGTATGAAAACAAAATTTCGTATTTGGGTCAGGTACCTTAAGAAGATGTGAGGATAAGATTGGCGACTGTTTTCTCTTATTTTTAAGGGGACTTTACATGAAGAAATTTTCGTTTTTCGCGATTTTCTCGAAAACGGCTCTAACGATTTTCTTTAAATTTTGCGCATGGGTTGCTTATACTAAGAGCTAAAACTTTTATTTGAAACATTTTTTTTCGAGAAAATTCTCTGAGGGTAGTTACAAGCCACCCACTGTTCACCCACTGTTTGTAGGAAGTTTGTCTTGCGTGATGAACAACTGAATTCGCTCTCTTTCACGGCCTCTTATTCTATATAAGAATGTGAAGTGAGAAAGATGTATTGTTGGCCATGCATAGAGTAAAGAAGTATCTGAGGGAAATATTCGATAAATTTCGGAAATTATTCTTTACGGCGGAAAGTTCAATAAACGTCTGCAGTCACTTGTTCTTTTTTTTAAGTTTGTTATATAACCTGCGCTTTTAGTCGCATAATTGATAGAAGAGGTATTTATAGGATAATTAGCGTAAAATTGTGTCTTGCGATTCTGTACAAGGATATGTGAATACTGCTAACTTTTATTTGGGCAGAGGAAGTTAAGTGACTTTCACATCAAATTTTTTATCTAATATATTGCTTGTTCACTGGGTACGTTAAAATAGAACATTTAAAAAATGGGGAAATTTGTTCCAAGCAATATCTCGTACATGCGTGGACATATGTTTCACGTATAACGGCACCTTAATCTTCATTCTGGGAGAGTGAATAGGGGGATGTGGTTTTTACCGCAGAGGAGGCTTTCGTTTTATTTACAGCTGGTTCGGTGGTGTGGAGAGGAGTTTGAATTATGGATGCTGAATTATGGCGGACGTTTTTCCGCAGAGTCTTACACGTTAATAATTTAAACAGTGTCTGAATTTGGATTCTTCCCAAGTATGAGAGGCAGGTTTCTTCCAGCAATTAGGCAGTTACCCGCTTTGTTAGAGGAATTTTCGTCTCATAGTATTTTCTTAATGATATGTTAACCTGTATTCGTTATCATAATCAGTCATGTAGTGTGTTCTACATAAGTTGTACGCCGTGTACGTAAAGTCTGGTAACATTTTCCTCAATTTATTACCAGCGCTGAAATACTGTTCATGGCTCCGACAGGGAAGAAAAAGTGCATTTATGAAATCATATACAGTGCACGCCGCTTATTGTGATCACTTCGGGACGCAGCTAATGTGATAATATTAACCGAGTGATAACAGCAGCCGAAGGAATTAAATGAAGGTTATTTATTCATATATAAGATAATACACTACAAAACATAATTAAAAGCTATTTATTCATAAAATAATACGTAACTGTCAGTCATTGAACCACTCATAGGCTAATGCAGGCTGGAATATTGCAAGCAACTTTTTTTTCAACCAATAAGAAAGTTTTTAAATGTGATTTTGTAGCACTAGTTGACTAGTGCATTAATATGCAACTTTACTTCGTACAATAAGTTAACAAATATATTCACCTTATACCCTCAATTTTATTTATTTATTTATTTAACCTGGCGGAGTTGAGGCCAGAAGGCCTTCTCTACCACTCAGCCAGGGCAAAAACATGAATTACATAATTATAATAATAATAATGATTAATAATAAATTAAAAAGAACTGATATACATGAATACAAGAAACGTACATTAAATACAAAGAAAAAAAATTGAACATAAGTACTTGAATAATATGAATATATAATACAAATGACTAAAAAAAAAGAAATTAAAAAAAAAGATGAAAGTCTAAACAAATACATTCTTAATTATTACAAAATATAATGAAAATTAAAATATACTTACAAATGAAATGCATAACCCACTCATTTATAAGTAAAATTAAGAGTATAAGGTGAATACATTTGTTAACTTATTATAATTGACCCTCAAAGGTAAAAACAATGAAATTCATCAATTTACGTCGTATGTCTTGTGTTAGAAGCTCTACTTTTAATTCTGGTGGTCTAACAAAATATTGTATTTTTATTGTTTTATTGTAATTATAGTAAAGAGTGTGAGGTGGAAAATACGAAATTTAGTGTTGCTATAATTCTCTACGGAAATGAAAGTGGTTATGATTCAGCTCGATGCTTAGCTCTTGCTTAAAAGCTAGTGCGACTGTAAGAGTGTGCTAACTAATAAAGTGCAGCGTTAATATTCGTAATAGCGGAGTGACCCACTAAGCGAGAATAATTTCCTCTGCAGAGAGAGAGTTCGCTATTTATAGAGCGCGCTAGCTGCGTGCCATCCTTGGACTTGAACCACATCAAATTAAGACAGAGGCGATGCATCAATCACAGCGGAGGCCAGTGAACCGGCTCGGCCGTCACACTCTGCCTTTATTAGTTTCCGCCATGTGTGCCTTTCTTTCAAACAACTGTTACATCTCCACAGCTTCTCTGCGCCACAAATCACTGTTGGTACTTACAAGTCAAGTCCAGTGTTTATGTTCTTATTAAGCTGAGTGTCAGTGTTTCCGAATACGCTCCCAGAAGATAATTTGTTGCAAGATTTTAAAGAATAAGATATTCGTTCGACGATACTCTTAATACAAGTGACATAACGGTATCATAATGCTATCCATTTCGATCCAGATTGCCATTATAACACAGGTGTGGTATCGATTATTATCGAACACGGAACGATTTTGAAACCTGGGGGCAGCAAATGAAACTGCGTAATAAACAACAACAACAATCAATTTAAATATTATTCTAAATTGAGTTCATTTCGTGCTTGTATTAAGCTGCGTATCGGTGTTTCCGAATATGCTCCCAGAAGATAATCAAGGACCGTTTTGACAAAACTCAACGTGTGCCAAAACATAAATTGTGCAGGAGAAGGTTTCCTTAGTTTTTATTAACATATAGAAGATAGAAACCTTGCATATTGAAGCTTCAGAATAAATTTGTATGTTGATTTTTCTTATGTTCCTTTTTCACCATCTTAAAGATCTCATTTCAAAGGACCTAAAACCATTAAAAAACCAATTTGACAAAAAATGGAGATGTTGAGTTTTGTCAAAACGGTCCTCATTGTTCAGGAGAATATTTCTTTAGTTTTTATTAACATACAGAAGATAGAAACCTTGCACATTGAGGCTTCAAAATGATTTGGTTATGTTGACTTTTCTTATGTTCTTTTTTCACCATCTTAAAGATCCCATTTCAAAGCACCTAAACCATTAAAAACGAATTTGGCAAACAATGGAGATGTTGAGTTTTGTCAAAACGGTCCTCAATTGTTCAGGAGAAGGTTTCTTTAGTTTTTATTAACATACAGAAGATAGAAACCTGGCATATTGAGGTTTCAAAATGATTTTATGTTGACTTTTCTTGTGTTCTTTTTCACTATTTTAAAGATCTCATTTCAAAGCACCTAAAACCTTTAAAAACGAATTTGCCCCCCCCCCCCCCAAAAAAAAAAAAAAATTGGAGATGTTGAGTTTTGTCAAAACGGTCCTCAATTGTTCAGGAGAAGGTTTCTTTAGTTTATATTAACATACAGAAGATAGAAACCTTGCATATTGAAGCTTCAGAATGAATTTATGTTGACTTTTCTTATGTACTTTTTTCTCCATCTTAAAGATCTCATTTGAAAGCACCTAAAACCATTAAAAACGAATTTGGCAAAAAATGGAGATGTTAAGTTTTCTCAAAACGGTCCTCAATTGTTCAGGAGAAGGTTTCTTTAGTTTTTATTAACATATAGAAGATAGATACATTGCATATTGAGGATTCAAAATGATTTGGTTATGTTAACTTTCCTTGTGTTCTTTCTTTTACCATCTTAAAGATCTTTGGCAAAAAAAAAAAAAAAAAAAATGGAGATGTTGAGTTTTGTGAAAACGGTCCTCATTTGTAGCAAGATTTTAAAGAATAAAATTTTTGTTCTACCATACGCTTATTACAAGGGACGTAACGGTATCAAATTACATCCATTTCGATACAGATTTTCATTTTATCACAGGTGTCGTATCAATTATTATCAAACACGGAACGATCTTGATACCTGAGAGCAGCAAATGAAACTACGTAATAAACAGCCAAAGTTTAAAACTAAAAGAAAAGGTTCGTGTCAATTTCAATATTATTCTAAGTTGAGTTCAGGGTAGGGTAGGCCATGGAACTATTGCTTGTCAATTGTTTCTATTGTCGGTGCACTCTAATGGAGTAGATTTCAACTGATATTAATTTAAGTAGATATAATATAGAATGAAATGGTGAGGATGATTCATGGTACGTAAATATCCAATTCGGCATTTGCCTTTACGACTGGGGAAACCATGGAAAAAAAAAAAAAAAAAACCATGTCAAATTGGCCGGCCCTGGGATTTGGACCCGGGACCTCCCGAATGCGAGTCCAAGACGTTACCAAGTCGGCCATCTCGCTAGGTCTGCTAAAAATGTTAGTTATTGCTTTACCTATTCCTTTATCTTCGTATTTCAATAAATAATTTCCAAACGTATTTTTAACCTTGTTTTTCTTTTCTTTTCAGGTAAGTGATGCAATCTGACATTTCTGATAGAATTCCTAAGGATGTACGTTCTATGGTAAGCTTATATACGACTTTCGATATTGTTTCAGCAATTACTAGCTACTTGCAGGTACTGATTCGAGAATATAATTGCTGCAAGAGAGAGCTAGCGTGTTGACATTATCTCGTGGAACTCTTATACAATTCAACGGCCCTAAATAGCGTGCTCACTCGCTCGCCCGCTTCGTGAAACTTCGGGTATATTCGGCGATGGTCGTCTCTGGCAGTGTAAACTTTCACGAAGAGTACAAAATTAGGAAAATCGTTTCTTTATTATATAAAGCCTAAGTGAAATGAACACAATGAACAAATGTTCTAATTTTATTTTTACTTACAATTTTCATAGCTCTGAACCACAAACATTTTTAATAAACTACCAGTGTAAATTTCTTAAAAATCCTGGAGTCAATTAATAATGGCGGGCGAAGCCGGGGACACCAGCTGTAAAATATTGATGGTTTAACTCTTGAAATATCGCTGATAATAAAAATCCAAACAAGCCATTCCTTCCCTTGAAACATTATATAATTTCTGAAAATTACACTGAATTGATCAAATAAAATTCACATCATATTCATCTGTCAACAAACGGTTGAGAAACAATACGTATTGTGTGTTCACAGTTAGCTTTGGAACTGCATAATCGAATCTGAGATCGTTTTTTCAGGCGGCGCTTTCTAATCGTGGGATGTACTCTGAAGCCGGAATTTTAGCTATTTCAGTAATTATGAATGGCTTAGTTTATGAATGATTCGCGTGCAAGTGTTAATACATATAATGCTTTAATAGTATTTATACTCTTAATTTTTAATTTTTAAATTAATTATCGTGGGCGAAGCCACGGGCACCCACTAGTGAGTTACATGTGCTAGGACATAGAAGGAAATGAATTTCACTCGATTTAATTGGCGATCACCTGATACAAGTTTCGTCTAAAATGAACATTGCTGGTAAAGGGATATCAACTACAAATGTATAAGCGGATAACAATAATTGTACTACTTAAGGGGAGATGGTAGTTATCAGTGTCAAAAAATCGATCCATTTTCTTAGGCCCATGTAATAGAGCATAGTTTTGTGAACATTTTGATATATAGGTCTTATATCTTGCGTTATTATTAAGCCAAGAAGAGCGACCTGGAGCTTTCTAAAATGGATAAAATACCATAAGGCACGTCATTTTCTTTTCGCTCTCCTGTAAAATTACATTTTTTGTACTTCAGGTACCATTTTCTGAAAGGCTATTCATGCTAAAATAATGAAACTTTCAGGAATTCATAAAAAAAATGGATGACAAATCTCCCTTAGCAGAATTATGAGATACGTCTTGACTATACAGAATTTTCAACTATTTTTATTTTTTAAAAAAAGTCTCTTTTTTTTTGTCGTGAAGTTTTCATGCAGTAATATTGTACATATTTGACTGATTGTGCTAGGGTAAATAGTAGTACCTATTGTTAGTAAGTTCCCAAAGTTTCACAAAAATCTAAGCTACAGAAATTGAATAAAGCGTAGGCCTACCTATGTCAAGGGAAGTAACTGTAAAACAAAATTATCACCTATGTGTTAAAAATTCTTTCCTACCAAACAGCGAGTTCTAGAACAACCATTCTCTGCTTATTTGAATCTGCAGAATGCACTTGCAGAGCATAAAACAAAAAATCAACTAAATCTGACTGTTAACACCTGAGTTATGGCTTCTTGAACATACGCTATATTTTCTATCATTTTGCTAGCGGTAACTACCATCTCCCCTTAAGCTAACTTATTTCGAAAAAAGTCTGACACACAATACGGATTTTAATATGATTATTTAAATAATTCTTGACCGAATGGATTTGCTGCCAATCTGAATTTTACTGTCAAGAGAAGGACTGGGAATAAAAATCGGTCCGGAAATTGAAGAAGCAGAAAAATGTTCTTGTGAAAAACCCGACAGTTAATTTTATGGTCGAACACAATATTCCTTCTTCTTTTAGTAGGCCTGCCTACAGTACGAATGGGAAAATAATACTATAAACGATAGGCCTACTGGAGGTTTTCTGTTGCCAAACTCTAGGGAATACTAATTTTAGCATAGAGAAATAAAATGCCAAATTTAGTAATAGCACAATTACCGTTTAAGAGTTTGAGTAGAACTGTACCAGTTAAAATAAATACTGATAATAGAGCTGGAAAACACCTGGTACTGAATGTAAACAACCCAGTGGGAGCCGAGTTTGAATAGCACATCTGGTCCAGCAGTTAGATAAATAACATGAAAGTTCCCTTGCTATGTGAGATTTCCCAATACTGCTATATCCTCAGTAACACAGATCCTATGTGCCACATGTTGATTCGGATACACCATGACATGGACTCTTCGGTTATCAGAAACTCTGATGTATTAGAATCACTTTGATTGAGAGGATTGTTTACTGAGTTTTTACTGCAAGTGGGATTCAGTATCTTTTTTGATAGATCATTTTGTTAGGGATATCATTTATAATTAGATTCACATAACAGATGCACATAATACGAGGGAGAATCAAATGAAAACTGCAATTATTTTCCCCCCACTATTTTACTGCAGGAAGAATGTTTTCTTGTACATTTCCCTGTTCAATGAACTTAGGCCATCGGTTAGAAATTGCTTTGATACACGTGAGAAAATATTTTTGGTTGACGCTGTAGCCACTCGTGCACCGCTTATTGGACGTCTTCATCAGACTTGAACTTCTGCCCTCCAAGACGCTCCTTTAATGGACGAAAGATGTGGAAATCTGATGGTGCCAAATCTGTGAGTAAGGCATGTGGGAGGCACTTGAAGCATATTTTGTCAAAGGTTTTCATGGTTGCACGAGCAGCATGAGGACGAGCATTATCATGTTGAAGCAAAACACCTGCACTCAGCAATCCCTTTCACATTGGCACCAACAGATTTCCACATCTTTGGTCCATTAAAGGAGCACCTTGGAGAGCAGAAGTTCAAGTATTATCGGAGGTGCACGAGTGGCTACATCGTCAATTAAAGAATTTTTCTCACACGGTATCAAAGCATTTTCTATCCAATGGCGTAAGTGCATAAAACTAGGAGGGGACTATGTAGAAAATAATGTACAAGCAAACATTCTTCCTGTAGTAAAATAGTGAAAAAAATTAATTGCAGTTTTCATTTGATTATCCTATGCCGATTTCACAGAATTACGTACACATTCATAAAAAAAAGAGTGTTTAAAATGAAATATTGGCTACCATATTAAGGTTTAGTATATAGTTTTAATATTGTAGTTTCAAAGTTGACTACGTTTGTATAATCATGTTTGTCATTTATTTCATTGTTGTGAACTGTTCATTGAATCAGTCGCCTGTGGGGCTTTAGATGGAGATATGCAGACGAAACGTTCTATCCGATTTTAAAATATAAATAGCAAGGGTATGAAAATAGTGAATTACAGGTAGTGTTCTTCTTGTTAGAGATAATTTGATATATTGAGCATGAAATATACCGAATAAGGCGAATTCTGTGTGCTGTACCATACTTACATATCACGGCGCCTGTTCGTTTCAGTTAGGCTTCCCGCAGTACTCGGGCGGTGGAGAAGTTGCCTGCCTGCCTGCCTGCATGTCCAGGCGAAATGGTTTGGTAATAGTAAGGCTGTCCCTATGTATCCTAAGTTTTATTTTTTATTTATTATTTTCAATTACAACTCGTGTTTCACCTGCAGGTATGTCACGAGGTATTTACAGTATTGGATGAGTTTAACAAATTCTATGTCTTTTATTGCGACTCACTATGCAGGGATTTTTTTGGGCAAGGAAACTCGAATCTTGAGATCTTTTTTCCCCCCAGGTGGCGCTTTCTAATAGTGGAATGCACTTCAAAGCCGAATTTTTAGCTGTTTCATTGTAATTATTAACCGTTTGGTTTTTGATAGATTCGCTTGTGTGTGTTAATAAATATAATGCTTTAATTATTACACTGTTAATTTTTAACTTTTGAATTCATTATTGTGGGCGAAACCGGTGGCACCTGTTGGTAAATGAAAAATAATAGATTTGAATTTAAATATATGTATAATATTTCTCATTAAGAAGTTCCTCAAAATTGCTATAGAATGTTTAATTTTTAACAAGTTTTTTCTATGAATGGTTTTAACTTTTCTCGGCGAATACTATGTAAAATTTCTTCACGGGCTAACAGCCGAGTCGAGGTTTTAACAACCTCCGAGAAGATAAACTCAGAGATGGAGTCCGATAGCTCGGAGTTTTTTAAAACCTCGACTCGGCTGTTAGCCCGTGAAGAACTTTTACAAAGATTTTTTCTAATTCTAATTTTCCACACAAAATTTGTATAATGGTTCCCTGTAAACCAAAGAGGAGACCACTCACAACCTTTTTAACATTCTTTTTATACTGAAAGTAAGGGATTGTTGGTTCATATATACTCTTCTTTTCTGCGTTAACTTCTTCAGGCAGAGTACTTATAGTTACAGACTATTTGAACTACTACAAAAGAGCGAAATTGTTGTAAATTGACGAGATAGCCTGGTGGTTTGAAGTAGCAACTAGCAAGGTTGGCAGTGTCCAAGTAGCGGGAAAGCAGCAATGTTCCATAAATTGGCGAGACTGTTAACCTCGATCGATACCTCCTCGGCGAGAGTAGAAAAACATTTAAAAGTTGCTGCTGCCGCTGCTGCAATACTTTCTTTTGTTACACTGCTAAGTGGCCTCTTTCCTCTCTGCTCTGGATTTATGTTGCTGTTTCTTAATGGAGACCTTTACTGACCCCCTAGAGCGGTGAGGGTGTTTGAATAACACAATAGTCCTTCAGCTATACTAGCCCTTCATTGAGGTAAACAAAAAAGTTGGTCACTTCCAGTCGTAGGTCATCCACCTCATTCGCAATATTCTACTTTTTAAATCCCCTCTCTTGCAGTTAATCAAGCCTAGGCTATACCGAATGTCAAAAGTCATCAGTTTCTAACAAATCACTCTAAAATCAGTACACGTGCTAAGCACAATATTTTACGATGACCATGTATTTCATTTTCCGGAGTAGGGGATATTTTACAAATATGAGTTGAATGAAACAGTTAACGATTCGCCAAAGAAGGGTTTTGACGAAATTCATCAGCCTTGGGATAATACTAGCATAGAATATGCTTGAAGCAAAATTGTCGATTGTCATCCTTACAGCATTTTGTAAGATAAAACGCATGCTTTTACTGCAAATCTTGATTTTTAATGCAGATACATTATATTCAACGTGTTATTAGGTGAGTCCTTTTGCCTGGGGCCCGGTGTCAGGCCATAATGCTGACATTTATTATTATGATAATGTTATAGGGGAAAAATCCTCTGACACTGGGATTTGAATTCAGAACCTTTTGCTATCCGTGCCAATGCTCTACCAACTGAGCTAAGCCAGAGTTCACTTCACAGCGCCAGATGGAACACTTCTCCTATGACTGATTGCCCTTAATAATCTACCTCTCTAACAGACAAGTTATGCCATATGCAGTACTGTGAGGTACACTAATTAGTGATTTTTGTGACCGGGCTTCCACTGTTAATGTACAGTAACTTAAAGATAGATGTATGCATTCATGAACCACAGATTATTGTCTCTGTTGGACATTACATGATAATATTATAGGAGAAAAATTACTCTGACACTGGGATTTGAACCCAGGGCAATCAGACATAGGAGAGAGGTTCCATCTGGCGCTGTGAAGTGAACTCTGGCTTAGCTCAGATCTCAGAGCAGTGGCACGGATAGCCAAAGGTCCTGGGTTCAAACCCCAGAGTCAGAGGAATTTTTCTCCTATAGTATTCTCATGTAATGTCCAACAGAGACAATAATCTGTGGTTCATGAGTGCATATATATCCATTTATTAAGCTATTATTATTATTATTATTATTATTATTATTATTATTATTATTATTAGATCTGATGTATCCATAGGCCTATGGGATAGTCGATTGCCCCCTCCGTCGAATATTTCTAGGTTCACGCCTGCGGGCGTTCCTAGTACAGTAAGTTATATTAATTAATTAATTCTGAAAGAATATAGGGAAGGGACAGAGGGCTTGCGCCCTTATGAATCACGCCGCCCTAGGCTGCTGCCTACTCAGCCTAGGCGTTAATCTGGGCCTGATTGCATTTCGACGTGGTCTAATTCCGGATGTGAACAAAGATCCCGTTAGTTATCCCACAATGGCAGGTTTGACGTAATCATGTGGAACAACCCTTGACAGAGCCTGGAAATACTCTGTGATTGCGTCTCTGTGTGAGGCTGAATAAATTAATCCAGTTAATCTCTTTTGTGATCCCTAGTCCATTCCATCCTCTGCAAAAATCTAATTTAATTATAAACTTTGATTTCCAGCCATGTTGGCCTCTCGTGACCTGTGAATCCCTTTAATGTAGTCTGCTTGTGTTAGCAACCAAATCCCGATGGCACCCTGACCTTAAAGATTCATCTTTGACCTTTTAATTGATTGCCTGTATGGGGTATTCGCAGTTAAGTCAGCATACATAACATATCACATTATCACGACAAGTAAATAATTCTCTTTTAAATGATCTATTTCTATATTTCTTGTAATTCCGGATCTACTTTGTATTCTCGAATGGGCTTCATTTTTAACAAAATAGAACCTGTATGCGTGGATGTGAATTGGTACGTAAACTGCGATGAACTTCTATGTTTGTTTTAAAAGTTTTCAAATCTGTTATACGTTTTCGTTGCTTTCATTATTTAAAAATCATTCATCGATACTGCACCATGCTTTCGCATGACTGTAAGATACCTAAGTTAGCCAAAGAAGAAATACAAAATTGTCTAAAAAATGGATTGCCCGCTCCATTATTATAAGTCTGTAGCTCATTTCTAGATACAGCGATACAAAATTTAATTTACTTTTTAAATCCGTAAACAAAAATGTCAGAAATATAATGCAACATTTACTCACAGACCAATTAACAGACAGACGACGTTCGAAAACGATTTTTTTTGTAGCATGTGTTTTTGATGCATTATTTCAATTTCAATTCTTTCTCTTTCACACACATACACACACACACACACTGTATTGCATGATTTCACCGACTATTCCACTCATACGCCGCGTGTTTGATATGGACCAATAACGCTTAGCAGTTCGTCGAATATAGAGCTATCACTGCCGTTTATCTTGCAATATTTTTGTAGGAATCGCGAGGATGCCATTTTATCGGGTAAAACGTGCTGCTCGTTACTGGACATGTTAGCATCAGTGTGCAGTGATTAATACGTCACCGCTGCCATTAAGCAGCACGAAAACAGATTATTTTGTACATCATTACTTGTTTGCAATTGAAATAATAGAAATGTACAACGATTAAAAACACAGTTTCGATTCGGTACAAACCAGTTCGTGTGATTTTATTCTGTTCTGGTGTTAGCTTAACTGAATGAAGTTAACTAAGTGTTGCACCATTGGTAGCACTGGTCATACCATGGTAACTCGAATCGATTCATGGATGGTTGATTCATAGTATGCCGTGATCTCGCAGCTGTTAGTTTAACAAAAGCGCAAAATTAATTGTTATTTGTATAATCCTTTACATTTTTATTCATGAAATAGTCTTAATATTACCTTGGGATTACCTATGATTATTTCACTCCTATGCCGCGTGTTTGATATTGACCAACATTAGAGGAAACTAGAGAGAAGCAAATCTATAACAGCAGAAGGCGTTGTTAAGATGAATACATTGTATCGGACACAATATTTAGCAGTGTAGGACACTGGGTTAGTGTTGCAGTCAGCTGGGCACTTACACAATAGCCTGCTCATCTGCATAATTCACATCCTTCCTTTACAATCCTCTGCTCAACTGAGCCATGTGTTCACGCCTCGTGACCAAATTCGCCACATTGCGCCTCTCAAGACATTTCATCTCGCCTTTGTAGACTTTTGTGAGAGTTTAAATAAATATATAATTTACGTTCGTAAAGAAATATTGACACTTACCTTTTTTTTTTATTTATTAAGCAAATAAATACTGCATGCATTCTTTACCAAAGACAGTATTTGTATGAAATAATTTTTGTGTTTTGCTATATACTTATTCTAGCATTTTCATTCTTGTATAATATATCCTCTAGATGTTTCTGCCTATGATGTATGTTACCTATGTTAATGTACCTAACTTAATTGTATTATTACAATTAGATAGTTTTCAATATATTATTATTTACAATTGCTAACCTTGTTAAGAACTAATTGGAGTTGTATTACTATTTACCGGCCGCGGTCGATGGATTTTTCAGGACGTAAAAATCCTGGGCACGGAGTCCTCCGGGAGGGACTTTAAGCTGGGGGTCCCGTGTCGTAGATTTACGGCACGTAAAAGAACTCCAAGCCTAAATTAGAGCCTCTGGACAAAATTTCTCGGCCCTTTCACGTCCAAGACATACTTAGTTTCCAGAGGGGGGTTGCGAGGCGATGGGCTTACCACCTGTCCCTCTACCCTCTCTCGGAAAATAAGCATATCAAAATTAGTATAGGTAATGAAACCTCCGCTTGGAGGCCCCTTCGCCCCTCCTGGGGATCATAGGGTAACAGATACAGATACAGATTACTATTTACATCATAATATAAATTTATGTACATTTCTTTTCTACTGCTATCTAAAAGTCTATAGTTTCGATTAGTTTTTGAATGCCCTGAGGTGCCGTGATACTAGAGCTTCTTTTGTTAGAGGCCAGATGCCTCCATTTTTGTTATCTCTTTTATAAGAATATCTCTTTGGTTTTTAGTGTTCTGACATTCGTAGATGAGATGATCCACTGTTTGATGTCCTCTATTGCATGTACATGTTGGGTTGTCTATGATGTCAAACCGGTGGAGATAAGATTTTGTTTTTCCATGCCCTGATAAGATAGCTGTAAATTCTGGTGTCGTTGGGAGTTTTAATTTCAACCTGTGCATTATTGTGGGGAAATAAGCTTTGGTCACTGCTCTAGCACATACCCTTCGTACTAGGGACGAGCATCAATAGTTAAAATATCGATGTTCACCATCGATGTTAAAATCGGCGGTAACCATCGATGTAACAATTTATATCGACGTGAAAACATCGATGTATTTTGACGGAAAACATTGATGTATATTTTTTTTAAAGTCGTGGTTTCAGAAAATTAGTCAAATTACATGACTAAACTGAAATATTTCCATCGATGTAAAAAATCATTCTTTTGGGAAATTAGGCTACTGTAAATAAAATTATTTGTTAGAACCATTCATACTTATTCAAGCTTATTATATTCACATATATATCTGGTTAATAAAGGTAATATTCAGAATAAACTATAGCAGAAATGTTAAAATATTTGCACTGTAAGAGGAACAAAACATTAGTTTGAATGCTTTTTATGTAAAATTTCCTCTTTTAACTTCTTTTATTAACTTTTTTGAGATAGGATAAAAATTGGAGGTATATTTTTTCTTCAGAAAAAGGAACTGTACAAAGTTTTATGTATTTATGTTTAAAATTGTAAGTTATAATTTAAGAATTTTTTAAGGATGCAGTTTTTATTTTATTTTTTTAAGAAAATTATAAATAAACTTACGGATTCTTGAAATTGTATTTCGAGCAAAAAGGCCATACAATACTTTTAAACTTCTGGTCAGTTATTAAATAACTTGAAAATTATTTCACAGATATGAATCTTAAAGTTTACGAGAAATTGAAATAATGAAAATAAATAAAGGTCTCTCCCTAAAATTAACGAAAATAAAAATATCTCTCCCTTAAAATTAACGAAAATGAACAGATCTCTCCCTAAAAATTCAACAGATTGAAAGTAACTCAAACAGTTAATTGAGTTTAAAATTGTATTATTAATGATATTATTATTGTCTTATTTATGTAAAGAAGAACTTGTCTGATTACACTCGATGCACATCTCTTCATAACTATCCTACTCGAAGCAGTAGTTATTTACATATAAATAAATTTAAATATAGCAAGACTCAGAATAGTTATGAGGTGATGTCATTGAATTTATTCAATAGTCTCCCAGAAAACGCAAAGAGAATGAATTTAAGTAATTTTAAAAGAATCAGAAGATTTTTATCAATTAACCCTCTCTACAGTGTTAAAGAGTATTATAGTATTGAGTGGTTTTAATTATAGTTTTAATTATAGTTGTAAGTTGTATTTTATTTTCTTGACGTTGTTATACATTGAATATGTCTCCAGCAATAAATCTCTATCTACCTATCTATTGTTGCTGTAACAGTATTATTTTACGTAACGTCATTAGTTTTTCTTTTGCTTAGATTCTAGAAGTGGAAAGCGTTAGAGATGGCAACCTTAATTTCACCATTGCGTTGCTCTCGTTCAGAGCTTGATTGCAAGGAAAACTGTAGTACTCGATCGTTCAGTGTCTTGATGATGGTCGATGGAGGATGTTAAAAGCCGCAGCAGATTGGACTGGAATTGTGAGGTTCCCTGATCGATAGCACAGTTTCTCCATCCCCCTCCCTCTTTCAGTCTCTTTTACCTTCCACTTCTCTCGATCTGTCCTTCATTTTTACTCCGTGTCTCTTTCTCCCTGTTACACATCTCTCTCTACCCACCCACAAAAGGGGTTTGTAGATTACCATTTTCTTTAGATCTATCTCGAATCATAAAATGCATTAATTAAAAATGAAACGTTATACTTCTTTCTCTCTCCCTCTCTTTGAATATTGGAGACCTGAGATTAATGTAGGCCATGGTTGCCATGGCAATGTAAATCAGTTGTAAAATAATAGTCTTATGTAAAGTAATAACATGGCTCAGTTGGTCGGTACTAGAAATTTAAATTTTATTATTGTCTGAAAAGATAATTTAAAGAAAGAACAAGAGTATTATAAAGAATAGATAAAAGCTGCAACAGATTCCAACAATAATTTATACAGAAGAAATTCCGTACATATTAAGTATTGATAATTGTATTGAGAATTGAAGATATTTTAATGTTGTATGTCATGTTTGGACCAGCTCACCATATGAGATTCTAACCGAGCTACCCCTCATCAGAGGGAGGCCCTAGCCCTGAATGGGACACATGTGGCTCATTCATTCATTCATGTCATGTTTATGTTATGAGGGGAAGGTGCTGAAAGCCTGAGGTTAATGTAGGCCGTGGTAGCTATGACAATGTAAATAAGTTGAAATAAATATATAATGACAAGGGTTCGGATGTTTATGACCTAAAAAAGTGGAAAATATGACTGCAAATATGCCCTTAAAAATGACTAAATATGACTGCAAATATGCCCTTAAAAATGACTAAATATGACCTCAAAACCCTAAATATGACCTAATAAAATAACGTATTTTCAAAAAATAAATGCTCCAATTTAAAACGTTTAAAAACACTAAATTCGTACATCACATGAATTCAATCAGATAATCACCTTTTAACAATTTTGGTGATTTACAATTTTACTTGTAATAAACTTCTATTTTAAAAGAATTTGCTCTTGTTTGCTCGCTTCAACAGATACGAATACTCCTAATATTTTGTAGACATTGCGTGTCCCTATAAGATATGAACAACTGCATTAATTTTAAAATTTAATTTACCTATTAATTTGGGATAAACATAAAATTAAAGCAATAAATTTCAAATTTAGCTCAGCTATGTAGAACATACACTCACTGTATAGTTATGCTCCTTTACTGAATTTATAACTGAAATATGACGTTAAATTACAAATATGGCCAAAATATGACGAAGACTAAAAAAAACAAACCAAAATATGACTTTATATGCAAAATAAAAACGGTCCGATTAGGATAAGAAGCGTGCAATTCGTATTTAATTTGTGTTTGCGGCCAAAACGGAGGTCAGGATAAAAATACATGTCATAAACATCCGAACCCTAACAATGACGTAACAATGTGTATGTTTGATTACGGCCGGTCTTAAAAGAAATAGAATAATCATTGGAAAAAATATTGTTCCGAATAAATACATTAGTCGATCTTCCTTTAAACAATATTATATTCTTTCCACGTTTCTTTTTCTTTCTCCCTCACCTTATTATATAAGCGAACTTCTGATTGCAGTTTATTTTCCCTCGACTCGGAACCAGAATGTATGAATTGTGAAAGTACATGGAGTAAATTCAAAAAGCATGAATCACATAATAGTTTGTAAATTTTCCCTAAACTAGGTTTTCTTCTTTCCCCCTTTTACCTATCTGCATTATTGTTTTCATTTACATATGTGAATTTCGGATCATTTAACCTGAATGTGAAATAAATGTTTAGAGTAAAATAGAGTATAGAAATGTCTCTAGTTAATGACAGTTTAATAATACTAATAATAATAATAATAATAATAATAATAATAATAATAATAATAATAATAATAATAATAATAATAATAATAAGACATTTAATACTATACATTACAATATAAAATCTTGACTCAGCTTGTGCTTGCGGGCGGTTCATTATAATATACTGATTACACTAAAATACAATAAGACCTAATATAGAACGTGGATTGACAACATAGAAAAATATGAGTTACAATACTGTAACGTAGGCAATCCCTTGCAATCGCTTCTAGAGAACTGGTTGGTCTTTATACATTTCACATAAAGTGAATTGAAACATTGTTTTATTGGCGGCTATTAACCTTCTCCTACACAAACATAATGGACAATATGGCTACGCGTTGACTTGGGGAAATAGAATGAGCACTCCAGCAACGTAGCCACTTTTGAAAAATGTTTGACGTGAGGTTTTCAGCACACTTCGTGCTTCCATTTACATTAATGTTAACAGCCTACACGGAAAACGAAGTGCAGGGTGCGTGAATGATTTTGGCTGGAAGTGCAAACAGGTAACTCAGTCGTGTAATAAAAACCAATTTTGCGGAAAGACTGTTCTAAATATAAATGTGGAGGCCGCCCACTCGTAACCTGGATGCACCTGTGCATTCCATTGCGGGCGCTGCACCCAGCGAACTCTATCCAGCAGAATATTGCTAATAAGTAGGGTAAGGCATTTAATGACCATAAAACAGTGAAAAAATGCAAAATACAAAAATGCATTTATGACCAAAAAAGTGAAAAAATTACAAAAAATTAAAAAAAAAAACCTCCCAATAAATTTACTATTATTACTTATAATTAGTTTTTTAAGTAATGAATTGCTAAAATCAATTTATGACAGTGTGTTATATATGAATTTACATTATAAAACACTCTTATTTTGTTACTAAAGAAATAAGTAGATTTATGCTACTTGGACACCCTTAGCGAAGAAGAAATTCTTTCTGAACTGGAATGCCATCAAATTGCCCCTAGCAAAAATGTGCCATTTAATAAGAAAGAAACATCTTTATTGCTAGAAGACAAACTGTGGTGTTTACAATAAACCTGAATTAAAATGAACTAAGAACACTTGGTGTATATTCTCAAATAAAAACGATTGTCTGTTGTCTGAAAGTAATGATTTGTACATGGAAAAATCTTCTCTCTACCTCCACTGAAACATGATCTAAAAATGCCGAAAATTACCTATAAATTGCCAAAAAATGACCTATCTCTAGAAAATGACGAAAAATGCAAAATAAAGCAAAATAATGCAAAAACAAATTGCCCTTATTTGATCAATTATTTCATGATACACACATATATATAGGCCTATTCGAGCTATCTTTTAACCTTCAGATAAAAAAGATGCAAAAACATTAAATGCCTTGTCCTACTAATAAGTAATAACTCACACCAATAGCCTATATCTAACCAACTTGTATATTATTAATATTAATAATTACAATATAATCAGAAATATAATATTAGTAGAGTTATGAGGATTTTTATTCTTGTGTTACAAATTTCATTCATGAAATCCGCCTATTCCACAAACTTAGTGCCGACTAATGATTTCGTTTGATGCTTCCTTATATTTAGCAGCCCTATATAAATTCAGCTCTGATTGAATAAAAAAATTATATCAGTTTTGTAATAATAATTATTAGAGTGGGGCAAGATCAAACGCCGGCGTGGCCTTGTGGTTAGCGTCGCTGACTACAGATACGTCGGCCCGGGTTCGAACCCCGGTACCTCCTCGGAATTTTCTGAGGTAGGGAGGTCTGTATATTTAATTTAATAGGAACATTTACGAGTCGTCTTAGTGACTTACTTCATCATTTGTTAGAAATGTTCCTATTAAAGTAAATTATACATTGTTTGGTGTCATTTTTCTTGTAATTAGGTGTAGAATTGATATATAACAAACATTTTAAGATAAAATGACATTATTACAAAGAGAATTTTCCACCTGACCACAAACAATTTTAACCAAAAGTTCAATGTATGCAATATTTACTTAGCCCTTTATTCTACAGTAGTGTAATATTAATTAAATACTTACATATATAGCATTCATGTGTACATTTTCATACATACTATTACATTTTCTACAATAATGTTAAGGAGCTGATAAAACTGACTTACAAATGTTTATCTATTGTCCTTAAATATATGGTAGCATATATTATGCTACTCATATAGTATATTGTAAATGGTTTTATATGGTTTTATATTTTAAATTGAATGCATTCAGCAAGCTACTAGTAAGGTACAAATGTATACTATATGAGTAGCATAATATATGCTACCATATATTTAAGGACAATAGATAAACATTTGTAAGTCAGTTTTATCAGCTCCTTAACATTATTGTAGAAAATGTAATAGTATGTATGAAAATGTACACATGAATGCTATATATGTAAGTATTTAATTAATATTACACTACTGTAGAATAAAGGGCTAAGTAAATATTGCATACATTGAACTTTTGGTTAAAATTGTTTGTGGTCAGGTGGAAAACTCTCTTTGTAATAAACATTTACCACAAACGGAAAAAGAATGAAATTTATCAATACTATAAAATGACATGTTTAAGTAAATCTAAGATTGACTGATTGAAGTAGACTAGGTGACTCGTGGGGAGGAAATTACGGTTGGTCCTAATCTCCTGGCTTGTAAATGTGAGGGTCCAAGCGGGTGAAAGAACCTACCTGGCCTCAACCGCCATCCCTGTTTGCTAAGGGTATAGTAATGTATCATATGTTGATTGTAATCAGTGGACCCATACTGAGAACTGTTGCGACCTTGTGTTGCATTCAAGAGCATTCACCCCATTGGGCACCGCGACGCCTTGTCAGCTGGACACCATTCTTCAGTCGCCGGCTGCCATTGACAAGGAGAAAATTAACATCCCGCTGTCTCAACAAGGAACATATTGTCTTGTTACTATGGACTTATAAGACCATATTGAATATAATCTCAGTGGTTCCCAACCCATAGAAGTCTGCAGACCACTGGTCCTGAAATTGATTCATGTACGGTCTACCCCCAGCCGATATAATAGGCCTGCAGTATTTAAGCATATCCTACTGTGTGATATAAATATTTCGTTACATTTCAGTTATGCATTTTGGAAACAAGTTTCGTGTGGAAAATTCAGTCGAGAGAGATAGTGTAGTCATCATTATCTTAGCTTAGGGTAATTAAGAACGGATGCTATATGTATTACAGCTTAGTGGTCCGCGATGGGGCAGATGGTCCTCAGACATAATTTAAAAATATCATAAAGCAAGTGGAAAGTAAAGAAGTACAATTTTTTCACATATTTCGTTATAATGACCTATAATTAATACCCCAAATATTAAGAATGTATGGGATGTAAAATTAGGGGTCCATAAATTTTTTTAGACATTTTAGAGGTCCTTGGGTTCAAAAAGGTTGAGAAACGCTGCAATAGACAATTCCTCAGGAAGCTAAAGGAATATTAGGCCTATCTATTTTATGGAACCCGAAGGTTCATTGCCGCGCTTACCTGAGCCCGCCATTCAACCCTATTCTGTGCTAACTCCATCCAATCATCCCTCGAAAATCCTACTTCCCTTAAATCCATTCTAATATTGTCCTCCCACCTACGTCTAAGTCTTCCACGTGGTCTTTTCCCTTCGGGTCTCCCAGTCAATACTTTTGAGATTTGTCTTTCCTCCCCCATACGTGCAACATGTCCAGCCCATTTGATCCTTCGCAATTTAATTACCCTTACTATATCCGGTGAAGAGTACAGGTCCTGAAGCTCGTCGTTATCCAATTTTCTCCAGGCCAAACATAATTACTTAAAATATGGATTAGAATCTGATGCTCTGAAATAGGTATACTAAAGTAAGCTACCTGGCCTGGAATAGGTACAGTTTTCCTATTTCCGGACATTTTACACCATCTTTGTAATATATATTCTAGCTGCAAATAAACTTAAGCATTTCTGCAAAACATATATATTGGGATTATAGAAGGTTCTCTCTACGTAATGAGTTATCGTCAGTTCTGATACAAAACTTGGTACAGCCCCTGTAGCGGTTTCAAGTTGAAGCGTTCGGCAATAGTGCCACCTACCCTGTGCATAATTCCATGCGACTATATTTTTTATCACCAGGGTTAGGATTTTTAAGTGCAATTTCCATATGGAAAAAGAAAGGAAAAAGCTACTAAAATAAGGAAAAATAGGGGAAGAAAACATGCTACTAAACTAGTTACGTAACAAATTGACAGCAAGCTATTGGCAATTGCAGTGAAATTAAAAAAAAATGGAATACTTATTAATTATTTTTAATTGCTGCAGGTTTGTCTTGCAGTCCTGCATTTGCTGAAAACACTGAAGATTCTTGAACAGTTTGATATCTACAATCAATGATTACGCACTAAACGAAAACACAATTGAATAAAACAAACTTTTCGAGTTGTTGTCCAACCTAATCAATCTTCGAAATATAATTAGCCTAACTTTTTTTCGCCAGTTCTGCTATAGTTCTAACCATTCAAAAACAAGCCTCAAGGGCAAACTTGACTCAAACAATGTTACCTCTTATTTGCTCTACTAAAAAAGGTGCGCACCTAAAAATCTCACGCTCAATCTGGATTTCGTTCAGTCTTTTCACATACACATCTAATTGCATGGTGCAAAATAAAATAAAAAATCCTCTCGTTTCACTTCCACCTGTATAAAGCTTCGGCTTCAAAAAGAGTTCTCTTTGAGAATGTAGATAGAGTAGAAGTGGAAAACTAGAGAAGGGACAGGCGCTAATAACAGGAGGGGTGGCGGCATTTCATTGAGTTCTTTGTGAAGCACCTGGACATGTGATGTTGCCTTATCACTTTCATGAATCCACTCCACTCTCTGCCCCCTGTTTCCATTATTTCTCCAGCATGGCTGTACAAACTTTGATCGCGAGTCATATCTTATGATAACAGATGTAGGTAAAATGCATAGGTCTTATGTCGAAGTATTGTTTTCGATCCTGAAATCAGATTTCTAGTTTTCAGCTAAATACACTTGTGTTGTCTTATAAACAACGAATTATGTTTTCCAAGTATTGAAATCCGACTTCAGAACAAAATTGAACCTGAATTAATTGTATTAACTCAATTCTTGTAAGGTCATGGAATTTTTGGCTCTTACTTTGAAAGGTTTAAAATTATAAGGGAGAATGGTTATTTATGTCAAATAACACTATTCCTTCACATAGCCTACGCTTATCAAATTAGGCTGTTAAACTATGGGAGGTGGCCGAGGTGGTAATGGTTTGGATTCACATTCTGGAGGTCCCTGGTTAAAATCCCGAAGCTGACCAATTTGACATTATTATTATTAATATTATTATTATTATTATTATTATTATTAATATGTGAATATGCGATTGTCAAGATATCACAAATCTGTTTAGTTCTGCTGATGCTGGACGATTTTAATCTCATTTTTTAAAAATTGACCCTTTGTTCTTCCGTAAGCGTGCTTAATGAATCAATCTGGAGCTTAACTCGGAAATCAGTTAAAACAAAAACAACTTATTTTCTGCATATCATAATTGGAATTATAACTGATTAAACAAAAGCATTCTGGCACTTTGTTACATCAGTTCGCCTTATTTTATTTTAAATAAGAAAGTAATAATTATGTATTTAATCCGTTACTTTTCGTTCATGGAATTACGAGTGTCGAGGTTACGAGTGTCATCAGATAAATTCGTAATCTCCCGTGGCATTACCTATGATAAAATCGTCGGAGAATGGGAGAACTCCCTGTTCCCTCGCAAATTCTCACCCTTCTTTATAATATTGAAGTACCAGGCCAAGGTCAAGCAAAATTTATTGATATGAGACTGCGTTTGTTTGATATTGGAATTTATGCCGACTTTAACGACATAGAAGACCACTCTCGCAGAATAAATTAATTTATGAATGGTTGTTGGTTTTGAACTGGGGCAACCCAGTAATGAATGCATGGAAGTATGTGTAATATGCGTGTGTATGTGTTAATTCCAAGCTCGCTGCCTCATCTCTTCCATTTTAATCAAGCAACTACAAGAACTGGCTGCATGCATTGTCTTTCCGATGCTTCTTTATTATTTCGAACCACACATTCATAACAGGCCGCCTAGTTTTCCTATTCTAACCGCGTGGAATTATCACCAAGGTTATGACGACTTGTCAGCTTTCTTTTACATCTCTTTATTAGCAGGCCCATTTTTCTGTGACACTAAAATTAAATTTTACGCACTTAAGTGTAGAAATAGCAAAATTTAAATTTACGCATTATTGAGAAAACACAATAATTAACATAAAATGTTTCTTAAAACACATATTAAACTTTCAAATTATGATTTTTTTAAATTGAACAATATTGCTTCCGCATTAACAATAGACTATCGTGCGAATTTGTCAAACCGGAATGAAACCATTCTCGTTTAATACCACACTCGTACGTATTTATCTAGTATTCGCCTTAAAAAATGTAAAACAACAGAAATAATGTATAATTATTATGATACTAATGAAAATAAATAAACATTAATTTACTGTGCCTGGCGATTATACATAAGCCTATGTATACATAAAAGGCTAAATGCATTATGAAATAAGTCTGCTCGTATTGAGGGACTCTATACAGATCATGCGTAACCATTTATATGGTCACTCTCGAACATAATGTAGGTTATACTCAAACTACATACAAGTACTTTATTTCATTTTCTAATAGTGTGTGTTTCTATATGTGTTTTCATATGTTTCACAGTTTGCATACTGTTTTATTTTGTTTATCTTTCTACTGTAGTTTGTTTTTCCCTGATTGTTTAATTGAAAAGGTATTCTTTGTTTTTTTTTTTGCAATCTGTAGTGACAGAAAGAAATTAAAATATTATTATTATTATTATTATTATTATTATTATGTCTTATAGAATCAGCGATAATATTAGGAATATATTCTCCGTTTCGTGTATTTCTATAGGTAAATAACCAAGAGTCTTTAAATTCAGTTATCTTTTTACTATACAAAACCGGCAATGAAATTGAGAAAGCATATAGTAGACTTCCATAATTTTAGGTAATTTTAACTTTTAAATGCGCGATCTTATGCATTTTATAAACCCAAGCCGGACTGCAATGAAAGCAGTAGTTAACACAATTAGTAGGATCAATTGTACCTTATTCTGTAATTTACATTAAATTTAAGTGTTTCTTCGTTTTTTAAAACAAATTTAAGTCAAAGTATTGTACTGCAGGATACAGTATCAATTTAAAGATTAATTCATATGGAATGCTTTGTATGACACTACAATGTGTAGCAAAGGTAATATAATAATAAACGAAACACTAGTATAACATTTTTTAAGTTCATTAGACTATGGACCACTAGCAAAATAATACGAGTTTATTAAAAAAAAGCAGGACAGGACCAAAAAATGAACTTTCCCAGTTATGCAGTCTTGATATACTCTATCTATTAGAAGAGCTATAGAGCGGTAAAAATTGTTTCTTTAAAATCAAAACGGGTTAAAAAAACGCCAGTTGAAAATCAAGTGTTTGTACAAAAACTGGACTAGTCCATTCGAATTCAGAAAAAAATACGAACAAGTCCAACGTTTAATTTGAATGTTCAAACTATTTTTTGTTGTTTCTACCGAAGAAGCAAGTTATTAAAATATGTAAAGTTACATTATTTCCACTCTGTACATGCCTGTATCTATTTAATTTGGGAGTCAACGATAATACTGATTGCTGTGAAAGCCTATCATAAGTGTTTTCAATTAAGCTTAACTTGAATTTAGTGTCAGTAATTGTTACGGCAAAATGATTTTTTTATTTCTGTAATCATTAAACTTAGGCTACTACATTCAGTTGCTAATAATAATAATAATAATAATAATAATAATAATAATAATAATATTATTATTATTTATTGCAAAATGGATATTTTACTTCTACAAAAACAAGACAAGCAAAAAATATGGAAGTTTGTTTTTATTCTTGAAAAATTAATTTTTTGGACTTGTCCGGTTTTTGTAATCATTGATTCAACACGTGAAAGAAGCACTGCCTAAATAAATTCTAATGTATAACATAACATATTATGTGTAACATAAAACAACAAATTATTTTGGTATTTAGAGGTGGAGAATTTCTTAACAATTTCTGTATGAAAATGATGCATACCTTAAATGAGAATTAAAAATATACATAGTCTCATTTTTCGCAAAATATATATATATATATATATATATATATATATATATATATATATATATATATATATACACATAAATAAATAACAAATAAAATGGCGTTAGCACTTCCCCATATTCAGCTGGCGTCTATCTTGAGAGTGATTATCGGGTATTTGTTTCATTTTGCAACACATTAAAATCATATTTATATAAAGTATTGAATGTATTATGTGTTCAATACTTAAAAAAATGAGTAAAGTAAACAGTTCAACGAACATAGTGGAAAATGAAGAAGTACTTAGTGGGAGGGAGGGAGAGAGAGAGAGAGAGAGAGAGAGGGAGGGATAGGGATGGGTGTGATGATGCCATTCTGCGTGTTAGGCTTTGGTACGATATGGTAGTCTGATATTTTTATTTCCCATAATTGGTTTGGTGAATCTAATCCTGAAGTTATTACGGTTAGATTAGGCTACTTTGTTTTAAAGGAATCTCTATCCCGTTGCTATAACGATGTCAGGTGATTTATACGTAATTTTACAGTACCCATGATAATCTAGTTTTACCCTCTGGTAATGCATTTGTAATTATGTTAACATCCTTTGCCCATAAGCTTGATGATACATCGTATTCTCTTAAAGTCGATCATACCAATCTGTTACTAATGCAACATGGAATAATTCCATTTATTCAGTTTAGTTTAGTTGCAGGTATCGTTTCCATGGCAATATCTAATCCCTTGATGTATGAAAAGTGAGGCTCGCCCCCTTTCAACAGCTGTTCATTAGTTTAAAAAGCCTAGTACTTATGACCTTTTCCTTGATACTTCATACCTTCTCACTCTTTCAGGGCTATTATCAGGTTATAATTTATGCAGCAGAAGAATTTAATTTCCTTCCTCTCATTAAGTTTGTTCCTCATTCATAACTGAATAAAATCAGGTAAATTGATATAACAAAGTGCCATAATGCTTTTTTAATAAGTGATAATTGCAATTATGATAGACCCATGCAGAAAAGAAGTTATTTTTGTAATAGATCTCAGAGTTAAACTCCAAAAATAAAATGCGCTGGCTATAATATTAATGATGCAATAATAGCCTTACGATTCGCTGACATGTTTGTTTCAAGTTTAAAGCAGCCTTACAGGTTATGAATGAATAAAAAGTCATTCTGAAGTCTGTCAGGAATTATATTAGGTATGTTGCTGCACAGGAACGAATAAGTAAAATACTCGCATTAAAATATAATGTAGATATCGGTATCTATAGTTTGCACAATATAATATTAATATTCAACGGCTAGTTATGTTTTAAATATTTTATTTACACTCTTATTTACACTCTTATTTACATTGACATCATTATGAAGAAATGAATCAATCAAGACGGGCTAACAGTATCAATAAACGATTGGCAGTTTGTTACGTTATGTTTAATATTATATTGTGGGCCATGCAATAAATAATATTGTAGCGTTTTATATCCATTACAAAATTAATATTGATTTACTCGTTATTTCGGTACCGGTCAACCGATTTGGTCCAAATTCAATAGGCTTGTGCCCATGGACGTCATAAATGCGTATGCAAAGTTTCATGAAAATCCGATAAAGCGTATTTGTGTTATCGCGCTTTTCTAATATATTACCATAAAAATAGGCACTAAAATGGGCGTTACTCTAATACCGGTTAATCGATTAGGTCCAATATAAATAGGCTTCTTCCCATGGACGTTACAAATATCCATACCATTTCATGAAAATCCGATAAAGCGTATTTGAGTTATCGCGCGCGTACAGACAGACGTACGGACAGACACGTCACTAAAAGAAATATCAGTTTCTGACATCGTGAAACATGTTTTCCAGGTATTATCTCGATTTAAATTTTTTGTCACGACCACAATTCTTTCTCTGTAGACTACTGTGCATGTCCGAGAAAATAAAACAGGTTCTATAAACTTTTATGTTAAAGTGATATACCGCCTCTTTGAATATGTACACTCTGTATGACATGTAGGCCTACGGGTAGAAAAACCGACTCTTTCTTCTTTCCCCCCCCCCCACAAGACTCACTGTCTGCAATATCTAGCCTACTCTTATACAATTCAACGGCCCTAAATAGCATGCTCACTCGCTCGCTCACTTCGTGAGTCATCGGGTATACTCGACGATGTTCGTCTCTCGCAGTCTAAACTTCCACGAAGAGTAAAAAATTAGGAAAACCGTTTTTTTATTATATAAGGCCTAAGTGAAATGAACACAATGAACAAATATTCTAATTTTATTTTTACTTACAATTTTCATAGCTCTGAACCACAAACATTTTTAATAAACTGCCAGTGTAAGTTTCTTAAAAATCTTGGATTCAATTAATAATGGAGGGCGAAGCCGCGGGCACCAGCTATAATATTATTGATAGTTTAACCATGGAAGTATCGCGGACGATAAAAATCCAAACAAACCATTCCTTCCCTTGAAAAATTATATAACTTCTGAAAATTACACTGAATTTATCAAATAAAATTAACATCATGTTCATCTGTCAACAAACAGTTGAGAAACAATTCGTATTATGTGTTCACAGTTAGCTTTGGAACTGCATAATCGAATCTGAGATAGTTTTCCCAGGCGGCGCTTTCATATCGTGGAATGTACTCTGAAGCCGGAATTTTAGCTGTTTCATTAATTATTAATGGCTTAGTTTATGAATGATTCGCGTGCAAATGTTAATAAATATAACGCTTTAATAATTATTATACTCTTAATTCTTGATTTTTCAATTAATTATCGTGGGCGAAGCCGCGGGTACCTGCTAGTGAGTTATACATAATCGGCGTATGCCTGTCTCGGCATAGTACCAGAGTAACATTTTTCACTCGGCCGTCCCTTCCGGGGCCTTTGTGGTCGGGTGACGATCGGATTGGATGTAATTACTACAGAGCGAGAGACGTCTTTTGCTGTAGTTCTCTGACTGATTTCATTCTCTGCCCACGGCCTCTGTGATCGTATTTCACTGCCTTTTGCAGTGAACAGAATGATTTTACTCTCTGCTGAAACACGTCTAGCAGAGAATATTTCACTGTCGAGTATTTTAAGATTGATTGTAGGAACTAGAAATCGAGAAACTTAACACATGATATGTGAAAGAGGGTAAAATATTTTTTTCCCTTAATCACCACTAAATGTTTATAAATATAATTCCAAAAAGGCACGTCGTAGAATTTACTAAGTTCACATATATACTGGGTATGTGTGTGTATATATATATATATATATATATATATATATATATATATATATATATATATATATAACCTTTCGTACCCCCATATAAAAAAAATTACGCAGTAGCGTAGTGGTTAAGCGCTGCGCTACAAACTGGAAGGTCGCGGTTTCGATTCCCGATGAGGTCATTGAGATTTTTCAATTGGCCTAAACCTTCTGGTGGCACTATTTATTTATTTATTGTACTAAGAATATTACAGGCTAATGCACAATTTACAATACTATCGTTTTTATTAATACTATACATGCTATAATTATTTTTCCGAATCCACATGATAAATTTTATGTTGTTATTGTTTCAGTACCGTTAGAGGAAAATATTCTTCCTTGGTTCAGGACTCTGTTGTTTTTTCCTTCACTCCATCCCGCGAGATGCGGTGGCAGTCTCCGCTATATCACCCTTGGCTGAAAGATCCTTGAATGGGTCATGGCCATCATCCCATGGCTTCGTTCCGGGTCTGAGCCTGCGATCATAACACTCATCATCAGGGCCCGGATTCTAATGACATGTCAACTTTTTATTGATGCTGCATAGACATTGCCAATTTGTAGATAAATCCTAATCATGGCCTCTATGTTATAGAAATACATTTTTAGTAGGTCATTTTTTGTTATTTTATGCAATTTTATATTTTTAGGGCTTTTATTTCAATTTTAGGTCATTATTTTGTCATTTTCGTGTCATTTGCTTCCTTATTTTGTCATTTTCATGTATTTACATTGAGTGTATTAATTTTTTTTTTCGTCGCTAACGGTGCTGTCCTATAAGTGTTGTTTGTTAATGCAAGAAGAAAAAATTCGGCGTTAAAGTGCTGTTATGTCTCAGTCGAAAATGAGAATCAAAGAAACGCCAAAATGTTTTATTATGTTAATATTGTTATTAGATTGACTTGGCACCAGAGTCTGCCACCTGCTTGGATTTCAGAGTGCAAACTACTGTTTACCCTCAATAAAGAACAATATAATCCGGCGGACCACAAAAGGAAATGCCGAATTTTGACTCCTCAGTGCCAGTAAAACTTCCGTGAGAAAAAAACATTCACAACATTACAGTTTTTCTAATTATGTACAAACTAGTCTATATAACTTTGTGTGTAAAATAATATATTTTTGTAAACAAAATAGGCCTATCAGTTTTTAGGTCATTTTTTATAATTATTAAGTAATTTTCTTTAAAACTTAGGATCATTTTATAGGTCATTTTTCAAACAATTTTAGGTCATCAGAATCCGGGCCCTGCTCATCATCATTATCTTAGAAGTAAAAAGAATCGATGTGTTTATTTGTGAAGAGCTTCTCCGTTGTGGTCCTTTTACAGTGTTT
The DNA here is from genome assembly GCA_964059195.1 of Ectobius pallidus. Classification (NCBI taxonomy): domain Eukaryota; kingdom Metazoa; phylum Arthropoda; class Insecta; order Blattodea; family Ectobiidae; genus Ectobius; species Ectobius pallidus. The sequence goes on from CAXKWD010000008.1 coordinate 152,579,612, forward strand.
TTATTAGCCTATAAAACGTGAAGGAGGTCACTACCTCCCAACATAGGACCTCTTCACCCCTGAGTAGGGCAGGATTTATGAGGTCAGTATCACCCTATGTAGTGAAAATAAAACTCAAAATGAACACAGAATCGTGTAGTGGATAGGAACGAATAATACTACGGAAAAAATAAAATAACAAAAGAATCAAAATAGAAGCAGGAAGTATAAGCTAGGGGTTGGAGGAAAACAGAGACATAAAACTCCCATAAAGCGGAGATTGGATGCAATTTCTAGAGATTGTGTATGACCACGTAGGCTATGTAACCGCTATTTTACTTTCTATCTAATCCTATGCCCCCGTGTTGGGGCGAAGGGCCTCAAAGTGGAGGTTTCTGTACCTATGTGAATTTTGTTACGCTTACTTTCCTAAAGGGGGCAGAGGGACAGGTGGTAAGCCCAACGCCTCTCAACCCCCCTCCGGAAACTCAGGTATTACTTGGACGTGAAAGGGCCGATAAATTTTGTCCAGAGGCTCTAATTTAGGCTTGGAGTTCTTTTACGTGCCGTAAATCTGCGACACGGGCCCCCCAGCTTAAAGTCCCTCCCGGAGGACGTCCTGAAAACCCCATCGACTGCGGCCGGGTTTGATCCCGCGACCTTCGGATCTAGAGGCGGGCACGCTACCTCTAGACCATCGCAGCCGACCTATTTTACTTTGGTCCTAGGAAATTATTTTGAACGTAGATTATAAAAAGTAAATTAGGTAATCAAGCCGTTTTAACAGGCAAATAAGTCTAATAGTCGCATAGTTATTGTGTATGGGTGACTATTAGCAATACACCGAATGAGCTGGCACCACAGATGTCGCGGGTTCAAATCCCATGGTCGTCTATTAACCTTTGGTGGTTTCCTTTTCAAAGGCGAATCCCAGATTGGATTTTTTCTTTTAATTCGGCTGTGTTTATACTCCTTTTAGCTGCGAGGCCATATAAGAAGTTCGGTATAGGCCTATGTGTCTATACAGTACTGTAGCCAAGAAACAATTGTTTCTATTGTTAGTGCATTTTATGGAGTATAATTCAATTGATTTTAATTTAAATGGATATAATACACGATGAAATGGTGAGGATGATCCATGGTACGTAAATATCCAATTCGGGATTTGCCTTTACGACTGGGGAAACCATGAAAAAACCCATGGCAAATTGACCGGCCACGGGATTTGATCCTGGGACCTCCCAAATGCGAGTCCAAGACGGTACCATCTCGGCCGCCTTGCTTGGTAAGATTGGAATTTACTTTCCATCTAACAGAGAGATGTTTGGAAATTAATTCAAGGTAATGTAATTTTGTTGTTCTATTTTTATCATCATGACCCAATAATTTTCAGTGTTCTTTTTAGTAATTTAGAGCTTTTACCTTAAATTCTAATTTTCAGTGCTTTAATAATTTATAAATATGAGGTTGTAATTTTTAGAAGTCTTTAGTAGGATTAATTTAGAAGTAATCTGAAATTCATTCTTGTGCCCGACTTTAGCGTTGTGTAATAAATAGTTGAATAAAAACACTTTCCTTAACGCACTTTATTTACCTCCTGCTGATGATGCAGGAACACCACCTGCGAAACGGCCGTCCAGAAGTTTACCAAGGTAAATAAAGTGCGTTAAGGGAAGTGTTTTTATTCAACTATTATTCAACAATCTGAAATTGTTTGTATTGTTCAGTTTTTTTTTAGTAATGTAGAAATATCATCTTAAATTGCAATTTTTGGTGTTTTCTTTAAATAATTTAGAGATATTCTCAATTTATAATTTTTTACGTTTTTTCAATAATAGGCTATAGTAATTAACCTGAAACTTAAATTAGTACTGTATGATAAACTTTTGAGCCTATTTAATAATAATTTTGTATTTATGCGTTATGTAAATGTAATTAGTAAAGTGTTATTACAGGCCATGGAGGCCCAGAGGGTTCCAGAAGGTTGAGGCACCCTTTACCCCCCAGGATTGCATTTGGTACTCGTAAATCTAATTACTTGACTAATAATTAATCAGTACTGTATAAACAGAGAAACCACACCCTTAGCCGTGACTAAAATAGGCCTACATCCGTACACAATCTCCCCTCAGCCAACCAAGCATAGTTCTCGAAGGAGTTCTTTGAAAGCCTTGCTAGATCTTCCTCACATGACCTAGCTTTATAAATGTGATAGCACAGAAATACATGTACCTAGGTCAGAGTTAGAAGTTGCTTTTATTAACAAGGTTTGTGGTTGACAGGAAGTGACTGTGAACTCAGGTGACTAAATCTAATTTTCCTCTGTGAGTTAAGTTGCAACTAATAATTCAATTGCCAGGTGCGTTTGTCTGAGGAGCAAGACAACACAAAGTCGGTGTATGTATTGCGTTATATAAACTTGCACTGTAAATATACTATACAAGTTCAAACCGATTTCTGCACGACTCTCTTTCTATTTTACCCCCAGGATTGCTCCTGGCACTCATTTATGTTAAAGGCTGAGTCGACCCCAGGGTCATAGTGCCACCAGAATGTCCCTTTTATACACAGGTAAAATATTTCGGTGTGATTCAATAACACCCTGTATAGGTCTATGTACTACGAAAGAGGCGACGGGAAAATCTGTTTAAAATGTTCGTAATTAGATGGTGATCAGTAGGGGGCGGATTTCTATGACGTCATATTTTTCCCCTTGGCATTATTTCAGGTTTCAGACTAATTTAATCCCGATTCCAAGCATCCTGCTGAAAATGGAACGGCTTTTATTGTGCATATAACTGCATACTTAGGAAATTTTCAACTATTGTAGCATATTTAGTATGAATATTCATATTTAGGTCATATTTTTGGCATATTTGTGTGCATATTACAGAAATTTTGAAGTTTCATATCGTATTTTGTAAATTTTGCATTATAATGATACTTTTTGAGAATTTCTAACATGAAAATGCATTTATTCAAACCATAATGAGCTGAGATGAAATGTGATAAACTGCAAATTTTTTTCAGTACAGACAGATGTTTTAAATAATTAACACTCTATTTTAATCAAATGTATTGTAATGAAACTTAAAAAAAAAATATATATATACACAATGTGTAAGTGGTAAAGTCATATTTTAAATTTTAATGGTGATATTTAAATGTTTTTTAGGTTATAAATGCATGCATATATCCTATTTTTTAGGTCATAGAAATCCGCCCCCTAGTGATCAGTACTAATTCAGAATAGACCATTCTCAATACCAGTTCATAAAAGTCCATCTTCTAGACATAAAGCTATGCCGTTCGTTCCGAATCCAAGCAGACAATTGAATCAGAAGGCATTGTTACAGGTGTGGAGGGTATTAAATTAATTCAAGGCAATTGGACCCAATCAGTTAGCACCCAGCACTTGATTTTTTTTACAGGACTGCTCTCTGATTAGCACCGGATGCTGTCAATTGATCCCTTTGATGCTTCTGAACAATTAATAAAGAGGAACTTCAATAACTGGTTTGATCAAACTTCTTTGTCTTTGAAATTAGATCGAGACACATAGTCTGTAATTAAGGAGTTAGTGGATAATATTTCGCCTTATACCCTCAAAATGATATCGATAAACCAAGATCAGCAGTAGCCTCTGATATTTATTGTTAGTATAGTATAATCAATTCTGAGTTGTGAATCATACTAAAAATACACATGTTAAAAATTACACATATTTACAAATCGATAAAAAAAATACCTATTTACATTGTCATAAAATAAAGTATTTTTCAAATTACAAATGGGTCCTCGATACTTGCATGGTATCGGCATCGAGCGATACTTCAGAAAACTCGCTCGGTACTTTTTCGATACTTTGGAAATTCTGCAATTAAGTGAGAATACTAGTATTTTGGAACAAAGAATTGTAAGTGAACTGTTTCAAAAACTAATTTTAGTTTTAATGTAGTGTTTAAAAATAATGATAGGCTACTGATGATATTAAATGTCTCATTAAATATGCACACTTAATCAGTTTAGTTGGTATTACACAGTTCTATCAACTTTTAATTTTTAATGTACCAATTATTAAAACTGGAAATGTTGACGGTATCGAGTATCGCGGGAAAAATCATGTATCGGTATCGAGAAAATCTGGTACCGATCCATCCTTAGTTTTAACCCCCTGATATCCATAATGTGAGTTTTCGAGTACCTGTATTTGAGTACTTTTATCGTAATATAATTATTATTTATGAATAGTTTCATCTCCGTAGGCTTAATCTGCGGTAAATAGCTGTTATTACTTTCCTGTTATTATCAATAGGCCCCCAGTAGTGAATGGGATTTATGATCAATGGACATTAAATCGCTAAGTGCTGTTGATTGGAAATGTGCTTAGCGATAATGAGATTGAAAATCAACTAAGCTATACTCTGGAGATAATTATAATAGTCTAGTAGAGGATTATGAAGGAGTACTCCGTCAAGTGAACCACTGCTTTGTGCACATAATGGGGATTGCAGCTTGCAGTACCATGTTGATATGAATTTACAACAGTGTGAAATGTAGCCTGTTCGTACTCTCAACTCCAGGAAAGTGGAGTTCCTGGGTAATAATAAAGAGTATCCTGAAGAGTTGAGCCACCAGAACCAATTATGGCTTACATTGACACTGTATAATCTACCGTTATGTGGCCGTATTTTTGTTGGTAAAATAAGATGGCTGATATCTATATTAATTTTCTTTTATTTCGTGGGTATTTCGCGAAATAAAATATATTATACAATTATAGTGTATTGACGTACAAGGTGTTACCCAAAAGTTCCAGAAATTCATAAGTGGTGCAAGTCCCAGCGGTACAGAGTGTCCACAGAAATTTCAAAATGAATTTCCCTGACTTCTCCCTTACTTTCCATGACCAGAAACTTATATTTTCCTGACCACAAGAATAAATTTTTTCAACGTTCTTTGTAAATAAAACATTTAAACTTTTAAAAAGGCGTCATGAATTTTATAAAGTGAGTCTATTTAATAATCATGTACAAAATATATTCTGTGTATACTTGAAGCAAAGCCTCTAGATTTATGAAACAAATATAATGTTTTAATGATCATCCTTCAAGAAAGGCATGGATATCGTCACATCCTATCCCCGCACTCTATACAGGGTGTTATTTCCGAAATATTTTACCTGTAGGCCTATATAGAGGGGACTTAGACAATCAACTTTTATTAGGAGATTTTTCTCTATGACGAGAAATATGTATGCTACAGGGCATTAAAGTCATTATAATTTGGTGCTCATAAATCAATAATTACGCGAAATATGATTAAAATTTTCATTAAATTGACTTCATGCCTTCCTAGTGATAAATAAAAACCTGACTCTTAATCATTCGTCAACAGCTATATCTTAATTTAGTATTTCCATAATCTTCAAAATTTACAGACTAATCATATGACTGGCCTCCACTGCATTAGTCTTTTTTTGTTTTTGTTTCTTAATTCAAATAACTACTGACTACAGTGTTAACAGCGAAGTTCCTTTGTTTTGATTTTTGTTCTAATTATTAGATGTCAGTGGCGGCCATGCCCTGGGAGATTTTATGCTGTAACAGGAAAAATTGAATCCATAGAGCAAAAATCTCCTAATAAAAGTTGCTTGTCTATGTCCCCTCTATACACAGGTAAAATATTTCGGTGTTATTCATTAACACCCTGTATAACGTACAAATTATGTTAATTGCCTTGTACTACACTGTTGTGCCTCACTGTGGTCATTATTCTGTATTGGCAAATTAGTTCCTTTGTGGTATTTAGAATTTTCTAGTGGCCGTTTGGTGTTTAAATAACGATGCAAATAGTGGCGCTGTATTTATGTATCCATTATGGAAATGACGGCCTTCATCCCTTGGATTGTTACATGCCTGGCATTGTACACGGTCCCTGATAATGGAACTCGATAATTGGCGGTCAAAATAAATTTGAAAAATTTGCATAGAAACAAACACTTGTTACGGCATTTTTAAGCTGGATTGAAGTCGATATTATCATAGTGATGACCCGTCCATTTTCAAATCAGACACATCGCCACGGTGGTGAGTGGAGTTCACCATCGGTTAGGTTAGGATTGAGTTAGGTTATGTCAGCGTTTCTCAACCTTTTTGAACCCGAGGACCTCTAAAATGTCTAAAAAAAATTTACGGACCCCTAATTTTTACATCCCATTTTTAAAAGAAGGCCTATATTCTTAATATTTGGGGTATTACCAGTGGTCCGCGGACCATATGTTGAGAAACGCTGGGTTAAGTAGATCTGATTTGTGGCATCCAGTGAGAGAGTGGGCTATGCCAGAAATAACGGAATCGAGATGTTTTGAGATTTGTGTTTCGTTTTCTAACGAGAAAAAAAATTCATCTTAACACTTGATTCATTTCTCCTTATCAAAATTTACACATTTCAGAGTGTTTACAAAAATTAACTTCAGACCTTTATCACCTTCTTAAGGTTTTTTAGCAGTTTTTCCATGATTTTAAACTTTTTCAAAACTTCGAAGAGTCATATCTCGGTACGTATTTGGTTTTTAAAAACGTTTAAACAGTGAAAATGATAGGAAATTTAATGCTTTTTAACTTTTGTAATGGAATGTTTTAGGCTAAAATGACTTGTTTAGGAGTTATAAGGAAAAAAAACTACAAACCCCCAAAAATTTCGAGGTTTTCGGCTGCCCTGAAGTTCGCACAGGGTTCTTGAATTGGAAAACTTGGATTCTACACCACGGACTACCAATACAACATATTAAAACATTATTAACTTCCGACCTTTTTCCAGGTAAAAGTACCTGGTGACTGGACTATTACCGCGCCCTGCATATCACGTTACTAATGCTTCGAGCTGGCCTACTCTCTCACTGGAGAAACGCCATTCCCTTCATTTATGGAAATTGTCTTTCAAGAATAGATTAGGGAAGAAACCCACACAAACCTTTAATATTAGGTTTACAGTTACACGACTATAAGTACTACACAGAGATGACAATAACTCAAATTTGAAAATTTTTGACTTAGCCCACTCTCTTACTGGATGCCACATTTGTTTTCAGTGAAAAAAAAAAAAAAAAACACACTAGAATGGAAATCTTTAGAATCTAGAAGGAAATTAAATAGACTAAAATGTATGTATTGTGTATACACGAAACAACTGAAATGGGAAGAGCTTCCCTGCATAATTAAAGAACCATATTATAAAAGCAGGAAGGATCACAAAAACAAAATTAGGGGTAGACCTCAGAGAACAAATATTGCCAAATTTTCTTTTTTAAATAGAGGGATTCAGGATTGAATGTCTTACTTGCAGAAACCTTCGAAACGTTTCCTGCTAACGCCAATTTTTTTAAAAATATATTGGAAAGGGTATGTGATAAGAATGGTATAATATTAGGTAGTTATGTTTGTAAATATTTTTATATGGTATAGTTTTGACTGGACAGATATTTAAAAAATTATTAATACTTATATTGATAGGGTATTGGTATGTAGATAGCGTGTTGTGATATTTAATGTGTGTAATTGTATTTATATATATGTATGGCTGGTATTAATTGTAACACTGCCTATGATCACTGATTAAAAAAAGTTTAGTGTAAAAAAAATCAAGCTTATGAGAATGATCACTCATCCGGGGAGCGCTGCATGTCTTTGCCTGGTCAAAAAAAGGATGTATGTTATTCATAGGGACTCCCCCTACAGGCTATGGTCTGTAGGGCTCGGGCGGCGTGGGCCATACAACGGGAGAGGTTAAATTCAGTGAAAGGAGAAGATTTAAAATACTTAACCCTTAAACTGGTAATGTGTACTATAGGATACATTAGTCTGTCTTAAATTTGTTATAAAATATCGAAAAAGAAGCTGGCAGAACCGTTTCAATTACATATAAAATTACAGTAAATGAACTATGGGCCTAATCGTTTTTATACCCGTTTTCTTTACGGTCCGGCACAGATTTATAAATCTTTGAGAAATTCAGTCTTGGCAATTTATGGATTGATATTCCTTATTACTTCCTCTGCCCGTACCATAGGTACTATAGGTAGAGGAAGTATTGTTTTCGACCCTAAAATTCGAAGTCGAGTTTTTAGCATATATACACGTTTCAAGGCCCCCTGAATCCAAAAATACTATTTTTGGAAACATGTCTGTGTGTGTGTCTGTCTGTCTGTGTGGAAGTTTGTGAACAGGCTAGCTCCGAAACGGAGAATCGTATGAAAACAAAATTTCGTATTTGGGTCAGGTACCTTCTGAAGATGTGATTCGAAGATTGGCGACAAATTTCTCTTATTTTTAACGGGACTTTACATGAAGAAATTTTCGTTTTTCGCGATTTTCTCGAAAACGGCTCTAACGATTTCCTTTAAAATTTGCACTTGTGTTCCTTTTACTGAGAGCTAAAACCTTTATTTGAAACTTCTTTCCGAAAAAATTCTCTGAGGGTAGTTACAAGCCACCCACTGTTCACCCACTGTTTGTAGAAATTTTGTCTTGCGTGATGAACAAGTGAATACGCGCTCTTTCACGGCCTCTTATTCTATATAAGAATGTGAAGTGAGAAAGATGTATTGTTGGCCAGGTATAGAGTAAAGAAGTATCTGAGGGAAATATTCGATAAATTTCGGAAATTATTCTTTACGGCGGAAAGATCAATAAACGTCTGCAATCACTTGTTCTTTTTTTTTTAAGTTTGTTATATAGCCTGCGCTTTTAGTCGCATCATTGAAAGAAGAGGTATTTATAGGATAATTAGCGTAAAATTGTCTTTTGCGATTCTGTAAAAGGATATGTGAATACTGCTAACTTTTATTTGGGCAGAGGAAGTTATGTGACTTTCACATCAGATTTTTTGTTGTTGTGGGTATTTCTAACTTACGATCCTAACTGACTACAATTTTCCCATCCCTTTCCATCGTTATAACATTTTCTTTGTAAAAGCTATTACGTTTTGTGTGAGTAATGCTTTCGTGTGTGTTAGTATTAATAGATTGTGAACGTTAGCCCATTTTTAACGACTCCTCTTCTGTTTCAGGCTACCTTCTCTTCAAAGACTTCTGCGAGACCATGGCGGAAGAACCCATCCCACAACTCAAGTTCTACGAAGAGGTAAGATGATACTACATAAAGAGCTTTACTCTTGTAGATCTCATTGAGAATGTAAATTAAGTGTGCACTTCTAGCGAGGCTACCATACATAAAACCGTTACAACATGCAATACCCGAGCAATAGACGCCGCCTGTCACAGCAAAACGATTTACCCTTAATAGCGCGGAAGTAAATTTCTCGCACAGTGCCGGACTGACCCATAGTATATTTATTTATTATACCTTATTCTGTAATTTATATGTAATTTAGTTCTTCCAATTTATTTGTGTTAGTTCTTCTTTCATTGAGTTTTCTGTTACTTCATTACAAATTTTAAGACTAACTATTGTATTCTGTAATAAAGTATTTCGTAAAAGATCCGCCTTTAAACCACTATCAAAACTAGATAGGGAAGTAATTACTGAAAACGAGATATATATTAGTTTGATTAGTGCTGAATATATTGTGAACCAAATTAAATTGTAGTGTTGATTATGTTACAAGAGTGTCCCCTAAAACATTTATACAAAACAATTGGGGAATTTACAATATATAGTATGTATGTCCAGAATTCACTATGTTAAAATATTAAAATTCTAAAAATTACGCATATACCAATTACATAGATTTTAAAAATATACAAATGTGGAAGTATTATTGTTGCATATATTTGCACCAGTCAATTAGTTTAAAAACAATTTCTCAAACCATTAATTATATACTCTGTACATTAAAATCTAGAATTAAAACATTCTGTTGTCGTTGAAATATTCTCTGACACAATGTTCACAAAATAGTCGTCCACAGTCTATACATATTTTTGCTATAAGTGCAAGATTGGATGCCGTTGGTGTTGTGTTCTGCTGTAGTCTTGTCTATAACTCGTTTTCTGCGACGATTTTCCTGTCTTAGTGTTTAGAGATGCATTTCGACACTGGTATGTGTCATCATCAGTCTGAACTGTTCTCAGATGAGAGATATCTAAAATAGTGTACTCATCTGGAGCGCTAAGTAGCCACATTAACATAAATGAAATGAGAGTTTGACAAATTAGAGATGCTGTTGATATAATTCATTGCTGTAATTAACACCCTGTGGCCAGTATTATAGGGATATTAAATGTTTAAACTCAGGAAAACGGACCCTAGACATGATTATTACTTTTCTTTAATACTCAATGCACAAAAGTGCTACGGAGCAAGATTTGTATAGAAATTATACTCACTAACATTGAGAATTAAAATTAGCGCCTGCTGCGTAGAGGTATGCTACACGCAATACATGAATGTCAGAGAAGTGGCCGCGCGACTGTGGAGACGGCGTTGGTTTACTGGAGAGTGGATTGAATAAAACCCGCGATGGATTTCTTACCGATTTGAGAAGTACTGATCAAGATTTCCTAATAAAAGTTGCTGTATACACTCTGTATACTCTTGTCAAATATATAAGACAATAGCTATTTATTTTTACATATGTATTTTGGCCCCTGAAGGGGGAAGGCGGGTTGGGACTACCCTAAGCACTTCAGCCTTGCGGCTCATTGTGCCAACCTCCGGAATGGAATGATTTGCAAGCCCAACGGTCCCTCGACAACAGACCCCACCGCGAGCCCCCACGGAACTCCCCTACATCCAACAGACCTCTACCATGCCACGTGTGCCGCTGCCATGGTACCTCTTATAGAGCCCCCAGGTTGGCAGCACACCAGCCAGCAACTTCAGGACCACAAGCCACGGGGAGGACGGGAGAGGCCCACAGCAGGCGCTGGGGGCGAGGGTATACCGGAAACCGGGAAAGGAAACGGGATGATTATGAGGGGGAGTTTGAAGATGAAATGGAGAGTGTTGGTGGAAACGGGGGGAAACGGGAGGATCCCCGAGAAAAAACCCCAAAGGTCACGGCTTCGTCCACCACGAATGACACGCCCGCCAGGCCCGGGGATTGAACCCGGGACCGCTAGCATGCCAGGCCCACGCGCTAAGCATGAGCCACCGCGACGGCTATTTTTACATAAGTAACAGTAAATCATTGAACCACTCATAACACAGTATTAGACTACAAGCAGCTATTTTTTCAATCAGTAAAAGGGTTTTTAATTATTGTTTCTGTTTTCCTGTAGGAGTAACTTTTCACATCTAGTTTTCAGTAACTATTTCCCTATCTAGTTTTGATAGTGGTTTAGGCTAAAGGCGGATCTTTTACGAAATACTTTGTTTCATATATCCCACTATCGGAATGAAATTCATTAACGTATTGAATTCTGTATTACGTTTTGCTGCTCGTGCTTTAATGGAATAACTTTAAAAACCTCCGTGGCGCTACATCCCTAAAGGGACTTGGTCTACCACCAGGCCGCAGCATCATCTACCATAGGCAGACGGCAGGATTGGGGGGCATGGATTGTCAGCATGCCGACACCCATGACCGTTAAAGGGGGAGCCGCTACTTCTGTTTCCTCAGTTTGCATCACGAGGCTGAAAGCACCCTGTTCCAGACCTCCCTACCTCAGAAAAATCCGAGGAGGTACCGGGGATCGAACCCGGGCCTGCGGATCTGTAAGCCAGCGACGCTAACCACGAGACCACGCAGGCTATCTTTAACGGAATCACTACTTACTTAAAATTGGAGAATCAAAAGTGTCTTTTGGTGAAATTATTTGGGCCTTTAGTGGGTTTATATTGTGATCTGCCTTGTTCTTCTGGTCGAGTGGAAGAAATGCCTGAATGTCTTGACTCTGTCAGACTATAATAAATAAATAAATAAATAAATAAGTTGTGAGAGTAAAGCAAAAGGTTTGAAGGAATAGGCCTAATAATATTAGCGAAAATTTAAGGTCATTTGACTTTCAAACCATGTACATGTAACTTAAATAATTGCAATCTTAATAATTTTAACGACTTTTATTGTTTTACGAGACCGACCAATTAGAGATAGGTTTTCAGGTTTTTTCACGTAAAGGCGAATGCCGTATTGGAATTGACCTACCACCTATTTCAATCCGTTGCCCAAGTATGTAATGTTTGTGATGTCTTACGAAGAGATTTAAGTTGTGCTGAAGTCCCTCCATGTCCTGTTTACAGTCCTGTCTGCACGTGGTACGAAACGGGAGGCTAAGGAGCGTAGTGTACATGGTAAAAACTAAGGTTTGAAATTGTATAACAATTTTATTGCTGAGTTCCCTGAATATCTTAAACATTTTAAGAGGGGGGAAAAAATTGTATAATATTAATAGCACAATTTTAATTTTGTTTATTCTTTCAATGTTTTCAATCCAATTTATTCTATTTTTTGTTGTTGTAAATGCTATTTTAAACCACTGGTTAATGCTGAAAAATTATTTTTATATACATTCTACTCATAAATTTAGAATTTTTCGTTTGTAGTATACTTTGTATTGATATGTAATTATATTTATATTAATCTACTATACCCCTAAACACGAACTTTGCTCATACAGGGGTATGTTTGGTTTTATTTGTTTTTACTTGTATTAAATGTGTAATAATAACAATAATAATAATAAATAGGGGGCGGATTTCTATGACATGTTATATTTCCCCCCTTTGAATTATTTCAGGTTTCCGACTAATTTATACCCAATTCCAAGCATCCTGGTGAAAATGGAACGGCTTTTATTGTGCACATAACTGCATATTTAGGAAATGTTCTACTATTGTAGCATATTTAGGTCAATTTTTGGCATATTTGTGTCCATATTAAAGCAATTTTGAAGTTTCATATTAGGCCTATATTTTGTAAATTTTGCAATATAATGATACTTTTTTTTAGAATTTACAGATATTTAAAATAATTAACACTATATTTTAATAAAATGTATTGTAATGAAACTTAAAAAATATACACAATATGTTAGTGGTAAAGTCATATTTTAAATTTTATTCGTCATATTTAATGTTTTTAGGTCATAAATGCATGCATATATTATATTTTTTAGGTCATAGAAATCCGCCCCTAATAATAAATAATAATAATAATAATAATAATAATAATAATAATAATAATACTTAATCCCTTTAAAAAAATCAACGAAGGTAGTCAGCGAGAAGGAAAAAGGAAGAAATCCCCTATGTAACACCGATCCATGCTATTGCCAGCGCATTTATCTAATTGCACCCAAAGCAGTGCGAAAATGTGTATTTGACAGTAAAGTAAGCTTACTGATGTGTTATTTTGCTGCAAAGCTGAAATCGCTACAATTCCTGGAATAGCTAGTTGGGTGTGTATTTTTGTTTGCATGGCCATGTTGGTGTGTGTGTATCAATGAAGTAATGTTGCGTTTCATAACGCTGACCAATCATGATTATTTGTTGGCTGTAAATTAGTCATTTGAGGCATGAAGTACGCTTTGCTATGTTACGTCCAACATTAAAAATGATAATTTGGCTTGAATATGATGGATAGTGTAAATATAGACGCGCAGTAATCAGATAGCCTATAATGAATGGAACGGAGCACCACGCCTCTGTGACACGGGACAGCGGGATTAGCCCCAGTATTATAGAACACTGCGTACAAATGCAAGCCTAAGTTCATTTATCAGGCTAAGTCTGACAAATCTTACAAATTTCCATGGCGCGATTTGTGGGGAAAATTGTTTTACAAACATAATTCCGTTACTTCGGAGTTGAGGATTATGAGTGGGGCACTAAAAAAATACATTAAGTGCCAGTACTTTATGAGACTGTGTGGGGGACGGGAAAATGTCTGTCCGTCTGTCTGTCTATCCATGTGTCTGTACGCGCGATAACTCAAACACGCTTTATCGGATTTTCATGAAACTTGGTATACGCATTTATAACGTCCATGGGAAGAAGTCTGTTAATATTGGACCAAATCGGTTGAGCGGTATCGGAGTAATGCCCAATTTAGTGCCTACTTTATGGTAATATATTAGAATGAATTTGTCAACTGCCAATCAGTGTTCATGACAACATATTGTTTAACAGTAATCATACACGGCTTTGAAAGTTGCAGTACAGTTAGCTTTGGCAAATAACACTGCCCACATGTTCCTTCATATATGCTTTCTCTGCCCTGCTTAATGAATCCATTTCGAGCTCGGAAATGGATTAAGAAAATAACTGATTTTCTGCATATCATAATTGCAATTATCACTGATTAAACAAAAGCATTCTGTCACTTTGTTACATCAGTTTACAGGATTTTTTACTAAGAACTCTGCTTTTAATTTTTAAAACTTATACTTTAATATGCTTTTCACATAAATTCCAAAAGTATGAACTAAGATACTAATTTAAGGATTTCAAACTGTTTTTACTTACTGATTGAAAATGTCCCCTTTTGTCATTACTGTCACCATTACACTTTCTTATTCACTATCCCCCTCACTGTCACTATCATTGTTGTAGGCGAAACTTTCATTTTTATTGAAGGCAAGCCGCACACGAGGATTAAAATCCGGTATAGGTACTACTTTTTTTACTTCCTCTGCCCTTACTGTAGATAAAGGAATTATTTTGTTCGAAATTCGAAATTGAGTTTTTAACACGTTTTGATGTCCCCTGAATCTAAAAAATACTATTTTTTTGTAACATGTCTTTGTGTGTCTGTGAACAGACTAGCTTCAGAATGAAAAATCGTATGAAAACAGAATTTTGTATTTGAGTTAGATATCTGTTGGGGATATAACACGAAGATTGGCGACGACTTTGTCGTACTTTTAATGCCACTTTTCATTAAATTTAGTTTTTCGCCATTTTCTCGAAACCGGCTCTAACGATTTTTTATAAAATTCTCTGAAGGGTAGTTATAAGCCATTTACTGTTTGTAAAAACTCAGTCATGTTCGGTGTATAATAACGCTTTGTATCAAATTCAAAGAACTGAATATGTTCCCTTTGCTATGCGGTCTCTTATTATATATGAATGTTAAGTGAGAAAGGTGTATTTCGCATGTTAGGATAAAGATTAATCAGGTGGATTAATCAGGTTTTATTTGGGGTGTGTATTCTTCGGGGATGCGATGAAGTAACTGCATCGTCTTCATTTTTACGACCAATTTACATGAAAAGAAAGTAATACGTAATATACTCGTATTATGACTAAGAGGTAATACTTTTTTGGGCAAAAGAAGTTATGTGTTCCACATATTTTTTAAACTTAGAACATCGAAAATTTCCAGAATAATTCATAATAATGAGAAGAATAAACTAAACTAAACACCGTGGCGCTACATACCTGGAGGGACTTGGCCTACCACCCGACCGCTGCGTCATCTACTCATCTACCACAGGCAGATGGCAGGATTGGGGGAGGCACGTGGTCAGCATGCCGACACCCACGGCCGTTAATGGTGGTTTTCATGACCGGAGCCGCTACTTCTTTATCAAGTAGCGCCTCAGTTTGAATCACGAGGCTGAGTGCACCCGTTTCAGATCTCCCTACCTCAGAATAATCCGAGGAGGTACCGGGGATGGAACCCGGGCCGACGGATCTGTAGTTAGCGACGCTAACCACAATACCACTTTTGCGGTCAGTGAGAAGAATAAGCTATTAAAATTTCATTACAAGTTCCTTACATAGGCCTAGAAGTTTTGAAAAAATTTGTAGCGCCCAACTTTTTGTCGCCTTGATGTAATGTTTGGTCTGAATGGATATGTAGAATAAGCGCATAAATGTTCGGAAGTTACTTTGAATTTTATCTTCTCAATCCGCTGGAAACTTGGCGGTTTCCCAGGATGGGACAAGTGTGTCATAAAATATGGCCACGCTCTCGATTTCAGGATACAATATTGTTATGGAAATGGCTACACTAGGACGCCTGCGGATTGTGAACGTCTAGCTTTCATGGAAATGCTTGAGGAGGCGAAAACTTTGTGGATCAATCCCTCATATTGTAAGATCGTGACGACATCCCTTTCCGCACTTGACTGTAAGCCGGAGGGGGCACAACTTCTTCACAGATTTCACTACACGATGTTTATTTTTCAGCCTGGTTACTCGGGCATATCTCTTATGAACAGGATTCTGATGACTAGGTTTTGGATGTTTATGACATGTCATATTTTTATCCTGACCTCCATTCTAGCCGCAAACATAAATTAAACCTTAATTGCACATTTGTTATCCTAATCGGACCAGTTTTATTTTGTATATAAAGTCATATTTCGGACATTTTCACGGTCTTGGTCATATTTCGGTCATATTTGTAATTTAACGTCATATTTATGCTAAGTTATAAATCCGGGCGCTGTAATGACAATGTATCACTACATGTCAAGCATTTGTTGGCCTTCCCTAATGCTCCCTAACACAAAATGTCTTCTTATGATCGCTTTGATTTATAGGCTATAAATCGATTGTCTTCTTTTGTTATTTTCTTTCTCCGCGAAATCCAACAGTTTTATCAGTTATTCCAACACAAACAGCAAATTTCCCAGTTCAAAGAACATCTTTTGTTACAAAATTACAGGATGGCAGTACTAGAGAGGGCCTCAAAAAAGAAAAATTCTCTCAACTTATATCTCACGTTTTATATTTGAACGCTGTGAAGCGGATATTAGGTTTCAATATGAAAGCAGTATTGGGGGTTCATTTCCTTTTAGAGTTATTACTGTTGCATAACAGGCTTTTCAATTCAACTTTTTCCTTTTGCATTTAACTTTCCCTCTCGGCGAGGAACTGCTTCAGTATGAGAATGCTATTCATATGACCAACTATAAAGTAAGCTTTCAAGGGAAACTCCAGACACCACCACATCAGAATTTAATAGTACATGCACCCACTTACGAAGAAACTCGAGTCATCGCTACTGACCAAGTCAACCAACTGGTAATACACCTACAAAATTTCAACCCAATTGGTCAATTATTTTATGATATATAAAATTTAAAACCGTGCTTTATATGAAAACGTAGACTTAAAACAAAATCAAAATGCTCTTTGCGCATATTGGGGGCACGTGGTCAGCATGCCGACACCCACGGCCGTTAATGGTGGTTTCCGCGACCCTATCCACTACTTCTCAATCGAGTAGCTCCTCAGTTTGTATCACGAGGCTGAGTGCACCACGTTCCAATCTTCCCAATTTTAGAAAAATCCGAGGAAGTACCGGGCATACAACCCGGGCCTGCTGATCCGTAGCCAACGACGTTAACCACGAGACTATGCAGGCGGTCACAAAACTATATCATCCTTTTCACTAAGGTCCATGGATCATTTTCGTAACAACTACAACAGCAATAAAAACAAAACTAACAAGTACACAAACTCCCCCCCCCCCCACTGATTTTTGTCAAAACCTCGGCCCTAGTTTCCTTAACTGGGCTATTCATACGCAGGGCCCGGGTTTTGATGACCGTAAAAATACAAAAAAATAATGACCCAAAAACTAAACAAAAAGCCCAAAAATTTGTATGAAAATACTAGTTTATTCATCAGAATTATACCTAATCCACAGTTATGTCGACTCAAATATAGGTTTGTAATTTGTCAATTGCATACGGTTAGATGCAGTTACATTTATTTCAATTTTACGTCATTATTTTGTCATTTTCGTGTAATTTTCTTCCACGTTTAGTCATTTTCATGCATTTACATTGCGCATATTAACTTTTTAAAATAAATAAATAATTCAACATTTTGTAGAATGCACTTTAAAATCAATTTTTTTACTTTTCTTCTCAGATGCTCCAAAGTTTTTAGACCTACAACATCCTTTCTGTATTTAGACTTTTTACAATTATGTATAAATCAGTCTATAACTTTGTATGTACAATAATAATTTTTATAATTAAAATATCAGTTTTTAGGTTATTCTTTATAATTATTAAGTCATTTTCTTTAAAATTTAGGGTAATTTTATAGGTCATTTTTCAAACAGTTTTAGGTCATCAGAATCCGGGCCTTGGTCATTAACCTTGCTATTACTACGAGGCGCGTCTTGGGACAGTTTACAGAAACAAAACACAATTTCATGAAAATATTTATTGCTGTGGGGTTTTTAAGGTTCACTAGATATCCATAGCAATGCACGCGATGAAGGGATCTGCACAGCCATGCATTTACTGCTATTTTCTGATTTAGCTCTCAGATTTTAAAATATGTGTTGTCTAAATTCAAATTGTTGACGAGATAACACAATACACTACATTCTGTATTCCCTCCGTGGTTCAGATCATCGATTGGTATTTAATTCTTCATGCAATATTCATGGGAATATTCAACTTTTATTGAAGAATATAAATCAGTTTTAAAACAGAGGTTTGACTCCCGGGAACCGCGATCGCACCACTACACATTGTGGTGTTGTCGGTTCTCCATATGAGCCATGGAGGCCCTCGGGATTTCAGGGGTTGAGGTTTCCGGATTTTTTTTTACATTCAGCATAATTTCTGAACATCTGTAAGCGTTCCGTGACAGTAGTGAGGTATACATAAGTCACTGCCTAGATTTATTTATTTATTCAATCTCCAAGTACAAGAACCCTATTTTACCTAGGTATGCTAGGGCTGTAGTTTCAGAATAAGTATGTTATAATTATGACATGCAGAAAATTTTAAAATGTGGCAGTAAACAATAAACAAAAGTGAACATAAACACAAAACATTACAAAGTTACAGTAAAAAAAAAAGTTCATAGAAATTGATGTGAGAATTGATCACGGCGTTTTAAAAACTTTGTTGACAAATATTTTAAATTTTGTGAAAAAGCATTGGTTTTTAAAAAAGTCAAATCATTGGATAACCCAAAACCTTATTACACTTAGTTAAATGTTTATTTAGCATGTGGCGCTTGTAACCATGAAATGGGCAATCTAGAACAAGATGTTCGACAGTTTGTTCATCATGTCCACATGGACAAAAATATCCATAAATAGAGGGTATGTGAAATCTTTGAAAGCAAGATTTAAAATTACCATGTCCCGTCATAAGCTGACATAAGAGATGGGACACTTGATATGTTCAACATGCCTAGATTAGATTATAGAGAAAATAGGATGCATATTTATCACTTTTGTAGGATGTGATAAAGCAAATTTTGATAAAGATTGAATGACTCAGGTCTGATTGGCTGATTTCAGACTCATTCTTATATAGCCTATAGATATGCATTCATGAGCCACAAAATGTCTCTGTTGGACATTACATGAAAATATTATAGGAGAACAATTCATCTGGGCCATGGGTTCGAATCCCAGTGTCAGAGGATTTTTTCTCCTATAATATTATTTTCTATTGTCCAACAGAGACAAAAATGCTGTGGTTCATGAATATAAATCTCCATCTTAAATGTTAGGCCCACTGTACAATAACAGCGGAAGTCCGGTCACAAGCTGTATGCCTCACAATACTGCATATGACATAAATTGTTTTTAAGTTATCAGCCATAGGAGAAAGGTTCCATCTGGTGCTGGTGAGCGAACTCTGGACAGCGCAGTTAGTAAAGCATGGGTACGGAAAACCGAAGGTCATGGTTCGAATCGCAATATCTCATTCGTATAAGTTGTCGGTCCAAATCGAAAGAAAGACATAATAGCTCATTTTTGGCATTTTTATGATATGTTAAAAATAATGTTAAAGAACAAAGTTTCAGATATAACATGATGTTAGTCTTATGCTTGCCTGGTAAAAATCTCCAAAAATATTGTTACAAACGGCGGATTTTGTTCTCAAACCTGAATACTTACCTTATTTAATAAGCATTACGTTATTTTGTATAAACATTCTTTAACAGAACTCTCTCCTACGTCAAGTTTCGTTTTACGGGATGAGCCCGCTAAGGTAAAAAGAAAAAAATTGGTGCGGTTATAGAAATTGTAGAAGATATCCCCAGATGTGACTGTCGACCTCGTACCTTTCCTCCAAATTAATAAGTGAAGGGCTCAGAGCCATAGTGGGCCATCTCCACTAGCAGCAAAAGTGAGGTAGTGACACTTTGTGGTAGTGTTTTGAATTGTGCATCAAATATTTAATAATGTGGTCCATGTCCAGGGGCCTCTCATTATGTATTATTGCGCAGGTATTGCAAAACTTTATTAGAAGTAATTGAACTATGGTTTTCATTGAACTTTACTTCTTGGTTTCTCCTTTTTCTTTAATGGCACATGGCCCACTATGGCTCTGAACACTTCAATCCATTTCCTTTTAACCATTATTCCTACTATTACCATTATCGTGTACCTTCCAATCATTTACAACATTGAAAATAACATAAATAACTATTTCTTCTTCTTTATCGTAGTTTCACCTCTCCCTTTTAGGATTTAAGCGACCCAAGCCACCCGGGCCTTACAGGGCCGCGACCTGTCGGGAGAGGGATTATCTTTGGATCACATACATACTTTTTTGACCAGACAAGGACATGGAGGGCCTCCCCGGATGAGTGATCAGCCCAATGCCGGGGCCACCTCCGAGACAACACGAACACACAGGACGAGACACACCATTCACACACACACACTCACTCCAAACAAGGCGAGGATGGGATGAAGATGATAATGACGGCCAGATGATATCTGGGGACCACAAGGGCCTAAAGTTACCCGACATTTGTCTCAAAGGTGAGGAAAAACCCCAGAAAAAACCCCACCTAGGTAACTTGTCCCGACCAGGAATCGAACCCGGGCCCGCTGCGTGAGAGGATTGGACGCATCCCCTGAGCCACATCGGTGGACATAAATAACTATTTCATCAATAAAAATGTGGAAAACGAGGTATTTTCTATAAGCTTATGCGTAAGTTCACGTCTTAGGTTTATATTTTGTTTTCATTCAAACGGTATCTATCCTCGCTTCATTTATAGTAAAAGGTCGTGTATACTGCGCCTCAAACTCGTGATATTGAATCGTGAAATGTTAGTAGAGGCCTATGGAAATGCAAACATTGCGTACCTGGATAGTCCATATTGATGAGGACGTGTTAGCCAGGATATTGCTGTTCTCTCCTCTTTGAAAGAACAAGTGCAAATACACAGCCTGCCGGTCTTCTGGACATGATGCATCTAGTGTTGAGTCCCAAATACTGTAAACCGGTGTTGTTTTGTAATTTCCTGAATTGTTTTGTTGTTCTTGATATAGCTTTCCTTATTATATTGTTGAATAATATTTTATAATTAGAGATACCTAGTTTTCGCGAATTGTTGTTATTACTATTGATTAAGCAATAATCTTGTGTTTCAAACATTCCTACGTGGAATTATTGTCGGTTTTTAACCGCGAAAAAACGCGAAATTTTGTGTTTATGCGTTTTTTGCGCGAAATTCCTCTTTTTTAAACTATTTTTTTACTTTCAAGGGAAATCTCGGGTTTCAGAAAAAATACTTAAACATGTAGGCCTTTGTTCTGAATATAAAAGCATTTTTATCCCGGTGAATAATGTAGATGCTGAGAGAGCTTTCTCAGGATATTCAGACATTCTAACCGATAAGATGTGGAGACTGCTTTAAGTTTGTACTTTGGGGATGGGTGCAATTTAAAATAAAATAGGCCTATAGAAATACTCTTAACTTTATTTTTATGGGCATTGGTGCACATTTTTCATTCAGGTTTTCTTGATCATGCTCATGTGCAGAAATATACAATCATTTGCACCACAAAGGCTAAAAATGTACGGTATTTAGTTTTTATGCGAAATAACACCGAAATTTAGTTTTTTTTTTGTGCGAAATAACACCGTAATTGACCCGATTTTTATACCGAAATTTAACATTTTTATTCACCGCAAAATAGCATCTCTATTTATAATATATTTCCTGGATTCGTAACGTGTAATTTTGCGTAGGATATGGGGAAGTTGTCCTCCGTTGAACCAGTGAGTCTTCAAAACTCATCAATTAGTAGATTTTTTAAAACACAAACAAAATTTTCTTCATATAGGCCTAACCCTTTTTTTTCTTGTGTTTTTTTTTCATCCCGCTGCAAACTTAATGTATACTTGTAGGAAAGAACAGATTTTAGAGCTTTAAATTATAAACATATAAAACATATACACAAACATTTAACAAACTTAACTTTTTAGATTACTTTATATTATAAAGTAATCTAAAAATTTAAGTTTTATTACTTTATATGTTTGTTTACATTATATGTTTACGTACTTCATATGTTTTTACTTTCATTATACAAAAAGCCTTTAGCTACCAAAAACGGAAAATAAAATTCATTAATATAATAAGCCTGCATCAGAACCAGGAAAAAATCGTTAAATTATTTAAATTTTTAAAATTTCCTCGTAAACTCTAAGAAACCATGTTACATATAGATTAAAACTACTTATAATTCCCATTAACTTCTAAAAAATCATGTTAAATATATGTTAAAATCGGACTTCTTGGCGCTATACCCATTGTGGGCCCAGGCCTAGCATCCTACTGCTGCATCGTCTACCATAGGTTGCTGGCAGTCTCAGAAAATCTGAGGAGGCACCGGGAATGACCCCAGAACTTAGTTCATTGGGTGGGTTAAAAAAAATTGAAGGTACAAAGAACTATGCTAAAGTTATGGGATGATTAATTTTAAATAGTAAAGAGGTATGGTTTTTATATACGTTTTTCACCCTTGACAGAGTATATAACTCCTTCTCCTGTAGAAAGGGGGTTCAGAAGAATTCTGCTTCCGAGACTAGATCTCCTAGAATGCAATTCTGTAGCAGCTTTCTTGCAGACCTAGATCGAAGTTATTGCTTTATGAATGCGTCCGAAGTTTCTTGTAAAGTCTGAGTTACTTGAACAACTATGCTCCTCAAAGTCCGGAATTTACAATCACAGTATACTTCTGTTCTGTTAAGCGCTGAACATCTCTTCTAACGCCGACTTATATCTCAGGAATTTCACAGAAGGAATATAAAAAAAAAAATTCTTCGTTAAGGAGTGGGTTTATGATAGGTAGTTGACGAGTGCCCCCAATCCTGCCATCTGCCTACGGGAGATGACGCAGCGGTCGGGTGGTAGGCCAAGTCCCTCCAGGGATGTAGCGCCACGGAGTTTAGTTTAGTTTAGTTGACGAGTGCAGGAGCGAATTTATCTGATGAATCTCGTCAACTCGAGTTGGATTTATTAAGACTATTCCATGAATAAAAATGTAACGGATTATACAAATAATAATTACTTCCGTGATTTGTTCTTTTAAAACAAAACTAATAGCTGCGGGATCACGGCCTACTTTGAATCAACTATCCATGAATCGATTCGAGTTACCATGTTGTAACCAGGGCTACCAGTGGTAGCCTACATATAATTCATAGTTAACTTAATTCAGGTAAGCTAACATCAGAACAGAATAAAAGCACACGAACTGGCTTGCACCAAATCGAAATTTTGTTTTTAATCAATGTGTATTTATATTATTTCAATTTCGAAACAAGTTATGTTGTATAAAATAATCTGTTTTCGTGCCGCTTAGAGGCAGAATCATTGCACATTGATGCTTAAGTGTCCAGTAACGAGCCGAAGTTTTATCACGTAAAATCCCTTCCTCATATTAATAGCAAGCATTTTATAAGATAAACGATCGTGATTGGTCTATATCCGCGGAATTGCTAAACGTTATTGGTCAGTATCAAACAGTATGAGTGGAATAGTCGGTCATAACTTCGTTGCATATTTTCTCTTGGTTAGTTAGTAAAGCGGCCCCCTCCCCGTCGTAGTTTCAGGACATGGTAAAGATCTCATACTTTGCGTTTTTAAGCGACAGTACAGAGTGGACCAAAAGTCGCGATCGGATAATGATTATATTGTAATAACTCATTTTTCGAAACTGAAAACTAATTAAAAACTATTCATAGGCTGAAAGGAATATTTACCCCCTTCATATACGTTTCGTAGGATTAGTTTGAAGATTTTCCGATAGACCAAGGACATTGTTATGTTTTAGTGACAAGCCAGAGTTTTCTTGCGCGCGGGTTTATTAGGCAATTGTTGTCGATGTGAAACGCTGTGTTATGTTTGTGTTGTAAGCGATGGCGGATACAAGCAAATACACGATTGAGGAACGTCTCATTGTTAATTTGTGGGTTCATGAAAAAGAGTAAACGTACGAAGAAATCAGAGATAACTTCTTTCTTCGTTTCAATAAAGCAGCTCCCACTGAAGTCAAACTGCGAAAACTGGAAAAGAAGACTGTCTCAAAAGGCTCTGTATTGAATGCAAACGCAGCGGAAGACCTACAAAATATTGCGATGATGTCAGTAATCGTCTGAGTGAATTATTGGTTCACCGATGAAATCAACAAGGAAGCGAACGGAAGAAATGCAGATCCCAAGAACTTCGTTGTGCGACAACTGGTTCTGGTCCTCCTTAGAAGAAAATCTTGGGTTGGAATGATTCGGATGGATTCTGTTGAAAAACTTAAAAGAGAGATCATCCGTATCTTCAGAACGATCACTCCCGAAATGCTGAGGCGGGCAAGCAGATGGACATGGCGGCGCATTCAACCGTGCACGAAAAACGATGGTGCACATACCGAAACTTTGGACGTTTAACAATGACGCTGACAGGTCCAGGAAACTTTATTTTACCAGATTTCCATCCCTTAATACTTGCTACTTCAACAAATAAAGTTTTTACGTCAATTGTGGCATTTTATTATTTCATAAACTAACATACAAAATATCCGATCGTGACTTTTGGTCCACCCTATAGATCTCCTATTAAAGGCCAGTCCTGTACTTCCGTTCCAAAGAGACTTATGTCAGTTTTGAGACAAAAAAATCACTCTGCTGCATATTTTACTTCCGTGCAGAAGAATTTCCCACCTCCTGTCTTAAAGAATACAGAACCAATGTAGGCTATTACAATTCTTTATTCTTGCATTATTTTTTCAGAAGAAGGAAATATCTTAATTTAACGAATATTGTTGCCGTGGATCGTAACTTGACATTCCCGCACGCAATCTGGTTGCTGTGAAAAAAATATATATATATATATATATCCGTGCGGTAAAAATTACAAAAAGCACAAGTGCCGTAAGTAAAATCATCATAATACAAGCCTTTATGGAACCAAGGCTCCTTAGTTTGTGGAAACTTTAACAGGACAAATATTCAATCCCCATAACAACCAACACATGCGAATCACTTTCTGAAATATAACATCAATCTTCAATAATGTATATACATAATATTTTCATCTATTATCTCAATTAATATAATTAAAATGATATAAATAATGATCGTGCAAAAAATAGCATGCAATACTCGTGCCGTAAGCGCATAACGAAACTCGGAAATTGAAAAAACTCTGCGCAAGCGCCTCGTTTATTCAGACTCTTTCCTCGATCCGTATCCAGCGCTTACGGCACTTGTATCGCAATATACTTTAACCCCATTGTTTCTGTTGGCTCTGATATGAACTAGGGACATTCAGGTTTCGCTTGTTTTGGAAGAAGGAAAAAGTGCTAAAAACACAATGCTTGAAATTTCAATTACAAAGAGAGTGCAGTTTAATGTTAACTTCGTTTCAGGTTGTATAATTAATTGTACTCGAATATAAAATGGCTGCTTTTCGCGGAATTTGAGGATATTTACCTGTTAAAATAAACAAATGAACATCCAGTACAAAACTGAGTATTTCCACGAATACATCATTTTATCGCTAGTTTATTGCATTTACATTGCAAAGTGACATAGACATTATTAGTGACAAACCATTTATAACCCTTGCACTTTTTTTCCGGTCTGTGAAGTTCAGTATCCCGAAAGATAGATGTGTCGTCAGAGGTCTCCTGTTCGGGGCAGGTACACCAAAAATATTCTTGAAAATTTTGCACTGCAATTCAATTTCCATGATATCAGGGAAATTGTCATACGGATACTAAGAGACTCTCTGCAGATACTCCATGTCCACCTTTACCTGAAGCAGAACTATACTTTTTTTTTACAATCCTTGCAATGTTGAATTGTTAAACTTTAAGGTTAATTGTAAATATTCTTTCATGATTTATGTTGTATTCTGGATCCTTAGTGGTCATCCTCATGGGAGGTCGAATGATTTATTTACTTTCGTAATAAATATTATTATTATTATTATTATTATTATTATTATTATTATTATTATTATTATTATTTTGTATTTTTATAATTACCGGTTGGTCTTTAATGGGATAGGACAGCAAGTTTACAAAGTACCCTACGATCTCAAAATAAGTCATTAGGCCTATAAAATAAGAAAGCGGGTCTTGGCTTTGAAAAGTCTAAAGACATGGAGAAGGCAATTCAAAGGCAGCGACCGAACAGCAAAAGTGTAAATTTATTTATTTATTTCAAATTGAGTCTGTTAAGTTACCGGTACTTTTTATATGTCTGTTCCATTCGTAAGACTCCTATTTGCTTTGACCAGTAACGTTTAGTAAGGCATCGTTTAGTGACCAATCGTGGTCAGTTATCTTATGTTATGCTTGCTAGGAACTAAGGATGGGATTGTATCTGATAAAATATAAGCTCATTACGGGAAAATAGGTATTAAAATGCAGTGATTAATACGTCGCATGCTGCCAGTGAACAGAAAGAAAAACATGTTATTTTATACAACTTTACTTGCTTGGAAATTGAAGTAATTTTAATGTGTATGGGTCCAAGCTATTCTATTGAAAATTTTCTTGTTTATTCCAAGCTCAGAGCCCACTGATGGTTTTACTCAATGACTGCTTATATTTATATAAACATTTATCTGTGAAATTTCTAAAAGGCGCTTAAGGTGTAATTAAAAAATCCATGCACTGTTTGGATGACGTAGTTGGGGTAAATTGTATAAGCACATAGATATAATGCAGCTACAACAATGACATAAACAAGTGAAATTGATGAGATCACGGAATTGGCGTAAGAAAGTTTACAGAAGGCTTTGTTTATATCCAAAGCCGTCTCCGTTCTAAGTATTTCCTGATGTCTTAATACAGGAAATTAAAATGCAATGCAAATGTACGATCACCAGTTTTGCGACACTTTCCGTGCTCCATTAGCTGGGGAAATGGAAGACTGCTACATCATTTCGAAACGTTATTTGCTGCTTTAAGCTTCTCGTTTCCATTGATCTCACTGGCTCGTCTTCTTCAGAACAAATGGATACGGAGAGAAACTTCCGCCTTGAAACTTATTGATCTTTCCTAAAGCACTTTCTTGTAAGTTATTTCGTGTGTCCCCCCTTTTTACCCGATGTCACATGGTGTACTGTTGTTTTTCTTCTCGCAAACTTTATCTTTTATTTTATATCTAATAACTCCTCTCACTTTCTGTTTCTTTGACCTCTCTATTTTTTTTTGTTTGCCCCACGTCTCCAACTTCCATTAGCTGGACTCGAAGCGTACAACTGTCCTTAAACAAATGTTCGGTTGTGATTTCTGATAATGTTTTTGACAGTTGAAGCGAATAATGTGTGTGAGTGAAAACTTAAATAAAATAGAATCGTAAGACTTGAGGCTTTCTTGGCGTTGATTACTAGGGCCCGGATTTGTATGTAAAAAAAAATTTTTTTTCCTGATGCGTACATTCCTAAAACAAAGTTTTATATCCAAATCGAGGTCCGGCATACGCAAATTCCAAATTTTATTTCACATAAAAACACATATTTTACAAAAAAAAGTTATGTGAATAAATATTTTCGATATTTTCTCCATAAATACATATTTTAGTACTTTTCCGGATTTTTTATGTAATTTTTTTTCCCTGATCCTCATATCAAGGTCCGAAAACAGCAAATTCTAAATTTTATTTTACATAAAAATACATGTTTTACAAAAAAAGTTATATGAATAAATATTTTCGATATTTTCTCCATAAATAAATATTTTAGTACTTTTCCGGATTTTTTATGTAATTTTTTTCCCTGATGCTCATATCAAGGTCCGAAAACAGCAAATTCTAAATTTTATTTTACATAAAAATACATGTTTTACAAAAAAAGTTATATGAATAAATATTTTCGATATTTTCTCCATAAATACATATTTTAGTACTTTTCCGGATTTTTTATGCAATTTTTTTCCCTGATGCTCATATCAAGATCCGAAAACAGCAAATTCTAAATTTTATTTTACATAAAAATACATGTTTTACAAAAAAAGTTATATGAATAAATATTTTCGATATTTTCTCCATAAATAAATATTTTAGTACTTTTCCTCATTCTCTTTTAATATTTTACAACAATTTGTATCTCGAATGAATTCAACACAAATGCTTCACTTGCATTGAGGTGAGAGTGATTCACTTGCACTTGCTTATCGAGGAAGAACAGAACCCAATCTCAACATTGCGTAGTTCAGTTAAAGAAATACAATATGTTGAAAGGCAACTTAACACCATCTCAGGTTCGAAAATAGAAGTTCTAAGAACAAAATTTAAAGGTATGTTTGAGAAAAATGGTGGCTACCAAACCCTCTGCAAAGTCGCTCAAGTTTTGGAAGGCCAAAACATAAGTGAACTTGATCGTGTGTGTGTTAGTGATATACAGTACACCTCTTCAACCATGCAAGGTTAACATTGTGTGATGTAGAACGTTCCTTTTCTGAATGTAAGGCATTATTCTCGGATAATAGGCAAGGATTTGTGATCCATAATCTGGAGATGACATTTGTTGCGCACTGCAACTCCAGTCAGCATTTTACATCTGATGTTTAGCTGCAATTGGTCAGTTTCAATACACATTCTGGTGTTTTTGTTTCTTTTTCAGAAAAATATATATTTTTTTTTTAGTTTTAGCACATATTTTTAAAATTTTAGCACATATTTTAAACATTTTTAGTACATAAAAAATAAATATTTTTAAGTTTTTTAGCACATAAAAATCCGGGCCCTATTGATTACTAATGATGGTTTCACGGGCTATAAGCAGAGTAAAAGGATATATTGCATCCAAGCTTTCGGTCGCTGACATCTCTGCGTCCTTCCTCAGGGAAATGAGTGTAGAAAAAGGGAAGAGAGAGCTTATATATGTTTTTGAGTGACATATACTACAAACCAGCAGCTTAGCCCTATGGATGTTAGCTGATACCAGTATTCTTCCCAGCCACCAGCATTGATTTCTTAGAAATTCCAGAAACGAAACGTTCATGAGGGGTGGAAAATAGGATCACTGAGGCTGAAATCATCCCTTATGTGTGCAAAAACATACTGTGAGTTGGTTTATTAATATTATTATTATTAATTAATTATTATTATTATTTGAAGTTTGTTACTTCAACATGTACAGTACATAATGTGCAGTTACCACACCATAAGGAGCAACTGTTTTAGTTTTGCGTTAGCTACATATGTGATGAATTTACTTGTTATTTTCTTCCCTGTTCCCACCATCTACGAGTTTTCTGACACCTGACTAGGCTCAAAGTGTGCCATGATCCGTGATAAACCAGTCCGAATTGTAATTCTTTTAAAGTGCGGGTGTCAAGTAGCTATGGTTACAATTCAACGGAAGTCAGTAAGTTGGGTAACAAAATTAGCTTTTTTTCCCCCTGATTAATTATTTTCCATTACTTCGTATGTCCGTTCCTTGAATTATCCTGGAGATTTCATAGTTTTCTGCATGCAGTCTTTCTAAAGTGTGGTAAATCATAACCCTTCTTACCGTTCAATATAACAATAACCCTCATGTAGCAATACTATCTTCTAATAAGTAAACTCCGTGGCGCTACATCACTGAAGGGACAAGGTCTACCACCCCACCGCTGCATCATTTACCATAGGCAGATTGCAGGATAGGGGGCATGTGGTCAGCATGCCGACACCCACGGCCGTTAATGGTGGTTTCCATGACCGGAGCCGCTACTTCTCTATCAAGCAACTCCTCAATTTGAATCACGAGGCTGAGTGCACCCCGTTCCAGACCTCCCTAACTCAGAAAAATCCGTGGAGGTACCGGGCCGACAGATCTGTAGTCAGCGACACTAACCCCAAGACCACGCTGACGGTCATACTATCTGCTAGGGCCTGCAAATATCATTCTACAGAAGTTTCATCGTAGAACAAATTGGAGAGCAGTATCTCCGGTCTCCCTCTTCCCCCCCTCTCCAAAGTTAATTATTTCCACACTCCTGCTTCGTGTGAAATCCAAATGAAATGCAGATTACACATGGTGAAATTTTATTCGCACGGGAATTCGCATATACTCGTGATCGGTAGATCGTATTAATTGGCTAACGATTTAAAATGTTCTGACTACATATTGAACATCCCCAATCTATATAGTTCACTACGTCAGCCTTCAAGTTTTTCTATCAGATTGATGCTTCGTTATTTGGGGTTCTTTACAAGATGCAGTGTGCAATTTGTAGGGAAATGGGGAGATTTCCCCCCACTGGCTTTGACCATCCCAACCTCTGGATACGGATGACATAGCCTACCCTATACTAGGGATAATTGAAGCGTTTACTTTTAAAAGGGCCTAAGTGCCAAAATCATGATTTTTCAGCTGTTAATTTTAAATTAATCTATGTACCCAGACCAGTGCATTTCAGAAGGGTCCAAGGTCCAGGGAAAGCCACATAAGTAGCAATAAATTCCAAGATATGGCGGTCTCTACAAACCGAAAGATCGCGGGTTCGTTTCCCGATGAGGTCGTTGGAGAAGCCTTCTGGTGGCACTATGGCCCTGGGGTCGACTCAGCAGGCTAACAGAAATGTGTACCAGGAGCAATCCTGGGGTAAATTCGGCCGGTGCGTAAGACTGACAACCTTACCACCTTCACGAATTTCTAAAATCTGAGAGCCTCAACCTCCTGGAACCCTCTGGGTCTCCATGACCTGCGTAGGGAACACTTTACTTTACTTTTTACCTTGGGTGTCTGGATCCGAAAATATGATATTATGAAAGTAAGCCTATTAGTTAGAAAAATAAATGTTCGGTGACACTCAGTAAAGAAAGATGTCTGTACTTTATGGTGAATCAGTTTAGAACACCCCCCCCCCCATAAACTACTTTCTAAGTATGTGCTTTCAAAATTAATTAGAACTAGTTGAAACTGACCAAATCACTCATGAAATGGGAAGAAACGTAGTAGGAACTAGTCCACAAACGAACTGCACGAGTGGAGGAAGAAGGAATAGTAAACACGAGTAGGAATGGCATTACAAAATTGTAAATGGAACAAGTGTTTGCACTTTGCATATACAAAGGTACATGAGTTTGTTTAATTGTTAGAGCACGCCCCCCCCCCTTTGTGTGGGTGGCAGCTAATCCTGGCACGCGCCTCCTTCAGGGCTGTCCAAAACTTTTACAAGCTAGGCAGCGTTCATTAGAAATAGGATTTTTAATGTTGTTTCATTGAGAAAACATACTTAAAGATGTATTGACAAAATAATGATTGAATATGTCAAAGTACGTATTTAAAATCATAAAAAATGTGTAATATTACACATTTTTATTTTTTCTTAACTATTACTGCTGCTACGACGACAACAACAACAACAACTACTACTACTACTACTACTACTACTACTACTACTACTACTACTACTACTACTACTACTACTACTACTACTACTACAACAACGACTAATAATAATAATAATAATAATAATAATAACATTAACATTGCAGATATAAACCCCAATTACAATGCTCATGACAATAATATAAATTACTTTATACAATATAGTAAAATCAGGTAAACTGATATAACACAGTGCCAGAATGCTTTTGTTTAATCTATCTATATTAATAAAAGGAAGTGTCTGTCCTCCGTCTGTCTGTCTGTCTGTCTGTCTGTCCGTCCGCGATGCCCAGCGAGATCTACTCAACGCAGAGATCTGAAATTTTATACATAGGCGGACTAAAGGGTCGGAATGTGCACCTCGAAGCCGGAATTTTAATTTTAGCTTTCCTTCGAGAGTTATGAGTGAAAAACGGGCAGAAAACGTGTATTTTTTGCGTTTTCGAAGCATCAGATTTCAGTAATACATTTCAATGTCAAATCAATTGCAGTTGACTTTGGCTATTTTTGTCATACCGTGGTAATAAAAGCATCGCGATCGCTTGAATGTTGTAAGCCCACTCTGGTCGATTCATTTGTTTAGAATGTCAAGGCCCATTTCACAAAATGCACTGGGAAAGAACTCCTCTTAATGTACGAAGGCATAATTATTTCATAGTAATATACTTTCTATGTGTAACAGTATTCATGTATTACTCATTTCAACAAACATATTCACGAGAGAGAAATCTATGCGCAAAAAAAAAAAAAAATAAATAAAAAAAATAATAATAATAATAAATAAATAAACAGTAATTGATTAGTGTATTTTTTTTAGTATTCTTGGTTCTTGTTGTGTTGATGGTACAAATACTTCAAATGCTGATAGGTAGGCCAATTTCCTATGACTTTTGCGAACACCGTAAAAAAATTAACATTTAAAAACAGCGTAATGAATTTTAACATCTTCAATTTCTATCAAACTGACTCTCTTTAATATGCAAATATTTTAAACTTATTTTACGAGAGAGGAATCTATGCAGAAAACCAAGTCAAATTGATACGTGTGTTCTTGGTTCTCGTTATGCTGATGGTACAATTACTTCAAATGATGATAGATAGGCCAATTTCCTACGATATTTGCTTCTTCTCTCTTTTTGTCGGAGTTTTACCTCTCCCTTTTTAGGATTTAAGCGACCCAAGCCGCCCGGGCCTTACAGGGCCGCGACCTGTCGGGAGAGGGATTGTCTTTGGATCACATACATACTTTTTTGACCAGACAAGGACATGGAGGGCCTCCCCGGATTGAGGGATCGGCCCAATGCCGGGGCCACCTCCGAGACAACACGAACACATAGGACGAGACACACCATTCACACACTCACTCAGAACAAGACGAGGATGGGGATGAAGATTATAATGACGGCCAGATGATATCCGGGGACCACAAGGGCCTAAAGTTACCTGACATTTGTCTCATAGGTGAGGGAAAACCCCGGAAGAAACCTCACCTAGGTAACTTGTCCCGACCAGGAATCGAACCCGGGCCCGCTGCGTAGTGAG
This sequence comes from Ectobius pallidus, assembly GCA_964059195.1. Lineage (NCBI taxonomy): Eukaryota > Metazoa > Arthropoda > Insecta > Blattodea > Ectobiidae > Ectobius > Ectobius pallidus. Next base: position 152,612,656 of record CAXKWD010000008.1, read on the forward strand.
AGGATTGAACGCATCTCCTGAGCCACAGCGGTGGACTACGATATTTGCGACCACCGTAAAAAAATTAACATTTAAAAAAGCGTAATGAATGTTAACATTTGCAATTTCTATCAAACGGACTCTATTTAATAATCGTATGCAAATATTTTTAACTCTTCCTTGTCACGGACACCAGAGATGGTAACAATGGAGTGGCATAAAGATTTTATAGCGCTAGTGCGGTAATGAGCAACTTTTATTTCGTATGTATGTTTTGGAAGTTCTGTTTTTAATTCAAGCTGTCTAAAAAATATATATTAATAAAAGGAAGTGTCTGTCCTCCGTCTGTCTGTCTGTCTGTCTGTCCGCGATGCCCAGCGAAATCTACTGAACGCAGAGATCTGAAATTTTAAACATAGATGGACTAAAGGGTCGGAATGTGCACCTCGAAGCCGGAATTTTAATTTTCGCTTTCGTTCGTGAGTTATGAGTGAAAAACGGGCAGAAAACGTGTATTTATTGAGTTTTCGAAGCATGAGTTTTCAGTAATACAAATCAATTACACTAGGCTTTGGCTATTTTTGTCATTCCTTCGACGTAAAAGCATCGCGATCTCTTGAATGTTGTAGCTCACGCTGGTCGATTCATTTGTTTTTAATGTCAAGGCACGCGAACATAATATTAAATTTTCAACCTACACCGAAGAGGATTATTATTATTATTATAATAGGGATAATCAATATTAGCCTAAATATGGTCAAACGTTGTTCGATTTGGACGAAACTCACTATACAGGGGTTTTCTGGGCCAAGGAACTGGAATCTGAGGTCGCTTTTACCAGGTGACGCTATCTAATCGTGATATATAGTTCACATGATTTAGGTGTTAATATAATGATTTAACTATTATGCTCTTAATTTTTAATTTTTGAAATAATTATCGCGGGCGAAGCCGCGGGCACATGCTAGTATACAATAAAGAATACAGAGTACATAAACAAATGAAATTTCAGTTGTATGAATGGTCTTTCGAATGAAATGAGAAATGGCTTGAAGTCTGGCAATATATCTTGAGAACGTCTTGTTGCGGGAGTCTAAAATTAGCTAACAGAACACACACTCGTGAGCGAGAAGTGATTCCAGCGTCCACTAGAAGTGAACAGAAAATGTTCGGCCTAATAAAGCTGTCATGACAACTAATGAATGGCCTAGTGTGTCTGTCCATTCAGTGGTAGCTTTATCTATATAAAGAGGTGAAGGAAAGTGTCATCTAGAAAGAAAACTTCCAACAACAGCCACTGTCTTTCTTATACTCAAACTGACAGCTTAAAAAGGAATAGAAACAAAATACACGATACGAGAAAAGGAGTGGTTTGTACGTATCTTAACAATAGCATTCCGTCAATCTATACAAATGAAGAGAATCAAGTCGGAATTAAGCTCCAGATCGATTCACTAAGGAGGGTTTACGGAAGGACAAAGGTATAAGTTTGATAATCATAAAGCCGCATATGAACCCTGTAAAACAATATGTTGTCATGATAAGTAATTTGCATTTGATAAATTCTTTATAATATATTACCATAAAATAGTCACTACAGGGTGTCTCAAAAAACTGTACCAACACTTTGAATGAGTATAAAACCATCATTTATGAACATAGAGACAAGTTTAAAGGCTTGAATTACAAATGTACAGATTAGAGATTACACTACCATCGAGATATAAGAGCTCACCTCCATGCAGCTTATTTAAACTAATGGATTGGACGAAGGGTAGCATTGAATATCCTGCGCGTTCCCCAGACCTCACGCCAATGGACTTCTTTTTATGGGGATACCTCAAGGACAGAGTTTATTGCACAAACCGAAGAACAATTGATGCATTAAAATTGGAAATTGAAAGACAATGTCGGGAAATTGCAAATGAACTGTGTCATGACGTTTGCGCTGTCAGCTTTGTATGAACAATGACGGTTATCAATTTGAACATTTGCGAACATGATTCTTTCATTACATGTTTCTTCTGTAATTCAAGCCTTTAAACTTGTCTCTATGTTCATAAATAATGTTTTTATACTCATTCAAAGTGTTAGTACATTTTTTTTAGACACCCTTTATATTGAGCATTACTCCTGTACCGGTCAACCGATTTGGTCCAATATAAATAGGCTTCTTCCCATGGACGTTGTAAATGCGTATACCAAGTTTCATGAAAGAGAAAGAGGAGAGAGGAGAGAGAAATAAAAGGAAAGAAAGAAAAAAGAGATTCGTTCTAGTAATAGCAGGGAACCTCGAAACACGAATATTTGGGGGGGGGGGATTTTCTCGTTTTTCCGATGTAATAATAGGCCTGAATACACCTCCATGAAATTAAATATTTTGAGAGTATGGTTAAGTAGTGGAGATAAACATAGTCCTCCATATTTCTACTTCTGTCAAAATATCCGCAACAGTTTGGAATGTGAATAGGCGTGGGGGTGTCTTAAACTGGAAAGTGAAACACACATTGGAATGTTTCTGATTGAAACACATGTCTGCTCAGGTGTTTACGAAGTTAGTCACTGGTCTTCGCTACATCTAGTAAAATAGGGAAAAGGTAATCTGCGCCACTTTTACCTTTTCCCCAACCTACACGATGTAAACTGCGCCACCGACATTTAAATGGCATCATCGTCAAACTAACGCACTAACATTTTCCTTCCCACTTCAGACTTAGGACTGACTGAAATTGCGACCACTAGAAGATAATGTACACAATGATTCTGAGACTGTAAAACACAAGTGAATGATTCGTTAGTGAGATTGCGTTTTATGTGCTTCGCTAGAGAAAAGTTGTTACCAACCTAAAGATAGAGCAGATAATGCACTCATTACCAACATAAATAGATAGGTACCAACCTACAGACAAGTACGCTCCCATCACCTCATGTGCAAAAAATTGTTTCTGAATAGAAATGAACATTCACATATTATTAGGTATAATTTTTGTTTGCCTATAACTACTGCCGCAACGTACATATCACCGTGGCGCAGTTTACATATCTCATTTTTATTATATTTCAAATTCTGTGTCAACCGTGGCGCAAATTACATACACCCGTAAAATACATATTGTAAATCGATACAACAAGAGTTTCATTGTTGTAAAGTTACCTTTGCAAATAGTATAAAAATGGAATAGCCTATGTGCTTTTGATTTCATTGAACATTTTCTATTACATATTCTTAAACCTTTCTTTTTTTTTCTATAATAAACTCGTAGCGTAGTGGTTGAGGCGCTGCGCTTCAAACCGGAAGTTCCCGGGTTCGATTCCCGATGAGGTCGTTGGAGTTTTTCAATTGGCCTAACCCTTCTGGGGTCGATTCAGCCTCTAACAGAAATGAGTACCAGGAGCAATCCTGGGGGTAAAGGCGGCCGTTGCGTAAGGCTGATAACCTTACCACCTTCACGTGCCAAATGTTCAAAATCTGGGAACCTCAAAATCCTGGAACCCTCTGGGCCTTCATGGCCTGTATAGGGATCACTTTACTTTACTTCTTGCACGACTTAACTAATTAGTGATACTTACGAATGTTGTTGCCGTGGATCGTAAGTTGACATTCCCACACGCATTCTTGTTGCTATGTGCGGTAAGTGTTTACTTTCGGCACATCATAATACAAGCCTTTATGAACAAGGCCCCCCAGGACAAATATTCGGTTCCCATAACAACAAACCCATGCGAATCACTTTCTGAAATAAACATCTATCTTCAAGAAAGTATATACATAATATTTTCAGGTAATATCACAATTAATATAATTAAATTGATATAAATAATCATCGTGCAAAAAATAGCATGCAATACTCGTGCCGTAAGCGCATAACGGATCTCGGAAATTTAAAAAAAACTCGACGAAAGCGCCTCGTTTTTTCAAACTCTTTCCTCGATCCCTATGCATCGCTTACGGCACTTGTATCGCAATATACTATTACGTAATTTGGAGACATGTTATCTGTGTTCCTTACCAGTCTGAACTGAGTACGTTGAAGCCCAGTTGATAGTAATTTGTCTGCATGTTTTATTGCCTTCTGTAATTGTGCATCAACCCGTTTTCATTTGTCACTTGAAGTTCTGGACATGGCACATTGGCAATGTTAACTCCTTCCAGAGGCAGTAAAATCCAAATGAGATTCCTCCTCCACTTGCTAACGATCTGATATTGTAATAAACTTAAAGGGGACGACACCATCGTGGCACAGAGCGGTTGCCAGCAAGAAAAATCTCATGTGAAACACATAACTTTCTCTGTCCAAGTAAAAGTTTTGCCTCTTATTGTTAGTATAATACTACCATGTGCCCGCGGCTTCGCCCACGATAATTAATTAAAAAAATAAAAATTAAGAGTATAATAATTATTAAAGCGTTATATTTATTAACGCTTTCACGCGAATCATTCATAAACTAAACCATTAGTAATTCATGAAACAGCTAAAATTCCGGCTTCAGAGTACATTCCACGATTAGAAAGCGCCGCCTGAAAAAACGATCTCAGATTCGATTATGCAGTTCCAAAGCTAACAGTGAACACATAATACGTATTGTTTCTCAACTGTTTGTTGACAGATGAATATGATGTGAATTTTATTTGATCAATTCAGTGCAATTTTCAGAAATTATATAATGTTTCAAGGGAAGGAATGGTTTGTTTGAATTTTTATTATCAGCGATATTTCAAGAGTTAAACCATCAATATTTTACAGCATGTGCCCGCGGTTTCGCCCGCCATTATTAATTGACTCCGGGATTTTTAAGAAATTTATACTGGCAGCTTATTAAAAATGTTTGTGGTTCAGAGCTATGAAAATTGTAAGTAAAAATAAAATTAGAATATTTGTTCATTGTGTTCAGTTCACTTAGGCCTTATATAATAGGCCTATATAGGTTTTCCTAATTTTGTACTCGTGAAAGTTCACACTGCGAGAGACGAACATCGCCGAATATATCCGATGAACTCACGAAGCGGGCGAGCGAGTGAGCACGCTATTTAGGGCCGTTGAATTGTATAAGAGTAGATATTGCGTATGGCATGTATGACAGTTGTTTCAGCCTGATGCAAAGCTTTATTGTTCAGCAGGCAAGGCTGCGTTGGGTGGCTTATAACTACCCTTCAGACAATTTTCTCGAAAAAAATGTTTCAAATGAAAGTTTCAGCTCTTAGTAAAGGCCCCTCGTATTAAAAATTTAAACAAAATCGTTTGAGCCGTTTTCGAGGAAATTGCGAAAAATGGATTTTTTTAAATGTAAAATCTCCTTAAAAAAAAGAGAGAGAAAGTCATCACCAATCTTCGTGCCGCATCCCCAGAAGTTACCTAACCCAAATACAATTTTTTTCTTTCCATACGATTTTCCGTTCTGGAGCTTGGCTGTTCACAGGTTTACGGAAAAAATCGATGCATGTGCAAAAAATGTCGTGGTTTCAGACAATTAGGCAAAATTCATAAATAAACTGAAATATTGCCATGAAAACTGACGATGTAAAAAATCGATGTTTTGGAAAATTACGCTGATGTAAATAAGATTGTATCTAAGAACCAAGGTAGGGCTATTAATCTTATTTTAGTATTGTAAATACGATATTTAAAAACATCGATGTAGCAAAATCGTCTGTTGTTTTCCATCGATGTAGAAAACATCGATCATCGACAAGAAAACATCGGCCATTGATGCTCAACCTATTTAATCATCATCCTTTACTCACACATAGTGATAACCAAGACAACGGTCCTTAAGGCGTGGGTTGAATAAATGCTGTGACTCTTCTTTGTAGTATATAAAAGGTAAAGTGATCCCTTTACAGGCCATGGAGGCCCAGAGGGTTCCAGGAGGTTGAGGCTCCCAGATTTTGGACATTCGGCACATGAAGGTGGTAAGGTTGTCAGCCTTACGCACCGGCCGCCTTCACCCCCAGGATTGCTCCTGGTACTCATTTCTGTTAGAGGCTGAGTCGACCCCAGGGCCATAGTGCCACCAGAAGGATTAGGCCAATTGAAAAATCTCAACGACCTCATCGGGAATCGAACCCGCGACCTTCCGGTTTGTAGCGCAGCGCCTCAACCACTACGCTACGGCGTACCCCCTTTGTAGTATATACGTTGTTATAATGTAATTGGGGTAACGGTAGTTTATTTTATCATAATATTTTTAGTTACCATGGAGTAAATATCAAGAAACCATCCAATTTCTGTTTCGAATAGCACTATTTAATAGATCCAAAATATTTATTGTATACTGTATTATACAGTACAGTATTATATGTATAATAAAATGACGGTAAGTAAAGTGGAAGAAAAATTTCAATTCCATGCAGCTTAAATTACAGAAATACAAGAAATAAGCTGTGGCCCTAACCGCTGTATTAAGTGTTTTCTATGCGGTTCGGGACGGGTTTATATATAGTTGACGACTAGGCCTATTAGATTAACTTAAAAATTTATTACAAGATTTTTCAGGGATGTAGGCTAATCCTTTTAGGATAGCTGCCTTAAATTAAGGATGCCAATTGGACACAGCCAAATCAAAACAATTCTAAGAACTATATTTTTTAAGATGAGATTTTCCCCCTAATTTTCATTATTAATATATTTTTATATTAAAAAAACTACTTAATCTAATAAACATTTAGTCATAAATAATTATATTGTTAATAACACTTAACTTACTAGATAATATGGGAATTGTCATATGTGAACAAGACTGCACGGGGTCTGGGGTCGACTCCTGATGTATAACCTGGGATACCAGAATGCGTTCAACACGGGGGCGGATCCAGAGAGACTTTTTTTTTTCGGAGGGGGGAACCAAAGTAGAGAGGGAAGTTTTTACTCATAAAAATTAATTATTCCCAGTACACAGTTGAAATCAAAATTAACATTTCGGCATTTTATTACAAATGTATTTCAAAATGATGAATGTCGTTGCTTTAATTTAAGTATTTGGGGTATGTTGTATTTACAAAATTTATTAGAAGGCTGACCGTTTGAGTAATCTGCGATTAATGCTACAATTTTTTTTGGGGGGGGGGATTTCCCCCATTCTCCCCCCTCCCCGTGGATCCTTCCCTGGTTCAACAGTCGTAGTAGTATAATTCGATAACCCATGGCATCCCTGTTAAGTGTATATAGCTTTATTTATTTATTTATCAAACTGAATGTGACTAGAATATCTGCCCGGTTGTTTATTATTTACCTTTGCGTTATGTGAGGTGCTCTCCTAGCCCACGTGAAATGGGATTCCGGATGCTCCCACGCTTGTTCATTCAGACACCTGCTCCACATTCTGTAACACCCACTCCATAGGATACCTCTACCCGGGTGATATCTCACTACTTCTTACTTGAAGACGGATTTTCAAACTAAAGTTTCGATTTCTTTTTCCCTTTGCGTGTGGGACACACTGGTAAGAAAGCATCGCTTGAATAGCCTATACATAAAAATTATGCGTTCTACTTCCAGTTTTAAGCAAACAAAAGCACATGGCTATGGTGCCGGTCGTTTTACAATTCTCCGTTGAGTTATTTTGTAGGCTACAACTCTCTTGTAACTTGTAATGAAATGTAAATAAATTTGGCCTACTTTGTTATTATTGTTCTTTTTTTTTTTACTGTGCTTCTCTCCACTATAATATTCTCAGTCCTGGGTTTCCCAATAGGCCGTGTAGGCCGCAGATGTAAGATTGCGCTCACTTACTTTTACTTTATGACTAATTAATTCGTTTATTTGATTTTTCAATACCTACGTAACCTATGTTGAAATACTTAAAATTGTTTATTACCTAATAAAGGCCTACAAGTGAGTGATTATGATAGGTGGGGACTTCTAGAAAGGAGGAAGGGGCGGTGCAAATAAAGTGGCCTATACTTATGAAAAGTATAAATCCGACACTGAATATACTCGTATGTATTATGTATTGACATGGTCAATCTTACAATCCATTTCACATTTCTGTATTTTTTTTTCGCGCACTCGCTTTAACACACTCCTCAGATACGTAACACTTTCTGTACCATTTACCCCTACATCCTCACTTATGGGTGCATATTCCCACACAGGAAATTACTTACTTGCCTTCTCTTCTTCAGGACCAGAGGTAAAATTAATAATAATTCTTTTATTGCAATCAATGGTCATAGTATGATGAATGAAGCTCTGGTGGATTGAAATATGGCAGGGGGAACAGGAGCACCCCGAGGAAACCTGCCCCGACCCCATTTTGTCCACCACAAGTTCCGCTTGGATCCACTTACAATGCAAAGTCTCATACTTATAGGCCTACATGTGTGTATGTATGTGTTCGTGTGTACATATATTCACCGATGGTTATTTTGTAGGCTACAACTCTCTTGTGATTTTTAATAAAATGTAAAATAAATCTGGCCTATTCTTTTATAATTTTTTCATATATATATATACACACACATAAACACAGAGTGTCGCAGATAATCTGTTTCTTCGTGTTGCATTAAAAATATTGAAGACTAGTTTAAAATACTAGTTTAAAATACCCGGCATCGCCCGGGTTTTGTATTTTGCTTGAACTTCGAAGAAAACTTACGGATTACTTCAGATTTTTAAAATCTAGGCCCTTCCGGCTTTTGGCTGCAGAGTTTATACGACCAGTGCTCTTTCTTTTCTTCGTTGGGATTTCAATAATTCTGGAGAAACTTCGTGATTATGTTAAAGGGGAAATATAAGCACAAAACTATTTTGAGATTTCGTCAGTGAAAACAAAAAAATGATGACTTTTAATCCACTTCGTGGCATTGAATTCTGAAGAATGTTCCCCTATAGTTCTATAGCTCTATTTTGCTCTCATCTTGGTGTGACCTGAAGTAGGTGCCGTTATCTGATAGCTTCTCAATCCCCTTTACAAACTGAACATGAAATCGTCTTGCACTCTTCCATTTAACATGCAAACACGAAACGTTTTATACCTTTCTTTATCTTAACGCCTCGTTTAGTGTTAGTGTTAACGGTGTTAAAGAAATGCCACTCGAACCAGTTAGCAATAACTAGTTAACGCTACAATTATTATTAATGTTATTATAATTTGTGCTGTCTTTTGGAAGAAAATGAAATATTATCTTCATGTAAACACTATTATTGTCGAGATCTAATGCGTTATAGGAAGAAAAATGATAAATACGAGACTAGTTTGCAATGTTTGCTACCAAATACCGGCAAATACACTCATTACCATTGTACAGTGCATAAAAATTTAAATAAGAAATACGTATATAAATTCTGATAATCTTACCCTATCATCGAGAAACCAAGTCAACACTACAAATCATCTCAGCACTTCTAAAACTTTATTTTACAGGAATTGTAATCAGCTGTGTACGTCCGCCGTATAGATCCTACGAGAGGTGAGATTTTATCCAGCCATCCATGAATTAACCTAGCGATTTCCGCTTGGAAAGATCTAACCCAAGTTTGTTGAAACACTTTTTTCTGTCATTTTCCTATTTACCCAGAGGTCATTTATCTAGAAACTTGCCACAAGTGTATGTGATTATTACCTTTAAATTATTTGAGTTTGTAAATGTTATCCTTGTGTAAATTCTGTCCATTGGATAATTTATCCATAGGTATTTCGCGAGTTTATTGAAGCCGGGCCTACTAGCTGAGGACATAAAAGCTGTAGCATTATCGGCTTTTATCGCGCTGAGTTACTTCGATCTCCCATGAGAGAGCGTTCTCGTTTCAGTTAAAGGGTACGAGCGAACCTCTGGGACCTGAGGCGGCCATAAAGATTAGGTAAATTGAAAAAGTCCGACATTCCCGTTGGGAATCGAACCCATGAGGTTAATATTTGAATGCATTGAATTATTTCACTAATGTCTGGACATATTTACTGCAGCACGGATAAGTAGAATTTAAATGTACGTAGTAATGGCGATACACATTCGAAATTAGCCTATTAAAATTTGTGGACCATAACATGATATAATATAGAGAAAATGATAACGGTTATAGCTTAGCTTTCCCTGCATTACCAAATATAGGCTACATCCTATCAAAGTCATTCTAATAGAAAAATAATATTCTGTCATATAAATTATTTTACAAATTTGGAAATATAAGCCTACATACATAAAAATTGTGAAAGCAAGTTATTTTGTCTGCCAGCCTATTCATCTTTCCGCACAGAGTCTTCGCTCGATTGTCCCGGATTTTTAAATTTTTATTTCAGCTGTGTTTATACACCTTTTTAGCTTCGGGGCTCTATCAGGAGTTCGGGATGTGTGTCTGTACAGTAAGGTAGGCCATGGAACTATTGCTTGTCAATTGTTTCTATTGTCGGTGCACTGTAATGGAGTAAATTTCAACTGATATTAATTTAAATGTATATGATACAGGATCAAATGGTGAGGATGATTCATGGTACGTAAATATCCAATTCGGCATTTGACTTTACGACTTGGGAAACCATGAAAAAAAAAATGTAAAATTTGCCGGCCACGGGATTTGAACTTGACACCTCCCGAATACGAGTCGAAGACGTTACCATCCCGGGTATTTTGTACCGTTACAACATAGTCACAAACTCGTTGGCACAACACGAATTAAAAGTAACATGATAATTAAATGTAAAAACATAAATTTTGTCAAGAATATGGAAACCAGCGGACGTGACAACACGAAATTAACTCAAATGTGTGTAATATTAAAATGAGCATAAACAGAATTGATTTTATTTTAAATACAGGTTGTTTACTACGCACTTTCATTTGCTACTCTGAAGCTTCAAGATTGTTCCGTGTTCGATATTAATCGATACTGCTTCAGTGTTTATAATGAAAAGCTGTATTTTACTTTTTTTTAAATCATTAAGACACTTATAATAAGGGTGTTATATCATGGTCGGACAGAACGCCGGCGTGGTCTTTTGGTTAGCGTCGCTGACTACAGATCTGTCGGCCCGGCTTCGATCCCCGGTACCTCCTCGGATTTTTCTAAGGTAGGGAGGGCTGGTAGGGGTTCACTCAGCCTCGTGATTCAAATTAAGGAGCTACTTGATAGAGAAGCAGCGGCTCCGGCCATAGAAACCACCATTAACGGCCGTGGGTGTCGGCATCCTGACCACATGCCCCCAATCCTGCCATCTGCCTGTGGTAGATGACGTAGCGGTCGGGTGGTAGGCCAAGTCCAGGGATGTAGCGCCACGGAGTTTATTTTAGTTTTTAGTATGGTCGGACAAAATATATATCATACTTATCGTGTGTTTGAGATAGCAGTCCCCATCTAAAGGAGTTACAAGTTACTTGTAAGCGAAAGAAATAGCACAGCTAGAATTTAAGGAGTGTGAGATATAGGCCAGTGTGTAGGCGGCAATTCAATACTCCAATTCCTTCCCCTCTCCACCTCTTGTGAGAGGTCGCTATTCTTTTCTAGCTCCTGCGATTGTCACATTTCTTTACTGTTCCATTCGATCTATCGTATCCATTCCTCGAGACTGATTACTTTTCTGCCGATCTATTAGATATATAAAAAAACTAGTTCCTTCTATGATAGGCTATACAGGGTGTTCATGAATTTGTTCAATTTTGAAAGCCTCTTCTGTTCGGAAATCTAAAACAACAAAATATAAATTATGGAATCTTGGAATCTTGAAATCTAGAATTTAAAAAATGACTAATCTATTTTCATCTCTTTTAAATCAGTTTTTTTTGTTTGCCACTTTGTATTCTTCGTCTTCTGGTATCCTACTACTATCAGGATAATTATTCCTTGTTTTTCATTACAATATTTAGGCCTACTTTTATCACTTAAATCATTCCATTGGTCTCAACTTTTAACATTCTCCCCTAATACTTTATCATTTTATGCAATCTACTCCTTGATTTTAAGATAAGTTAGGTTAACATTAAAATTCAATTGTAAAACATAGGCCTATATAAATCTAACATTATGAAAAAACGATGTCTATAAAAAAATATCCTATCGGTGGTATTATTTGGATGTGAGACTTCGGGAAGAACATAAGCTGAGAGTGAAAAGAGAGATGAAAAGAGGACTGAAAAAAACTGCGTAATGCCGAACTTCGTAATTTGTACTCTTCATCGTAATTTGTATATTCATCGAATATAATAAGGGTAATTAAAACACGGAGGATGAAATGGGCTGGACATGTTGAACGCATGGGGAGGAAAGACGTCATATCTAAAAAATATTGACTGGGAGACCCGAAGAGAAAATACCACTTATAAAATAGATAATATTCCTTTAGCTTGCTTAGGAATTATCTATTGTCATTGAGTAATTAAGCGTTGGCCGCGGTGGTCTAGAGGTAGCGTAAAAATCCTGGGCACGGAGTCCTCCGGGAGGGATTTTAAGCTGGGGGGTCCGTGTTGTAGATTTACGGCACATAAATGAACTCCAACCTGAAATCAGAGCCTCTGGACAAAATTTCTCGGCCCTTTCACGTTCAAGTAATATCTTAGTTATCGGAGGGAGGTTGAGAGGCGATGGTCTTACCACCTGTCCCTCTGCCCTCTCTCGGATAATAAGTGTAACAACATTCACATAGGTAACACAAACCTCCACTTGGAGGCCCTAAGTCCCAACTCTAGGGGATATAGGAAATCAGATTCAGTAGGCCTAAGTAAATCAGTTTCTTGGGCTTCCCACTATTCTTATATAGGTTATATTGCGATAATGGTAAAATAATGTAGGATTACTGCATCTTTGTTTTTTTTTTTTTTTTTTTTTTTTTTTTTTTTTTTTTTTTTTTTTTAATATATATATTAAATGAAAATTCATTATTCACAGTCGTTCAAAACTGTTTCGAAGGTGTAATTGCTTTCCTGACTTGGATTTGCTGCCCTCTCCCTAATCCGATTAAAACTAATAGGCATAATTATCGATGGTAATCTTAATGCATTTCTGGCGTCCTCCAGTCGCTTTGCGGCGGGAGCTATTCACTTATTGATCTCTACAGACCAGAGATGTTGAATGATGCAGCATCCATGTTCTCACGATCCAGCTATCTGACTTGAAAGACATGTTCATAATTTACAGCATCGGGTTGCATCGTACTGTTGTCAAGGATATGCCGTTTCTGTGACAGAAATGATAATATTCCCTGCTTTATACCATTTACTGAATGTTCATATTTGAACAGATTGTAAATCTGCAGAATAAATTAAAAATAAAAAAATCCCTGCTTATTCTCGTGGTTTATAATGGAGGTTTATTCTAGAGCATCCTTAGGGCCGTGATTACCGTCTCAGCATTACCAGAATTTGTATTTGTTATTACTGTTCCGCGAATTAAACAGAGTAATATAAAATTACCTAGTATTTCAGATACGTCAATATCGGGTCAGCTGATATAAGTGCCAGATGGAGTTAATAGCCAAGTTTCAGAAACGATTGGGTTTTAGACCATAATTTCTTGAGAAAGTTTGATAAACATATATGAAGGAAAATATGTGTCAAAGCCCAGTGTATTGCAACTTCCAAAGCCCTAGGCCTATATGAACACTGCAAACAGTATTGTTGTCATGAGAACTGAATCCATATTTTGATGAATTCAGTGTAATATTTTCAGAAATTAGGTCCCTAATTGGTCGTTACTTCGGTACCGGTCACCCGATTTGGTCCAAAATCAATAGGCTTCGTCCCATGGACGTAGAGGAGAGTTCCAAGTCTCGGATTGCTTTTATAATGACTATTTAACAAATGAATGTTTATAAACTGTTTTGAAATTGAATTATTTGAATAGCATTTTAGATTGACACAGTAGGCTACTATTAAAAGGTAACCATGACAATGTACTCATAGGCCTATAGCTGTTTTCTGTGAACAAAATACGATCGGTTAATACATATCAAATTATTCAATTTTGTATTTGTTTGTGTTGAACTACGGAATAAATTTCCCGTGAAATATTATAATGCTGATTCCTGAACATATGTAAGCGTAATATTCACTGTATTTCGAAAGAAAATCTTACCGTACCGAGGCAGTGGTGAAGTCTGAATTAGTAATCATACAGTTTCTCCGGCCTGATTACAATATTCTTTCTTTCTTTCTTTCTTTATCGTAGTTTCACCTCTCCCTTTTAGGATTTAAGCGACCCAAGCCGCCCGGGCCTTACAGGGCCGCGACCTGTCGGGAGAGGGATTATCTTTGGATCACATAATACTTTTTTGACCAGACAAGGACATGGAGGGCCTCCCCGGATGAGTGATCAGCCCAATGCCGGGGCCACCTCCGAGACAACACGAAAAACATAGGACGAGACACACCATTCACACACACACACACACACACACTCACTCCAAAGAAGGCGAGGATGGGACGAAGATGATAATGACTTCCAGATGATATCTGGGGACCACAAGGGCCTAAAGTTACCCGACATTTGTCTCCAAGGTGAGGAAAAACCCCAGAAAAAACCCCACCTAGGTAACTAGTCCCGTTCTGGAATCGAACCCGGGCCCGCTGCGTGAGAGGATTGAACGTCTGATTACAATATTAATAATATTTATCATTTTGTAGGAGGTGATAAAGCAAATTCGATAAATATTGGGTGATCAGATTTATGACTGGCTGATTTCAGACTCATTCTAACTTGAAGTTGGTCCAGATCTAAAGAAAGACGTATGCGCTAAATATTCGTCGAAAATAGTAATTTAGCGTCGTAAAATCGCGATTATACACTTATTCCACGCTTCTGGTATTTTCTCACGTACGACTGCCCAAGTTATTCTGGTTTTTCGTTCACTTCAACAAGTGTTTTATATTTTACCCACATTTTAGAAAGCTATAAAAGCTAGTAGTACTTAGAGGTGAAGGCTAAAGAAGTGTCCAGCTTGCTGAGTACTTGTGAGGGTTGTATTTGTCTGGTGTGATAAGACCGGGATTAAAACGGGTCGATGCCGCCACCCACCTTCTAGCTATTAACACCCGTCCATTGAAACCACCCCGTCCCTCTTTCATTTCAGATTACAACCACCTCGCTTCAAATATAACGTCGTCTTTATTAGTGCTTTATTGTCGTGGACAAGAAGAGACTGTCCAATTGTGTGTTATCCTTTCCCATAAATAATACTCTGAACTACTTGTTCTAGAGTTGGTCATAGTAGTCATTGTGAATAACGAAAGCAAAGTTTAAGATTTGGTAATTACTGTTTGAGGATTTGTTCTACTGCGTTGTACGTTACTGAATTGACCTAATGAACTCTGATTCTTGCTGGAATGATAACACAGAACAACAGCCTTTTGGTGCTTTAGAATTTATACCTATTCTTGGGTATATTTAGGTCGCTGATGCCAAATGTGACATTAGTCTTGCCCCATCAGCTTTAGTTTTGTGAGATGTAGTATTACCATTATGCATATTATCCCATTTTACGTTTGATATAAATAAAAAAACAGTGTCTATTTTTAGCTTCTAAATCACGCGAAGGAAAAAAAAGCAACACACTAACATTACAATAACAATATAACATGGGGTCTGTAAAAAAAATGATATTATCACATATTGTACGGTCGTTTGTGAGCTGTCACAGCTGGCACTTGTATCGCAATATACTATAAAAGGCTCTCTTTCCGTGAAATTGTTGCTTTAACTTTTTTTAAGTTCTGTAATTGAATTTATAACACTTCTACTATTTTTTGTAATTTGTAATGTAATGTGATGATGATGATGATGATGATGATGATGATGATGATGATGAGTGTTTTGCCCGAAGGCAGGTCGAGACCCGGGTCGAAACCGAGAGAACGTAAAGTTTTAAAATTACTAAAAATGCATTGGCTTCTTTGGCTCAGAAGCAAATTTTACAGCATATTTGCATGCATATTTTGTATTTTTGTCACAAAATACTATTTTTTATAGATATAAACATCTCAAGCTCATTGAAATATTATGATGTCGAGCAGGAAACTCAATGTTAATGGAAATGGTATGACCACTAGGACACAGGAGACCCCATGGCTAATTTATACCTTGAATTTGCAATGTAGTTTAACAAATTAATTGAAGTAAGTTCTTTATAGTTAACTCTTTAGCAGTTATATGAGCAGTGTTTACAGAATTTTCAAGAGGATTTTTATTAACCATCCTCTCTCTCATTTCCTGGGGTACCCTCTCTGTGTTGAAGGAGCTTTGCCCTCCAGCCGGGTCGGAAGCAACAAGAAGGTGGTTGTTACAAAGCCAAGAGCTTGTCCTCTTCCACGCTTTGTTAGCTTTTTCCTTGCATTTTCTCCGCTCTTTTGTTCGCTAAATTTGTTACACAGTATCTCAAAGCTCATCTACTCATGAAAGCTCCTTGAGTGGATTTGTTGAATGTAATATGTTTCTGCTGAATATGAAAAGTATAAACGCTTTATTGTAGTTTCCATAACAGGGCAACAACCCCAACCTACATTTCATAACAATAACAACTGTGCACATACGAGGGGCGTTCAATAAGTAATGCAACACATTTTTTTTCTTAAAGCAGGTTGGTTTTATTCAGGATTCGAATACAACATATTATTCCCCAATCTTTTGGCTACAAAACCCTACTTTTCAACATAATCTCCGTTCAATGCTACAGCCTTACGCCACCTTAATGTGAGGGCCTGTATGCCTGCATGGTACCACTCCACTGGTCTATGTCAGAGCTAACGTCTTGCTGCATCAATAACATCCCCATAATCCACGAAGTGCTTCCCGTGGAGTGCATCCTTCATCGGGCCAAACAGGTGGAAGTCAGAAGGTGCGAGATCCGGGCTGTAGGGTGGATGAGGAAGAACAATCTACTGGAGTTTTGTGAGCTCCTCTCGAGTGCTCAGACTTGTGTGAGGCCTTGCGTTATCATGGAGAATGAGAAGTTCGTTTGCATTTTTGTGGCGACGAATACACTGAAGTCGTTTCTTCAATTTCTCTAGAGTAGCACACTACTCTTCAGAGTTGATTGTTTCACCATGAGGAAGGACATCGAACAGAATAACCCCTTCCGAGTGCCAGAAGACCGTAGCCATGACTTTACCAGCTGAGGGTATGGCTTTGAACTTTTTCTTCGAAGGAGAGTTGGTGTGGTGCCACTCCATGGATTGCCGTTTTGTTTCTGGTTCGAGGTGATGAACCCATGTTTCATCGCCTCTGACAATGTTTGACAATAAATTTTCACCATCAGCCTTATAACGAGCAAGCGATTCCGCACAGATGAGAGTGGTACCATGCAGTCATACAGGCCCTCCCATTAACGTGGCGTAAGGCTGTAGCATTGAACGGAGATCATGTTGAAAAATAGGGTGTTGTAGCCAAAAGATTGAGGAATAATATGTTGTATTCGAATCCTGAATAAAACCAACCTGCTCTAAGAAAAAAAATGTGTTGCATTACTTATTGAACGACCCTCGTATATACCATCAAGTTGGCAATCAACTTCACGAGGAATCTGAAATCGTGGAAAGTAGTGAATGTATCTAAAGTTCTTAAGTTACCTATTTAGAGTAGATAAGTCATAATAATACATTAAAACAATACATACTGTACAATAATAATAAAAATACAGTAGCTATATATTGAAACATACGAGGGAGAATCAAACGAAAACCACAATTAATTTGTTTTCACTATTCTACTGCAGGAAGAATGTTTGCTTGTACATTATTGTTCCACATAGTCCCCTCCCAGTTCAATGCACTTACGCCATCTGATAGGCAGTGCTTCGATACCGCGTGAGAAAAGTTCTTATGGTTGACGCTGTAGCCACTCGTGCACCTCCGATTGGACGTCTTAATCAGACTTGAACTTCTGCCCTCCAAGGTGCTCCTTTAATGGACCAAAGATGTGGAAGTCTGATGGTGCCAAAGCGAAGGGGATTGCTGAGTGCAGGTGTTTTGCTTCAACATGATTATGTCCGTCCTCATGCTGCTCGTGCAACCATGAAAACCATCGGTGACATTCGTTTCAAGTGCCTCCCCCATCCGCCATACTCGCCAGATTTTTCACCATCATATCTTGGGTTTGTTCGGGAAATTTGTGTGCATCTACTGTTTGAATTGTTCTTTTGATTCTGGATTGGCGCAATGAATCCATGTTTCATCCCCTGTCACGGTGGATTTCAAAAACTCGTTCCCGTGCCGAGTGACTTTCATCTTTTTCGGCAGCTGAAGAAAGATCTGGGAGGACAGAGCATCCACACCAACGAAGAATTTCAAAACACTTAAAATTATCATGAAGACCCTTCTCAACACGTTGGCGGCAAGCTTCTTTGAAGAGGGTATTTGGAAGTTGCAACACGCTTCGACAAATGTCTCAATCGGAACGCGACTATGTAGAGAAGTAGCTAGAAGGTGTACCTAAATGTTCCAAATAAAACAATTTTGATTTTCACTGTGGTTTTCATTTCTTGAAGAAAAAAATAGCCCTCGTACATAATTTATTTTATTTTATTGATCTAGCTCAGCGATAATATATCTTGTATTTTAGCAGTTGCTCATTTATTTATATATTTCTGGCTATGTTGCTCTATTTCTTGTACTAGAATTATTGTTATTGTTATTATTATATTTATTATTATTTCTGACAAAAGGAGTGAACACAGCTGTATTTGCTCTTTGTAGAAAAGGAAGTTGCAAGTCTTGTTTTATTACAGAGAAAACAAAAGACTGATGTTATATTTCTCTCTTTGCAGGTAAGCGATCTTTTATTAGATTCAAGGAGGGAGTAACTTCCCAGACATTCTACAGCGAGGTAAGAAGATGTTTCTCGAGTTTTGCACAGATGAATGGAATTCTTTTCAGATAAATTCCTCGAGCGTGCTGTCTTAAGCATGCCGTGCGAATATACGGAATATTGAATGCGACAAACGAAATAACATTTCATTCTAGGAGGCTGCTTCAGCTTGAGGGGTGTCAGAAGTTTCGGTTACTCTACTAACTTGATGAACATACTGTAGGTTTCTTTAATTAATTAGGGATTGAAAGGTAAAATTGCTTATGCTAATAAGAATATTCCAGTGTGTCCAACAGTCCTTTTTGAAGTAAAACTTCTTTAGTGGCGGTAGAGGGTAAATCTGGAAAATCAGTCACACTAAAACCGTCACGGAATCGGAATCGAATTGAGAATATCTGCAACGTACTTTTGATACGTGGTCCTTACTTCCTCAATGGCAATAGACAATTCCTAAGCAATCTAAAGGTATATTATCTATTTTATGGAACCAGGAGGTTCATTACCGCGCAAATCGAAAATTAAAAATCCAAAATTAAAAAATACAAATTTCCAAAATTTAAAAAAACAAAATTAAAAATTATAACATCCAAAAATCCAAAATTTAATAAATAATAAAATCAAAAATAAAAAAATAAAAGATAAAAAAAATAAAAAATAAACAATTCAAAGATCGAAAATTTAAAACATCCAAAATTAAAAATTCAAAGATCCAAAATTAAAAAGTCCAAAATCCAAAATTAAAAAAGTTCAATATTCAAAAATTGAGAAAATAAAAAAATTAAATTAAGTTTTACTTCTGTCGCGTGGCGTTCCACGCACTCTTTTTTTTAAAGGACTGTCCTTTCAAATGGTGACTGTTAAAAGTCCTTTAATTGTCCTTTTTTTAGTGCTGTCCTTTTTTTCAGTCAGTTGAGAACAGTTTCCAGAATTACTAAGGGTTAAGCATTACTGTATGTGTTTCTGAAGATGTGACATTGAGATGTAATGTACATTGTTCTTTCTTTTTCATACTTATAGACCATGATATAGGCCTACGTTGTTTTTTTGTACCTTGAACTTTATTTTTACATAATGTATTCAACTTACATACATATAGCCTTTCAAGAGGCCATTAAAAAAAACAAGCTTTTTCTTTTTTTAACATGTCTCAACTCAGATTTAAGCTGAAAACATGCAGAGTTTTGTATTCTTCTGGTAGTGTATAATGTGTACAATCAATTATAAATTTAGAAAATAAACTTATAAAAATAAAAGTAAAGAATTAAAACTGTGGGACGAACGGAATGGCTATGGGGGTGAAGAGGAGGCCATTTTGAAAAAAAGAATATAAATTTCCTTTATTTAATAGATAATACGTTAAAAAACTTAAAATTTGAGCTGAACTTTTCCTCCGAAGAACTCTGCAGGTTTCAGATTGTTCAGACTCTTATTCAAGGTCCGTTTTCAGTTGCTACAGATGACAGCAGTGATAAAAACAAACTCCAAACTGTACCATATTATTATTAATGGCATATTAGTATAACGTGTTGTATTTAGCTTGCCCCCCCCCCCACACCCGCCTTTTCACTCGGTGTGTCTGTCCTTTATTTTAAAACTTTTCAGTTTGACACACTGATATTCTGGTTGAATAAGTGCTATCTTAGAAACAAAATTTCCAGGGCGCTATACCCACTCCCTACCCCTGCTCCCTTTTTTTTCGCGATGAGGATATGGCTAAGAGCCTCTAGATTCGTTGAGAGAACATAATCACTTCAGAATTAATCTTATCCTTGTCCGATAAGAGAAAAACTTTCTGTTTGTTGCCTATGCCCTTTGTTAACTATGAATGACTGTATGAATAATATAGAAATCACTATTTTCAAGGCAGTTTCGTCCAACCCTTCACTTAATGTGTACGTTATTCCCCCATTCCTTCACTCCTGTACCTGTGTTCATAACTTCAGACTATTGACATGAAACCGGTACAAGTGGTTCTCATTCATCTTCTGGTTTAGACATTGAACGTTCTGACCTGCTTTCAGCCCCTTTCCCCGCTCGCTTCTGCCTGAGCGTTGTTCTTATGGCAATGCATGTGTTCGGACTTCTGTCAGCGTACCACATTTCACGACCATTAGGCTATAGATAGTTTCCTGACCGGAGGAATTGATCAAGACAGTTCAGAATTCTCAACACTCAGTGCTAGTGTCTCTTTAAGAAGTTATTTTATCCAAACTCACCAGATGTAGATTCAGATCTAACTTGCCCTCGCTCTAATATCCGTATGAAAGAGCACTCTGAGTGAACTGAGTGAGGCGAGCGTGCATTTTAGCGCATGATGTAGAATTCAGCGTGGGATTAAAATAAACATAACCTCACATTTATCACCAGCAATGCAAAATAACGTCACGAAATACACTAATAATTCTTGCTTAAAAAACTGAATGTGTGCAACACTTTAACCAGCCTAACACCATTGAATAGGCCTATACTTCACGTAAATAATACAGATGGCCGATTTCTGTATCAGCTAGTCGTTACGTATATGTCTGAGATTGAATTTGAGGTTATGCTTCCATTCTTAAGAATAATTGAGCTACCGGTATTCGTCACTGGAATTCATTGCCTAGCTATCTCAGGAGCTGCCAAACGACTTTACAGTTCAACCGTCATTTAATAAATTTAGTATGCAATAACATTTAGGAATTGATGCTGATTTGTAAAATATTTTGAAAATTTTCATTATTTTTTTTCATTATTAATTTCATTATTTATTTTCATTATTGGCATTATGTACAGTATACTGATTGTAGATTTGTCCTGCACAGACTTGTGGAAATATTTCCTTTGTAACTTTCGACCGTTACTTTCATTTTTTCTTTTCCGCCGACAACATACGAAATAATAACCATAAGTGTTTTTTAGAGATAGTCCCTTATTCCACATGTTCATGAGTTATATTCGCGTTGCTGGCGTGATACTGGCATTGATTAGGGCATACACGTGCCAGCTAGGGTAGCGTGAATATTGATACAACACAGCGATATCTTGGGGTTCTTGTAAAATGCATACTTGAAACCAGAAGCAATTTCTCTCTCGGACTTTACAACTAAATTACTTGTGACCTCTCTGTATCTTCTTATGGATAGCGTAGTAATTATGATAACAGGGAAGTCATGTCAGCAATAGAAGCAAATATCAGAGGTACATGTTTGGTAATTAATGCCAAGTGATTTAATGGCGTATCTATGACCGCATGAAACGCTAGGCAAGATCAAAGTACGGTTTTTCCGTTCAGTATATCATAGGGGAAGAGTAAATTTAACCTTTTCATTGCAACTGACATTATAAATCCATTAACAATTCTTTTCTTTTTAATTCAAAGTGTCACACAACTTACTAGAAGTAACTTTAAATAAATGGTGCAAAAATACGTTGCACAAACTTTCTCGCATATACGTGTTAAAGGCTAGCACAGAAAAAATTACATTAAAGAGACAATTAAATTTTAGGCTACTTATTACATTTTCATAAAACTAAGAAGTATCTAGAACGGAAAGCATCAGGGTCGATCTTTATGTTCAATGCTTTTACCGTGAAATAATAATAAGAATAATAACAATAATAATAACAATAATAATAATAATAATAATAATAATCAATGACAGTAAAACTGCATATTATTAGTACTAGTACTACTACGGGAAAATTCAAATATAAGTCGCACCTTGGGATAAATCGGTCCCACCCAACCTATCTTCACCGATGCAGCTTCTTTTATACCACGATCTAACGAATTCTTCTGTCCTAGTATTATGAAGAAACTCTTGATTGGACGTTGGAGGTGTGACGTCTTACCGCTAGACGAGAGGTGGCAGGCTGACAAACCTTGCGGGAGATATAATATGCCACATTTTCGAAACCTACAAACAGTGTATCGTACATTATTCGAAAATGCAAGGGCGCTTCGCTACGGCTGCCGCCTCCGCTTCGCGCACTTAACTATGTGGTTAGTGTTATGCATTATTTAGCTATAAGCAACAGTATACAAGGGCAGTTGGTCACTCTGCTTCGCTCAGAAACAAAATACATCACACAGTCTGTGCAAATGTGAATATCGAATGGTGAAGCTTTAGGGGCGACTTATATTTGAATTTCGCCACTACTACTACTACTACTTAGGTTATATTGCACGCTTTAACTGCATGTAGGTCATACCACGTGTTTAGTATGTTTGCGTGAAACATTAGTCTATATCAGCGTTTCTTAACCTTTTTGAACCCGAGGACCTCTAAAATGAGTAAAAAACTTTACGGACCCCAAATTTTACATCCAATTTTTAAAAGTAGGCCTATATTCTTAATATTTGGGGTATTAAATTATAGGTCGTTATAACGAAATACATTTTTTTAATCCGACGGAAACACAGTTATTGAATTGGAATGAAACTATTGACAGTAAAATTATATTTTGAACAGACTTTAATATATATTACCAATTTGATAATATAATTAGGAATTATGTTATTACTCACTTTTAATGAGACGGTTGAGCTTGACGCCTCTTGCAGAGTTCCTGTTTTTTTTGCTCAATATTAGTCAAATTTAGTCGATATGACCTGTATTTTCGAAGATTTTAAACCTCTAGAATTTTAAACCTTTAAAATGGACATCTAGTGTCCATTTTATGTGAAAAATTTCTACTTCTTTACTTCCCACTTGCTTTATGATATTTTAAAATCAATTATGTCTGCGGACCATCTGCACCGTTTTCTCGAACCACCAGTGGTACGCGGGACCATAGGTTGGGAAACGCTGGTCTATATTAACAACTCATTCGCGTCATGTTTCTATTGTTTAGTGATGTCTTCTTATGTGATATTCAGTTTAAGCGATTATAATATCCAGTGACATAGCGGCAATGAGTTATGGAAAATAAGCAAGTCCTACAAACCCGGCGTTTGCCTTTGAGAACGACGGAACCATGAAAAACCCAAGTCAATTTGGACGGCCACGAGGTTTGATTTGAACTCAGGACCTCTTCCCTGTTAGCCCATAGGCCTACCACCTCGCTGTAATTGTTTTTAGTGTGTTCATTGCGACTGAGCTAAACTGATTGCATTTCACAACAATAAGTACATTAGGCCTATAGTTTTCTTGTTACTAGGGGCAACAAAATGTCATTCATATTTTAATTGACATTTATGTTCCGAAATTCGCATTTAAGTTGTCCTTATTTGGTTTTTATCTTGATATCTATTAAATGTACAAAGAAATGTGTTAAACAAAAAATGTTCATTTTAAATTTTTCTACAACTTTACTGTGATAGGTTTTCATGTATCGCCTACTGTAATGGATATAATCTAGAAAAATTGAAAATGGATACGAGTAAAGTGCCCCTTAAGTCATTTTTGCGGAAATACGGATATAGCCATTTTATTAGTCATAGATAAGACTTTACAATTTTAAATTTTTATTAAAATCGTTAGAGCCATTTTTTCAAAAAACAATTTTTTTAAAAAAGTTTTCATGAAAAGTCCCCTTAATATTTCAGTTGTAGAACTAAATTTCTGGGCGGTTCGACAAAATTTCGAAAAAGTCCTTAATTCAAAAAATGAAGTAAATACAATGAACCGTTTACCCGCTGTGCTTGTCCACGGACAGACGGACAGACGGACAGACGGACAGACGGACAGACTTCATTCCAAAAATATTTTTTTCGGTTTCTAGGCTTCATGAAACGTGCTCTCCCGGTGTTATCTCAACTTCGAATTTTTGTCACGATCACAATACTTTCTCTATACTACGTATAAGCGAGAAAGTAAAAGTAGTTTATATACTGTTTTAATTCTGCATGGTGATGCTGAAGTGCAAAGGTTATTTCTCTGTCATTTTCGGCAATTTTTTAGTTTTTTAAAATAAAATGTTACTTTACTTTATACTTTAAATTTTTTATTAAGTGCCAGAATGGTATATTATGTGATAGTGTGGGGCACGGGAAAATGTCTGTCCGTCTGCCTGTCTGCCTGCATGTCTCTGCCGTGTAGGCGTGATAACTCAAATACGCTTTAACGGATTTTCATGAAACTTGGTATACGCGTGTATAACGTCCATGGGAAGAAGCCTATTGATATTGGACCAAATCGGTTGACCGGTACCGGAGTAGTGCCAAATTTAATGTCTATTTTATGGTAATATATTAGAAAAAATTATCAAATGCAAATCAGTTCTCATGACAACATATTGTTTTACATTAAGCGGCGTTCACTGTAGTTATGAATCCTGGTGTCATCGTGTAAACCAGCTATTAAGTGAATCATAATTTTTATCATGTTTATTGAAAGTAAAAATAAACGCAGAGGCGACGTAGTTGGTCTACACCAGCGGTTCCCAAACTTTTTTGTCCTGTGACCCACCTTCATCTAGAAATTTTTTTCGCGACCCACTACTACATAACGATAAACAATATAGGCTATATAAAATACAGCACATGTTTTTCATATGCCTTTCAATAGTTTTATTGTGGTCAAATGTCCTGCTGAGAAAAAAAACAGTTGAAATAAAAATGGAAAAGGTTATTTCAATAAATAACATTGTCCAACTAGTACATTTTATTTAAAAAAAATCTGATGTGAAAGTCACATAACTTCCTCTGCCCAAATAAAAGTTTGCAGCATTTACGCTAATTATGCTATAAATATCTTATAGCCCCTTCTTTGAATGTTGCGACTAAAAACGCAGGCTATGGGGAAAAAAACAAGTGACTGCAAACGTTTATTGAACTTTCCGCTGTTAAGAATCATTTCCGAAATTTGTCAAATATTCCCCTCAGACATTTCTTTACTGTAAGCAAGGCCAAGAGTACATTTTTCTCACTTCACGTGCTTATATAGAATAAAATGCCTTAAATGTCCGTGTATTGAGTTGTTCACCAAGCAAGTTGGTAGGTTACAACCACCATTCAGAGAATGTTTTTGAAATGGTATAAGCAATCCATGTACAAAATTTAAAGGAATCTGTAAGAGCCGTTTATGAGAAAATAGCAAAAAACAAAATATTCTTCATGTAAAGTCTCCTTAATTATAAGAGAAGGTTGTCGCCAATCTTCACAGCCTCAGAAGGTACCTAACCCAAATACAAAATTTTGTTTTCGTACGATTTACAAGAAGCCGTATTGCAAAAAGCACGTATTCACAGTGGGTTGCTTATAACTACCCTTCAGAGAATTTGTTCGAAAAAATGTTTCAAATAAAAGTTTTAACTCTTGGTACAAGCAATCCATGCGCAAAATTTAAAGAAAATCGTTAGAGCCGTTTTCGAGAAAATCGCGAAAAACGAAAATTTCTTCATGTAAAGTCCCCTTAAAAATAAGGGAAATTTTTCGCCAATCTTCGAATCACATCTTCAGAAGGTACCTGACACAAATACGAAATTTTGTTTTCATACGATTCTCCGTTTTGGAGCTAGCCTGTTCACAAACTTCCACACACACACACAGACACACACACACATACATGTTTCCAAAAAAAATCTGATGTGAAAGTCACATAACTTCCTCTGCCCAAATAAAAGTTAGCAGTATTCACATATCCTTGTACAGAATCGCAAGACACAATTTTACGCTAATTATCCTATAAATACCTCTTCTTTCAATGATGCGACTAAAAGCGCAGTCTGTATAACAAACTTAAAAAAAAAAAAAAAAAAAAAAAAAAAAAAAAAAATGACTGCAGACGTTTATTGAACTTTCTGCAGCAAAATATAATTTCCGAAATTTATCGAATATTTCCCTCAGATACATCTTTACTCTATGCATGGCCAACAATACATCTTTCTCACTTCACATTCTTATATAAAATAAAATCAGGTAAACTGATGTAAAAATGTGCCAGTATGTTTTTGTTTAATCAGTTATGACTGCAATTATGATATGCAGAATATGTTTTTTTTAAATTCATTTCCAAGTTAATCTCCAGATTTATTCATTAAGTAGTGCTTACGAAAGAACAAAGGTCTAGTTTTTTTTAATCAGATTAAAATCTTCCAGCATCAGCTGAACTGTACAGATTTGTGATATCTTGACAATCGCACACTCACATAAAAATACGAAAAAGAAAGTGAAATTCTCTCGTTTCGGGATTTGAACCATGGAACTCCATAATGTGAGGCCAAAACGTTACCATCTCGGTCAACTGGGTCAGTTTAACGGTCTAGTTGGATAAGCGGATGTAAAAATTAGTGCTTTTGGTCATAGCTATCTCTATTTTAATTTCCAAAGCCGTATAATATAACAGTAAAACAATTGACTATGTTATCATGATAACTGATTCTCTTTTTACTTCCTCTGCCCGTACCATAGGTACTATAGGTAGAGGAAGTATTGTTTTCGACCCCAAAATTCGAAGTTGAGTTTTTAGCATATATACACGTTTCAAGGCCCCCTGAATCCAAAAATACTATTTTTGGAAACATGTCTGTGTGTCTGTGTGTCTGTGTGTCTGTGTGGAAAATATCTGTGAACAAGCTAGCTCCAAAACGGAAAATCGTATGAAAACAAAATTTCGTATTTGGGTCAGGTACCTTCTGAAGATGTGAGGATAAGATTGGCGACTATTTTCTCTTATTTTTAAGGGGACTTTACATGAAGAAATTTTCGTTTTTCGCGATTTTCTCAAAAACGGCTCTAACGATTTTCTTTAAATTTTGCACATAGATTGCTTATACTAAGAGCTAAAACTTTTATTTGAAACATTTTTTCGAGAAAATTCTCTGAGGGTAGTTACAAGCCACCCACTGTTCACCCACTGTTTGTAGAAAGTTTGTCTTACGTGATGAACAACTGAATTCGCTCTCTTTTACGGCCTCTTATTTTATATAAGAATGTGAAGTGAGAAAGATGTATTGTTGGCCATGCATAGAGTAAAGATGTATCTGAGGGAAATATTCGATAAATTTCGGAAATTATATTTTACGGCAGAAAGTTCAATAAACGTCTGCAGTCATTTTTTTTTTTTTAAAGTTTGTTGTATAGACTGCGCTTTTAGTCGCATCATTGAAAGAAGAGGTATTTATAGGATAATTAGCGTAAAATTGTGTCTTTCGATTCTGTACAAGGATATGTGAATACTGCTAA
The DNA here is from genome assembly GCA_964059195.1 of Ectobius pallidus. NCBI lineage: Eukaryota > Metazoa > Arthropoda > Insecta > Blattodea > Ectobiidae > Ectobius > Ectobius pallidus. The sequence continues at coordinate 152,640,466 of CAXKWD010000008.1, forward strand.
CTTTTATTTGGGCAGAGGAAGTTATGTGACTTTCACATCAGATTTTTTATATATAAATTCTTTCGAATACGTATATTATCATAAAATAGGCACCAAATTGAGCATTACTCCGAAACAGGTGAACCGATTTCATCCAATATCAATAGACGTCTTCCCATGAACACTATAAATGTGTATACCAAATTTCATAAAAATCCGGTAAAGCGTATTTGAGTTACCGCGTCTTTAAAATAGACACTAAATTGGGTTTTACTCCGGTACCGGTCAACAGATTAGGTTCAAATTTAACAGAGTACTTTTCATGGACGTCATAAATGTCTATACCAAGTTTAATGGAAATCCGATACAGCGTGTTTGAATTATGGCGCCTTTCTATTAGAAAGGCGCCATAATCTATTAAAATAGGCACTAAATTGGGCATTACTCCGGTACCGCTGAACCGATTTGGTTCAATATCAATAGGGTTCTTCCCATTGACATTATAAATGTGTTTTCTAAGTTTCATGAAAATCCGAAAAAGCGTATTTGAGTTAGAGCGCGTATAGACACACGGACGGACAGACAGACAGACGGACAGACATTTTTCGTCCCCCACACAATCTCATAAAGTACCATACTGGCACTTAATAAGAGGCCGTGAAAGAGCGCGAATTCAGTTGTTCATCACGTAAGACAAACTTTCTACAAACAGTGGGTGAACAGTGGGTGGCTTGTAACTACCCTCAGAGAATTTTCTCGAAAAAATGTTTCAAATAAAAGTTTTAGCTCTTAGTATAAGCAACCTATGTGCAAAATTTAAAGAAAATCGTTAGAGCCGTTTTCGAGAAAATCGCGAAAAACGAAAATTTCTTCATGTAAAGTCCCCTTAAAAATAAGAGAAAATAGTCGCCAATCTTATCCTCACATCTTCAGAAGGTACCTGACCCAAATACGAAATTTTGTTTTCATACGATTTTCCGTTTTGGAGCTAGCTTGTTCACAGATATTTTCCACACAGACACACACACAGACACACAGACATGTTTCCAAAAATAGTATTTTTGGATTCAGGGGGCCTTGAAACGTGTATATATGCTAAAAACTCAACATCGAATTTTGGGGTCGAAAACAATACTTCCTCTACCTATAGTACCTATGGTACGGGCAGAGGAAGTAATAGTATTTTTGGATTCAGGGGGCTTTGAAACGTGTATATATGCTAAAAACTCAACTTCGAATTTTAGGTTCGAAAACAATACTTCCTCTACCTATAGTACCTATGGTACGGGCAGAGGAAGTAAAAATTAACGAGATTTGTGAAACTGATGTTTTTTATTTACAAATTAAATTAAATTAAACACTCTTTCCTTATATTGAACACACGTTTAATTTTTATCGCCCTTTTCGCGACCCACTGGTGGGTCGCGACCCATAGTTTGGGAACCACTGGTCTACACAATCTACACAATCTGTCCTTCCAGATCTTTCTTCAGCTGCCGAAAAAAATGAGTCACTCGGCACGGGAACAAGTTTTTGAAATCCATCGTGACAGGGGATGAAACGTGGATTCGTTACGACAATCCAGAATCCAAAAAACAATCCAAAGAATGGATGCACACAAATTTCCCGAACAAACCTAGATCTGGCTTCCACACCAACGAAGAAATATAAAAAAAACTTCAAAATGCCGTGAGGACCCTTCTTATACGCTGGCGGCAAGTTTCTGTGAAGAGGGTACTGGAAAGTTGGTACCACGCTACGACAAATGTCTCAATCGGAACGAAACTACGTACAGAAGTAGCTAGAAGGTGCACCTAAATGTTCCAAATAAAACAGTTTTGATTTTCACTGTGGTTTTCATTTTATGCCCCATCGGAGGTTGAAAAAAAAAAAACAGCCCTCGTATATCTTAAATAATGGAATGAAATTTGGCATTAAGATAGGAGATATTATATTTTATGCTCATTCTCGCGTATTGCCGTATAGACTTCACATCAATGCAAAGTCGACGTAAGCCTTTATTGAATATCGCGGTCGAACTGATCACCATATCTGTCGTTCTCCTGGCGTTGTATTTTGAGAGATTCTTTTCACGCGGGTTTTTAATGGAATAGGTTTATGGATTGGAGCGTCACGGATGGACGGATTGTAATGATCAAGCTGGATGTGTATTATTGTGATAGCAGCTACCGTGCTCCACTGCCCGCCAGACGCTCAGGGGATTATTGTCAATGTGCCCTGGTTATTCTCGCGTGAAACCCAAATATAGCCAAGAAAATTCCTCCCATTGACAATCGTTTCTTTTATCCTAGTTTATGCTTGCTTGGTGTAGTAAGTTACTGCTACAGGTCCACTTTCGAGCACCGATATTACCTCGGTTTATGTGTGCGATCGACTCATTTTAGCTGTTTTTTGTGGAATAGAATTCCTGCAAGGAAAGTACGAAAGGCGATTTTTCCGCACGTCTATAAAATGTTGACTTTAACCGATTAATTGAAGGGTAGTGAAAATTATAGGATTACTCAGGAGGTAAAATGAAAGAAGCATTTTAGCTGCTGATATTAAGTTTCTAAAATAGGTAACGGGTTATTTATTGACATCAGATCAAAACACCCTTGAGTTAAAGAGTATCAGGCAAAATAGAAATACACATACAAGAAAATAAGAAAATTACAGGAAATTATATAGGCCTATATGTGTGTTTGTGCGCGCGCCTTTGCGTCGCCGATGTGCCAGAATTTCCCCCCGCAGTTCTTTTTTTAGATTGCAGAAACGTGACTTCAAATTTACGTGCACATAAAACCCAGAAACCTCAGTCGGGATTGAACCCGTGAAGTTGGGAACCGAAACCCAGGTGTCTTACCAATATTCCTCCGCCCAGGCATCTGTTATTTCTGAAAGACAAGTTAGAACTAGGAGCCTACTTGAAAAAAGGAAGTCCTCCTCCGATTAAGGAAGCAGTCTCTGGTAATCGGCATGCTGACCACATCCCTCTCCCAATTTGCCTATGAAGTCGATGAAGGATAAAAATATGTCGGTCGTTGCAAACAGACCTTTAGGTTAGAAATATATGCATTCATGAGGACATTACATAAGCATATTATAGGGGAAAACTTCCTCTGACACTGGGATTTGTACCCAGGACCTTTGGCTATCAATGCAACTGCTCTATCAAATGAGCTAAGCCAGAGTTCGCTTCACAGCGCCAGATGGAACCTCTGTCCTATGACTGATTGCCCTTCATGGTCTACCTCACATATGACATATGACATAATTTGTCTGTCAATGAGGTAGACCATGAAGGGCAACCCCTCACATATGACATATGACATAATTTGTATTTCAGTGAGGTAGACCTTGAAGGGCAATCAGTCATAGGAGAGAGGTTCCATCTGGCGTGCGAAGCGAACTCTGGCTTAGCTCAGTTGGCAGAGCAGTGGCACGGATAGTCAAAGGTCCTCGGTTCAAATCCCAGTGTCAGAGGAATTTTTCTCCTATAATATTCTCAAACCTTCAGGTGTTCTATGTGCAATATCAGTATATACACTGCGTTATCCCATAAGATTATTCAGTTATAGCATATGTTTTTATCTCGATTGCAGGAATTGTGGAGCATGAATTTACAGTGCAGTAAAGTTCGATAATATTATTTAAGGATGATGGCATTGCGGGATGTTTGTTGTTATTGCATATAAATGTTTCGATTTGTTTTATCGGCAGTTTCCAATCCATTTGAACAGTTCTGTATGCACTGTGGTTGTGCATTATAATCTCAGTTAACTGAAATTGAATCATATTTGTTGGAGTGACCGTAATTTGCAGTAGATAATTACATTTTGATACGGTGTACAAGCCATCGATTCAGGGCAAGTCTGGACAATAACCACATTCTAATCATCAGCTTGCACAATGCAGTTTTCTCTGCCTTTGTTTTACCTGCTTACATTTACTAAAATGGCAATCATTAAAATCTTTGTGCGTGAAATTAAATTAATTTACTCATTACGTAGTCTTCAGTCCGCACTTGCGCAGATAAAAATAAAATCTGGAAAACTGATGTAACAAAGAATGCTTTTGTTTAATCAGTGAGAATTGCAATTATGATATGCAGAAAATAAGTTATTTTTTTATCGATTTTCGAGTTAAACTCTAGATCGATTCATTAAGCAGGGCTTACCTAAGAACAAAAGTCTTGTTTGATAAACATATTATGTCAAGGAATATGTGGGAAGTGTTATTTTTCATAGCTAACTGCATTGCAACTTCCAAGCCGTATATGAACATCTTAAAACAATATGTTGTCATGAGGACTGATTTGCATTTGATAAATTATTTCTTTCTAATATATTACCATATAATACATACTAAATTGGGCATTAATCTGGTACCGGTAAACCGATTCGGTCCAATGTCAATAGGCTTCGTCTAGGCATTTAATACAAGTAGCCTAATCTAGAATATAACTTCCTTTTTTTTTTATTATTATTATTTTTTTATTACAATCCTCAGGTTGAAATAGGGCGATTACATAATAGTATATTTCGATACAAGTGCCGTAAGCGGTGCATACGGATCGAGAAAAGAGAGATCCGTTATGCGCTTACGGCACGAGTATTGCATGCTATTTTTTGCACGATGATTATTTATATCAATTTAATTATATTAATTGAGATATTACCTGAAAATATTATGTATATACATTCTTGAAGATGTTTATTTCAGAAAGTGATTCGCATGTGTTTGTTGTTATGGGAACCGTATATTTGTCCTGGGGGGCCTTGTCCATAAAGGCTTGTATTATGATGAGTGCCGTAAGTAAATTCTTACCGCATGGAAATTTGTTTTGTTTCCATAGCATGAAGATTGCATGCGTGAATGTCAACTTACGATCCACGGCAACAATATTCGTAAGTACCACTAATTAGTTAAGTCGTGCAAAAATGCCTTGACTTCATGTAATAACGTAGCAACAGAGATGAACCACGATGTTTTCATGGTTTCCGCAGGTGAATAACATCCATAGAAATATGAAATTGTAGGCTGGGTTCTGTTCAATTATCCTTTTGTTCATTCAGAGGGAGTTAGTAGTTTTGAAGAGTGACCAAGGCTGGAAACATGAGTCGTATTGTTTCCCATAAGGCGTGCTTAATATAAGCGCTGTTTAACGAAGCTGCAGAATTTCGCGTTTCCTCCCACATGTGCGTGCAAAGTTCTTGAGGTCACAGTAAGCCTGTTCCTGTTTTGCAAAGTTTATACACTGTGATCTAATTGGCTAAGCAAAGAGCAACTCATGACTTAACCATTAGAGCATAACGTATCCCATAGGATATAGTAGTTTATCTTAAAATAACTCGAAAGATAATTAAAAATTAAAGTAGGCCTAAAGTTTTCAGAGTAAGGTGTAAGAAATTAACTATGAGCCTAACCATTTGTTTACTGTTTACTTTGCAGTCTGGCACAGATCTACAATTTGCATAAGAAAATTAATTAAAATAGCTTATGTCTGCAGTGGTTGTGGCAGCTGATGGTCACAAAAATTAATGATACATAATTATCTCTATATACAGCTGTTAATAAATAACACCGAAATGTGTTACCTATGTATAGAGGGGACATAGACAAGCAACTTTTATTAGGAAATTTTTGCTCTGAGGATTCAATTTTTCCTGTTAGCCTACATCATAAAATCCCCCAGGGCATGGCCGCCACTGACTTCTAACATTTGAAAAAAATGCAAAACAAAGGAACTTCGTTGTTAATACTGTAGTTATGAAAAAAATAACTAATGCTGTGGCGGCCACTCCTGTGATTAGTCTGTAAATTTTGCAGATTATGGAAACACTAAATTATGAGATAGGCTATATCAACAGCTATATAGCAGGTTTTTGTAGATCACTAAGAAGGCATGAAGTCAATTTAATGAAAAGTTTAACCCTACTATGCTTCATGAATGAATTATGAGCACCAAGTTGTAATATTTTTAATGCCCTGTAAGCATACAAATTTTACGCCATAGAGCAAAAATCTCCTAATGAAAGTTGCTTGTCTATGTTCCCTCTATACACAGGTAAAATATTTCAGTGTTATTAATTAACACTGTATAAAAGAGGCTTTGTCCTGACTCACTGACTTAACGACTGAGAATCAACGTAGAGCCTAAATTATAATAGGTAGGGACTTGGAATTTTGACAGTACCTTCGGTTCGTAATGTAAGTGCACACCAAGAAAGGATTTTGGAAAACGTTGATTTTAAATACCAAAAATGAAATGTTTTTGAGGATGCGAAATACCTTTTTTACACAGAATTATCATATCCAAATTAAATTCCATGTACCTTCTCATGACAACAGTGTATTGTTGGCAGTGGTCACAGGTAGCTTTGGAAGAAAATGATACGGGACTTCGACAAATTAGAGAAGCTATCGATAGAATTCATTGGTGTAAATAAGTACTGAAGAATGAAATCCACGAAAATAATGCACAATGTGTGCAGGTTTTGGGGAGGAAATTATGAAAGTGGTATTGAATTTCTTTTTTATTTCAGCCCCGAAACGGTTTTATGGTAACATGGGAGTGAGAAAAATTATTCCAAAAACACAATTCAATTTTATGTCACAGGAAATTCTGTTTCTTATTTTATTTGAACTTCTACTAGGCTTGGTGTGTAGAAGCTATGGGGTGCAAAATTCTACATCCTCTATGGGCCATAACAAGCTATAGGCCTATCAAGCGTTTTATGAGGGAATAGTTCGAGTGTGATAAGTCGTTCTTCCTCATTTCAAATCTTACATACCTATTTAAGGACCTAGAGTTTGAAAATCGAAAGTTCTTCATAAGTTAATTTCGAATGTCAAAATACAAAACCCGAGCTCTTCCGGGCCATTTAAGCTAGCCTGTATAAACCAGTGATCAAGGTTTTGCTACACAAGACGTATAATCTCTTCCAACTTTTTGAATCTAAATGTAATACTGAAACAGGAAGCCTACATTATACCTCCGGTGCTCGGATTTCTGTCATATTCCCAAATATCCTTTTGAATTTCTACCATACTCCTTAGAAGTCCTCCATGTACGCGTACCACAATTTGAGAACTATTTTGTAAGACTGATGTCCTGCATGAAAAGTTTGGAAGGCGCTCTTTTTTCATCTGCAACGCTCTTAAACTCCTGTAAACACGTTGGGAAGCAGTCAGCTGTAGGAAACAGCGCATGTTGACTTGAGAACAGATGAAACAAACAATACGAGAAGTCCTATTGATTATAACGAGAATACTTGTTGACGGCTGGAAGATAAGTGTTGTGAGGGAAAAGGAAGCCAAATATTTACATCCAAGTCGCGTGCGTAGACGCTGTTAAACTTCCTTTTGTTTCCTTCTTTTCTTATTAATATGCGTCATAAGTGAGTCAGGAACAGAGATGTATAAGTCTTCATTTTTGTGAGGGTACGTCCTTCAAAACTGAACTATTTATGTTAAGTGCTAGCATAATAAAATATGATAAACTGATGTAGCAAAGTGCCAGAATGCTTTTGTTTAATCAATGATAATTGCAATTATGATATGCAGAAAATAAGTTTTTTTTTAATCGACTACCGAGGTAAGTCCAGATCGATTCATTAAACAGGGCTTACAGAAGAATAAAGGTCTAAAGTTTGATTAGCATATGTGAAGGAATATGTGGGCAGTGTTGTTTGTCATTGCTACCTGAACACTACATGCCGTATATGAACACTGTAAAACAATATGTTGCCATGAGAACTGATTTTCATTTGATAAATTTGTTGTAATATAATACCATAAAATAGCCACTGAATTGGGCATTGATCCGGTACCAGTCAACCGATTTGGTCCAATATCAATAGGCTTCTTCCCATGGACGTTATAAATGCGTATACCAAGTTTCATGAAACTCCGATAAAGCGTATTTGAGTTATCGCGCGTATAGACACACGAATAGACAGACGGACAGACATTTTCCCGTCTACCACACAATCTCAGAAAGTACCATTCTGGCACTTAATAAAATAAGTGTAGTGACGATAAATTTTTCTTAAATTTGAGATTAGCATTTAATTTTTTTTTTCTCCATTTGTAGTCAACATAATCGAAAACTAATGCGTGGTATTTTTCTAAATATGTAATTTGTCCTACTAAAAAGATCGGAAATTTTACTGAAAAATGTTGTGACAAGTTTCCTTTTGAATTATGCAAAATTGTCAATAATTTTTAATAACTCATAAACTAATTAACGTACAGGAATGAAACTTCTTCACAACAGTAGGCTACCTATTACACCACACTATATAGCTTTTAAAGTGTAGAAAATATAAATTTCACCCCCGCCCCCTTTAAGCAAAGCATTCCTGAATAATTCATAATTCTAAAGCCTTAGTATAGGCCTGTATTAAAGCGAATAATAGTAAAAGACAAACGAAAGGATCAAACTCGCAGATAAATTATATTCCGAAGTTTTGTTTTAATTTTAATTAAATATAATTTAATATATGATTCGAGGAATTTTATTATCATGGGTAGTCCCTCAAGATATTTCAAGTTTATAGTTAGATGTATTGTAGAGTGGGACTTATTAAGACTTTTCCATAATGAAATGTAACAGATTGTATAAATAATTGTTTTCTTGTGTATTTTTTATAATTGTTTGTCTACATGATAATTCTATAATCAAGTCAGGTGCTAGCATTCTGGAGGTCCCGATTGAAAAACTCCGTGGCCGGTAAATTTGACTTGTCTTTTTATGCTTTTCCCAGTCGGAAAAGCAAATGCCGGATTGAATATTTATTTGTCATGATTCACCGCCGCTATTTCACCCAATATCAAAACCATTAAAGATAAAACCAGTGAAAAATGAACACGCCAATAACGCAACGACAATAACAATCCATAATCATGAATAACCTTACTGGTACCACTGTATGCCCTTGCTGTTAACGTGTATAGTCTATAAATAAAGATGAAATAAAAAATCTATTACAACTTTTGTTTTGATGTTGGCCATATGATCTTATCAGACTTGTTGAATTACCTATGATAATTTAATTTTCCCTTTATAGTACAATTAAAATTTTATTACTAATATAAAAAGGGTCGACAGAAAACAGACCCTTTTTATATTAGTAATAAACGTTACCACATGTGGACAGTTGGACCACAGCGATGCAGAATAACGTCATGTTTAATAGCCTTTTCACACTTGGTCACTTAGGTTAAATGAGAGTATTCACACTGGGTCACTTGTGACGGTCACCGCACAGTCACTTTTATTATGATTGCCAACAATGCAAGTTGCATAATATACATAATTCAGTTGTATAATCGAACTCAGCGAAACTACTTATCCAGCCACGTGTTTAGATTTGATTAATACGGAAGATTTTATAAGTGAAATGGAATGTCGACCTGCCATTTGGGATATCAAAAGCTATTACAAATTGTTTTATCATGTAGCTACTATTGGCAATACTAGCGGTGACCGTCACAAGTGACCCAGTGTGCCCTTAGAGTCGCCAGTAGATAATAGGACGGCAATCAAAGTATCCAACGAAATGCCTTATTATGTATTTTAATACAGTAGACTAACTTTTAAAAGAGTGGTCTCTGAATGGCTTCTGAATAATCAATTCTAGCCTATAATATGACTTTTTTTAAAATTCCCGTTTTGTAAAATTTAAATTTATTTCAACATGTCATAAGTACTTTTTCTGACGATTTCGATAAAAATATGACTGTATTATAAATAAATGGTAAATACATGCCGGTCGTGGGTTCGGTGCCACGTATTACGACTTTCAAAACAATAGACCAACTTTTAAAAGGGTGGGCTCTGGATGGCTTCTGAATAATCTATTCTATAATACGCTATGACTGATTTTTTAAATTCCCGTTTTGTAAAATTTAAATTTATATCAATATGTCTTAAGAAATAAGTACTTTTTCTGATGATCTCGGTAAAAATATGACTGCATTACAAATAAATGATAAATACATGCCGGTCGTGGGTTCGGTGCTACTTGTAAACAGCCCACGCTTTGAGAAACACTGTTTACAGTATTTATGACCCCATCACAGGCCAACATGTCTCTTGTCCCGCAGGTGGGCATATTAAGCTCTAACTTACCTGTACAAGTGGAATTGCTTCTCTGCATGCGACAGCCTTCGTGTTCTCGGGTCGTTTGTTAATCCGCTATTGCAGTGTGTCTCACACTCGGGCTCATTAATTCCTTGCACCTCACAATAATTATTTCCATACAGGCACTAAGTGATTAATTTAATCTCCAACATTCCTTCCCTTGCAAAGAAAGTCACCATAATGACCCTGTTTTTTTTTTTTTTTTTTTTTTTTTTTTGCGTGGAACTAAACGGCTGATTTCGATGTAAACTTCATATTTCCGTGGATATTTTGTGAAATAAATTGTTTTATACCACGGTACATTCATGTTTGTATTTATACATTTTTATTCACATTAATACTCAACATTTATCTGAGAAATAACTGCCTGTATTTATCAGTGAAACCTTCCACATAGACATCAACAATTTAGTCACGAATTTTTTTTATATATTACAACAGTAGAAATTAGACATTTTGGCGTTAGTCATGTTGGCATTAGGCATTAAAGCCATTTGACACGGTACATGTGAGACATTTTGGATTAGGCTCTAGACGAAATGGCAATATATCTTATAAATTAGACATTTTTTGTTTAGCAATTTTTTGCCAGAAAAATAGTCTTGAGAGACTCACAACTTTTAATTTTTTTAAATTTAAATGTTTGGAATAAATTCTTAAATTTCTAATAATTGTCGGTTATTGTGGTTACGAAAGACGAAAATATCCATAAAATGTATTTTCAAGTAAAGTAGTCGGTAAAATACGAGTATATATTAAATGTATATTGGGGCTATAAATACAGTAATTTAATGGACAAACAGTTTCTATTTATACTACTGTTCACATTTCAAGTATTTTTTTTTAAATTAAGCAATGGTATTACAGGCCATCTGTTAAATACATTTTTTAAATACGTTAATACGACTTCATGTTTTTTTCTTTTTTTCAGTTTTGGTACTCGTGTTTCAATTACGTTCTGTATGCTTACGTGAAAGAATATAGCCATATACTGCCCTATTTTCTGAATCTTAAAAAAATGACTGTAAGGGAATTTTCGGGTAAAACAGGAACTTATTTTGTCTAACGTTTTTAGTTCGGGTAGAAAGGGGAAAATAGGATAAAAAGTACCTCATTGATGAGGCACGAAAGTTTATGAATATGTAAGACTAGCAGATCCCCGCGATTGGAAGATTAAAAATTAAGAGCAAAATAATTAAAACATTAGGCTATATTAGCACACGCAATTGAAACATTCATAGGCCTCAACTAACGATTAATATAATTAATGAAACAGCTAAAAATCCGGCTTTGAAGTGAATTCCACGATTAGAAAGCGCAGCATGTGAAAAACAACCCTAGATTCGAGTTCCCTGGCCCAGAAAACCCTTGTATAGTGAGTTTCGTTCAAATGTTTGCCCATTTAGACCTAGTTCATTATCCCTCTTCCGTCTAGGTTGTTGAACATTTCAGTTGTCTGCGTGCCTTGTGGCATTATAAACAAAAGCGATCGCGATGCTTTTATTTCCAAGGTATGACAATAAATAGGCAAAGCCACCTACAATGGAATTGGCAACTGAAATGTATTACTCAAAACTGATGCTTTGAAAACGGAAAAAAGCACTTTTTCTGCCCGTTTTTCACTCATAACTCGTGAACGAGAGCGAAAATTAAAATGTCCGACTTCGAGGTGCATTTTTCCACCCTTCAGTCTATCTATGTTTAAAATTTCAGATCTCTGCGTTGAGTAGATTTCGCTGGGCATTGTGGACAGACAGAAAAACAAACGCTTCCTATTATCATTGTACTAGCGTGTGCTAGCGATAATTATTTAAAAAATTAAACAGTAGTAGCATAATAGCTAAATCATTATATTTATTAGCACCTAAATCACGTGAATTACATACCACGATTAGATAGCGTCGCGTGGTAAAAGCGACCTCAGATTCGAGTTCCTTGGCCCAGAAAACCCCTGTATAGTGAGTTTCGTCTAAATCGAACAACGTTTGACCATATTTAGGCCTATAATGATCATCCCTCTTCCGTGTAGGTTGAAAATTTCATAGCCTATGTCTACGGGCCTTGACATTCTAAACAAATGAATCGACCAGGGAGGACTTAAGAAATCAAGCGATCGCGATGTTTTTATTTCCAAGGTATGACAAAAATAGTCAAAGCCGACTGTAATTGATTTGACATTGAAATGTATTATGTTACTGAAAACTGATGCTTCGAAAACGCAAAAATGCACGTTTTCTGCCCGTTTTTCACTCATAACTCGCGAACGAAAGTGGAAATTAAAAAGTTGGCTTCGAGGTGCATTTTCCCGCACTTCAGTCTATCTACGCTTAAAATTTCAGATCTCTGCGTTCAGTAGATTTCGCTGGGCATCGCGGACAGACACTTCCTTTTATTATTATAGAAAGTTGTTTTTTCCATGGCCTGCTGCATAGTCGCCATGGTGTTGCGTTACATTCGTTTGTTTGCACGACAAATTTATGAGAAGGGTAATGTTGCTGTTGTGTAGCATATCGCTTCAAGTATTTTACACGGCTGTTGGCTTTTTCATTAGCATTGGCGGAGCTGAGTTCGCGAGATTCTCGAATGTTTACAAGACCCGACCCTCTGTACAGATCTGGGTTTACGACTTTCTCAGTTCCGATTTTTATGACGACGTAAATTGAGTTTGTTCAAGATATTTTCGCGGAATTTATTTTCTTCTATCATGAGGCAGCCTTCTTGGGAAAAAACAGTTGTATACGACGACGACGATAATAATAATAATAATAATAATAATAAATAATAGTAATAGTAATAATAATAACAATAATAGTAATATAATAACATTATTATTAATTCATAATACGAGAATGGCATATTCTTGGGGTGGTAAAATACTAGCTTAGTGGGCCCGTTACAAATTCGAAGATCTGAAAAAAAAGAGTGCGTGGAACGCCACGCGACAGAAGTAAAACTTTTTTTTTATTCTTATTTTTTTTTTTCAATTTTTTATTATTGGATTTTTTTCAATTTTGCATTATTGGACTTTTTAATATTGGGTTTTTGGACTTTTTAAATTTTGGACTTTTTAATTTTGGATCTTTGAATTTTTAATTTTGGATTTTTTAAATTTTCGATCTTTGTATTGTTTATTTTTTGATGTTTTAATTTTTTTATTTTTGGATTTCAAAATTTTTTATTTTATTATTTATTAAATTTTGGATTTTTGGATGTTATAATTTTTAGTTTTGTTTTTTTAATTTTGGAAATCTGTATTTTTTAATTTTGGATTTTTAATTTTGGATTTGCGCGGTAATGAACCTCCGGGTTCCATAAAATACCTTTAGATTGCTTAGGAATTGTCTATTGCCATTGAGGAAGTAAGTTCTGAAAAATTTCCTTTGATTACTCCTAATCATTGAGTTGATTGTTTTCTGTGTAGTCCGCACCGAAACAAGTAAGAGTGTGACTGATTTCGTGACTGATTGTGACTGATTTCGTGACGGTTTTAGTGTGACTGATTTTCCAGATTTTCCCTCTACCGCCACTAAAGAAGTTTTACTTCAAAAATCTAGCGATTGAATTAATAAATGCGGGCACCTTCTAGTGAAAAATAATGATAATATTGCCTTTACTGATTAGATATGCCTGACTCGTATCCAGGTAACACTTGAACGTCACTTGTTATTATAATAGTGTCAGCCTGACGAGAAGTTGGTAATAACAGAGTATCTTATAATCACATTAGCAAAACGAAATGCACATCACCTGCAATTACGCGAATCTCCGCTCCGTGGGTTTCAACATAATTTCCTCTTCAGATCCTGCAAGAACAAGTACACTTCAACTCCTTCCCCGCAAGTAAGCTTACAGGAGAGGGAGCTTTCTATTGTATCTTTATTAAATATACCTTCTCTCTTACTAATGAGCAGAACGTTTGTAATCAAAGTATCTAAGATATTACTAACGAGTATATAAAGGTGCATTTAAATTACATCGAACGAATAATGTTTGAAAGACGAATTCGGTTGCATTTGTTCGTGCCAGGTTTACGCCATTCGTCCGTTCGCACAAACATTCAAATCCTTCTTATTTCAGCCTCATGATAAAAACAGCCGAGTCGAACTTACGAAATAATTTTTTTTTTTGCACTGTTTTGCGGTTTTCTTCAAGCCAGTTTTGGATTTTTTTTGTACGAATCGTTGTTTAAATTATTTATGATTTGTTAAATAAGTGTGCTTAGAATAAAATGCTAACATCATGGAGTAAATAAATAATTGTTGATGTTGCAGTGTTTGTTTGCATTTTTAAATGAAGGCTTGAAAGAAAATAGTCCAAGTGGAACAATGCAATTTTTTTGCCGTGAATTTGCGTGGGGTCATATTTTTTTTTGTTTTCAGACTTTGTGTCGACGGTAGAAACAACATAAAAAATTTTCTTTCTGAGCTCTGGTACTTACAGAATCGTGCAAAGTAGGTGCCGGAATCTTTTTTCTCTTTTCCGTAATAACTTTGTTTCTATAACTTCGCGGCTAAAACAGTGTTATTCAAAATTATGTTGGTAATTTCTATATAAAAAGTGTTAGAAGATTTGTTCTCAGACCGATAGCTACCGAGTAGTAGCCACGCGAAGCTATCACTGTTAGCACAATTTCAGGTGAAATCAATTTTTGTTAGTAACTACCGGTACATCGGGCACATTTTAAACAAAAATTGGTATCGATGTTAGAAACAACTTTTAAAAACTACTTTTTCTGAGATATGCTACTGCCGGAATCGTGCAAAATGGGTGCCATGAATTTTTTTTAGCCCAAGAAGGACGCCGTGGCGAAAAGAATTTGAGAACTACCGCGGAAGAGTTTAATTCACTTGCTGATGCGCCTGGCTCAGACCAGTCAGGCAACACGCAATGCTTACCTGTCGGAGAAGTTGCTTAACCTCAACTTTTCCTAGGAACGTATCTTTATCGGTAATTTTTGTACATGCGTCTAAGCCTGCATCTGTGTTGTAGGATCGGACTTTAGGCCAAAATATTGTGTAATAGGCTTACGTAGACAAATATTGCCAAAACTTTAGATATTTTAAGATTATAACTGCATGAATTTCAAATGCAATCTTTGTGTAAATATTGCTTACTGTAGGGAACGTTTTTCATTCCGTTGCATATTTCGATCACGGAAAATTAAACATAATTATAAAAAAAAGCTCACTTTACTATCAAAAAGCCTTAAGGTAATTTTCGTATTCTTAAGTATTTTTCCACTAATTTCTCTAATGTTCCAGCTACAGTAATAAAAATATTGCAACGATTCCTTACGCTTTAGAAACCCGTATTGGTCTTAACTTTTTCAAGTGTTAGCCATGCTTATTCCGTTTGGGGTTTGATGTATAAAGGGATCCGACATGCAAAAGAATATGCACAGATCTTTCAGACTGACGATAAAATCAGCATGAAAATAGGTGAAAGGATATCATAGGTATTCTTAATGTAAATAATGAAGAAGAAAAACTGCTTACAAAATGTGTCCATAACTCAACCTGATTGTTTAGTTAACTGCTGAAAAAATGACGTTACTCTTATGCTACCTACATTGACAGGGAATGTATGAAATGATGTTGCATATTAAAACTGCTATCCCTGCACTTTCGGTACAACATCAAACGGATCTAAAAGCATGAAAAAGTGTTTGCCTTTTTTCTGTTCGTTTCCTGGGAGATAAGTAAAAGAGATAGGAAAAATGCAGAAAAGAAGAAAGTGATGCTTTAAAAAAAAAATGGAAGTATTGAAACGCCCGCTAGGTGTTGCTGTCGGCGATTTGGCATGATTCCCGGCAAAAAGACAAATTCTTAACCGATAGCTTCTCAATTTCCTGAGCTATGAACTCTTGTCAGAACCTTTCTTTTTTTTCATAAAGGCCGGGATACCATTGCATAAAATGCAAATCGTGAGCCTGAAGAAATGCTTTGATACTTTGAATAGTTGAAATTCGTCCATCTAAAAAATGAAAGGAGAATTGAAGACATTCCTGAGACTGAAGTAATGGGATTAGAAAGCCTAGATAAATAAATGCTAGGTAAATAAATAAAATCATCCTTGTCACCTCATTGAATACAATGTTATCAATAAGTTGTCTTTGTAATACATTCCCCAGAAAGCTTGAATTACGATATAGCACTGGAGCACTGTACGATGCTTATTTATATTAAAAAATGAACCAGGAACGACTTATAACGGGTTATAGTCGAAGAAACGTCAGATGCATGCCCCATACACTAGTAAACTATTATTAATTACTGTGTAATCATGAAATTGCTTTAGGTAATTTGACTGGAATTATACGGACCTTCGGTTAATCTAGTCTTGGATAACACAGACCAACAGCCAATTTGGTGCCTTAGAATTTATACCTATTCTTGGGTATATTTAGGTCGCTCGTGCCAAATGTGCCATTAGTTTTGCCCTATCAGCTTTAGTTTTGTAACATATGGTATTACCATTATGCATATTATCCCATTTTACGTTTGTTATAATTTAAAAAAAAAAAACAGTGCCTATTATTAGCTTCTAAATCATGTGAAGAAAAAAGCAACACACTAACATTACATTAACATTACAATAACAATATAACATGGGGTCTCTCAAAACATTGATATTATCACATATTGCACGGTCGTTTATGACTTATGAGCTGTCAATTTGAAGGCCAAAGTTAATCCAGCTTTTAGTTTTTCTGTACTTCGTACAGTTTTCGTCCTACGTGTCCAAAGTATGGTTAAGATCCTTTCGGAATACTCATCCAGTGAACGTAAATAATCCTTAAATGCACGAGACTCTCATGCAAATTATAAATCCTGGCGGACTGCAAAGAAAACAGATAACACACTGATTAGACTCACTATTTATTCCTTGTACATTATTATGTAAATCTTACATGGATTTTAATAGTATATTGCGATACAAGTGCCGTAAGGCACGTTTACGGCCCGTGTGTTGCATGCTATTTTTTGCACGATGGTTACTTATATCAATTTAATTATATTAATTGTGATATTACCTGAAAATATTATGTGTATACATTCTTGAAGAGAGATGTTTATTTCAGAAAGTGATTCGCATCTGTTTGTTGTTATGGGAACCGAATATTTGTCCTGGGGGCCTTGTTCATAAAGGCATGTATTATGAAGTGTATCGTAATGAATTATGACGTAGCGCAAGGACCGTAAGTAATTTAACCTCATCGCAACGGCCATAGCAACAATACTGTGTGGGAATGTCAACTTACGATCCATGTAAACAACTTTCGTTAGTAACACTTACTAGCTAAGGAGTGTAAAAACATTCTTTCGAATTATTTTTCATTATTAAGTGCCAGTATGGTACTTTATGAGATTGTGTGGTGGACGAAAAAATGTCTGTCCGTCTGTCCGTGTGTCTGTACGCACGATAACTCAAATACGCTTTTTCGGATTTTCATGAAACTTGGAAAACACATTTATAATGTCCATGGGAAGAACCCTATTGATATTGAACCAAATCGGTTCCTAGAAAGGTGCCATCACTCAAATACGCTGTATCAGATTTCCATGAAACTTGGTATACCCATTTATGACGTCCATAAGAAGTGCCCTATTGAAGTTGAACCTAATCTGTTGACCGGTACCGGAGTAAAACCCAATTTAGTGTCTACTTTAAAGGCGCAATAACTCAAATACGCTTTATCGGATATTTATGAAACTTCGTATACGCATTTATAATGTCCATGGGAAGACGTTTATTGATATTGGACCAAATCGGTTGGCCAGTACCGGAATAATGCCCAAATTAGTGTTTTTATGTTAATATATAAGAAGTCGCGATAACTCAAATATGCTTTATTGGATTTTCCTGAAATTTTGTATACCCATTTATAATGTACGTGGAAAGACGTCTACTGATATTGGACCAAATCGGTAGACCGGTACCGGAGTAAAACCCAATTTAGTGTATATTTTAAAGACGCGGTAACTCAAATACGCTTTACCGGATTTTTATGAAACTTGGTATACACATGTATAATGTCCATGGGAAGACGTCTATTCATAATGGATAAAATCGGTTGACCTGTTTCGGAGTAATGCTCAATTTAGTGCCTATTTTATGGTAATATACGTATTCGAAAGAATTTATAAAAAAAAATGAAAATCAGTTATCTTGACAACATAGCCTATTGTTTTACTGTGATGTTATAAGGCCTTGGAATTTAAAATACAGGTAGCTATGACAAAAAACATATTGATTTACATGCGCTTATCCAACTAGACCGTTAAAATGACCCAGGTGGCCGAGATGGTAGACCTTTCTTCTTCCGTAAGCCCTGCTTAATGAATAAATCTGGAGCTTAACTTGAAAATCAATTTAAAAAAACATATTCTGCATTTCATAATTGCAGTCATAACTGATTAAACAAAAACATACTGGCACTTTGGTACATCAGTTTACCTGATTTTATTTTATTACAAATTTAAGACATATTCTTGTCATATAGGATACGTTATACGTTTAAGGTTAATGCACCGATTTGTAAACACATTTTCACATCAAATATCGTTGGCCCAGAGTGAATTGGAATATACGGCAGTCGATCATTAAAGGGCTTTGTGGTCTGTTTGATGCAAATCTACCTTTCTCAGAGGAAAGCCCGAAGCTACCGTACTCTCCAATTATCGTTTCTAAGTCTTTGCTTACTTTCCTACCACAAGATTTGTTCCACATAAAGCCTCGGAGCTATAACTAATCATAGAAAGCTATTGTTCCTTCCGATGAAACACATTTTTAGTTTCAACTTGGATTTCTCTGCTTACAGTGCTTTTTTATTGTACAAATGACTAATCTTGTAGTGAGTTTTGTCTTCCGAGAAAATTTAATAATGGGTTGGCTATGTTAAGAGGCATTTCGAATGAAAATTCAGTAATTTTGAAAATCAAACGTCCGTCTCATTTTCTCATATCATTGTACATTTAAAAAAATCCGAAAGTATTTCTCCCATATAATCCAATTATTTATAATTCCAACATCTCTAAAATAATTTTTTTTTTAAATAAATAAATTACCTACTTAGATTGAAAAACTCCATCTACCTCATCGGGGATCGAACCTGCGACCTTTCGGTTTGCAGCGCAGTGTCTCAACCACTACGCGTACCCGTTTTGTAAAGTGTGTGTGAGCTAAAGCTTGAATTTCCATTAACGTAACTTAATAAAATATATGTATACGTTTGATAGACACTATCTACGGTACATTGAGTTAGGGAAATGTTAATTTCGTCGGATAGTCAAGAGGTTTAGATACACAAATTTTAATAATGCGTTTATGAATGAACTGTATTGAAGATAAGTAAATTATTCTCAAGTCGTGTATTTTTATGATGGAGGGAAGGATAACAAATTTATGTATTCTACTCATTAAATAATGCAATTTGTATGTCCCATCATAAAATTATGTTGGTCAATTATAATTAGATATAGCCTAGTCTTTCTTTTCTACTCCCCTCCAGGCCACTAGCAGTAGCCTTACACAGGAGACTGTTGTTTGGGCTACAACTAATACTATTGATTATTGTTATTTTATATTATTACTATTAATAAATTGCATTTAATAATTCTTTATTGCAACCAAAAAGTCATGCTGTGATGAATGGAGCAACCGTGGAAGGATATATGACTGGGGAAATAGGAGCACTCCGAGAAAACAAGCCCGGACCCTATTTTTTCCACAAAGATTCCACATGGGTCCAACGAAATTCGATCCCGGTGGTAGGCGAGGGTCACAAGCCTTGGGCGAGGGTAGTGATTTCACTTGCTGATGCGCCTGGCTCAGACCAGTTAGGCAACACACAATGCTTGCCTGTCGGAGAAGTTGCTTAGCCTCAACTTTTCCTTGGAACGTATGGGCAATGTATGGAGCCATTGGGGAATATAATATAGCGCTCTCTAAATCAGGTCTACAGTATTTATACAGGGTGTTACTGAATAACACCGAAATATTTTACCTGTATGTAGAGGGGACATAGACAAGCAACTTTTATTAGGAGATTTTTGCTCTATGACGTAAAATGTGTCTGGTACAGGCCATTAAAGTCATTATAATTTGGTGCTCGTAAGTCAATAATTATGCGAAATGGGGTTAAAATTTTCATTAAATTGACTTCATGCCTTCCTAATGATCCATATAAACCTGATTCTTAATCATTCATCCACAGCTATTACATAATTTAGAGTTTTCATAATCTGCAAAATTTACGGACTAATCATATGACTGGCCGTCACTGCATTATTCTTTTTCCCCCCATAACTACTGACCACAGTGTTAACAACGAAGTTCCTTTGTTTTGCATTTTTTTCTAATGTTAGAAGTCAGTGGCGGCCATGCCCTGGGAGATTTTAGGCTGTAACAAGAAAAATTGAATCAATAGAGCAAAAATCTCATAATAGAAGTTGCTTATTTATGTCCCCTCTATACACAGGTAAATTATTTCGGTGTTATTCATTAACACCCTGTATAGGTGAGCGTTTATCATCCCTTTTGTTTGCCATGTTATCATGCACAAGAGAAATGACTTGGGCAGACTGCTAATCTGTTTCCATAATTGCTTCTGATAGTAATTGTCTGGAATTCGAAAAGAGAAGGTGGATTACTGAGTCTACAGTATTAATGTTGTCGAAGTGGTGGTGGCGCTAGGAGGTCAGTGACCCCCGCTGTGTGGCACGTTATTGATTGAGCCCTGCTGAGCTACTCAAGAGCTGGGCCATTCCCTTCACTTCACAAACACACTAACAATGAATCAAAACGATCTGTTTTTGACACGTCACATTTAGTACGAATCTCTTAATTCTGTGTATCAAGCATGCGCTGTATGGATTCAAAACTCGCTCTGTCTAAGTGTATATACAGGGTGTTGCAAAATTCTATACACAAACTGTTATGGATTGTAGAGGAGACCAAAACAAAGTTGTTTTGTTACATAACCATAGGCCGGAAACCAATAGTTACAGCAGTAGTCACCTTCGAATGGAAACATTTCTGACAGATAATGAAGGTATGGTGACCCTTTGAACTGGTTGTGGTGAGGTTTATTTACAGATATTGTTCAAACGTGCTGCCTCCTGCTTCAATACATGATCTGCAACGACGTGAAACTGCTTGTTTCTACTCAACGGCATCTGTCTTCGAAGGTGACTACCGACGTACCTATTGGTTTCCGGCCTATGGTTATACAACAAAACAAGTTTGTTTTGGTGTCCTCTACAATTCATAACAGTTTGTGTATAGAATTTTGCAACATCCTGTATACTCTCCCGTTTGAAAAGTAGTATAGGCTATTTTGTTATGTGAGTGTACTGAATATTTATTTTTTTAAATTCCTAATGTTAACACTAAGATCAAAATTGTAAATAAAAATAGTGAAGAACGTACTTACCACATTTTGATAATCAGATTGCTTTGTCTAATTATCATACGAGGGCCGTCCACAAAGTAAGTTTCCTTAGGGCCGTTTACACAAACAAAACAAAATTTCATGGAAATATTTGCTGCAACAGGTATAGCAAGTGTTCAGCTATTTTTCAACCTATTCGCCTAAGGAATTGAGACATTTGTCATGCTGTGGGTCCAACTTTTGAATACCTGTGTCGTAGAAGTGTGCCGCCTGGGATTTGTACGATTGTGTGATAACCTACTCCGTTTCTCTGTCAATATCTGCCATTCTCTGTCATTCACTGTAATTTCTTGAGGGGTAGGAAAAGATGAAAATCTCTGGGTGCGCGGTCCGAGCTGTAGGGTGGAGACTTCAACACCTCCCTGCAAGTCTCCTGCAAAAGTTCGGTTAGGTGACGATGTGACGACCACCAACGTACCGACGAATCATGCTCCGGTACACTCGTTCCATCACACCTGGTTTCCCGTTAGCCTCTGTTGTTGTGAGCAGTTTCGTATGGGACACATCCAGTGCAGAATACAGAATTTTTTTTTTCACTGTTGACACGAGTGTTATTGTGATCAATGAAAGTTTTTTTTTTACTTTGGTATTGTTACCAAAAAATTGGCTTTCGTCTGTAATGAGTCAAACGTAATTTACTTCTGTACCTTACGTCACACCTCATTTCACATGGTGCTCTTCTGACGTCATGTACTGCCTCCCCGGTTGCAAAACAATATTGGCAAATCCGACACATAGTAATGGCTGTAGCATGGAAACGGTACTTTTCCGGACATGGGTTTCCTATTCGAAATATTGTCTACTAAGTCCCCTCTACTAGCCCTAGAAGTTTGTAATATGAATTTCCGAACACCCGGTATAGAAGATATGCGGTATTAATTCTAATAATTTGAAACGTAATACTTCTTATTGGAAGATGGTACATTTCAAACTCCGGAAATTTTGCTTAATTCTGATTGATGAACAGCTCAGGGATTCGCTCTGACGTCATTGCTACTCGAGTTACGAATGTAAATTTGATAGACTCCCACGTATTGCTTGTACTCGTATAACGGCATTACGGATAATGTTTCTACACTCACTCGTACATTTTGGAAAGATAATAAGGCTTTCACATTCCTCGTCCTTTTATAAATTGAACGGCCCATCGGCGACGTCTGGTATAATTATGAGTTGCAGTCCTGCTTAATGTAGACACTAAAACCCTCAAATGGCTTTTTTATGTTATTTGTGAACGTAAATGTCGCTTGAGCCTGACTGATTTTATTTGCTATGTAGGTAGTGTAGGCGTTTAGGCCCATATCTTATATAAGTTAATGTTTTAGAATTGCAATGAGCAATAGATCTAACTCACTCAAGCATATCGCTTAGTACATAGAAAGATATAAGGTTGCAGATTTATTTTTTATGATTCTATATTATTGTATCTTGTTTTACTATAATTTTAATTATTAGCATTATTATTATTATTATTATTATTGTCGTTTAGTATCTTTAATGCTAAAACTAAACTCCGTCCCTGGAGGGACTTGGCCTACCACCCGACCGCTGCGTCATCTACCAAAGGCAGATGGCTGAATTGGGGGGCATGTGGTCAGCATGCCGATACCCACGGTCGTTAATGGTGGTTTTCATGACCGGAGCCGCTACTTCTCTATCAAGTAACGTCTCAATTTGAATCACGAGGCTGAGTGCACTCCTGCCAGACCTCCATACCTCAGAAAAATCCGAGGAGATACCGGGAATCGAACCCATGCCGACGGATCTGTAGTCAGTGACGCTAACCACAAGACCACGTCGGCGGTCATCTTTAATGCTAGTACATTTTTATTTTTCTTACTGTATTTTTTATAATTTTATTGTATTTTTTATAGTTTTATTGTAATTGTAGTTCTGGAATCCTGGTAGAGGGAAAGAAAGGGCCTGATGGTCTTATGTCTACCAGGTTAAATAAATAAATTAAATTAAAATAGTTTAAGAGCAGCTGTGATTTCTAGCAGATTGCCATTTTTTATTGTATTATTGTCTGAGCAGTCTTACCACACGTAATTCGTAACAGCCATATATGCAAGTTCGCGATTCAAATACCCGAAAATTCTTCACGTGGTTCTGGCCACTGCGCGTATTGGGGGCTGCGGGGGTGTAAGTTACGCCACTGTACCTGAAGGTTGCCTGGGTATTTTTCAGCCTTTGCGTAAGGACAATGTCGAAGTAGAGTGACCTCTGCCTAATAGGTGTAAGTCAAGTGTTAATACAGAGGTCAGATATAAACGGAGCTGCAATCAATTCATCTTCGCGCGTATCATTTCTGATCAATCTCTAGAGCCTTGCAGTCTCACGTGGCGTGACTCACAAGGAGATATCGTCATATAGACTACTACTGTCCGTTTCAGATGTCTTGAGAAATAAGATAAACAGTGATTGTAACGGGAGAAAAGCTCGGTTCACCAGCTAACAAAATTCATGTTTAAATTTATAAATATAAATAACACTAAACTGCTATTTTTAAAATTAATTGTGGTAATACTGAACGTACCATGCAGACAATACTTTCAAAATTACGTTGGCTGTTGCCCAATAGGGTATGAGCATTCAAACCAAAGTCGCATACTTGCAATATCGATTAGCATTTTTTTCTAAAGACATCTGGAACGGATAGTAGTCAAGGTACTTGGTGTAATTAAGTTATAGCTAGAACCGTAAAATTAGGCGTAGGCCTACTAGGTATGGCTATTAATAGGCAGAATTGATACCATACTAGATTATTTAACTCGTGCGGAACTTTCGCACTTTCCCTTTTTTAACAAAAACTAGGAAAACTGAAATTTAGCCAGGAAATTAAGTTTATCCTTATATAACAGAGACCAACAGCCATTTTGGTGCCTTAGAATTTGTACCTATTCTTGTGTATATTTAGGTCACTGATGCCAAATGTGCCATTAGTTTTGCCCTATCAGCATTAGTTTTGTAGATATGGTATTACCATTATGCATATTATCCCATTTTGCGTTTGATATAAATAAAGACCAGTGCCTATTTTTAGCTTCTAAATCATGTGAAGAAAAAAGCAACACACTAACATTACATTAACATTACAATAACAATATAACATGGGGTCTTTCAAAAAATTGATATTATCACATATTGTACGGTCGTCTATATCTTATGAGCTGCCAATTTGAGGGCCAAAAAATAATCTAGCTTTTAGTTTTTCTGCACTTTGTACAGTTTTCGTCCTACTGTCCAAAGTATGGTCAAGAACCTTCACTAGCTATATTCTCAAGCAAGATTTTGTTCGCGAAAAAGATTATAAGTTAATGGCACTCTATATAAAAGTAGAGCTGGTAGAGAAAAACTATTTACATATTTGGAATTAGCATACGAAGTGTAGCCAAAATCCGGTACAACATCTGAGACACGAAACAAAAAGTTCTTTTTTGTTGGGCTGTGTAATCGTTTATAATATCATTAAAAATGCATAAAAATATAGCTTATCACAGAATGCACTGTCAATTATTCATGTTTGTACATATAGCTTTAACGCGTCGTGCAGGTTGACAGTACAGCGTAATCACCTTCAAACTGTAAATAATCCGTCAGCGAATACGTTAATACTATCATTGATAAATTTCATTGTCCGTTTGTGGTTAATATAGGAAATTTGTATGATATGAGGACCACCTATAGGCCTACCGGTACCACAAAATAACACAATTATCCCGAAAGTTCAGTTGGTTCAACGTTTACTGTGTTGTTACAGATATATCACATAATATATTATTTAATCACCTATATAATTTATAAAAATTATAAAATTATGAGATTGTAAAATGATCATGTATCATGGTATGTTTCGTCAATATATACTAGTTTCACTAATCATAGCATTAATCATATTTTCTGCCATCATTCATACACATTAACCATATTCAACTATCACACTCAGTATCGTCATTCATAAAATATATATTATAATAATGCTAGCCGTTAATGGTATGAATTCTTAAACGTTAATTAAAATTGTAAAATACTACATATTATAGGCCTATACTATGCCAAACTTCTGCAGAAGAGTTGCTAGGAGGTGTTTAAACATCCACCCTACAGCTCGGACCTCGCTCCCAGTGATTTCCATATTTTCCTACACCTCAAGAAATGACAGGGAATAACAGAGAATGACAGAGAGAAAAATATGTTTCTCACACAATGATTCAAATACTTGGCGGCAGACATCTACGACACAGGTTTTCAAAAGTTGGTCCCACGGTGTGACAGATGTTTCAATTCCGGTGGCAAATATGTTGAATAATAGCTGGATACTTGATGCATCTGTTGGAATATATATGTCCACGAAATTGTGTTTTGTCTAAACGGCCCCAGGGAAACTTACTTTATGGGCGCGCCTCGTAGCTTCAGAGTTGTCCAGCGTTTATAATTTGTTTCTTTGTTATGGATTGTTCATTTATCCAATTGGCCGTAGTAACCACTAATAACATTCAGATAAGGGGAAATATTAATTAACTGTAGTAATGTTTCCTTCATAATTATTTCCAACTTTTGGCAAAAGGCACAAGTACATCTACCCCACCTTCCATTAATTGACAATTGAGGCTACTGAGATGAATAATTAGTTCATTGATCTAAATTTTGAATACAGTTCATTAAAGTTGACCAACCTTTTAGAATGCTGGAATTGAGTTGAAATGAAGCTTTTGTTCCTCCGTTGGGCTGTATTCTGAAAATTGATCCAGTTAAATCAAACACAAATCCATGGAGTAAAGGGAATCTTGCCTTTATCTTGTGAAGAAGGGCTTTAATGACACAGAGAAGGAAACAGGGCAGTTAAGACGAATTCTATGTAAAATACACCTCGGGGAGATGTACGGACAGGAGAGTATGCAAATGCGAGAGGTGGTGTAATTGGGCTGGGAGCTACAGGAAAGAGAAATCGAAATAACCCACTCCCTCCTCACGCTGTTTATATCAGCCCTGAAATCTCCACTCCTTTCATCTTTCTTTGATGTGAGATGAATAAAAGAAATAATTGTAGAGTTTTCATTCTCGTCTACTTTTTCCTCCTGTTATTCGCACTCTTTTCTCTTGAGTGGCCATGTTCTCGTAACAGGGGTGGACAAATGCTTTTTGCACGACTTAACTAATTAGTGGTACTTACGAATGTTGTTGCCGTGGATCGTAAGTTGACTTTCCCGCACGCAATCTTGTTGCTATGGAAACAAAGCAAATTTACATGCGGTAAGAGTTTCCGTGCGGTAAGAATTTACTTACGCCACACATCATTATACAAGCCTTTATGGACAAGGCCCCCAGGACAAATATTCGGTTCCCATAACAACAAACACATGCGAATCACTTTCTGAAATAAACATCTATCTCCAATAATGTATATACATAATATTTTCAGGTAATATCTCAATTAATATAATTAAATTGATATAAATAAGCATCGTGCAAAAAATAGCATCTTGGAAAATTGAAAAAAAACTCTGCGCGAGCGCCTCGTTTTTTCAAACTCTTTCCTCGATCCGTATGCATCGCTTACGGCACTTATATCGCAATATACTATTAAGGGGGGACATACAGCTTCCGATGCTGAAAAATAGGTGAAGTTTCATTATTATTTTTCTCAACAATGAATTGTTCTGTAGCCTTTTCAATCTGGCATGCTCTGTATTGACTAGTTCTACAATTGCGTAATATTTTCAGAATTAATTGAACTATTACAGTTAATGGGTAGTTATCATTACAAAATGGCAGCCAAATTTTGTGCCGTTTCCCTGATAATTTTCATAAATACCAATATTTCTGAGTGATTCTTTTTTCTATCTATTTTTAAATATCATATGAACAACATAATCTAGAATCTTTGGATTGTCTGCAGTATAAATATTTTTTAAAAAATAATTCATCACTTGTTAATTTTTTTAGAAGTTTTTACATCAGAAATATTTAAAAAAAACTATTAAAGTTACATCAATGATTCTACGTAGTGTTGTTCAATAATATTAAATATACTTGCATGTAAAATTTCACTGCAATATGTTAATAAATGTTTGAGTTATGAGGGAAACGGCACTTCAGTGCACAAAATTTGGCTGGCATTTTGTAATGATAACTAACTGTAATAGTTTTGTGAGTCAGTTGGAGAATTTAATGTTGTACTGGCATGTTGTCATGGTAGCTCAGTTGGTTAGAGCATCGCCACGGAGAGCTGAAGATCCTGGTTCACATCCCGCCTATGGCATTAAATTTTTCAGTCTGACTTCACCTTTCCATCTTAGCCAGTGTGAAAGAATTATCATTCCACTGTGACCTACTTGTGGTTTTACTATGAAGCCCGGGTCTTAAAGTCGCCACCGGGTTTGTATCTCATTGAGAAAGCCTGGTGGTATACTGGGACATGTGAGTCAGTTGGAGAATTTAATGTTGTACCGGCATGTTGCCATGGTAAGAGCAGCGACACGAAAACCCGAAGATCCTGGTTCAAATCCCGGCTATGGTATTGAATTTTTCAGTCTGACTTTACCTTTCCTAGATGTATCATGTTCTTACGCATTAAGAAAAACTATAACATTCATGTTTGGACATTTTTATTGTTTCAAAACTAGTTTATGTGGTAAATGTTGAATTCTGATTTATTGAACAATTATTTGGCGAATGTAGCCTACAGTAGTGAAAAGTAACACATTATTAGCTTATAAGCATATTTCGAAAAGTTTGCAGCCCTGCTAAGCGCGAGTAATTTTCTTTTCAGTATCCCTGCCGTTTTAAATTCTCTTCCCACAAGCTCTTTCTTTGCCCTCTCTGTTTGAACATGAGATGAGCTGGCAGTTGTTTCTAAGCCGCCTTGTAATACTCTTCCTAACACAAACTTTGTGCCGTGTTTGTTCTGGAACTCCAGAGCTGGACCAAGCTTCACTCTTTTTACATTCATCCCTACCAATTACCCCCAAAAGCATTGTTTTAAAAACCCTGTACTCACATACATTCTCTACTTTGAACGTTGATGTTGCATACGAAGTCGTATTGCAGGGAGCGCGTATTTAGTTGCCTCAACCTCACATAATAGTTATTTATGATATAAGGGTTAAAAGCGAGATTTTATTCTGCGAGTATGAATGATTGCGGTTTTCATTTGATTCTCCCTCGTAAAAGTTGCTCCATTGCAGTTACATAAGATAGCAAGTACAGACAGCTATGCATACTTCATATCTTCAAACAGCGTCTCCCCCAAATAAACCATTGTGCTATAGCAGGGTGTCCACTGGTCGGAAAAATCCGGGAATCCGGGAAAAGCCCGGGAATTTCGTATGGTCGGGAAAATCCGGGAAAAGTCAATGAATTTGTTAAAATATCCGGGAAAATTCGAAAAATTGCAAAGTGGAATCAAAAAGACTTCTAGACAATAATAGGCCTATATGAAAGTATATTTACTTTATTTTATTGTTCCTAATTTTTGTATCTGTTATAGCCTATGTAATTATTGTTTGCGGTTACTTTTGTTACTAAAAGTTTTTCTTATTTAAAGTATGTATAATCCTATACTTTTTCTTACACAGTTTTTAGAAAGTGCTTCATATTTTGGTCGCGAATTTCTGAAATGATCAATGAAAATCAGGGAATAAGCCGGGATTTTCTTCAGCATTGCTTGGTGGACACCCTGTATAGCAAACAGTTTTCTCAGAAGAAACTTGTAACGATTCTGTTTAAATTTTGAACATTTGTTATGCTTAAAATAAATAAATAAATAAATAATATAAAAGAAAAACGATCAGTAGAATAATATATTGAAATGTTACCTCTTCACTGCTACTGACAAATATATGAGCGACCTCAAAAATTGTATAAAAGCGACGATTAAAATTAATAGCACAGCTTTATGTAAGAAATCGCATCGGTCGGATGGTAGTCCCTTCAAGGATGTAGCGTCACGCAGTTTAGTTTTTACTAGGAATGTAGGTTGGTATGATATATAAAATTGGGTTTAAAAATGGAAAGACCTGTAAAAGAAGCATTGAAAGTATAAAGAAAGATAATTTTTTACATTATCTCTGAGGAGATCATTCTTTTACTAGCAACAATTCATAGGCTATAGGAAAAGTGCACCAAAATTGACACATTTAACTTTGCTGCATTCTGGTATCACAATTGACTGACATAAAATTCCGCGTGGGATCCATTGCCTCGTTAACTCAGTTGGTCTTTGAATATCTTTATTTAGAATACATATTGGCTGAACACAAGAGATTAGAAGTTGTGGAATGGATGTGTTCTTAAAACTCATCTAGCCGGGATGCTTAGTTGAAGTCTAGGAATTGCAATCGCAGAAGACTGAAGAGGAGGTTTAGAATTGCAAATCCACGGAAAGTGCTTGAATTCCAAGCAGAAACCGCCTTCTTCCCCCTTTCCCGTTTTAAATATATTCGAACTTAGCGAACTGCGACAGCCAAGTCAGACTTACGGAATCGAGAATAAATATGCCACTCTACCACACATAAATTCAATCGGGAAGAGTTGTCTTCACATAAGGCTTGATATAAGGAAATTGCATTCTTTCTGAAAAAATTCTAATATACCTAGATTAGCCTGTACATTGAGATAGTCTATAATAATAAAAGGAAGTGTTTGTCTTTCTGTCTGTGCGCGATGCCCACCGAAATCTACTGAACGCAGAGATCTTAAATTTTAAACGAAGATGGACTGAAGGGTGGGCAAATGCATTTCGAAGCCGGATTTTTAAATTTCGCTTTCGTTCGGGAATTATAAGTGAAAAAGTTTTTTTTTTCTTTCTTTCTTTTTTTCGCTTTCGAAGCATCAGTTTTCAGTAATACATTTCAATTCTCAAATCAATTGCAGGTGGCTTTGTCTGTTTTTGTCATGCCTATGATTTTTATTAAACTTGGTATACACATTTATATCGTTCATGGAAAGAAGCCTATTGATTTTGGACGAAATCGGTTGACCGGTGTTGGAGTAAAGCGGAATTTAGCGCCTATTTTGTGCTAATATATTTTACGGCATTTATCAAATTCAGATCGGTTCTCGGTGCAGTTTATCAAATGCAGATCGGATGGCAACATATCGTTTTACAGTGTTCATTTATGGCTTTGGAAGTCGCAATACTGTTAGCTTTGACATATATCACTGTCCACATATTCCTTCACATATGCTTATCAAACTTTATACCTTTGTTCTTCCGTAAGCCCTGCTTAATGAATCGATCTAGAGCTTAACTCGGAAAGCGATTAAAAAATAACTTATTTTCCATACATCATATTTGAGAACAGTTTTGACAAAACTCAACATGTGCCAAAACACATGCCAAAACACACAGATTGTTTTGCGAAAAAAAATTCAAGTAAAGGTTTTAGCTCTTAGTTTAAGCAACTCATGTACAAAATTTATCAGGAAAAGGTTTCTTCAGTTTTTTATTAACATATAGAAGATAGAAACCTTGCATATTGAGGCTTCAAAATGAATTGGTATGTTGACTTTTCTTATGTTCTTTTTTCACCATCTTAAAGATCTCATTTCGTAGCACCTAAAATCATCAAAAAACGAATTTGGCAAAAAATGAAGATGTTGAGTTTTGTCAAAACTGTCACTGATTAAATAAAAGCATTCTGGCACTTTGTTACATCAGTGTACCTGATTTTATTTTATCTAAAATTATTGCTCCCCGATATTTGAATTTCTCCACTAGTTCGAATGCTTTATCTCTATTGTGATATTTTGTAGCACGACTGTCAATGCAACAGGACCAAATGCCGCAAATAATTCTCGCTGGAAATTCGCAGATGGACACACAACCGTTCACTAGATATGACTACGCAGCGTAGTAAGATGGTAGTTATGATAAAGTCGCATTACATGGAAGCTGTTGTTGGAGCGTCTGATCAATAGTCTCTGTACCATCTCTTCGCCTCCAGATGAACCCTCCCACTTTCCATACAAGACACACCACATCACTTTATTCCACACAATTCCCCATCTAACCAAAATGAGTATTTTCCATTATTTATGGGCAGCTGTGACTCCCAATCAGATATTTGATTACGGTCTTAGTTACGAGTGGAGTTGTGATTTCCATTTCCCTGTTCGGTTGGCAGTGATAAAACTTAGATTTCTCGTTCGTTGGTTTATCTTGAATAATTTTTACAATGATTAGTTTCCAGTTTTTACGTAACCTCCTCTACCCGTACCATAGGTAATAATAATAATAATAATAATAATAATAATAATAATAATAATAATAATAATAATGATAATAATAATTTTATTTCACCTGGAGAAAGCTAAGACCTTAAGGTCTTTTCTTCCACTTCACCAGGGACTAATAGTACATTGGTTGTTTTAATATAACACAATAAATAACACACAAAAAACATTAAATGACACAACATAACACATTAAATGATTTAAGACACACTAAATGATATGAAAGAAATTATGATATGAAAGAAATTAGGTACTATAGGTAGAGGAAGTATTGTGTTTGGCCCCGAAATTCAAAGTTGAGTTTTTAGCATAGATACACGTTTTGAAGACCCGTGAATCCAAAAATACAATTTTCAGAAGCATGCCTGTTTGTGAGTTTGTGAACAGCGTAGGTCCTGAACGGATAATCGTATGAAAACAAAATTTTGTTTTTGAGTAAGGTATCTTCTGGGAATGTGACACGAAGATGGACGACGACTTTCTCTTATTTTCAGTGCCACTTTACATGAAGATTTTTTTTAAATTTTCTCGAACACTGCTTTAATTTTTTCCTTAATTTCGTACATGAGTTGCTAAAGCTTTTATTGAAATATTTTTTTTTGCAAAATATGTCTGAAAAGTATTTACAAGCCTCCCACTGTTCGTAGAAACTCAGTCTTGCTTGCTGAACAGTAAAGTTTTGCATCAGATTAGAACTGAATAAGCGCTCTTTACAATATGGCCTCTTATTCTCAGGGCCGTGGAAAGAAAGCAAGGGCCCCAGGGACAAATTTTCCCGGGCCCCTGTCAAATACTAAATTCACTACCCAACTCATCCTTTATAAGTATGCAACAAAAAGATTATGTAATGATATTACATAATTATTAAGTGTCAGAATGGTACCGGCACTTTATGAGATTGTGAGGTAGACGGGAAAATATATGACCGTCTGACTGTCTATACAGTACGCTTTATCGGATTTTCATAACACTTGGTATACCATTTATAACGCCCATGGGACGAAGCCTATTGATGTAGGACCGAATCGGTTAACTGATGCCGGACACGAAATGAAAAAATACATTAAAATGTTCTAATTATGAACAATTTTATCTGTAATACCAGTTTAATCTTTTGAAAATGATGATTTTAAATACCGAATGTTAGTGAGGCCTACTGTTGAGTCCTAAAGGATTTCTGCTTCTACTTTTCAAAAATAGCAATATTTCTTCAAGAATAATCCGTTTCAGATTAACTGATTAATTCCGAGTCACCGTTATACGACAGTACAATGCAGATAAAATAAACACATAAAACATTACTTAAGCTGTTTATTGACTTAAAACCAATTTTATTTTAGAGTAAATTTAGAAAGGAAAAAATAAAACCTGGTCGGTCGGGCCCCCTTTTAGGTCCCGGGTCCCGGGGCTGCAGCCCCGGCTGCCCCTCCCTCTCGTCGGGCCTGCTTATTCTATATCAGAGTATGAAGTGATAATCATCTATTGGCCATGCTTAGAGTAGAGAAAATTACGTGAATGCATTAATCAGATTTTATTTGGGTTATGCATCCTTCGGGGATGCGATGTGATGTGGTAACGACATTCTCTTCGTTTTGGCAACCAAATTGCATTAAGAGAATTTCATAAATAATATATTGTACTAAGAGGCAAAACTTGGACAGAGGAAATTATGTGCTTCACATTTTTTATTTATTTATTTATTTATGTTTTTTATATTTTTTTTATGAAGACGCTACTCGATTGAGCGCATGCTTATGGTCAGAGGGCTATTTAGAAATAGATTTAAATGCAATAAATAAAAATACGTATAAGTTAAAAATATAATAAATTACAATTATTATAGCCTAATATTACTATGAAGGGAATTTTTACAGGAAGACAGAAATATAAAAATAAATGTTTATATAATAAACTTAATTAATTTATTAAAAGTTATAATTGTTCAGATTAATTCAGGGTTATTTTTAACAACGGAATAAAATAATCTGGTACCAAAACTAGAGCTGTGTTTTTATAACGTTTAGGTTCAGTTAAAGGATTTGTTTGGTTTTGTCGTGTATCGAAGCTCTTGGCACAAAGTTCATTGCGAATTGAATTTTTCTGTTCCTTACGGTTCCTTCTTCTTAGAAAGACTAGTTTGTCTTAGTTCATAGATAAATCAAATGACTGAGGGCGAATTAACTGACCAACTCTTAAATTGGTAATATATCCTATAGGATACAGTATTTTATCTTCAGTTTAAAATAAAATTGAGGAAAAGAAATTGGAAGACAAATAATTTAAACTCCATATAAAATTTCAGAATAAAGTATAAGAAATAAACTAAGGGCTTGTCGTTGTGTGACTTGTTTTCTATGCAGTCCGGGACAGGTTTATAATAATTATATATTGTAATTATATGCTATAATTTTATATGGAGTATTGTATTATGACCTCAACCTCCTACAATTTCTTTTCGCAATTTTATTTCGAACTGAAGACAAACTATTGTATTCTATAGGTCCGAATATATTACCAATTTAAGAGGTAATCATTTAATTCACCCTCAGTCATTGATTTATCTATGAACTAAGATAAACTGGTATTTCCAAGAAGCAGGAGCCATAAGGAACAGAACAGTTCAACTCGCAGTGATCTTTCATAATTGCCATAAGGTGATAAAATTCTTCAAGTCAACTAGATTAATTTATGCTATGCTATAAAGTTAAATATTCAATGTTTTAATGTACAATTTATGAGTGCAATAACGTATAATTTTCTTGAATGTCGTGATATGACTTTTTAAGTTAAAGCGGCACTAAATAAATAATTGAAAACAAATTTCATCGTAATATCAAGTTTATTGTTACCTCTCAGGAAATTAAGTTGGCCAATATTTTCAAAATCTGTAACATGAAAACAGACGCGCACTTCCAGTTTTCGGCCTGGACATGTTCTTACGTTAAAAAATCGCGGATTGGCCGTAAAATCCGTGACATGTGGCAATCGTAATTCTAGGTAAATATTACAGCGATATTCGCTAAATGTTTCGCGTTTAATTCAGTCCTAACATGGCCCCCATTAACTCTTTACAAGCCGGCTTAGAACGAAAGGAACGGTTTATCTGGGCAGGCCATGAAAGGTTGTCTCCTGTATACAAGTTAACAATCTGCAGCTTATGAAAGAAGCAAGGTGAAGTTTATCATTCTTTCATGACTTTAAAAGCTCGCTCTGAAATTAGGGAGCTATTTTTAAACTCTCCTTCACAACGGCGGGAGTAAAATATGAATTCACCCCTAGTGGCTTGACCCTGCTCTTATAACTAAGCTGGGTAGGGATTCGAAGAAAAAGTCTTTACTTCAGAATGGTTTTAATGCAAAATGAATCCTACATCCATTTTATAACCCAAGGCTTGGATGCTACTGATGCCGAAAAATGCTACTGATTTTCATTTTGTTACATGCATTTTGAATGGCTCATTCTGATAATCCTTTAGACGGCAACTGGAAAGATCGTGGACGACAGAATTTTCCCCGTGAAATGATGACATTTATTATTCTCGATTAATGTAAACATGCATATGAGTCTGAGGAAGCATAATTTCTACTTTATTATTGTTTTCTTTCTTCGTATATCTATGCCCCTTTCAGTAGGACTATTTTTACTTATATTTCTGTTATACTACAATAGATATGGCGATCCTTGTTTGGTAAATTCATGCAAATTGTAATACAGCCTGTTTACATAAACTGGTGAATAACCCATAAGACGAATAACTTTTAATTTCTCTTGCCGTAGGCACCATAGAAAAAACTCCGTGGCGCTACATCCCTGAAGGGACTAGGCTTACCACCCGACCGCTGTATCATCTACCAGGCAGATGGCAGGATTGGGGGATTGTGGTCAGCATGCCGACACCCACGGCCGTTAATGGTGGTTTTCATGACCGGAGCCACTACTTCTCTATCAAGTAGCTTCTGAATTTGAATTACGACGCTGAGTGCACCCCGTTCCAGACCGAACTAAAAAATCCGAGGAGGTACCGGGGATCAAACCCGGGCCGACGGATCTGTAGTCAGCGAAGCTTACCAGTACAGGAAGAAAAAGTAAAAAAAAGATGTGGGTTTATTTCCCACTGTGGAGTAAGGTGAGACATTTTTTAAATGAAATGACACGTTGGTCAGCAGTGTTATACAAGCTATGGCTTGGGTCGCGAAATAAACTGATACCGGTATGCAGTCTGATGAACGTATAGACATTGCTAACAGTCAAACACGACACAGACATACACACAATGCTGGATTATGAGAGGAGGCTCTCCCTGATTCTGGCAATTTGACATCTGGTGTTGATTACAGGGCAGGATTTGTGAAAATATTTACCGAACTGACAAACCGCAACACATGACCGCGAGAATGCTCCCATGAATGAATTCCACCCAGACCTTCAGCGTGCCGCCGTTGTGGTTGTTCAATGACAACACAGGCATGAGCGTTCTTCCAATAGAAATACAACCCAAGTTGCACGCTTGTAATGAAGATTAATACAGTACTTTCAGTACTACGAGGGATGTTCTGAAAGTAAGTTTCGTCATTTTTTTTTTACATGGAAACTTTATTACCAAAACAAATACACCATGCAATCATGAAATATACCCCTTGCACTATTTTTCAACATAGTCTCCACCGACATTGAGACATTTGTCATAGCTTGCAATCAGTTTGAAGAAACCACTCTGGTAAAACTCGGTGCCCTGCTATGCAAGGAATTGTCGCACAGCCTTCTCCACCTCAGCATTGTTTTGGAAGTGACGTCCCGAGAGTGCGGCTTTCATTGCATGGAACAGGTGCCTTCCTTCACTGAACATGCAACATCAGCGACCAACAATTTGATGAGACATGACCTCTTCACCATACACAGTCTGTAGGCGTCCATGGATGATGGACACACTAGTCCTACATGCCCATTCATACCGGATAACAGCATGTACTTCCATTGTCGACCACGTTTTCAGTACACGTCCATCTGCCATCGTGATTTGTACTCAAATAACTTCGGGCACGCCAGTCTACTGCTACTCTCTCTTCTTCGGGACTCTACTCATGCATCGTTTCTCCTCTGCTGACGCTCTTTCCGTCGTTGAACCAGCAATAGGTGTCGATTCTTATGGCAGTTGTTTGCTTCATCTGCTTTACCATCTTCACTTTTTTAAAAAACGACGAAACTTACTTTTGGAACATCCCTCGTAAGTAGGCTATAACTGGGACGCTAGGACCTGAACCAAACACGCGCAGATAGCTTATCGTCCGCCGGTAGCAATGGAATAGGGACAGAAGAGCATGCATATACGAGTAGGCCTACTATTCATTCCTGCGGTTCATAATTGCCAGTAAGATATCGCAAATACTTCAGACGTAAATTACGTATGTCCATTTTCTCAATTAATATCTTCCGGTTATTCACTGTTTTCCTCCACCTGAAATATATATCTTTCAACACTTGCCTTAAAGCCCATTTACCTCCAGAAAAATTAATTTTGTTCTTTAGGACAGGTAATAGTGTTTTTAAAGTTGGCCTTTCCTCATTTTGTTTTGTGAAATTCATTCACCGTCCTTCTAATTACACACTTACCAAAATCATCTAAGTCTGTTTTCACTTTCTTCTTGGTCGTTTTTTGTGTGGAGAAAAAATAAAAAGAACAGAAAAAAATAAAAATGTGGGGAGAACAAAATTGAAATCCTGAGTTATAACTAATAAAATGGATCCTTAAATATCTACTAATTACAGAGTAAAATAAATTTTAAACTACGAAATGAGATTTTTTTATATACTTATTGAGTACTTGAGATCAAATTTTGCGTGGTATAAGAAATATTGATAAAAGCAGTGTTGGGTATTTTTTTGTTTTCCCTCCAAATGCTCGTCGTAAAACACAGAAAGTCTAAGCGTTCAGAAACTAAAATGTAAGGAATATCCCGAGCTTAATAACTTTTGACGATATTTATTTATACGCCAGAAATCTCGGGCATACAATTTGCGAATACAGTATGGTGCTGCCAATTATGTAATTTATATTTGAGACAAAAATCATTTGTTAGTTTGGACTCATTCTTAGTTTCATTTAACATGCTTTTTCTCTTTTTTTTTTTACAGGTGAGTCCGATGTATAGGGATGATGGAATGCGATACGAGTATTCGTAAGTGATAAGTACATTTTACAAATAGCCAAGTAGGCAGTGTGTGTCTGCGTATCTGTATTATAACTCGGGATTGAAAAATTGTATAAAAACAATATTTTGTAATTGAGCTAAATACCTTCTGGGGATGTAATACGAAGATTGGCTAGGGTTTCTTCTTACTTCCTTTCATTTTTCGACGATTTTCTCGCAAATGGCTCTGACGATTTGTTTTAAATTTTATTTGCGATGTGCATGTACTAAGAGCTAAAACTTTAGGCCTATTTCAGATTAATTCTTTGAATTCTGTCGTTTGCACAAACACAAGATGTAAGTCTTACGTGGCGAACCTATGCGTGAGGCAGAAAACTGAATACGCACTCACTAGAATATGACCTGTTCTATATCAGGGTATGAACTGAGAAAGTTGTATTGTATTGTGCAAAATTTCGAGTTAGTAGATTATCCCTCGTCCGCCGACGTGGTCTTGTGGTTAGCGTCGCTGACTACAGATCCGTCGGCCCGGATTCGATTTTTCGATTCGGTACCTCCTCGGATTTTTTCTGAGGTAGGGAGGTCTGGTAGGGGTGCACTCAGCCTCGTGATTCAAGATTGAGGAGCTGCTTG
Organism: Ectobius pallidus; assembly: GCA_964059195.1. Taxonomy (NCBI): domain Eukaryota; kingdom Metazoa; phylum Arthropoda; class Insecta; order Blattodea; family Ectobiidae; genus Ectobius; species Ectobius pallidus. The sequence continues at coordinate 152,679,062 of CAXKWD010000008.1, forward strand.
ATAGAGAAGTAGCGGCTCCGGTCAAGAAAACCACCATTAACGGCCGTGGGTGTCGGCATGCTGACCACATGCCCCCCAATCCTGCCATCTGCCTAGGGGAGATGAAGCAGCGGTCGGGTGGTAGGCCAAGTCCCTCCAGGGATGTAGCACCACGGAGTTTAGTTTTAGATTATCCCTCAATAAGTTAGTGGAGTTTAGTAGAGTGGAAACAAAAAATTCTTGTTACGATTCACGACATATCCGTGCAGAGAAAAAGCTAAGTAGGCCTACTTGCACGTTTTACTCAAGTTTATATTTTGTAATTTACCAACTATTTCTGAACCAATTGGATGTGTTATCCTGCAATAATAATTATATAAGGTTTCTAATATCGTGCAAGTTTGCAAAGTTTTCATCTCAAGACAAGCTGAGTTTGAACCCTGTTTCTATATTAAATTCTTCACATACACGAGACATGAAGAGACTTGTGATTAAACTTCTCTGCTTTCTCAGATTTTTTAAAATATTTTTTTTTATACACGCTTTAACTTTGTGTTCCTGTCGCGTGGTTAGAATCTTTGAACAAATAGTAGCCCGTCTAACTATTGATGTGCATCTGTTTCTATTGCTGAGGTATTATCTGTTCTCTTCATTTCACCCGATGTTTTTGCTGTTCTTACGTAAAGGAAGTAGACCTAATTGTTTTCGTCCCTAAAATTCGATATTGAGTTTTCAGCATTAATACACGTTTTGTGACCCTCTGAATCCAGAAATGCTAATATCGAAAACGTGAATATATGTGTGTAAGAGAGAGAATTGTGTAGAATTTTATTTTAAGAATTGTAAACTATTCTTCTTAGGTTTATGTTATGACGAAGTGAAGTTTTAGCTTCACCGATTTCAATATAGCCTATAGCCTGCTCTATTACTAGCGTCATTTTGAATTGTAACTAGTTGAACTTAATCGAGTTTATCAGTACTATCCAGCATGATTTTCAACACATCATTCTTCAGGGAGCATATTCTCTCTGAATGTGAAGCCACTGACATGCTCAGGCAACGATATCTGCCGGACTATTTGTTGTCTTTAGAAGAGGTCACTTGACGATATTCGAGCTATTGAGTGACACAAAATTCTACGAGGGAGTGGGAAAATCCATGTCTAAAGTCCGACAGCACAGGGTAGGAAAGGATGGGTGGGAGGGGCAGGGGGGGGGGTAATCTTTGTCTATGTATTATAATGTATCATATTGTATTATTATTGTCATATCTCTTCTATTACCATTACTATTTTTTTCTTTCTTCATTCTTTGTGTAGCAGTATTATGTTATATCGTATTATATTGTATTTTATTGTGTTATTGGTGTTACAGTTCTCTTTCTTTGTCTTGTGCATAGTAAAAGCACTATCGGCCGTATAGGCCCGTGCGCTAGTTTTGTTCTATTCAAAATATATTTAATATGTATATAGGAATAAAGATGCGCCTTACCATACCAGGGATGCTATAGTTTCCTAAAGAACAGGCTACGTTTGCACATTCACGATAATAATTAAGGGGAGGTAATGACTAACAAGTTACAAATTAAATGCAAAGGATTTGCTTCCTTTCATATGAATAAAAGAATTCTACCTGAACTTGCCTCATTACGAGCTTCTAAGTCAATAAAACACGTGACCCAGTCTGAACTCGCTTCAAAGAACAATAATTACACAGAAACTTGAAGCGATTTGCTTTTATTCTCAGTAGAAATAAAGAACAATGCACAGTGGAGTCAGGATTGGTTTTGTCAGAAAGTTTGGAAACAGATTGCATCCGCTTCCTTGTATTCAAACGCAAGATGAATGCCTGTAGGATAAAGCAATGTGAAATGAGATGTGTGCTCAATCTTTTATATCCTGAAATTGTTTTTCAGCATGCGGAACTCGAGCTGTTATGGTTTGTTACACAAATGGTTTGTCGTAAATGCATTAAAAAGGCAGTGGAATAAATTACAACTAGCGTTCGGATGTTTATGACCTAAAAAGGTGGAAAATGTGACTGGAAATATGCTCTTAAAAATGACTTAATATGACCCAAAAATCCGAAAAATGTTTTAAAAAAATAACCTGTTTTCTAAAAATAAATGTTCTAATTGAAAACTTTTAATGACACTAAATTATGCCCGGTTTCTATAAACGCGCGAAATATCTTTGGGTAAATTCTCCAATGGACACAATTTACACAAGAATAACTTTTACAAACTCAAATAGTTTAAAGGTAACAATCACATACACTTGTGGCGAGTTTCTGGGTAAATATGAAGATGGAGAGAAAAAAAAAAGAAAAGAAAAAAAAAATGGTGCTACAAACTCGGGCTGGATCTTTCCAAGGGTAAATCGTCGGGTTAATTTTTCCTTTCATGGATGGCTAGATAAAATTTAACCTCTCATAGGATCAATAATAATTTAAACAATGAGAATCAAGGTCTTCTGAATTAAATTAACTGTACAACTCCATATTATCATTGTGGGTGATTAAGAACTAATTTGCCCATGGATAATTTACCCATAGGTATGTCACGAGTTTATAGAAACTTGGCAGAACATCACATGAATTCATTAGATAACCACTTCAGGAAGGAATTTGGCCTACCAGCTTCCTTGAGGGATTGCATTGTTCTAACGGTCCTTGACAAGTTTTCCACATCCATGCTTTTCAAAGATGGACGATGTACTTTTTGTACTTTCGTTCTTTTTCTCTTACTTTTTCATTTGTAATTTTGTGAATATACTGAGACCTCTGGGCTACCTCCAATGCGAGACACTTTGTTTGTTGCTTGAATTCAATGGAGAACGCTGGTCCTTCTTCGTTCTTCAGGCCACAGGTTGGCAACCACGGATTTCTCCTTTTGTCTTCATCCGTACAAGATATGTCCTTCATAATGCTATAGTAACAAGTTCCCGAAGCGACTTTGATCCCCCATATCATATTATTTTCTTGAGGTTAGATTTCCTAGTGATTCTCAGTCGTTATTGGTTAAGAAGATGAGCTATAAAAAGAGGTTTCCCCATAAAGCCAGCTCTCGAGAGTGGATAATATGTGGTCTAATTTTCCTTCTTCCCCTAATACGAGATGGGATAAAAATGGAATCCACCCTTGCGGAAGACGCAGTCAACTTGAAAGATGTTTCCTTCATCTTAATAAAATATGTCTACAGCCCGCTTGATTTAGGTTTCATAATTTACGATTTATTGCCTATTACATTATACGTGCTGAAAATAGCTTTTCGTATGCATGACGTAAAATTGAAAGAGGAAATCCTCATCTTATTCTTATAAGGATATAAGTTCTAGCTGTAAAACCTAGTGGTTCTAGTGTTTAATAATGGGTATAAAACAATAAAATATTTAGTGTACCGGTACTTTAATAGTTTATTGCGATACAAGTGCCGTAAGCGGTGCATACGGATCGAGGAAAGAGTTTGAAAAAACTCGGCGCAAGCGCCTCGTTTTTTCAATTTCCGAGATCCGTTATGCGCTTACGGCACGAGTATTGCATGCTATTTTTTGAACGATGATTATTTATATCAATTTATTTATATTAATTGAGATATTAGCTGAAAATATTATGTTTACACACTATTGAAGATGGATGTTATATTTCAGAAAGTGATTCGCATGTATTTGTTGTTATAAGAGAAGAATGCGCACATATGTACAATTGTCATTCTTTACTGATTTCCATCAGTGATTTTGTTCTGTTCTTGCATTTTTCTAAGTGGTAGCGCTCGCATGGCTTGTCACATAGGCTAATGCACATACACATATTTGTTGTTATGGGAACCGAATATTTGTCCTGTTAAAGTCGCCACAAACTAGGGGGCCTTGGTTCCGGTCTTCCATAAAGACTTGTATTATGATGATTTTACTTACTTTGTAATTTTTACCGCACGGAGATTTCTTTTGTTTTCATAGCAACCAGATTGCGTGCGGGAATGTCAAATTACGATCCACGACAACAATATTCGTAAGTACCACTAATTAGTTACGTCGTGCAAAAAATTATTTGACCTTCTTTCCGATTTGACTCACAAAAGAAAACATGTCGCCCGGATTGACCCCCTAATATTCTTTCCTGATTTGCTCTTAAGAAAAGCTTAATCTTTGATGTTGTTGTAGGCTATTTGGTATTGTGTTGTACTAGATGTTTTATATTGACTATTCCACTCATCCGCCGCGTGTTTGAAATTGACCAATAACATTTATCAATTCCTCGGATATGGACCAATCACGACCGTTTATCTTAACAATATTCTTGTAGGAATCGCGAGGATGGTATTTTATCGGGTAAAATGGTCTGCTCGTTACTGAAAGCATCAATGTGCAGTGATTAATTCGTCACATGTTGCTATTAACAGCACGAAAACAGATTATTTTATCCAACATAACTTGTTTAGAAATTGAAATAATAGAAACGTACATCAATTAAAAACACAATTTCGATTCGGTGCAAGCCAGTTCGTGTGCTTTTATTCTGTTCTGCTGTTAGCTTACCTGAATGAAGTTAACTATGTCTTATATGCACAATTGGTAGCACTGGTCAGGACATGACATTGTAACTCGAATCGTAGCACTTGTCACAACAAGGACGTGGTAGCTTGAATCGATTCATGGATGGTTGATTGATAGTAAGCTGTGAACTCGCAGTTGTCAGTTTTGTTTTTATATAATGCTCATTTAGTATGCCGTGATATCACGACTAACAATATATTGATTTAATTTTAATCAACATAGTAAGTTTTATTATTTTTATTACAATCCGCTGCATTTTATTCATGGAATAGTCTTAATAAATCCCACCCGAGATTACGCGTTTCACCGGATATATTCTTAATCTCTCGTGGGATTACCTATGGTCAGGGTGGCCAGACGTCCGGATTTTGGCCGGACTGTAAGGCTTTTTGCTAGGCAGTCCTCCATCCGGCGCGGCTTTATGCCGGACGTTGATTTGTCCTCCTTTTGGAGACTCTGATGGATCGGTAAAGCGTATTAATTAAATTTGTTCTCGGAAGAGTGTTAATTCCATGTATAAGGAATTCCTGACCAACAAAAACATCCTCCGGATGGCAAAGAAAGGACAAAAATATAAATAGATATTAAAATCCCTTTTTGCAGTGTATAATCATTTATTTTATATAAATTCAGTTATTAAGACTGAAATTGTCAGGATTATACCATGTAATATCTGTTGTCCAGCCGCCCATGCCCCAAGTTTGATACTATGCTAGATTACCGAAGAAGTGTGTCCTCCTTTCTGACATTTTAGAAATGGCCACCCTACCTATGGTTATATGGTAAGGTTTTGCATATCTTATTCTGTTTCTCAAATACATAAGATTGTATTGCCTTTACGGAAAATTTTATTTCTCACTCTCATGTTACCATACAACTGTTTCGGGGCTGAAATAAAAAAGAAATTAAATATCACTTTCATACTTTCCTCCCCAGAAACCTTGGACATAATATGTTGCGGGCATAGGACTGATAATGTTCCATTCCATTTTGTTTTCTTTCAGATGCTTAGGGCCTATGATAAACATCCCTATTTCTCAACTAATACAAAGCCTACAGCTATGAATAACATATCAGTGGATAGCATTTTTTACCGAATTCTGATATCTCATACTCATTGGCACACACTTAATCTATCCCTGCAATACCACCACTTATTCTACCTATACGTCAAAATGTGAAGTGACAAAATTACATTTTCATCGATTGAATCAGAATTTGTTAAAGCCCAGTATTATGTAGTTCCCAAAACCCTATGTGAACACTGTAAACAATACACTGTTGACATGATAACTGAATTACATTTCAGTTTTTTCAGTATAATATTCTCAGAAAAAATATAAATTTTCAAGGGAAGGAGTGGTTTGTTTGAATTGTAATGTTGATCGCGTTACTTTCCGGGCTTAACTGGGTATGTGTGCAAAATTTCATGCAAATTGTTCAAGGAAGTAGATTTATATAGGGAACATACATACATACATACATATCCACATACACACATACACACTTTCGATTTTATATATTAGATTATACCAAGAGTAAAACTTTTATTTGGGCAGAGGAAGTTATGTGACTTTCACATCAGATATGATTTTTTCAACGCCGTCTGTTATTCTTGTTTTTAATGTATGAAAAATTCCTCAGTCAAAGACCGAGCAAAGTGTATGTAAAGAAGCATACTTTTTGGTGTGTTTTTATTGCTATTTCACTTTGATGACAAATTACTATATTCTGGAAACTATTAAAACAGCACGTGCTTTGATGAAAGCAAATAAAGGAAACACGATATTTATAGGTCTTTGTGAAGTGCAAGTACAAACGAATTCCGCACTCAAAAGAGCTCTGTGTAGGCTGCTTTGTGCAGTTTAGCGATTCTTGCTGTGACTTCGCTAATAGGCCTAACAATTGTTACTTTCTCTAAACCTGCCCTGGCTAGAGGAAGTATTGTGTTCGCTCCTGAAATGGGATTTCAAGTTTTAAGCATTAGTGCCCATTTTCATGTCCCCTAAGACCAATCGCTTGCGCCAGTAAAAGTTTGTTTATATGACTTTGAACATGAAAACGAAAAATTATATCAAAACGATTTTTTTAAATTAGACATCTGTCAATCGTGTGACTTGAACCATGTTCTCGATGTAGACATGCATTCATGAAACCACGGAATGTTTGTGTTTATAAATTCCATGCTGTATTCTCCTACGAGGGATTTGTGTGTCGTGTATAAAATAATTCCACCTATTCCCTCGTATAAAATGTTTTGGTTAAAATATCAGCTTATAGCTTTGTCAAATCTAATATTTACACTTGTCAGTATTATACAACATAATAACAAATTATAGCTGTCAATTTTCGTAATTTTAGGACAATATATTTCAGCTATTCAGCTATTTTCAGGTCCTTTTTCTTTCTCTAGGTGATCCTATTCTGCTCGTTGTAGTGCGTCCATTCAGCCACATGAATGATATTGTATTTTGTTGGCAAAAATATATTTCTAACTTGTGTATCGTATTTTAACGATGTTTGTTGACAAAATGTTGTGTTTTTAAAGGTTGAATAAATTTATTATTATTATTATTATTATTATTATTATTATTATTATTATTATTATTATTATTATTATTATTATTATTATTATTATTATCATCAACTTCTTTTTCCTGATAGAAAAAAAAAGAAAGGAAAAAAGGAAAAGGTAAAAGAAGAAGAGGGAAACCCAAAGAGTGCTGGATGGATGGGGTGAAAAGTAGTTAAGAGGGTTAAAGTTAAGGTTAAGGAGTTAAGTTAAGGATTAAAGGAGTTAAGTTAAAAGAGAGAAGAGGGTTAAGTGAACAAGATGCTATGGACAGGGACTTATGGAGGCAGAAGATTGTTGTGGGATGAAGGAAAACCATTCTATTGTGGAATATTCCTTAGTAAAAAAAAAGTATTTATTATTATTATTTTAAGTGTACGGAAGAAAACACAGAGGAAAGTGATGTTACAACAATGTTACCTTGTCACCTTATTTGTTTAGATTAGAGACATAAAACCCCATTCTCCTAACTTTTTTTTTACGTGGAAGCTCGACAATCTAATAATGCGAATTTTCATTAAAGTGAAGGAGGACCATCACAAAGGGCAGAGAAGATTTTCTCCCCCGGGCCACAAATGAGATCATACCGGGTATTTCAGAATTCGCGTAACCTTTAACCTTTCGTCAAGTTCCACAGAATGGGCGCGGCCCGAGCGCTCGGCGCTCTTCGTCTGTTTTCTTGTCCGCAAAGTGAATTTGGCTTGTGATTGGGATTCAGAGCTGTCAAAATACCAGCTACTCAGAGGTCACATTGTTCTACAGGTCAAACGTTAACGGCCAGGCAAATCTAAACATTAGTGATTTCTCTCTCTGACTTCTGTTTTGAACAGCACCAGTGGATTTACGCTTATTCTAATGCCTATTTCATTTTCCTCCCAGTCCACAGTTTATTGTTTAATTCTTATTATTACGTTTTAGTTTTTCTTTCTACCTATGTATGTTGTTTATTAAGTGCCAGTATGGTACTTTATGAGATTGTGTGGGGGACGAAAAAATGTCTGTCCGTCTGTCTGTCTGTCCGTCTGTCCGTCTGTCCGTGCGTCTGTACGCACCATAACTCAAGTACTCTTTTTCGGATTTTCATGAAACTTGGTATAAACATTCATAATGTCGATGGGAAGAACCCTATTGTTGTTGAACCAAATCGGTTCACCGGTACCGGAGTAATGCCCAATTTAGTGCCTATTTTAATAGTATTATATTAGAAAGGCACCATAACTGAAATACGCTGTATCGGATTTTCATGAAACTTCGTATACGCATTTATGACGTCCAAGAGAAGTATCCTATTGAATTTGAACCTAATCTGTTGACCGGTACCGGAGTAAAACCCAACTTAGTGTCTATTTTAAAGGCGCAATAAATCAAATACGCTTTATCGGAATTTATCAAACTTTGTATACCCATTTATAATGTCCATGGAAAGACTTCTATTCATATTCGACCAAATCGGTAGGCCGGTAGCGGAATTATGCCCAATTTAGGGCCTTTTATGTTAATATATAAGAAGTCGCGACAACTCAAATATGCTTTATTGGATTTTCATGAAACTTTGTATAACCATTTATAATGTACATGAGAAGATGTCTACTGATATTGGACCAAATCGGTAGACCGGTACCCGAGTAAAACCCAATTTAGTGTCTATTTTAAAGACGCGGTAACTCAAACATGCTTTACCGGATTTTCATGAAACTTGGTGTACACATTTATAATGTCCATGGGAACATATCTATTGATATTGGATAAAATCGGTTGAACGGTTTCGGAGTAATTTCCAATTTAGTGCCTATTTTATGTAAATATACGTATTCGAAAGAATAAATGAAAGTCAAATCAGATATCATGACAACATAGTCAATTGTTTTACTGTGATCTTATAAGGATTTGGAGATTAAAATGCAGTTGGCTATGACAAATAACATTATTGCTTTACATACGCTTATTCAAGTAGACTGTTAATCTGACCCTGGTGGACAAGATGGTAACGTCTTGGACTCACATTCTGCAGTTCAATGGTTCAAATCCCGAGCCGACAAATTTAATTTTTTTATTTTTATGTGAGTGTGCGATTGTCAAGATATCACAAATCTGTACAGTACAGCTGATGCTGGAGGATTTTAATCTGATTTTAAAAAAAACTAGACCTTTGTTCTTCCGTAAGCCCTGCTTAATGAATAAATCTGGAGCTTAACTTGGAAATCAATTTAAAAAAATACATATTGTGCATATCATAATTGCAATGATAACTGATTAAACAAAAACATACTGGCACTTTGTTACATCAGTTTACCTGATTTTATTCATTTATATTTTCATTTATTGATTCTTGTATTTAATTCATTATCTTATTTCTTCTCATCGAATCTATTTCTTTCGTTTCCCTTTGTCTTTAAGTAAATAAGTGTTCTCCATAAATTCTATTCCTTTTTATTTCTTTTCTACTGTTTTCGTCTTTATTATATCTGGTCTGGGTTTGTGTGTGTACAGTATTTAATTTTTCCCTTTTATGATTAGTTACTGAAATTATTTTATTCTTGTATTTATTAAAGATTTAATGTTGTAACATGATATAAGTAATGTATTATTTATATATATTATATATAATTTATAACTCATAAATACGATAACCGTACTTTTTTATTGTTATTATTATTACTATAAAGTTGTCTTTCGCCTGTCTGAGCTATATAGTCTACCTGCAATATCTTGTTATGAATGGTAGTCTAAACAGTGCAAATGGGCGAATTGAATTTTATATTTTATTACTAGCTTTGCTTGTTGGGGCTCAAACCCCCAGTGAGGTTCTTAGGAAAAGCTTTTTTTTCTGGACTGACACCGTATCGGAAATTAGAGTCGGCCGGCTTTGTGATTTGAACGTGGGACCTCCCAAATATGAGTTCCAGACGTTATCATGGTTTACGGAAATTACTTCTATCGGTAGCATGTCTAAAGATTTGTCAAAGTGTATTGCAACTTCCAAAGCCCTATGTGAACACCGTAGGTAATATTGTTGTCTACCGTTGCCATGGAAACCGAACCCTTTTTCGGGGTTTTTTAGGGCTAAAAATTTTTAAAAATAACTTTTTTGAATTTTCCTATGGTTTACAGCCTAAAAACTAGAACTGTGCCAAATTTCAAGTTTCTAGCTCATCTGGAAGTGGGCAAACATTACTGTAAGTGAGTCAGCCATGTGGCTTTATAGGGACAAAAGCTGCACTTCGCCTTTCTGAACTGATTAGACTACCTGCAAATCCTTCTTGTAATGCGTGGTAGTCTAAACAGTGCAGAAAGGCGAAATGGAAATTTTAAATCTTATTAGCTGGTTATCCGTTCTTCGTACGGGTGAGAAAGTATTTTGCATGGTTTTTGGCCTTACCAGAGGAGCATCACGAAGAAGTTTTTTTTTTTTTTTTTTTTTTATTTTTTTTTTTTTTTTTATTTTAAAGTGAGCTTGCTCTTCTATGAATGACGCTTCTGTGCATCTAACTCCAAGCGAATCAGTCGATCTGACTATTCTTGCAGTATATTTCAATATTTGAGCTGATAATGGCGTGACAAAATACCACATTGCTCTTAATGAATGTTTCTTGCTAATCATTTCGATACAGTAGCAGTGTAAAATGCTAACCAAGTCGGCTTATCTACTTCTATTGGTTTTACCATTCATTTTGAGGAGGAAATATTACTTTAATTTATATAAAGACTCCTTTATGTTGCTATGCTGTTTATAATTTTACAAGCAGGCATTTTTCTGAACTCGGAGTACTTTAAATCGCTTGTCAGTTCCAAAAACTTGATATCGAAGACGTTATTTCCTGTTCCTACAGTAGCCTACCTTTGCTACGTGGAGAGGAAATAGTCCAGGAAAGTCGGGTGAAAATAACCTACATAGATTACTGGGCAAGGAGGAGGCAAGAGGAGAATAAGAAAGCTGAGAATAGGTAGACGATGTCGACAGGGCACCTTCAGAAATCCTCTAGGATGGGTCACATGATCTGTATGGGAAGACATTCGCTTTTATGGCCTCAGTTTACATCCGCTACAACACACGCACATTTCGCTTCCCTAAATTGGTTTTAGGATCCTCCTTCCCTACTTCGGTTGCACCACTTGCTATTTTTTTCCTCTACAGTCTGTCACATCTGAACAGTAGAATTCCTTTATTGGATGTAGGGTACTCCATTAGTGTATCTTTTAGTATACCACAGTGTTCAGAGACAAATCTTGAGCTGCAGAATTCTTTGTACTTTCACAAAAAGTATTCTTACCTAGGGAAAATAATTTAGAGGTACCAGTTCGATGCCTGAACTGTCTAGAATTATTTTGGGTAGGAATATCTGCTGCAAGATAAACGAAATATGCATCCCCAGACTACTTTTTAGGCGCCGCCCGCATTATATTAATTTTGTCAATAAGTCATTTAATCTCTCTATATATAAGAGGCTTTGTCCTGACTGACTGACTGAATGAATGATTGACTGACTGACTGACTGACAGGAATCAACGTAGAGCCTAAACTATAACAGGTAGAGACTTGGAATTTTGACAGTACCTTCGTTTCATAATGTAGGTGCTCACTAAGAAAGGATTTTGAATTTTTTAAAATTTTAAATGCCAAAAATAAAATTTTTTCAAAATACTTAATCCATTTTTACACAGAATTATCCAATCCAAATAACATTTGACATTAAAACATATTGTTGCCTGCGGGTCTCAGATGGGCTTGGAAAAAAAATGAAAGTAGAATAAATTTGACAAATGAGAGAACTATCAATATCCATGAAAATAATGCAGTCACATAACTTTCTTCACCCTGGAAATAGAGAAAACAATACGAGGTATGGTAATATATATATTATTATATCACAGAATGAAATTCACGAAAAAAATGCAGTCACATAACTTCCTCTAGCCTGGAAATAGAGAAAACAATACGATGTAAGGTAATATGTTTTGGGAAGACATATATGAAAGTGATATTGTATTTCTGTTTAATTTCATTCCGAAAACGGTTTTATGGTAACATGAGAGTGAGAAACAAAATTTTCAGCCACGATAATACAATTTTATGTTACCAGAATTTCTGTTTCTTCTTATTAGAACCCCTCCCGGGCTTGCTGTGCACTGTACAAGCGATGGGATGCAAAATTCTACATATTGCCATAAAAGCTATATCAAACATTTTCTTAGGGAATAGTTTGAGTGTGATAAGTCGTTCTTCCTACTTCAAATTATAAATACCTATATAAGGACCTAGAATTTAAAAATCTAAAGTCCTTCTACAAAATAAAAAACCCGGGCCTTTTAAGCTAGTATTATATAATTAATTTTTTAATAGGCCTCCAATTTGAGGCAAAGCCCTATGACAGTAAATCTGCCAAGGAAAAATAAAACGCTTATTATTATTATTATTATTATTATTATTATTATTATAGGCATTATAGGTATATTATTCGATAAAAATAAGTAGTAAAAAATTGTTCGGTGAACTTCACTTTTTCACAACTAGTTTTGATTGTGTACGTGTAACTATCATTTTGTATTCTCTTTCCACAGGCCAAAGATAAACAAAATAAAGGCAATTGATGCTTATCTGATGAATAACGCTTCAGCTAGACTTGAATAGACAGGCGTTAGATGTTTTGATACACGATGTTTACCACAAATCAGTATAGACTTCCAAAAACACTCGTAACTCTTAACTGAGTATGGAGTATTGGTTAATGGACTCCTAAAGGAAAGTAAAACCAATTAAAAACTTTGTTACTGGTTAAAAAATAGTTATTTGCAGTCTATTACTGTATTAGCCTATGAGTGGTTCAGCGATTCACAGTTGCGTATTATTTTACGAATAAATATTTTTAATTCTGTTTTGTAGTGATTTATCTTATATACGAATAAATATCCTTCATTTAATTACTCCGGTTACTGTTATCAATCGATTACTATTGTTAGATTAGCTGCGTCCCAAAGTGATCACTATATGTGGCGTGCCTTGTACTAGTTTTTTTTTAAGGCACCAACTAATCCGTAACAAGTGGTTAAAACAAACACGACTTTAAGGTTGTAAGGTTTAACGAATGTAACAAAGAACAGCCAACACGAGCAACTTACTTTATTAGAGGAGCTAGAGCAACGATTGGCTAAACACAGGGAACCAAAACCAATTAAACTCGTGTCGGAAGTTCAAATTACAGTACAGTAGAGCCTCGGTAATTCGAGCCCCGGTTATTCGAGGTTCCGCGTAATTCGAGCTGGTTTTAACAAAATTAAAATTTTCCATAAAACTTTTAAATTTTTTCCGTTTATATACGGTGTCCGCAAGTAAGATTTACGCACTTGCGAATGTGTTACATTTTGAGCTTTCTTTCAATTTTTCCTTGTACAAAAATGCAGGTAAAACTGTCCCACTTAGAGTTTTCGTTCATAATACACAGAATTAACCTTGGCTTCAGACTGCTAATGCATTTCTATTACAGATTGACAGAACCCGTTAGGTTCGATCTTTCTTTGTCGGGACCTCGTGTCAATCAATTGTACAGTGCATACCATCCTTTCAGAAAAGAATACTGTATTGTTACAGTAATCCCTACTCAGCAACAATGGTAATTAAAAGTGTTTTCCTAGTAGCGCCGCTTTCCCGTTCCACTCTATTAAGGGTCAGACAACGACTTATTCCTTAAAGAATGCCGATGTAGAAAATTGGAAAGATTTGCCAATATACATAGGCTACAGGCGTAACACAGTTATGTATAGTCCAGTTACTCATTGCATACCCAGGCGGCTTCCTTTCGTTAGGAGGAAAAGTTTACCGACAGCTCAACCCATGTTCTTTGTTTTACCGCACCAATCAGCAAGTTACCCCAGCCAATCAAAATCTAAGAATGTCCTGTGGCGATTTTGACAGCAAGTCGTCTACTCCGCGTGGAGTGAAACGCAAGGTTACAAGATCAAGTTACAGTAAACAATAACACGTGTGAATTGAATAAAGCGAAGGAAGAACTGAGGTCAGTGATAACAATGAGAGAATATTGCAACGTTGCTTTTGTTTTGGCCAGCGGAAGCCCAAGACCGATTTAGTCAGATCAATTAACATAAAGAAACACCGAAACCTTTGAAGCCGACTGGCCATCCAATGAGTAACTGCACTTTAGGCATAATATATTGTTTATTTATTTATTTTTTAAGCCAAATTGTGCTCGTTAAACATTTATTTGTGATTTACCCATCGATTTAGTTATATTTCCGTATAATCCGAGTTTTTTTGTAATTCGAGGTAGCCTCAGCCCCAATTAGCTCGAATTATCGGGGTTCTACTGTATATCGAAAACTCCCGGATATTTCCGAACACTTCCGAGTAGATACAAATATTCAGCTAACTTCTTCATATTAAAAGTGACTGCCTGTGCCACTATCTACATTCTTTTGCGGAAACTAAAATATTAAAACTAAATAAAAAAGCAGTTTTTCAAAAGTGAAACTTCGTCACCCGCCTAAAAATTCTGGTTCGCCAAAGGCGATTTTGCGATCGGAAATTTCACGCACTGTATATATAATCCCGCTTTTTTATTATAAGTTCAAAATTTCATACCGTAAAGAACGCGTGTGTTCCAAAAAGCATTTCCCTAGAGTAGGCAAATGTACGTTTTGAAAGCACTGAGCCCCTGGCTACATTAATGTTGTCCCATGTATTCATTCCTCCAGTAATTGATAGTTTTGCCGATGGCTGGTCTCCATTGTAATCATTAAAGAGCTCAGCAGAATGAACACCTCTGTGTCGATAATATCCGACTAATTAAAACTAACTCTATCCCACAATCGCTGGCTTTCTCCAGCCAATAACTTTTGTAACACTAATGGCCTATTAGTATCCATACATCGATACAGTTCACATGAGATATCTCTCATGGCCTTCTCTAATGAAGTCCCTATATTAGGTTGTATAATCCAGATAATAACAAGCCAAAGCGCATATCTGTTGCTGGTATTTCTTCATAGTGCCCAGTCAGTAATACAGCCACATGTGAAAGGATTATTCTGTAGCCATTTACGAGGGAGAACCAAATGAAAACTTCAATTTTTTTTTCCCACTATTTTATTGCAGGAAGAATGCTTGCTTGTACGTTATTTTTCTACATATTCCGGTCCTAGTTGGATAGGAAGTGCTTCGATACCGCGGGAGAAAAATTATTTTGGTTGACGCTGTAGCCACTCGTGCACCGCCTATTGGACGTCTTCAACAGACTTGAACTTCATCCAAGGTGTTCCTTTAATGGACTAAAGGTGTGGAAATCTGATTGTGACAGATCTGGCGAGTATGGCGGATGTGGGATGCACTTGAAGCGAATGTCATCGATGGTTTTCATGGTTGCACGAGCAGAATGAGGACTGGCGTTATCATGTTGAAGCAAAACACCTGCACTCAGTAATCCCCTTCGCTTTGGCACCATCAAACTTCCACATCTTTGGTCCATTAAAGAATCACCTTGGAGGGCAGAAGTTCAAATCTGATGAAGACGTCCAATAGGCGGTGCACGAGTGGCTACAGCGTCAACCAAAACAATTTTTCTCACGAGGTATCGAAGCACTTCCTATCAGATGGCGTAAGTGCATTGAACTGGGAGGGGACTATGTGGGGAAATAATATACAAGCAAACATTCTTCCTGCAGTAAATTAGTGGGAAAAAAATGTATTGCGGTTTTCATTTGATTCTTTCTCGTATGTAGGGCTAGAATTATTTTAATTTTCTTCACATTAACGATAAAGGCTTGATTCGGAAAGTTTTACAGAATTATCAGAATTCTCAAGTGAAAAAAAAAGAACTACAGGTAAACAGCCCTGCCTGAAGGCGTATTGGATTCATATTTATTGTATTAGCGTACGCTGTGCGTTACAGATTACCTTGGATTCAGCAATTGGTTTGTTGAAATGCTAAGATGGAGAATCATAAGACACGGTTTAGAGATGCCGCCCATCACATTTGCATACAAACAGATCCGTTACGACTTATTTCCGCATTGCCTCCCCTTTGCATGCAAATCACGTTCCTCACTTGTCTTATTCTCCATTTAAATTGTTTCTATAATGGACAATCTATTCAATCCACTGTAACAGTGGCGTAGTGCCCTCAATTCCATGCACCGAACTCCTTCGTAAGTCGTCTATACTGAAAAGTCCAAAATTTCTCAATTTCGAACCAATGACTCTGAAATTTTAGCTATATGCTAACTTAAGACACAGGCGTATAATGGACGTTCTTATCACTAGGGGGCGGATTTCTATGACATGTCATATTTTTACCCTTTGTATTATTTCAGGTTTCCGACTAATTTAAACCCGATTCCAAGCATCCTGGTGAAAATGGAACGGCTTTTATTGTGCATATAACTGCATATTTAGGAAATTTTCAACTATTGTACCATATTTAGTATGAATTTGCATATTTAGTATGAATTTGCATATTTAGGTCATATTTTCGGCATATTTGTGTGCATATTAAAGAGATTTTGAAGTTTTATATCATATTTTGTAAATTTTGCATTATACTGATACTTTTTGAGAATGTACAGATATTTTAAACAGTTAACATTATATTTTAATAAAATGAATTGTAATGAAACTTAAAAAAATTACATAATGTGTAAGTGGTAAAGTCATATTTTAAATTTTATTGGTCATATTTTAATGTTTTTTAGGTCATAAATGCATGCATATATCCTATTATTTTAGGTCATAGAAATCCGCCCCCTACTTATCACTATATGCGTATTGTCATAAGTTCACTATTTCAAAAAAGTTACTGAGTTATTAATATTATTAGTTAATTGTCAGTGGTTAATTATTCTCACTAGATAGATAGATAACGGGGGCTAAAGAGAGCTTTTTAAAAGACCTCCCGCACGTCAGCCTAGAAGGCTTATTGTGCTGCTATTCTCACTAAGTAATATCATTATTCCCTATAATCCCTATCATATAAAAACAGTAGACTATGCGTTAAATGAATTGGAGAATCTCGGATATTCCAAATCTTCCTGGATTCTCCAACTTGCTATTTTTGTAAGGTAGTTGTACACCTTTAGGTATGGAAATTTTATTTTCAATATTAGGGGTCTCAACTTTTTTTTCACATGTTAAGATATTTTGCAAGAAAAAGTTTTGTATTTGTTTATAAAAAATATTTTGTTTTAAATTTTGACTAAAAATTCAAAACATTACTCCAAAACTATTTAAGATACAAACACCAATTTTTCACTGTTTTGTAGACAAAAGAATTCTTTAGTGCCTGATATTTTGTTTTTTCAATTACTTAAGAGTTCAAATTGTTATATTGATTAATGTAAGTTGTAATTATTTTTTTGATTACATCATTATAAACAAAATTATATAACACAACAGAATATTCATGTATCAGAAATTACTCAATATCAAGCACTAGAGAAGATTTCATGCTTCAAAATGACACCAAAATCACTTTGATATGTTAATTTATAGAATAATTATGATGTTTGAAAAATTGAATACCTTGCGATTTACTACTTACGGGAAATTGAAGTTGAAAGTTGCGATTTGCTAAAAACCTCCTGTATCATATCTTTAGAAAAAAGGCTGTATCTCAGGAACTATCAAGCAGAAATTAAAAATTTATACATGAAATTAAAGAGAAAAGAATTGTCTATCCATCTAAGCTATTTTCAAGAAAATTCCATTTTTCATCATTTTTCAGATTTCAGGGGTGTACAACTACCTTAAATGTTTACTATAGGGCGTGAACTTGCAATTCGGCAAGAAGTAAGAGTTAAAATACGGGATATAAAATTAGGCTGCATAAGATACGCTTTTTCTCAAAGAGTTTAAAAAAATGTATTTTCAGGTATAATTACGGTTCGCCGAAAGAGGTTCTATTGTATTTGTTATTTGCCATCATTTCAGTCAATATCATCTTCTGTGAATACAAAACTGTCTTCCCTGTCGGGGTTTATTTTAAGAAAGAAATTACTGGCTTTTTCTCCGTTTGATGACGACAAACTTCCTTAAAAACATTCAGCAAACTTAATTTAAAATACAGACATGTACTTCAACGAAAGTGGTCTCCGTTCCATTTAGTTAATTTAAAATGTTGAAGGCAAGGGGATATTTCAGACTGTTTGAGGTAGAAAGTCTTCCTAGAAGTGAAGAAAATGTTATTACTGTTTCTTTTAAAAGTACATTAATCTCAGCTATAGGCTACAAGAGACGGAAGAAGTTTCTGAAATTGTGATACGAGAGAGGTGCACTTACTCATGTGTAGCTTTGACCTTTTCAACTCTGCTTTACTTTAACTGACAAGATAGCCATGTACGTATATATAACTTTGTACTCACCATTTTCTTTCTGTTTTGTTGCAGGTGAGTGTCTTGTTATTGCTGGTTTCTACAAACCGTGAGTTAATTCTTTGTATTTCTAGGTACTCACAAAATGTATGTGACATATTTCTCTAGAACAGGGGTTCCCAACCAGGGGAGCGCATCGGTTAACTTGAACCAAACAAATATACACATACCATGATTAACAATTAACAGTGTGAATTTACATTTCTAGAGTGATAGGGAAAAAGCGAATAAGTCAAAAAACGAAAGTTTTAGGAAAGACAAATAACGATTTATTTTCACAGCATTTTTACAATATTTAGTTCCTTCCACCCAGATATTTTGACATAGTGTAAGATACTGTGTAAAAATATCTGGTGGACTGAACTAAATTGTGTAACAATGCTGTGGATATAAATTGTTTTTTGTCATTCCTGAAACTTTGGAATTTTGACTTATTCGCTTTTTCCCTTATCACTCTAGATTTTATAATCTTATAAATTGTTACTATATTTTCCCTGTAATATTAAATAGTCATATCTTGTCCTCAACACGTTTATAATAATTTGGAAATCCAAATGCGAGATAAGAGTGATCTGCGTTGTGCTCTGTCAAACATAAAACCTAATATCTCAGAGCCGGTGCAAGCAAAACAGTGCCAATCATCTCAAGTTTTTAACTCTACATTGGACATTTGTGTTTCTACATTTAACTGTTTTTATGAACTGTAACGAGACTCAAATAAGATATATTATATGTGTGTGACAGCAAAAGCATCACAAGATGAATAAGAACAATAATAATTTGATTTTTAAAAGTATTATAGGGATCTTTTAAAGTACAAAAGTACTGGCAATCACGTTTTTAGGGCTTCTTCTCCCCATCACTATCAAAGGGGGCGTGAGGATTTCATGATATTCGAAGGAGGGCGTCAGCTGTAAAAGGTTGGGAACCACTGCTCTAGAACTAACTCTCAGAAAGTTTATTGTTGTCTATTGTTAAAACAAGGACTCGTTTTTCATTGACTTAATTATCAGTAAGAAGACACTTTTTCATAACTTGTTTAGAAACATCTCTTTGATATTTTATGAAATAATACCAGCATCTTATGTAAGCTTTAGTCCTGCCCATTAGAGACAACGTCTGTTTTGCTAATTTGCTTTGATTTTGAATGGCTCAAATCCAAAAGCAGACGTTCTGTAGCTATTTCGAATAAACTGCATATTTCCTTGCAAATTACATCAGCTGAAGTTAGGTCTGAAGCTTATGAAACACCTGGTATAAGATGAGTACGTTGGGAGTTTACATCGTGAATATGCAAAACTTAAACTAGCATCGTTTCTGGTTAATCTAGACTAGAGAGCGTAGAAGCATCTTCAGGGAGGAGAATGAGCTGTTTTGTTTTGTTTTCGTTGCCTTGGGATCTTGGGAATTTAAAGCACCTGTGACAAGGTTGTTTTGATAATAATGACTCGGAGAAATGTGTCAAGGCGGGATTCGATCTTAGGACCGCATGTTTTATGCAAGATGTAGCAGAGAATCCATACAGAAACCACCCTTGGCATGTGACTACATACCTACATGACAACGATATTTTACACTTACTCAGCGTGTTGCAGAACTGACATTAATTACACTACAAACATGTGATATGCAATATTCACATAACTTTCTCTGCTTTAACTATAGGAATTTATATTTCCTCCCTTCTCATTGCGGTAGTGTTCATTGCCTTCTCACTTAGCCCAAGTTTTGGAGAAACAACTTGTGGAGGAGATAACTTCCTTTTATTTTCCCTTCTCAGAATTCCTACGAATTTCAAATAGCACTTCTAAGTTAGTCAGAGCAATTATTATACAAAATTAAAACAAAATTCATTTTCAAGAAAATAGGAGAAAAACACACTTTCTTCACATAAAGTAGGAGAAAAACACATTTTCTTCACATAAAGTAGTAGAAATGGCGTCACTGTGGCTCTTGCTTAGCGCGTGGGGCTGGCATGCTAACGGTCCCGGGTTCAAACCCCGGGCCTGGCAGGCGTGTCATTCGTGGTGGACGAAGTCGTGATCTTTTGTTTTTTTTTTCCTCGGGGATCCTCCCGTTTCCCCCTCTCATTCCACATACACTCCATTTCATCTTCAAACTCTCCCTCATTATCATCCCTCGCTTCAGCACCAGCTCTCCCGTCCTCCCCGTGGCTTGTGGTCGTGAAGTTGCTGGCTGGTGTGCCGCCAACCTGGGGGCTCTACATCCCAAGAGGTACCGAGGCAGTGACACGCGTGGCATGGTAAAGGTATCTGCTGGATGTAGGGGAGTTCCGTGGGGTCTGTTGACGAGGGGCCGTTGCGCATGTACATCATTTCATTACCGGAGGTTGGCACAATGGGCCGAATGGCAGAAGTGTTTAGGGTCGTTCCCAACCCGCCTCCCCCCCCCTTCAGGGGGGGACTTATCCTTAAAGTAGTAGAAATAAGAGGAAGTCGTCGACATGCTTCGTGTCAAATTCTTTAAGGATACATAGGCCTAGTAGAAATATAAAACTTCGTTTTTTTTTTAGCTTTGCTGTTCACGAACAGATTCACAGACTTCATTGTGTTTTTGTTTGTATATGTTACTCTTGTTGTTGTTATTATTTTACTCGCTCAGAGAATTTCAGAAGAATTACTATTAATGCTGAAACCTTGCCTTCGAATTTCAGTGTCGAACACAATAGTTCCTCTACCTGCAGCATATATGGTATAAGCAGAGAAAATAAAAAGTGCAAAGATCTTACCTTAATCTTAAAGCTGAAATGAACCGTACAAATCATAAAACGTATTATAAGAACTTTTTTCTTGCTTTTATTATTATTATTATGCCAAAATTTAAATTACATTGGAGTCATACTACCAAAATCCTGTACATCAGAATGCTTCGTTTCTTCTATAAGGCACAGTACGAAGAAAAATGTGTTCGTTAATTGCATTCTCCGTTAAAAGAAAGTGTTGTTTGTAGAATAAAAACGTTTAGTGGCATTAAGCTGAAATTTATGCTGGCCGCGTTGCTGGCATATAAATGAAGATGTATTTGCTGTGCACAGTATTTATTTGTTTTTTTTTTTCTGTGCTTCATAAACAAATGCGACACGTTGAACGGCCGTCTGTGTAAAGTCCAGCAAAAAAATGATGGTATCATTCTACAACTTAATTATATGGAGGGGAGGCATTCCGGTTTACGAGTTAGAATCGACAAGGCGGTGGAAATTGCATTCTTTCGCATAGCCATGCCATGAATAATGGCGGTTTCAGAGCAGAGCAAAACACGGAGGTAGTTGTGGTCGTATTTCTTGACTCGTTCCTTCCAGCTGTCTGACCCAGTGTGTACGTCATGTTTAATATTCTCTGTTTGTGTACGCCAGGGCTGTACGGTTGTATGAGGGTGTCCAAATTGTGCATTGTCATTTCAAGAGAAACGGATATTATTCAGGTTATAAAATATAATTTTTCCTTTTCAAAGCAAACTCTATTTTTCCAAATAAATTGTGCCCGGAAAATCTTGGCGAGGTTTCAAATTCTAATATTGATTGCCGTATTTTTTGGGCCATAAGACGCATGTTTTTACCTTGAAAACAGAGTCTTGGAAGTTGGCTGCGTCTGTTGGTTCGAAGTAAATAAAAACAATTACAGTAAATATGTTCCGCAGTCATAAAGAAGATGTTGTAAGGATAAGTTAGTTGCAAATTTTGGCACCGACTGTACATCAGTGCACTTGTCACAATCGGCAAAATGACCAGGTATACAAATAAAAAAGAAAGGAATGTTGAGTTCTTTCACACGAAAGGAGTTGTCTCTGTGAGGTGGTCTAAATGAATGAAATGACCTCTAAACAGCCTGACATCGATCACTGAAAGTGATTTGCGCTGAATGCATTTTAGAAAGTCATGATTTGTGTATGCAATGAGTATAATGTTCCTTTTAAAAATCATTTAGAATCACATCATTTTTTTCCTTAAATTTCCATTCTAAAACCAAGGTGTATCTTGTGGTCCAGAGCATCTTATAGTCCGAAGAATACGGTATGTATAACTTGCAACGTTATAAATTTCAAATACGTGCTATGACATCGGCTGTTGGTACTAGTCAAAATACCAGCTCTAAAATTTTCCAAAATTAAAAAAATAATATTCTTCTAAATCTGAAAGGATCACTCTTTATTTATAGAAACCACTGTTATAACTTGACGTAACGCTGATTCTGGTAATTTCTGTTATAATCGATTTCTACTTTTTAAAATTAATTATATCCAAAGACTTTTCAAAGTCCTTCATAAATTCTGCCCAGTAGTAAATAATAAATTGACTGGTCATCATAGGTGTAATTTGTATGTACGGCATATTTGTAGAACATCGTTATTAACGTGGGAACGGTGCCAATGTTGAAGTAGTGGCTGTATTTATGATTGGACGTTGCAGTTCGCATATTTGACCGATTAAGCAAACATATGTCGACTTCATGTCCCTATCCTATTGTTTTGTACAAAACTCTGATTTTCAATTCACATAGGTTTACCTTTCACAATTAGGTCTTGTGTGTTCCTGGTATATGCAAATTCCATTGGAACCAATTGTGCAAACTATTTGAGTGACATAAATTATCGAAAGTAAAATCTGAAACTGTTCACGTGTGAAAACATGCTTAGATGAGGAATTCCTGCACTGCAACATCTTTAGTATTTGGAGAAGTGTTTCCGTGCACATCCAAAGCCACTTATTAACAAGACAATATAAAATTGTGAAATTAAGGGGGACATTCAGCTTTCGATGCTGAAAAATAGGTGAAGTTTCATTTTTTTCTTCTCAGCAATGAATTGTTCCGTAGCCTTGCAATCTGGCAGGCTGTATATTGACTAGTTCTACAATCGCATACTACGGGTATTTTCAGAATTAATTTAACTATTACAGTTAATGGGTAATTATCATTACAAAATGGCAGCCTAATTTTGTGCACTGAAGTTCCGTTTCCCTGATAATTTTCATAAATACCAATATTTATGAGTGATTCTTTTTTCTATCTATTTGTAAATATCATATGAACAACATAATCTAGAATCTTTGAATTGCATGCAGTATAAATATTTTTTTAAAAATAATTCATACTTGTTAATTTTTTTAGAAATTTTTACACAAGAAATAATTAGAAAAAACTATTAAAGGTACATAAATGATTCCAGATTTACAACACTATTACTAAACATTAAATATTTAAAGTAATATTCAAAATAATTAAACTTATACTATAACTAAAAAAAAAAAAAGAACACAGGAAACGAACAGAAACACAAACAATAAGGCAATTACACAAGGGAACATATCAAAAACATAAATAATATTATAACAGTTTTGGAGGGAATATATATATATATATATATATATATATATATATATATATATATATATATATATATATATATATGATTCAAATAAAGAAAATGACACGGAGCATATTTTAATAATAATTATTTTTAAGTTTTGAAATTTTTTGTCACATATTTTTAAACCGTTTATTGTTAGTTTTTGCGATCAGTGAACTGAGATGATCGTGATGACGATGATGATAAAGAATGAGACGAAAAGACAGTGGAGAGCAAGAGATTTAAAAGTGCTGTTGGAGTTAAATTAGGAAAACAGCAGAAACTCGGAAAACCACGAAAAACGCTGCAGCTTCACTGAAATTCACACTCAGTTCTGACCTCATTGCATTGGACTAGAATAATTAATTAATTTCATATGGCCTCGTCATATAATAATAGGCCATATAATAGCAACCTATTGGCCAAGGGTAATATTAATTTTAAAGTGTGTATGAATGTGTTATTTTTAATCTGTCTTTTAAAGCAGTTGATAACAAATATTTTTGCCATCAATTTTATAAAGAAAGAAAGCAATCTGCGTTATATCATAACCTGCAAACTTAAGGATATAAGTTACTTACCCATATAACTCCACCGCATGACAATACACCGAACAACGATGAATTTTAATATAACAATTGTGTATTTTTCTATTGACATTTGATACATATTATAATACTAGGTAATTTGTATTTTGGATGTTTTATTTCTCTCTCTTCTATTTTAAGATAGTAGTTCTAGGGCAAGGCATTTGATGATTTTGCATCTTTTTTATATGATGGTTAAAATATAGCTCGAATATATATAAATGTATATCATCAATTAATTGATCAAATAAGAGCTATTTGTTTTTGCATTTTTTTTGCATTATTTTGCATTTTTTCGTAATTTTCAATCGATAGGTCATTTTTTGGCAATTTTTAGGTCATTTTCGGCATTTTTAGGACTTTTTCGGCATTTTTATAGTTTTTAAATGAAGTCTTACATTATATTTTTAGTTTTTTTTTATTATTTATTATTTCTTATTTTTAATGCTTGTCTATTATAACTGTAAAAGCAAATAACATCCACAGGAAATAAAGCAGATTGCAGCGTTACTGGAAGGAATATGCATTTTGAACTCTTGTTACATTTCCAAGAAAATACAGTATAAGCAATACCTGCTTTTCCTATTTTTAAGCATTTTGAACTAGTCTACATTTCCAAGAAAACAACGTTGTAAATACAAGCGGCTATTGACGAATGTGTCCTTTTTGCATTAAAGAAACAACACTTGGGACACAGCTCCGTTAGAGATAAGCGAGGCGAATATACCTGCTTTATTATTTTAAAGGAATGTGCATCATGAACTAATCTGAGCATCCTATTGTTATTCATTTTCAGGTAGGAGGACTTTCACTATGTCTTTCAGTTGTCTATAAGAGTTGTATGAGATAGTTTGTTGAAAGAAGAGTTCAGTAAAAATGCCCAAAGTGAAAGAAATTACGTTTGATAAATTAAAACGATTTGTTTCCGAGTACGGAGAAAATGTTTTTTCCACCGATGGAAAAATATTGTAATAATGATAAAATTTATTGGTCATTTTTTTATTTTTTTTGGGTCATTTTTTCACTATTTTTAGGTCATAAATGCATTTTTTATTTTTTATTTTTTCACTTTTTTATGGTCATTAAATGCCTTGCCCTAGTAGTTACCCTCGTATCAGATAATTTCTGCATTTTAATATACTTTGTGGTATAAGGTGGAAAAAGTTGTTTACCATATTGGACTAGAAGTTCAGAAGAAGAAAAAAGTATGAAAACCACTGTGTTAGAGTGGCATATATTAGGCATGGACACGAAGTAGAAGTTAGTGCGTGTCAGAAACAGACTGCTTTACAACAAGTGGGTGCTTAATATTTATTGCTCGTCATACACAGCGCTGTTCCACATAAATTCCATTGAAACATTAATACCCACTTCATGTGTTTTATTCACCAGTTGTTTCCATAAATAATTTAGTTACGCGGTCAAAAACTTTCTTTACCTTGTTTCAGTAAGTACTCTCTGAAAAAGTAACAATATTTATAAACCCTATTATTATTATTATTATTATTATTATTATTATTATTAGAGAGATTATTAGAAAGATTCAAAGAAGAGTAACGGATGGGAAGAGAATTATAGGAATGCTAAATTCAATCTTATGGTGTAAAAATATTTTACATAGAACTAAAAAATTAATATATCAGGCATTATTCCAAAGTACAACATTATATGGCGCTGAAACTTGGACCATAAGTAGACAAGAATGAGACAACAAATTAATGGTATTAGAAATGGATTTTTGGAGGCGTTCAGCAAGAAAATCCAGGAAAGAAAACATTCGGAAAGAATATTTTGGAAATTGTAGAAGAAAGACGCTTGAAATGGTATGGACATGTACTCAGAATGACAGAGGATAGAATACCCAAGAAAATTTTGGATTGGAAAGTAGAAGGAAAAAGAAGAAGAGGGAAGCCCAAAAAGTGCTGGATGGATGGGGTGAAAAGGAGTATGGCGAGAAAAGGATTAAGTGAAGAAGATGCTGCGGACAGGGACTTGTGGAGGCAAAATATTGTTGTGGGATGAAGGAAAACCATTGTATTGTGGAATATTCCTTAATAAAAAAAAATATATATTATTATTATTATTAACATCATCATCATCATCATCATGGCAAGGCATTTTATTATTTTGCATCTTTTTATATGAATGGTAAAAGATAGCTCGAATATATATATAAACTATTTTAAATTTTAAATAAATTTTTAAGAACTAAAACAGGGTTTATAAAAACCTAAAAATCCGGGTCCTAGTGATAACCATACAAAAGAAAACATAAGCCTGTATGTGCTTCCAGATGCTGTAGCAAACTTTTCTCCTCGCTAATCGGATATCAAATTCCTCACACAACTAAAATGTTTCTTTCCCACCCAGCAAGACTAAGCTTCCCTTTAAGCCGCTTATTCAATTTTTAATCCCGTATATTTCAAATTGAGACTTGCAAAGTTACAATACCACATACTTTATTGTGTTTATATTTCATGAAAATTCTTTTACGTTCATACTATAATTCTTTCCCACTTTCTACTGTGTGTATGTTTTCATAAAAACCTATGCTTTAATGAAATGCATGTTTATTAAATGTCCATTACGTTCACAACCACGACACATATACTAAGTGAGCAGTCACACCGAAGTAGCGTAGCATGCGAATCGCACTACCTAAATGCAGGCTGCACATCGAGTTGCATGGTTCGCAGTTTTGCATTCATACCGAATTAGCGAATGCGATCTGCAGTTTACGTAAATTATATATTTTCACTTGAAAAATTGAGAAACCCATTTAAAATAATGTAATTTACCTAAAGAGGTTATAGTTTCAGCAATTTTAATCCAGGCCTTTTTCCTACTAGTTTCGATTGCCATATCGTATAGTCTACGCATGTACAAAGTATATGTTAAATAGCTCTCTTACTAGCAGTTTCCATGACATCTTTGTCATAATCTACCGCTACACGAGCGGATTTGTGTTGAATTTTCTTAACAATTAGAAAACAGCTGAAAAGGCAACTGTACGCATGCGTCATCCCAAGTAGCGTCTAGTGAAATAAGTCTAGATCCATCTGAAGAAATGAATGTCGCACTCTGCGAGATTCATTATTGCCATGCTATTTTGGTGTGAAGACTTGAACTTGTTTATTTGGGATTTAAAATGAGTAACGTGCAGCGTGCACACAGGTAGCACATCGCAAGTGGCATGCTACTTCGGTGTGAATGCTCCCTAAGTCTCCTAGCACGTATGCAGTCCAATAGTCCTCAAGATTCCAACTTCCTAAAAATTTTAAAAAGGAGTACCAACATGCCACTTCATACAGTCTTCATAGTGGTTTAATTCTTCTCCCAGCACACATGAACCTACCATTTCAACAAATCTATAAAAATTGAAGACTACTTCCACTCTCAATAAATTGTAAAATTTTCTACAACTTTGTTACAGTACATTTTTTTTTTGCACGACTTAACTAATTAGTGATACTTACGAATGTTGTTGCCGTGGATCGTAAGTTGACATTCCCACACGCAATCTTGTTGCTATGGGCGGTAAGAGTTTCTGTGCGGTAAGAATTTACTTACGGTACATCATAATACAAGCCTTTATGGACAAGGCGGGGCCCAGGACAAAATTTCGGTTCCCATAACAACAAACACATGCGAATCACTTTCTGAAATAAACATCCATCTTCAAGAATGTAGTACATAATATTTTCAGGTAATATCACAGTTAATATAATTAAATTGATATAAATAATCATCGTGCAAAAAATAGCATGCAATACACGTGCCGTAAGCGCATAACGGATCTCGGAAAATTGAAAAATACTCGGCGCGAGCGCCTCGTTTTTTCAAACTACAGGTAAGTTATTTCCTCGATCCGTATGCATCGCTTACGGCACTTGTATCGCAATATACTATTACGGAATTCTATTTGTTTACCGGTATTTCGTCTGTTTCTCTGCAAATTTGTTACGTAGCTACGACTAAATGCGTCCTTTTTTTTTTACATAATGTATTCAATTTATATAATATACCCTATAAAGAGGTCATTAAAAAACAAACTATTTCTGTTTTAACATGTCTAAACACAGATTTAAGCTGAAAACATGCAGAGTTTTGTATTCTTATGTTATTTTATGTGTACAATCAATTATAAATGTAGAAAATAAACTTATTAAAAATTAAAATTAAAATTAAAGAATTAAAACTGTGGGAGGAACGGAATGGCTATGAGGGGTGAAGAGGAGGCCATTTTGAAAAAAGAATATACTATTTCCTTTATTTAATAGATAATACGTTAAAAAACTTAAATTTAAGCTGAACTTTTTCTCCTAAGAACTCTGCAGGTTTTCAGATTGTTCAGACTCTTATTCAAGGTCCGTTTTCAGTTGCTACAAATGAAAGCAATGATAAGAACAAACTCCTAACTGTACCGTAATGTTATTAACGGTATATTAGTATAATGTGTTGTATTTAGCTTCGCCCCCCCCCCCACACCCCCCCTTTCACTCGGTGTGTGTGTCCTTTATTTTAAAACTTTTTAGCTGGACACACTGCACTTCATATAACTTCTTTTTTTTTCGAAGAAGATTCGGCTCATTCTTTTTGAAACTGTCTGTACGTTCTTATAGTAGGTAGTATGGATTCTTTAAACCGTTCCATTGAAAAGATCCTCGTCGTCCTCTTGAATACAGATTTCGTGACTACCCCGAATGCGAATGGCAGTTGTCTAGACAGCGAAATTAAAATTGTCGGAGGGTGAAAGTCCTCATACTAGACGGCATATTTGTTGAAACTCATCATGCTTTAAGGATATAGTTTGGATCGTTTTATAGAGGCCCATGACATTGACTGTGGGATTTTATTGCGGGAATAAAAGGGAAGTTTGAGGGAATTTTCTGATGGTCAGATAGACAGACGATATACATATATATTAAAGTGAGTGCTCTTCAGCTTCTGCTTTATGGATTGTGTTTTATGAACAAGTATTTCATTCCAGGGGGAAGCTTTTAAAAAGCAATGATTTAAGGCAAGAGTTAACTGTCTGTCATAATGTCATATAGCTGAGCTATAATACTCTCTCATCTGCTAAAAGATGCACTAACCACACGGAAATATTGAACCTTGCGTTTTATGGCTTATGTTTCTGAGCTCATGAATTTTTTAGTGACTTGAATTATGTCACATTAAGGAGAGAGAGGTGCACCTTATATTGAGACTTTAAAACTGCATTGCGTTTAAGGATTATGCAGCCCTATAGAAATGAAACTGGCTACTGTGTGCAGAGGTGTGGATGAAAGACAAAAAATATAATGACACATTAAAGATAATAAGTATTTTTCTACACAATTACCACGCACATTGAGACATTTGTCATACCGCTTTAGAAGCTTCAAAAAGCCCTCCAGGAAAATATCACGGCTCTGCATACAGAAGAAGAGTCGAAATTGATGGAGGCGATTCGGAAAAAGCTTTCTCCAATCTGGCATTCTGTTGTTGGATGATAATGCGAGACCACACTCGGCGACGGCAACGCAAAACCATATTGCAACTCTTGGTTGGGAGCGCCTAGCCATCCGCCATACAGTCCTGATCTCGCACCCAATGACTTCCATCTGTTTCCGGCTTCGAAGAAGACTCTCGGCGGAAGGCGCTTTGGGATTATTGACGTCACACAAGCCGATGTAGTTTACAAGCCTTGTCCTGTGACCACTGCCAACAATACGCTGTTGTCATGTGAACAGCCCCTACGGATGTAATTTACATAAGGGCACAATACGTATACACACATCACATATGGTTACCAAAATTTGATTTGACCGGAGGTTTAGGCTTAATTGCTTGGCACTCCGGGGGTAAGGGTGGGCACAAAAAAAAATGTTATCATGTGAACTGTACATGGAATTTGATTTGGATTTGATAATTCTGTTCAAAAAGATAATTTATCATGTCTCCTCTAAAACATTTGATTTTTGGCAATTAAAATCAAAATTTTCCAAAATCCTTTCTTAGTGAGCACTTACATTATGAAACAAAGGTACTGTCAAAATTCGAAGTCTCTTTCTATTATAGTTTAGGCTCTACGTTGATTCTCTGTCAGTCAGTCATTAAATTGGTCTGTCAGTACAAAACCTTTTATATATAGAGAGATTATGTCCATGAGTAAATATTTGTGGGTTTCATTCAGTTTACTATCCGGCAACAGTAGGCTATGTCACTAGCGCTCGTACGAGGAATGTAGGCGTTTTCTATTAAGTTTATGAAGCATAAAAATTTATTACACCCGTAGCTTTATCCTCTTAAGTATCTCTGAAGTTCAGGAACTAGCGTAATGTCATTTGTATTTCATAGCGTATGCTGGTAGTGCCAACCGCCGTTATTATGCATGGCATAAATTTCCCTCCTGCACAATATTTATAAGATGGATGGCACCGCGCACACACGCATGTGGTTACAGTCTGTAGCGTTGGAAATATGTCTACTACCTGTATTTATTACAGCAAAAAATATATTCAAGCAAAAAAGTAGTTCAATTTTACAAGTTCATATCGTCTGCTTCAACACACTTAATTTTATATTGTTCTAAATTGCAGTGTCACTTTTCTTCCCCTCAGGGAAGTTTACTCCTTATGTTTAAATGAAGTTCCGGTATTCACCTTACAACAAGGGAAAACCACGGAAAACCCTGGTCAGAACTTGCAAAGGGGATTTGGTCATGGTCGTCCATTCTGTTGGTTGGAGTTGAACCGACAAGTTGGGATAAGTTACGTGTCAACTGGGACACGTTATCAAAATGGCGCATTCAGTTAAACCCCCAGAAAAGTCAACTGAAAATATTTACACTGAGAAGGCCTGAAGTTCCCCCTGATATCAAGATGTATGATTCATCAGTAACCTGGCTTTCTTCAGACAAATCTGTTAAGTACCTGGGACTACATTTAGATCGACGACTGACTTGGCACACCCATATAAACACAAAACTAAATGAAGCTTATGCCCGACTGATGAAGTCATACCCAATTATGAATAGGAAATCGTCTCTCAGAATGGATTATACTCTTTTGCTTTATAAAAGCATACTCCGGCCTCTGCTGCTATATGCATGTCCAATATGGTGTAGTGCATCAAAAACAAAAATCCAGCGTCTCCAAATATTCCAGAACAAGGTTCTAAGAATGTCAGTGAACTCTCCTTGGTTTATTCGAAACAACCAATTACACAGTGAACTCGGTGTACAGTATATTCATGAACACATCTCTAATTTGACTAAACATTTTCTTAATAATCTAGAACATGTTTCAGGGGCACAGTATTATGGCCTCGGACAAAAGTCCCACAATGCACGGCGACTTAAACCTCGTTTGCCTCAAGATATAGTTCTTTGATTAAGTTCAAGCCTGTGACCATAATTAGCCTATGTCAGATAACTTTAAAGCGTAATTTTGAGTGAGGGGTCAAACATTGACTCACCTCTATAGCGAGAATACTAATAGGCCTACTGTTACAAATCTCCTATGGTTATCACTAGAGACAGGCAAAATATGAAATTTCATATTCTAAAATATGGCTACTAGCGCTCTGAAAACTCGGATCTTTACGGATCACGAAGTTTAGATGGCAATGCAAGCAAGAAAAAAGTTCATATTTCATAATATTTTGGTAAAATCTTCATATTTCGTGAAAATCTTCATAAAGTTTCATATTTTGTATGATTTGCAAATTTTTCCTTCATTAACACTTATTTGACAAATGAATCGAGTTTTCCACATTATTAAAATGTTTTGAAAAATTTCCCTGGAATCGCATCTCAAATCCCTAAACCGCTAACTCCAGAAAGCTAAGACATTTGGCAACACTTCTAACTGTTAAGAGGTACCGTACACCATTCCGCTCTAATAATAGCCTACTTCCATTATGATCGGGAATGGAATTTCTACATATTGAGTGGAGGTAGTCAATTTTTTTTTGCATTCCGAAAGCTAACTTGACAGCAAGGGTGGGGGTAGGGGATGTTTACAGTTAGAGGAACCAGCTCACTAGCAGGGAGGAGGGAATATTCATTTATGTGTTGTTTGCGATTCGTGGTGATTTGGATCGTGTGCCTAAATCTGGAATGCGCAATTGGTGACAGAGTTAAACTGTTTTAAAACAGATGGAACGATTGTTATGTGCACATTTTGTAACAAAAGTGTTAAGTATGGAATATAGTCCTTTTTATTACCTGTGTAATATTATCTAAAGACAAATTTGTACTAACATTAAAATTATGTTTACGCTACATTTGATATCTTGGGAAAGAACAAATATAAGATGCATCTTCGCATGAGACATATCCCGGCCAGCCCTCCCCCAGTGAAGCAATTCATTTTATGCCGCGATCTAGCGAATTCTTTGAGGATGAATAGGCTGACAAACCGTTGGGTACAAGGCACATATTCTCGCATTTAATATTTGGTACAAGGGGCGCTCTGGAATTTTTAATATTTGGTACAAGGGGTGCTCTAGAATTTTTAATATTCGGTACAAGGGGCACTCTAGCAGTTTTAATATTTGTTACAAGGGGCACTCTCGCATTTTTAATATTTGGTACTGTCGGGAGTGTCGGCGACAATATACAAGGATAGTTTGTCACCTGCTTCCCTGAGAAACAAAATGTGAATATTGAGTGATCGAGTGGGCGGAGCTTAAAGTGCACTTAATATTTGGCTTTCGCCGTTATCTTTATTCTGAACAAATGGGTGACTGAATTACATAATAATTTTGTTATTAATTTATTTTTTAATAATGGTATCTGCAAACACAAAGTTTCAGCTGAAACAACACACAAATAGCATTATACATTAAAAAAAAATGAAAATTAAAAAGACACACATACAGTTCAGACGTTTCTTACCGACAGAAGATGTACTTTTTGCCAGAAAACATTGAAAAGCTGTTTTTATCTTATTGTAATAAATATTAGTTGATGTGATGATGTGATGTGAAAAATGTAGGTGAATAGAATATTGTGAATATTTAACGTATTAATTACCAGTTAACTAGTGTTTTTATTTTACCCTCTCATTGTGAATATGGTAGATATTCCTTTGTGTGTTGTCTTAAATCAAATAACAAATATTCAGGTGATAAAATTGGTGATTTATTGCATTTCATAATATTTTTAATTTTTTTCTTCATAATTTCATATTTAGCATAAATAAATTTCATATTTTGGCAAAATTTTCTTCATATTGTGCCTGTCTCTAGTTATCACCAATCTGACATAGCAATGTAATGCTGAACGATTGAAATTAAATTAAAAAAAAAAAAAATCCTCCCTATAGCCCGGATCTCGCTCCCATTGATTTCCATCTTTTTCTACACCTCAAGAAATGACAGAGAATGACAAAGAGGCGGACGTGCTTTCCACACAATGGTTCAAATCCCAGGCGGCAGACTTTTCCGACACAGGTATTCAAAGGTTGGTCCCACAGAATGAAAAATGTCTCAATTCCGGTGGCGAATTTGTTGAAAAATATCTGAATACTTGCTGTATCTGTTGCAATAAACGTTTCCATGAAATTATGTTTTGTTTCTGTAAACTAGGGTTGCCATATTTCCAAGAGTAAAAAAGAGGACATATTTGTCGATTCCTATCTACATAATAACTAAATGAGGTTATTTTATAGCTCTTATTATTCATAGAGCAAAGGAAATATGTGTTGGTAACAGCATTCAAATTTTCAGTTTATGTAACTGAAATGATTTAGTTTACATTTAGCAAGTAATTATAATATTCAAGTACTGGTATGTTGACTCAAAAGACAAAAGAATAAAATACTATGTTTCAATACATTCAGTAGGCCTATTCTACATGCAACTGTAAGTACAAGTGGAAATACAGTTACCTCAAGATTTTTCACTTTTAATGCACTTTGACTTTCTTGGGCCAAGCGTATTTCTCTGTAGGTCTTATCTTGTTCAGCAAAGGTCTCTTACTTAAGACATAGGCATGGAATTCCTTACAAGTGAAATGCTTTTAATTATATTGAACTAGCAATATGCTCTACTCGGCTCGTTAGGCTCCGAAATTAAAATTTCCACCCGGACAGAAATTATAACTCTAAAAAGGAGGACATGTCCGGGAAAAACCGGGCTGGTATATCTAGCTATAGTTGAATCGGTAATACAATATGGCATATGTGGGTGGGGAGGTACTGCAAAAACTACTATTGAGCCACTGATCATATTACAAAAACGTATAATTAAAATATGCCTGAATAAACGAATTGATTATCCCACTAACCGGATATATAACGAATTTAAAGTATTAAATATTGAGCAAATATATGAACACACGATATTGAAATAAAAATCGAACAAAAATATCAAAAGCATCCTCATGATTACACTACAAGACGCAATCAAATACCTACTCTAATTGAACCTAAATGTTTCACATCGGCAGGGCTATTACACAGCTCGAACTCTGGTCCACGTCTATACAACTCGATAATGAAACTTCACCCTGAATTAGCCATGTACAAGGATTTCATTTTCAAATCCAGAATTAAAAAATTAATATAAGACACATTAATATTAACCACATTTCACACTTTCCCCTTTGTAATGATTTATATGCTCTTCCTTCCTTTTTCTGAATGATACTAGTATCACTATATTTTATTGTATTTTTAGTTTAAATTGATTGTATTATACCTGTATTCATTACATGTTATTTGTATTTTGTATTTGTATTTGTATTTTTTATTTTTAACTGATGTAATTTAAAAGGAACTAACCCCAAACACAAGCTTTGCTCCCTTGGGGTAACTTATGTAACTCTTTCTGTAATAATTTAAAAGAGTAAATAAATAAATAAAATAAAAAAATATGGCAATCCTATGCATAGGCGTAACCAGGCCGACCATATGGGGGGTTATAACATCCTCGGGGTCTGGGGGGTATGGAATACCCCCCAGGGAGAGGGGGGTCCGGGGGTCCTCCCCCGGAAAATTAAAAAAATTAAGATGCAAAATAACGAGTTTTAAGCTTCCGGGGATCGTCCCCGGAAAATTTTAAAAATCAAGACGCAAAATAACGAGTTTTAAGCTTCCGGGGGTCCTCCCAAGGAAAATTTTAAAAATTAAGACGCAAAATAACGAGTTTTAAGCTTCCCACGCTTTATACTTGTATTAAGTAATTTATGGGCAGACTTAAAAAATTATACAATTTTCCTTTTTTTAATCAATGGGGGGGGGGGGGTTCAAACCCCCAAACCCTCCCCCCTCGGTACGCCTATGATCCTATGTAAACGGTCCCAGGAAAACTTACTTTATGGACGGCCCTCGTAGAACCAGTTAATAGGTAGAGAGGGAAATAAATAAGGACTCGATATCCTTTGATTTATTCCCTCGCTTCTGATCCATGTCAGATAAGTTTTAACGAGTTTGGCTACATCATTACGGAAGTTCTTGCATCCAATCTGACGCGTGTCATTTAATAAGGAGCGTGGAGGACGTCAGCTTAAGCGAGTGACGTAGGAATCAAATTACATAGTCTTCGCACTGGACAAGACTTAATTGACTCCAGTCTGTGTGTATGTTCATGTTTCAAGGATATTCCGTCACCCAGCAATTTTACAATTTGTAGCCTTCGTGCTATTTCTGGCATTATGTTCACTACGGGTACTTATAAATATTAAGCACTAGCTTAAAAGGCCCGGCGTCGCTCGGGTTTTGTATTTTGTAAATGCGAAAATAACTTATGAAGGACTTTCGATTTTCAAACTCGAGGTCTTTAAGGTCTTTATATAGGTATTTAGAATTTGAAATGGGGAAGAACGACTTATCACACACAAACTATTTCCTCAGAAAACGCTAGATAAGCTACAGCTTATTATAGCTTATAGCAGATCCCCGCGGCTTCGCCCACAATAATTAATAGGAAGATTATAAATTAAGAGCAAAATAATTAAACTATTATATTTACTAACACTTTGCACACGAAACATTCATAGATCTAAATTAAACGATTGATAGGCCTAATTAATGAAACAACTGTAAATCCGGCTTTGAAGTGAATTCCACGATTAGAAAGCGCAGCATGGGAAAAATAACCTCAGATTCTAGTTCCCTGGCCTAAAAAAACCCTGCATAATGTTTGTCCATTTAGGGCTATATTCACTATTCTTCTTCCGTCTAGGGTGAAAATTTAATCTGTCTGCGTGCCTTGACATTATAAACAAATGATTCGGTCATGGTGGGCTTACAAAATTCGAACGATCGCGATGCTTTTATTTCCAAGGTATGACGAAAGTAGGCAAAGTTGTCTGCAATTGATTTGACAACTGAAAACTGATGTTTCGAAAGCGCAAGAAATGTACGTCTCAATCCC
The DNA here is from genome assembly GCA_964059195.1 of Ectobius pallidus. Classification (NCBI taxonomy): domain Eukaryota; kingdom Metazoa; phylum Arthropoda; class Insecta; order Blattodea; family Ectobiidae; genus Ectobius; species Ectobius pallidus. Next base: position 152,715,855 of record CAXKWD010000008.1, read on the forward strand.
GTTTTCACTCATAACTCGCGAACGAAAGCTAAAATTAAAAATGTAGCATGCCTTTGCGGGAATGTATTCAACAACTTCCCAAAGTTTCATGGTGATCGGATGAATGGCATAGTAATGCATAAAGGACAGACACACATACATTCATTTTTATGTAGGCTATATAGAAGATCTATATAGATTACCCGTCGAGCGTTGCTGCAATCTCAGAAGATTATGAGAATTGAAATCGATTAAACTCACGATGAAAAAAATGTGTGTAAATATATTTGACAGATAGACATATATTCGTTTTTATTTATATAGATGAAGAATGAAATAAGCCTACTGAGGCCATAGTTTCTATATTCATTTGTCCAGACTTATAATTCCGTTACATTTCAGGCAGATTTAACGACCCTACATAAGAGATTTTACTTATGATTACATATAGAAATGTTGTAGCCTGGACCCCGAACTAAGCAACTTCCCCGGAATTTTCTGTAAACCATCTTTCATAAGAAGCATATTCCACGTTAAATAAATATTTAATATTACCTTATCATCACCTTATCATTAACTTCTCTGGCGTTTATAATAACATGAGATATCCATTGCCTTCCAAAGCGATCGTGATGCTATTGTTTCCAAAGTATGACAAAAATAGACAAAGCCTTCTGCAATTGATTTGACAACTGAAATGAATAACTGATGCTTCGAAAGCGTAAAAAATGCACGTTATCTTTCCGTTTTTCACTCATAACTCGCGAACGAAGGCTAAAATTAAAAATGTAGTGTGACAGAAACCTTCCCGGGAATGTACCCAACAACTTCCCAAAGTTTCATGGTGATCGGATGAATGGTGTAGTAATGCATAAAGGACACACACACACACACACATACATTCATTTTTATATATATAGATTATGATGATGATGATGATGATGATGATAGTAATAATAGTAATACTAATAATAAAATAAGGTAAACTGATATAACGAAGTGCCAGAATGCTTTTGTTTAATCAGTGATTATTGCAATAATAATATGCAGAAAAAAGTTATTTTTGCACTCCTTAGCTAGTAGCCTAAGTGTTACTTACGAAAGTTGTTTACATGGATCGTAAGTTGGCATTCCCACACAATCGTGTTGCTAAGGGCGTTGCGATGAGGTTAAATTACTTACGGTCCAAGCGCCACGTCATAATTCATTACGATACACTTCATAATACAAGCCTTTATGGACACGGCCCCCAGGACAAATATTCGGTTCCCATAACAATAAACACATGCGAATCACTTTCTGAAATAAACATCTATTTTCAAGAATGAATTTACATAATATTTTCAGGTAATATCACAATTAATATAATTAAATTTATATAAGTAACCGTCGTGCAAAAAATAGCATGCAAGGCATTTGTATCGCAATATACTATTTTGTAATCGATTTCCGAGTTAATCTCCAGATCGATTCATTAAGCAGGGCTTACGGAAGAACAAAGGTCTAGTTTGATAAGCATATGTGAAGCGTTATTTGTCAAAGCTACCTGTATTGCAACTTCAAAAGCCGTATATGAATACTGTAAAACAATATGTTGTCATGAGAACTGATTTGAATTTGATAAATTCTTTCTAATATATTACCATAAAATAGGGACTAAATTGGGCATTACTCCGGTACCGGTCAACCGATTTGGTCCGATATCAAAAGGCTTCTTCCCTTGGACGTTATAAATGCGTATACCAAGTTTTGTGAATATCCGATAAAGCATACTTCTGCAAAAACTGGTAAAACTTCTGCAAACTTTTATGCCTCTACTGAATTTCAAATAACTGCCTTATAGAAGAGAACCTGACTATAAATTTATTAAAATTCCTTTTTCCCTTTCCCTGAGAGCTGGGGGGGGGGACAAGCCCCGTGCGCCCTTGGGATCGAACACGTAGCCTTTCGTTTGTGCTAAGAGGTTCCTCTTCATGATATTGGACAACACCAATGAACGGGAGGCAGAATTTTCTCCTTTGCCTGTACCATACTCCAGCATTGACCTCGAACACAGAGAAGTGAGAGAGGAACAGCAATTAAGTCAGAAATAGACACATTAATTCCAATGAATTGCAAATTCCTATTTGTTATTTGCTTCGTTTGTAAAGACTAACATAGTAATAATATTAGCCCTGCACGAATGCTGTATAATTAATTGTGCGACTATTCATTAGGGGGCGCCATGAGACAAGTGGGAATTAATGCGCCGTTATTCAAATTTATATTACTGTCCCATTGTGCACAAACCATGGTATTGATAATAACAGGTATATAAAATTACTATAGGTGCCATCATTTCAATGGAGAGTGTATTATTTCTGCACGTTGTTCCGTTATATAATTGAGAGTTTTTGCAATAACATTACTGGGATAGAATAATTTTATTTTTCATCGTCCAGTTATCCAAACTATATAGTATTATATCTAAATTCTTATTTATTTATTAGCTGCAGTACATTACATTATTGAATTTCGGCAATGGCCGCTGGTCGTTTACTCATAATTCAATTGTTTACGTACAAAATATACACTTTTCTTCCCCTACTTGGACAAACCCACCTTATTGTTGGTAGACTTTATATAAATAGAGTTCTCTAAGGCAGTATTTGCTTCTCTAGACTTTTCTTTTATTTTCCAAAAATATAATACTAAAGCTTTCAATACATCAAGTACGCAAAATAACGCTTTAGCGGACGAATCTAGTATAGCGGCCGAGGCGTAAGCCGAGGGTGAAATACTGGATGAGTACGATAATGTTTTTGCGTACGTGGTGCATACATTTTTTATAAAAAGCTCTCTAAATTACATGAAATGAAACAAAAATACCGTATATCATTAATTATAATGAAAGATAGTCAGCCATATTTTCACGGCCCTCTGAAACGCAAGACAACAATGAACCGTTCGTACCAATACGAAGTGCGGTAGGCTATAGGTGCGTTATATGAGTCGCTGATTTGTAAACAGTAATAAATACGAACTAGTATTTATGAAAAGCTTGTGAAAATGTGAATGATAATCCCGAGGAAATTTCACTCCAAGCCAAAAACATTGAATTGGAGCTGGTGGCAGCAACATCACGGCAGAAGGAATAGGGAATAGCCTATATTGCAATTAAATGCTGGTGCATCCATGGTAAGCCATGTGAACGAAGATGTGAAAAGTTGTTGGCTTATATCCGTTGTAATATGATGAAGTACGCTACTCTATTTAGCGAAAACCCGTGGTAAAGTTTCTGATTATCATAAAGAAACACGTTGGCTTAAATTTGTTGTTTTATGACCAATTATATGCTTAAATCCATGTTAATGTCGGTGTGACTGGTCAATGCCACCTGGATTTTGTTTATAGATTGCCATGACGACTTTAAAGGACTAGGCCGATAAAACTGCATTTTGAATGCAGTTTTATGCAATTTTAGCGGCCTTGGTTGTTAAAATGCAATTTTTCGGCGTGTTACCAGTCCGACAAGCAACTGTTTTAGAGAGCGTGTACTAAAAAGAAATAAATAGTCAACTATTAATTGTAAATTCTTCTTAGGTCAGCATCCTTCATACCAATATTCACTTTATACTAGTGCGTTAAGGTTGAAATAAATCCTATGTTCGTAGTCTGATAGTACTAGAGGTATGAAATTCATTAATAAAATAGAATTATATTTTATAACAAAACGGGACAAAGAGGCGTCCCGGCTAAATCTATCGGGACACCGGGACAGGTTGAAAAACGGTATTATCCCGTTCATAACGGGAATTCTGGTTACTTTATTTACAGAAACCGTTTAAAGCTTCGCATTCTACACAATGTTGAGATTTTTAGGTCGAGCTGAATGACAAATGAACGCGGTCGATTATAAGCGAGACCACGTGATGAAGATAAATCTCTTGGGCAATTTGTAGTAATTTATCTGCGCATGCGAAATCGATCCACAAATCACTCGAGCTCGCAAGAAAATAATCTGCATACAATGCAATGAGGTCCACTTTGGTGAAAGACTTGTATGATAATTTGTAGATCAGGTTTCATTCTATGTACTTACTAACCGATAGACTCTGAATGATGAACCAGAAGCCTTTAAAATATTTATGTAAAAAAATCATCGCAGCATTTAAATGGTGAGAGCTTCTTCAGTCTCTGTTATGCCTGTATCTCTAATGTAATAAATCTTACAATTTTACAATTTACAGTAGTATTTTATTACAATTAACTTACCAGTAGTGATAAACGTAATAATGTATGTCATAAACAAGACACTTAGGCCTACATAAAATCCTGGAGTGTAGGGAGTAAAAGAAACTATAAGTATTAATTTTTTTAAATTGTTATATAATTGGTTTGTAATCAATTTATGTTTCATTTTTAAATTTATTATTTAGTGATGATTTTTGTATTGTTTAACGAAGCTATTATACATTCTTTCTTACTTACTTACTTACTTACTTACTCAATGGCAAAAGACAATTCCTAAGCAAGATAAAGGAATATTATCTATTTTATGGAACCCGGAGGTTCATTTCCGCGCTTACTTGAGCTCACCATTTAACCCTATTCTGTGCTAACTCCATCCAACCATCCCTCGCGAATCCTACTTCCCTTAAATCTATCCTAATATTGTCCTCCCACCTACGTCTAGGTCTTCCAAGTGGTCTTTTTCCTTCGGGTCTCCCAGTCAATACTTATAAGATATGTATTTCCTCCCCCATGCGCGCAACATGTCCATCCCATTTCATCCTCCGTGATTTAATTACCCTTACTATATCCGGTGAAGAGTTCAGATTATGAAGCTGGTTGGTATGCAGTTTTCTCCTGTCCCCATCTTTATCTCTCTAGGCCCAAATATTTTCGTAAGCACCCTGTTTTCAAATACTCTCCGATTATGTTCTTCCCGAAGAGTAAGCGACCATGTCTCACATCCATATAATCTATATATATATATAAATGAATGTATGTGTGTGTGTGTATGTGTGTCCTTTATGCATTACTACACCATTCATCCGATCGCCATGAAACTTTGGGAAGTTGTTGGGTACATTCCCGGGAAGGTTTCTGTCACACTACATTTTTAATTTTAGCCTTCGTTCGCGAGTTATGAGTGAAAAACGGAAAGAAAACGTGCATTTTTTACGCTTTCGAAGCATGTTTTCAGTTATTCATTTCAGTTGTCAAATCAATTGCAGAAGGCTTTGTCTATTTTTGTCATACTTTGGAAACAATAGCATCGCGATCGCTTTGGAAGGCAATGGATATCTCATGTTATTATAAACGCCAGAGAAGTTAATGATAAGGTGATGATAAGGTAATATTAAATATTTATTTAACGTGGAATATGCTTCTTATGAAAGATGGTTTACAGAAAATTCCGGGGAAGTTGCTTAGTTCGGGGTCCAGGCTTCAACATTTCTATATGTAATCATAAGTAAAATCTCTTATGTAGGGTCGTTAAATCTGCCTGAAATGTAACGGAATTATAAGTCTGGACAAATGAATATAGAAACTAAGGCCTCAGTAGGCTTATTCCATTCTTCATCTATATAAATAAAAACTAATATATGTCTGTCTGTCAAATACATTTACACACATTTTATCATCGTGAGTTTAATCGATTTCAATTCTCATAATCTTCTGAGATTGCAGCAACGCTCGACGGGTAATCTACGAGTATATAGATCTTCTATATAACCTACATAAAAATGAATGTATGTGTGTCTGTCCTTTATGCATTACTATGCCATTCATCCGATCACCATGAAACTTTGGGAAGTTGTTGAATACATTCCCGCAAAGGCATGCTACATTTTTAATTTTAGCTTTCGTTCGCGAGTTATGAGTGAAAACGGGATTGAGACGTATATTTCTTGCGCTTTCGAAACATCAGTTTTCAGTTGCAAATCAATTGCAGATGACTTTGCCTACTTTCGTCATACCTCGGAAATAAAAGCATCGCGATCGTTCGAATTTTGTAAGCCCACCATGGCCGAATCATTTGTTTATAATGTCAAGGCACGCAGTCATGAAATTTTCACCCTAGACGGAAGAAGAATGGTGAATATAGCCCTAAATGGACAAACATTATGCCGGTTTTTTTTAGGCCAGGGAACTCGAATCTGAGGTTATTTTTCCCATGCTGCGCTTTCTAATCGTGGAATTCACTTCAAAACCGGATTTACAGTTGCTTCATTAATTAGGCCTATCAATCGTTTAGTTTAGACCTATGAATGTTTCGTGTGCAAAGTGTTAGTAAATATAATAGTTTAATTATTTTACTCTTAATTTATAATCTTCCTATTAATTATTGTGGGCGAAGCCGCGGGGATCTGCTATAAGCTATAATAAGCTGTAGCTTATCTAGCGTTTTCTGAGGAAATAGTTTGTGTGTGATAAGTTGTTCTTCCCCATTTCAAATTCTAAATACCTATATAAAGACCTTAAAGACCTCGAGTTTGAAAATCGAAAGTTATTTTCGCATTTACAATATACAAAACCCGAGCGACGCCGGGCCTTTTAAGCTAGTACATTATATTTATAATTATACAATCTCAGACCAAAATTGGAGCTATGCCTTAAGCATACTTCTTGGAGCTGTAGGCCTACTTCAATACATTTTCTTGTCGAGTTTTCGTAAAATTAACATTTAATTGAGTATAAGAAGACAAATTAACAATTCGAAATAATAATAATTGGTTCGTAGCGTTTCCAATAGTTGTATAAATTCTACATTTGTGCCAGTATACAAGTTTAAAAGATGGCTCATGTCCCCGAAGGCCAACTTAATTAACAATCAGGGAGGGCTAAGCGTTTTTTTTATTATTTACTAATGCTTTAGATATTTGATTAGCGTTACTGACAATGGATCCATAGATCTGGGTTGATCCCCGATACCTCGGATTTTTTTGAGGTAGGGAGATCTGAAACGGGATGCACTCAGCCTCGTGATACAAACTGAAGAGCTGGTATTTAATTATTCCGTGGCCTACATCCCTGTAGGGACAAAGCCTACCACCCGACCACTGCGTCATCAACCATAGGGCAGCATGCCGACACCCACGGCCGTTAGTGGTGGTTTCCGTGACCGGAGACGCTACTTCTCTATCAAGTAGTTCCTCAATTTGAATCACGAAGCTGAGTGCACCCCTACCAGATCTCCCTACCGGGGCTCGAACCCGGGCCGACTGATCTGTAGTCAGCAGCGCTAACCACAAGACCACGCCGGTGGTTGGTATTCAATTATAGGTCTATGTTTACTCAAATGAATCGTTGAAATGCTGTAAGAAAATAACAAATAAGGAAAATACATTTTAAAAACCAGGTCACGTAACAAAGTGCTTTCTCCACTGAATTCCTTCACACACAACACAAGAGTTGGCTCCTGAACGGGCGCGTTTTAACGAGATGAGTATTAAAATTAAAATGACGTCAACAACGCTGCAGCGGCTTTTATTACAGCTCCAGTCACAATTACCAACATTTTTATGAAAGACAATAAACAAAGCCACCTTAATACTCCAACTTCGCTATATTATAACCAGAGAAACACCGCGTTATAGGAAATAATAGGGATATAATGATGCCAATACTAGAAAATGATACGAGTAACTGGGAGAGCTCCTATAGATTTAAAGGTAGTTACTGAACCGAGGATTTCTTTAACTGTATCATAAACTGTACACTAAGTGGAGTAAGTATTGCAATTCGATGGCGAATATTCATTAGTAATGTAATGATTATAGCCTGGATTTTTAGGTTTTTATAAACCCTGTCTTAGTTTTTTTAAACACATTAAAATAGCTTTAAGGGGGGACATAACAGCTTTCGATGCTGAAAATTAGATGAAGTGTCATTTTTTTTTCTCAGCAATGAATTATTCTGTAGCCGTGCTTTTGGCATGCTCTATATCAGCGTTTCTCAACCCAGTGGTCCGCGATGATGGTGCAGATGGTCCTCAGACATAATTAAAAAATATCATAAAGCAAGTGGATAGTAAAGAAGTAAAATTTTTCACATATTTCGTTATAATGACCTATAATTAATACCCTAAATATTAAGAATAAAGGCCTTCTTTTATAAATGGGGTGTAAAATTAGGGGTCCGTACATTTTTTTTTAGACATTTTTGAGGTCCTCGGGTTCAAAAAGGTTGAGAAACGCTGCACTATATTGACTAGTTCTACAATTACATACTATTTTCAGAATTAATTTAACTATTACTGTTAATGGGTAATTATCATTACAAAGTGGCAGCCCTAATTTTGTGTACTGAAGTGCCATTTACCGGAAGTTCTGTTTCTTCTTATGTAACACCTAGCAAGCATGGTATGTAGAAGCAATGGGTTGCAAAAATGTTATTTCCTGTGTAAGCTATAAAAAGCTATATGAGGGAATAGTTGGAGTGTGATAAGTCTTTCTTTCTCATTTCAAACTGTAGATATAACAGGATCTAGAGTTTGAAACTAGAAAGTCCTCCATAAGTAAATTTCGAATTACAAGCTATATAAAAACCCGGACGACGCCAGTCACGTATAAAGATTTAACAATTTCGGTTGATTCACCGGAGGAATTTTGCTGCCTAGTAGTAAATTAATATTTTTAAGAAAATTAAGCGACCATCAGGAAATGATGATTATTATTATATTATTTTTTCCTTTCGATTAGGCCAGCTTAGGACCACGTGAAACAGTTTTCTTCTTCTTGTCTTCCCAAAACTTCCGTCCGTCTTCCGTCCATTTAGTTCCCGTTTTCTTCTTGGGTTTCTCTGGAAGTTCGCCATCAAATATTGCTTTCCTAAACTTTTCTCTATTTGCAATATCCACCTTTTTGATGTTGAGTAATTTCAAACCTATTATTATTATTATTATTATTATTATTATTATTATTATTAATACTTTGTTGGAAACTCTCTGTATGTGCTGTACACGGCTTGGAAATAAAAACAACACCGTCTGCGGTTTTGGTATAACTCACTTGCTATAAAAACCACATAGACACAAGACAGACAGAGGACAGGAGTTCCATAATCAATCTAACTTTTATTCCTCTCGAAACAACACTTTAGTGCTTGTAGGTCAAGCCATCCCGAGTGATGGGCGACTTTTGTTGCGCGTTCTCAACCGCACTAAAGTCAGACCAATATTTCACTATAGTTGTTACAGTTTTACGGCATGGATGTGTTTGGAAGACAGGTTGCCATTAACAATGCATCTGTTCACTAAAGTTTCAAATGCTGTTTCGACCCGGAGCTTCTAGAATTCGCATACATTTCTAACGAGAGCTTTCCGGTAATTCGATGCAGTCCCAGTACTGGTAGTTCGAAAAAAATCGGGTACGTGGAACGCCACGCCACAGAAGTGAAACTTTGATTTTTTTTTTTTCAATTTTGGATTGTTGGAATTTTTTAATTTTGGGTTGAACTTTTTTCATTTTGGATTTTTTTAGTTTTTAATTTTGGAATTTTGGATTTTTTAAATTTTGGATATTTGATTTTTTTAGTTTTTTATTTTTAAATTTTGGATTGTTGGATTTTTTAAATATTGGATTTTTGAATTTTGGATTTTTTATTTTTATTTTGGATTTTTATTTTTAAAATTTTGGATTTTTGAGATTTTTAAATTTTGGATCTTTGAATTTTTTAATTTTTTATTTTTGGATTTTTAATTTTGGATTTTTTAATTTTGGATTTTTGGATTTTTTAATTTTGGATTTTTTGAACTTTGGATAAGCCTAATCATTGAGTTGATTATAATCTGTGTAGTCCCTCACCGCCTCACTACGATTTTGTTCGTAACGCTAGAGCGTAACGCAACTTTGGGTTAGCTCTCGATTTACTCTTAGCGCGCCTAAAGAAGTTTCACTTAAAAAAGAATGTGTTTGAAACACAGTGTTCTAACTTCAACGTAAATGACTGTTTTCTAAGAACAAAATGCCTCAAAAGCAGTGGCGGATCCAGAAAGGAGTTAGAAGCTACTTGCAGCTCCATGGAACACCGGCAAGGATAAGGAAAATAGTGAAATACGCGCCCTCGTATTTTCTTGTGGTGGGCTCAAGGCTACATTGGATGTAATATGCAGGGAACATGTGAATTAGGATGAATCATAATAAGTCTACCAGTGGACGTGGCTAACTCTGTTCTGGGAATTGGATTTGTTGAGGGAAAGTTTAGACCATGCCAGTCTAAGTGAGAGATATTCCCCCAAGAGAAGGGAAGCCAAGGCCTCATTTGGATTTGTGATGATGGGCTCTGATGTTCTCTCAGCTCTCTGTTTGCCTCACCTCGCTGCCCTCTGCCTCATAAATTCAGCATGCTCGTAAACACAGGCTCATTTTCTTATTCTTTTCTTTTCATTTTTCTCTCCGTTTCTTTGCTCGATAACAAGAAAAACCATTTTATGATATCATAGCATTAAATCTCTCGGGGTCCCATTTTATTTCCAGGGAAATTTCAGTAAACGAAGTACCTTTAGAGAGAAATATGACTATTTCTAACATGTTTTTTTTTTTAATCGAAACAAGTAAAAGAACCTTTTATACGTACAGATGCTAGTGATAAGTTTGAAAACGTTCCGAAACTTTTCTGATTTGAAATTTGAAAAGGGCGTTTTACGATTGGTTGTAAGAGTAATTCTATTAATGACAGCGTAGACGGAGACGGCTGGAACTAAAATACCAAGCAGAATGGAAACTCAGCAATACTTAAAAAAATAAAAAATAAAAAAGAAGAAGAAGAATTGCATTCATATGTAGATGCGTTCACAGAATGTCGCAGGTAGTCCTTACAATCGATCCTCTAACCTCCAAGGTGAGTAACTGGCGCCAAGGATCTTACTGCAGTAACCCGTAACCGAACCAGATCCCTCGAAGAAAAAGCCACATTTCGGTATTTATTTATTGACAGACGTTTAATTTCTTAGATCCGTCTTATTCTTCTATATTAAATTTTAAACAAGATATTTGAATGAAAATTGCCGGTATATGTGAAAATATTTCTCAAACTGTTGAGCATCTACTGTTTAATCCCCTTATTTTTAGAGTAAAGTACATTTTTAAATAATTCGGTAAGTCCCAACAAAATATGTTATTTATGTTTACAAAATAATAATTTTCTATATAACTTAGTTCTACAACGGACCAGAGACTTGGGTCAGTTTTTCTGTAGATAGTTTAAGTTATGTTGCCTGCCTTATGAGGCCCTGACTCAATAAATATGATTATGATTATAATTACTGCCAAAATTCCAAGTCTCTGCCTATTATAGTTTAAGCTCTACGTTGATTCTCTGTCAGTCAGTCATTAAGTCAAGACAAAGCCACTTACATGGATAGAGAAGAGAAGATATTATACCTGCTTTTACACAAATTTTTAGAATACGGATTTGTATGTTAATAGCAATGAAAAGGTCTTGTTTTTCGTGATAAAATTCAATGTTATTATTATTCTTTCTATGAATTTTTCGCAAGCTCCGTCCTCGGCCTTAGTTTGGAAACCTATTCGGCGTAGATACGTCCTCGGAAAGCCAAATTAGTCTGCTATATTGGAAATATTTTCACAGGTTCGCCCTACAGTATCGGATAGACTACTTCTCCGACACTTGAACATTGCGGGTTGCAGTACAGACTCTGCTTAGGCGCGCAGACGTCACGGCCTGCTGTGAAATACGCCTCATTCATTACGGTTCTTATTTTATGCGGCTTGTGTGGTAATGTTCGCCGGCGTGAAGAATAGATGTTCAACAGCAGTTACACATTGCACGTGTTCAGCAAACTCGCTTGCTTCCTGTGCTTTCTAAATCACGAGATACGGCGGTTTGAACGAGATGAAAGAATAGCGCACCGTTCTCATCACGTGCATTTTGTAAACATGAATATTAATGTGGCAAAACATCCGTATCTCTTGGCTGGTGTTATACTAAACCCTTACAAGTTGGCTAAACACAAACCAAGGAAAGCTCCGTTGGGTAAAAGGAGTCCTTTGTATTAGAACACTGTTTTAATTACTTACTCAATGGCAATAGACAATTCCTAAGAGAGCTAAAGGAATATGTTCTATTTTATGGACCCCGGATGTTCGAAAACAGGGGGCTTAGGAAGATATTTGGGCCTAAGAGGAGATGAAAATGGGGACTGGAGAAAACTGCATAACAACGAACTTCATGACCTGTACTCATCACTAGATATAGTAAGAGTAATTAAATCACGGAGGATGAAATGGGCTGGACATGTTGCGCGCATGGGGGAGGAAAGACATATCTCAAGACCACGTGGAAGACCTAGACGTAGGTGGGAGGACAATATTACGATAGATTTCAGGAAAGTAGGATTTGCGAGGGATGATTGGATGGGCCTAGAAATAACATAAAATTTTGTTCAAATATCTTCAAAATAACGGATGACGATATATATATATATATATATATATGTATATATGTATATGTATGTATATATATATATTTATATATATATATATATATTTCTAAGTCATGACATGGTATCGATTGCAATAGGTAGATTTTTCTTCGAAATCTACCTAAAAATAGCGTGTGTAGGCCTAATGTCACTTTTTCAGTCAACTCAAAATTCGTATACAAGCGATGCTGATGATAATTCGCCTGTTCAGAATGTCCTGAAAAAACAAGGACGACTCGAGTACACGCGAAAGCGCGCTTGTTTGAGGACGTACATCAAGTGGCCCAAAGAACTTATCTTTATGATTCCCATTTCCTGCAGCTGTCATCCGTACACCAACAACACTGACATGAACGATCGCTATCGGTATACTAACACATGTGATTAATCTCGCGTGTGCGTGCTTTTGGAATCCGTGACTCTCGTTTGTAAAAACTTTCTCATTGCTGATTTCGTTGCGATAAACTTGTGACATAATCTTGACCAGGGCCCGGATTTCGATGACGTGTCATCTTTTAACTGGGCATTTCCCGCTAGTTCATATATTCTGATCATGATTCCTAGACTATAATAATAGCAATTTTTAGGGTCATTTTTCCCTTTTTTTAATTTTTAGGTAATTTTTAGAACTTATTGTCATTATTATTATTATTATTATTATTATTATTATTATTATTATTATTATTATCATTATTATTATTATTTTTCATTTTACGGTCTTCTTTTCCACATTTCATATTCCTAGGTAATTTTAAAAATATAAAGTCATTATTTTTCTATTATGTATTGTTTGTGCATTTACTTACATTTTAAATAAGCATAAAAATGTATTGATCTTATTATACTTTTAATTTGCATAGCCTACTCAAAGACCGTGTTTGCTCTTTGCGTTTAATCATATGAAGGCGTTAAAGCCAAAGTGGTGTAAGTCATGTTTAAAAATTTTAACCTACGTATTGCAATGCAATGTTGCGGTATAGATATGTTAGATATGTTAGATATGTTATATATATATACGTAGGTGGGAGGACAGTATTAGGAGAGATTATTATAATGCATCTAACAAAACCTTCTGTTTCTCTAAATGCACAAAACATTACCTACACCACTTTGGTTTTAAACCCCTCATATGTAAATAACTAATTACAAGCCTATAATTGAGTCAGCAACATAAACCTAGAATAGATCCAAATACTGATGAATAACTCAGCATTGTTCATAGAAATGTTGGGGTCCATTTTTAGTTTTTTTTTATTATTATTTTTTTTTTTTATTTATTTTTGCAGTCATTTTATAGCTCATTTTGAAAGTATTTTAGGTCATCAAAAACCGGGCTCTCATCATGACTAAGTCCTGGATTTTAATAGTCTAATAATACTATTAAAATTGCCTTAAATAGATAACTGTCCCTCTTATACCGAATTTTGCATACCTCGACCCCCTCTTGCTTATTTGCTCGATTCCATTACATTTCTCATTACTAAAACTTAAATAATCAGTCACAGTGTGATAACTAGGGCCCGGATTTGAAGGTTTTAACCTATTTTCCCCAGCTTCGTAATTAGAACATTTTAACGTATTTTTCCGTTTCGTGTCACTTGCTTCCGAATAGGCTATATGAATCTTATAGAACCTAAAAAGGACTAAATAAGGGCTGAAGGGCCTACAAGGGGCTAAAGAGGACTTTTGCCGAAAAACTAGGGCTAAAGAGGACTTTTGTAGAAAAACGCAATTTTTAAATAGATTTTCCATTAAATCCAGGAAAAATAAATATGTGAATTAGTGCAATTTTAGAAAAGACATAATAAAAATAAATTAACAATATATAATTATGTCGCTTTGTCGCTTGTCTTTGTAACTCGAAAATGTAACTTACCGCCTCGCCGTCGCAGGAAATGAAACTTGAGCCTCTGCAATACTTTGAAATGTACAACTAATCCATTATCGTTTCAACTTCCAAGTAACAATTTGGCGACCAACGACAAAGAAGTATATTAAAGAACAAATTCAGTCTACTTATTTTTGTAGATAGGAAGTGAATTGAATGGTGTGTTGAATATTGTATCATTAAAGGGTAAATATTTCAATTGTTTATGCTATTTTTCGAGTGCCGCTATAAGCAATAGTTACTTGTTTATTTTGTAAAAAACTAGAATAACTGTGTCAAAATTATAATACAATTTTCGGTGTTAATATAGTGTTTTATTAAGGCGGCTAAAATCGTTTGTTTGAAACCTAAAAGGGGCTATTTTACGATAATAAAAGGCTAAAATACCTTTTATAAAAGCTTAAAAATCTGGGCCCTTGTCATGACTTACATTCATTTATCTTCCATAACTAGGCTTGCCAGACGTCCCGGTTTGACCGGGACAGTCCCGGTTTTCAGACAAAATCCCGGGGTCCCGGCCGGTTTACTTCACGTCCCGGTAAAAATTAAATTTGATTTTCTAGATGACCAAAAACGTCTAAAAAAGTCCTAGCCAATGAAAAGTATATGTAAATATTGTTCAAATTTGTATTCCTTATTCAAAGTGTTTCTTCTTACTTAAGTAACTTTTAAATATTAACAACTTAGAAAGAATATGTTTAAATTTATATGATTACGTCATTTATTATTACCCCTAGTTTAGGTTCCTAATCAGTAACCATTTATTCATAGCATTGAGAATAAACTACCCTCAAAAACACTCTAAAAATCCGCCAAGGGTGTGTACCCTTGAATATCCGCGACGCTGGGGGTCATTCCTGTGTCCCGGTTGAACATTTCAGAAATCTGGAAAGCCTATCCATAACTATCATGATTACATTTTTGGAGTAGGTAATACCATTTAGGCAGCCTTTAACGACATTCCATTCGGCAATGGATGTCAATAACTATAAATCAAATTTACGATTGCAAATGCTGCAGCCAAAGGACTGGATTGAAGCAATCTGAAAGGACTCGTTCGAGGAAATGAAAAAAAAAAAAAGTACGCCTACTGTTCCCTGGGGATATCAGCGGGGGGGGGGGGATGAACGATGTAATCTCGTAGTCATGTTTTCCACAATCCTCTTCCTACAGAACTATATAGAGTTACATTTGCATTGGCATTCTCTTGCTATATATCAGAGAGAGTTACTACATGGGGAAAAATTCCCTTTCTTTGGAACGAATTTTTCTTCTTTGAGCCGTTATTTTATTTAAATTCGTTTTATTTCTGAGTAGAAATAAAATAGAAATTAACGATGTGCCTTGTATAGTAACGTTTTTAAACTAAGACGTATTTATTTATTATTTATTTATAAAATCCTGTAACATGAAGTTCAATTTTAAGTGATTTATGCCCGGTTTCTATAAACTCGCGAAATACCTATGGGTAGGCTTGCCAGATTTCTGAAATGTTCAACCGGGACACCGGAATGGCCTCCAGCGTCGCGGGTTTTTAGAGTGTTTTAGAGTGCAGTTTATTCTCAATGCTATGAATAAATAGTTAATAATAAATAATAATAATAAATTATATAAGCATTTAAATTTAAACATTTTATTTCTAACATGTTAATATTTGAAAGTTACTTAAGTAAGAAGAAACACTTTGAATGAGGAATAAAAATTTGAACAATATTTACATGTACTTTTCATTGACTAGGACTTTTTTTTAGACTTTTTTGGTCATCTAGAAAATCAAATTTAATTTTTACCTGGTTGTGAAATAAACCGGCCGGGACACCGGGATTTTATCTGAAAACCGCGACTGTCCCGGTCAAACCGGGACGTCTGGCAAAGCCTACCTATGGGTAAATTATCCAATGGACAGAATTTACACATGAATAACTTTTACAAACTCAAATAATTTAAAGGTAACAATCACATGCACTTGTGGCGAGTTTTTATATAAATGTCCTCTGGGTAAATATGAAAATGACAGAGAAAATGTTCCTACAAACTCGAGCTAGATCTTTCCGAGGGTAAATCGTCGGGTTAATTTATCCTTTCATGGATGGCTGGATAAAGTTTAACCTCTCAAAGGATCAATAATAATGTAAACAATGAGAATCAAAGCCTCCTGAATTAAATTAACTGTACAACTCCAAGGCCTTCCTCATTATATCATTGTGGGTGATTAGGAAGTATTTTACCCATGGATAATTTACCCACAGGTATTTCACGAGTTTATGGAAACCAGGCATTAATAATTTCCAAAAGGGGAAGAATGCAACAATTTTGCCTCTTTTGTAACCAGCCTTCGTCAGTTTTAGGCAGCCAAAATAGTTTGTTGAATTGTGAAAATCGACATTGAGGGTTAAAAATACGCACAAAAGTGAATTAATTTAGAATTAAATGTATGTTAGACTATTTGTTTTTTACTTCTTCTGCCCGTGCCATAGGTTGGCCTACTATAGGTAGAGTAAGTATTATGTTTGACCCTGAAATTCGAAGTTCGGCTCCCTGAATCCGAAATTGCAGAAACATATCTCTGTTTGGGTGTCTGTGAACAGCCTAGCTCCAGAACAAAAAATAATATTAAAAGAAAATTTTGTTTTTGTGTAAGGAATGAAACACGAAGATTGGCGACGACTTTCTCTTACTTTTAGTGCCACTTTTCAATAACAAAATTTCGTTTTTTCACAATTTTATCGTTAACGGCTCTAACGTTTAAATTTTGTACATGAAATGCTTATATTAAGAGCTAAAACTTCTATTTGAAACATTTTTTCGAAAAAAAAAAATATTTAAGGGGTAGTTATAAGACTCCCACTGTTTATAGAAACTTGATTTCCTGGTGAACTATAAAGCTTTGCATTTGGGTTGTGTATCCTTTGGGGATGAGATGGAAGATGTTAACGACATTCTCATCAATTTTACAATCATTTTATATGAAGAGAATGTCATACATTTAAAATATTCTACTGAGAGGCAAAACTTATTTACGCAGAGGAAGTTATGTGTTTCACATAAGATTTTTGAGTTCAAGATTCCATTTGAGAATAAATTATTTGTACTGCAGGTATTTCATGATTCTGCAGTGAATCTCACAGTGCCTGTAGGAGTTTTTTTTTTGCGCTAAAAAGTTCTTCTACGAAAGAGATTCAAATGAAAACTGCAATTAATTTTTTTCTTCTGCAGGAAGGAATGCTTGCTTGTGCATTATTTTTCCACATAATCCCCTCCCAGTTCAATGCACTTGCGCCATCGGATAGGAAGTGCTTTGATACCGCGTGATAAAAATTATTTTGGTTGACGCTGTAGCCACTCGTGCACCGCCGATTGGACGTCTTCATCAGACTTGTACTTCTGCCCTCCAAGGTGACCAAAGATGTGTAAATCTGATGGTGACAAATCTGGCGAGTGTGGCTGGATGTGGAAGGCACTTGAAGCTAATGTCATCGATGGTTTCCATGGTTGCACGAGCAGCATGAGGACGGGCATTATCATGTCGAAGCAAAACACCTGCACTCAGCAATCCCCTTCGCTTTGGCACCATAAGACTCCCTTCGACGGTATGGCTAGAAAAAGTAATTTCTCTCTCTCTCCCAGAAAAGGAAAAGCCACACAATCCCCCCTTGACTCTATTTACCGTTATTGCTGTGTATTAAATTGAAGATGGCCATGTATTTGCAAACACGTGACAGTCAACTGCGAAAAAAAATTGAGCAGATTCGCCTGGTGTACATTTATGACTATTTCCATGTAGTGTGTGACGTGCATTTAAAACTATATCGTGCACAAACAAAGAAACGTTGTAACAGAAATATGGCACGTCTCCGGAAATTAATGTTAGTAACAGGGGTTCGTGCTCAAACAGGTGATATGTACCTCTCTGTTCACTAAATTTCAGCTTGACGTTTCGTGCAACAACGCTCTAAACCTCGTCAACTTCAGTCATGGGAGAGCAAGTTTTTGTTGTCACAATTTAACCTTCTCACTGCTATTGATGTATAAATTCTTCGCCTTAAAATTTGTATAAAAGTAGAGATACAAGATCAATAGAATAGTGTTTTGTACAGAATATGAGGATGTTTTATCCACGAGTTAAGATTGTCATTTATAGAAACCGGCTATTCCACTGAAATTTTCCTAATTGGTGTTAAACTTATAACTAGGGTTCGGGTAATTATGACCTAAAAAAGTGGGAAATATGACTGAAGAATATGCCCTTAATAATATGACCCAAAAATCCTGAATATGACCTAAGTAACGTATTTTCAAAAAACAAATGTTTCCAATTTAAAACGTTTAAATACACTTAATTCTTACATCACATGAATTCAATCAGATAATCACTTTTTAACAATTTTGGTGATGTGCAGTTTTACTTGTATTGAATGAACTTATATTTTTAAAGAATTTGCTCCTGTTTGCTCGCTTCATCACCTCCAAATAGTCATAATATTCTGTAGACCTTGCATGTCCCTATAAAATATGAACAATTGTAGTAAATTTAAAATTTAAGTTACTATTAATTAGGCCTAAACATTAAATTAATTACATAAATTTCAAATTTAACTCGACTATGTAGTACATGCACTGTATAATTGTGCTCTTTTACCGACTTTAAAACTGAAATATAACGTTGAATTACACATATGGCCAAAATATGACCAAAACCACAAAGAGATAAAAATATGACTTTGTATGCAAAATAAAAACGGTCCGATTAGGATAACAAGCGTGCATTTTGTGTTTAATTTGTGTGTGTGGCGAGAACGGAGTTCAGGATAAAAATATGGCATGTTATAGACATCCGAATCCTACTTATAACCATCTGATCAGTGGCACCAACTCATATGGACCCATTGGGCTCAAGCCTACCCAATAATCCACCGTATATTATCCTAAATATTTATTATTACTAAAAATCTGACGTGAAACTCACGTAACTTCCTCTGCCCAAATAAAAGTTCGCAGTATTCACATATCCTTGTGCAAAATCGCCAATTTTATGCTAATTATGCTATAAATACCTTATAGCCTCTTCTTTGAGTGTTACGACTAAAAACGCAGGCTGTGGACAAACTAAAAAGAAGGAGAAAAACAATTAGCTGCAAACATTTATTGAATTTTCCGCTGTTAAGAATAATTTCCGAAATTTATCGAATATTCCCCTCAGTTATTTCTTTACTGTAAGCATGACCAGCAATACATCTTATTCACTTCACATTCTTATATAGAATAAGAGGCCGTGAATGTCCGCGTATTAAATTGTTCACCAGGCAAGACAGAGTTTCTTCAAACAGTGGGTAACTTACAACCACCCTTTAGAGATTTTTTTAAGTTTCAAATAAAAGTTTTAGCTCTTGGTATAAGCACTCCATGTACAAATTTAAATAAATCGTTAGAGACCTTTTTGAGAAAATCGCAAAAAAAAAAATCTTCATGTAAAGTTCCCTTAAATATTAGAGAAGGCTGTCGCCAATCTTCGAGTCACTTTCTCAGAAGGTACTTAACCCAAATACAAAATTTTCTTTTCGTACAATTTTCCGTTACAAGAGGCCGTATTGCAAAGAGCGCTTATTTACAGTGGGTGTCTTAGGCTATAACTACCCTTCAGATAATTTGTTCGAAAAAATGTTTCAAATAAAAGTTTTAGCTCTTAGTACAAGCAACCCATGTACAAAATTTAAAGAAAATCGTTAGAGCCTTTTTCGAAAAAATCGCGAAAAACGAAAATTTCTTCATCTAACGTCCCCTTAAAAATAAGAGAAATTTCTCGGTAATTTTTGGGTCACGTCTTCAGTAGGTACCTGGCCCAAATACGAAGTTTTGTTTTCATACGATTTTCCGTTCACTTTAGATTTTTTACAGTTCTTGATAGAGAGATACTCTATTGGCAATAAATTGCCTGTTTATAACCCTCTAATGCTATTATTTATTATTTTATTTGCTTTCTTCATTACAAGATTGCCTAAACGACAAAGCTTACTATGCTTCTATGAACCAAGAAGTATAACACACCCTACAGTCTGAGAAAAAATTCAACTTGAACTTATACCAGATATTACTAATTCAAGAATTGTATCATAATAACCCAGCTAGGTTAACCAAAAGGAAAAGACAAGCCAATAGGCAAAAATACCAATATGAGGTTGCTCAATACTTG
The DNA here is from genome assembly GCA_964059195.1 of Ectobius pallidus. NCBI lineage: Eukaryota > Metazoa > Arthropoda > Insecta > Blattodea > Ectobiidae > Ectobius > Ectobius pallidus. Next base: position 152,736,345 of record CAXKWD010000008.1, read on the forward strand.
TATTATAATCAACGTCGGAAAGTTGTGAGACAAGTAATGAATAAACATAATTCTCCTCAGTGTAAAGTATCAACTTCCACAATTACTCAGTACTATCAAAAGCTATTTGGAGAAGCTAATAATTTGACTAACATGCAAGAGGTTGATCCAATTTCTGAAGAGGATATAGAAATAACTCTCGATGAAATTAATTCTGCTATGAAAAGAATAAAAGTTGACACTTCACCTGGCCCAGACAATGTTCTTATTAGGGCATTAAAAGAGCTGCATACAAACAAAATGTTGTGTTTAATAGCCAATGCAATGCTACGCCTTAAGAAATGCCCAGAGATATTTAAAAGGGCTAGGACGATTCTAATATTTAAAGGCGGTGATGCTGAGCAATTATCCAATTGGAGACCGATTTCAATTTTTTCGGTGATACGACGTGTAATTGATAAAGCAATTGACTTGAGATTACGATCATATTTAGAATTTTCAGCACATCACTTAATGGTTGCCTGAAGGATGCCAAAATAAATAAGAAAGATTGTAGTGTAATATTCCTTGATATTACAAAGGCCTATGACAATGTGGGACACGATCATATTAAAAGGTGTTTAATGCATATTAGCATGCCGAATAACTTAAGAGAGTTGATTGCTGATCTAATTCAAGGAAATCACATTCAAATAGAATGTAATAAAAACAAAACGTCGTACATTGAACTAAGAAAAGGAGTTGCACAAGGATCGCCCATTTCTCCCGCATTATTTAACTTAGCCATAGATGATACCATTAAAAATTTAACAGATCATGAAATTGAACAAAGCCACGGCTTCAAGATAAATCACTCTGCTAAAAATGTATCAGCATTGGCATTTGCAGATGATATACTAGTTCTAGTTGCTAAGAATGAAACATCTGCCCAGTCACTACTGAATCTAGCAACAAGCCATTTGACTGAAATTGGATTCAGTCTTAATTCAACTAAATGTAAAATGATTAATATTAAAAATGATAAACTTAGTCAAGATTCAACTGTTAAATTGGGAACTGCCAACCTAAATTGTTAAAAAAGTGATGAAACCGTAAAGTACCTAGGAGTTACATTTTATGATGAAATTGTTTTTGATCATAATAAAATAATTAAAGATTTGGAAGATAATTTATCATATCTGTCAAATTCAAATCTTCTCAATCCAGACCAAAAAGCAAACATAATCAATCAGTATATTTGGCCATGTATTGCATACCCTATCCAAAGTACTCCATTAAATAAAATTCCAACCAAGTTCTTAGAAGATGTTGACAAACTCTTACGATCAACCATAAAAGAGATTATTAGCTTGCCAAATGACATGCTTTATTCTCCGAGGAAATTCAGGGGACTGGGACTCGTTAATGCCGAATGGGAAGCTCACATTCAACAATTCAACATCGCTCAATGCCTGAGTAAAATATATGATGAACACCTTCCCTTTTTTAGAGATTTAGATCAAGAAAAGGAGGACATACTGTCACATTTCAGCATCCAGTGTGACGAATCAACACTAACCAAGACAGGCCGATATGGTGTGGACTCCCTCACAAAGGTAAAGGCATTTCACTCTATAGTGAAAATCCCAATACCAACTCATGGATATCCAATAGAGAAGGTCTCTCTTGTTCTCTGTGGACTAATGCAATCAAGATGTGTTGTAATATCTCTGCGGTGAGGTCTGTACCTGGAAGGAGTCAAACTACATCACTCTGCCGACATGCAGGTTGCAATAATCCAGAAACCTTGGGCCATGTATTGGGTAGTTGTAAAAAGGGTGAATTATTGAGAAATTCTCGCCACCACCGTGTCCGATCAGCGATTGCCACAGCCCTTCGACGACAAAAAGACTGGGAAGTGTATGAAGAGGTGCATTGCATCGCGGAAGATGACAGTAATCGAAGAGCCGACATAATAGCCATTAATAGAACTGTAAAACGAGGGTTAATTTTGGATCCTACAGTTCGCTTGGAAGAGGATAGGGAACAAGCTAAGCGTGTGAGTGCGGAAAAGGAGGCCATATACCAACCATGCATCCCTCACCTTAGTGAGAGCTATAACTTACCTGTCAATGCATGGGAGGTGAAGGGTCTGCTTTTTGGAGCACGCGGTGCAAGTTTCACCTTTGTTAATACATTTCTTCAGTCTCTCAATATTTCTAATGACACTGTTGTTAAAATATGTATTAGGGTTTTAGAAGATTCGCTATTTTTATTGCACAATCATTTATATGGTACTTAGAGTTCTTATGTTCAGTTTCAATTCAGTTCATGTTACTATGTAATGTATGATTCTTTTTCTTTGTTTGTTCTGGATCTGTATGGTCACCTGGATTGCCAGGCAGATGACTTGAATAAATTTTATTTTATTTAATCTTCCCATAGTTATGGGTTGCCTACACAGACAAAGAGTACCAGAAAAGAAAAAACAAAAAGGTAATTGAACATAGAACATTGAAAAGAAAAAGAGAATAAAATTAATGAAAAATTAATACAAAATAGAAAATCATTAACAGTTACGATTAGGATTTATATATGTGATTCCTCAGTATTGAAACAGATCCTCTGAGGGTTGCTAAAGCAACTTCAGTAATAACTGATGGAGGAAGTCCCAATCTCTTGAAGGTGTTTAACATGAAAGTTGTAACAGTTCCTCTTGCTCCTACCATGAGTCCAATGACTTCAAGTTCTTTGAGATTGTATTTATCACGATAGTAAGGGATGGTAGGATTATAAATGTCTTGCTTTTCCTTGTTAACATCTTGCGGCTGTGCCTCATTCACTTCGAAACGCACAGTAGGATCAATTATAAATCCGGATCGTGTGTTTCTTTGAAAAGCAATGATATCAATTCGCCTCGTAGTCCCGGTGGTAGAGAGACCATGCACCTCTTCAAAAGTAGTATAATCAGCATCTTTAAGGGCATTTGCAACAATTGACCGTACTGTATGGTGTCTGATGTTTCGAAGGATCTCGCCATGCGGACAGGAACCCAGAACATGTGCAAGAGTTTCTACCTCGTTGTGGCAACGCCGACAACGGTTGTCCTGAGCTCTACCCGGCACAGCGCGCACTGCAGCAACATTTCCCACCATTTTCAGTCACGCCATTCGCTGCAAGAGAGACCAACATGATTCCATATCCACCTGTTTGTAGGCGTGTGCTGTTTAAATAAGATGACACCCTTCCCTTTTTGTGGGTGATTACACCATATATCAAATTCTTTAGTTCTGAGATGGTCTCGAACCTTTTTAGCATTAAGGAAACTGCCGTCTATATAAAATAGACTGTCGTCTGACTCTACATTAATCTGCTTAAGGCACTGTAAACTTTCATGTTGGAGATTACGAGTTTGCAGAATATAAGAATTCTGAGTCTTATATAGGCATCTCAGTGCATTGATTTGCTGCAATATTACTTCCCATTTTGTTCTGAATATCCCTAATCCTTTATATTTCCTAGGGCTGTAGATCATTGCATCTGGGATATCCATGGGAAGGCTTAGCATTTCCTTCAGCGCACTTCTGATTAGTCTGTCTGCATCGTCCAGGAATTTTTTTGGGATTAGCTCAGGAGGAGTAGTCTGAAACTTATAGATTAGGGAAGGACAGACAGAAGAATTAAGGATGTGATATTTTTGATCTGCATGCAGGAATGGTGAAGATGCTAGATTGTCCAGTTTATTATTTAGGTCATTTAACGTAGAACTACAATTGAATACAATGGAATCCGAAAAATTAACTCCGAGGTATCGGATAGATTCATTTTTACTGATGGAGTGTATCTCAAAATCAGGATATATAGAAAGGTTTCTTTCAATGAGACGGCCTTTGTCAATATTAATGACAACAGACTTTGTTGGATTTAGCTTCAATCCAATTTCTGAGAATCTCTTGATGGCCAACTTAGCGAGTTCGGTTGCAGAAGCTTCATCGTTACCAATAAGCACAGTATCATCCGCAAATCCTAGTACAGTCATGGGAGTTAATCCAGCAACAAGTTCAAAACCAAATTTTGATGCAATAGTTGGTTCACACAACTCATTCAAAATGTGATCGGTAGCCAGGTTGTACAAGGCAGGTGACAATGGAGAACCTTGCATAACACCTTTACGCAGTTGAATAATTTTAGTTCTTTTATTATTTGATTGAAAATCAATTATATAACCCTTTAATGCACGAGACTCAATTTCTCTCACAATATATAAACCCAGGACGGACTGCAAAGAAAACGGTTAACACAGTGATTAGGCCCATATTTATTGTAATTTGTTCTGTAATTTTACGTGAAATTTAATTTTTTCTTTGATTTGTTTTCTCTCATTTTATTAAATTTTTAAGATTTTTTTTTTTTAATTTAAGGGTTGAATTTTTGCCTTGCTTTCTAGAAGAAATATATTTCAGGACTAGACGCAATTTTATATTTAATTCAAAAGGAGTCTGTAGCTGGTAAGATATTTGTAATTTTCCGATTAACATTTAAAGGACTTGTTTCAAATTCCAGACCTAATCAACTTGACTGAGGGTTTTCTGAGGTTTTTGTTTGTTACTGAAGTGAAAGCTAGATTTTCATATATATTTCCCACAATTATTAATTTTCGTTCCTCCATCCCCTTATTTGGAGCTTATACCCTCTGAAATCAGTATGCCTGTAGTTCGTAATTTAGAAGTTAAAGTACCGAAAATATTGCTATTTGATCTTTGAGATTTTTTATCCGTTTGTTTGTTTTCATAATTATTTATTTATATTCATTTATTTACTTACACATTTATCTATTCGTTTATTTATTGTAGTTAAACTTTTTTGTATTAAAGCAATGCTTTTAATCACTTTCAGGCCGTAAAGGCCTTTAGGGTTTCAGGAGGTTGAGACTCCCAGATTTTAGACATTATGTACATGACAATGGTACGGTTGTCAGCCTTATTCACCGGCCTCCTGTACCCCAGAATTTACTCTTTTCTATTCATTTCTTTTAGAAGGGTGATACAACCCCAGGAACATAGAGCCACCAGAAGGATTAGATCAATTGAAAAATCAGCAACTTGATCGGGAATGACGTGTAAAATAGTGTAAGGAAGGCTTAACTAATATAATAAATGTAATATACATAAAAACCCCTTACGACTTCTAACATTGTTCCATTTTATAAATTTTACCTACAGATCAGGAACTAGAAAAAGATGCAGAATTTTAATTTGGGGCTTCTTTATGTAGAAACTCTGTTTCCACATCCTCAGCTACTGTTATACACTGATAAACAGAATTTTACTCCACAGCATAATATCATGTGCATTGGTAATAAATTATATGGAACCTTCTTGCTAACATTAATAAAAATTACAAGCTTCCTAATCTAAAACATAAAGATTGATGTTTAAAATCCATAGTCTTTCTTCCTGAAGGAGAAATGAGTATACAAGAAAGCAATGCTGCATGGGTTCAGTGATTTAACAGATGCAAGAAGTTGAAAATTCAGCAGTATGAATTAGACCATTGCACGCTTATTCATGGTATATTACTGATGAAAGAGTCGTTGTGATGCTTCAACTCCATACAACTGAATTTATTCTCAAAATCAGTTGATTGTTAGTTTACTACATCACGTGTATAAAACCGTTTTTTACATTACATATTTTACATGTAAAATACTTATAGATAAATTACTCAACCAACCCTGATTACAATGCATATGTTAATACTGATTTATTTTTTACTCTTTTCAGATCAAACAGTACGAGAAACTTGAATGTGTGGAAGAGAGGAGGAAGCTAGCGAGAGAAATCTATGATAACTTCATCATGAAGGAGCTCCTAGCACATTCTCATGTGAGTACAATTTTGAAAACCTATTTAAGACTCACCCTGAATAAGCGTTCGTCAAAGCTAAGAAATGAGCTTTACTTGCTTGCTTGCTTACTTAATCAATTGGCAATGGACAATTCCTCAGCAAGCTAAAGGAATATTATCTATTTTATGGAGCCTGAAGGTTCATTGCCGCGCTTACCTGAGCCTGCCATTCAACCCTATTCTGTGCTAACTCCATCTAATCATTCCTCGCAAATCCTACTTCCCTTAAATCTATTCTAATATTGTCCTCCCACCTACATCTAGGTCTTCCAAGTGGTCTTTTCCCTTCGGGTCTCCCAGTCATTACTTTCAAGATATGTCTTTCATCCCCCATGCGAGCAACATGTCCAGCCCATTTCATCCTCCGTGATTTAATTACCCTTACTATATCCGGTGAAGAGTACAGGTCATGAAGCTCGTCGTTATGCAGTTTTCTCCTGTCCCCATTTTCATCTCTATTAAGCCCAAATATTTTCCTAAGCCCCCTGATTTCGAAAACTCTCAGATTATGTTCTTCCCGAAGAGTAAGTAGACCATGGGCTACCAATATGAAACCCTCCCCCCCGTGGGAATTTCCGACACATATATTTTTTTGTTGGTATTGTCATCTAGTTTAAGATTTTAGTTGTTTGCCCCTTATCAATTACAGCATTTAGCCGGAAACCCCGGAAAACCCCGGAAATTCGCAGAAAATGAATTTGTTTTAATTTTTCATTGTTCTTTGCTCCTAATATTCCCAGGGAATTTCTGACTCACACATTTTTGTTGGTATTGGCATCTAGTTTAATGTTCCAGTTGTTTGCCCCTTACAAATTACAACATATCCCCGGAAAACCACGTATATACGGAGAAAATTACTATGTTTTATTTTTAAATCTTTGTTCTTTGCACCTAATATTCAAAGGGAATTTCTGACTTACATGTTTTTTTGTTGGCATTACCATCTAGATTAAGGTTTCAGTTGTTTGCCCCTTATCAATTACAGTATATCCCCGGAAAACACTGAAAACCACGGAAATCCGGAGAAAGGGACTTCGTTTTATTTTCTAAAAATCTTAGTTCTTTGCTCCTAGTATTCAAAGGGATTTGGTGAACCATATGTTTTTGTGTTGGTATTCCCATATAGATTAAGGTTCCAGTTGTTTGCCCCTTACCAATTACAGCATATCCCCGGAAACCCCGGAAAACCACGTATATACGGAGAAAATTACTATGTATTATTTTTTAAATCTTTGTTCTTTGCTCCTAATATTCAAAGGGAATTTATGATTCGTATGTTTTTGTGTTGGTATTGCCATGTAGATTAAGGTTTCAGTTGTTTGCCCCTTATGAATTATAGCATATCTCCAGAAAACTCCGAAAACCACGGAAATCCGGAGGAATTTACTTTTTAAAAATTTCTTTAAAATCTTTGTTCTTTGCTCCTAATATTCCCAGGGAATTTCTGACTCATATGTTTTTTGTTGGTATTGCCATCTAGTTTAAGGTTTAAGTTGTTTTCCCCTTATCAATTACAGCATATCCACGTAAACCCTGAAAACCAAGAAAATCCGCAGAAAATGAGATTGTTTTATTTTTTTTAAAAATATTTGCTCTTTGATACTAATATTCCCAGGGAATTTCTGAATCACATAATTTTTGTTGCTATTGCCATATAGTTTAAGGTTTCAGTTGTTTTCCCCTTACCAATTACAGCATGACAAAGAATACTGGAAAAAATCCTGATGCTGAAGGAATGAAGGCGATTGGAAACCTGACAGAACACACTTCATATTCTAATTTGACATCTGTGAATGATAATTAATTTATCTTAGCAAACCTTCCACAGTCACTACCAAACTTTCTTGACTGAAGTTAGAGAATGGACATTCGGTAAAACAGCACAATTTTGGAATGGTAATATGGACAAAGTGTCATTGATTTTGAGATTTCAGCGAGCAACTAAAGAAAACAACTTTGACTTACACTTGGCATGTTTAGAAGATATGATTCCCCTTTTCTTTGCATGTGACCATCACAATTATGGCAGATATCTCGTAGTTCATATACTCACCCTTTTGAACCTGCAAGGGACACACTTGAAGCAGAAGAATTACTTCGCAATAACGGTTTCAGTTACCGTAGTTCACAAGTGCCGAGTTCTAGAAATTCTGTGGATTTCCGTGGTTTTCCTGGTTTTACGGGGATATGTTGTAATTGATAATGGGCAAACAGTTGAAACCTTAATCTAGATTACAATGCCAACAAAAAAAAATGTAAGTCAGAAGTTCCCTGGGAAAGAACAAAGGTTTTTAAAAAATTAAAACGAACTCATTTTCTTCGGATTTTTTAGGTTTCCGGAGTTTTCCGGGGATATGCTGTAATTGATAAGGGGAAAACAACTGAAACCTTAATCTACATGGCAATACCAACACAAAACCATATGAGTCACCAATTCCCTTTGAATACTAGGAGCGAAGAACTAAGATTTAAAAAATTAAAACGAAGGCATTTTCTCCGAGCTTCCGTGGTTTTCGGAGTTTTCTGGGGATTTGCTGTAATTGATAAGGGGCAAACAACTGAAACCTTAATCTACATGGCAATACCAACACAAAACCATATTAGTCACTAATTCCCTTTGAATACTAGGAGCAAAGAACTAAGATTTAAAAAATTAAAACAAAGTCATTTTCTCCGGGCTTCCGTGGTTTTCAGAGTTTTCTGGGGATTTGCTGTAATTGATAAGGGGCAAACAACTGAAACCTTAATCTACATGGCAATACCAACACAAAACCATATGAGTCACCAATTCCCTTTGAATACTAGAAGTAAAAAACTAAGATTTAAAAAATTAAAACAAAGTAATTTTCTCCGGGTTTCCATGGTTTTCGGAGTTTTCTGGGGATTTGCTGTGATTGATAAGGGGAAAACAACTGAAACCTTAATCTGGATGGCAATACCAACAAAAGAACATATGATTCAGAAATTCCCTTTGAATATTAGAAGCAAAGAACAAAGATTTAAAAAATAAAACATTGTCATTTTCTCCGTATAAAAGTGGTTTTTCGGGTTTTCCGGGGATATGTTGTAATTTGTAAGGGGCAAACAACTGAAAACTTAAACTAGATGACAATACCAACAAAAAATATGTGAGTCAGAAATTCCCTGGGCATATTAGGAGCAAAGAACAAAGAAATATTAAATCAAACTCATTTTCTCCAGATTTCCGTAGTTTTCCGGGGTTTCCGGGTAAATGCTGTAATTGATAAGGGGCAAACAACTGAAGACTTAAACTAGATGGTAATACCAACAAAAATATGTGATCCAGAAATTCCCTGGGCATATTAGGAGCAAAGAACAAAAATAAAATTAAAACAAACTCATTTTCTCCGGATTTCCGGGGTTTCCGGGTAAATGCTGTAATTGATAAGGGGCAAACAACTGAAAACTGAAACTAGATGGGAATACCAACAAAAAAATATATGTGTCGGAAATTCCCACGGGGGGGGATGGGGGGTATACAGTAGCCTTCGCTCTAAAGTGACTATGTCTCACATCCATACAATACAAGCAACAGGATAATGAGCTTTATAAACACAAACTGTCTCTTAGCTGCTTAAAAGAATAGCCTGAAGTGCTTATTTACCCTTTACTGATACAAATAATATTGTCGAAATAAGTATCCGGTTTATACAGAGTGTAATGAAAAGCTGTGTCAAACTTGAAAAGGAAATATTCCTCACATCCAGAGATTTTAAATAGGGTTACCAGATGTCCAAATTTTGCTCGACATGTCCTGCTTTTATGTCTGTCCAGCGTCCTGCCAGGCATTGTAGGAAATCAAACTTTGTCCTGTTTTTTAGTTCTACTGGACGTAATAATATAAATCTTCATGTGAAACATGTTTTGGCATTTCACAGTTCATCCTAAATAGATTTTGAATTCATGATGTGCAGAAGCAAGAACAAAATTTATTGATTTCTGGAATTTCTGTTTTCTGTAAGCATACTAGTTGCAGACTTGTGTGGGGAACTTCTTTAGTGTATAAGTTTGAGTTCACGTATCCTAAGATGTCGATGGTTGATAGATATAGTAAAAGGAGGTGTAGATTTTCTGAAAAATTGAAATTTATTCACCAGAGAGGTACAAACAATGGAAAATTTAAAAGTTTATTCATGATAAACTGAAATTTTTTGTTCCAAACATTTCTAAGCTAAAATATTGATGTTTTACCTTCTAGGGGGGAGGACGAAATTTAGTGTTTTTGCAAAATTTTTTGTTTTAACACGATTTTTTCGAACAACATTTTATTTTTTAAGGGAAATCTTGAATATTGGAAATGTCTTTGTTTATAGAAGGACAAAAATGTTAGGTCTCTTGAAAGTCAAATAAATATATATGCCTATTGATAAAAATAAATATTCAATAAACACTTACTTAGCAAATGTAATATAAATGCAAAATTCCAGACAAAAATACTTATTTCAGTTGAAAATTAAAATTATAACTTATTATGTGTATAGAAATGGATTTTTGCTATAGTGTGCATTAATTTAGCTATAAACCCCATTTTTAGTGAATCCGTTTTATATTTTACTTCAATATAGAAATAGCTATATTTTGGTTTAGCAACTTATGAAGGCCAGTGTGTGTAGAAAACATTACACAAGTGATATTTGTGGAAATTCCTCGTTGGAACACATTAGCCTTGTGAAACAGATCAGAATGGAGTTTAGGGCATTTGTAATCCAGTATACAGATGAATAAATGGAATTTGGATGCCATAGCAGTATTGATTGCATCAGCATTCTTCATGAAGAAAATAGAGGAATAGTGGGGATAGTTCATTACTTGAAAGAGGAAGTTGCTGATTTACGCATACAAATTGACTGTGCACAAGCTAAATGCGATAACCCTTTTTTAAATCAAAGTAAGTGACGCTAATAAAATTATTTGATTGATAAAAATCTTGAAAATCATTTCAAGTTGTTTTTGAGAAGTCTCATTTTCTAACTGGGCATTAAATCGACTGTGTCCAGGCCAAATGACATAACCCTCAAAAGTAAAATTTTATAGGAGTGAGGATAAACAGTGTGTATTAAAATATAGTCGAAGTAGAGAAATTTTGAAATGCTGCAACTTTGATGGTTACACCATTGCTTGCTCATATAATAAAATAATAACAAGATACCTTCCGTCTCAGCTTTTTTTGTTTTCTTTCCTAGGCCTTTCGGTTATTCTACTATCTTCAGGGAATCTCTCTTGTACATTTACATTCAACATTAATAAAACTCCATCACTGGTGAGTCACATGAGACAGAAGAAGAAACAGGAAGTGAATTTTAATTATGTCATAAAATTTAATAGTTTAAAAAAAAAAGTGTGCATGGAACGCCATGCAACAGAGGTGAAATTTATTTTAATTTTTGGATTTTTTCAATTTTGGATTATTGAATTTTTCAGTTTTGGTTTGTTGGACTTTTTAATATTGGATTTTTGGACTTTTTTTAATTTTTAATTTTTAAATTTTAGATTTTAATTTTTTAAAGTTTGAATTTTTGGATCTTTAATTTTTATTTTTTGGGTTTTTTTTAATTTTGGATATTTGAATTTTTAAATTTTGGATTTTTTATTTTTTAAATTTTGGATTTTATTAATTTTGGATTTTTTTAATTTTGGATCTTTAAATTTTATTTTTGAATTTTTTAATTTTCGATTTTTTAATTTTGGATTTTTAGGTTTTTTAAATTTTGGGTTTTCGATATTTTAATTTTGAATTTTTGGATTTTTTAAATTTTGGATAATCCTAATCATTGAGTTGATTGTTTTCTGTGCAGTCCGTTCCATCACACCTCACTCATTTCGTGACGATTTTGAGCGTTACACTAATTTCATGACGATTTTGAGCGTTACACAAGCTCTCGATTTACCCCTACCACGGCTAAAGAAGTTTCACTTCCAAAATGATGCCATTAACAGTGGTTTATAGAGTTCATATTTAAATTGCTTTAGTACGGGGAAGTAACATGTGATACAAGATCAATGACTGGAATAATTGACTGACAGAGCCCTACCTGTCACATGCATTATATTTAAAGGGCATTCAGGTTGAAGTAATTTGCTTTAAAAAGATGAGGGGGATGTCGAGATTCAGAGTTACGGGTCAATGCCCACCTTCTGTCTGCTAATGTTCAGAATGAATCCTTAGGGGATTAGCGGGATGAGGGAATATAACATCAGCCAACCTAGATAGCAGTTTAGTAAATGATTTTATACCATGTGGAATTCTACCTTTTTAAATGGGGGAAGCAGTTGAGTGTTTAACCATTTTTGCTCAAAACATATTTTAAAATTCATGGAATAACAGCCCTTAAGTGTCAATAAGAGCACTTAAATACATTTATTTATTAATTTTTGAAGTTTGAAAAAACAACTTTTATATACATAGAAATATTTAACTTGATATTTCTTTGATTAAAAAAAAATACTACTACTACAGCTTTCATGTTCGAAGTATGAAGTATGCTCAAATTAATATACTTTCAAAGATGTTCCCTACTATGCCTGATCAGGCACCAAAGATGAAGTATAATGTGCCAATATCTTTATGATTAGTTCAGAATAATCATTGTTTCAAAAATAGGGTCATTAAATCGTGTACTGTCCCCAGGAAAGGTATGTCTGGTATCCTTGCTACTATTTGAACTCCTGCAATGTGGGTATATTCTGTGCATTTGAATGATAAGCGAGAAAATTGAAAAATTCATAGAGTTCAGAAAGTCTTGTGAGTGTTTTCCCTAATAATAATTTTTTATTACTTCTTATTTTTATTCTTACCTACCTTGTTTGTCCTTCCATTATAGTCAGTACCTAATTTCATTATACCCATTAAAGATATAAAAGATTGCTGAATAGGTTGTGCAGAACTGTGCAGACTACTTCAAAGATGTATACTGCAGTGAAATATTACTAGGAAATGGACAGAGGTATTAATCAAATTAGTGCTCTGTAAATGTTTGCGGCGTAGCTAAATCTTGTTGGCATTATAGAAAGTGCAGGAAGCAAAAGGAATAAAGTAGAGAGGAGGGAATTGTATGTGTAATAATTCTGGTCACTCCCTAAGAGCTGCTCTGATACATCAGTAGTGTCTGTACTCTGGCGCTGTTTGCTGGAATCGGTCCAAGTCCTCTGCATCTGTTCGTAGACACCAAGCCACACATGAGATAACCGCACACAATAAATCAGAAAGTCCCTCTCCCTCTCAGAGCATCTTAATGTTTTTTTCTTTTCTTATAGCTCCTTGGTGTGTATTAAGAAATATATTTATCTTGGATTTTGAATGGATATTTTTAATATACTGTTCATGGGAGAATGTTTTGTGAAGGAAGCAGAATCGTTACTCCACCCATTAAGAGAGACGTTTATTTTTATATCCATGTTACTCTCTCAAAAATACATTTTGTGCAATGCTAGCTTTATGAAGAAGTTGTTACAATAATCAAGACTGCTTATGATCACTTTCATCATGCACATTTTTTTATGTTTAATCCCTTCCTGAAAAATACAGGCTCTACCAACTTAACGAAGATTAACAAACGTTCTTGAGTTGATAATCCAGTTTGTTTACAGGGTCGAAGGGGTGTAACTGTGCAGGATTTTAAGAGCTTTATTCCTTCAGTAGAAACAAACAAAACATTCCATTACCATTATTTGTCTCAAGTGAGTACATTTCTCAGGGGAAAAAAATTGTCACTAACTTTAACTGTTCCTGGGCACGGAGTCCTCCGAGAGGGACTTTAAGCTGGGGGGCCCGTGTTGTAGATTTATGGCATGTAAAAGAACTCCAAGCCTAAATTGAATCGCTGTATCAGTTCGGACGTTTGGAGGGCCATGTGAGGTGTTGCATTATCGTGCAGTCCAGACTTAACGCCATGCTATTATCATGTGTTCAGCAAGCTGAATAAGGATCTTGGTGGACGACGATTTCAAAACGATGAGGAGGTGAAAGCAGCTGTCTCCAGGTGGTTACATAGCGCTGGAGGTGATTCCTACGCATCCGGAAACAAAAAGTTGGTTGACCGTTTCGAGAAATGTTTACAGTCTCTTGGGAACAATGTGGAAAAGTGAACGTACATTGTATGTTGTCATAGCCGGGTTGCCTGTATGTTGGTGGTTTCATAAACGGCCATAACTTGGAAGTGTAACTTGCTTTTTGATTTGCCCTCCTACATTTTCCAAACAATTGGATCTTAGTATTGGATAAATAATATCCTGTTAATTATTTATCTTTTGTTTCAGGACTATTCCAAAGAAGCCGTGGCTCATGTACAAAAGTTTTTAATGAAGAATGAGGTGCCCGTAAATTTATTTGAGGTATGTAACATGTAGTGATAATTCAAGATGAAATAATATATTTTCATTCATTAAGTCTCTTGTATTGTGCTCTAATTATCATAGCAGAAATGTTTTGCATTGTAAACTTCCTTGAAGCATTGTTTTTCTCATGGATGTATGTTTTTTTTTCCAGCCCTATATCGAAGAGATTTTTAATCATCTTAGAGGAGAACCTTTTAAGAAATTTTTAGAAAGGTTAGTAGCAACTAAATTAAGTTAATAGAATTTGAGGATGTTATGCATGAACAAGAAGAGAACACAATATTGGGTGGTATGCATAAAATCGTAGTCAATGCTTTTACTTTACCTATAGGAAAACGTAAAAATAAAAGCATAACTTCATATCATTTTCATAAACACAATTCTTCTGTTAAGAAGGGAATACTAGCATACCGTAGGCTTTACTTTCCAATAATAATCAATTTTGTGCTCTTCGGGGAATTCTGTTACTATTGGCTACTAACCGAATGCTGAGCATGATTGTGACAGGAAAGCATTAACCATAATTTTCATTATTTTTCATCTGTTTTCTGTAACTCTCTCTTTATACCTCCTTTATCTCTTATTTGAAAAACGCAGCCATGCAAATTACCACCAACAATTCACTAAGCAATCGAAGCCATGAACGATGCATGGTATGATTTTTCATAGTAAAACCTACACAGTAGAGTTCTATACTACACTTGATGCATACAATTCATAGTTTATTCTAAGGATTCAAGGCAAATCTAATCATGGTCAACACTATCTATATTTTTGCTAAGAGGAATAGCTTTCCATAAGGTTTTTATAAATACAAATATTAGTAGGTAGTAAAAGTATCTACTACCATTTCATGCATTCCACCCATTAATTATGTAGGAACTGACCTTTAACATTTAAACTCTTAATTAATGTTTTTAAATCCACTAACTGCCTGTTAAAATGGGTTTGTGCATAATTAACCCAGCAGTATAATTAGAGTTTCCTGGAATCTCTATTTTTGAATAATTTAAGTTATGAAATGTTTTTGTATAGTACATTAAGCCCTCACAATTTGTGTTATTAAAAATAGACAGGTCCGGATTCTTGGAACTCTTTGAGTTATAGAGGGGTTTTCTAAAATAGTTTTATAACGATACAGTAAGGGATGTAATGTCCAACAGAGACAATAATCTGCGATTCGTGAATGAATATGCGTGTATCTATCTTGATTGTTAGTGTACAATAACAGTGGAAGCCCGGTCACAAAAAACACTAATTAGTGTGCCTCACAGTACTGGATATGATATAACTTCTTCTGTCAGTGAGGAAGGCCATTCAAGGCAATCGGTCATAGGAGAGAGGTTCCATCTGGCGCTGTGAAGTGAACTTAGCTTAGCTCAGTTCATACAGCATTAGCATGGATAGCCAAAGGTCCTGGGTTCAAATCCCAGTGTCAGAAGGATTTTTCTCCTACAATAATATCATGTAATGTCCAACAGAGTCAATAATCTGTAGTTCATAAATGCATATGCGTGTATCTAAGGGATATAATATTTTGTAAACAGCATGCATGTGCTGTAATGGTTAAGTAAAAAGTATAGTAAACTGCCACTATTTCGGACTTCACTAATTTGGAATTCATGATAATTCAGACTGTTTTTCATCTCACACTAAAATACAAAAATATTTTACTGGATTATGCAGTGTTTTTATTATTTGAATACATTTATTGCAGCCAAATAACCATACATATTTAAAGAAAAAGGAAGAAAGGTAGATGAAAGAGATTGCACTGTTTAATCACACATTTGCGTTTCTGTTTTGGTTTTCATAATCACTTTTTGTCATGTTCTATTAGTGCAGAGTTGCAGATGAAAGCAATCACATATATGACCACATAATTTACACTCACATGTGGTTGGCTCATGTGTTGTTGTAGATGACATGGTGGAAGCCATATTTAGACAGATAGATATTTATTTTTGCCAGGACATTAAAAGAAAATGTATAGCATCATCAAAGCATATAAAATTCACATCCAGGGTATAGAATAAAATTCCTGGACGTGGTATAATGGATTATTTCTTAAGTAAAATTGTAAAGTTTTCTTAAAAGCACAGTAAGACATTTCTCTTATATTGACAGGTAGGCTGTTATACAGATTCAAAGAGGCGTTTTCATAACTGTTAAATGTTTTAGCATATTTACATTTTTTAATATATAAATTGCCTCTATTGCATGTGTCATAGTTGTAGATTTCTTCACATTTAGATATTGCCCAGTTTTTATGTACCGGTACCGCCAGTTGTAATTACTGACATACATATTTTGTATAATGATAATAAAGCATTATTTGTCTACCTTTCATCCTTCATATTCATTTCTGGAAGTTGGCACCCTAATGGTGGTTCTTTTACTATGGAGTGAAAATTAATCCACATTAATACTAGGTTCAGATTAAAGAAGTAGGAAATTTTGAGGATCACTGTATGTTATTTTTAAGAATTAGTACTATTATTGTCAACATACAAGGTGCGTCCATAAACTAAGTTTCCGTTGCCTGTCTACAGAAACAAAACACAATTTCGTAGACATATATATTCCAACAGATGCAGCAAGTATTCAACATATTTGCCACCGGAATTGAAACATTTGTCATACCATAGAACCAACTTTTCAATACCTGTGTTGTAGAAGTCAGCTGCCAGAGATTTGAACCACTGTGTGAAAAACATGTCCTCCTCTCTGTCATTTTCTGTCATTCCCTGTCATTTCTTGAGGTGTAGGAAAAGATGAAAATCACTGGGAGCGAGGTCTGGGCTACAGCGTGAATGTTTAAACACCTCGAGGTATGACAGATGTTTCAGTTCTGGTGGCAAATATGTTGAATAATAGCTGAATACTTGATGTATTTGTTGGAATATATATGTCCACAAAATTGTGTTTTGTTTCTGTAGACAGCCTCACAGAAACTTATTTTATGGACACGCCTCTTATGTATATTATGTCTTATTTATGGCCACGTCTTATAATATTTCTGTATTTACTAATTGATTTCTTTTTCTATTTCAGCGACAAATATACAAGATTCTGTCAATGGAAAAATTTAGAATTAAATATCCAGGTACATTATCATTATATTAGATTATTAACCACTATTAAACCCATGTGAAACATTTACATTTTAAATAACTGAGATCATACAGAGTAATGTTAGGAAACTTAATGTTCTGATGGATGAAATCAGATTACAAAGCATGTAATGTTGGTTAATCATTGCCTTTAATATTTCAGTTAACAATGAATGACTTCAGTGTTCATCGGATTATTGGCCGTGGTGGTTTTGGTGAAGTGTATGGTTGCCGCAAAGCAGACACTGGCAAAATGTATGCTATGAAGTGTTTAGACAAGAAACGTATCAAAATGAAACAGGGTGAAACCCTGGCTCTCAACGAGAGAATAATGTTGTCTCTAGTCAGTACGGGGGTAAGTCTCTACTTAAGTATTCATGATAATTATAATGAGTGATAATTAGACTTCGGATTTTAGGTAAAAACCTATTTTAATCCTTAAGTGATATATGGACGAAAACTTGTATATGCATATTTCATAAGTTTTCAGTAGAAAAATTCCTTGGAATTCCCAAGAAAATGTAGTGTTTTTCTCCCGACTCCCACACCCTGGGGAAAAAAAAGTAGGCTAGTTCTCTGAATCACTGAGGAATACAAGGGGTTGAATATGCTATCGTGCGTATCTCCTGGGCGCAGGGATTATGTTTTCACTGTTATGGTAGTAATACATGCCCTAGTAATAGGTCTATATAATTCTGTGTACCATAGGCCAGTATGTGAGTTTTATCATGATTATTGATTAATGGTGACTTCAATAAATATAAATTTCTGCATTGCAATTGAGATATTTCAGAAAATTGGCAACTTAACGATTTTATAAGAGACTATTTTACGATTTTTAGAACCTATTTTCCAATTTTTAGAGCCTATTTCAAGTACCTAAAACAGCATTTTTAGCGACCTAAAAGCCCGAAGTCTAGTGATAATAATGCAGCATAACCTGACTCTGAAAACTAACGCAGAGCTTTTTCGCTTCAAATGAATATTAAAGGAATTAACGATGGTGATTTCTAGGACATGCCTGTCCAACTAGCAAACTGTGTGAGTCGTAAGCAACCTCAGACAGCATGTTATGCAACCTCAATGCACGTAAGGCCCTTACTCACATATCACTCGAATAGCTCTCAGGATATTGTTCTCATCATGAGAATAGTGCATCTCAATATTTACTTGGCTGATACTCTTCTGAAGATATACGCAAATCTTTGACTCGGGCATTACACTGTCTGGAGTCGAGAAAGTAGCATCCTATGACAGTATCTTAATTACCATTATAGGCAAGTTGCATACAATTGGTTTTGTTCGACCATTACTCTAAATGTTTAAATTTTGAGATTTTAGATTAACTCAACTCCGAGCCCACCATGCCCTTCACATCATCTGATAGTTATAGTTCTTGTCTTCTGCAAGAGATGGCAGGCTGTGGCAGGTCATAATGACACTCATTTTGCATGGAAAGTTCTAGGATTTATTTATTTATTTATTGTAAGAAAACCCCAACGAGCAAAGCTCACCTTAAGGGGCTATATACAACATGACATGCATTGTGATACATAAATTTTCAATTACAAATAACTTATAAATATACAAGAGGTGCAATATATACAAGAGGTACAAGAGTGAAGAGGTACAGAATATAGGAACACAAAACAAAATGACTTGATTTTAAGAGTGAAGTGAAATGATAGATGATGAAGGGAAACATAGTTACATAGTATAATAGTGATCAATATACAGTATCTATTTATTACTATATCAAAGAACTTAATTAATCTTAGATTTTAAAAAGAGTTTTATTTGTGATTTAAATTTGTTATAATTTAATATATTCTTTTGTTCTTGTGGTAATTCATTATATGTTTTGATCAAATAATATTTTAATCCCTTTGTCCCATAAGTTACAGTTGAAGAATGTGTGAGGTATATGTTCTGTTTTTGCCTTGTTTCATAGTTATGAATGTCTTTGTTATATTCTATTGGAAAATTACTGTGGATGTTACCATGTACTACTCTGTGCATATATGTAATGGCATTTACTTTAACTAAGGTCTCATTTCAACATTGTTTCTCATTTTGACATCGGTGTTGTATCGATTACTATCAAATACGGAAAGATCTTGAAGACCTTGAGGGTAGCAGCTGAAATCCGCATAATAAATAGCCTGTATTTAAAATAAAATCAATTCTGTTCATGCTAATTTTAATATCATGCTAAAGTGAATTTGTATTGTAAAAATCCATTAGTTTCAAGAAATCAACCATAAGGTAGCTTCGATTTGATCAATGCCATGACCTACCACAGCCTGCCATCTCTTGCAGAGGACAAGAACTATGACTATCAGATGATGTGAAGGGCACGGTGGGCTCGGAGTTGAGTTAATATAAAATCTCAAAATATAAACATTTAGAGTAATGGTCGAACAAAACCAGTTGTATGCAACTTGCCTATAATGGTAATTAAGATACTCGTATGAAAATCATGAAACTCGCTTTGTTCCTTTCATAAACATAGCTTACTCGTATCTTAATAAATGGCTTTATAGGCTCACTGCATCATGTACAGTCGGTCAAATAAAAAACGTCGGGACTCGTATGCAGTTAAAATTAAAGTTTTAACGCTTTAGTTCACAAGTTTCCTATAAAAAACATAAAATACAGGTCATTTTCGGAACATATGAGGCCATGCGACAGGAGGGGAAAAATGAAAAACGCGGAAAGCGCAGCACACGATATTCAACTTAATGTATTGTCATAATTGATTTTGCTTTGTGTCTTTGCACCACATACAAATTCTAGCTTGGGAGAAAGTGTAGTTAGGGCTGTAATTGAACTGCATTTTTCGGCCTCTGAAGCAGTGAGAAGGTTCCATATTTCTTAAAGAGGTGGGTACTTCACTATAATGCGACCGGAAGTTTTCATAGGAAACGTGGATCTGATTTCGATGCTAGATTGGTTGCAGAAGTTGAACGTAAGTTATTGATTTTGCACTACAAATACCGGTATTATAAAATAAAATCTTTAAAAAATGCTCATGAATAAACATATTCCTTGGGAATTTATTAATTATTAATATTATAAGAATTTGCAACCAAGAATATGGCGGATTTGAGGCATATAGCCACAGCCTTCTATACATGTTCGTTTTGGAACAAAACTGACTAAATAATCAAGAAAATACGTGGAGAGACAAGAGGCAGGTGTGAACCTAACCTTAAGTCTTCCTGTACATGCGCATATGCTCGTTCGTGATACTTAATCAAATACCGCCCGACGTTTTTTATTTGACCGACTGTACTAATACATGTATTCTGCCAGTTCATAAATTAAACTCACACGTAATAAGCATATTATAGTATGGTCAAACAAAAAATTGTATTCATTCTTGTTAGTCTATCATCCAGTAGACTATGTTGTTTGCTATTCGTAAGCGAGCTTAATATTATTGTATTTGTGTTGCAGGTGGATTGTCCCTTCATAGTTTGTATGACATACGCTTTTCACACACCAGATAAACTGTGCTTCATATTGGACCTGATGAATGGAGGAGATCTACACTATCACTTATCTCAACATGGCGTCTTTAATGAACACGAAATGAAGTTCTATGCAGCTGAAGTTATTTTAGGTATGTCTGTTCATAACTAAAAACAAGTAATTGCAAATTAGTGTTCTGTATAAGAAATATTAACCTACTAAATGTAGTTACTTGTATGTATGAAATACAGTAGAACTCCAATTATCCAGACCCAATCCACATAATCAAATATCCAGATAATTGGATAAATCATGAAAAAAGATCATTCCTAAAAAAAAGTACTGTACTCATATAAAGTGTCACATCTTGAACATAGCCACCACAGTCAATTGTTTTGCTGATAACCTGCTGGCTTTCTTTCCTATAAGTTTTGATTTTTCACAGATACCGTATTTTATGGACTATAATACACACTTTTTTACTTTGAAAACAGAGCCTTGAAAGTTGGGTGCGTCTAATGGTCCGAAGTACATTAACAAATTTAAATTATGGTAAATATTGCCGGAATATCATAGCTGTAAACAACGATTATATAGTTACAAATTTTGGCACAGACTGTGTTTCAGTGCACTTGTCACAATCGTAAAATAAGGGTAGCTGGAAGCCATGTGTACAATGCGAAAAGAAAGGAATGTTGAGTTCTTTTATATGAAAGGAGTTGTCTCCGCCGGGTGGCAATGACCTCTAAACAGCATCGTACCGTTACAATTACCGTATGCTAAATTGAGGGTAGGGGTGTAAAAGTATTTTCAGTCTTTCATGATAAATTAATTCAGTTGTTAACATTTACGCGTTGCCACCTGTAAAGAAGAGATTTTCTTACAACGCAGGTTTTAAGTCAGAATTGACTTATACTGATTCCAATTGTATAAGGTTATAACTTATTAATGCAATTAAGTATACTTATTGTTACCTTTAAACATTTTCGTTTAGAATCTACAGCGGTTCGGTGTTGAAGGGATGTTTACCTGGGCGCCACGGTATAATGCATATACTGAATATTTCTGATTTGTTGAACCCGCCTCCGGTCTGCCAGTCGATCGTTGAGCACTTCCCTCTAGCTTCAGGGTAGGAAGCGAAGAACACCTTAATATTATTGCTTGAATAATAATGCAGTTTCTTTGAACACTGAAGGAATATTCTGTTTATTCAAAACGTTGGAAATACAAGTCCAGTCATTGACAATAATTACAAAATTTGTTTGTGAATAATTAATATTGTTACAAGTTCTCGGTAGATCGTTACTAGTGATACAATTGCTGCCGTATATGATTTTGACTAATCGCGATTGAATGTAAGAATCCTTCTAAGTCGATTAATTCCACAGCGAAAATTTTATAAGTCCAATTAATTCTGTGGGCACGAAGCCACAAAGATAAGTAGAGTGATTGATGTAGGCACGCGGCCTCGACGTAGAGTGATTTTGACTGTTCTAGGCACGGGGCCTTGAAGTAGAGTTGAATATGACTGTTATAGGCGCGGGGCCTTGAAGTAGAGTGATTTTACAGTGCCACGTTAGGCCTAAAGAAAACTTTCTTGGACAAACATTTATCCCTACTCTTCTTAATTATTATTCGTGAATCCCGGCACGTGGTACTATAGACCAGTTCTTATTGGCAAATCTCCCGACCAATAATAATATGTTAGTTTCCCACGGAAATCAATTGGATTTTCCCTTATTCTCAAAACCCACAACTTAG
Source organism: Ectobius pallidus (assembly GCA_964059195.1). Classification (NCBI taxonomy): domain Eukaryota; kingdom Metazoa; phylum Arthropoda; class Insecta; order Blattodea; family Ectobiidae; genus Ectobius; species Ectobius pallidus. The sequence goes on from CAXKWD010000008.1 coordinate 152,758,912, forward strand.
CGTCTCGGATTTCTAAGAAGGTTCGGACAGCGTGTTGTATCAGTAGCAACATCAGAAGCAAGGCTTAAACACAATAGCCGACTTCTTAGAATTACTTAAGTGGATCAGTACCCTTTGTGATAAGATCTCGGGAGATTCCCGATACATTGTACCTGAGTACTGCATTGCCTTATCTCGCACCCGCTAGGTCTGCTAGGGAAATTCCCATCTTCTCCGTCTATTCACTGCAATCTCATTTTAATAGTTATTTAAAATGATGTTGTTAAACTCTTTACCTTTGCCTTCTTTCTAGTTAATAATATTTATAATGAATGTTCCGTCTTTTCACGGTCATTTTAAGACCAAACACGGGCTATGAGATTTTATGATTTTAGTTTGAATAAATTTGGGCAATTAATCTGTCATTTATTATACTTAATTTGGTTATCTTGTTTATTTCTTTTTGCCGAAGTATCTGAACTGCAATATATGCCCCAGTCTATTAAGGCAGGAATCATCATAGCCTATGATTGACTTACTGGCTGAATATACTGCATCTCTCCACAAAATATTATACCTTATTTTCCTCCAGTGTTGCAACCATCTTAAACAAATACATAACTAATTTAATTCCTATCTTGACACGAGACTTCACCTTAAATCCTGTCCCACATGTACAAGTTTTGTGACCCTATCACATTCATGCCTTCATACATCTTGCGGTTTTCTGTAGTGTTACGTTGTTTGTACGTATTACTTGATTTATTGCATGACCAAGACATTACAACAAAATTTTACGTAAACACCATAAATTTACCGATATACCCTCGTGAGACCATGAAAATTAAGCTCAAGCAGTTCTCACTGAAATTTTATAAAATATATTGAATGCATAAAAAAAACAAAAACACTTTTTTTTTTTTATATATTGAGACTTTGACAAGGTCGATCAAGCAGTTCTCACTACACCTACACTATATTATAAAGAAGGCATAAAAACACTTTTTCATGAGGCTATGACAAGGTCGATCAATCAGTTCTCACTACTATTACACTACGTTATAAAGAATGTATAAAAACACTTTTTTTTATGACAAGGGCGCTCATTCAGCCCTCACCGCAATTTCAATACAATATATTGCAATGCAAAATACACACGCATATTTTACTCTCATTCATACCCATTCCTCTAATCCTAAACCTATGTGGAACTGATAACCTATCATGCCAGTAGCTATTTTACCGCGTAAAATATACATTACAGGTTATAGGCCTACATTATTCCAGCTCAGTACAATGCCTTTCGGTTATTCCTTGCTTTCCTCTAATTTGTTCATATTTACAATACATTGTCGATAAATGACGTCACACAAAATCACTGATCATCTGAATACATTTTACGGATTTATATCCTTTATTGGTTCTGCCCAAAAATTTTCTGCTTCTATGAATAATTTAAGATAACTAGAGTCAAAGGTTAAGCGTAGTTTTCCATGTGCTTTCACTACACCACAAATCGGATTTATTTGCTTACCGGCTTCTTCCATCATTGAAATTGGTACAGGCCTACTCTTATAGCGACGCTCAGGAATTTCTTGTTTTAATTTAAATTTGTGTTGGTAACCCCGAAATAGGCCTGGAGTTGAACTGAACACTGATTTGTTCTTATATAGCATGTTATATAAAGTCGACTTTTGACCATCTGACAGCACATCAATTTCTTCTACTTTCTCCCTGAGAATTAATTCGATATCAACATTTTCCTCTTCATTTCTTCCATTCTGACTAATGTTAGTAAAATTCGCGTGTACCGTTTCACATTCATTTTCATCTACATAATTATTAGAACCCTTAATGCACAAATGATCATATTCTTCGTCCTCCCAAACAATATCAGATTCCATTCCCTGTAACTCTGCGACACTTTCGTCACAATCAGCCTCATTATCACCTTCATATATAAATACGGCCGGTTTAATTCCCATAGGCCTATATTCGTCGATACTATTTCCCTCTTGTACTACAACTGATTCCACCACGAAAGGCTCGCGTAATAATACATCTTCATTTTGGCACTCCAACTCCTTAGTAATTATATTCTCATTAGATAAAAACGGTACACGTAACTTTTCTTTCTCATCTAATTCCATTTCTACCCAATTTTCTTCAAAATTTATTCTCATTAGTTGATCTGTCATAGAATCACAACCCAGAATTAATTTATGTGCTAAATGTTTTATTGTCAAAAAGTAGACTTCTAACTTCTTTCCCTCAATTTCCAACGGCAACATACACTGATGCTCAATTTTATGGGATTTGGCACCAATTGCAGTTTGTGCGTATAGGCCATGTACTTTCAATTCCTGAACGCGCACTCTAGCTGCTTTCAGCGTTTCATAGAATTTTTCGTTTATTAGAGAAAAAGTACAGCCAGTGTCCACCAACATATCGACTTCAAATTGGTCTATTTTTACCCTTATTAATGGCGGATATGTGGGTGTTATACCCTCTCTATTTGCACATCCTACTACGCACCCCTTCTCTCGTGTTTTATTTTCATTATCAGGTCTTTTTAATCCTTTTAATCCCTCGGTCTGTGTGACGTCATTTCGACCTCCAAATGCGTCTCCTAGTAGTTTAAAGGCCTGTCTTGCGCTACATGCCTTTCGTCATTTCTGTGACGAATGTCTCCCTGAATATCATTGTGGTTTCCCGTGCTATGCGCCTGATTCCTTTCACCTTCTATGTTAATGTCCCCCTGGTTTTCTGGAATTCGTTCTCCTACTTCGTTCTGCATCCTGCCATGAAATCGAACATTATTTACTTGTCTATCTTGAGGCCTATTCTCTTGATTATTTCCCCTCCAGTTTTGGTTCCCATTATTTCTATATGAGTTATTATTGGGGGGGTCCTCTGTTCGATTCCGCATTTCCGTTGGCATGTCCTTGGTTCCATCTACCTCTGTCATTATTTGGACCTCCTCTCGTATCTTGATTCATTTGCATATTATCCGGTCCATTTTGTCTCCTATTATCGCTACGCTCTTCTCTGTTAGTTCCTACTTCGAAACTAGATAATAACTCCAAAGCCTTGCTATAAGTTTGGGGACATGATACTATAAGCAGGTTACATATTTCCGGCTGAAAATGTCTCGTCACAAGCTGAATGGCCTCGCGTTCTGGCATTCCGGGGTCTAGTAACTTGATTAGGCCTATAACTCTTAGGAAATGGTCCGATAGAGAGACGTTGCCCCTAGGAGAATATCTCCCATTATAGACCTCATTTCTAGCTAAAGCTCTCTTCGCCTCACCCCAATATCTTGCTAAGAATAACTGCTTAAAATCCTCATAGTTGCACTCCGGGTGTACTGTAAGTTCAAACCACTCTTTTGTTTTTCCTTTTAAGGCTCTACCGAGGATCAACATTTTGTACTGAGATGGAATAGACCGTAAAGTAAAATATTCTTCAACAGATTTCAAGAAGCTCTGAGGGCTCGTGTTGCTCTCATTGAAGCTGGGAAGTGATACCTCATTTCCTATTAAATTACATATATTAATCCTATTATCGCTAACTACCGGCACGCTGGTGGCTACCGTCTCGTGTACTGTATTACAGGACTCATTTGCAACACTAGGAGGCCTATATGTATTTCCTATTCCATTACATATACTCTCACTACAATTTACAGCATAGTTATTTGCTACAGGCCTACGATTTTCGACCTCTTTAGCTACCGTGCTTACTTCTTTAGAGATTTCCCCTATTTTAACCGCTAATATATTTTCTAAATGCACTACCTTGTCATTTACTTCCGAGATTTTGTCTCCTAACCCTACTTTTACTTTTCCCACCTGAGTCTCCATATTATTTTTCAAGCTAGACTCCGATTTCTGTATTTCCTTCTCCAAAATTTTCCTTTCATTGAATAATTTTTCTTCATATTTCTTGCCCTGCATTTCTATTTTTCTATCTACCGATGCCATATTAGCCTCTAATTCAGACCTAATTTCCCCTTGACTTTCACTAATTTCTTGCCTCATTGCTTTTTCACTTTCTTTAAGTTCCCTACAGAGTTCTCCCCTGATTTCGTTGCATATGTTAGATTGGACCTCTTTTATATTATTAAGCTCCCTCTCAAGCCTATCTATATTCCGCCTATGTTCTTGGTCCGATTGGTCTATCCTATCTCCCAGTTTCTCTATCTTTTCCCCGGTATTTTTCTCTAGTTCCTTCATATTTTCCTTAGAATTTTTCTCTAGTTCCTTTATACTTTCCCTAGTTTCATTGATACTTTCCCTAGTTTCATTGATACTTTCCCTAGTTTCCTTACTAGATTTTTCTAACCCCTTCATCATAGCTTCCTTAGATTCCCTCATCATAGCTATCAAATATGCAATAGAATTCGGGTCTATAGTTTGATTCAATTCCCTAGGCCTATGTTCAGTTACACTATCATTCTCGGTCAGCTGAATATTTGTTGCAATATTTTCCTGCCTATTATCAACTCCCTGCTCCAAAACCCCGTCACCTGTCGCGACACTGTTCTCATTGTTAATCTCCATTCTACAATTATTTATTTCCTCACCAGTAAGCAAGTCGTGCCCCTCTCCACCTTCCATATTAATTTTATTCCTAGTAACTTTTCCGTTTCTAAGCCACATACATAAATTATAAGGGTACTGATACACTCTTACGATCTACCTTACCTTTGGTTAAGAAGTTCAACATATAATGCATAACATGTATAATTATACCCTTGCACAATAAATATTCGATATGCCTGAGTTCTTTTAATTTGAAAAAGATTTTATTTTACTTGAATTTATTCTTTAATTTACTTAGTGAGTTTCAGTTTAATTTTACTTTGATCTTAAATTGCAAACTTTTAAAAAAATATTATTTGATGTCAGGCTTACTAATTTATTTAATTAATATTTACTGTTTCTTAAATTATTGATAATAAAATTGTTTACTTTACTGAAACTCTATGTATATTTAAGTTCTTATCTGTTGGTGATTTTTGATGTTTTCTGCGGCGGTCTCCGGAACTGATGTACCACGATCTTGAATTCCAGCGGTGCCTTTACGGGTGACGTTCTAGAAATTCTGCGGTGTCTTCCTTCCGTTTTGGGATGATTTTTGAAGTTGGTGATCCTTGATGTCCAGCTTCACTCGTGCCTCACGTTGGGAAATAGCCATGTACAGCGGTTCGGTGTTGAAGGGATGTTTACCTGGGCGCCACGGTATAATGCATATACTGAATATTTCTGATTTGTTGAACCCGCCTCCGGTCTGCCAGTCGATCGTTGAGCACTTCCCTCTAGCTTCAGGGTAGGAAGCGAAGAACACCTTAATATTATTGCTTGAATAATAATGCAGTTTCTTTGAACACTGAAGGAATATTCTGTTTATTCAAAACGTTGGAAATACAAGTCCAGTCATTGACAATAATTACAAAATTTGTTTGTGAATAATTAATATTGTTACAAGTTCTCGGTAGATCGTTACTAGTGATACAATTGCTGCCGTATATGATTTTGACTAATCGCGATTGAATGTAAGAATCCTTCTAAGTCGATTAATTCCACAGCGAAAATTTTATAAGTCCAATTAATTCTGTGGGCACGAAGCCACAAAGATAAGTAGAGTGATTGATGTAGGCACGCGGCCTCGACGTAGAGTGATTTTGACTGTTCTAGGCACGGGGCCTTGAAGTAGAGTTGAATATGACTGTTATAGGCGCGGGGCCTTGAAGTAGAGTGATTTTACAGTGCCACGTTAGGCCTAAAGAAAACTTTCTTGGACAAACATTTATCCCTACTCTTCTTAATTATTATTCGTGAATCCCGGCACGTGGTACTATAGACCAGTTCTTATTGGCAAATCTCCCGACCAATAATAATATGTTAGTTTCCCACGGAAATCAATTGGATTTTCCCTTATTCTCAAAACCCACAACTTAGCGTCTCGGATTTCTAAGAAGGTTCGGACAGCGTGTTGTATCAGTAGCAACATCAGAAGCAAGGCTTAAACACAATAGCCGACTTCTTAGAATTACTTAAGTGGATCAGTACCCTTTGTGATAAGATCTCGGGAGATTCCCGATACATTGTACCTGAGTACTGCATTGCCTTATCTCGCACCCGCTAGGTCTGCTAGGGAAATTCCCATCTTCTCCGTCTATTCACTGCAATCTCATTTTAATAGTTATTTAAAATGATGTTGTTAAACTCTTTACCTTTGCCTTCTTTCTAGTTAATAATATTTATAATGAATGTTCCGTCTTTTCACGGTCATTTTAAGACCAAACACGGGCTATGAGATTTTATGATTTTAGTTTGAATAAATTTGGGCAATTAATCTGTCATTTATTATACTTAATTTGGTTATCTTGTTTATTTCTTTTTGCCGAAGTATCTGAACTGCAATAAATCATATTAAATTTATTTTCCTTTAAATGTCCATTCTAAAATCAAGATGCGTCTTATGGTCCGGAGCGTCTTATAGTCCGTAAAATACGGTAATCAGGTTTCCCAATGCTCGCTCTCACCACTTGAATATGGCCTCAAAATGATCCTGATAATTGGTGAACCAGATATGCTCTAACAGCACAATGAATAAATAAATAAATTAATTATAGTATTATTACCTAGTTTCAATAAAAGTAACAAGATTATTATTATTAACAATAATAACAATTTTGATTATGATGATTGACTATTTTACAGACCATGCAATCTTCTTAGTAATTCGGGGATAATTTAATATCTGGATTCTTGGTAACTTAGAGAGAGAATATCAGAATAGCACATGGACAATAGGTTCTGTCAAAAGGTGGCATTCTACAGCATAGGGAATGCTTTGCATTTTCAGCACCCTGCTGAGCACTCCCTATAATATTTATATACGTACTTCCCTATTCCCACAGAGAAGGAGCTATGCATTTAGATTTGATGAAATAGCAAATGAGTTCATCACTGGAAATGAAATTTGCAGGCAGACATTTGCAATTAAGATATAATATGTGAAAGGCCATCCCTCTGTGGCACAAGATTTTATTAATCCTCGAGAAAAGCAGTAGTGTTGTTAATAATGCAATAATGAGTGATTAAGTGAACTATGAACAGAGTGTTTATGTTTATCAATCTAATCAATCAATCTATCAATCTAAAAGGAAGTGTTTGTCTGTCTTTCTGTCTGTCAATACGCGATACCCAACAAAATCTACTGAACGCAGAGATCTGAAATTTTAAACATAGATGGACTGAAGGGTGTCCGAATGCACCTCGAAGCCGTATTTTTTATTTTTGCTTTCGTTCGCGAGTTACGAGTGAAACCTGGCAGAAATCGAGATTTTTTTTTTTCGCTATCAAAGCTGACTTTGTCTTCTTTTGTCAAACATTGATCGATTTGGACGGAACTAATTATGCACGGGCTTTCTGGTACAGGGAACTCGAATCTGAGTTCATTTTTCCCATGCTGCGCTTTCTAATCGTGCAATGCACTTCAATGCCGGATTTTTTAAATTAATTATTGTGGGCGAAGCTGAGGGGATTTACTAGTTATGAATAATATTGTTTGTTGTAATGAAGAAGGAACTCTACATAAATTATATTAAACTTCAAGTTTTCTGAGTGAGCACCCCAATAAAATTTACAAGTCAATACCCATGTTCCAATGTTTACTAATAAGCTAACTGAAGTTTAGAAAAGTTTTAATTTTTGTATAGGGATGTCAAGGGAGCATGCTAAAAGTTTGAAGTACTAACTTTTTCAAATTTAAAAAGTTTGATATCAAGTTTGAATGTAATTTATATTCTTAATAGGATATTGGTAGGATGCTATAGGCACATTCGTAGGAATGATTGCAGTTGCAATAGTGATTTTCATTCTTACAAAACTCGAAGTAGAAATAAATTGAGCATTCCTCAGTATAATTTAAACAATTTTAACAAATTCATCATGGAATATGGTTTGAAGACTGAAAATGATCTTTCTATTGGTATCAGAGTTATTATAAGACCTGAAAGTTTTTAAAAGACCTATTAAAAACATTTAAAATTATTTACATATAATATCAATGAGGTAAGCGTGGGTTACATATAATAAAATATTAATTAGTTTCCTATTGTAGGCCTAATCTTAGATATTATTATTATTATTATTATTATTATTATTATTATTGTTGTTGTTATTATTATTATTATTATTATTATTATTATTAATATTATTATTATTATTATTATTATTATTATTATTATTACAACAACAACAAGAATAGTACTCTATCTTGGTGTATGATGATGGTGGTGGTTTACATCTTTGGTGATATGTGTTTAACAGTATCTTTGCCATCATGGCTGACAGAATTTTCCTTTTGAGGAAGGTAAAGATTTGTTTTATTGCACTCAGTGATCTACTATGAGATTTGTCAAATAAGTAGGCCTAGAGTCTGTTATATTCCACAAGGACATTTGCCTGCTATTTACAGAATATGATTTCACGGGTTCACAATACATAAATTTTGAAAAGACAAAATTTTATCTCACTTTGAGATGTTAATTTGACTCATTTGCTTGATACATACATGCTCTAAACCTTATACCCTCCCAGTACATTAATACAGTATAGCAACGAAGGCCTGGTTTTGCTTATTTATATTATTCTGTAGGCTATGTACATCTAAGTAGCAATTAGATATTTAAGCTTCAAATAAAACAATTTAATGATTACATTTGAAGACACCACAAAATAAATTTGATTTCATTTAAAGCTATGAACTATGCTTTCCTTATATGATAAAAGCAACATTATTTACAATAATTGCTGTGAAATTAATTCCTTTTGTATATAAATAAGCCTAATTTCCTTTCTCAGGAATGGTACTTGTGCAGAGGTTAATTTTTTCACAATATGATTCCCATATTTTCATTCAATAGTGTGTTCAGTTTTTTATCATTCACTTAGAATATTTTTTACAAATTTGCTATCGGTTTCAATTTTTTGTAATAAAAATATTAAATAACACCTTTTAGGCACATAGCTTAAACAGTTTTAGTATGCTCTTAATTCTGAGCAATTCTGTTGGCTGGCAAGAAAATATTCTTCTATTCTTATAAATACTCTGAAGGTTTATATCAAGAGAGAATAAAATCACATTTTATTTATTTAATGTAAGATTAATTTTTAGATTTTGATATTGAAGTTATAGTTTCTCATGCTTCTAGGTTACATAAGATACTTTTTACAAATATGGATTTGACAAACAGGTTTAGGTTATGTGTGTTAATATATATATTTGCTTGCTGGCTGTGACCATTGACTGTGACTCTTGTTGCAACAGAAGGACATGAAAGTACTTGGCCGTGTATAGAGAAATTAACATAGTAGGCAAGAAAAAGCCATAGCAAATGCACTAACACTTCTTGTCATCTAAGATGTTGAACCTAGAGTGTATTTTTTGTGCAGGCAATTTCTAATATTGTATACATCATTAAAATTTTTATGTTGGCAGGTTTGGAACATATGCATAGAAGGTATATTGTTTATCGAGACTTAAAACCAGCAAATATTCTCTTGGACGAACATGGACATGTTCGGATATCAGACCTCGGCCTTGCCTGTGACTTCTCGAAGAAGAAGCCTCATGCTAGCGTGTAAGTAAGGGGAATATATTCCTGAGTACTTTGAACATTTTAGTCTGTTTTATTCTTTAGTTTAAGTGAGCACTATCCTGTGCTCCATGGACTTGAAGGTTTGTGATATTTGACAATCGTTATATGGGGATTCTTTGACACCCTGCATGCTGTATTTTATTTCTTCAGAAACACAAAAACAGCCATATTGAGGTTTTAATGTTTTTTAGAACCTATAAAATTCATATGTAAATCTGGTTTGTTCTTAAAAATTTGCAAATTAAAAAAAAATATATATATGAAACAGCGTAGGCAGTCTGACGATGTTGATGGTGGTTATGTGTATCCGATAGAGCTACCTGTCACTAAACTAAACTAACCTTTAATCATTAATCATTGTATGGAAGTTTACACAGTGAAGCTATATTATAATTTAATAATATTGAGTTGGGTTTAGCACTATGCTTCACTTATTTTATAAATACCTGTACTAGTTTCGAAGACCCTCGTCATTCATAATCATCAGGTTAACACCAACTGCCGGCTGGCCGTTTTTGCTGCGCTCTGGTGGAAGTGTGTGGCATTTGGCGATGAGATCTTCGTCTGATGGGATGTCGAAGTTCATAAGGTATCCTTTATGTTTGTGGATGAATATCCTTTCCCACACTGAGAGTTCCTTGTGACCTTCGACACATTTTATCAGTTTTGGATCCTGATCGATGCCATGCCCCTCATTCCGAAAATGGGCCGCTACTGCAGATTTATCCGTATTTGCGTATTTTAAATGCCTCATGTGTTCCTTTGCCCTAATCTCCCTGCCCTGGAGATTAGGGCAAAGGAATACATGAGGCCGCTACTGCAGATTTATCCATATTTGCGTATTTTAAATGCCTCATGTGTTCCTTTGCCCTAATCTCCCTGCCCTGGAGATTAGGGCAAAGGAACACATGAGGCATTTAAAATACGCAAATACGGATAAATCTGCAGTAGCGGCCCATTTTTGGAATGAGGGGCATGGCATCGATCGGGATCCAAAACTGATAAAATGTGTCGAAGGTCACAAGGAACTCTCAGTGTGGGAAAGGATATTCATCCACAAACATAAAGGATACCTTATGAACTTCGACATCCCATCAGACGAAGATCTCATCGCCAAATGCCACACACTTCCACCAGAGCGCAGCAAAAACGGCCAGCCGGCAGTTGGTGTTAACCTGATGATTATGAATGACGAGGGTCTTCGAAACTAGTACAGGTATTTATAAAATAAGTGAAGCATAGTGCTAAACCCAACTCAATATTATTAAATTAAACTAACCTTAGCTAACCTAACCTGTCACAAACCTAAATTATGTCACAAACTCGCACATGTCAAAAATCTTGTTCTACCTGGCATTAATCTTGCTCTTGTTCAGCCCATGCTATTGGCACCATTATACGATGCAATCAAAATAAATCAACTGTCATAGCCAGCCAACCAGTGTTGGGTGACAATCTACAGACCTCGTAACCCACGCTGTAGCATCGACCAAACTTCGTGCAGATTTTTCAAAGAAGACCTCTCAATTCTGTGTTTTGTTCCCTGATATTACTTTAACATTACTTAACATTTGTATTGTTTGAATCTTGATTCTAGTGCCAGTACGTATGGAAATCTGTAATGGTGATTTGATACAAATCTTTAGTTCACTTATAGACTTAGATCCTGTTGTAAGTCTTCATTCTTTGATGTGTACTTTAACTTTCATTGTTATTTGTATTTCAGGGGAACACACGGGTACATGGCTCCAGAGGTGCTTTCAAAAGGGACAGCATACGACTCTAGTGCGGATTGGTTTTCCTTCGGTTGTATGCTGTATAAATTGCTCAAGGGCCATAGTCCATTCCGACAACACAAAACGAAAGACAAGCATGAAATAGATAGAATGACTCTAACAATGGTGAGATCTTGTAGTTGTTGGATGTACTTTGTGGTGTGTTTTATTAGAGGTTAAAACTTTCGAGAATATAAGTTAACTTTTATTACTTTTACCAATACAGTCAATTGTCAATTATCTGGGTAATTGGTAATAATAAACAAGGATATCATAATGCAAAATCGTGAATAATCCAAGAAAACATTACAGTCTATAACAAAACAGCTATGACCATTAATACTATGTTTTAGAGTTTAAAATAACATTATGGGAACATATATGATATTTTCCCGGGCTACTAACCAGGTGGTGAATTGGATTAATTCCGACGTTTCGAAGCCAAACTGAGGCTTCATTGTCAAGGAGAATGACAAGGTGAATTGGATTAATTCCGACGTTTCATTCTCCTTGACAATGAAGCCTCAGTTTGGCTTCGAAACGTCGGAATTAATCCAATTCACCACCTGGTTAGTAGCCCGGGAAAATATCATATATTACCAGCACCAGGAAAAATTCAAAGCACATTATGGGAACAGTTTTAACAAGAGTACCTACCACTAGATTTCTTTAACTTCCAACTTTTGTTTAATCACTTATATTAATTAAGCATCTTCCGGCTGTGGGCCATGATCCAAAGCTATAAATCTCAATAGACGTTTCACTCATGCTCATCTGGCGAGATTTATAGCCTTTGGACCAGGGCCCACAGCCTGGAAGATGCTTAAAGATGAAGATTCCAGACGTGAAAGTCTCAGATTAACCATTTAATCACTTATTTTTGTAGAATTTTAAAAACATAAATTTCCATTTGTTTTATATATAAGTATTTTTCGTAAATTCCATTTGCTTTCAATTGTTGATATTCTTTTATATAGGTAATTTTTTTTAATAATAGATCTTTCAGGTAGTTAAGATAATGTAATGTAATGTAATGTCTTCCCCTTTTTCAGAATGTTGAATTACCAGAGTCATTCTCGAAAGATCTTAGGTCATTACTCGAAGGTTTACTTATGAGAGATATTGACAAAAGATTAGGCTGTAAAGGAAATGGGTGAGTAATCTAATTGTAAAAAAAAGGTATGTAATTATTTCTTAAACAGCCATCACTCTATTAATAAATCAGAAAAAAAGTAGAGATTGTTAAAAATAATATATACAAATGCTCATATTAGGCTGATTTTTAATCATTATTATGCATTTTGTTTCCCATGAACCAGGATACCTGGTCCAAGTCTCTGCCTATTATAGTTTAGGCTCTACGTTGATTCTCTGTCAATCATTCAGTCAGTCAGGACAAAATCTCTTATATATATAGAGAAGATTAATGTTAATTACTAGCAGGTGCCCGCGGCTTCGCCCACAATAATTAATTGAAAAATTAAAAATTATGAGTATAATAATTATTAAAGCATTATTTTATTAACATTTGCATGCAAATCATTCATAAACTAAACCATTAATAATAAATGAAACAGCTAAAATTCCGGCTTTAGAGTACATTCCACGATTAGAAAGCGCCGCATAGAAAACAATCTCAGATTTGATTATGTAGTTCCAAAGCTACCTATGAACACATAATATGTATTGTTTCTCAACTGTTTGTTGACAGATGAATGAGGTGTGAATTTCATTTGATAAATTCAGTGTAATTTTCAGAAATTATATAATTTTTCAAGGGGAGGAGTGGTTTCTTTGGATTTTTATTGTCCGCGTTACTTCCAGGGTTAAACTATCAATATATTATAGCTGGTGCCCGCGGCTTCACCCGCCATTATTAATTGAATCCAGGATTTTTAAGAAATTTACACTGGCATTTTATTAAAAATGTTTGTGGTTCAGAGCTATGAAAATTGTAAGTAAACATAAAATTAGAATATTTGTTCATTGTGTTCATTTCACTTAGGCATTATATAATAAAGAAACGGTTTTCCTAATTTTGTACTCTTCGTGAAAGTTTAGACTGCGAGAGACGAACATCGCCGAGTATACCCGATGTTTCACGAAGCGGGCGAGCGAGTGAGCATGCTATTTAGGGCCGTTGAATTGTATAAGAGTAGATGTTTGTAACGTAACATGCATGGTTTTATAAATATTTTCTTTCTGTTTATCAGTGCTGATGAAGTGAAGGAGCATTCGTTTTTTGGGGGAATGGACTGGCAACAAGTTTACCTCCAGAAATACACACCACCGCTTATACCTCCAAGAGGGGAAGTGAATGCAGCTGATGCCTTTGATATTGGCTCTTTTGACGAAGAGGATACAAAAGGCATAAAGGTAACTTTCTTATCCTTTATTTTTTGGTTTATGATTTTCCATATGAGAATCATATGGAATTTATATAAGGATGAAAAAGCCATGGATTGTAACTTGACATTCCCACATGCAATCTGGTTGCTATGAAAACAAAAGAAATCTCAGTGCTGTAAAAATTACAAAAAGCACTAGTGCCGTAAGTAAAACCATCACAACACAAGCCTTTATCGAAGGCCGGAACCAAGGGCCCCCCCCCCCCCCCAGTTTGTGGCGACTTTAACAGGACAAATATTCCGTCCCCATAACAACCAACACATGCGAATCACTTTCTAAAATATAACATCCATCTTCAATAACGTATATACATAATATTTTCAGCTAATATCTCAATTAATATAATTAAATTGATATAAATAATCATCGTGCAAAAAATAGCACGCAATACTCGTTCTGTAAGCGCATAACGGAACTAGTATCGCAATATACTATATTGATAACTGTTGTAACTGTTTAACAACTCACATTTAAGGAGTTTTATTAATAAGCATTTTCTTAACAGTTGACAGATGCAGATCAGGATCTGTATAAGAACTTCCCTCTGGTGATATCGGAGAGGTGGCAGGCAGAAGTAGCAGAGACTGTGTTCGAAACAATTAACCTGGAAGCTGACAAGATGGAGCAGAAGAAGAAAGCCAAACAGAAGCTCAAGTTTGATACTGATGAAAAAGGTTAGTGTGCACCAGGGGCGGATCCAGAACTTATCAAAGGAGGGGGCTGATATCAATTGTAATTAATGGAGGTATGAAATATCCCCAAAGAACAGATTTTCAAAAAATAAAGTGGAAAATTGTGATTTTTTAAGGGTTCTGTGTCTTTCCTCCAAATTTATCAGCATACTTAAACTCTTCATGACTGGAGTTTTAGTTCTGTGGAGAAATTTGTCTGTTTTACACATTACATAAAAATTGAAATCATTAATCAATCATGAAACTTTTTAGCTGTAACTTCAAATAAGTGCTGATCTGAAATAGTTTACAAGAAATCAATTAATCATTTATAATAATTAAAGATAAGGAACTCGAACAACATCTAGGATATAAATACTAGTCAGCTCGCATTTTACAGTTTTCATTTGAAATAGGATAAGTACATAAATGTTTTTATTTTTTATTTGTATTTAATTAAATTTTTGAACATTATTTTAGTAAATATTTTTTATTAAAAAAATGTCAAATCAACTTGGTGCCACGGCCCCTATGGCTCCCTCCCTGGATCCACCACTGATGTGCACTCAGTTTTAATAAAGTTTGAGTTGGTGGGGTCAGAGAATTAGTAGCAGAATTAGAATTAGTAGCAGTTTTGTAGTTTTAGTTTTCATCCCTGGATTATACAGTGTATAATTATTATGATATGTCAACATAGCTTTTTTATTATATACATCAGCATATCATTGTTTCTTAATTATCCTAATTAATCTTAACCTAATAACAATTACACTTTGATCATGTATGAATTATATTTTACCTTTAACATTTAATTTGGCAACCATCTGGGGGAAAGAAATCTATACAAAAATTGTAGATCTGTCTATGTCATTATCTTTTGATATAGTAACAATAAGCAGGGTACACCGTAGCATAGTGGTTGTGGAACTGCACTACAAACCGTAAGGTCGTGGGTTCGATCGCCGAAGAGATCGGAGTTTTTCAACTGGCCTAATCCTTCTGGTGGCACTATGGCCCTGGGGCCAACTCAGCTTCTAACAGAAATGAGTACCAGGAACAATCCTGATGGTAAAGGCGGCCAGTGTATAAGGCTGACAACCATACCACCTTCACATGCCGAATGTCTAAAATCTGGGAGTCTCAACCTCCTGGAACCCTCTGGGCCTCCATTGCCTGTATAGGGAACACTTTACTTTACTTTACTTTACTTTACTTTATAGTAACAATAATCAATGGATATTCTAACTATTTTCTGAAGGTAGTATACAATTAAATTCATTAGTAATGGGAAGACACAATGAAGTGGAACAATATTAACACATACTATCTTGGAGAACACTCACTAATTGATTAATATTCATTACTTACTAGTAACCGGTTTTCGATAAGACCTCCCCATCATCATCAGCTACGTCCAACTGCCACACTGAGTGCCACAGTGAACCTGGAGTTCCACTTCATGAATATTAATGAAGTAGTGAGTGTATTCCAAGATAGTATGTATGTATGTATGTATTTATTCATTGCAATTGGGTTATTACCCGGTGGCAGCAATTCCTAATACTACAATACTACAACTAAGACTATAATATTTACACATTAACGAGTAACATACACATTAACGAGGAACATCACATGAACGATTAACATTTCATAAATAAGAACCATTACATAAGAAGGTAGCATTACTTAATACACAAAGAAGACCTTAAGTTATTCTTAAATTTCTTCAGGGAGGGGGGTTTCCCTGAAAAGCTGCTACAGGCAATTCATTCCATTCCTCAATGGTTCTATTTACAAATGAAAACTTCCCTACATCTATTCTATACCTTCTACCCTTGATTTAGAGGGAATGGTCGCCTCTTCCATAATACAATGGTTTTTCCAGTCTTTTCCCAACGTCCAACCGTGATAAGCTTTGTATAATGTACATAACCTATACTGTATATCTTACACCTGTCTTGCAAGAGTTCCCATCTTATCTCCTCTCCACAATATTTACCTCTTTTTATGAATTTTATTGCTCTTTTCTGAATTTTTTCTAGTGAATCTTTTTGATTAATTCTATACGGATCCCAGCATGCTACTGAATATTCCATTATTGGCCTTACTAGAGAATGTATTAATACTCTACAATCCTCTGCATTCCTATGATTGTTCATATAATGCAGGCTACGAGTTATCTGTCAACATTCTGAATGGCTTCTTTCATAGCACTAAACTATATCCTTCATAGTTTTTCATATGCTAATGATGAAACATATTTTCTTCCACAGAGTCTGACTGCATTCTGCATGGCTACATCAAGAAGCTTGGAGGCCCTTTTGCATCTGCCTGGCAGACGCGCTATGCTAAACTGTACCCAAACAGGTTGGAATTACATCCTGAATCTGGCAGCACAAAACCCGAGCTCGTGTTCATGGATCAGATCGAGGATGTCAGTGCGGACCTGGTACAAGTCAAGAACGAACAGTGCATAGTCGTCAAAACTCGAGATGGCAAAATCGTTCTCACCAATCCTGTAAGTTGAATTGTTCTCTTCTTATTATATATTAGTATATTATTATACTATTATTAGTAAATGATCTGTCACACATAATTGCTATATACCCGTATCATTTTCTCATTTATAAGAAGAATTAGAAGAATTATAAGTAAGAATTTATAAGACTATTATCTTGTCGGTTATATTATATGGATGTGAGACATGGTCCCTTATTCTTCAGAAAGAACATAAGGGTGCTTAGGAAAATATTTGGGCCTAAGAAAGATGAAAATGGGGACTGGAGAAAACTGCATAATGACGAGCTTCATAACCTGTACTCGTCACCGGATATAGTAAGGTTAATTAAATCATGGAGGATGAAATGGGCTGGACGTGTTGCACGTATGGGGAGGAAAGACATATCTCAAAAGTATTGACTGGGAGACACGAAGGGAAAAGACCACGTGGAAGACCTAGACGTAAATGGGGGGAGGACAATATTAGGATAGATGTAAGAGAAGTAGGATTTGCGAGGGATGGTTGGATGGAGTTAGCACAGAATAGGGTTGAATGGCAGGCTCAGGTAAGCATGGCAGTGAACCTTTCCATAAAATAGATAATATTCCTTTAGCTTGCTGAGGAATTGTCTATTGCCATTGAGTAAGTAAGTAAGTATTGTATTATATACTGGTACCTTGAGAAAGGTTGCAATTTATTTTAGAATATAAGAAGTTCAATCTCTTAATTAAAATATGGGTTCTCAAACTGTGATTCATACCTGTTTTTCTGTTTTCTTTAATTATTTTGTCCTAGGAAATTATTAGAAAGAAGTATACAGCATATTATTTGGTAAATAATAAGATAATTAAGGTTAAACCTGGGGTCAACCCTAGGTAAGTTTCAGGTGGATTCTAGGTCAATGACAGGTAGCTCAAAGTTATTGACAAATTATGGTAGGTTAGCCAAATCCAGTTTATATATTTAAAAATGCACTTTGTGTGCATTTTTCTTTTATATAAAGAAGACAAACTGCTCGCATACTACATGTGTAATGAATGGATGGGATTATAGTGTTGCTGTATTTCTTAATTTTCTCTAGTCTTGATGAATAATCTGCAAATTTTATTTTTTATATTTGTTACTACAGAAGCTAATTATTAATACCAAAATAATCTGAAAAAGTAAGTCTCACTTTGCACACCCTACCCATGGAATTCCTTGTTTTTTGTGATTATTCTAGAATGCAAAGTCTCATTACTGCGATAATCGTTTATATTTTGCTCCACATGGCTTTGCATGGCCCAGTGACTGGTCAGTGAGACAAGGCGACTCTTCATTGGCTCTGGTGAATTGTAGTTTTTTCAAATGTTTTATCATCTTCAGAACCAAATACTGGTGTACTAAAATGATTATGAACATGTGATGCATTGGTGGACCAAACAATTGGATCAATTATGAAAGTTTTTCCATAAGAACAATTTGAATTCCATTCATCTGCTCCTCTTCTTCCTCTCAAATATTTCCTGTGTTGCAGTTTTTATTATATATTTCCAAGCAATCTGAACAGTTTCTCTTGGTATTCCAGTGTCCTCTATAAATCTTCCAATCCTCTTTTTTTCCTAAAATTCCCAATTTGTTCAGAAAAATACACATTTTCACATGTAGCATTTCTCCTCACAGGATGAAATAGGGTTGAAGGAATGGGCGCTGTCACTTCGTTCAGCCCACAAATGTTCGTTGGAGCTGCTGGGCAGCATGGCGAAGAAAGCGGGCAAGATCTATGGGACGGAAAGGGATGCAAACAACAGAAATCCCTTCATAGCAGCCAGGAACACCAACGGCAATTAGTAAAAGCCGAAATAACATTGTGCTGCTATGATGGCAGTGTCAGTAAATAATTCCAATCCGATATCGCCTCGCCACGCCCCTGCTAATGGGGCTTACATTAAACGAGGTGACATAGGAAATCACATGCCCTTTCCATCATCCCATCGTGCCAACCTGCAGGCGGCCTCCAATGACGCCTGCGTATGGGTATGGAAATCCATCCCTGCCCTTCCATCTGTCTTTGTTGCTGTCTGTATAACATTATTCCCTTCCCGTCTCCCATCAGAATTCCATTTGTGAAAGGCCTGTAACTCCATGGCCGCAGAATGATGATAAAAACCAACACCCTCATCAGTGCTGGTAATTATATGGCATCTATAAATACAAAAAAAGGTTTTAACTTCATTCTTCAGAATTCTTCTCCCACTACTAGTAAATGGAAAAGTATAAACTTTTAAAGGTCTGTATGTAATTTCAGTTCATAGATCAAGTTGAGATGTCTTCGTTGGAATTACAAATTTTAAAACATAGGAAGGACATGTTGCAGTCTAATGTATTTTTCTCGGCTCCTCCTCTCCCGTTCTTCCCCTAATTAGGGAAGTCAGTGAAGCCATGTGTGTATGTGTGGATGTTTTTAATGAGTATAGCATGCCAGTGATGCTGCATGAAGAGGTTTCGATGTGCGTCTGTGAAAGCGTATTTGGATGTGTGCATGCAATCTGTGATTTAATTGTACATAATGCAGTAAAATTCAATGTCGTAAGCAGAAGACTTGCAGTATGCTTTTGCCTGTTGGTTGAGTGAGAAACTTAAACCTCAAACCACTGTTCCTGGTATTTATTTTCTAGACATTTTTGGTGCATTTTTTTATTTATTTATTTTTTTGTCATGTGATGGAAAGTGCAGTGTTTTAACCGTTTTTAGACCACTGAAAAATATCCACTTGAAGCTCGCGATGTATAAAGTCTGGACACAAAATGTCAGTGCAAGACCTATTTAGAAATGAATCCCTTTTTTTATACAGTAATTTGTGTGTGTTCCCTTCCTTCTTCTTGTGCTCCATGTCAGATAGTTTGAGAAAAGATATAAACCCGTAACATACATGCTGTACAAGAAAATTAAATACTTGTATAGAAATCTTAGAATGAATGTACTTTTTTTGTGTGAGTTAGTTTCGATCAGTGTCTTTGTATGCATTTGTAGTTATGTAAAAAAATAATAATAATACAAAACGCTCTTCCCTGCTTGCTCATTTGCTCTTGATATGAGTCAGTTGCCCATGTGCACAGTCTTTTTTTATTTATGTATTTTCTTATGGTATGTACTACAGAATCTAAAGCAAATTGCAGGTATCATTCACTGGGTAGATGTGAGCAAAAATCCTGTGATTTGACTTGCTCGGCATGTGCAAGAGTGGTTCAGTAAGGTGCAGCTCCAAATTGTGAAGAACATTTTGAAATAGGACGATTATAATATTACGTGTGTTTATTTTTCTCAGTAGAATTTGTCAGCATTCAAGGGCGCCACCAGAAAATCATACGAGGAGGGCAATTACTATCGGGGGTTCTGGGCTCTGGTCCATCAATTAAAATTCCTTTCCATCAGCATGAAGTATTTCTTTAATGAGCACAATACAAACTACTTGATTACACATTCTTTTTACTTAAAAACTGAATTCTCCTTTTTCCCATGGCAAACAAGTCAATGGATTTTTTTCTTCTTCTTTTCTTTCTTTTCTTTCTGACAACTGACAACTGACAACAGGCAGTCCACTAAGTCTGAAATTTGCCATTGAGCTTCGTACACAAGTCTTTACTCTTCTCAAAAGTGCTGAAACCAGTAAAAGTTACGTCAGCTGTCAATGAGTATAGCCTTAAACTTCATTGTAACAAAATATTAGAATAATAAATAATAATAAATATACTTAATATAGCACTTATCTTAAAGAGAAAAAATGGAAGTGTTACCTAAAAGACCTTCCAGTCCCGCATGTTGTTGGAGGCAGGCTAATTGCTATCTGCTATTTGCTAAGGTTTTTCAAGATTCCTTACAAAATTTATTTTTATTTTCAATAATTTTTTTCCAGGGAATTGATTGCCCCCCCCCCCCCCCCGGGCCCTGGCAGTGCCCATATCCGCATTCTCACATTCATTTGATCAATTCTCAAGTTGAAGCATTTGTTCTATACTCCAGACGAGCTAAGAAGGAAACCTGAAGTAAACAAAACCCAGTATGTCTGTCTCTGTCTTACGTCATACGAGTAATGAGCTAGAGTGAGATAGGCATACTGATTTTTGTTTCCTTCAGGTTTCCTTCTTAGAATGGCCAGACATTAGGTGGTATTCCTTTCTGAATGCTTCGAATTAAGAATTTATGCTTTGTCCATGAAGTACCATATCCATTAACCAGACGTCTTTACTCTTGTCTTGAAATTTTGTGGACAAATAATATTTGTATTATAAGAACTTTGTAAGATACCTGTCAGTGTAATTTGGAGCTGTACAATTACTATTAACTGCACTTGTAAATACAAATTCCTAGATGGTTATGGTTATATTTAAAATAGTCCACTTCATACCATACACTGTGGTGAAGCATACATATTATAATGCTTACACTTTTCAATACTAAAAGAATATTTGGTCTTATTTTCCTGTAACCTGTGGAGTATAGGGCCTCCAAGTGGAGGTTTGAATACTTAGACTAATTTTGTTACACTTATTTTCCATGAGAGGACAAAGGGACAGATGGTAAGCCCATGGCCTCACAAACCCTCTCAGGAAACTAAGGTATTACTTGGATGTGAAAAGGGTGGGAAATTTTGTTCAGAGACTCTAATTTAGGCTTGGGGTTCTTTTGCATGCTGTAAATCTATGACACGGGCCCTCCAGCTTAAAGTTCCTGCCAAAGGACTCTATGCCCAGGATTTTTACGTCCTGAAAAATCCATTGACCGCAGGTTTGATCCCTCGACCTTCGGATCTAGAGGCAGGCTCGCTACCTTTACACCACGTGGCCAGCACTAAAAGAATCAAGTGTACATTATTTTAATATTAAAATATTTATTATAAATACCCCACCCTGTCTCTGTTAGGAAAACTGCTACAATGACAGTACTGGCCTACATATCTCTGGGGATATAAGACACATGCAGAAACTGTAACAGCTGAACTCTACATAGGAACCCACATAGCTAACATACTAACCTTTCAACTGGCCATTGTAGTTCTGTAAGACTTGATATTTCACTTCTATAAATAATACACTTCAGCCTTTAAATATGAAGGTGAATATTCCCTAACCTGGTTGTTTTACTTGCTCTTTTAATAGCATTCAGTTGATCCTTTAATTCATTTTTTTTATAAATTGTTAGAAATGAAATATAAACTGGTAAGTGGATTATTTTATTTATAGCCATGCTGTGTACTGTATATAATTTGTTTCATGGCCTAGTGTACCAGACAGGTCATATATTACTATAAAATCTCATTTCTGTAGGAGAAATACAAATGCAACTGCCACAGAATATGTACACTCATAGACAACATTTCACTTCTAATTTTATCGTATTTCCACTCAGAATAAACAGTAATAAACGGCTGGCTGTGAAAATGTTCATCAGCAAATAACTAGAGGTCTGTGAAATTCGCAAGACGTTGTAACATGAATTGTTTTGATTTCCATAAATGTTTGAAAATTTTTCTTTTACTGCCACCCATAACCCCCTCCCCCCCCCCCCAAAAAAAAAAAATACTTTTGAATCTTGAAAAAACGCAAAAAATAATAATATTCCCACTTTATAAATAATTTCAAGAAAAAATTATTTTATTTCAACAATATCTTAATGTTAATTCATTATTAAGGAATATTTCCTGTACTTGTTCCCTCATGGCTCTGTCAACAAATAATGTGTCGGCATAAACCATAGAAAGGCAGTTTTTGCTCCAAAACAAATTGCTTACTGCACATCATACAGCCAAAGAGGAAGAACTACATGCGTCACATTTAAAATGCATAGAACTGCTCCATAAATTGCGACCTCTGTGGCTTCCCAAACTTTCTAGGGCAGTGGTTCCCAAACTTTTCAGTCCGCGGACCCCTTGAAAAAAAATTAAAATTTGCGGACCCCCTCTGGGTTTTGAAACAAAAAACTAAATAAATACTTTGATTCAAATTTATTAAATTCAATAGACAAAATAAAAATATCAATGGTAACAAATAGAGTTTACTCCTTAATGTGAACAGTGAAGCTGCTTTTGATTAATTAGCTCTGCAACGTTAGGTTTAATGTCTGATAATTTCAATATTAAGTCACTTTCAACTTCATGGTTATTTGTCAACTTTGATTTCAAGTACGTGAGGTGGGAAAGGTCGGTTTCATATAGATAAGTAGTGGGGAACACAGTTAAGCACTTCAAAATTACGGGATATCCTATTTCTTCTTAAACCGCCTGCGGACCCCCTGAAACACCATCACGGACCCCCAGGGGTTCTAGGGTATTCTGGAATACAAATTCAAATCAGTTTTTAAGAAATGTCTATTTCCTAAATTTTTGAAGATACCAATACCCAATTACAAGCATTTACTATGAACTATAAGTTCAAAATGAATAAATATTTTCTATAATAACTGAAAATGCAAGAGGTGGTAAATTTGAATTAAACTGACAATAAAAATACCTGGCTTTGTACGCTAATTTACAATAAGATAATGAGTGAAATATAACATTTGTATATATAGATAATATTTTAAAAATAACACTGTCAAATTAGTAGTAAGACCAAACTACTGAAAATTTAAAACAAATTTCGCTTAAAAATTAAAACCATTTTCATGGACCTTTACAAATAATTGTTACTCAGATTGCTCAGAATTGTGTTTCTATATTATGAAAAGTGAATTTGTGGCAAGTTGCATTTGCTTCTACCTATTCTTTGCATTAAAATGTGAAAATCATTCACGTGGCCTATTTTGCAGTTCATGATTCTCTGTTGCATTTTTTAGTTTAAAGAAGAATAAAACCAATGCTAATGTTTAATAAAACTGTAAATTTTATCTGTGGTAGTGTCATGAATGGTGGAGTGCATGATTCACCGTTATTCAAGCACAAATATAGTCTGAAATTACCATGCATTTCATATAATAATGATTACCATAAATTTGTGATCAAATGTTGCGATACCAACTTTTTTTTTTTTCAAATTTGAAAATGCATAAAGTGGACGCTGTATTGATTTGTGTATTTTTGGGTATGAGAGTGTTGTTATTTGTTGGGAGGTAATATTTAAAATTTTATGTTAGATATATATATACACACACATATATATTTTGTATTTTGCCCTTGACGTTTATAAAACAGCAGCAGCTGTTTAGGGCATAATAATAATGATGTTGATATAATATAAAATTTGTAATGAATAGTTTTCAGTTGTAGCATTTTGTCTTCAATTTTGCCTGAGCTGTATTATACTCACAATTCTGTGTGGGTCAAGAAATTATTTAAATATGATTAACAACATTTAAGATGCAGGGACTTAACATTCAAGATGCCATCAAAATACAATATGACTGTACTAGCTGACACACTATCGCAGCTATAAGGATCAATGCCTTTGTTCCTTTGTGGATCAGCCTGCCAAGTTCTATGAAGCTGTAAAACCTCAAATTTTCTCTCTTTTCGAAAGAATCTTCTGATTGGCCTGAATCTCTTCTGTGCACCACCCCTTGAGCTTTAATTTCATTCTTGGAATGAGGAAAAACTCAGAATGGGGTAAATCTGGCAAATAAGAGGGTATTAGTTCAGTAGTCACTAAAAACCAGTTGTGCCATTTTTAAAAGCATTTTCAGGAGTTTTCTTTGTATGGGATTACCCAGACTCTTTGTCTCCAGCATTTTAAATCGGTAGAATCACTCAAAACACTGAATTCGACCTCAGACAATTTGCTACAGGCATCTCAAAGCAAATCTTTGCTCTTTGTTCCAGCTTTAAGTCCATCTGGAAATTGCAGAAACTTAGTGGACGTTAGAAATTGTGACTAGCAAGTGTTACAGCCTTTGCAGCTTGTTACAACTTAATTATCTGAGCGCAAAGACTTAAGACATTGACCCCTGTAGCCAGAATAGTGTGTTGTGTGCAGAGAGCAATCAGCTGGTACAATCCAGTTATATTTTGATGGCACTTCATGCTGTAATAACAGTTTCAGTCTTTATAATTGTTACAAAAGAACAATATTTTTTATAACAGTTACTGTCAGCTGGAAAAGGAGAGTTATTTTACTAGGCTGTTCTAAGATCAGATCTACAGTATAGTCTCTCAATCAAGTAGAATGTGACTCGGCTGATTCAGCTAAGAGCCTCCATGGCCAATGTTTATCAAGTTAATATTTTATGGGCTGATAACTCTTGGGACCTGTATTACCACCTGTCGACAATTCCTTCCGATACCTGACTTCCAGATAGCTTAACTGGAAGATGCCTTGTAATACCACCGCTGAACTGCTACCGACAAGAACGCAGTAAAAATTTGTAAAATGGTCCTTACCTCATTGAGCAGAGAGGTGTGTTTGTTGTAGTTCGGTAGTCCTCCGCTAGGTGTGGCAGCTTGGATTTGTATTTGTACAATTAAATTACATAATAATACATCGTTTTAAGTGCATTAATCGATTTGTGCAATTCTATTTCATTCATATGTGAGCCTATAATTACATTTTTGTGTAAATTAAATCTTCCAGCGTCAATTCTGAAAATCAGGTGGCCATGAAGCTTCGGGGTTCTACCATCTTGTTTCAACCAAGATTCCCTAACTAGCAGTTGATACTTTGTCAGCCACTCCATCCTCCTGCTAGCTTATCTGGAAGTTGTCTTACCAGACAGATTTTGTCAGAAGACCATAATACGCAATTCTTGGCCAACTTCCAGATAGGTTCTCTATCTGGTAGATAAATATGATATCAGGTGGTCGTCATACAGGCCCTTAGTCTATCTGATTTGCTCTTTCACATTTCTGGAACTCTGCTCAGCATTTTTAAAGCGAAGTTATTGCTTTGATGTCTGGCCAGGTACAGACTTCACCCGAACTCTTGGAATTGGTGCATTCCTTTGCAAGAGAATGGAAATGTCCTTGTTTTGTTACATTTTTCATCAGGAAATGTTGGTGGTGGGAATTTTTTGGGAAAACATCATCGATGGATGGGAAATTCCATCAGGATTTTGCACCCTGCTGAGTCTTTTATTTCAATTGTTTCCTATAGGAATTTTAATGCTTAGTTCAGTGTTACATGCAGTGTTATATTGTGGGTGCCACTTCTTAAAGTCTTTCTTTCCAAGAACTGCCTCTACCTGCTGCCACCCTAATCCTAATAGAAAGGTAATTAGGCGTATTCACACTTGTCTGCACTCCAGTACAGTGTTGCCAAATACATACCACAGCATGTTTACTTCACTTGAGAAGTGGTGAATGCCAGCGGCAACACTGTGGAAACCCACGTGACTACAGGAGCACTCGTTCTTTGTCAGTGTTGTGTCTTTGCAGATTTTCAGATTAAGAAACAATGCTATTATATTCTCTTGTAGATAGATGGTGGTTTGGTAAGAGGTCTTCTTAAAATGGCATGAACAGTACATGCCACCTCTAACTAAATACTAAAACTTCGGTTTCTGCTTTAGTATTATGTTCCTCTGAAGCTATTATGAAGATCTCTGTCTCTTATAATTAATTCTCTTTTTCCAGCCATGTTAACTGTTCCTAAAATGTTCATCTTTTGAAAAAGAATATAAGAGTCCCTGCTAAAGAGTGACTATAAGTTAACCTAATTTTCATACCTGTAATCTGTGTGAAATAATTTAGTGACAATACTGATGTATAACCGAAACTGATAAATATATTAAAAGTGACTTTAGGTTTGTTTGTTAATTGTTGTTCTTATGAAACAATCAGTAATCAATAGGGACCCTGGAATTTCATGAATGAATTTTTGCACTAATATTTAAAAAAACAAAACAGGATTTCTTGAACTAATAAAAATTTTCTCATAAAATTCAAAATTTTTTGCCTTTTTTTGGGTGATATTTTGTGCAAATTAACACTTTTTAGCCTGTTTTCCAAATTATAATCAGATTTTTACTTTTTGTTGGCTCTCAAAATGATGTTAAAGGTGATTATTAAGAAAAATATTTTAAGCATTTAATTATTAATATTGTTAATTTTTCGCATGTGCATTGAGTCACATTATACATTTTTTTTTTTCTCATTTTGTAGACCTAGGTAATTTTATGTTGAACTTTAATTTGGGATGAACAACTTTATTTACCACTATAACCACAAAAAATCATGATTTTTATCTACTAAAGCTAACATGTTTATACTGCTTTACCTAAGTTTATCTAGTACTTTTCAGGGTCCCTAGTAATCAGTATTGAATACAAAGAGGATGCTGTATATATGTACTCATAAATTGGCAAATATAAATTCCTTTTTTTAACATTCTGCATAGGCATATTTTATCCAGTGTCCATTTCAAAGCAGCAGTAGATATGTAAGCAGCCGACATGTGCTCAATTTTATTGTTACCTTTGTAATGTGGTTTTATTGTTTAATTGTTTAGACAAAGCTGGCCTTCAGTTATATAGTATGTATCAAAGTGGTTTAGTGGACATTGATTTTTGTAATGCATCAGAACACATTGAAATATCTTTACCGACAGGGTGACGTCGCATAAGGTTAAGACCAAATGGAGATTGTTAGAACAAAGGACTAATAATACAGCGCCATTACTCAGATTCGTTTGGTGTGTTATGTTAAATAACCAATTCTCTTTTCGAGAAATATTGTGTATTGACCGACTCACTTTTATCTATTCTCTTTTACTCACTTTTACCTACTTTTTTCTGTTTCTGGTATTAAAAGTATATAGTAAATAATACTATTTATTGTTAAACTTCTATAGTGACACTCAATATGTTGGCTTTCTGTGCCCAAGGTTGTGGGTTTGATGGGATTTATGTGTGCATAAATGTGACAGGCCCATGTCAGTAGATTTACTGGCATGTAAAAGAACCGTGGGACAAAATTCCGGCACACCGATGACGGTCACAGGCCTATGTTGCAGTACATTCCCATCGTTAAAATAACCCTATACCAACCAACTGACACTCACTACTTCTTTCACCAACCGAGACAATAATCTGTGGTACATGAATGCATATGTATATATCTATCTTGAACGGACTAAGTGATGGCTTTGTAATGCAAACTTCATGCATCGCATCTACCACTACTCATGAAAAATATAAAAAGTTATTATTATGGAATTTATTTCTTAACTTCAAGATTTTTAAATGACAAGGTTTACTATGCTTGTTAGATAATGAACAATAAAGCCCTTAACATGTAAAATTGAACTTACACTGGGAGACACTGTAGAGTCATCTAGGAGCCACAGTTGGAACCACGTCCACTAGGGGTTACCATGGCAAATTTACCCTTCTTGGCCGGTAAAATTACTTTACTGTACTAGTACAATATAGTGCTACTTTCCAGCGTGTTAGCAGTCCGAAAAACAGCCACTTTGCTGAGCGTGTATTAAAAAAAAATTTCTAAATATCATTAAGCTTGACCATTAAAAAAATTGTTAGTTATCTTTTCTGAACTTGTTAATTTTAAAACTTTCCATAACTGTGAGATATGTAAACAGGTAAATACACGTAATATAAAAGACAAGCTGAAAATAGTGTTAATATTATTTGTTACAAGTTGAGAAAAGGTATCAAAGAATTATTGTATTTTACTCTCTCTTTCTTAATACTTCATATGTTAAACACAATTTTGTTTCTTTAGTCTGAGTAAAAGTCACTAAAATCAAAACAATGTAATGGAATCACTTCTCTGGACTAAATCGATGCCCATATGTTAATATTAATTTTTTTTGGGGGGGGGGGAAGAGGGCTGGAATTTTAGGCTGATAATTTCCTTGAAGAATTGTCTGCGCTAATAGTATCTTTGTTTTAACAATCACCATTATGCGAATTTATAAGACCTATGGAATCATTGTTCCGTATGCTCTAAATTTTTTTGTCTGTCCTTTACCAAAATAACAGTTACTATTGTGTGAGCCGCTCTTGAATGAGCAAAGAAGATTATCTCACTTTGACGTTGTACCTCTTTCTTAAATTTTGAATATTTGTATTTACAATTTCTAAAGGACAGCTCCTTGCATGCAGAATATCAATCAAATTTTGGTATGGTACAGATGAAGAAACTGATTTTATTTTCAGAATAACAATATAACCTGTACCTTCTATCTTTTCGTTTTGTAGCTTGTGAATTCAAAATCCATGTTTAGTTTTCAAGAAATTTCATTATAAGGGATGATTTAACATAGTGCAAAATATCAAATATTGTTGCAATGATTTAAGTTTGTAGCCTACATGACTAGAAATAGTATTATAAAATGCCATATGTATATGAAAACAAGAAAGAATTGTAAATTTAGTATCCGAGAAAACATTGAACATTTAGTACGATATTTAACTTGTGCCTGATTATCTCAAGAAATATAGACTGTGCCCTAACTCCATGTATTTGAAATTAATCCTAATGACATAGCGTAGAACACCTATAATGGTAAATTAGACATAAAATTGTATTACTAACTGTAATACAATATGACAATCAATCTTAAATTCCAGAAGAGAAAGTACCAGCTTTTAAGAATATATATCATTATATTTTCAACTTTTATATATAAAAAATGAATTTTTACATTGCATAATTATTGCTCTTTGTAATAACAGATAAACCAGGCTAGCTAAAGACTCTTTCAGAGCGATCTTCTCCCAGGGTACTGCAGTGGTAATACTGGTATCACTTTCAGTTAAAGCTGACTTTCTCAGTCCTGGGCTAAACCGGTATATTTTTTACCCTTTCTCTGAAAGAAACTTAGTAATTAACCAATAGTTCAGATTTTTCAGGTTGGTTATACTTTCTTAAAGGTGAACAAATATTCCTTGTAAGAAGTGAAGTAGCTAACTCAGTACTTGTCATGTTACAGTGAATAAAAAAGTTTAAAGGTAGGAAACAAGATAGCTAATTTTATGTTATATGGAAAAGAGTAAATACAGTATGATACCTTGTTTTCATATAAATGTGGCCTAATTTATAAGTAGCCTAACAAAAGACTCTCAAAATATATTTAGCAAAATAGTTCAAACTTGAAAATTGAGGAGGTACGTTTCAAACCATATTAAGTCCACTTTTGTAAATTTTTTATAGGAGAGAAGAAAAACTGTTTAAATGTAAACTAAGGGATGTAAGAACACTTATTTTTATGCATTATTTTTAAGGGGATTTAATTAAGTTAGACGAAAACAGACTTCACAGGATGATAAAGCATACTCAGAAGTATATTAAATCATATAAAACTCATTTTCGTCCGTGGGTGAACTTAATACAGTTTGAAACGTACCTCCTCAATTATAGATTTAATAATGATATTGAAAACACAAGTGGAAAATTCATTTTTTTAATCAAAGGTAAATATTGTCACTTTTAAATGTTGAAAAGTTTTGAAGATATGCAAATTGGTTTTTACAATAGCATTTAACCTGAAATGAACATTAAGTGAAATCATGCATTTTTCTGTGGAGTCTACTCCAGTTGTTTTCAAGATCAAACATGGTAATACTTTATCATGATTGAGTCTGGTCGTTGATTTGAGCAGATATGAGTAGTTTGCATCAAACATTGATAGTTGCTGGTCTTACTGCATGACCAGCTTTTGGAGTGTTTATTTTTAAAAGTACTTGAATTTGAAACTATTATTTTGATATGTTCTCCAAGCAATCCCTTCTATCTCCCTTTACTTATTATCACCCATCTTCTTTGATAACGCTGTTTTATTTTATAACATCTTCAGACTGCAAGGTCATGAGTTGTGTAATTGGTAATCGGTATACTATAGTTTGATTGGCCTAAATCTCTTATAGCACTATGGTCCTGGAGTCTACTCAACCTCTAAAAGGAATCCTAAAATCTCGTTATGTAATGCATTACTTTGCATGTAAATTCCCTTAATGCTATAGATTTGTGTTTATAAAGTGGTGTATTGTTGCCAAATATCATGGATTCTGTGGTCATTGCACGATTTTATAATGTAAGAATATGTCCAGGCCAGAAAGACTAAAAGTCATTCTATTTAGATGTTAGAAATTGTGGAAATGTTGGCCAACCTGATTGCTGCAGGTAACAAATTAACTATTCCTATATTTGTAGATGGTGCAGTAGTACTGTACAGTAATATAGCAAAGAACCTATTTAATTAGCCATAATATTTTAAAATATTTCCTATTTAGTCCAATATTTAGTTTTCTTTTTCTTTTTTTGGAAGGAGTTCAAACAAATTAAATCTAATGAACATGACATTGTCAATAAATTTTAGTACCGTGTGTATAAAGTATTTCAGATATGGTATTAGTGTGACCAAGTGTTGTAGGGTTCAAAGGTATCGAATAGGTGAACGATGTCCTGGTTTTTCACTACTGCATTATGGCAACCCTTTGTAGTTTGCATACTCTCTCAGGTCTCATGAGGGTGGAGAAAATTTTTCACGATGTTTCAGATATGTATGAGATCAGTGTCCATCAGCATTCTTAGGAAAACAGGGAGCTAACAATTAGGTGGTTTCGTCAGATCTACTTGTCATCCTCATGTGTTTGAATTATTAGCCCTCTTTGCTTAAGAATGTGCATGATATGCCAGCTGTCAACCAGCGAGCCTTCAAGAGAAACTGTCATGCAATGGATTGGCATTGAAGCACAAGTTACCAGAACTACTATTGATTCTGATCAATCCAAAACCTTGGAGAATGAACAAAATAAAAAAAATTAAAATATTTTTTTGTCATCTTTTAGTTCAAACTGATACTAAAGTAAGTTATTTGTGGATTTGATCTTATCTTCTAACAATTTCTGACAATGAAAAAGACCAGAAGTATCCCAAAACTTTGAAGAAGAAAATGTATGTTATATCAAATGTTGTAAAACAAAAAATTACATATTACTTCGAGATTTATTTCATTTAGGAGTAAAATATAGCTACATAGTAGAAAATAATTATTGAGTTGGAATGGATGGAATAACTTGTGGCATCTAACTAATTATTATTAATGGTCCTCATATCCTTTTTGTTCTAATTCATCGTGAGAGAGTAGTTGGAGAGATAAAACCATGATCATACAACATAAAAAAATTCTATAACTTAACATAGTTGGAAAAGAGAAAGAAGAGAGGTTGGAATGGCGCTAGATGGTACATAAAAATAGAATGAACTGTAGAAGATGAAGGAAGACTCAGAGAACCTAAAAAATGGAGTGTTTCGAGTTGAACGAAGAAATATACGACAGGGACACTGTAGAATATAGGTGTTGAACCTTTGAGATACCGGTATATGATTTAACTCTGAGTTAAGGTAATTGGAGTTAAAGAGATGATGATCTGCTCTGCTTATACATTATAAGTAAGATATAAAATTACGAAATGTTACATGATATAATAATGATGCCGGTATATAATGCAATTTATTTAACTTGTATATGATAAGATATATCCCAAACCAAGATAATCATACTATATTAAATCATAGGGATATTAAAAGTAGCTAATCAGTGTTTGTATGATTGTGAAGTTTAATGTATCAAATATTAATAAGATATAAGAGTTATTAGAATATTTCAGAATACAATATATGTTCAACAAATAAGCTAACAAACAAATAAAAAAAAATTGAAACTCAATACAAATGTAGCACATTGTTTCCAGTTCTGGCCTCATGAAGGAAAGGAACTGAAGTACATGTTTCTAAATGTTTTTTGTGTCAAATCACTGATATATTAATAAACACTGGTGTGTATTGTACGTAAACAAAATATCTTGGTTTGGAATAATTATATCTTACGGTTCTGAATCTGATTGGAGCATCGAGCCCTTGAGCCAATTAGATACAAACCTCACATAATTTTTTTTTTTTTTCGTAATGTAATACATGACATCAGATTTCTTAGAGTATAGTTATATTAATTTAGGAAAATTATTTATTAAAAATATGTTTGCAGAGAGCATTATTAAATTAGAGGAAAAGAATGTTCAAGAATGAGAATATCTGTTGGAAATGGATCAACATATGCATTGTTATTTGTTGACGACCAGGTAGTAATTGCACATGAATATGAAGACGTGAAATATATGATAAAATTGTTGGAAGAATATGATAAAGAGATTTTGAAAGTTAACTTAGAAAAGAATGTTTATATTGGATGTGAAACAGGTACTAAAGACTTAATAGAGGATCCGAAAGGTTGCATTAAAGGATGTGATGAATTTGAATATCTAGGAGTGAAAATTGACAAAGAAGATGGACAGGAAAATGATATTCAGAACAGGATTAATAAAGGTAGAGTAATAGTAGCAATGCTAAACAGTATTTTATGACATAAAAATGTAACTAGAGACGAAAAAATACAAATAAACAACTCAATAGTGAAAAGTACTGTTACATATGGAGCTGAAACATGGAAATTTAATAGAAACTTACAGTCAAAATTATTATCAATGGGAATGGATTTCTTACTGCGGTCAGCAAGACATTCAAAATTAGAAAAAATAAGAAATGCAGCTATAAAAGAAAAAATTAATATCAAGAATATATTCTGTTATGGACTTTGTAAGATATAAACAATTAAATTGGTATAAACATATAAGAAGGGTATGAGAATGGTGTGCACCTGGAAGTAGAACCAGAGGCAGGCTTCGAAACTCATGGATGAAAGAAAAGAGAACTATAAGATGTGGAGGAAAAAATAAAACTTTAGGCACAGAAAGATGTTATTGACATTGTACTCTACATCTAAATTAATTAATTTAGCAATTAACATTTATATTAGGCTTACAACTGTGAATTCCATCACACAGATTGACACGTCTGTTGAGATAAAATGTGCCATACATAATGCCCCCAAATGACATTGGCACTGGTACCAGAAGTAATAGAAGGAGTAATAGGAAAGAAGTAATAAGAAATATATTGTGATGAGTTATGAACTTGTTTAAATATTTGAATTTTGTGATATGAAAACAACTAAGGAGCAGAATGGTTTGGACATTTTAATATATAAATGAATACTTGGCGTGAAGAAAAACAAAAGCAGCTAAATAACAGAATGACAGAAGACATGTTGACATAAATTCATGCAATCAAAAAATAATACACCTTCAGATATTCGATAATCCTGAAGAATTGTCCAAGTATGTTGGGATAGCTGTTTATGGAGAACTCAAAAAAGTTAATTCTTGTGTCCGACTTTAGCGTTGCGTAATAAATAGTTGAATAAAAACACTTTCTTTAATGCACTTTATTTACGTTGGTAAACTTCTGGACGGCCTTTTCGCAGGTGGTGTTCCTGCATCGTCAGCAGAGTGTTTTTATTCAACTATTCAAAAAAGTTATTACCGAATTTTGTGGACTTCCGGTTTAACTGGAAGGAACTCCAACTCTATTATTTTTATTGGAACACCCAATATATTTTTATATTTTGGAATAGCTTTTGAGCGCTTTTCAGATAGTACCCATGCAAATTTATTGTTGCTGAGTTAATCTTCTATATTGAAATATTATTCTCATGTTTGCAGTAAAGTGAGAAGTTTGGTGTTTTCCAATGTTTTAGAGGCCAACACCTCCTGAAGGCTGATTGACCTCTAAAAACATTGGAAAGCATCAGGCTGAAAATCTGAGAAGAATTTTTTTCCATATGATATCCAGAAAACCTCAAGTCATACTTCATCGTCTATCATTTATTCTTATTTTTATTTTATGGTTCTCATGTAGGTCAACAAGCATTCCAAATAGGACTTCAGATTCAAGTATTTTTCAGTATAAGCACTAATTCAATGTCTTTTTCCATGACCTCTGAGACAGTAAAATATACTTTCAAAGAATGTTAACTTGTGATCAGTGTGAATGGGTATGTATAGGGTTTTCTTATGCTACTTGATGATCATGATAACCAGCCTAGTTTTCAACACCCAAGTTTGTGGGTTCGATCCTAGCCCAGGTCAATGGCATTTATGTAAGCATAAATGTGACAGACTTATGTCTGTAGCAGGGCTGCAGTAGGTTTTAGACCCACACTTAAAATGAATACTATGTTTGAGAAATGCTCTAATCCACAAGAAAACGATATTTCCATGTAGATTATGAATTCAATGAATGAATTAGGAATTATGTTAATAATACATTCATTCATACTGGTTCAGACTTCAGAATAAGCAAGTTTTACACACTTAAAACACAAAGCTTTCCAGATAGCCCCGAGTCTTGGATGAAAATGTATGTTGATAACAACGACTGAAGCTTAAATCCTTTACTACTGGCTTTAAAGGATGCACGGGCCCTTCAAATCATGTCCAAATAAAAATATTTTTATTGAATGTTTGAAAAGTCAGAATCAAATAGGTTTCCAACTGCATACAACCTTTCTCGATGGGTTTCAGACACTGTTCCATTGCGTTCCGGCACTGCTGGATCATTGGTCTGTAGATTTGCAGACCTGTAAAAGAACTCCTCTGTACAAAATTCTGATTACAGGCCTATGTAACATAGGGTGTCCATTCATCTCGCTTTTCCTGGGACAGTCCTGTTTTTTGGCAAAATGACCCACTGTCTAGCCTGAAAGCTTTATTGGGGACAATCAATTTTTTGTGATCACTACATTAATGAAAGTTACAACAGTGAAAGCCTTGCTCATTGTCAAAACACACTTTAATGGGGTGTCATATGTTGGCTTTTATGACAAAGTATGAGATGAAAATGCTCTTCTTGATGAAATATATAAAAGTGACAATGAGGCATCCACTTCTGCAGAATAAATTGTCTACACCAGTCTGCAGAATAATTTTAACAAGTCATTTTGGATAATTCGTGTCTCGTGAGACACGAGAAATTTTAAATATTCACAAAATTCTGTGGATGAATTTTTTGTCCCCATTTTTCCTTGTCCCAGTTTTTCCCCGCAAAAATGTATAAAATGCCCTGTTTTTATGAACAATATATGGACACCCTAAAGTAGCAGAATGTAAAATCATATATTGCTGGTATATTAACTGCATTATCTAATTGTGTAGGTGACGTTGCTTTATTAATGGTTATTGCGTGAATATTAAATTTTGGGAGATGGAATTATATTTTTCATTTGGACAGTTTAAATATAGAGTGGAAATGGAGATTATTTTGGTTTTGATTATGATTGCGGCGCAGTACACAACCATCATTAAAATAATTGTAACACATAAACAAACTGATTTATTTAATTTTTAATAATTTTTTTTAGTCTCAAGGGATGTAATAGAATGTGGCTGTTACAAGGTTCTGATTGGTAGCATAAGAAAAGCCCTTAGAAGAGAATTCAACATTGAAGCAGAATACAGTAGAAACTTGTGCATTGACTTTTTTGAGTGTGCATTTATTCCCTTGCCATAAGTTGTTTGTTGTGTTTGTTTTTCTTAGTTCCATGACACTTAAATGTAGTAGATATCATGCCATATTCATGCTTTTGAACTACAATGTTCCTTAAAAGAGTCAGATTCGCATTGAAAGAGAGAGTTTTGCTAATTTGTGTGTTTTCTTGTTATTAATTTAGTTATTTGTGTATGATTTGTATACTTTTGTCTACTAATAATGTTGATGACTGTGTTTAATTTTATTAGTAAATTTCAATTCTATTAGTATTTTTCTTAAATGTTCATTATTGTTGTATAAATAGTGAATTTTAGGAATGATGACAAATGTGTGAAGTACTGTCATCTCAGCTGTCAGGGTCTTGCTGCAACATTCTGTTGTTGTTAATGCGTTGACCATCTTTCTTGTGTTCTTCTTCGAAGCAGTAAATATTTTGAAGAGAAGTGTTAAAACTCCTGTGTATTTAAACTTTGTTATATGTGTAA
Source organism: Ectobius pallidus (assembly GCA_964059195.1). Classification (NCBI taxonomy): domain Eukaryota; kingdom Metazoa; phylum Arthropoda; class Insecta; order Blattodea; family Ectobiidae; genus Ectobius; species Ectobius pallidus. The sequence goes on from CAXKWD010000008.1 coordinate 152,795,719, forward strand.
AAGTCTTTAAAATTGGTCTTATGAGCAGGGCCGTGGAAAGAAAGCAAGGGCCCCAGGGACAAATTTTCCCGGGCCCCTGTCAGATTTTAAATTCACTACCCAACTCGCCCTTTAATGTATGCAACAAAAAGATTATGTAATGATATTACATAATTAAGTGCCAGAATGGTACCGATACGTTATGAGATTGTCTGGTAGACAGTACTGTCTGTCTGTCTGTCTGTGTGTCTGTAAGCACGATAACTCAAATACGCTTTATCGGATTTTCATAAAACTTGGTCCATTTATAATGCCCATGGGACGAAGCCTGTTGATTTTGGACCAAATCGCTTAACTGATGCTGGGCATGAAACAGAAAATACTTTAAAATGTTATAATTAGGAACAATTTTATCTGTATGAACCAGTTTAATCTTTTGAAAATTTTTATTTTAAATGACAAACGTTACTGTTGAGTCCAAAAGGATTTCTGCTTCTACTTTTAAAAAACAGCAATTTTTCTTAAAAAATAATCCATTTCAGATTAACTGTCACCGTTATACGACAAGACAATGCAGATAAAATAAATACATAACACATAACTTAAGCTTTTTATTGACTTATAACCAATTTTATTGTAGAGTAAATTTAGAAAGTAAAAAATAAAACCTGGTCTACAGCCCCGGCTGCCCCTCCCTCTCGTCGGGCCTGCTTATGAGGGAGTCATTTGCTAAAACCAGATGTAATAGAAATACGTCAAGTCTGGAGTAAAATGAATGTAGAAACCTAGCCCAAGAAGCCTTATTCAAATCTTGATATCAAATAGAGAGAACCTAGACTATAATGCAGTCAGATGTACGTAATTTTATAATGTCACACCTTGCTGTACAAACATAACAGGGAAGGTCTGTTAAATTAAAGCTATATTAATTCTAAAATATCAACTAAATGGCGTCTTTGAAAGCCATATAACATTCTATGTACACAATGTGATGAAGTAAAGGGTGGGAAATTTGAAATTTTGCTTCTGGTTATATCCATTTTCCATTCACAAAGGATTAAAAAGGGAGGAAGATTCTTGCACGGATCTTACTGGCTCGTCTTGCAAACTAGGCAGCTGCCTAGGGCAGGAAATTTTTAGAAACATTTAAGGGCAGCAACATTTAGATATATATTTTTTAATTTAAAAAACTAACATTTCCAATGCGACATTAAATTTTTTTAAAAATTGTAGGATAAGAGTAAAAAGGACAGCAAAATCTCTTCATAAATATAAGCTTTTCTTAAATTAGGCCAATTTAAATCAATTTTATTTAATCACTTACCAATACCAGGCTAGAGAATGTGAAATTCCATGTTTAATCAAATGGTAAAGAAAGGAATGATTGAGATGCCAATTTAGGGGGACACCAAAATTATTTCTCACCTAGGACACCATAATAGAGTTTGATTTTTAAGTTGAAATCAGATTTTGTCACAACAAAATTTTGACTACAGATAGGTGGCAAGCAGGCAATTGTCTTTTTTCCATGAAGCAGACAAGTGAAGTTAAAACGATGACAATCCGTGATATCTTATTATATGCAAGCCTAATTTAAATCTCAACTGCTAAAGAAAGATTATTTGTTTTAAAAAAATGTGGCTTAAGTAAAATTTTGTGCGGTGACCCACCAACAATCATTCAGTTTTGTTGTATTTTGTTTTTTTTAGGTGTATAGAAGATTTATCTTTTTACTCAACAATATTTATTGCTTAAAGAAAACTACAACTAGATAGTCGAATATCAGCAACAGACAGAATTATATAGCAAAACGCTGACAACTGAGGTGACTATGTTAACTCAGGCTGTGGAAGCCTCAGCCTATAATAATTCATATATATATAGGGTGTTATTGTAATTTCAAATCAAATATAGTACAGCTATGTACTGGGATATGTATAAATATCTGTAAAATAATATTTTAGTTAAATGGTGAAAAACCAGTTTATGCTCCCTTCAAATGTAATGGAACATATAAGCGAGTAAGAAATACATAAGAACTGTTCCCAATGGGGAGCTGCTGATCCAATACATTAAATGTACTTGTGACACCTCATTTTCAAGTATTAGAATGAATATATAAATAGCTTTTTGTGTTTTTATACATATACAGTATTGTTTATATAGAGAAATGTATATAGTTGCCTTTTTTTTTTTGTTTTTATTTATTATTATTGAAGACTAATCAATTTATTTGTTCTATTGAAATGAACACTGGAGGAAAGAGTTGTATGCTTGCTGTATATTACTTTTTGAAAATGATAAAATTGTTAATTTTGGATCACAGAATCAAAGAGATGGAGCAGGTATGTTGTGATACAACCTCTTATATTACCTGTTAACAGCTGTAAATAAGTACTGGTATGGATGAAATGCACTTGAGAGGTTTTTTAGATTTATCTTTGTTCATAGCTTTATTTCAATTCCTGCAAATCTATAGGTTTGTTCGCAAAGCAAATCCGTGACTGCTTGAGAATTGGTTGTACTGCGCATGTCCAGTCTGTAACTTACCCGTGATTTGCACTTTGCGAACGGTTAGAAGAATTTGGAATCGATAGTTTCTGTGTTTAATCGATATGATATGCAAATAAAATATATATATTTCCCTTTAACATGTTATACATGCAATATACATCGGCAATATAAACTATATTTTGGGAAACTTTTAATTATCTTCCATTATTCATACATATAAGTAGCCTATGCTTATAAATCTGGAGCAAGGATTTGGAGGGAGGAGTCAGGCGCGTGAAAATAGGTTACTGCGCATGTCTCTGATAACAATTCATGGTAGAGCCTGCAAATTGTTCTTATAGTACAGAAACTGTCCGTGAGAGCTTTGCGAACAGAAGATTGAAATCAGAATCACAGATTCTCGCTTTGCGAACGCGTGTGGAGAAAGAGCGCAGGCGCGAACGATTTGTTCCTGGTTTCTGACTGCTTTGCGAACAAAACCTTATAAATTCTTACTCCTGCTTCCTGGCCCATCATTTAATAATTCGGGGGTGCGTGGGCAAAGAGAGTTAAGTCCACCATCCTAAAAAAATGGAGATATGTCCATAGAGTTGTAGATAAAAATGTTCTCTACATTTGTGTTAAGTCCAGTAAGTCATATTCAAAAACGTACGGTAGTTATGGATGTGTGCCTCATAGGTTTATCCATCTCTAAAGCAATGTTGGGCGGGTAAAGTGTGTTAAGTCATTCTAATTCTCAGTAACAAGAAAGTGGACTTAACTCTCTTTGCCCATGCACCGGTGATTATTCAGTCAAGGATCCTAAGAATTAAAGCAGCAAGCTGCTTTTAATACTAAGAACTCCTATTTCTTTCTCGGGAATGAAAGTGGATTAATAATTAAAGTAATTTAAAAGTCTTGATTTTATTTTATTTTATTTTATTCTGTCCTTCGGAACATATTACATATTATGGGACACTTCAACAAACAAGTAACAATATAAATTTCAGTTATAAAAAGTATGTACAATGTGAAAGTTTCTTTGCAAAATATAGTCTGTAGCATCATTCACGATGCTCATGACTAATGTAAATAAATAAATAAATAAATATATACATATATATAAATAACATAAACATTAATGAATTATGATAACTTACAACACAAATATATAATGTCATTACATAAAAGTGCAAAAATATAATGGTGCTGTTGTTTAAGTAATTCTATCAATAATGTTCTGGTGTTAAAAATACAAAACAATTTTTTCTAGTAATAAAAAATGAACTTCTAAAAACAGAGTAGGCCTAAATGCATGTTAATATAATTAAACAAACAAATGAATATAAAATTTAGAACTTTATGATTCATCATTAAAGTAAATTGCTCAGACATTCACCACTTGATTTTGATATCTCAATTTACCATTTGAGCCCTTTCAGTACATTTGGGGACCATCATCAGCAACAGCCAGTATTCTAGTTAGGAAGAATTTTTCATATGATTTGGTCGTACAGTGTACGTGATTTGAAAAGTCCCTAAGTGAACAAACACGCATACACAAATCATACAAATCTTCTTTCTAAATACAATAAATTGCTGAATGTACCAAAGCTACTGTCGCTTCATATTTTGTATCTGTATCCTGTAGCAACTTTTAACCTAACATGATATTTTGAAATTTGTATTTATACATTTATGATTAATAATCTTTGCTTCTTTTTTCAGAGCCTAAATTCAGAAATAAGATGTCTGGAAAGCTGTATAACTCCCTTGCACCCTTTGGAAACTTCCTGCCCTTTGGATCCCATAATTCCAGTTTACATTAAGGATCTGTAATGACTGGTAAGTAATTTAGTTGCACAGAGCAGCCATGCTTTCTTCTTGTAGATTTTTATTACTAGGGCCTGGGTTTTTAGACTTTTATAAAAGGTATTTTAGCCTTTTATTTTTGTGGAATAGCCCTTTTTAGGCTTTAAACAAACAATTTTAGCCGTCTTAATAAAACACTAATATTAACACAGAAAATTGTATTATAATTTTGACACACTTATTCTAGTTTTTTAACAAAATAAGTAACTATTCCTTATATCGGCACTCGAAAAATAGCATAAGCAATTGATACAATTATTATTCAATACACCACTCAATTCACTTCCAATCTACAAAATAAGTAGACTAGTATGTCACAAATTTGTTCCTTTAATATACTTCTCTATCGTTGGTCGGCAACTTGTTATTTTAAAGTTGAAATGACAATGGATTAGTTGCAGATTTCAAAGTATTGCAGACGGCTCAAGTTTCATTTCCTGCGATGGAGGGGCCGGCACATTTTCGAGTTACAAAGACATGCAACAAAGTGACATGTACATTGTTAATTTCAGTGCGTGGTATAAATTTATTTTTATTATGTCTTTTCTTAAAATTCACATAATATAATATTTATTTTCCTTTGCATTCATTCGAAAACCTATTTAAAAGTCATGTTTTCTGCAAAAGTCCTCTTTAGCCCCTAGTTTTTCAGAAAATTTCCTCATTAGCCCCTTTTAGGCCCTTCAGTCCGATTTGGGTGTTTTTAGGTTCTATAAGATTCATATATTCAGAAGCAAGGGGCATGAAACGAGAAATGCTTTAAAATATTCTTATTTGGAAGCTGGGGGAAAAACCTTCAAATCCAGGCCCTACTTATTTCATATAATTCTTGTTTATAGCTCTTTATAGTTCACGAATGCCATTAAGAATAGTTACAAGACGGGAGTCAGGGTTTAAGCCTTGCAGTTTTTTTGGCAAACTTTCAAAATCCGCCTGCTCCACTTCGTGACAAGGATCTAGCACTCGCGATGGTAACGAAGATATGAACTGGGGGGCAAGCAATCTCTCACACACAGCACACAACCCTCCCCATGTACGGAAATCCAGCATTTGTGAATCTTCCCAGCCAATCAGATCTCTGATGTATTTGCATTGATCGTCAGTCAAATGACGTCCCATCACTTCTTCGAGGGCTGGGATCACATTCTGGTAACAGACAAAAGTAATAATAGATTAATGGCTTCTGGAATTACAGCATATAAATTTACAACACTCAACGAATGGAGATAATCCAAGTGTCTGGGCATTAGATACTACTACTACTAATTTACAACTAAAGCACATCTTTTCTTCCACCTCAACCCCAAATCTGATTATTTTCTCTACCCTCACTTCACACTCTGATATACACTGACAGGCAAAAAAAACCGATCACTGTAAAATTTGTTGTACTTTTAAGATTAAACATAATTTTGATTGGAAGTTTATACATTTATGTTAGTGAGGATGAATTATTATTTTTAATGGATCATTAGTAGGGCCCGGATTTTTATGTAATATCAAAGTGCGAAATATGTACATAAAAATGTAGTTAATATCAGGGAAATATGTAATAATCACAAAATATGTACTTTAAATTTAATATTTTTAACGCATTAAATATACGAAAATGTTCACTCGAGCTTCTACATGCTACCTCTAATTCTGACAGTGAGTGCAACTTATATGATTTACCAAATTATAGCATAGTAAAAATGCTTCAGGTACTTAAGTTTGTGGAGAAATATGTATTGTAGCAAAGTCTTTTGTCCTCATACCCTGAAAACTCACTTTTTGAACCCGATTGCCCCATTTGAGTTAAGAGTATATTTTTAAAAGACACATGAATTTTATTATTTGTATGGAATGCACTATACTAGATGCAACTGGAGCTATTTATAACAAGTCTACTTCATACACAAATTGATGCAGCATCTTCCTAGAAAACTCATTTGTATCGTGCAAATAACGGTATTTTTGCTTACCTGAAATCTGACTGTAACCCTTCCTAATTAACTGGTTTCAATTTGTAGTACAAAGACCAGCATACCTGGCTAGCCCAAGTTCTGAGAAACGATAAGTGCTAATGTACCACCAGAACCACCGTATTTTGCATTTGTGTTGGAATTCACAAAGTTAGAATAATTTATCACTCCCTTTGGCTACTGAAATGTTTTCTTTGTAGAAAAAAATTAGCTAATTATTTTATTAGTTACTGAAAAATAAAACAAAACTTAATATAATCTTATTTTTTATGATTTCCTAGATTTTATGTACAAAAATGTTACATTCATTACATAATATGTAAAATATGTAATATTACTATGAATATGTAAAAATATGTAACATCAAACCCTACTATAATCATATCAAAAGCACAAATAGTCGACATTTCCATTTTTAGTAGTCTACAAGTAAGGGAATAGAATATGTAATTACATAAGAATCCGGGCCCTAATCATTAGCTATAGATAACTTACAGCATATCTGCTTTCTTCATATCTTCACTTTATCACCAAACAAAACAAACAAACAAACAAAAAAACATCGCAGTAGGGCGATTCCAATCTGATTATGTGCACTAGCTTGTCATACATATTGCAAGGTGTTTCATTGTTGCATTGCATTATTTCCTTCCAAACTGAAAGGAAACTGTCTCCCTTCGCATTGAAATGATTCTGTCAGTAAGTTTAGTTGAAATTATGCCTCTCAGTCCTGAAGACATTGCCAAAGCTGTTGCTTTAATTGATAATGGACACAGCCTCCGTGATGCCGCTGCAACCTTAGACTCACCATTCACCATGGTGCAAGAGGCAACATGGGGAATTAAGTGTGAAATGTGTCATTTAATTTTAATCTTAAAAGCATATACAATTGCAATAATTTTACTGCAATAATTTTTTATGCAGGCCTACTACGTAATTTTTATTTAAACTTAATTTTTTTAAATTTCTTTAAGTGATTGGTTTATCTTGCCTGTCAGTGTAGTATAATGGGCTGTAATGCAGGGAGCCTGCGTTCTGTTTTGGTTTCATCCAAAGGAGTATCGTTCGCCATGCAAGACAGGCCTTAGTTTGTGCAAACATTGGATAACTTCAAAGAATTCTTGGGGGAAGAATGTTTCAAATAATAGTTTTAGCTCAGAGTGTAAGTACCTCATGTTAAACAAAATCATTAGAGCAATTTTTGATAAAATTGTGAAAAAAAAAGTTTTCTTAATGCAAAGATACTAAAAGTAAGAGAAAGTCTTCACCAATCTTCATATCACTCCTCAGTTGATAGCTAACAGAAATATGAAATTATGTTATATGACCTTTCATTCCCGAGCTATTAATTGTTCTGAAAATTAAATTTTTGGATTCTGGGGACTTCAAAACTTGTATTATTCTTTTCACTAACTAAACTTGCTACTGTCATATAAATACGTTCTGTTATCCTTAGTAGAATACCTTGCCCAGAAGGTGACGATCTGTTTCTTCTTCTTCATCCCACTCTTCTCTGTGTCGGTTGAAAACTCTGTTGTATAGAAGGCGACGTCCACTTGAAATACAGACGTAGCTCTGTATGTACTGCATTGGAGTCATTGCTGCAAACAGGACAGCAGAATTTATAATATACCATTATTCTCTTTCCTTCATATTGTGATTGTGCTTTAAGTTGTCTAAGCTGCTCGGAGTTGTAGTATTCACAATATAAAACTTTATTTTAACATCTGGCCTTCATTAGGCTTACAGTTACTAACTCCCTGGAGGGACTTGGCCTGCACTTGAGTTTGATGATACCATTCATAGAATTTATATGGAAAAAAATGCTTCAAATAAAAAAGTTTTGGCTTTTAATGAATTCAGTTTGTGTTTAAATGAAAGCACAATAGCCATTTTTGAGAAAACCGCAAAAAATTTTTTTTTTTTTTTATGCAAAGTGGTTAGTAAAAGTAAGAGGAAACAGTCACTTTGCTTTGTGCGACATCTTCAGAAGATATTGCCCAAATATAACATTTCTTTATTATAAAAGAATGATTTCATTTTTGAGCTGTGCAATTTACAGGTACACAGACATGTTTCCAAAAATTATATTTTTGTACTAAAGGGAATTCAAAACTTTACATTGATGTTTATTAGGAATTAGTTAACATAAGCATTTATACCGCCTAAAAGTCTTGTTGGTATGACCTCATTAAGAAATTATATAGGCCTAATTATTAGTTTCATCTTTTTCTTAGTTTATTTTCTTCCAGTGTGGGGACGATTATGCGGCCTATGCCTTCTATGCCTTACAGAACATACCTGTCCATGGGCGTCGGCAAGGGGGGGCAACTGCCCCCCTCTGGATTGCCTTATGGATTCATTTATTTGTGGTACTCTTTGTCAACTTACAGTTGTAGCATGGAGAGTAAAAAAAATAGAATTACTTTATAATGAGTTTAGCAAGTATTAACTAATTATGACTATAATATGTATTTATAATAATATCTCACCAAGGCCATTGCTCAAAAGAGCGTATTCTGTTAACTTAAAAAACTTTGTAGCCTTGTCAAATTCAACTTGGGTTCAAAATAACGATCCGGTTAACTAAGTGAATATTAATGTGTTTAGCCTAATCATTTGAAATTGAGGTCCGAAATTGATTTTGCACCCCCTTAATAAAATTCCTGGTGACGCTGCTGTACCTGTCAGGAGAGCAAAATTTTCTTTGGATCACATACATACTTTTTTGACCAAACAAGGACATGGAGGGCCGCCCCAGATGGGTGATCAACCCAACAAACACATAGGATGAGACACAAACAGTCACACATACACTCATTCCGAGCAAGGCTTAGAGATGAAGATGATTTTGACAGCCAGGTGTTGTGCAGGGACCACAGTGGTCTAAAGTTACTCGACATTTGTCTCATGAATGAGGAAAAATCCTACCTAGGCAACTTTCCTGACCAGGAATCGAATCTGAGCTTGCCGTGTGAGGAGAACAAACAGCATCTCCTGTGCCACAGTGGTAGACATTAGTTTCATATTTATACAAATAAACACCTCACCATAGGACTAATACTTGTATATCTACAATTAGTTACATCATTTGGTTAGCCCTAGATTGAAGTTAATTATATCATCTTACTGTTGAGCAAGCGACTATCCAGAGGGAGTTCAAAACGAGAACTCTGGCGGGTGAAATTTCGTGGTAGAGTGAGCAATTGCTCGTCGTTGCTTGGAGGGAGTCTCATTTCTCGCTTGAGTCGTTTCATCTCATCACTGATTGGAGGCAGTTTCTCAGGCCGTGACTTCAGGGCTTCCTCAAGTGCTCTGTGTCTCTGAAAAGTAAACACTTCATGTATACCGTATATCTTGAAGTGTAAGGAGTTTCTTGTTTCTTCACTCTGTGTTAAGCAACTAAAATTAGTTACAAGAGAGGACATAGGGATTAATTTAAAATTTTACTTTTTAGTAAATTTGTTGGAATTTGAGTCTGATTGGATTGCAGGAATGTTGGATTGGAAATACAGAAAAAAATAAGTATATGGTCATGGAGCATCAAATAATGCTCCACAAAATATAGCCGGTAAATCGTTCGAACAAGTGGAGAATTCAAATATCTGGAAGCAATAATTACAGACACAAATAATATTAAGGCAGAAGTTAGGTGTCGACTAAAATCAGGAAATGCTTGTTTTTATGCAGTTCAGAAACTCTTATCTTCTTGTCTTCTGTCCAGAAATCTAAAAATATTTATAAGACTATTATCCTGCCGGTTGTATTATATGGATGTGAGACATGGCTGCTTACTGGTTGGGAAGAACATAATCTGAGAGTGTTCGAAAACAGGGTGCTTAAGAAAATATTTAGGCCTAAGAGAGATGAAAATGGGGACTGGAGAAAACTGGATAACGACGAGCTTCATGGCCTGTACTCTTCATCGGTTGTAGTAAGGATATTTAAATTATGGAAGATGAAATGGGCCGGACATGTTGTGTGCATGGGGGAGGAAAGACATCTCAAAAGTACTGACTGGGAGACCCGAAGGGAAAAGACCACTTGGAAGACCTAGACGTAGGATTTTAACACAGATTTTTGCTGAAGGTTGAAAGAACATTGTCGCTTTATAAATCGTTCTTCACTGACAGACAGAGTCAGGTTAATAAGAAGCTATCCAGTGAAAAAAACAGATACTGAAGAGTTTGTTAATCGAAGAACTGTTTTGCTTTTCACATGCGCCTATGACATCTTGCGAAGTTGAAAGAACATTGTCACTTTATAAATCTTTCTTCACTGACAGACAGAAGAGCTTGACACATGAAAATCTTTCCTTATATAGTGTAACAGTCATGAATAAGATAGGATTTCTACAAAATTAATAATTTATTTGATTTTCATGTAATTTGTTTTGCTTTATTTTGGTGCTTATGTCTTACGTTTTTCATTGCTTGCTTGTTTCATTATTTTATTTTGCTTATAAATTTGGATTCTAAAGTATTTCAAGCTTGTGTCCAGCAATTGACAATCTAGGTCAAACTAGACAAGCTTCACATAAAGCTTGGTGTCACATAGCTTATGTATTGATTCTAGCAGGACACTTAGCTTGTACATATCATCATAAGTAGTAACTCCTACACATGACCTGTGTGCCACAGGAGACGCCATCCATGTGTTAAACTTTGTATTTTACAGGAAGGAATTGTCTTCAAAATTTCTTTAAGTATTCTAGCAGACCCTTATTAATACAGGAAAGTGGTAAGTGAATGACTATATTATATGTGTAATCTGATTTTGAATGCTAATAACAGGTAGAGCTCAAACTTAGTTACTTACTCAATGTTGATAGACAATTCCTAAGCAAGCTAAAGGAATATTATCTATTTTATGGAACCCGAAGGTTCATTGCCACGCTTACCTGAGCCTGCCATTCAACTCTATTCTGTGCTAACTCCATCCAGCCATCCCTCGCAAATCCTATTTCCCTTAAATTTCCCTATTTATTGTCCTCCCACCTACATCTAGGTCTTCCAAATGGTCATTACCCTTTGGGTATCCTAGTCAGTATTTTTTAGGTGTGTCTTTCCTCCTCCATGCTCGCAACATGTTCAGCCCATTTCATCTTCCGTGATTTAATTACCCTTACTATATTCGGTGACGAGTACAGGTTATTAAGCTCATCATTGTGCAGTTTTCTCCAGTCCCCATTTTCATCTCTCTTAGGACCAAATATTTTCCTAAGCACCCTGTTTTTGAACACTATCAGATTATGTTCTTTCCGAAGAGTAAGCGACCATGTCTCACACCCATACAATACAACTGGCAGGATAATTGTCTTATAAATTTTAATTTTTAGATTTCTGGGCAGAAGACGAGAAGAGAAGAGTTTCTGAACTGCATAAAAGCAGGCATTTCCTGATTTGAATCTGCCTTAATATTATTTGTGTCTGTAATTATTGCTCCCAGATATTTGAATTTCTCCGCTTGTTCGAACGAGTTACTGGCTATTCTAATTTTTGTAGACATTGTAACATTCATAGAAAGTCATAATGCAGTGTGCGAAATATCTGGTTGCCAGACCACCATAGTATAGAAAATTCTGGGGGCAGGCAACATAGCTGCTATTTTGAAAAACTGCTGTCTAATTTAATTTTATTATTTTAGTGTCCGCCACAGGCAGTCTCTAGCAGTATGTACTGTACAAGATTGCTGAATATTCGTAATTACTCATAAGGATTTGGAAATGTCCGGAAATTATAAATTGACCTAAAATTTGAATTTCCCATGCAGTTCTGATCATCAGACTAATATAAGTTAATTAAACTTAAAATTCTTTTAGGTAACAGAATTCTTTTCATCATTTTTTAAAAACTATTTAGGTATACTTAGTTACTTTCTGGGTGTTACTGTTCTCTAAGAACCTTAGCTTCCTTCGTAACTGTTACCCTATATCCTCTGTCTTCTTCCTTTTTCCTCCACCACTTTACTTTCAATTTTATTAGGTCTCTTTCCACTTCATCTGTCCATCTTTATTTCAGTTGTCCTCTAATCTTTATCCCTTCCATTTTATTATCTCTTAATATGCACAATGTAGGCATATTTAGGCAAAAAATGAATTTCCACTTCATTGCACTCCCATTAAGCAAAAAAAACTTAGGTGTTGTAAAAGTATTCTCTGGTAATGGTAAATTTCAATAATTGAGAAATATTTTTACCGCATATTTTGCTTCTTCATTAAGAAACCAGGAAAATTATGTTTTCCACAGATTTTTCTCGGGACACAGGGACATCTGTGTGAGAACAGGGACATGGCCAGTTTGTATATGGCTATCGTCTTTTAAGAGAATTTCAACTGGAGTGCCCCAGGGCTCTATTCTTGGACCTTTCTTGTTTATTGTAGCTGTTAATGACTTATATCTTTCAATACCTGCACGTTTGGTTATGTATGCTGATGACACTACTGTATTGAACTCATTCAATGATGTCTGTGATACTGATGTTACTCTAGATTTGCTAAATGATTGGTTTTCTACTCATGGACTTTGTATGAATCCTGGTAAAACTCAGTCGATTATCCTTAATCACATGACAAATGAAGACATTGAATCTGTATTATCCTTAATCACATGACAAATGAAGACATTGAATCTGTCAAAGTACTTGGCTTCCATTTGGATAGTAAACTTAATTGGAGAGTTCACACTCAAGAGCTTTGTAAAAGGTTATCCAGAATCATCTTCTTGTTAAGGAAACTTAAAAATGTACTACCTCCTCATGCTCTAATTTGTGCCTATCATTGTTTTTTCAATGTGCATTTGACCTATGGTGTGATGCTCTGGGGTAACAGTCCTGGTGCCAAGGATGTTTTCTTGTTACAAAAAAAGGCAATGCGCATAATTAAAGGCTGTGGACCTTTCCAATCTTGTAGTCCGTTGTTTGCTGAATTTCATATTTTAACTTTATCATCACTTTATGTATATTTCAACTTGGTTTATATCTATGTGAATTTATCTGCTAATATCCAACAACATGATGTTCATAACTATAACACACGAGGTAGTCATAACCTAGTGGTACCTAGATGTCGACTCCAAATGACGCTTGATAGTCATGTTGCTGTTGGTATAAAACTATACAACAAGTTGCCAGAAAGTGTGAAATCACTAAATAATGTAAATATCTTTAAGAAGAAAATTAAATTTGTATTGCTAAAGAACAACTATTATACTGTTAAGGAACATCTTGCTCTTAATTGGACTTAACTCTCTATGTTGGACGAAGCCTGATGCATGTAAGTGTTTAATGGCCAATAAATATTATTATTATTATACCAGGGGCGGATCCACGGTCAGCCTTCTAATAAATTTTGTAAAGACAACATAACCCAAATACTTAAATTAAAGCAATGACATTCATTATTTTGAAATACATTTGTAATAAAATGTCGAAATGTTCATTTTGATTTCAATTGTGTACTGGGAATAATTAATTTTTATGAGTAAAAGTTCCCTCTCTACTTTGGTTCTCCCCAAAATGTCTCTCTGGATCCACCCCTGGGCTATACCTTAAATAATATGTACCGGTGCCCTTCATTAACTGAGACTTGAATAACCAGGGTTATCTCGTGCTGACTTTTACATTTACCTTCGGGTTAAATTCTCCATCTATGACTTCCTGGTTAAGCTCTCTCTGGAGTTGTTTGAGGATAGCCTCATCTATGAAAGACTTCTCCTTCACTTGACTGAGTCTGTGAGCTTCTATAACGGGGACTGGAACTTGCTGGGTCTCTGCAACTTCCACTTCCCCAGGAACTGGCCCTGATATTAGCGAGGGTCTCGTGCTTGTGTTGCGGGATTCAATGCCCATAGCAGACACCTACATGAAAAAATGCACATATATCGGTAAATCAGGAATTTCACCATAAAAACTTTTATGTTACAGTGTTAAATGCCCCTTCTTACAGATCCCTTGAATTTTAAGAGGTAAATCAGGCATCTGGATTAAAACAAATATATTTTTTTACACATAGTTCCTATAGATTTGCATATACTTTATTAAGACTAATCCATTCATATGCCGCATATTCGACATTACCCAATAACATTTAGCAATGCCTCAGATATCGACCAATCATGGTTGTTTATCTTACAATATGCTTGCAAGAATCTGATAAAATGTCAACTCATTACTGATCCGTCACAGTACTAGACCTTTGTTCTTCCTTACGCCCTGCTTAATGAATCGATCTGGAGATGAACTCGGAATTTGATTTAAAAAATAACTTGTTTTCTGCATATCATAATTGAAATTATCACTGATTAAACAAAAGCATTCTAGCACTTTGTTACATAAGTTTCCCTGATTTTATTGTACAGTAGAGTCCCGCTATTCCGAACTAATTGAGACCGAAGACCGGTTTAGTGGGATTTCGGAATAGGCGGATTTCATGAATAATATCAACATATTGACTTGTTAAAGCGTAAATTAAGTGCGGGGAATTGTATAAATGGAGCCGACATGTGCTGTAAGTAATCGGCTTTCATTCCAATTTGGTTTCAGGCGTTTTCATTAAGCTTAGGCTCTATGTACGTCTCTATTTAACTTCTTTGTATAACAAGAAATGTATGTATATGATATTTTCCCGGGCTACTAACCAGGTGGTGAATTGGATTAATTCCGACGTTTCTTGCCAGGTCTTCAAACTTCTGGGAGAGAGTGGTGAGGGAAGCCGTGGAGATCCGGTTGGAACCAAACAACATGAATAGAGACAGCGGTATCCAACTAAGCCCTGCCTGGTTCCATGCTATTGATTCGCTCAGGTCCATACGAGCCAACCTCACACCTTCCAATGAACCACCAGAGTAATTAAAAACATTGGCCCTCATTTGGACCGTGTTTCCCTTTTTTCCAATTTTTTCTCGTTTCCACCACCACCTATATAATAATAATTTATTTTCACTACCTATTGACCGTTGGCCCTTATTTGGACCGATTCTACTTCTCTAATTTCCCTCCTGTTTTTACAGCACCCATCTGTTTCCTCATTGGTTGGTCTTCAACAAATCCTTTCTCCAATCCGGATGTCCCCATTCACAGCAGTCCTATAAATACACGCCATCTAATCCCGGCATTTCATTCTCCTTGACAATGAAGCCTCAGTTTGGCTTCGAAACGTCGGAATTAATCCAATTCACCACCTGGTTAGTAGCCCGGGAAAATATCATATATTACCAGCACCAGGAAAAATTCAAAGCACAAAGAAATGTATGTTTTTTCATGAACGTCTTTCTAATTTCACCTTTTTTTAAGTTAAAAAAATCTGTATTTTTTCTGAACTCTGTTCAGAATAGGTGGATTTTCAGAATAGCGGGACACTACTGTACATGGATTTGAGTTATTTTCAGTTTTTGGGCTGAATTCATAACATTTCAGCGTATTTTGATTTTGGAGCCAGTTCGTCAGCCCAAAAATTATTTTTTTTTTAAATATTCTTTATAAAAATGTCACAAATTTTAAACTTGTTACCTGTGTCTCTCCAGGTTCTGGCAGTCCTTGAAATTCCTTCTCTGGTTCCCTGGATCCATCTCTCCCAGATTTCTTCCTCCGTCGTCGATGTTTACCTCGACGTTTGGTGATTTCCTCATCCCCACTTCCTCCTGTGTCTGACATAATGTCAAGGTTGTCGATGGGTACTGGAAGGGTTTTCACCCCTTGCATCACCTGCTGCTGCAGCTGGAATATCATCAATGTAAGTAAAGATGCAATTATATAACTAAGTTTATTTCTTCCTAAAATTACAAAAGAGAAACTTAGAACTAACGCTTAATTTACTGTCCAAGAAATTCACTGTTTCTTTAAAAGTCACAATAGTTTCATTGAATTAGTTAATTTGTGGTCCTGATGCACACCATTCATTCCTTGCTAGATTATAGAACTTTTTTTTTTATACCATATACGAGGGATGGGGAATAAGTTATGGCAACTTTTTTATTTTTTAAAAGTTTGGGCGAAAGATAAGAGTAAGTCGAACAATGCGTTGCTATTGGCGACCACACGCTTGTTATCTCGGCACTCCCGACAGTTCCTTCTCTCCAAACTCTCGATCGTACCAAATACCAGCTACCAACCCTTGCACCAAAATGACAACCCGCTAGCTCACTTGGCACTCCCGATCAGACCACAATCACCTCTGCACATAGTCTAAATAATGCATAACACTATCCACATAGTTAAGTGCGTGAGCGGAGGGGGCAGCCGAAGCGAAGCGGCCTTGCATTTTCGAATAATGTACGATGCACTGTTTGTAGGTTTTGAAAATGTGGCATATCATATCTTTCAGAGGTTAGTAAGCCTGTCAACTTTTGTTTAGCAGTATGACGTCACACTACCAACGTCCAATCACAAGTTTTTACGTAATATGAGGACAGAAGAATTCGCTAGATCGTGGTATAAAAGAAAGTGCATCGCGAGGGAACGGTGGGCCGGAACATTCATCCAAGGTGCGACTTACATTTATTTTTTCCCAAAATTTGAGATCAGTTTGAAATATACAAATGAAAGAGCGGAGTATGAAATGTATGTATGATGCAGATTATGGTACTAGATGTAGGATAATGAAGGAAAGAGAGACCCATAAACATGCATACACGATGGCATTGTGCCACTCTACCATATTGTAGTGATGAAAGCACACATAGCTGAACTTTAAAACCCTGTAAGTTCGATATGGAAAGTCCTTATTCCCAAAGCTTCCACCAGCTCCCTGTAGCATTTTTCCTCTCATGGAAAGCTATTCTGATGTAAGAACACTGTACACATCTTATCCCATCCATTCTACACGGTAGCTGACTCACAACTTACATGTCTGTAAGGTTACTTGTCTTGCTCTCAAATGATCGTAAACAATGTATACTTAAAAAAAAAATCTTGTTATAAAAGCTAAATAATCGTCCCATAATCGTGGAAGTTTTACCTAGTAATCATAACAATGCAGAATAAGTAGAGTTTGTAGACTGTTATGTAAGTGACTTCATTTAAATAACAATATTTTTAAACACAAACATGTTATATTGTTTACGAAATAAATTGACGTTCAATTGAAAATTAACATGACTTACAGTACTTAAGTATTTCTCTGACTATATTTTTAAAATTACATTTTACCTTCTGGCTTGCTCCTTTGTCATGATCATCAGGCTTGGGACTCACTCCGCCTTTCTTCTTGGGTATTGTTTTCTTCTTCTGTGTGGTCGGTGAATTCTGTGGCACTTGCACAGGGCTGTTGTTGCGAGTGGAGGGTTGTATTGAGGTGGCGGTGGGCATGTTCGCTGCTTGCCAGCTAAGCGTGTCCTGGCTGTGGCTTCTACGTAAGTCGAGCACGAGAAGAGTTCGTTCTCGAGTGGGATTCAAGCAGTGCGTGGGAACGGGATCTGGAGTGACACAGCGCCTACCAGAACCTCTTGTTATCACACTTGCCAGGGTAGGGGCTGGTGTGAGAGGTCTGGAGTCTGTCTCTGTGTAGCGCCGGAACAGTTCTTCAGGCACTGCATCTTCTCCATCCTCATACGGTACAGGGTGAGAACTTTGAAGAAGGCCGACTCTAATTGCAGCCATCTCTTCTGGCATGAGCAACGCTCTTCCTTCAGTAGCCTTCAATGGTATCAAAATAATTCTAGTTAGGATCTTACATATGATTTCAATACTAAAACATCTTACAAACATAGAGTTTAATTTTGACATAACAAATCTCAGTTTAGCGTACTTTCCAGTTTTTAAGTATGTTATTTTAAATTCCCCACTCAAATCCCATTCATTATAATGCAAAGATATTTCATTTTTATGGTTCCATTATTTACATTCATTTCAGTATTAAGTATGGAAAATTTATCATAAGAAATGAGTAATTGGCTTTTATATCTTTATTACATTCATAAATATTTATTAAGTGTATATTAATATACTATTTAAAACTTTTCCTATGCTGTTTTAGCAAGGACAATCAATTGTTGAATCGTTTCCTATAGCTGCTCAAGATTTTTAAATTTCACTCATAGGCTCATGGAATGCATGAGCACACTGATTTGTTGCCAAGTGTAAAATACATACAATATTATTGTCATTCGGCCATTACAGCAATAGACGTCAGACTTATATACTAGAAAATTACAACAAACAATACAACTAGATTTAAAGCCAAGAAATAGAGTTAAAATTGAACACACATGAATTGTAAAGTATGTTCATTAAATTCAGAGTGAAAGTATTGTACACATTAAATACAGTCACACTAAATAAGGTAAATTACTTACAGACTGGTTTAGTATAGATGAAAAATCACACTTAGTTAAAATACCCTTAGTCCTCATAAATGGACCACACTGTACCAGGATATCTGATACCCAGAAATTAAATTCCTTACCCAAGAATCCTTGGCCCTTTTGACAACATCTTTGGCTTCATAGTCAGCTGGATGATTGCAGAGAATAGAACAGCCGTAGGGGAAGGGATTGTATACTCCAGCAAATGGTCTTAGTGTGTAAGGTGCTGGCCGAGCAAAATTGGGGAAATCTAGATTGCTTGGCTGAAAATAGAAAGAGTAATCATGAAAAAATCACAATATAATTTACAGTCCAGAGTTGCTTTATTTCTTGTATATGACGATACACAGATACTAAACAGAGAAGAATACGGAAATAAATAGTTATTTGCCTGTAGAATTTTTAGATTTGTCTTAAAGTACATACCTGATTTTGACGCTTCACAAGTTTTCGAACTCCTTCAAGAAGTCCAGTTTTACTCCTTAATCCCATGGTGAAATGTTAGTGCTATGAAGTTAAAAATAAGTCTGCTTTATTTTAATTGTAAACATTGCGATTTAAACATAACATAGTTTCGCTCTATACCAGCTTATTCATTCATTTCATATTTTACCCCTTAAACTCCTTTAAACAAAAGCATTGGTAGAATTTTTATAATTATATACCTTTTTATTCATCCAGTATCATTTAGTATTGAGTACATTTGATACTGGACATTTGAAAAAATTATTGATAACAGTAATAATACTAATGCTAATATTGATTTAAATAAAGGATTGATCATGCATATTCACTATCTATAGCACATATTCATTTTTAATTTATAGGAAAGTGCACCCAATGGGCATTAAGATTTAATTCAACACTTGTTGCTAGTCTACCAATAATTTCTCCCTTTTCTCACATCATAGTATATGATAATGTTCACATAGCAAACATAAGCAATCTTCACTGGGGTCGTGATACCAATTATTACGGCAGATCTTGCTGTGGAAGCTATGTACTGCTAATGGCTAGTCTTGTCACCAGGTGGCACAGGTCATAGTTAATTCCCTTCCATGTGTTATTGCTCATACCTCCATGGCATAGAACTCTGTTGTTAATTTCATCTCTGTTATTGCCTCATTTGTACTCTTTGCAATGTTGGCAGTCTTAAAGTCTTTTCATAGTAAATAATTTATATAAATTACATTTAAGTTAGTTTTAAAGTTAGATCTTAAACATAATTATTTAAATTTATATTTTTTAAACTTACTTACTTACTTACTCAATGGCAATAGACAATTCCTAAGTAAGCTGAAGGAATATTATCTATTTTATGGAACCCGAAGGTTCATTGCTGCGCTTACCTGAGCCTGCCATTCAACCTTATTCTGTGTTAACTCCATCCAACCATCCCTTGCAAATCAGACTTCCCTTAAATCTATCCTAGTATTGTCCTCCCACCTGCATCTAGGTCTTCCAAGTGGTCTTGTCCCTTCAGGTCTCCCTGTCAATATTTTTTATATGTCTTTCCTCCCCCATGCTTGCAACATGTCCAGCCCATTTCATCTGTGATTTAATTACCCTTACTATATCCGGTTATAACATAAAATCAGGCATTTCCTGACATGCGTCTACTTTTAACTTCTGCCTTAATATTATTTGTGTCTGTAATTATTGCTCCAAGATATTTGAATTTCTCCACTTGTTCGAATGATTTACCGGCTATTCTAATATTTTGTAGCACATTATTTTGAAGTTTCATGACCATGTACTTAGTTTTTTCTGTATTAATTTCCAATCCAACATTCCTGCAGGCATCGGAAAGACTTTCTGCATTTCTCTCGATTGCGTTTATGTCATACTGAACATATAAACTTTCTATGCTCCATATTTTAAAATATCCACTTTTTAGTGAGAAAAAGTAATTAAATAAAATATTGGATTTTTATAATGGCTGTAACTAATTCACATAAGAAAAATTTCCCATAACAGAGCTTATCTGGAAAATCTGGAATTCATTTTATGACAATTATAGAAAATCTTAAATGTTCTACTTTTAACTTTATTATTTTTTTTTTAACATTCATATTACTCAGTTTTAACAACGTTCTTACCTTTGTATGGAATTATTTCATCACATTGGGCTGTCTTGAATTGAACAGGTATGTAAAACAGCTTCAAGGTGGTGTTTATTGGTTGTCATGGCAGCAAGCTTGTCCCCTTGGAAACAGATCTGTTATTGCTGTTTCTCTACTACTCATGCAACAGGTGGGATTAGAGAAATGTGTTCAAGTAGAGAACATTCTGGGTGGAACAAGTCAATAAGACACACAGCATGTACGTCTCACTTCTGAGTGAGATTCAGACTACAAAATCTCAGCCATTTCTGAGGCAAGTTGTTTAGTTTTGAGGATCCACCCTTTATAAATCTAGCCTGTGGAATATAATTTCCCCCAGTAGCTAAAATTAGTGGGGTGCTGTCCAGTCAAATTTTTAGCCTTTCTTTTAATAATGTGTAAAAGGAAACATAATTATATAAAAAGAAAATTTATTCATAAACTTGATAAAACCCTAAAAGATCAAAAATAAAAGAGTTTTACTTAGTTTAATCTAAATTGTTACAGTTCAAGCTTGATCTATTTGTTTAAAAATGAAATCCATTCTTCTTGTTTTAATTTCCACGAAAATATAAATTTTCTCCTTGATTTGCTATGGTTAAGTTTTCTGTTAAATAAAAGAACCGAAAAAAATGAATCAAATAGACTGGAAACAAGATAATCTAATTCTACACCTATCACATTCAAGAATATGGTAAATAAAAAACATTTACCAATATGACAGGGTTGGCACTGTGGAAGTGACAGTGCTCTTTCTTCCTCGCAGCCGGCGAGCCGGCCGTGGCATGCACCTTCCTATGTCCACATGCACACAACAGTCATACACCACACCACTGGAGCTATAAAGCGCACAGTTCCATACAAAGATTTTCTTTTATCTCTTTAATAAACTGGGGGATAGCTATTGGCATTAAGCTTAATTGACAATTGACAAATTCGCAGCAGTGGACTCACAGGAGTGAGTTGGCCAAAATGGTAGTGCCTTGACTTGCATTCAGGAAGTCCTGGGTTCAAACCTTTTGGTTGTTTGAAATACAGAAAATGTAGTGGTTTTTTTTTTTTTTTTTTTTTTTTTTTTTTTTTTTTTTTTTTTTTTTTTGGCAAATTGCATACAAAATTTTATGGCTATATATACAAAATTGGATTGAGCTGTAAAGTCACAGAATAGTTTTTGATCCACAGAAGCACTAAAAAATGCTACTGTCTGGTTGACAATGTGATTAATAGTTCGAACAAGGTTCCACCAACATCAAAATGAGTGGAAACTCAAAATGTAAAATATTTTGTTAGGGAAAAGAGGTATATTTCTTTAACAAACAGAAGAGAGTATGAGCAATGCAATACACATTTTTTACTTGTGAATTTTAGAGTTACTTACATGAAGTATCCAGTGATGGGAAGTAATTGAGTAAAAGTAATCTGATTACAGTAACAATTCCTTTTTTGGTCCCATTTACTTGTAATCAATACTTTTTTATAAATGTAATTTCTACTTGTAATTTACTTCTGGAAGTAAAATTGTAATTGTTACGATTTAGTAGTAGCGGCTCCGGTCAAGAAAACCACCATTAACGGCCGTGGGTGTCGGCATGCTGACCACATGCCCCCCAATCCTGCCATCTACCTAAGGGAGATGACGCAGCGGTCGGGTGGTAGGCCAAGTCCCTCCAGGGATGTAGCGCCACGGAGTTTAGTTTAGTTTTAGTATTAGTATCATTCTTGCTTGCTTTATCATCATCACTACTGTTTTTGCAACTAATATCCAAATTAGAGTTAATATTAACAAAAAGTGACTCAATGTTTCCGAAAATGTTCACATTGTTGTGTTCTTTTGTTTGTTCATTATTAATTTGGGTTTGTGCCCAAAACAAACCAAAAACAAGGAATTTTTAGGTACTGCCATTTTGTAAAGTAATTGTAATTGTAATTGTAATTGTAATTTTACTGATTACTTTATGAAAAAGTAATTTGTAATTGTAATGAAGTTTAATGTCTCTCAGGTAATTGTAATTCAGCCCAATTACTTTCTTTTTGTACATTTCCCATCACTGGAAGTATCCTATCAGAAAAAAAGAAAGAAAGAAAAAAAAAAAAACAATGTTCATTTTGGAAAAATAGTGTATGTGACCACCCATATTCTTCCTTGATGTAAATAACATAGGGAATTTGATTACCATTACACTATTTTGTTTCATCTTTATCGATAATCAGTAGAGTATTCTGAATCATAATTATTTTAATGTAATATAACTTGTTTATTAAAGATATATAAAAATACAAACATGTAACAAGGAAACATTTAAGAAAAATACAAGTATAAAATATATCAAATACAGGTACATCATATAAAGCGTTATGAAAAAATATCACAGCCTAACACAAAATATTTTTAGCAGTTT
Organism: Ectobius pallidus; assembly: GCA_964059195.1. Lineage (NCBI taxonomy): Eukaryota > Metazoa > Arthropoda > Insecta > Blattodea > Ectobiidae > Ectobius > Ectobius pallidus. The sequence goes on from CAXKWD010000008.1 coordinate 152,818,827, forward strand.
TATTTCTTTTCATTGGGACTTGGGTCAGTATTCATCTCTACCGAGTACATTGTTTGGGTGTCAGATGCTGTGCTGATGATGGATGACCCTCGAGATGTCCTTCTTGATTGATATATTGAATGGTAGCTTTGTAGCGATTCAAGAGACGCACAAGAAAACATGTCCTCTTCAATACGAGAATCACGTCTGCTAGGCAGATCTTTGTATCTCGTCGCCAACTGTGACACAAGACTCCTTAGCTGATCTTCTTCTGTCTTGTGAGTTGGTACCAACTGCCCAGAACAAAAATCCAAGTTTAAGAGACTGTTTTCTGGTGTTTTGTCGCTTTCTGCAGAATCACTCAGGAAACTCAGGACAAGGGTGTCAAACTTAGTGAAGCGGTACTGCACCATTGACAGATCATCAACTTCATCACTGATGGCATTATTTGGTAGCAGATATTCAGGAATGGGTAATGAGTCAGATTTTCTTACCATACATGACAGGATGTTTTCTTTTATTGATGATAGTAAAGATTTTTTGTCACAAGAATTAAAACTTTGACAGGATTTATCTAGTGAACTTGAGGGAGTTAGAGGTGGGTGGTCGCTACAACTGCCGTTACTTACCTCGCCCTGTCCATGATGTGTTGGAGTTTCTAACACACCCGCCGCTCTTTGGCTGTTTCCTTGTGGTTTATTTGAAACTGGGGGAAACAAAAATGTTAATGTTAGAGACATCTTAATTAGCAATTATATTAGACACATCTGTTTCAAGCTCAAAACTGGCTGTCCCAATTTTTTTTTTCCTTTTTTTTTTTTTGTAAGAATGACCATGTAATAAATACACTCTTACAAAACTTAGTAATTTGGGAATATTATAGGAGAAAAATTCCTCTGACACTGGGACTTGAACCCAGGACTTAGAGCAATCAGTCATAGGAGAGAGGTTCTATCTGGCGCTGTGAATTGAACTCCAGCTTAGCTCAGTTGGTAGAGCATTGGTGCAAATAGCCAAAGGTTCTGGGTTCAAGTCCCAGTGTCGGAGGAATTTTTATCCTATAATATTCTCATGTAATGTCCGGCAGAGACAATAATCTGTGGTTCATGATGCTTATATATCTGTCTTAGTAATTTGGGTTCCTTAACCAGAGGCCTGGGTTCAATCTACAATACTTTCTCGAGTATTTCTGAGTTAGGGAGATCTGGAATAAGTCTTGTGAGGACAAGTGAAAAGCAACTTGTTATAGAAGTAGCCATATCAATCAAGCAAATCCTCAATAATCCTGAACACATGCCCCAGTTCTGCTATCCGTTAGTGATGTCGAAAGACGGAGTAGATAATGCAGTAGTCGCCCCGTCTCACCATTGGATGTTGTACCATAGAGTTCTGCTTGTTTGTGTAATGCTTTCTTCTTTATTTTATGCCTAGTTTGACTATGTTAGCCTTGAGCAAAAGTGGAATCTATATCTGAGGTTGCAATGCTTAAGGGAAGTTTTCATGGTGGTGGTAATGATGGTTGGTGGTTTTATGTTTAATAAATGACAGGGTTTACTCTAAATTAGGCCTATGATGCAGGGCCATGGAGAGAAAGCAAGGGCCCCAGGGACGAATTTTCCCAGACCCCCGTCAAATAATAAATTCACCACTGACACCCAACCTCGTCCTTTATAATGTATGCAACAAAAATATTATGTAAGTAACCTATTACTTGAAGACATTTATTTTTGTTAGTCATTAAAAAGGTTCGTAATATTTTACAAAAATAAAACCATATAAGTTTAAAAGCTTTTCAGTTGTGTCATAAGAGGTACTAATAAAATGTGTTTTGACACAATGCTATCAATAAGCATAAAAACTAATTACTGTACAACTTGTGTCTTTGGCTTTTCAACTAAAAGTAAAACACTTAAATTACAGATCCAGCTATGTAAAATTAGCAGAACAAAAGAAATCCACGGGATAACTTTGCACATGTATGTACCAATTTTATCTGTATGTACCAAAATTAATCTTTTGAAAATTATTTTAAATTTAGAAGGTAGAACATAAAACCTGGTCGGGTGGGTCGGGGCCCCTTTTGGAGTCCGGGCCCCGGGGCTGCAGCCCCGGCTGCCCCCCCATCTCATCAGGCCTGTATGATTGTCACCCGGGGTATCTAAATTTTGTTCTGTAGGACATGCATACATAAATGCCAAGAACCTGGGCTGGGATTGAGACTGCTCCATCATGATGTGTTAACATACAAATGGACCTATAATTTAATATGGACCTACAGTTCTACTGTGCTTTTAATTTATATTGATTGTGAAAGCAAGAAAGCAATTGCTTTTAGGCAATTTTTTTTCAAGTTCCGATCATTCACGAATTGAAAACCAAAGTGAAAATCAAAACTGTTTTATTTGGAACCTTCAGATACACCTTTCAGCTATTTCTCTACACAGTCACTGCTCAGATTGAGACATTTGTCATAGAGTGGTCAAATGTAAACATGCCTCGAACAATAGAGTCTCCAGCCAAGTGTGAAGTCTGTGCTGTCATTCGATTTCAGCATGCTGAGAGGTGCAATGCAGCCGAAATTCATCAATGAATGAGTAATGTGTACAATTCTGGAACAAGATCATTGATTGACACTCGCTTCCTTCCCTGGCCGCCTGCATCATGAACTCTGAATGTCTTGCTTCAAAATTCCTGCACCATTGCCGCACTTTGCTGTCACTCATGAAAGTTTGACCGTACACATTACTCATTCGTTGTTGAATTTCAGTTTCATTGCATCCTTCAGCATGCAGAAATCGAATGACAGCATGCACTTCATTCTTGGCAGGAGGCTCTACTGTCGGCCAAGCAAGAGTAAATCTCTGTTAGCGGAGTGCGGTGAGAGGGGTTGGTTCACAAGCAGGTGGATATTAGCATTCTGATTGGGCAGAGTAAAGACGAAGCTCTCTGTTGTAAGCGCGTTGTAAACATTAGCCTCCAGTGTGCAGTGTGTTCCAAGCTGCAAGCTGACAGTGCTTTCTTAGTGAATAGTAGCATGGTATGACGTCATGTACCGCTCCTCGTGCTGCTCAGAGTTGTTCTCATGCTTGGCCGATAGTATTGTTCGAGGCATGTTTATGTTGGTACCATGCGGTGACTATGTAGAGAAATAGCTGGAAGGTGTATCCAAATGATCCAAATAAAACAGTTTTGGTTTTCACTGTAGTTTTCATTTCGCGACCGACCAGACCTTGAAAAAAAATAGCCCTCATATATAACACAAATACCACAATGTGTCTCAGGAGAGTTGTTACCTGCCATGTTTCCATCAAGGTCATCTTCATATGACAAGTTCATGCCTGGTATATATGACATTGTATATGTAGTGGTGTGTCTGTCATATGCAGTCCCATTCTTTCTCCTTAAGTAGCAGCTGGAAAGGAAATGTGCATTCATTAATGAGAGTGATGTTTAAACGTCTTCAAAATCGGTCTCGTGGATGTCATTTGCTAAACCTGCATGTAACAGAAATAGGTCAAGTCTGGACAAATGAACTTGGACACCACAGCCTCAGTAGGCTTATTCCATTCTTGACGTTGAATAGAGAGGAGTCAAATGTTTGTTTGATAACATATGAGAAGCGAGTATAATACATTCTACTTTTACAAATTTAACAGAATAAAAGATATGTTAAGTTATAGCTATATTAATTTTAAAATATTAACGTTTTCACTGCTAATGACGTATAAATGTGTCACCTCAAGAACTGTCGAGATATAAGATTAATTGAATAACTCTTTATGTAAAATGTAACAATTTTTATTCAAATGTTGCATTTGTCATTGGAGCTAGGTGAGTAAGTTACCAGAATTACTCATACAGAAGAAGAAAATTATTGTCCATGTTAACTTAAAAAAAATTCCTTTACTTACCAAGTGCAGCTGACAATCGACAATACAACTGCCAGTAGTAACACCGATACCAGAATGTACAGGATCATTGTTGGAATGGATCCTTCCGGTCTTAGAAAATTAGGCTCTGAAAACATAATAAAATTGTGATTTAGTAGCTTCTCAAAACATCAGCCTAGTGAGAGAGTTGTTGTCCGAGTTTTCAACTGGCATCTGGGAAAAAGATGCTTTAGACGATTATTAAAAATGGTCAACTTATAATAAACACTTAATGCTCCACTTACATCTCATTTTTATGGACTAGTTTCAGGATACCATCATCCCTATCCTCGGCTAACGGTCGACTGGCTATGGCTGATAGTTGTTGTCTGTGTTGCGATGCCCTCTCTGTCCCTATTGGTTAATCTGATGATGTCATTGACTGGAGAAATTTCAAAATTCGTAATGTCTTGGTTTTTCGTTATAAAGTATTTTTTCCCCAGGTATTGAGTTCCATTGGTCTTTTAACATGTTTGAGTAGTTTTATGTGGTGGTTAAATGTCCAAGAATGATATGCTGCCGCCGATTTATCTGTCTACATGAATTTTATATTTCTCAGATGTTCTTTCATTGTGGTCTCAAAAATTCATCTTTTTTCGTCCAATCTAAATTTTATTGCAATCTTGGCATTCTATTTGGTAAATTCCTGATAATTTCATAACCGGTGTGCTGTTTTTAAGTGGGTGATTAAGTAGATTCCTCAAATTATATTTGTTTTATGGTGCTAGTTTGGTGTTGTATTCTTTAAATACATTTTCAAATTTTTGGAACAAGTTCGGATAGAAAATGAACTTGCTGCAGATTGGTTGGGGTTTTTCTGTATTAACCAATCTTTTTTTGTTTATTGTGTTTAGCAATCATCTTGTCAATGAAATTGAACTTGAAACCATTAATTTGTCCTAGCCACTTTATGTATGTGTTAGTATTTGATATTGTATTCTTCCTTTGTTAGTGGTATGTGGGTCAGTGTATGTGTTCAACTATTGAAAACTGCAAATTGGTGAGGTCTTTGATGGAATTTATTATATTTGATATAATTGTCCACGTGTGTGAAAGTTCTGTAGATTCCAAATTCCAATTTTTTTTTATTCCTAATAATTTTCAAGTCTAAAAACAGTAACCATCCATCTTGTTCAGTTTCCATGGTGAATTTTATAGACCTACCTTGTAAGTTCAGTAATTTCACTGCATCTTCATGCTGTAATGCTTCATATGGCTTGTTGAAAGCTCAGATATGAAATTACTCTTTTTTTCTGTAAAAATATTTGTATTAACAAATTTAACAGCATTCTTCAAATTAAAGAATTTTTCTTTTTGTCTTTTAATTTTTTCTTCCATTTCTTCAAAAACAGTTTATGTAGTACAGTTATTTATGATAATTTTGTGTAACTGGTGATTAATTGAAATGTTAATTAATATCCTTGTATTTCTCTCAAAAGCAAACTTACCTTCAGTGTAGTACTGGAGATATGCAGCATTTCTTCTCGTTCTTTTTGTTTCGTCTAAGCTACAGTCATTAGATGAGTAGTGTATTGTTATATCACTAGCCATTACCCGTATAGGATCTGTAAAATAAAATAATGTGCTTCATTAACGATGAAACATTCTACTGTGGATTGTATTAAGTGATTCAACAAGGGAGTAATTGTTGTGGGCAGAATTACTAAAAAACTTTCAGTATAACAGACTTCAAATACCGTATTTATTTTCTATCTCAATACAAATCCCATATAATCATTATAATGTAAAAATATTTCAGTTTTGCATTTTCTTTTTGTCTCTGGTCTTGTATTCAACCACTCAGTCAGAAATAATGTTTATAAACAAGCCCCAACAAGAATGCATATTGTTCAGATCTATGCGTTAAATATAAAAGCACCATTTGTTGGAAAGCGGTGGGAATAATGATTGGATCAAGAGGCTCTCTGCCAAAAGAAATACTGCAGTTCTTCTGAACAGTGAAGATACCCAGAATAACTGTTGGCCTTTGGATGGCAATACAGTTTTGAAGTCATCCTAAAGTAGCCTATTATAAATCACCACGTCTTGTATTTCCTGGTATGAAAAAAAACTGTATTAAAAATTATGATATCCCTCATTAACTGACAATAAAATTCAAATAAATAAAATTTAAAAATTGCCCTGCGTAACACTGAAATTTTACTGGAAAATGAATAATCACAACAATGGTTGCCTTTAAAAGTGAAGTTTAGAGAAGTGTCATATCTATTGGTCATATAACCATGAAGAGCTGTTTGACTTAGTAGTGGAAGAAAGATTTACTGTGAGGATACTGAAAAAAGTGCCAGTTATGCCATTTCAGACAAATCATTAATTTAATCACAAAGCCTTTGGTTATAATCAGAATTAATAAGAAATTTTCATCGGATAATAATTTCGTAATAGTTCAGGTACAGGAATCCAATTCTGAATCTTAAAGTGTTGTACTTACTAACTGTGTTCAGTTTGTTGATGGTGGTTCGAACTGCAGTCCAATCATTAGCTTTCAAATCAAACCACCTGACTTCTATAATATGCCCAGAATCATCATTGTTGTCGGAACTTTCAAGTGGTCGTTCTAAAAACATGTTTTTAAATTCCAGAACAGTGACCTAGGAGAAAAAATTAAATTTCTTGTTCATAATATATTAGAAAATGAATGGTAGAGTCAGGGCCGTCACGTGGTTTGTTGGCGCACGGGGCAAGATTTCGTCAGACGCCCCCCCCCCCCCAACTCAACCCACCCCACATTCCACCTATCTGTAAGGATTCAAGGATTTAAGGCCCACAGTAGAGTTCATTATTAGGCTATTATTATTAACAGTATACAAGTAAATCCAGCTGCTCAATTTTGAGCAAATATTTATTTTGGGATAACTTAGCAAATATAAAGTTAATGGTGTCAAATATTTATTTGTTCAATAAATACATACATACAAGTAGCGTAAGTACAATGTAATATTTAAAATTTAGTTATACCTAAATTGAAAAAATAAGTTATGTACATCTAACTAATTTTTTCAAATTTTGTTGTTTTATTTTTGCCATTGTCACGGCGCCCCCCTGGTCGCGGCACCCGGGGAGATCGCTTCGCCCATGCGACGGCCCTGGGTAGAGTAGACTAATTCATAATAAACAGAGAGTGAATTTTCTTTGAAAGAGAAAGTTGATCCACGCAGTAGCAAATAACATTGAGTATTAGTTGCAATATAGACAAATGTTTACATTAACCTGTTGTTATTTGTAATAACAGACATAAAAGTTCTAATTGCATCTATTGGTTCAAACTCAGGCCCATAGAACAGTAGGTCCATGCTAAGCTAGTACAATAAACTGTAATTGACTTTAATAGGAGTAACTTCAGGTAAACTGAACAACACAATAATAATGATATGAAGCTATATTATAAAGGATATAATATTGAGTTGGATCTAGCAGGTACACTTCACGTTTTGTATAAATACAGACAAATCTGCAGTAGAGGCCCACTTTTGGAATGAAGGTCACGACATCAATTGGGATCCAATATTAATTAAATGTGTCGAAGGCTACAACGAACTTTCGGTTTGGGAGAGGATATTCATCCATAAACATAAAGAACATCTCATGAACTTCGACATCCCAACAGATGAATGTCTCATTGCCAAATGCAGTAAACTTCCCGGAGAGGGAAGTCGGCAGTTGGTGTTAATCTGATGATTACGAATGATGATGGTCTTCGAAACTAGTTCAGGTATTTATACAAAAAGTGAAGTATACGTGCTAGACCCAACTCAATATTATATCCTTTATAATATTATATAAGAGTTGAATTTTACACAAAAACTTCACTTTTGTATAGTTCAACTGTACTACCATTGTCAACAGCTATACTTCAACTTCAGTGAAGTTTTTGTGTAAAATTCAACTCTTCTTGTTATATAACTTCACTGTGTTAACTTCCAATACAATTTAATAAAGAACAACACAATTTTACGCTACTTGGTTATTTTGAAAATGGGGGTTTCAGGCACCTTAAACCAATTTAAGTGTGCTTTGTTTTACACATACCTTAGCCCAATTAAACAGATGATGTACACAGAGTAGTACTTCCTTGTAAGATTTAAATGAATGTTAAATTCCATACAAATTTTCCTCTAAAAATACTGGTACCGTAATCAAAAGTTTTGATCGTTTGTTAGCTATATTGAGTAAAAATTCTTACCTTGTATTTTGGATTTATGTTTGTTAATTTCCATTCACATATTATTCCTTTAGAACACCAAATGTAAGGAGGAAACATAATCTCTTGTTTCTTTTCATCAGTAATGTTTATTGAATATTTGCAACCTGAAATTAAGATTCATGAAATGCAAGGAAGCTTGACAGATTCTTATATCAAGAAATGTTGGCAAAGTAAAACTATTTGATAATGGTAATACTGATGAGGAACCTGTTCGATTCCCTCGCTTCTAAGTCTCTATGAAAATCTTTATTCATTAAGTGTGGAGGGAAGGGAAGGGGAGGGGAGGGGAGGGAAGGAAAGGTTAAGTTAGGTTAGAGTGTGTGTTGACAATGCATCCTTATTTCAAGAATACTTTTATTTACTGCATCTATTAACTATCAACGAACTGCTCAAGTTAAATAGCTTCTGAGGTCATTCTATTGAGACTGGACACTTACTTACTTACTCCATGACAAAAGGCAATTCTAAGCAAGCTAAAGAAATATCTACTTTTTGGAAGCTGAAGGCCCATTGCCACACTTACATGAGCCCGCCATTCAACCCTTTCTGTGCTAACTCCATCCAACCATCCCTCGCAAATCCTACTTCCCTTAAATAATTTTTCATGAGGTGTTTATACTAAGAGTTAAAAGGTTTATATGAAACATGCCCATGCTTAGGATAAAAAAAGTTACATAAGCAAGTAGGCCTTGTGACATGAAACATGGCAACAACTTTTCATCATTTTTAAAACTTCTTTACATGAAGAGAATTTAATTTCTTGCAATTTTCTGATAATCCAGTCTATGCGCTAAAACTTTTATTTGAAAAAAATTCAAACAATAAATTCTCTGATGGTAGTTATACAGTAAGCCACTTTGTACAGGTGAAAGGGGGGGGGAAAGAAAAGCTGACCGACTAAAATATCTAAGTTGCCGATTTGAGCCACTGCGCATGCCTAGTGGCATTCACAGGATAGCAGGGAATGTATTGAAATTTGTTCTAGTCAGTGGCGGACACAATTTTTTTGGGGGGGGGGATTTGAATAGGTAGAAAGAAAACTTAAAAAAATTAATCAACTTACATATACAATTAGTTTATAAAACTGGCCACTTAGAGTACATATATAGCCTTTTTTCAAATTTCGGGAGGGGGGATGTAACCCCCCTATCCCCCCCTGCGTCCGCCACTCGTTCTAGTGTTGATAAATTGCTTGAATTGAGAAATAATTTCACATAATTTGCATTGTTTCTGAAAACAAACGTTTCTGTTACACCTCTTACATTTATTTATGTATCACAAGGCTCTGAAATCAGCTACAAGAGTCGGTCCGCTTTTTTCCCCCTACCTGTACACAAACCTAGGTTTGCAAATAATGTGACTTCAAATGAGGCTGGGACTAATGATGCAATACAACCATGTCTAATGTTAAATATAATAATACTTTAATATTTTAAGGGTGGAGGAAGTTATTTTTTTCACATTGAGTTTTTAATATAGTGATTTTAATACAAGCTGTACAAAGAAAATGAATTAGCAGTATTTTACACATTTCCATTTGGGAAATAGAAGATATAAATCAATTAAAGAAAGTTTTATAGAAACCAATAATGCTTAAACTGGATCCAAGGAACTAATGGCATTTCTTTCTCAGAACTGATATAATAATTTTGTACCTGTGCACTCTACTCCCAAATACTTTGTACAGATGTCTTTTCCAAGAAAGTGCCATTCACAGATCCCTTGTAGAAGTTCATGATAATTGCAGGTTGGACTAAAGACAACCCCTTTCCCAGGATTCTTGAAAGGAATTATACTAGTGTCTGCAGGGTAAAATCTAAAAAGAATAATAATACACCATTACATAACCCATATATTGAAAACCTGTGATTATAAGCAATTAAAACATTTTGTATGATGATTGCATTGAATATTATCCATTTGGTTTTATACTCATGGTTCAAAACTACCTAGGTGGGAGTTTTTCTTATATTAATTAAATTAGATTTACTGATGTATCAAGGCTTTTTGGGATTCCAGCAGGGAAAGAAGGTTGAAGCTGTCCAAGCTTTCGGCAGCTGCTTGCTTTGCAGGTATCTTCTGGGAAGAAGTGAGCAAAGCTTAAGAATGCCTTTCTATTATATTATTAGATCAAGTTTACTCCCCTGTTTCTCGATCATGTGACCCATGCACAACTCAATGCTGGTCGTTATTCTCGCCTTCCAACAGCCATTTTTTTTCCCGTCCAGAAATTAATACTAGAACTCATGACTTTTATAACAAACTGCGAAAAGTATATGGGTCCATTGGAGGATCAATCACACAAAGCAGCTAGCGCACTATCAAGATTCCAGCACAAGTGCAAAATGAAACTCTGAAACTAGGATAATATCATGATCATTATTTTTAATAACAACATAGACTACATACATGGACATTAAAACCCTGGGTGTGACGTCTATGAACAAACATGAAGTGAAGTGAAGTGAAGTGAAGTGAAGGTTTCTATGGTTTATAAACAAGCTAAAAATCACTGATTTTCAAGTTTTGTTTGTTTGTTTAATATGAATAAACGTAGTTCATAATCATCGAAACCATCCCCTTAAGCACTTTGTAAAGCATGTAAATTTTTTATCGTCGTTTCTAGTATTAATATTCAAACCAGTTACTGGAACGTCAAGACTAGTCCAAATTATGCAAAATACTTTACCTTTCTTTATTTCTCTAGAGGGATGAAGTTCATTAATAATAGCATAGAGTAACTAAAATTCATAACATACTACAAAAGGTTCTATAATTGGAACCGTAAAAGTCTTAGGGAAAAACTATGAAGCTAATACGTGACAATTTACATTAAGTTTATACCTCTGTAGTGCTTCATGGCCTAGTATTTTGCAGATTCCGAGTGAAAATAATACAATTTCTTGAGTAGTTGCATTTGGAAAACACATGGGATACCCTGTCTTTAAATTTGTCTTCAGGAAAAATAATGGAACTCCTATGGAGGTACCATTGATGACATGTAGAGAAACATTGACCACTGCAGGTTCCTGTAAAATATATAAATTTCAAAATACAACTTGTGAATAGTTACATTTACATCATTGGTATCTCAACGTTCAGATCTAAAATCAGTTAATTTTAATAATACAAATAAAATGTGTTGCAATTGTGGGCTCAATGAATTACTTACATGATATGTGGTGTTACTTTCTGCTAAAATTGACTGAGTTATAGCAGAGAGAAATATGACGACACAAAACATATTGGGCCCTGAATGCAGAAATACCTGTAAAATAAAATCATAGGTATGAACAACCTTTATTGGATATTGGGATTTAACACAAAATGCATTTATGATGTTCAGTATTTTACTTCTGGTACCGGTATCAATATATGACAAAGTTTGAGGACAATTTTCTTTATAAAATATCCCCAGAAATAGAAATAATTTTAAACAGTAATTAAGAATGTAGATGGATATTCATGAAACCATAGAATATTGTTTCTGTTGAACATTCCATGAGAATATTTTAGTTGAAAAGTTTCTCTGACGTGGGGACTCAAAACCATGATCTTCGACTTTCCACACCCATACTCGAACTCTAGCACAGAAAGCTGAACGTCTTGGGCTCTAATACCAGTGTCAGAGAATTTTCTTCTAAAATACTCTCAAATAATTAAACTTGAAAGTAATTAATTAATGACTATTGTGACTTATAGAGGCAGATTCAGAATTTCTTTCTGGAGCACGTTCACACGTTAGTTATGCAAGGCTAGCAGAGGTTCTTCATCTAACAAGTCAGTAATGTCTTCACAAGGAGACATATTGCAATAAGTGAAATATAGATTAATGAAATAGAACAGGAAACAAGAAGGAAAGAATAAGTCATATAGTTACAATCAGTGTTTGAAGTGAGAAAAGAGCAGAAATGGTATGTTTCTCCACAATTTTATTCAGGCTTTTCTGGCATTAAAAAAATGTGTCAAAACTCTTTGTTAAGACTGAAATCATATATTTTATGATACCGGTATGTAATTTAATTCTATAATTACACCTAGTACTGAAATGTAATTCACCAGCTCATCTAAAGTTCCCATATTGGCTTCATTCTGGAGGTGCAAAATTATGTATTTCCTTTTTCTTGCTTCTGTTTCATCTGCCTAGCCAAAAGTTGATATATTTCTCTGGCTTGAATTTATTTATGGGCAGTACCATCAGCTTCAAGAAGAGTAGGTTAACTACTGTTAATACCTGAAGTTGATTTCTTGAAAGTGAAAGAACAGTGTTTGTTCCATTAAATGCCTTTTCACATTCTGTACCGGTAGTTGATACAATTATTACAAATTAATGTTTCGAGAAGACAACATGCACAGCAACAAGAGTACATTCCATTCAGAAAATGGTTTCTACTCTTTTAACGCTACTAGCATCAAATCTAAAAATAAAATCTAAAAACTGAGCACTTTGACAAATATTAGCTGAAAATAGACTGTATTATGAGAATAGTAGGCCTATTAGTATTAGTATATTTATGTCACAAAATTCGTTTACATGTTTCAGCTTAAGCTGGTATACTGGTGACTCGTCAGGGTTTTGAACTTACATGCTAAAATGATAAAAGTAAAGGAATTCTAATTCTATTCATCATATAAAAGTTGTCTTTTGTAACTGTTCCACCTGAAAAGAACTCCAGGGGGCAGTATGCCATTTTAATCAGTACCGGTATTGCATACCGGTGCATAAAGGCTCACTTCAAACACTGGATACAATATAAGATATAGACACTGTAGAGGATATCAAAAGTACCAGTATGTAATTTAAGTCAAGACTCCTCAAAAGGTATGGTATTTCAAAGGGAAAAACCAAATATAAGGTGCATTGTCGCATGAGACATATCCCACCCCAACCCACTCCCAGTGAAGCTCTTTCTTTTATACCACGATCTAGCAAATTCTTCGAGCATAAACAGGCTGACAAACCGTTGGGTACAAGGCAAACCTGTGGGTACAAGGCATTTTTAATATTTGGTACAAGGGGCACTCTCGAATTTTTAATATTTGGTACAAGGGGCACTCTCGCAGTTTTAATATTTGGTACAAGCGGCACTCTCGCATTTTTAATATTTGGCACGGTCGGGAGTGTCGGCGATAATATACCGGTACAAGGATAGTTTGTCACCATGCTTCGCTGAGAAACAAAATGTGAATATCGAGTGGGCGGAGCTTAAAGTGCACCTTGTATTTGTCTTTTGTCTTTTAAGTCATGCATACATTCTAATCATGTAGTTAATCTAATCATTGTGTTTATCTTGGGGGGGGGCCGGGGGGAGGGGTATGTGCCCCTTAAATCCGCCACTAATGACTTATGTAATATTCAGGTATATTCTATGGCCAAATGTTTGGCAGGATTTCAGTGTTATCCATGTGAAAATGTTACTTACAGTTAATGAATATGAAAATATGAAATTAAAATGATTGGCACTTACTTGTAGTCCAGTATAAGTAACACACTGATTTTTTGCACAGGTATTAGAAGAACCTCTTTCTCATAGTTTAATTACCGGTACCCTTAATTAAGTACTATTTTTGAGAAGCGTGATAATTTATTATAAATTATAAACAAATATAACAAAACAGTGTGGTACAATTTCAAAAATTTATTTTTATAAAACTAAAACCTCTTCATAGAAAGTACCTTGCCGGTAAATTAAAAATGATGCAGGATCCTCAGATATCAACGGGCGTGTATGACGAGAGAGAGAGAAAAAAAGAAAATCCCAACCGTTTGATTATTCTTATTACGTGCCCTAGGGGCCAATGAAAATTTTCTGTACTATAGCTAATCCAATACCACCTACACATAAACTCAATGACGTCATACATTAGTCGTCAAGGGCTGGAAGTGCGGGTGGAAGGGGTAAGCCACGTAGAGAAACGAAACGAATAGAAGTATGGCACTGAAGTTTTGTTGACAGACAAGGATATTCTCTTAAAGATTTTCCCTAGAGGTATGCCAGCCAATTAATTAAATGTCTTGGTGTTACTGGCGTAAAACCTTGTATCGCAACGAAAAATAAACGCATGCTATCGATTCAAATGTCACATGATGAAGCAGACGATGGAGTTCTGACATTTAAGGGGTTCAATTTAATGTACGTACTGGATTTAGTTATGTGTCATTTAATTATTTGATTTTTCTGTACGGTGTATTTTCTTTATGCTTGGTTATACAATGTTGAATGACGTGCAGATTTCGCGAAAGGCGTATTTACAGTATCTTATCAGGATTAGTTTGATTTTGCCTCTTGTTTTATGTGAATGTTGTTCTATGTGTTTGTTTCAGAGTGAAGTTATAAAGATTCTTTATTGAAAGGAAAGGATGACAATTTATAATTCAAAGAAGTATGGACAAATTTAACCTCAATGTTTATATGGAACAAGTAAATCATGAAGCTGATGAATCAACAGTAGAGAAATGGGAAGAAAATGCAGAACAGGCACTAAACAATGTTGTGGACCCAAACACAGAATTCAAGGTAAGTTATTATAATTAAGGACGTTAATGTTAATTTTCAAGCAGTAATGAAACTTGGATAGATAGTTTGAGGTTGTGCAGCAGCAAAGCTCTGCCCACTCTCGTCCACTGACCCACTTCCCCCACTTCCCCTACTGCCCCTGGCCACAAAGCCTTGTGCGTGCCTTTACTCTGGCTATGAACCTGCCAGTACTTAATGCCGGCACTGCAGCTCACTGTGGTTACAATACGTTACGAAAATGACCCTTGCACCAAAATAAAAAATACAATCATCAGAGACTCTTTAACATTACTCAGGACCCGCTACGATACAAACACGACCCTTGCACCAAAATACTTATTTCTGATTTCATGTATTAAATCTGTCTAAACTTAAATAGATGAATTTTTATTTCATCACTGAGCAATCACTTGTGGCGTAGTGGTCAATGCTGCTGGTTTCGTAGCTAGTTACCAAGGTTCAAATACTGTACCCTTCGATTAAAACTTTACAGTTAGGAATAGCTTCCATATAGGTAGGTAGGGTGAAGAGGAAGTGAGAGAAAGGAAAGAAAGAGGAGGAAATGGTAGACAAGAAAAGAAGAAAGGAGAAATAAATTATTTAATTTTTCCCCATTTCATCTTCAACTTAGTAGATGATGTTGCTTGTAGTTAAAATAGTGGCCGCTACTAAACCCCTCCTTCCCAGGTAGGTCCTGTTAGTGAGTTGATCGGTGAGGGTAGTGTGCAACCTAAAACTATTTTTTCCCGTAATGGGAACACCAGCTTCACTTTTATATTTGCGAACACTCTTTGTCACACTTATCACTGGCTAGTAGGCCGCATTTCCTATCCACCTACCGCCTGAAGAGTAGGCCTACTTGGTATCTGACTGTCTGAGATATCAATAAATTTGGTAGAATCTATCACTTGTCTTATATTGCTCTTTGTAAATCTTTAATTTGGCCAGTTGTAATACACCATATGGGAGGATTGCAGCCTGTGGAATTTTTGGTTGGCAAAGGCATTGGGGATTATGTCTTTGACATAGACACTGACTTTGGGAGGGGGGCAAGGTACTTTCTGCTGGTCTTCCTGTGATTTTAGATTAAAAATTATGTCTGGTATGTGGAACATCTAATCAAAATATAATCTATCACAAATGACAGAATCTACTTGTTAAATTTCTAAGGTACGGTTTCTAAAGATATGCTAATAGGCCTAATTATATTATCATTTGTGTCTTCCCTGTAGCCTACAAGAGTAAAAGGGAGAGAAATTAACATGTTCAAAAATAAATTTACTGTTCGAAGTTACAATGAACAAGAATAATTTGGTGTCAGATTCCAAATCACCTCAACAGAGAGTTATGTCACAAAGCAATTTTTCCTGAAAGATTTAGGAGTTTGGGGGAGGAAACTTTCTAAAGGGATAAAAATATTAAAAAATATAAAAATAAAAATTTAAAAAAACTTCTAAAAGTACCGGTAACTTAAATTTAGAAAAAAAAAAATCCCCAATAACTCATTAAATTTACCAGTAACTTACCGGTACACACATTTCATTCATTAATTCCATTCTTTTCCTACTCCCTTTCCTCTTTTCTCCTCTTCTTCTCTTCTGTTATCTTCTTACCTTCTCTTTTCCCATAAGTTACTCCATTCTTCTAATCCTCCATGATGTAGTCTCCAACCATAAATTGTGCATAATCCTGTATTGCAGTCCAGTACCTTAACCACTTGGATGAAAATGCAAGTTGAAGGATTACTAGCAGAATTTCCTTTACCCTTCAACTTGTATTTTCGTAGACCCAGGCAGATTTTTTCAAATCCCCTTCACTCCTGGCCCAGGTTGATGGCATTTGTGTGTACAAAAACGTGACAGGCCCATGTCTGTACATTTATATTCATGTAAAAGATCGGGAAAAAATAGTTTTATGCTGCGCGCTAGGCTCCTCCCACGAACTCTCTAACGGGACCTGCCTTCCGAGGCGGAGAAGAGATTCAATACGTGAGACATAATAGGCATCGCGCTATTCAGTATGTTGCTCCTAAACTAACATAACGTTGCTAACCTAACAAAACCTGTCACTGACCTAGAATTTACCTATCATTATTTAACTAAATGCAGGAGCTTTTTACCCTTCCATACCTTTCATAAAACATCGTTAAAACTGTCAAGGAAGCCATGGTACAATAGGTGAGTGCGCATGCTCGGAAGCGAGGGGAAGGAACCGGCGGGCTATTCAAGTCTAATACCAAATTCAGAATGCCCTCTGAAATTAATATCACTGTTCATAACCTAACTGCCACTGAACTAGAATTTCGGGAGAATTCAGAATGCCCTACTGTATTAATAAAGTAATTTTACTACGGTACAATTGCAATTTTCGTAATTCTCGTAACTGAGCAAGTACATAGCCGTGATAGATGTAGGGCAGGGGTCGGCAACCTGCGGCTCTTTGGATGTGAAGCTGCGGCTCTTTAGTTCCATATGCAAATATTATTTATTTTATTTAAAAAAATACATTTAAAAATTGTTTTGAATTGATTAACGAGGATTAGGCACCGATTCTATATCTCAGCCACTTGTACTCGCTTTTCCCCGCACCCCACCCCGTGACACGCGTTGTCACTGTCGTCAGTCCGTCGGGAGCTCTCGAATGACGCCGTCGTCGGATGTTTCTATGTAGGTTTTAATTCGCTTTCGACGCAAGACAATTTGGCGTCTTCATCAGTGCTTTGGCTGTGACGTATAATTTGTTGTTTCAAGTAAAGGAGTTAGAAGCGAATTGTCTTCTCAAAGTTATGTATGTACAAAAATAAAAAAACCGAAGTAAAGGTAGGTAACATAATAAGTATCATATTTTTAAAATACATACTATACATATTTTTTTTCCAAATAAGATACCTAATTACTTTTTTGAAGTCAATAAGAATTGTCAAAAAAGAAGCAAAGTACTACTGTTGGATATTACCGCGAAAGTGTTTTTATTAAAATATATATTTAATAAATTACTTATTTTATTATTTATCTATTTTATAGCTTTTTGTCAGGTATATGTCTTCCCAAGGTCCAAAAGAAGAACTTCTAGGATTGCTACCGCTCTCGGGAAAAACTAGAGGGGAAGATATAGTGAATGCCGTGCAAAAATGCCTCGAAGACAATAAGATCGATTTAAATAAAATCGTTTCAATAGAAACTGACGGAGCCAGAAGTATGACAGGAAAATTTTGTACTTACCGGTAAATAATAAGTAATTATCTAATAATGCCATATATATATATATATATATATATATATATATATATATATAGTGTGAGGATTATTACCAGTGTAAAGAATTGATAGAGGGAATTAGATTTAATATGTATGAAATAAATAGTGAGTAGATATAAAACATTGACATATTGAGAGCTATTGCCAGTATTGCATTAAGCAGAGAGTAATTTTGGAGGATAGTAGGGTCATAAAAAGTAAACACGAAACTGAAGGAAGAATAAAGTGGCGAAATACAAGAGACAGTTTTGTTATGTATGGATTTATTAGGGATTAAGGGTACCGTTAGAGGCAACGAACTTTAGTGTAGCGTCCCCAAGCTATGAGAGTAAGAAACTTGAAGGAACCTTGAAAATATTATGTGAAAAATGACAATGAGTGTAACTAGAGTGGGCGAGCCTTATATTCTGCGAGCCAATAGGAACTTAGTGTTTATATTCCTAGGCAAATATACCAATGGAATATAACCAATAAGAAATCAGCTAATATGCCACTTAGACATATTAGAGTTTTTATATATTATGTACTGAGTTGTCTTCAATGAGTTGTATTAAGTAGTTGATTCCAGTCAGTCGCCTTCAATCAGTCCGTCTGCTATTTTCACAGAGATCAGTCGATCTAGTGCTATTATGGATATCAGTCGTCATCGATCAGTTTAATTCAATAGTTGATTTCATAACCAGTGCACATACGAACATGGGATATAACGTGACCTCAATCTACAAACTGTAAGTACTGTTGTGACGGTTGGTGTATCAGGAACTAAGACGTACACACGGTCATGAACGAATAATGACATTCTGTATACTAACCGCGAAATATAGCTAACTTCATAATTAATAATGACCAAATACAGGACTATTGGCTTGCTTAAGACAAACCCACGTCAATAAACATTTGCCAGTCTAAGGACAGTTGTAACATAGTATCATGTAACTAGTTTATTCAAATAAAAGTGTTTGCATCATAATGTACTTCTCTGCAATTCCCGTAGTTTATCAGTATGTATATAGCTGTAACCCTGAGGTGAGAGGTAGGTGCTTTACCAGAGCTTAGCTGAGATTCGTCGGACCCTGAGATTCATTTTAGGTTATGATAACCTATGGCGCCCAACATACTAATTGATAACAATGTTAAACAATTAAATCGTACTAACCGTGTGACGATTAAAACTGTTATACAACAAAACTGAGTAGCAAGAACACGGCAATATTAACTGCTACATACAGTCACCCAACTGTGTCGTTATATACTAAAATATTAACTGCTACAATAGTGTATATATATATATATATATAGTGTTGTTGTGAAAAACACTATTTATATGTGAATAAATAGATATTTTTTCTTATGAATATATAGATTAGTTTTTTTTATCAAAAAAAGTTTATTTATGCGAGTACTATTTATTGTTGGCAAGAAAAAATTTGGTGGCTCTTTAAAACCTTTGAAATTTTGTAAATTGTAATTTTTGGCTCTTCGGACTCAAAAGGTTGCCGACCCCTGATGTAGGGGAAGCAAGCAGTAGCGTGCGCATTGGCTCGGAAGCGAGGGTCAGCAGGGGAAACGAGCGGGTGGAGTTTCGCCGGCGGGCAGCATATATATCTATCTTTCGCCAAAAGATCTCCTGCCAGATAAAATTCTGGCACACTGATGATGGTCAAAGGCCTAAGTCGCAGTATATCCCTGTCATTAAATAACCATATAACCAGCCAAGCAACCAAGTTGTTATGCATAGTCCGCTTGGTAGGCTTACTGTTGTGCAGGTGACAATTAGTAATTTATAATCTTTTCTTATGAGAGTATCTTGCGGTACCATTTGTAGAGTGCAGTTTGAATATTTGAATTTACTATGTTACCATATTGTGTTTTCATAACACAAATCTGTCTTTTAGCTCTGTTCGTGAAATAGATATTTTTTTTCAGATTTATTGTCTCCAAATAATTAGGATTTGTAAATAATGTAATTTTTCCCACTAACTAAGCATTAATGTTCTCCAACATTATGTTGAGCTAACATATTTAACTTACTGAGATATTAAAAAACAGGCCACACATGAAATAAAACTATCCACGTTAATTAACATTTTGTATCTTTGTTGAAACAAATAACGTGGTCTATGTGCCTTTCTGATGATGACATCAATTCTGATAGAAGTTTTTGCTTAGGAAACTATAACATTCTAAGCACATAATCTGTTTATCTTGTTTGTAGAAGTGACTAGAGTTATTTTGAACTTAAAATACGAGGGTTGGTCAATAAGTAAGGTCTCCAACACTCTAGCCCAAGCTCACAACGTCGGACGAGAGAGTTGGCACCACTGCCATGTCCCGTTATCTCTCCTCTTTCAAACGAGCATTGCTACAGCTGCTGAACCTTTTAGTGTTCGAGCTAGAGCTGTTTGAAATGGATCTCCCGATTTCCGTCCCCGCCAAGTGCGGCCTCCGCGAAACCCACCTCGCACAAACCTTATGGAACATCAAAATGGTCTGTATGGAACCTTTAGAAATGTCAGGAAACAATAAACAAAGTTCACGAGTAGTGACGCGTTGATCTTGTCTCACCACTTCATTGACTTTTGCCACCATCTCATCTGTGACGGCTGTTGTTGGTCTCCCACTTCGCTCTTCATCATGAATATTTGTCCGGTCCTGTTGAAACTTACGAACCCATTTATGCACATTTCTTATGTCCATACATCCCTCTCCATAAACTTTGCAAAGCTGTCTGTGAATTTCAATCGGCGGAACTTTTTTGCAGTAAGAAACTGTATGATTTCACGGAGGCTGCACTTGGCAGGGACAGAAATCAGGAGATCCATTTCAAACAGCTTT
Source organism: Ectobius pallidus (assembly GCA_964059195.1). Lineage (NCBI taxonomy): Eukaryota > Metazoa > Arthropoda > Insecta > Blattodea > Ectobiidae > Ectobius > Ectobius pallidus. Next base: position 152,839,570 of record CAXKWD010000008.1, read on the forward strand.
GTCACGGACACTAAAAGGTTCAGCGACTGCAGCAATGGCTCGTTTGAAAGAGGGGAGATAACGGGACATGGCAGTGGCGCCAACTCTCTCGTCCGACGTTGTGAGCTTGGGCTAGAGTGTTGGAGTTCTTATTTATTTACCAGCCCTCGTACTTGATTAATTTATTATGGTATCTTCAAAACTCATGTTATAGTGTGATTTTTACATGTTTTATTTGGTAATTTAAACAAATCGAAAATAGGAACTATCCTTGGTTCCACTTAGCATAGAAGAGATCAGCAATTTTCTTCTGATCTATTATCTATATCTGTTTTCATACCATATATAACTAAGTTAAGTCTTGTTTTGGGTTGTCTCATTCTCTTGTGGTTCAGATTTTATGAACATAACTTTTGCAGGTTGTATACAGATAGTGGCCTTCAGGGAGGGCAACAAAATACAGAAGGGGAGTTTCTTCAGTCAGGAAAAGCATGTATTACAGGTGCCACTGTTTTTGTAAGCACTCACATAATTCTTATTAAATGTATTAGATAGAATTTGCTTAGTAATAGAACTCCACATGCAATCAGTTCAGATTCATATATATTTTTTTTTTTATCATCACATTTTATATTTCATTTTCAAAGATGACTGTAATCATGTATTCATGTTGCATAACTTATTGCTTCTGTTCGCATAACGTGAGAATATTTTAGGAGAAGAATTCTCCTGTCACCGAGACTCGATAGTGAAACCTTCGACTTTCCTGCCAATGCTCTACCAATTGAGCTAGCCAGGATTCAGTATACCATGCCAGATGGAATTTTCTCCTATGTTTCCCTTTAATGTTGAACTCACTGAAAGACATGTATGATAAGTAGGGTTCGGATGTTTATGACCTAAAGAATTGGAAAATATGACTGAAAATATGCCCTTAAAAATGAGTAAATATGACCCAAAAAAACCTAATTATGGCCTAATAAAATAATGTATTTAAAAAAAATAAATGTTCTAATTTTAAAAGACACAATTTTAAAGACACTAAATTCTTACATCACATGAATTCAGGCAGATAACTTTTTAACAAATTTTGTGATTTACAGTTTTACTTATAATAAACTTATATTTTTTAAGAATTTTCTCCTGTTTGCTCGCTTTATCAGCTCCCAACACTTATAATATTTTGTAGTGCATGTCCCTATAAAATATGAACAATTGCATTAATTTTAAAATTTAGGTTACCTATTAATTTGGCATAACATTAAATTAAATAAATTTCAAATTTAACTCGTCCCCTTTACGGAATTTGTAACTGCAATATGACGTTAAATTACAAATATGCCTAAAATGTGACCAAGACCAAAAAAGTGACCAAAATATGACTTTATATGCAAATAAAAACAGTCTGATTAAGATAACAAACGTGCAATTCATGTTTAATTTGTGTTAGCGGCGAGAACAGAGGTCAGAATAAAAATATGACATGTCATAACCCTAATGATAAGTTAGAGTGATACGGGACACACAGTGACCGGGTTTCCCCTGTTTATTAAACAATAAACTAAACTCCGTGGCGCTACATCCCCGGAAGGACTTGGCCTACCACCCGACCGCTGCATCATCTCCCGTAGGCAGATGGCAGGATTGGGGGGCATGTGGTCAGCATGCCGACACCCATGGCCGTTAATGGTGGTTTTCTGGACCGGTTATTAAACAATACCATTATAAGATATAGATAGTATTCCTGTTTCCTGGATTATTTACGTATTCTGTGTACAGTCGGTCAAATAAAAAACATCGGGCGGTATTTGATTAAGTATCACGAACGAGCATATGCGCATGTACAGGAAGACTTAAGGTTAGGTTCACACCTGCCTCTTGTCTCGCCATGTATTTTCTTGATTATTTAGTCAGTTTTGTTCCAAAACGAACATGTATAGAAGGCTGTGGCTATATGTCTCACGTCCGTCATATTATTGGTTGCAAATTCTTATAATATTAATAATTGATAAATTCGCAAGGAATATGATTATTCAAGGAGCATTTTTTAAAGATTTTATTTTATAATACCGGTATTTGTAGTGCAAAATCAATGACTTACGTTCAACTTCTGGAACCAATCTAGCATCGAAATATGCGTTTCCTATGAAAACTTCCGGTCGCATTATAATGGAGTTCTCACCTCTGAGCTGCTCTTTCATAAATATGGAACCTTCTCGCTGCTTCAGAGGCCGAAAAATGCAGGTCAATTACAGCCCTAACTACACTTTCTCTCAAACTAGCATTTGTATGTGATGCGATGACACAAAGCAAAATGAATTATGACAATACATTAAGTTGAATATCGTGTATTGCGCTTTCCGCGTTTTTCATTTTTCCCTCGTTGTTCATTTTTCCCCTCCTGTCGCATGGCCTCATTTATGTTCCGAAAATGACCTGTATTTTATGTCTTTTATAGGAAACTTGTGAACTAATGCGTTAAAACTTTAATTTGAACTACATACGAGTCCCGACGATTTTTATTTGACCGACTGTACATAACATTAGAATTAATAGAGGAGAAAGATTCCATCTAGCACCGTGACTGTGAAGAATTTTGCTTGTTTCTGAAGCCAGTCATAGATCCATCAGTTGTAGTTAGCAATACTAATTTTCTTTAGTTCTCATTTCATTCATACATTCACAGACATAGCTTTTTTTTAATAGTAGGTAATAGTAATAGTTTGAGCATTAGCCTACCGGTAAGTTAACTGATACAGTGTATAAAGATGTTTATTGGTTCTGACCCAAGTCATTTTCTGTCAGGATACAGTTTCTATACATGAGTTGGTTAACATACCTTTCAAGGTCCTCAAATCTGTATTTATAATTACAGATAATTATTTTTCATCTTGTTTTCTTTCAATTGACCAAAAACATTTATTTTTTCTTCTTTACTCTAACGAAACATTCCTCTGGTTTTGTTTGGTTATATTAATCGGGAAAACATTGTGAAGTGTCAATATTATATATTAAACTTGAAGGCATTCATTGCTTAAAGTTTAATATACATTTATTTCCCTGGTTTCCTTATTTGTGTTATGTCATAGAATATTTTTCTAACTGCAATCTCTTTTCTTATTTGAGACCACTCTTCCAAGATGAATTCGGATCTCCATCCCTCTGTTTCTTAGCAAGTGAAAAGGATATGCCCTCTCAGTTCGGTTAACTTTTGTAAACAAGCAAGAAGTTTTCTTGCTAAACAAGTTGTAGGCAAGAAAGATGCATTTGAATACACAGCTACCATGCGCACAGGACAGTTCGGTGTTGCCAGACTGCCGATTCTTAACAGAAGATCACACGGCAGATAAGACAGCATGCTTATCTTGTGGATCTTTACTCTGTGAACGTTAGTAGTAGAATCTCATTATTGTAATATCTGACAGTGCTGTGAGAAACTAATTCCTATTGCTTTTGGTTTGCATTGTGGTAAGGCACATCACGGAAACAAATAAATAGTTCTCGGCTTCTGAGTTCTTGGAGCTCGTATCGCCAGAAGTTCTCAATCCTGCATTCATCTGACTGATCCAAGAACTTTTTTATCCTAATAATCGTTCAATTCTTTATATTACTAGAGAGCGAATTATTTGATTCTGCCTATCACTACTTTAGTCTTCAAGTCACCAATCAGAGAAGCATTTTTCTTCACCAGCTACTACAAACTTAATTGCTAAGAACTGTGTACCTTTGGATCATGCCTTCTGATGTTACGTACAGCTATATAATTTATTAATTAAGTAGTTCACTTCAGTTGTAACTATGATTTTGGGACACGGTCCAACTGCCACGAGTTATGAAATTTTCATGTCCTTTATCATATTCTAACAGGGTTTCCTTTTTATTTCCTCTCCCTTTCAAGAGTTGTTTATAAATTAATCTATGGCTTGCCCGCTAGAGTTGGATTGTCAGGACTCCTCAAACTCTTGCTTCATCAATTTCAATTTCAAATTGCATATAACATATTCTTGTTTGTTTCAGCCTGCAGAAACTAGCAATAGTACAGAAGTAACCCCTTCAAATAGCTATGGTTTGAATATTGAACCAAAAGTTCTGAGTCAGAATAAACATACAACAGAGGCAAAAAACTTTGTACAAAGAAAATCAAACAAAGAACTCATTCAGATTCACACAGATTGTCTGGAAAGAGAACTAGAAGAAAGTTTAGAAGGTAAGATCTTTTCATTTGGCATCAACCCCAAAATAATATTGTATTGGCCCGAATATAAGACAATTTTTTTTCCCTGAAAATGTGCTTATAAAAACTATACTCTTCTTTTACGTGCAGCCTATGACTCAACAGCTCTCCATTCATGAATGCAGCTGTGCAGCGGGTATCCCCAAGCAAATGATGTGCATCCGACCCAAAGTCAAAGTCACACAGGAATTCACTGAACTTTACCGAACTTAATTTTTCCCAAATTCGTGCTTCTGCTTGTACTGCACCAGGACCTTCTGGTTCTGACTGCACTGTTACTTGCTTGACATCTCCATTCTCTACGCGTTAAGCTTTTGTTTGACCACCAGTCATGGCAGACTATGTGGAAAGGAAAGCATCTTCATTGTCTCAATGCGTAAATAAAGGGGAGAGAAGAAGTTACGACATGAACTTCAAAATTCTGTTTTATGTGAAGCAAAATGTACTAATAAGTTATTTTATTTATTTTTTCGTAACTACCCTTCAAAAATTCAGGGTCGTCTTATATGCGAGGTCTTCTTATTTTCGGGCCAATATGCTTCCACATATTGTTGTTTCCATTTACATTACATGATAAAATGTAGGAGCAAAATTCTTCTGACACTGGGACTCATATCCAGGACCTTTGGCTTTCAGTGCTACTGATACTCTACCAACTGAGCTAACCAGGGTTTGAGATATGGATTCCATCTGTCATTGTGGCTAGTGACTCTTAAAGGGTCACTACAAATTAAGGTGACCAATTGTCGAAGGAAGGAATGGGGGACAAGACAGTCAAAAATAGGGGACATTCCACAATTTGTATTAACTGGCATTGTCACCAACTTTGGTGCGACTTTAATTTTTTTTTTACCAAGAGTTCTAATACTGAAGTAATAACATAGAAAAATACATTTTGCATTATATGTACATACTGGTATGCGTTATTTTTCCCTTTTGCCTTCTCAGGTTTAAATGATGGCTATTTTTGCTTTGCGACAAAGTAGAAGTACAGTCATCACTATCTGAAGTTGAATCCATTAAAAAATAAAAATAAAAAAAATAAATAAAGAAAGAAAGAAAGAAGAAAAAACACCAGTTAACAGAACTTGAAACTATTTTTTTAGTGGGTAAGAATTGCATTTTAGTAGTTATACATTGGTCTTATATCATAAAATCTTAAATGTTGGAGAAGATGAAAGTACCTTGCCCCTTTCCCCAAAGTCAGTTCTAACACATCTGTGTTAGAACTTCGTATTACAGAATGGCCACACACACACCATGCCACGGACTAATGGTAACTCGGAAGACTGACTTTACATGCGGAACGCTTCTCCAAAGATTCTATAACCTGCTTCTTTGTACTTTCAAAGACCATACTGTTGGGAATGGTTATGCTAAGTTTAGTTAAAGCAGGACAGTTTCATATTGTGAAAATTCGTACCAGTAGCAATAATACAAAATTCCATTCACATAGAAAAGAAACAATTGCGGTACAAATGACATCCTATGCGGGACATTTACAAAATACCTTAAAATGCGGGATGGTTTGTCACTACAAATATTCAGTAATTATTATTATTCTTATTATTATACAGTATTATCCTCTCCTGTTAAATAAAAGATGTTTGATGTATTACTTCTCATCCTCATTTCATGCATATCCTTGTTAGCTTACATTGACATAATTTGTAATTTTATACTTTGCCTATGCAGACAATGTACAATGATAGGAAGATTAAAAAAATATATATATATTAATATATTTATTGAGAGTTTTCTTGAAAATGCCTAGACTGTGATGATGAAAACAACTGTACTTAAACTTTTCAGAATACTAGAAATATAACTTTCTTATGATCAAGTGTTTCCATGAAATTCCCCCAAATTAGAGCTACAGGGTAAGATAGCCCAATTGGATAGGTAATCTTCCCCTAAATCACCTGAGTAACAGGAAGGATGACAGTCAAATACTGTTCCATAAAAATGTAAAAATCTATTTTCAAACATAGAATTCAGCTCAAAAAATAAGTTAAAGAATAGTCTTATTTAATGTTAACAATGTTTCAAATTTGTCATTTTTATTTTCTACTTTCAGGTTACAAAAGCCGAAGGAAAAGAAGCTTGCCAGACTCTTCTCTTCTTGCAAAAGTTCATGCTTGTACACCATCTCATTTACCTACACAAAAAGAAACCAGCATTATCGAAGAAATGGATCCCGAGGCCAATGTTGACTTTGATTCTCACAATAAACTACACAAGTACCCGCAGGACAGAATCACTGTTGTGACAGAGAAATGTTCATACCTTACGAAGTCGCCTAGCAAAACAAAAGCACTTGAAACACATCACAAACACAGAATACGAGAGAGAATGCAAACGGGTGGTACTGATAGCCCTATGAGTTATGCATCAAGCCAGGAATCAATGTCCACAGCAAGCATACCTTCATCGCACTTCCAACGCAGAGACAGTGTTATTTCAAACCACAGCATAGGTAACACACCGAGTGAAGTAAGTTGTAGACTGGACCGATCAATGACGACAGCTGATCAGTTAGCATGGGAATTCAGAAGAGTAAGGGATAGACTAGACAGTGCTTCAAACATTTCTGGTTGTTCCTCACGGTTTGAAATTGATTCCACTTACTCTGAGAGAGGTGAAACCATGTCAACAATCTCAGATGTAAGTGGATATGAAGAAGAAATGTTCCGTATAAAAAGGCTGCTACTTCTGGATTCCTCTACTCCAACACCACCTCCAGGAAAATATGGCAAGATCAGCGATCACTATATAACTCCTCCGATGGTCAGGCCTGAAATCATCACAACACCTAAGGAAAATGTGGAAATACAGATGCACAGACTTACAGTACAACTCCAGAATGCCCTTACAGAGAAAGAAAAATACAAAATGGAAGCTATGGTAGCAGAGAATAAAATTTCATTAGAATGGCAAGAAAAACACCAAGAGATTCTAAGGCAAAATGCTCATCTTGAAGGACAGTTGGAGACAATTCTGTCAGAAATGTCAGCTTTAACTGTGGAGAAAAATGAGCTTGCTGAAAGAAACAGAACTCTTGAGCAAGAAGTTAAAATGCGAAGTACAGGGGAAGGGAAGAATGCTTTGCAAGAAATGCAGAGACTTGTAATGGAAATAAATACATTACACGAAAAAGTTCAGGGGGTAACTAACAAGAATGAAGACTTAGCCATACAGTTAGAACTGAAAGATTCAGAGGTAAAGCAATGCAAACATGAAGTGAAAGCTATTGAAGAAGCTAATGAAAAGCTTAGAATTGAATTACAGGAACTGAAGGTAGAGTCTGATTCCAAAGATGGGTCAATTCAGGGGTTGAAAGCTAAGATATCAGATCAGCATATTGAATTTCAGTCTTTGCTTCAAGCTAAACTAAAAGCTGAGAACAATGTCACTAGCTTAAAGAACGAAATTGAATCTATGAGGAAAAGTGGAAATTGGTATCGAGATCAACTCCATGCCTGTCAGGCTGCTAAGGTTAAAGTTCAACAAGAACTTATGTCTAGCCAAGCAAATTCAGTGTCACAGAGCCATGAGATTGAGAAACTGAAAGGAGAAATTGCTAGCTTGCAAAATCTTGTAGAAGCTACCCAGCAAGGAGCCATTCGAGAGAAAGAAGCTCTGATGCGTAAGCTTGAAGTTATTCAGGCTGATATGCTGGAAAGGGAGACTACGATATTCAGCCAAATTCATAATGAATCCACAACAGACACCATCAATACTATAGAAAGCAAACTGAAGAAAATAGAAGAAGAAAAGAAAAAGGTGATAAATATGTCTGCCATGGCTGTTCAGGAACTTAAAGAAGAGATAACATCCTTAAAAACTCAGGTCCAGGCAAAAGAAACAGCTTTGGAAGCAGTCTGCAATGAGAATACACAACTGATGGTTCATTTAACGACGTTACAGAAATCCTTTAGTGACAGAGAGATGGCACTGCAGTTGTTGGAAAACAAATGCAGGAACACTGAAATGTCTCATAATTATCTAGCAGAGAATTTAAAAGCAAAAGAAGAGCTCTTGCTTGATTTAAAGAATGAAAAAGTTGCTGTAGAAGTTGCTCTTGCTGCTGCGGAAAGAGAAAAGTCGGAAGTCAACTCTGCAATTGATAAACTCAGAGAGGACTTTGCACGGATAACAAACAGTTATCAGAGTATGAAAAATGAACTACGAGAAAAAGACAAATACGTTGTGACTTTAAAAAATGACATATCTGCACTCAAGAAAGAAAAAGAGAATTTATTAGATAAACTTGCTAATTCTAGGCAAGTCGAGGATGAGCTGAAGTTGCTGCAAGGCAGAATGTCACAAACAGAGTCTTTAGAACAACAGTTGGAGCAAGCATCTCAAGCAAAAACAGAGATTAGTGTAAAATATAATGAAGTGTGTGAAGCCCATAGTTATGTTAAAGAGCAGATGAAAAAGATGGAGGAAACTATTGCAGCACGTGAAGAACAGCTAGTGAACCAAACCAAAAATTTTGAAGTGCATAGCGAGGAATTGAAAGTAAAAGAACAAGCTATGGCAGAATTGAAGGCTGAGAAAGCTTCCCTAGAAGACATTATTAAAACTCTTCGTGCAGATATAAATACTCTTGAAGGTAAAAATAAAAAATCATCCAATGAAATTGCATCTTTGAAGAAACAAATATCACGTGCTAATGATGCTTTGGAGCAATTTAATCTCCTGTGCAGAAAATCTGAAGAAGAAAAGAACGAAATGAGTAAGAAGGTTAAGAAGCTTGTGGAAAAGGAAGAAGAGATGCAGCAAATATGTAATAAATTAGAAGAAGAAAAAGTAGAAATAGAAATCAAATTGAAAGAACTCTTGGAGAATAAGAATCAGGCTGGTAAAACAAGAGAGCCCGAGTCCCCAGCGGTGAATGGTGATATAGTTAACACAGAAAGTATTAAAACAGTGGCATCCCCTCCAGAAATTCCAGCAAACCTCCTCCAACTGAAACCATTGTTCGAAAATGGATTTGTTCAGAGCAGTTTTCACAGCGTGTTTGATTTGATTCAGAAGGCCGAGTCAAAGCTAATGTTATTCTTATCAGAAACTTTACCAGAAGATCAAGTTTCAAATGAAAAGATAAAAGGAGGTAGTGGTGCTATCAAATTTGAATCAGTATTGTCAATGCTTTTAAATATGGATAACTACTTAAGCAAAGCTTTAAAATGGAAGAACCAGCTACTTACAGAAATTAAAGCTGAAAAAGAAACGAACCAATGTCTTAGGAATGAAATTTCCATTTTGAAACAGAAGTCAGGAGAAGTATCGGAATCATCTAGTCATGAGAGGTTGAATAACATATCATACAGTACACAGACTGAATCTGTGAGTGTTGACAACACTGGTACGCAGACTGTGAATGATGATGCTGTAAAGTACAAGCAACAGGTGGAATTCTACTTAAAAGAAATTGGCAGATTAAAAAGATGTGTAAGAGTGTCTGAAATTGAACAACAAGAGAAACACCGCAAATATGAAACTAACATTCGAACGCTTTTGAAAAAAGTGAAAGAACACATGAGAGGAAGGAAGCTAGCTGAAAAAGCACTGGAAGAAATTCGTATGAAAACTGAAGATAACCCTGATGTGGTTAAACTGAGGACGGTGATTGACAATCTGAACGTACAACTGGAAGCAAGTCAGAAAAAGTATGAAGAGCAGAGGAAACTTGCTGAGAAGAATCAGGAAGCCATGTTGGAGCTAGAGAAGGAGAGGGGGAAGCTAGCACAGACATGCAGCATTTCTCAGAACAGATTACCTTCCATACAGGTGATGCAAGAAGACAGCAGTACGGTTGCAAGCGAGTTTGACCAAAAAGCTAGAGAATTGCAGATGCAGCAAGTACAAAAAAGAGTTTCTGAGTTGGAGGAACAAGTTCATAAACTTCACATTATCAACAAGGATCTGAGAAAAGAGGTAAAGCACTTTGAATACAGCGAGGTAAAATATGTCTCAGGCAAGTTTGATCCTGTTCAAAACAAAGAGGTGTGGCTGTCTTAGTCGCAGCTGTTGTACAGCTTCCCAAATAAGAACGCGTGTCATCACTGTGATAATGGTAGTTTGTTTATTCTCAGTTCAATTCACTTCCTCTCTATCTTGAACAATGAATCCTTTATGTTTTCTTTTTCTAATTGATATACTAAACTAAACTAAACTATAATGATGACGATGCCAGTGAGAGTTTATGTCACGTGTAAATGTTGATATTATTGTTGCATGAACTTATAAACACTCCTTCTCCATTAGCAAGCCAAACCCTGGTAATGGTGCATGCCAATGACATTAACCAATCACATTTTGTCACATGATGCAAATTTTCTGCAAACTCTTTGTTGTGAGTGTTCCTCCCTTTTGTTTTGAACAGGATCAAATTAGCCTGAGACATATAATAGAGTCAACTCTCGATAACTCTCGCGTGGTGATATATGAAGGGAGTCACATAACACAGAAGTTTTTTTTTTATTATTTTTTTATAACTATTTAGCTCATGAACCAATGACCAATCCAGTATAAGAGCATGTGAAATTTCAACCAATCTCAATTGTCTATCATCATAGTTTAATCATTTTATTTTTATCTCTCATTTTAACCTACATGCACTTGTTTTTTATGTAAGTTCACAAGGACGGATCACTAAATATCTTCATGCCTGTAGCTACATTGATAAAAAATAGTTAGTCATTGAACACAGCGATTGGGTAAATATAAGCTGCATGTGAGCAAAACAAGATATGAAAACATTTATGATTATGTATGTGAAGAAGCACATACAATACAATTATACAATATTTAATCACACAGTATTATTAGTTATACCAAATGAGTTATTCTAAAAAATAAAACAGCTGATGATAAGTTGCACCAAGTGCAACTAATGCCAATGGCAGCACAATGTATAGTTTTCCCCGCCATAAGTTATCTCACAATGACACTAATAGTGATGTGTTTAATTCATTTTCGTGATTTTAATTATTCATTACATGCTTAATTCATTAATTAAGTCACAATAAATATAACTCTAGGTCCAGTTTCTCTCAAGATAGATTCTGGACCTCTCGTTACATTACCTGTGATAAAAAAAGCAAACATATATCAAAAGCATTGTTAAGGGCACATTTATTTTAAAACAGTTCAGTCAATTTGATGATTGTTCTTCTTTTAAAAGTTTGTCCATAGGTGGCTCTGCTTTAGAAACAAAGCAAGCGACAGGAGACGATTCTTGTATTTAGTTTAGCCCTTTTCACATTGGTAAGATGACAAGGCATTAATACTTTCAAGGCTTCTATGACTAAATTTCCATATTCTCAGTTGACAAACTTACCTAAATCTTGCAATGTAAACTGTAGTTGTAATTAATATTTTATCAGCCATGATGTTTGACGAACTGATTGAGGGTCTCAGTTGGTAACTTCACAGCTGCAACAATGTATTCATTAAACTGATTGAGAATCTGCCCCTTCGAGAAATCATTTTTTTGTTCTGGAAATATTCTAAGAGTTGATTTTCAAGCCCAGTAAATGAGTTTGCATGCTTTCCGACACATGGTCAATTGTACTAAGTTGAGCCACACTTTTTCATATTGTAAATGAGTGTAAAGATTATTTTTATCGAGGGCCATGATTGTGGAGCATTATTTTTATGGTATGGGGATCATGGGCTGTAAAGCCTGAGAAATACTGGTCTAGGTAATTAACATGACAGTTTATTTAAAACATTTTTATCACTGTATACTACACTATATGAGTTACATCTTATAATAGGAAAGGCAGAGATCGTTGTATCTGAACTAGCAAATTATGAATACAGTACAATATATTGTATCTATGCAGAAAAAATCTATATTATATTTTGTGATGTTGTGGTTGGCTTTCAAGGACAGTGTTATGGGTAATGTTGGCAAAGAAAGATCCCTGGTACAGTGGTATTAAACAGACGTGACAGTCCAAGCATGAATGTGCAGTAGATGCAGATGAGTCCATTAAAGATTCATATCAAGTGGAGGAGTGTATGAGTCAGTTGTGCCTTTGCTTTCAGTGCGGTAAGACCGTATAATGTAGTTAAGAAACAAGGGACCTTGTTACAATCGCTTCTACTCTCGCTAGTGCAGTTCAACATTCTTACCCCTTCCCATGCTTCCTCTCACAGGCATCAGTTCCTCTCAAGAACATCTGGCTCTCGACTCTGATTAATACTACTGTACCTTTACTTTGCTTACTTTTCTATTATTATACATTTTGGTAATGGGAGCAGGAAAACTTACATTTTGGAGAACAGTTTAACTCTGTTAAGGAGTGAACCTAGGCTTGTTAGGACAATGAATAGTTACAAGAACCATCATTAATGGCATAGGAGTGAAAGATGGTACTAACACAACAGTAAGTTACAGTAAGTTATCTAGGGTTCATCAACATGATTGGGTGGTGAAATATTGATTTTTATCACATTTCTGCTGTGTTCTTCAATTGTTTCAAGCTGAACAATTGTTTCTTTTATTTTTATTTTGTGATATGGAAATTGTACTCTGTTTTCATTTTGCAGATTTTCACAGAGAAATGTGAAACTTCACAGTTGAGGAAGCAGGTTGCGAGCTTGCAGATGGGACTGGACACAGCGAACGACATGCTAGATACCAAGAAGGTAGACTTGGGTCGAGCAGAGTCTTTGAACTGTGTGCTGAGAACAAACATCTCTCACATCAAGAAGCAACTGGAGGATGAGCAGCAGAATCATGAGGAGTGCAAGCAGGAGGTAGAACGACTCCGAGCCAGTCTCGAGGAAACCAAAGCCAAAGATCCAGTGTTAGCTGATCAAATTAAGGTAACTAAAGAGTTTTAATAATATTATTTATTATTAGTCAGCTTTACAATGTTCTAAAACATCTTCTCACAGCCTAATACACAGTAAACTAGACATCGACAAAAACCATCCTGTCCTATTTATCCATTGTCCTTCTCTTAGAGGTTAGAGAACAGTGGTATGGGGCAGAATGAATGGGATGGATGATTTTGAAGTGTTTTCTCAGCCCACTGGCTGCTCCGTTAGCTGCTCACCCACCCTATCTCCTAATCCACCTGTCCATCTACCAAGTTCGACCACAATGAATCCATCCTTAATACTCCACGAGTACTCAGAAAGGTTCTATCTGGGCAAATACTTTCTTGAACATAGGAGAGGAGACAGAGAAAGTAATCTGCTCCACAAGCCTGTATTGTAGTTATGGATGACAGGATGAAGTCGTGATATGAAAGATGATAATGGGATAAGGGGGAAGAGGATGACTGTGGTAATGGAAATCCAACTCAGCATTTGCCTCAGTGACTGCGGAAAACCTTGGTAAAACCACAGTCAGGTTGGCCATTCTCAGGATTTGAACCTGGGATCTCCCGAATGTGAGTCCAAAATGCTAACGCCTCAGCCACCCTGCTCGGTATCCTTCTGTTAATCGTCATTTCCATAACTCTATTGATCCATGTGCTTGGAGGTCTTCTTTTTCTTCTCCTTGCTGGCATCCATTTTTGAAACAATCCTCAGCATCAGGTGTCCCTACCAGATTAACTCTTTTGTTATAATATCACCAACTCCTTTAAACACAATAAAGACATGAACTTGATAGCATGAATGAAATACTTATATCTTTCAAGAAATAGGAACTATGACAATAATATAATTAAGTGGTTTTGTTAAGATCTAGTCTATAAGTAATGCAAATTACAGTGTGTAACGTGAGGTTTTCCCTGTGTTGAGAATGAATTATGGTTTCTCAGGCTTTCAACTGGGTAAATAGGAGGATTGATTCTGAACTCGCGGTTGCTTGGTCCGCTGCCATCTTCTGGGAGGAGTGAGCTAATTATCAAAAGGTGTATATTGAATAGGAAAGAGAAAGAAACGTTCTTTCCCTACTGATCAATCTGTACGTCAATTTGTTCCACTTCCTGATTTTCCTATTGGCCCCTCACTCCATCTATTTGTCTTTATAGCATGTTTTCATTTTGAAGATGGCATTTGGCTAGAAAAAGAGCACTTTTCAGGTACAGAAAGTCCACTATTTTAAAAGTGTATTTTATACCCCACATGGTGGGGTTCCTACTTTATTTTCAAGCAAATCTAAAACTTTCTAAGTAGCTATTTATGTAACAAGTACGCAAAGCAAGGCTTTAGTGGATGAATCTAGTATTTTGGACAAGGCATAGCTGAGTCTGAAATACGTGATGAGTCTGCTAAAGTTTTTGTGTATGTAGTGCATACAAAAGGTGTGTAGTAAAGGTTCTCTAATTTTACAATGAACTCAGTTGTTCACTCTTTTTAAGTGATTAAAGATAATGGCACTTGTATCAATAGTGCATGTTTATAGACTTGGATTGCTATGGATTGTTTTTTTTTTCCTTAAAAAACTTTTAAAAACATTGTTAGGATGGTAGTGTGGATTAATTAAACTAAATATATTCACTTCAATTGAAATTACTCGTCATTTTTATCATATTTTCTGCAAAAAACTTATTATGCCTTGTTAAAAGAAGAAATCATACAAGAGGCTGATCTGAACTTCTTTCTTTCAAAAGGATATAATATTGAGTTGGGTCTAGCACGTATACTTCACTTTTTGTATAAATACCTGAACTAGTTTCGAAGACCATTGTCATTCATAATCATCAGATTAACACCTGATAGAATTGAGTTTACAAGTGCATAGATGAAAAACGGATTAAGTAGAATGAATATACGGGATATTCATCTGCCCCAAAGGAAGTTTTTGGGACAACAGGACAATTTGTAAAAAATCAGAGACTGTCCCAGAAAATCTGAAACAAATGGGAACTCTATAAAAGTAAGTAATATAACTATGTGTTGAATTGTTTTTTCAGACTCTTAGCTATCATTTGCATCAGAAGACCCAGGAAGCAGCTGGTCTGCTGGAGAAACTGAGACTTTCTGAAGAGAGATGGTCTGTCACCGAAACAGGTTTGCAACGAAACTTGAGTGCCTTACAGGAAGAACTGGCAGCCCTGCATACTGAGCTGGACTCTGTGCGGGCTGATAAGTTCACTTTGCAGACTCAGGCAGCAGAGCTTAGGGCGGCACTGCAGTCCAGCGTGGAGCAAAACAAGGTAAATGCACAGCTTTACAGTGTTTCATCTCAAAATGTAGGTCTAAAATAAATGTTGGGTCTAGTTTAGAAAAAAAGAATTTTTTTTTTTTTTTTTTTCTGAATATAAAAGGTTCGGCAGAAATAAGGACCGAATGGAATATCCAGGGGTATATTCAATCTCATGCTTGGATTGTGATAAATTTTATATTGGTGAAACGGGTAGATCCTTTAAAATCAGACTTCGTGAGCACGAGAGAGATATTAGAAGTAGGAAAACGTCTACTGGTCTTAGCCAACATTTGATCGAGAATAATCATTGTATGGGTGCTTTGAAGTTCTTAAAGGTTGAGGACGATGTTATTAGGAGAAAAGTGTGCGAAGCTTGGAATATTGGATGTAATCAAGATTTCGTTTTGAACCGATTTGACGGTGACTTGGGTGATGAGTGGTTGGGGGTCATTAAGAGAACAAAAAAGAATAGACATGTTATACGCTTTCCTCTTCCTCCTCTGGATGTTATAGAAGAGTCCCCGTATGAAATACCTGTTGATCGGATTGATAAGCATTTTCGTAATACCAATTTTTTGTTCCATTCTAATCATGCGCATTCCACTTACAACGGAAGTGTTTGTTATGACACGGACAATTGAGAGTTTTATTCTCTTCTTGTAAACAGTCACCTGAAGAAGGTCTTATGGTTTGACCGAAACGTTGTGTGTTTTTTGTTGTAATGACAAATAAATATCCACTGTAAACCATTTTTATTTAATTTTATGTAAATAGTTTAGTTCAATCGGCCACGGTGGTCTGGAGGTAGCGTGCCCGCCTCTAGATCCAAAGGTCATGGGATCAGACCCGGCCGTGGTCGATGGGTTTTTTCAGGATGTAAAAATCCTGGGCACGGAGTCCTCTGGGAGGGACTTTAAGCTGGGGGGCCAGTGTCATAGATTTACAGCACGTAAAAGAACTCCAAGCCTAAATTAGAGCCTCTGGACAAAATTTCTCAGCCCTTTCAAGTCCAAGAAATACCTTAGTTAGGGGGGTTGAGAGGCGATGGGCTTACCATCTGTTCCTCTGCACTCTCTCGGGAAATAAGTGTAGGCCTATTAAAAATTTGCATAGGTAACAGAAACTTCCAATTGGAGGCCCTTCGCCCCAACATAGGGAATATAGGATTCCAGATACAGATACTAGTTTAGTTCATTGTGCACTTCTCACCATACTACATACCAAGCATCTGAGCTAAGCTTGCCATAAATGGCTTTGATTGGCTGACACAGATCCGGCATCTCATTAGTTTCCTATTATCAGTGCTGCCACTGTATTTTTTGTGTTGTAATTCAAAACGCACAGCACACATTTCCCATGCTATTTACCTGTGATTCCAGTTGAGTATTAAGCAATTATTTTAGGAATAGCAATATTAGTGTTCGTGTAGAGCTAGGTTGGTGGCAGTTAGGTTAGTGTTGGTCACCCTCAAGTTTACAGCATTTTTTCTGGATCATGTGACCCATGTGCAACTCACTGCTGGTGGTAATTTTTGCCTTCCAATAGCCCTTTTCTGTTCACAGACTGGTATCATTGCCCTACTTCGAGAAAATAATGTTGTCGTGACTTATGCTCCATCCCTCATACATTATTCTCAAGTGAAAATACATGTGAAATTAATTTAAGTTTCAAGATATTATTTTAATAATATAATAATAATAAACTCTTGACAATGGAATCTCAAATCAGTCCTGAAACATCAGACTTTCTCCAATCAATTAATTGGTTAGAACCCTGCAATATATTCTATAAAATATCATAAACCCATTAAACTATTCACCAATAAAAGAAGTGTCATTAATAAATTCAAGTAAACATTGCTCATTTTTAAAAGTTGTTTGGTAATGTTTATACTGCTTTTGGGTCATAATTGCATTTTTTTTTGCATATGTTGTCAAATTTTAGGTCATTGTCCCACTCGTTAGTGTTCAAATAGTATGCAAAACAAGAAATGGCACAAAACTGAGTTACTAAGATGAATGTTTATTTTATGAAACTCAACACTGAATTGCACATCTAGGCAGGTTATCTCTACACCTCCACCATTTAGCAGGATACTCGAAAACAGAAAATCTTATGAAATGATACTCAAAAACATAACCGTGAGTAACAGAACATCAAATGAAATATTCAAAATGTCCTCCATTAGCATGGATACATCCGTCAACCTGCTATCGCATGGACTTCCTGATGATGGAATCATTTCAATTATCAAACCATTTCAAATTTCCACAATCAAATTCTAACAACTATAAAAAATAATCCAATCATAAAATTTATAATATTTGATGAATCCCTGGAGTATCTCGCATTATCTGGCAGCCTTGCAGAATATGAACCTAAAGACTCTCTACATCTTGCACCGGTGTTCCATACTCAAGAGTTTTTTAATGCCCCCCACAAATAAAAAAACTAGTGGATTCAGGTCGGATGAGCATGGAGGCCAAGGAATTGGTCCACCTCTTCCTATCCATTTATCATGGAATTGTCTATTCAGAAACAACAAACAGTGTTAAAATGCCCAGGAGCTCCATTGTGCATGAAGTACATGTCTCATCATATTAGTAATGGCACGTTTCAACAGGACAGGTAATTGGTCTTTTAATAATGCTCTGTACCTTTTTCCATTGAGACGATGTGGCAGTGCATTCAGTCGCCCAAACAGTCACCAAATTTCTACTCAGAAAATGCATTTTTGGACCCATGTTCATAACATAATTTCACCCTCTACTCTATATGCAAGGAATTTTTTCTTTCCTTAATGCCCGGTTTCTATAAACTCGTGAAATACCTATGGGTAAATTATCCATGGGCAAATTAGTTCCATTTCACCCACAATGATATAATGAGGAAGGCCTTGGAGTTGTACAGTTAATTTAATTCAGAAAGCTTTGATTCTCATTGTTTAAATTATTATTGATCCTACAAGAGGTTAAATTTTATCCAGCCATCCATGAAAGGATAAATTAACCCGACAATTTACCCTTGGAAAGGTCTAGCCAGAGTTTGTAGGAATATTTTTCCTGTCATTTTCATGTTTACCTAGAGGACATTTATCAAGAAACTCGCCATTAGTGTATGTGATTGCTATCTTTAAATTATTTGTTTTTGTATGGTGTTATTCTTGTGTAAATTCTGTCCATTGGATAAATTACCCATAGGTATTTCGCGAGTTTATAGAAACCGAGCATTAGTCAGTTAGAGCCGGATGTGACCTACCCTCTGTGTAGCTGCATAATAAGAGTAATTCGTTAAATAAAAATGTAAGTTTCAAAAAAATGTGATGTGCATGAATCTCTTCAATGACTTATTTGTAATCTGCACATGCAAGTTACATGTTATTTTTATTTTTATTTTTATTTTCTTATTTTATCAAGTTAGGAATCTGCCAGTAGTGTTAGTATGGATTGTTGAAGTTAAGGAAGAATGTTACATAAACATAAAGTAGATTGATAGTACAGTAGCCTACTAATAGTTCTGCTAGATTCTAAGAGCTGTGTATTCCATATAAATGATTTCTCAATATAGCAACAGAGAACTTGATGACATTTAGTCACAATCTCAATATTGATACGTTGTTCTAATCAGTATTTCTTGCGCCAATTGATGAAGAGTCTGGAAATGGTTCTGTCCACGCAAGCCTAAGAAAAGATCAGTGACAACAATGGATTTCATGTTGAATTTTACCACATGGTGTGAGATTGTGGACTCATAAATGGCTTTCTTTTTCTTGTCTATCTCAGCAGGTTTCTCAATGGATGTTTCGAAACTGATTGTTGGATTGATTATTTCTACAATTTGATTCTTTCTATTTATGGCGATGATATCAATTCTTCTGTTACTATCATCTCTGGATATACTGTGAACTTCCAGACCTTTTCATTGGATGTTGATAGTTATTCTAGTCCATGTTGTGAAAACCTTGTTGAGTAGTGTAATTACATCCTATGGTCTATAGGAATTAATAAATAAATAACATTAGCCAATAATATTAATAACAATAACAACATAATGTTCAGTTGGACTAAATAAAATCTAATCTAATAATAATAGTGATGGCAACAATTTTAATTATTATTATTATTATTATTATTATTATTATTATTATTATTATTATTATTATTATTATTAATAATAATTATTATTTATTAATCAAACTAGGTTAGCTATTGATGTGAAATGGTTGCTGAAATGAGAAATATTAATAATAGCAAGAATTTTAATTTCAATTATAGTTTTTACTAACATCATTATTATTATTATTATTATTATTATTGTTATAGTTATTTATTATTGTTATTATTCGTACTAGTGATGTGTTGGAAAGGTGTTGGTCGCTGAAATGAAAAATGTTATATCGCACCACGTCATGTTATGTGAACTAACGTATTGTGCGCATTCTTCTTAGATTTATTCGGCCGATTTGACTGACATCTGTTGGTAGTAAATGAAGATTGCTATCGAAAACAAAAATCAGAAGACAAGTTTCGTGTGAGTTTCGTGAACAAATTTGTATATTATTTCAGGCATATCTCCTCGTTCGTTTTAGTTTTTGAAGATGTGGCGTAAAGTTCCTTTATGTGGTCTGTATAAGTCTCTTCACAAGCAACATTTCCATACTAGTATTGTTCGAAGATTCCCGCTAGTTCCTATCGTAATAGAACAAACTGGTCGAGGAGAACGAGCATATGACATCTATTCAAGATTGCTGAAAGAGCGAATAATCTGTGTAATGGGGCCGATCTCAGATGATTTATCGTCCTTAGTAGTAGCGCAGTTATTGTTCCTACAGTCGGAGAGCAGTAAGAAGCCCGTGCACATGTATATAAACAGCCCAGGTGGTAGTGTAACTGCCGGACTTGGTATTTATGACACCATGCAATACATTCTTCCCCCAATAGCTACATGGTGTGTTGGTCAAGCTTGTAGCATGGCAAGTCTACTACTAGCAGCCGGAGCCTCAGGTATGAGACATTCACTCCCTAATGCTAGAATAATGATCCACCAGCCTTCAGGAGGGGTCCAGGGTCAAGCTACAGATATCCAGATACAGGCAGAAGAAATAATTAAATTAAAGAAGCAAATAAATGGCCTGTATGTAAAACATACTGGACTGCCTCTTGAGAAGATAGAGTCTAGCATGGAACGTGACAAATTCATGTCACCGGTTGATGCAAAGGAGTTCGGTATAATCGATAAGATCTTAGATCATCCTCCAAAACATGGAGAGAAAATAGAAGAAACACAGCAACACAGTTCAGCTAATGTTTAAAGACAGTGTAAGTGATAAAAGTTTTATTTATGATCTTGTTCATATGTGGGAATAATGTGCCTTGTGCCTCTTGTTGCAGGCACAGATTTAAGTAAAAAAAAAAAATGACGTACACTTTCTTCACGTTAGGATGATCCATTCAGTCAGTCATCAGAACGACATAAGTGATTCAATATGAGCTTAAATACGACACCTAATAAAAAGCAATTTTTCCTTGTTTCCTGATGAAAGTAGAAATAACTTGATTTTTTTATTTACATTCTACTACTCTGTTTTGCCACTTTATTCAATTTTGATTCACAGAATGAGCCAGGTTACACATCTTCTTTGCATATTTAAACTTTAGACTTGGATGTCCATGTAAGCCTAATGTTTACATAAAAACAATAGGCCTATCTTAAACATTTTTGGGGAAAACCTGAGACAATTAATTAATTTTGAGGAACATTTAAATTTACTTTCTTCTTGTTCATATAAATCATCCCAAATGACTTTCATAAATTTCTTTTGCAGATTGATGTAGTTAATTTATTTCACAGAAGTATATGCCTCATAGTCATTGTTCTCACTTTTATTTATTTTATATCAAGAAGTGCATTTTCTTCTGGTGTTTTATCATAAAAGTCAGCACTTTTTATCCCAGTAAAGTGTGTTTTGGCAATGAACAAGGCCTTCACTGTCACAACTTTCAGTGTAACATAAAATACACTGACTAGTAGAATCACAAAAAAGCAGGACATTTGAGCATCCCCAGTAAAACTTTTGGGACAGCAGAACATTTTTCCAAAAAAAGACTCTGGGGAAGAGCAGGATGAATGGACACCCTACCTTAGACTCCCCAGTGTCATTGCACCTCTTATTGGGTATATGCTACCATTTATGTATGTTTTCAAAATTCAGACCTACCGATATATCATTTATAGTTTAAATGCTAGGACTCTTTGTACTTGAATGGATGATGGACACTGAGTAAGATTCATATGATTTCATACCAGAACACTATAAATGCATAAAAATAGCAGTAGCATACTATCTAAATTTAAACAAACATTTTTCAATATTGAGATGAGATTTTTTGGACTGTTCATCATTGAGGGATTATCCAGAGATTGTCAAAAGCACTTTAGCTCCCATTAGAGTGTTTAATTTTAAATCACTGAACAAAGTTTCATTAAAATAGCTTTGTGTTAAGAGTGATGTTTATAACACAAAGATAACAATCTGCAGTTTTTAACCTAAAGCATTGCTACAGTATATACCGTATATACTGGTACCGGTTTTATTGAGTGCCAGAATGGTACTTTAAAAAATAGTGTGGGAGATTGGAAAATGTATCTCCGTCCATCTGTCTGTGTGTCTGTACGTGTGATAACTCAAATATGCTTTATCGGATTTTCATGAAACTTGGCATATACATTTATAACGTCCATAGGAAGAAGTCTATTGATATTGGATCAAATTGGTTCACTGGTACCAGAGCAATGCCCAATTTTTTGCCTATTTTATGGTAATACAGAAAGAATGTATCAAATGCAAATCAGTTGTAATGACATTATGTTGTCTTACACTGTTCATATACGGCTTTGGAAGTTGCAATACAGTTAGCTGACATATTCATTCACATATGTTTGTCATACTAGTCAGATGTTTGTTTATTTTCAGGATGGCTTCACGGGTTATCAGCCGTGTCAACATTATCAGATTCGAGCTTTCGGCCATCTTCCTCAGGAATGTTCCTGAGGAAGGCCACAGAGGGAAGATGGCCGAAAGCTCGAATCTGATAATGTTGACATGGCTGATAACCCGTGAAGCCATCCTGAGTAATCAGCGCCATGAAAGCTTCAAATCTTATATTTGTTTATTTTGTTGTTCAAGTTGAAATGAGTACTCGATGAATACTGCTTTATACAGAAGGCATATTATTGTGAAATATTAGGCCTATGTACATTAAGCGGAGTTCTTTGCCAGTGTATTATGTGAAATGTTGACATATTTTAAGAATTTCTTATATCAGTGTATATGAGTTTGAATTACTTAAGGTTAAGTATCAAACTTTAGACCTTTGTTCTTCTGTAGGCCCTGCTTAATGTTTCGATCTAGAGCTTAATTCGGAAATTGATTAAATAAAAATAACTTCTTTTCTGCATATCATAATTGCAATTCCGGGGTGCGAAGGGCAAAGAGAGTTAAGTCCACTTTCTTGTTACTGAGAATTAGAGTGACTATACCAACCCAACATAGCTTTAGAGATGGATAAACCCATGAGGCACACATCCATAACTACCGTACAATTTTAAATATGACTTACTGGACTTAACACAAATGTAGAGAACATTTTTATCTATAACTCTATGGACATATCTCAATTTTTTAGGATGGTGGACTTAACTCTCTTTGCCCGCGCATCCCAGAATTATCACTGATTAAACAAAAGCATTTTGGCACTTTGTTACATCAGTTTACCTTATTTTATTATATTGCTAACTGTAGGTGACTGTATTGAAGCAACTCTTCCTTGCAGTCATGGCCACAGCAATTAAAAGGTTAAAACATTAATAGTAATTATTTTGTTTTAGGTGCTGCGATTGAAATTAGAAACTTTCGGCTGTGAAAACAAAGATAAATTGCCTGACTTGACATTAAGTCTTCCGCTTCCTCCAACCAAATATGATGAGTCAAGAATAGCTGAACTGCTACATCAGAGTACAGTGTTACCACATAACAAACCTCTGAACAACTTACAGTGCTGTCTCGACTCGCTTAAACAAGAGATGGCAGTGCTTCAGAGACAGGTAGCAGCTAAAACTTTGCCTAGAGACACTGCGGATGGTGGTGATTCTAAAAGGGAACAATCTAATATCAAAGATATTTAACTTTTGTGTGTATAACACCATTGATGTATATATATTTAAGAGTACACAGTATTGTTATTTCAAATTAACTATTACATTGTTTTAAGTTAAGAGTTCTTTGTTTTCAGAGCCTGTCATCAGAGGTAGGACTATAGGATATGAATTGTAGATTATCCTTATTTAACTTTATTACTGTTTACCAGTGGCGACTCTTAGCTAAAATTAGTGGGGGTGCTGCTCCAGAAAAATTTTAGCCTTTGTTTTAAAATTGTTGGAAAGGAAACTTACATATATAAAAATAAAATTTATTCAGAAACATGATAAAGCCCTAAAAGAAAGAAAAAAAAATTACTTTCTTTAATCTAAATTGTTACAGTTCAAGCTTGATCTATTCGTTTAAAAATGAAATCCATTCTTCTTGTTTTAATTTCTGTGAAAAGGTGACTAATTTTCTCCTTGATCCACTACGGTTAAAGTTTTCTGTTAAATAAAAGAACCGAAAAATGAATCAAATAGAATAGCTGGAAACAAGATAATAATCTAATTCTACACTCTATCACATTCAAGAATATGATATATGGTTTTTAACCACAACACATGCGGTGCAATAAAATAAAAAAAATAAAAAACTACCTTCCACCAATACGCCAGGATCGGCACTGTGGAAGTGGCAGTGCTCTCTCTCTCCCTCACAGCCGGCGTGCTGGCCGTGGCATACACCTTCCTATGTCCGCATTCACACAACAGTCAAGCACCACGCAGCTGGAACTGTGAAGCACACAGTTCCGTATGAATATTTTCTTTGATCTCTTTAATAAACTGGGTCTACTGGCGTTAAGCTTAAGTATTATGTATTGTACAAGTATAAAGAAAGAATTAAAGAAAAAAGGACTCGTTATTTTAATGTTTTCGATAATATCAAGTGGAAATAGCGGGTGCTGCAGTTCCACAATGCCTATACATGAGCTGCCACTGCTGTTTACTTAGCGCTGCATTTATGGTTCATACTCTGTCTACTCACAGTATAACCCCAATGACTGATAGAATGGTTGCATCTTAGTCTTTCATTTGGAAGGTTCCTTGTTCAAACGCTTTGGCTCGCCAATTTGTCTTGGGTTTTTGTATGGTTTCCCCAAATGCAAAGGTATGTATTCTCATTGTCACTGTTTCCTCCTGTATCATATTCATGTAAAATCCAGTATCAGTTATTAAAGCCATAACACATCAACAATAGAAACAAATCCACATCTGTCCTTTACACAGCCTACTCAGACTTTAACACATGGTATCCTTATGACCTCACAGCCTTAAAAAAGCTGCTCTTGTACTTATTATTATAAAGAAAGAAAACATATAATAGTAGTAAGTGACATTTTATGAACACGAACAAAAACTTATATTATTGTTCTACATGATACATAAGGAAACAGAATATGGGAGCCAAAGAATATGAAGTGAACTTTTCTACCTATTAATCACTAAGTTGCAGTCATCGCAGCCTGATGTATGTATGAGGGTCAGTCAAATGAAAACGAGACAGACGGATAAAAAGTAAGTAAATTCTTTATAATTCAAAAGTAATCTCCATAACTGTTAATACATTTATCCCACTGTGAGACAACACAATCAGTGGCTTCATGAAAAAATGTTTGCAGTTGCCTACGGAACCATGATTCTCCCCAGGTGTGCACCTCTTCGTCGGAAGTATATCAACAGCCACGAATGTCTTTCTTCATTTCTCCAAAAATATGGAGCAAGAAAACGTAAATTGAATGGTCACACTTCTGGTCTATAACACACACACAAACTATCATAACCAATCCCTCAACGTCTTTACAAACTAAATAGTTTCAAAATGTGGAAATGGTAAGTAGTGAGAAACTAAAGTTGAACTATCACATTCAATGAGTAGCGGCATAGCTTCTTCCTCTACCTCACATGCCGGCACCCACTGTCGCTCATGTCCCCCAGCATGCGGGCTACTCAAGCGAGCTGTACAAGGAACACATCGTTTGAGCATGCGCTCTTTCTTCACACATGTTCGCAAAGCGAGAATTCGTGATTCTGATTGTAATCTTCTGTTCGATGTGTTCTCACGGACAGTTTCTGTACTATAAGAAAAGTTTGCAGGCTCTACCATGAATTGTTATCAGAGACATGTGCAGTAACCTATTTTCACGCGCCTGACTCCTCCCTCCAATAACCTTGCGCGTGATTTATAAGTACAGTGGTATTAATCAGACGTGGCAGTCCAAGCATGGATGCTCAGTAGATGCAGACGAGTCCAATAAACATTCGTACTGCATGGAGGGGTGTATGGGTTAGTTGTGTCGTTGCTTTCAGTGCGGTAAAATCGTATAATGCAGTGAAGAAACAAGAGACCTTGTTACAATCGCTTCTCTCCTCTCTCACGTGCATCTGACTGCCACTTCTGATTAATACCACTGTATAGGCTATTTATATGTATGAATAATGGAAGTTAATTAAAAGTTTCCCAAAATATAGTTTATTGGTGATGTATATTGCATCTACTCTTATACAATTCAACGGCCCTAAATAGCGTGCTTGCTCGCTCGCCCGCTTTGTGTGTTCATCGGGTATACTCGGCGATGTTCGTCTCTCGAAATGTAAACTTTCATGACGACTACAAAATTAGGAAAACCGTTTCTTTATTATATAAGGCCTAAGTGAAATGAACACAACGAATAAATATTCTAATTTTATTTTTACTTACAATTTTCATACCTCTGAACCACAAACATTTTTAATAATCTACCAGTGTAAATTTCTTAAAAATCCTGGAGTCAATGAATAATGGCGGGCGAAGCCGGGGGCAACAGCTGTAAAATATTGATGGTTTTATCTCTTGAAATATCGCTGATAATAATAATCCAAACAAACCATTCCTTCCCTTGAAACATTATATAATTTCTGAAAATTACACTGAATTGATCAAATAAAATTCACATCATATTCATGTCAATAAACAGTAAGTTGAGAAACAATAGGTATTATGTGTTCACAGGTTTCTTTGGAACTCCATAATCGATTCTGATATAGTTTTCCCAGGGGGCGCTTTCATATCGTGGAATGTACTCTAAAGCAGGAATTTTAGCTGTTTCATTAATATTATTAATGGCTTAGTTTATGAATGGTTCGCGTGCAAGTGTTAATAAATATAATGCTTTAATAATTATTATACTCTTAATTTTTAATTTTTAAATGAATTATCGTGGGCAAAGCCACGGGCACCTCCTAGTGTGTAACATGTTGAAGGGAAATACATATTCTGTTCGCATATCTTCCAAATTCTTCTAACCATTCACAAAGTGCAAATCTTGGATAAGTTACAGACTGGACATGCGCAGTACAACAAATTCTCAAACAGTCACGGATTTGCTTTGCGAACAAACCTATTAAATTCTTTGGTACAAGCATAAAACCCCATTTGAAATGCCCCCCCCTTTTTTTTATTATAAATAGTCTATATTCTGCACTTTTAGGATGAAGTGTCAAATCATGTTTCCCCCCCCCCCCCCACACTTCACTTAAGGGTCTCGCTTTGATGTTTGTCTATCTAAAGATGAGATCGAAGTGCCACAACAATAGCTACCCTCGAGTTTAGGCAGTTGTGCACTCAAATGCTCGTGAAAACATGTGCTTGTAAAGGCAATAGACAAACAAAGGAAACCGTGTGGTACGTCATTCGTGCAACGCTGCACTCTTTCGCCTGGAAGTGTGTGTGTGTATGTAAATTCAGAAGATAAACAAAACTTTCCAAGAGCACATCAACTCCTCTGCTCTGAACTTTAAACAATACCGCAAGCTCTTAGCTGGCCTGTACAAAATTTATACACTCCACGCGCTGTTCTTTTGAGAGAGAATTTGCGCGTGTTTGACAATTACACGCACAATCTTCCACCCGTACTCTTTTGTGATACTATCATGCAAGAAAGAACGTGAATTCATTTTGGGCTGCATTTTTTTACCGCACGTGATTGCCTATGCAAGCTCTTTCCCCCTGATATTGCCCGTACGCTCCCAGGAGTGTGGTAAAGAACTTGTGTGGGGGGATTGCAATTGGATCTTTACACATTGATTACATATTGATATTATAATTGAAATGACTTAGATGTCCTATGTTTAGTGTAAATCTTAGGATTGTATTGACCAAATTCCTTAATAAAAATCAATGTCACTTATAAAAAAATTCCCTTTAGGCAGGCCTACAGGCTGAGGTAGATTTCAAAGTGCTTTTGGTTTAATTTACTGTTGCTGCGCAGCACTCTTCTTCTTTAGCCTTGGCATTACAAACCCACAATAATAACTGCAAAAAAGAGGAAATAGCACTTTTTCAAACATTTAAATCTTGCCGTATATGAGAGCTAAGTTATCAAGAAACTAGTTATTGATTTTTAGAGTACTCATCAAGAGCTTTTCAATGATACCCCATAAGACGTGGTTTCAAAAATTTCAAATTTCCATCCCCCCGAATCGTTGGTGTTACTGTGAACTCGAAAGGGAGTACTCTAATTTGTTCAAACAAAGTTTCCCTCTATACTTCGTAGGGGCCGAGATTTAAAGTTTTCAAAATTTCAACCCCCCCCCCCCACTTGGGCTAATTTTGCTCATTAACGAACTTGTCCGAACTATTGGGCGTAGAAAAAACAAAAGTTGGTTCAAATATCTTCAAAATTACGGCCGCTAGCGTATAAAGATATATATATATATGAAAATCTTCCTAAATATACGCAGTATTTTCTTAAAATTTAATCAATAGAAATACCCCCGTATCTTGTTTACGCTGTAAGTGCTCAATATTCCCAGCAGAGGGCAGGAGCAATCAATACTACTACTACTGCCATCTATAACAGGTAGTGAGCATTACGTACTCCCGCCTGGTATTTTTAAGGTCGTTTACAGAAAGAATTTAATCAATAGAAATACTCGGTGTCTTGCTTATGCTGCAAGTGCTCAATATTCCCAGCAGAGGGCAGGAGCAATCAATACTACTACTACTGCCATCTGTAATAGGTAGATTCGATACCACAACACTAGTTGTAAGAATAAAAAAAAATTTTTAAAAAGTAATATTTGCATTCATATTTTCCACTTTTTTAGGTCATAAAGATCCGAACCCGAATATTAACTATTTTAACCCTGTAATGCAATAATACTGATATTTACTTCCACTTTTAAGTATTAAATTGATTATATGGCTCTATCAAAATGTACGATGTTGTTGGAGGCATGGCGACTGAAAATGGTAAAGTAAACCCTAATATTTTCGTACAGAACGTATGGTTTTGAGAATAGCATTTGCCATATTATTAATAATGGTATTTTATTGTCATTAAACCATTTCGGGAATAGACAAAGTCAGGGCAACATTATTAACTTAACCTGCAAATATACAATTTTACGGCCTCTATTCACCCCACTTACTTGTTAGGTATATCAGTGATATCTAGTGGGAAAAGTCGGAACTTCCTGAACTGTTGCAAAGAGAACCAGGATCAAAGATATGTCATTCATACCAATGCAATACCAATCGTACAGTTTGCAGTACATTGACTTCCCATGAAGAATGCGTGTAAAGTCGTACGTCCAATGTGCGAAGTCGTACGTACGATAATAATTATCGTACACTCGGAATCCGTTCATTTATAGTTCCAGCTCTTGCCGATAGGGTTCGTTTGTTCCAGGAACAAATGACTGCTGTACGATCGATTGTCTTTTATACATTTACTGGTATAAACGTGCAATAAACCCAAATTAAATATATATTCAAGTTTTTACCTAAAAAAATAAAAGGTATTGTACTTTCCTTGATTTATAGAAATGCTTTGAAAAATAGTGCTGTCAGTTACTCATGGAATTGCCATTATATTGAAATTACACGTCATTTTTATCATAATAATACGACGCAGACATCTTTGCTGCTGTCATGGCCGTACAGTAAATCCTAGTATTTTCATACAGAATGTATAATTCTGAGAATAGCCTTTATCATATTATTAATAATGAAATTTTGTCAATACACTATTTCGGTAATAGACAAAGTCAGGACAACATTATAAATTCAACGTACAATATACAATTTTACGGTCTTTATTCACTCCTTTTACTTGCTAGTATATTAGTGACATCTAGAAACGTGGGAGCTTCTGAATTGTTGAAAAGAGAACCAGTATCAAAAATGTCAGACATGTCAACGCAAAACGTAATAAGAACTTAAATAAATAAATACATAAGGGGCGCTCGAAAGAGCATTAAGAACTTAATACACCTAGTTCTTAGTGACCCCAATAGATGGCAGCAGAAGACAGCATTGATTGCTTCTGCCATCTGCCGGAAATGTTGAGCACTTGCAACCTACGTAAGTCCTGGCATTCCAAATGTTTTTGTCTTCAAAATCCCATTAATAGGTATTGAGGTTATGAGAAAAACAATTTTAAAAATTGATTTTGCGGAAATTGAGCGACAGACTTAGCTTATTGAGGAAAAAAAGTGAAAGCATCTAGGATCTACTGTATAAATTAAATTGTAATAAGTCCATAAAAACTGATTTAAAACATAGGCGTACCGAGGGGGGAACCCCCCCAATTGATTAAAAAAAGGAAAATTGTATAATTTTTTTAAGTCAGCCCATAAATTACTTAATACAAGTATAAAGTGTGGGAAGCTTAAAACTTGTTATTTTGCGTCTTAATAATTAAAATTTTCCGGGGGTTGACTCCCGGAAGCTTAAAACTCGTTATTTTGCGTCTTAATAATTAAAATTTTCCGGTACCCCCGGAAGCTTGAAACTCGTTATTTTGCATCTTAATTTTTAAAATTTTCCGGGGGAGGAACCCCGGAAGCTTAAAACTCGTTATTTTGAGTCTTAATTTTTAAAATTCTCCGGGGGAGGGCCCCCGGAAGCTTAAAACTCGTTATTTTGCATCTTAATTTTTAAAATTTTCCGGGGAGGACCCCCGGACCCCCCTCTCCCTGGGGGGTATTCCATACCCCCCAGACGTTATAACCCCCCCCATATGGTCGGCCTGGTTACGCCTATGATTTAAAAAGAACTTACCTTAATGGAAGGGTCTACTTTGACACCATGCACAGATGATTTAATAAGTAATTAACATTCTGGTAACTGATTGACAACATGGTAAATGACTGTATTTATATAATGATAAAACAAGTGACATATTTTGAAAAGCTTCTAGCTTTACAAAAATATATAAACTTGATATTTTATGTTTTTATCCAATTTTATTACATAACAATTTTTTACAATGCATTATTTAAAGAAAAAATATATTTAATTACAAAATATATTTAATTACAAATTTTATTACATAACAATTTTTTACAATGCATTATTTAAAGAAAAAATATATTTAATTACAAATTTCTGAGTACACTTTCTTTTCAATTATCTTTACAAAAATTCAACAAAAAGTCTTCATCCACATCACTGTTTTCAGCAGGTTTGGCTCATTTTATCCTTGTGTCATCAGCTGATCGGTGTTTGTCGTAACCATGACCTCACGTAAAGCTCTGGATTCCATTTCTGGATGTTCGAACCGTTAAACTTGATGGCCATCAGGGCTGAAACAGGGGGAATTGATTGTCTGGTTCTAGTGGATGCTTAAAGGCCTAACCAAGTTCACATTCTGATGAACTGCATGGTATAAGCATTGAGCAATTCAATAGTGGATTTAAGTCCTTTGGAACAATAGAACTGTTTTCCAGATAATATCTGTAGGCCTAGCTGATTTTCATATTATTTGCATTTATTCTGAATCTCAGGGGGTTGCCGTATTCTACAGGTTTGTTTGGAGGCCAACTGTTACTTTCTGTCCTCTTCCGTACCACATTACTTTGCATATTCAATTGAGCACAGCTCACAGCTGCAATAAAAAAGAATACATTTTCCAGTCGCGTTAGTAACTTATATTTAATTTCTAATGAAGGTTTCACGGACTAGGCTATAAGCCGAGTAAAAGGATATATTGCATCCAAGCTTTCAGTCGCTGACATCTCTGCGGCCTTCCTCAGGGAAATGAGTGAAGAAAAATGGAAGAGAGAGCGGTATATATGTTTTTGAGTGAAAAAGAAATTCTGTGATTGGAGGAAATGGGTTGGAGTGTATCGGACAATCAAATTGCAGGAATTTTCTTTATTGCATCTTCAATGTTTTTACAACAAAGAAAATTCCTGCATTCTGATTGGCCAAAACACTCCAACCCATTTCCTCCAATCACAGAATTTCCTTTCACTCAAAAACATATATAAGCTGAATGATTTATGTATAGCGTAGAGCTTTATCACTGGTACTCACTACTAAATTGCGGTATTTTGTTACCTGTTGGAGCGCTTTCAACCGCATGGAGCGGCCATCTTCAGCAACTGACTTCCGTGGTGTTGTTGTTGTTGTTGGGAAGACATTTCTGGATAACTGTATCGTACAGCGCGTGCGATTTGAATTGTAACTGTTCGTTTAGGATGTTGGTGTTGTCTTGTGTGGTGTGTCTGTATATTTCATATTGTTCGAGTGTGTTGAGTGTGTGACCTTTGTGGTTAATGTGTAGGATTTCGATGTCTGTATTGATGTCTGCGTATTCGTGTCCTGTGGTTATTATATGGTTTGCATAGGCAGAGTCTGTGTTTTGTTTGAGAGCTCGTATGTGTTCTGTGTATCGTGTTTTAAAACTTCGGCCTGTTTGTCCTATGTAGAATTTTGGGCAGTCGTTGCATTTTAGTTTGTAGACTCCTGGGTTGTTGTATTTGTTTGTGTGTTGTTTGTTGTCTGTGGGTTGTATTTTGTTGATTGTTTTGTTCTTTGTTCTGAATGCTATTTTGTATCCTTGTTTTCTGAGTTGTTGGGCGATTTTCTGTGTATGTGTGTTGAAGTATGTGAGTGTGATGTATTTGTCTTTTTTCTTTTCTGTGTTTTGGTCATTTTTCTTCGTTCTGATTTTGTGTAGTAGGTTGTCAATGACTGTGTGGTTGTAGCCATTGGTAATGGCTAAGTGTTTTATGGTGTTAAGTTCTCCAACAGGTAACAAAATACCGCAATTTAGTAGTGAGTACCAGTGATAAAGCTCTACGCTATACATAAATCATTAAGATTATCGCTACAGAATGAACAAAACTCAAGAATATATAAGCTCTCTCTTCCCTTTTTCTTCACTCATTTCCCTGAGGAAGGCAACAGAGATGTCAGCGACCGAAAGCCTGGATGCAATATATCCTTTTACTCGGCTTATAGACCGTGAAACCATCGTTAGTAATCAACACCGAGAAAGCCTCAAGTCTTACGTATATTTAATTTGTTGTACATGCCTTTTATTTTTGTAAGTTTACTGCTGGAACTAGTAAATATATTTTTTAAATTTACTAAGGTGTATATAAATTTATCAAAAAACCAGTGGATGAATGCTTTTCCCTCTCCACTACATCCCTGCTACCAGGGACAGAATGGGATAAGAATTCGGCCCAGGAATTCTGTGTGTATGAATCAGGAAATTGAAATTATTATTATTTTAAGAAATAGCCGTAGTAACAACAAAAACCTATAGCAGCAATAATAAATTATAATAATGATGATGATAGTAATAATAACAAGAAGAATAATTTTTGTTTCTGCAGTGATTTCAAACAGTTGTATACTGCGCATAGCTCTTTGTGAGCCATTGAATTAACTATGCAGATACACATAGTTGGAATAATTAGAAACTGTTGCAAAACCAAGCATAAACGAATCTAATTCTTTATATGTCCCAGTCCATGCATCATACACCATTCATTACATTATTATTGACGTAACAAAAAAGAGTGCATGTTGAAACCTCTTCTGGTTGTTTAATGTAAATATACACCTTAGTAATTCAGTACCTGTGAGCATATTTTATTGTAGTTCTAAAACATGGTTTGACTAAAGTTGTGTTGGCATTAAAATCTCTTAGCTCTATTGATAATTTTGCTCAGCACAGACTAAAAAATGAGAAGTTACAGGTACTTATGAAATTCTATTATGAATGAGTACAAAATGTCATTTTTTTTCTTTCTTTCTTTCAGTCACCTGTTAATATGGTTGAAAACTTAAATAGACAATCATTTTGTGATGAGTCAAAATAAATAGGGTAACGGTAGTGTTAGAATGGAATAGATGAGGGAAGCACAAGTGTGCTCTGTTGAAATATGTTCAAATCTCATGTCATTAAACATTAGTCATGTTTAGTCATTTTTAAGGGCATATTTGCAGTCATTTTTCCACTTTTTTAGGTCACAAACAACCGAACCCTAATTATTGCTATATAGTGCTACACTTTCTTGCCTTACTCCCACTGTATGAGAATGAATGTTCATTGAGACGCAGCCATAAGTACTTGTAAGGGGAATGGAAAGAGGGGTAGTCAGTGGAAAGAATTATTCTGAGAAACCAACCTATTCTTTCTACCTCAACTTTTCAAAGATTTCTGACAAGCGATTGATAATTTCAAGATGGACAGTAGTTCTTTTAAGTGAATACCCTTCTTTTGGGATGTTTTAGTGGCGGCAGGCTCTGGTTCGATCCCCAGTATCTCTGGGATTGTTCTGAAATAGGGAGGTCTAGAATGGGGTGTAGCCTACTCATGAAACAAAAAGAGGAGCTACTTGATTGAAAAGTAATGGCTATGGTTACGGAAACTATCATCAATGGCTGTGGATGATGGCGTACTGACCTCATACCCCTCCATATTGCCATCTGCCAATGATAGATGATGCCTTAGTCGGATGGTAAGCCCTGTCCCTTAAGGGACGTGTCACCACAGAGTTTAGTATTACTAGGCCTACTATTATTATTAGTAAATTGTTCCCTAGAATGCAAAGGTAACAGAAATTAGAGAGATAATATCAGGTGTTTTCTATGAGCGTACTTTGGAATCTCGTTATCATATTCCTCTTTATCGCTTTTTCCATGTATCATAGTACGACGTATTTTGGAAGCCCTAGGCCCTATCTTAGTACAGTAAATTCTCGATTATTTGCTTTGTGGACTATCCTTGGTCTTTTTTTCCTTTTTTGGCGGCGATAAATTATGGTAGTAATGCGACTTTCTACCAATGAGCTCACAGCTGGTAGCTTTCTGTCAAAGTCAGCTGTTTGAGTAGTCCTTAACCTCATATGGTGCAGTCGTGTCAATACAGTCGTGTACAGGAGAAAGAGTGGAGCAGTTTATGTGACGATTAGCATATATATCTCGGTAGGTGAGTTATAATTATTAAGTTTGATAAATTATGGTTAGTGTTTGATTACCTAAAATACCGTACATATTTTACAAACTTCGTTTTATTTCCAT
Source organism: Ectobius pallidus (assembly GCA_964059195.1). NCBI lineage: Eukaryota > Metazoa > Arthropoda > Insecta > Blattodea > Ectobiidae > Ectobius > Ectobius pallidus. The sequence continues at coordinate 152,874,409 of CAXKWD010000008.1, forward strand.
TAAATATGACTCCCAGATTGTCGTTCGGTTTTAGCACGTTGTCTACATTTTTTCGTATTAAATCAATTATAGCCAATAATTTATACAGTAATATATAATTTATGGGGTAATATTACATCCCGCGAGGTTTGTTGTGTTGGTCAATTTGTATCTCCCGCTAGGTTTGTCGTGTTGGTCAACCTGTATCTCCCGCGTGGCTTATCGTGTTGGTCAACCTGTATCTCCCGCCAGGTTTGCCGTGTTGGTCAACCTGATTGCCCAGGTAAGATGGCTGTCAGTTATATGTACGGATCAAAGACGTTTTATATGTACGGATATATATTTATATGCTATTTGGTTATTTTCATGAATTACATATTGTAAGGTAAGATATGTAATGAAAAGTTTCAGACCTAATTATAATATTTGTACCAAGGGACGTATTTTTAACGTCGTTCCGTTTAGTAAACTGTGGCTAAGCAGATAGGGCTGGTCCCAAAACAAATTTCAGATCTTCTCGAAGGAAATTTAATTTTCAACATTTTCCCTGCATGGTGCCATGGGCATGATGTAATATAATATAGGAAAAGTAGTCATGCCAAGTTAGTATACAGTTCAATGTGCCAAAGTGATATCTAACCTTTAAATATAGTCAACATTGAAAGTCGGTTACTTATATTTATTTATTTAACGAGTAGCCTATGCCCCAATGAGCTAACAGCTCAAAGGAGGGGCAACTTTTTTGATATCTTCAGTCAAGCACAGCTACTGATTACTGAACAAAGGAGCTAAAGAGGAGTCTGTGGAGACTTGCCTTTTTCAAGTCAGCATAATTATTCTGGCTTGCCCAGCAAATGTGGCAATATGGTCTCCTTCTGCTGGAGTATTGATCACTATGACTACTACCAAGGAACATTTAATATGTTAGTTTTATGGGATATTTAATTTTACTAGCAACAACAAATAATTATATTATTTTTGACAATTTTTATTGTATTTTAACACTGTTATTCGCTCATTTGACTGTTATTTTTTAGCATTTTCTTTATTAAAAATAAAATACTTCTAAGAACACAGTGATGAAATTTTATATGTTGATTACTAGGCACTAGAAGAATATTTTGAGAAAATTTCAGATTTTTCTGTTCAGTCCCATTTGAGATATTTTAATTTGAAAATCAACAAATCTGCAAAATGTTGATATTTGAAGACTCATAAAACCTCAAGGATTTACATAAATGATCTCAAATTATACTAGCATCTAGTGATCTACTATATCTTTGTGGGGGGAAAATATGAAACATGTTTTCATCCCTCCTATAAAAAAAAGTTTTATAAAGTTGTTAATTTTTTCTAATCGGAACTGCATTTTCTAATGAAGTTTTAGATTATTTCCTTAAGACCTAACAAATTTTTGGTCATAACATGAATTGTAGAATGTTTCTTCTAGATTAAGATGGTTTTTACTTGACGTTGATATCTTCATAAATAAAATAGTTAGCCTATTTAATTTACCGCTAATCTTTGAAAATGCCAAAAATGCCAGATCCTTCTAAGCAAAATGGCCACTAGTTGCCGAAGCGTTAGTGATAAAAATGTGAAAAAAATTGTTTTGTACTCCCAGATACACATAGAAACAGAAAATGTATACTTAAAAATGAAATAAAATAGGTCAGCAACAAATTATTTTATTATTGGATGATTTCATATGGATTGACCCCCTGCTCTCATTTACAGGTCCAAATATTTTGCGAACATTCATCTTTCACATGGACACAGGAGATCATCATGATTCTTTAATAGGTCAATATTGGCCTGTTAGGTTTTTATAAATAGATAGGCCTAGGTTAAACCTGCCTACAGTCTCGTAAAGGAGTACTTTAGTGCTTTTTTTAAGCAACTTGGACCTAAGATGTCTGAGGAAATCACTGTACTAATTTGTACCTTTATTTCAGGGTATCCATTCATCCCACTTTTCCCTGTAGAGTCCCATTTTTTGGCAAAATGTCCTGCTGTCCAGAAACTTTTATTGGGATGCTCAAATGTCCCGGTTTCTTGTGATTCCACAGGGCCGGTGTTTTTACTCTACTCGAGCATTGTAACAGAATTTACTGCTCTATAGCCTAATCCTTTAGCGACTTAACTCTTCTTATGCATATTTCAAGATGATGTTTTCCACATTTCTTCTCATTCAGTTCACATACTTATCTCATGGATTGTGCCATTTTTTCTCTTATGGTGAAATCCATGCACCACATAGCTTGAAAACATATGCCTCAAAATTAGCTTTCATCTAACTTCTGTCTGTCATGGCAGTCGTCCCATAGAAGTTTGGTCTGTTTCTTTTCTCATCATCTACATAGGGCTTCTTCTAAGTTGTCAGTAGAGGGCAGCAAGTGTTTCAGTTTCAGGTCCACCAGGTAGAAGGTCTCCGTTGCCATCACCTATAATATCCTGCATAGGGTGTACTTTGATACTCCTAGTACCTTCTTCAGATATTTTGCCTTTATACTCTAGAGCAGCGTTTCTCAACCAATGGTCACTGGTGGTCCGCGAAAATGGTGCAGATGGTCCGCAGACATAATTAAAAAATATCATAAAGCAGTAAAAATTTTTCACATAAAATGGACAAGTTTTAAAATCTTTGAAAATACAGGTCCTATTTCAAGTTTCCTTACTTTTGCAGTTACGAACCACAGTTTGGAATCCCCGATGCACTGACGTCTATGGTTCCCTCTTTCATTCAAAACCCTGAAAAATAAGACTTTGTCAGAATTTGTTATTAGAGGCGCTCTCTTAACAAGGGTTTTATTGTTGGTGGTGCCCGAGTGTCTGATTCTGGTAAACCCGTGTTATAATTCCTAATTATATTATCAAATTAGTAATAAATATTAAAATCAGTTCAAAATACAATTTTACTGTCAATAGTTTACTTTCAATTCAATAACTGTGTTTCCGTCAAATTAAAAAAATGTATTTAGAATTATTTTGTTATAATGACCTATAATTAATACCCCAAATATTAAGAATATAGGCCTACATATAGCATACTTTTAAAATGGGATGTAAAATTAGGGGTCCTTAAAAAAATTTAGACATTTTAGAGGTCCTCAGGTTCAAAAAGGTTGAGAAACGCTGCTCTAGAGTCTTTCTAGCTGGGCAATAGTTAGATAATTCCAAATAATCATTGCCCATTAAAAAATGAAATGTTGATTATAAGCCATGATCCTACATGTATGCAATTAGGCCTGTGATATAAAAAATAGCAATCTCTCAAATATCTTGCATAAGAATCAAAGAGAATAGAAGGAGTGTCTGGACATGATTATTGGTGATTTTTTGTTGGAAGTCAGGGTAGCCTATTTGTATTTGACTTTCGGTAGGAAGTACATGCGTGTGAAGACAGCTTTTGTAAGTTTGGTGTGCCAAAATTACTTGCGGCTAAGGCCATGTCATCCACATAGGTGTATAGAGCTACGTTTGGGGCTGCTTCATGTATTGCCGCTACTATGTCCTGGCTGAGCACATTGAAGAGGATCGGGCTTAGGGGGTCCCCTTGAAGCACACCGTTCAGTTGACTGATCCATCTAGACTTCGTCTTTCCATCATCAACTTGGACGTAGTTCTCGGACAGAATGCTTGAAATGAGTCTTGTGATCCAGCTGCGGCCTAGAAGTATCTCTAGTTTCCCTAGTGCGGTCTTTCTATTGGCTCTATCAAAGGCTTTGGTGTAGTCAACAAATATCACTAGGAGTTTCCCCTGTGGTTTTTGTAGCTCAGATTGTATGTTGCCTAGGAGGTTTTCCACCGCCATTGTTGTGGAGTGTGCTCTGCAAAATCCAAATAATTCATCCGGTAACCTTTGTTTCAAGGCTTCAGAGATTCGTGCATTTATGATCTTGGTAAGTATTTTGAAGGCAACTGATTCTAATGCTATTCCCCTATATGTGTCTGGTGAGCTGACATTTCCATGTCCCTTGTATAGAAATTTTATCAAGGATTTCCTCCACAGTTCTGGTATCTCTCCCAATTCAAGGCACTTATTCAGCAGGGCTCTCCATATTGTCCGTAAAACAGGTAGAGTTGCTTTCAGATGTTCTGCAAAGATGTGGTCCGGTCCAGAGGTCTTCCAGTTTTTCATGGAGGCTATTGCATTCTTTATTTCTTCACTGGTGAATGGTGTGCTTGGTGTGTACTCGGTTTCCTGTTGTTTAGGTCTTGGAGGTATGTTTTAATTGGTTATAAATACCTGCCCTCATACGAGTTGTCTTCTTGTTAGATGCAAAAAAATTTGGTAACCCTGGGTTGTAGTGAATAGTCACTTAAATGGGTTGTAGTGAATGGTCACTTTTGTCAGCAAAGCTAGTCTCTGGGCGAAACTATAAATTTTGAGTTCTATTTTGTCATCCTGCATTTTGTCTAGAACATCTTTGATAATGAAAATGATTAATTAGTTTGGCTTCTGACTATAATTTTGGTTAAATTTGTTATTGTATGTTATACCTAAACCTTACCTGATAAGGACAACAGAGCAGGTTGATAAAAACTCTAGTTCTGGTATTGTTGATTGGAGGGACAGCATAGCAACTTGGCTTTCTAGAACATGCCTCTCTGAATGGATTCACGTTGTAAGTCTGCACTGCCTGTAACTTGCGTTGTGATTGCCCTAATGTTGTCAGGAACTTTCTCGATGATGGCAAAAGAGACTTTGACTTGGATGAATGCCTGAAAATTAATTTTACCATGTGTAAATTTGACTTGGCATCTTGGCTGTCAAACAAATCAAATTATTAGAAGTAATAAATTTTATAAATGTAATGAAGCAATGGGACCTTAGTTCTGTTTTGAATGCTCTTCTTGGTTGAAGAATAAAATAGGAAACACTTCTTGGCATGAGGAATAGGAATGATTGGCTGATTATATTATTATTTAACAACGGGTTCTGCTATTTAGGCCTATGACCATCGGCATTGTCCAAATTTTTGTCCACAGGAGTTCTTCTACAGTATAAAGACCTTATTTTATCACTCAACTTCAACTCCACTTTTAGGTGTTGACTTACATGTAGCATGTTTCACAAGCTACTTCTTGCATCCTCAGATGTCCACTGCCAGGTCCATTGTTGTGCTGATAGATGTCTCTGTAGGATGGCATAAAATTATTAAAAGTTGTACATAAACCGGTTGATCTGATTACATGGGAAAAAATCTTCATCCAAAGGAATAAAATAATTTAGTAATTTAGTAAAGGAAAGTGACCTTATCTCCACAATGATCCATCCTACAGAGACATCTATCAGCAAACAACGGACCCGGCAGTGGACCTCATCTGAGGATGCAAGCAAATCACTTGTGAAAAATGTTATGTGTAAGTAAACACCTAAAAGTGAAGTTGAGTGATAAAATAAGGTTTTTATAATTTGACACTCTTCACTGTGAGTCCCACAAACATTATTACAATTATTGTTCTTCTACATGCCTATAAATATTCAGACATGGGACATACATTTATGCACACATGTGAATTTAAGATTAACTCAACTTCCAAAAGAAATAGATACCAGGAGTATAAGTTTTTATAAACTATTTAAACAGTAGTACATTCCTTCCATTGTATTATTTTTCAACTTAATCCCCCTGCTTTTCAGAATTTGTTCCAGCATTCCATGAACTTCCAGATGCCCACAGCAAAAAGGAAGTCTGACTGAGGAGCAAGCCATTCCTGCACTGTTTCCTTTACTTCTTCAGCTGAAGGGAATGCATTTGTAAATGAAGATGACAGTCTGATGCAGCAAGATCAGAAGTGTATGCTGGTCCAGTATCGGTATCTCAATACATCAAGGCCTATTGTCCACAGGTTCTGTTGCTGCATGACAATGCCTGTACTCATACTGCCATCTAAATAGTTCAGACTCTCCTGAAACTGGGTCTTGAGAACCATCCTGCATACAGTCCTGATCTTGCTTTATTGGATTATTGTTTTTTATCCACTAAGAAATGCAGAAACGCCTAGGTGGCTGGCAGTCATTCTACCAACTCATCCATGGCAGCAGACAAGAAATGCATTATGGATCCATAAATTTACCTCAAAGAAGTGAAGTAGGCAATGCATCAATGGCTTGCTACCCTTACTCAGTCAAAGGTATTTTTACTTCCTCTGCCCATACCATAGATACTAAGAGGAAGTCTTTAGGCTAGGTACCTTCTGAGGATATGTCTTGAAGATTGGTGATGACCAGGGCCCGGATTCTGATGACCTAAAATTGTTTGAAAAATGACCTATAAAATGACCCTAAATTTGAAAGAAAATGACTTAATAATTATAAAAAATTATTATTGTACACACAAAGTTATAGGCTAGTTTGTACATAATAGTAAAAATTGTAAATAATTGTAATGTTGTGAATGTTCTTTTCTCACGGAAATTTATTCTGGCACTGAGGCACCGGCGAGTCAAAATTCGGCATTTCCTTTTGTGGTCTGCTGGATTATATTGTTGTTTATTGAGGGTAAACAGTAGTTTGCACTCTCAAATCCAAGCAGGTGGCAGACTCTGGTGCCAAGTCAATCTAATAACAATAGTAATATAATACAACATTTTGGAGTTTCTTTGATTCTCACTTCCGACTGAGACATGTCAACGCCGAATTTTTCCTTCTTGCATTGAACAAACAACACTTCAAAGACAGCACCCCGAGCGACGAAAAAAAACTTAATACACTCAATGTAAATACATGAAAATGACTAAATAAGGAAGCAAATGACATGAAAATGACAAAATGATGACCTAAAACTGAAATAAATGCCTTAAAAATATAAAATTGCATAAAATGACAAAAAATGACCTAATAAAAATGCGTTTCTGCAATCTAGAGGCCATGATTAGGATTTATCCACAAGTTGGCAAGCATCAATAAAAAGATGACATGTCATTAGAATCCGGCCCCTGGTGATTACTTTCTCTTACTTTTAATGCCGCATGACATGAAGAAAATTTCATCTCTCGTGATTTAAAAAAAAAACAGTTTTAACGATTTTGTTTAAATTTTGTATATGAGGTGCGTATATCAAAGCTAAAACTTTTATTTGAAACATTTTTTGGTAGAAAATACTCTGAAGGGTAGTTATAAGCCTTGTGCCATTCATACAAACTCAGTCTTGCCTGATGAACATTGAATTTTTTAATTGAATTTTGAAACACTAAGTATGCTCTCCTTGCAACATGACCTCTTATTGTATATCATAATGCAAAATCGGGAAGGTGTATTGCCCATGCTTAGAGTAACAAAAGTTATGTGAGTGCATTACATCCAATTTTATATGGACTGTGCATCTTTTGGAGATGCTATAGAAAGTGTTTTAATGACTTCCTCTTTATTTTTTACGACTTAATCATGAATAGAATTTTTTTTTTTGTGATCTCGAAAATGGCTTTAATGGTTTTGATTAAATTTTCTTCATGACTTAAGTAATATGCATATTATATTACAATATATATTGTAATTATACAGTGAGTCTCACGCAAGAGTTTGCCAATCATGCGGGGTTCTGTGTCGTGGCGAGTGCAGCTCCAACTCTATATCTGCGTGAAATATCTATGCAAATAAAGCTGTGATCGGTGTAATAGTCCAGGTTCTCACATTTACAGTTGGAATTACAATGAAAATAACCACGTACCTCATCACAAGAGATGTTGGAAATGTCCTCCTCTTGCATCCACACAACACTGGCAACTTTTCAGGAAGTTTTCTTTCACATGCATAAGTTCAGCTTCTGAGACAGAGTTAATTTCTTTTGTGATATTGTCTTTAAGTTCTTCTAACAGTATGTGACTATTATTTACAGGGAAACTTGAAAAATAAAGTGTATAGGTCAATTTGCCATATCTCGTATATTAGAAGAACTTAAAGACAATATCACAAGAGAAATTAACTCTATCTCGGAAGCTGAACTTATGTGCGTGAAAGAAAATTTCCTGAAAAGATGCCATTGTTGTGTGGATGCAAGAGGAAGACATTTCCAACATCTCATGTGATGAGGTACATGGTTATTTTCATTGTAATTCCAACTGTAAATGTGAGAACCTGAACCATTACACCGTTATTGGCTTTATTTACGTAGATATTTCACCTGATTGCTCGGGAGTTGGAGCTGTGCCCGCTGCGACGCAGAAACCCGCATGATTGGCCAACTCTTGCGTGGGACTCACTGTAATACATTATACTAACAGCTAAAACTTTCATTTGAAAATTTTTCCTAAGAAATTCTCTGAAGCTACTCATTTTATACAGACTGAATGAAGAGTGAGTCAACTGTATGGCGCATTTCTATGATACGTTCGTGTATTTTACACTGAAATATTAAGGGTATAAAAAGTTGTGTGGTCACATCAGATTTTTTTTTTCTGGACATCCAAAAGATAGTGGAAGCTAGAACAAATATATTGAAGAGCACAGGGGCTATGTTGTGAACCAGGCATGTCAAACATGTGGCCCTCTCAAGCACACCTGCGGCCCTCACAATGATACATAAGCTGGCTAAAATTTTGTTTTTGTTTTTTTGCCAGCCATTTTAAAAATACCTGGTTTCTTTTAATACCTTAAGTTTAAAAATCCCTTTAGGCAGGCCTACAGGCGGAGGTAGATTTTGAAGTGCTTTTGGTTTAATTTATTGTCGCTGCATAGCACTCTTCTTCTTTAGCCTTGGCATGGTAAACCTGCAGTAATAAGAACTGAATTCGGTAAAGAGGAAGAGCCTACAATCATTTGTTTTGACAACAAGAATAGGATATAATATTCTGGGAGGCCGTGCGCAAGATCAGCAATGAATAAAATTAGCAAAGCCGCTAAACAAGACAAAATTATGATATTATAATAATTCTTTTAAGTGTTATTATTTCCAAACATTAAAATATCGCGTCATATGAGAGCCATCAAGAAACTATTTATTGATTTGTAGAGTACTCATCAAGAGCTTTTCAACGATACCCCACAAGACGTGGTTTCAAAAGTTTCGAATTTTCATCCCCCACCCCCACCCTCACTCGAACCCCCGAATCGTTGGTGTCACTGTGAACTCCATAGGGAGTACTCTAATTTATTCAAACAAAGTTTCCCTCTATACTTCATAGGGGCCGAGATATACATTTTTAAAAATTTCAACCCCCTCCCCCGACCACCCCCTTGGGCCAATTTTGCCCATTAACGAACTTGTCCGAACTATTGGGCCTAGAAATAACATATTAAAATTTGGTTCAAATATCTTCAAAATTACGGCCGCTATCGTGTAAAGATATAAAAATATATATATATATAAATATCACAAAAAAATTTTTTGGACGGGCGGTGGTTTCGTACTTATAGTCCAGTCATTTGGTGCTCAAAAAGGGGGTTACCTGGAAAGTTTTCCGGGAGTTTTGAAAATTGGTGATTTTATAGATTTCGACGTGCTCTTTTCAAATTTTCACTTTGCTACCTCGTATCTTTGCCGCTCGCGCCGCCATATTGGAAAAATGGCGCGCAAAAACAGTTTTTTCACAATATCTCCTTTACGACTCATTTTACGATGAAAATAGTTATGTAATAAATTAAACTAGAGAAAATTTCCTATAATTTATGTCACAACGAATTTTTTTAAAAAATGGATAGTTTCAGCGTACGAGCGCCGTAAATTCTACTCCGACACGCGTTTTGGCCAACGCCAGGGAAGGTGCGGATACGCTAATAACAGTCAATACGGCAATCAACACTTCATCTTCATTTGATTCCGTAATAGTTGTCCGCAAAGATGTAGATCTTATTCTTTTGACGGCTCTATCTACGCGTTCAGAGACACATACACACACATATATTATATATATATATATATGCGAAATTTTCCCTTTTTCTGGTTTGAGAAAATATATATATATATATATATATATATATATACAGTGTGTCCACGCTAGAGGGATCGAGAAATAAATGCTCGCCAGTTAAAACGAGATAAGGATATTGCTGCATTCTGCATATGACAGGAAAGGGAAACTCTCCAAGATTATGCAACACTGTTTTCAGACAGCTCCACGCGCATGCGCATGCGCGTCAAGATCTTTTATCTCGAAATGTGGACACCGCAACAGAAAGTTCAGTGCGTGTTATGGCTAGCAGAAGAGAAATCTGTTACTCGGATGCAGTGCCGTGTTCGTCGTACGTGGAATGTGGATCCACCGGGTCATAAAGCGATTCTCCAATGGGACAGAACACTCCGAGAAACAGGTTCTTTACTACTCTCGATCCCTCTAGCGTGGACACCCTGTATATATATTCTCAAACCAGAAAAAGGGAAAATTTCGCAACGAATATATTCAACAAAAATAAAACAGCCGCAGATAACATAATATTATTTCTGCACGCCTTCAGTGACTGTGATACAACATCAGCACTCTTTAAACAAAGAAAAATAAAATGTTCTAATGTATTTTTTAAAAAAATCGGAACTAAACGAGCTTGTCCAGGTATTCAAAAACCAAAATGCAGATCCAAGGATCATTGCTGAAGCTTCTTCCTTGCATTGTATGGTTACAGTGCAGTGAAAAGTGTGTCGTTAAACAACTATAGATATACATGCTTCACAAAATCAGCATATGAAAATAAATTTAATATTGCATCGCTGCCACCGACGGAAGCAGTAGCACGACAACATTCGTTCCAAACCTATCACCAGGTTCAGCAGTGGTATGGAATTGAATATATTCGTTGCGAAATTTTTCCTATTCCTGGTTTGAGATTATATAGGCTATGTTTGAACGCGTAGATAGAGCCGTCAAAAGAATAAGAAGATCTACATCTTCGCCGACAACTAACGGAATCAAATGTAGATGAAATGCTGATTCCGTATTAATTATATCAGCCTAGAAAAAAGACGAAAATTTCTGCGGTAAAAATGAAAATAGATGAGTTTGATTAAATTCGCTGTGCTAAATTCGAAAATGCATTTCGTTTTTCTCTATTACATCTGGTTAATTGACATTTGTGAAAAATATTATTTTGACATTTTGTATAATAAAATAACTGTGTGCAGCTTTGGTGCTGAATTTGGAAACTTTTTCCTTTGCGGTAAGTGGTGTGATAGGTGATCTTAACCAATTTTGGGTCACTGAACATGAATCCGTTGACCGTTTCTATGTAACACCTCATGTTTTCTTGCAATAGGTACTTCACAACGAGAGATATAAGTTATTGCTTAGACTAGCTTACAGGATAAAAAATACTTAAAAATTAGGATAATTTTGATAATATTTTTCGGGGAAAAATCAAATAATATTTTCAAACAGTCCAAGACGTATGTATTCCAGTATTTTTTGTGAGTGCAGGCCAAATAAATTTATTTTTGCCAAATCATATGATGCCGTACAAATGATCAGTGACAAAAAAAATCGAAGTTTGTTTGGAGGGGGAAATATCAAAGATTTCAACTTTTGGGAATTTTTCCATTGGTTATAAGCTAATATCTATAAAATATATTTTACTTGAGCAAATGGTATCTTATTTATCTTATTACATTGATCGAGCTGAACGATTTTGAACGTGTATTTTAATAAATCTAAAATCTATAAGTTTGCCAAATTTCAAGTTTCTAGCTCATCTGGAAGTGAATAAACATCAATGTTAATAAGTAGAAGATTAGACTGTCGTAGATGTGAATGTCACGGCTATCCAACAAGTTTTTCTATACTTATGGGGCACCTAGAAACACCAAATTTAGCACGCTTATGACTGTTGTATGTGCCCGAATTCCTACCAAATTGTATGATTCTATCTTTCATACCATGTGTGCCAATATTACATAATGTGAGAAAAAAATATACAGAATTTATCTAAAATAAAAAAATCTAACTCAATCTAAGGGATAACCGATGAAGATACGTCAAAAAGTCTTAAGACCAAACTTGTAGATCTCTAAAAATCCGTTACTGCTTCTGCAACAGGTTTTTTTATACGACTTACCGTTTAGCTACTATAAGCCCCCCAAAAAGTCTACACAGACCTTAAAATTGCGTCCGCCATAACAGCAAACACGAAAACTAGATGTGAAACAACAAAAATAATGACATTTTTTAAATCAGGAGACCTTATTTAGTTAAAATCGCTCATTAAATGCTTTACCGCAAAATGATGCAGGTAGTGGTGTATCCGCATCTTCCGTGGCTTTGGGCAAAACGCGTGTCGGAGTAGACTTCGCGGCGCTCGTACGCTGAAACTATTCATTTTACAAAAAAAATCGTTACTGCATAAATTATAGGAAATTTTCTCTAGTTTAATTTATTACATAACTATTTTCATCGTAAAATGAGTCGGAAAGGAGATATTGTGAAAAAACTGTTTTTGGGCGCCATTTTTCCAATATGGCGGCGCGAGCGGCAAAGATACGAGGTAGCAAAGTGAAAATTCGAAAAGAGCACGTCGAAATCTATGAAATCACAAATTTTCAAAACTCCCGGAAAACTTTCCAGGTAAAACTACCAAATGACTGGACTATTAGGGGAGCATGAAACATAAAGATATGAAAGAATTTTTCGAAAATCATGACATGGTATCCATTGCAATAGGTAGATTTTTCTTCGAAATCTACCTAAAATCAGCCTTTTATTTCACAAAAAAATCAGGCTCCTACTTATGAAATGTGTGGCAGTGAATGCGTTAAGGATAGAATGCGCTCTTTCTTTAATAATGAGACATTCATTCTCTTTTTTTTTTTTATAGGTAACTGTAATGGCAGATCATGAAGATTATACAAAAAGCCATTCGCTGGGTGGCTATGAAACTGGGATAGAATATATAGTTTCAGAGTGTCAGGAAGCACGTATTGGGGTAATGTGCAAAATGGGAGCTTCATTTATGATGTTTCCTGCTGTTACGATAACACAAATTGATTCATCAAGCAAAATAAACAAGTCTGATACAGAAAAAGAATACACAAATAAGTTACAACAGTCTTCCAGTAGTTTAGACCATAATGCAGATTTTAATGAAAATGCAAGTAGTGAATTTGTTTTGTACTCATGTGAGATGTGTTCTGGAGCTGTAGTCGTACTAACTCTGGAAGAATTGAAGGATCATGTTTATTCTTTTCACTTAAATGCTGAAGACAAAAAAGACCTTCAAGCTAGTAAGCAGCAGCGTATTGAAACTTATCAAGATTATTATACCTGTGAAAAATGCAGTGGAGTGTTTTTTGAGAAATATAAACTTGATTTACATGTAAAATATGCTCATAAACATGGGTTAATAGAATGTAAACAGTGTGGTCAGAAGGTTAAAAACCTACATAACCAAAATGTTCACAGATGCTCGTATGTTCTTGATGCACAATTTACTTGTAATTTCTGTAATAAAAGGTTTGTTTTCAAGCATATTTTGAAACAACATCAGACAGTTCATACAGGAACGAGATCTTGGTCTTGTAAAATCTGTGATAAAAAATACATTAACTTCCTGGCTTTAGTACATCACAAAAGCATAAGTCATGTGGAAAGTACAAAGTCAAGTATAGAAAGAAGGAAAGTAACTGCAAATACGAGCGTAGGGGAAAGTAATAAAATTTGTGTTAGGTATAATAGAAATGAGCAAAGTACTGATGAGACGACAGGAAACTGTGAAGAGGGAATAACAAAGGTTACTGGTAGGCAGAATGTTGACTGTAACGAATCTTATAATTGTGCTATATGCGGGAAAATTTTTCTGTTTAAGACAGCTCTGAAAATGCACATGTTCCTTCACACTAGAGATAAACAATATTCGTGTGATTTGTGTGGAGAATTTTTCAGTGAAGAATGTAATCTGATAAAACACAAAAGACTTTGTCGTGCTGAAGAAATAAAAACCTCTGTAAATTCTAAAATTTCAGAATTTCAGACTTCCGAACAGCTCGCTACTGATGTGAATGGAATGTCCAGTAGTAATGAGAACATAAATGATGATACAAACATCCAAAGTTTTAAAACTGCAAAAGAATTTGCTAAAGGTATGAGCATTGGCCAAACTGCTGAGAGTAATGAAATGGAAAACGTTAGTCTAGACAAAAGAATTGAGACACTTATGCGGAGAATTAAAAACTGTCCACTTTCTGGTAGTTATGATTGCCATGTGTGCAAGAGAAACTTTAAATACAGGAATAATTTAAAAAGACATTTAACCATTCATGCCTCTGAAGTACCTTATCCGTGTGAATTTTGTAGGGAAGATTTCCGTCAAATTGATGACCTAGAAGCTCATAAGAAACTTTTTCATATGAAAGAAATGGCAGCATGTACAAATTCTGGCTCGGAACAACTTCCCACCGCTTTGAATGGAATTAATGGATCAAATAAAAATGTCAAGATTTTAAGTAGTGCCATGGAGAAACTTCTACAAAGAGTTCCTCAAGGTGGACCCTATGATTGCCCTGAGTGTGGAAGAAAATTTCCAAATAAAACAAATTTGAAAAGGCATTTGCTTCTTCATACAGGTGAACGACCTTATTCATGTGAATATTGTGTAAAGAGTTTCACAGATCCAAGTGGACTGAAAAGACATAAAGAGCGTCGTCACTACAGCAAAATTAATGATAAATCATTAACAGTTCCTGGTAGTAATGAGCCAGACTCTGATAAAGCACGACTCTTTTCATGTAGAGAATGCAAGAAGAGTTTCCACTTCTGTTATGAGTTACAGAGGCATTATCTAACACATTCAGATATTCTACCTTACGTTTGTGAAATATGTGGCCATCGAGTGAGAAACAAATCAAAGTTGATGCTCCATATGAGAACACACACCAAAGAGAAACCCTTTATATGCAAAATTTGTTTTAGAAGTTTCTCTTTCCAACATAGCATGAAACGGCACATGAACACTCATACTAGAGAGAACACTCGTTCTTCTGCAACTCGTATTACCTCATCAGACGATGAACATGGTGTTGTTGCTGAGGCTAATGAAGGACAAACGCAGTTTGTAGATAATCTTGAAATAGAAGAAAGCAGTTCAACTAATGATTGGTGTGATATCTTGATTAAGGAGGAGACCCAATTTCTTGAAACCGATGAAGATGGTCAAATGAACTCTGTTAGTGAAGAAGGCACATTCACATGCCATGTTTGTCATAAAAGTTTTTATTTTGAAGCTATTTTAAAGCGACACATGGTGATTCATTGAGTTAGTTGCTGTGTGAAGAAAACAACTTGCTTGTGTGAACATCTCACTGTAGGTGGAAACCAGATTGGACTAACATTTTTGAGGTGGCAAGTACATACACCAAACGACTTGTGCTTTGAATTTTTCCTGGTGCTGGTAATATAGGATATTTTATCGCGCTACTAACCAGGTGGTGAATTGGATTAATTCCGACGTTTCAAAGCCAATCTGAGGCTCCGTTGTCAAGGAGAATGAAATGCCGGGACTAGATGGGGTGTACATCTTCATACAATAGAACAGGGTTTGGAGTGGGGGTGATTTTCGGATAAGCAAATTTTCAAGTAACCCATTCTGTATAACTTTATGAATGTAAATATATAGGACTGCTGTAACTGGGGACATCCAGATTGCAGAAAAGATTTATTGGAGACCAACCAATCAGGAAACAGATTGGCTTCGAAACGTCGGAATTAATCCAATTCACCACCTGGCTAGTAGCCCGGGAAAATATCCTATATACCAAATAACTTGTTAAATTTATCAATTTTTTCAGACCACACCTATTAAATCACAGTTAAAGTTTCTGTTGAACAAACAATTAGCCAGTTCTGATTTTGTGACAATCAGTGACATTTTGTATAAAAAAATATATATACATATTAATAAATTTTAATTAGAGAATCTGAGATAAGTTTCAGCTTTAAGTTGTACAATTTCTACAGTTAATTGTTTTCATTTTGTGCTAAACTGCTGAATTTGTATGGAACTCTTGCAACCTAACCTTTCAATTACTACCAGGTATGACAACCTACATCTTCATACAAGAAAACAGGGTTTGGGGTGGGGGTGATTTTTGGATAAGCAAATTTTCAAATAACCCATTCGGTATAAGTTTAGAATGGAAATATACAGTATGGGATGCCAATAGTCTACTTAAGAGTAAGATATTTTACATTGAATCTTGACCGCCTGTGTGGTCTCATGGTTAGCATTGCTGACTACGGATTGGTAGGCCCGGGTTCGATCCTCGGTACCTCGGATTTCTCTGAGGTAGGTAGGTCTGGATCTGAGTGCACTCATTCTAGTGATACAAACTGTGGAGCTACTTGATAAAGAAGTATCAGCCCTGGTCAAGGAAACCACCATGAACAGCCATGGATGTCAGCATGCTGACTACATGCTCCCAATCCTTCTATCTACCTAGGTAGATGATGCAGTGGTTGGGTGGTAGGCCTAGTCCCTTCAGGGATGTAGCACCATAGAATTTAGTTCTGAAATTAAATCTTCTCTTTGCAATGCTTCCTTGCTACTATGTCTCCACAAACTGCAGTAAACAATAATTCACTCTGAAGTTATTAGCCTGCTAAGGTGCCGAATAATTTAAAGATTACATGGGGAAACTATAGCTCGTGTCTAGCCTTTTTAAAATATATTTTCCTTTGAAAAAAGGCTAAATTTCATGTTATCCTCTCCTTCAGATCCTATAGAATCTATATTTAAGCATCTTTTTCTTGTAGGAATATTGTAAATGTACCGTATTTTACGGACTATAAGACGCTCCGGACCATAAGACGCAACTTGACTTTTGGATGGAAATTTACAGGAAAAGAAATTTAATGTGATTCTAAACAAAAAGTTTTAACATAAACAAATTATAACCTTGTACAATCGAATCAGTGTAAATCCCTTCTAACTTAAAACCTGCGTTGTACGTAAATCTCTTCTGTAAAGGTTGCAATGCCTAAATTTTAACAACTGAACTGATTTCTCATGAAAGACTGAAAATACTTTTACACCCTCTAACCCTAAATTCAGCATACGGTAAAAGTAGCAGGACAAGACTGTTTAGAGGTCAGTGCCTTAATTTAAACCACCCGGCAGAGACAACTCCTTTTGTATAAAAGAACTCAACATCCTTTTTTCGCATTGTATACCTGGTTTCCAGCTACCCTCATTTTACGATTGTGACAAGTGCACTGATTTACTGTCTGTGCCAAAATTTGTAACTCATATTGTTTACAACACCTTGTTTATAACTATGGTATTCCGTCAATATTTACCAGTAGGCCTATTTTAATTTTTTTTAGTGTACTTCGGACCATTAGACGCACCCAACTTTTAAAGCTCTGTTTTCAAGGTAAAAAAGTGCATCTTATGGTCCTTAAAATACGGTAATTAAAATCTGTAAGAAGTTCACAAAAATTATCCAACATGGTGCTATAAAGTAATGCATATTCATGAGAAACATCTGCTGAGGTGCGAGGGGAGGGAGTCTGGATCACATGATGCAGGAACCCAGGACTGTAAACTTGAATATGGATCAACACTATTCCTAGCCTAACTGTTACCAACCTAGTTCTACATGTCATCACACTAAAATCACTACTCCTAACCTAACTGCCAGCTATCTAGAATCTGTAAGTTTGCAAGGTGAAAATGGCCAGAAATAGTCTGCTCAATACACAACTTGGTCAAGTTACAATACTCTTCTATGGCGTTATCCTAACGATTTTTAGAACCTATTTTCCAATTTTTAGAGCTTATTTTAATTACCTAAAACAGCATTTTTAGCGACCTAAAAGTCCGAAGTCTACTGATTACACTATATAAATTGCTAGAAGTCTATATTGACTACTCTCTTTGTGCAGTAGGTAGTCAAGTGACGTCAGTCCTTCTAGTGTTAATAAAGAAACATAGATTTTGGGAGTAACATATTTACGAATTGTAGTTTCAAAGACTTCTGTGCTGAAATATTATCATTTTACACTTTCAAAAGAATGTGTTTTTGCTCAGTTTTAAAGGAAATGTTATTTTTGAGGAAATCCAGAGATTTAAAAAGTTATCTTTTTACAAAAGGATTTAAATGATATATTTATTGAAAGATGAATAAATATATGTGCTAATTTCATGGGTAGATATTTAGATTTAGCTTTGACCAACATTCACAGTGTTGGGTAGAGAAAGAGACTGCTGATGATATGCTAGTCATTTATGATCCGTATCATCCAATGCTTGCTTTTGTATTAATTACTAGTCCTATAACCCATAACTGAAGATGATATATGACATGTTTTTAAAAAAGCTCAAAGCCAAGAAAACTGTGGGGCCTGATAATGTTCCACCTTATATTGTTAAAGGTTATAGTGACATTCATTAAGACATGGAGTTTTCCTTGATAGATTAAAAATACCCAAAGTATGTCCCATACACAAAATGGGCCGTGGTAAAGAGTTAATTAAAAATTATAGACCCATATCTATTCTTTCTGTTTTTCAAAGTGTTTGAAACAATTATATGACAATGTAGGCTATTTTTCAGTTAAGAATACTCTTACTGTAGATCAGCATGGTTTTTTTGTCTGGGTGATCCATTGCATCAAATCTTGTTACTTTCTCTGACATTTTGTTAGAGAACAAATGGATGCTGGCAGTCAGGTTGATATTGCATATTAAAAAAAGTGTTTAATACAGTTGATCATTATATCTTATTGAAAAAACTGACTAATTTGGTATTACTGGTTCCTTAATAGCTCTTCTGAAAAGTTATTTAATGAATTGAAGAAAGTATATCATTTTCAATAAACACAAATCAGATGAATTTATTCAGCGTCCAGTGTCCCTGAAGGATGAAATTTGGGCCCGCTTTTGTTTATTAACGACTTACCAAATGCTGTTTATAATTGTCAATGCCTGATGTATGCAGATGATGTTAAACTGTTAAAGTATTCAAAGAATGTCATTCACTTCATGACTGTTCATTATTGCAAGAAGATCTTAACAATTTATTTGATTGGTCTATTGAAAATAGGATGTATTTTAACATAGAAAAAGTCATTATATGATATATAGTAAAAGGGCAACCTATATTGACTATAGATATTCTATGGCTGGAGCATTACCGAGAAAGTTAGGTTCGGTTAAAGATCTAGGCGTTATCTTTACAAGTACCATAAATTTTTAAATCACATTGCTAATTTTGTCTTTGTTTGGCTTTGCATATATATTCGAGTGCACAGAAAATTTCCGATGCTTTTGATTTCTTCTAGTATTTTTCTTCATGTAAAGTTGGCACTGTTGACAACGAAGTGCACTTCTACTCCACATGAATTCAGCAGTTTATCTCATTTTGTTACCTTTAATTCCATTATCTCATGACCACAAGTATGTTACTTATTTTCCCGAATGCTAGACAGCCTCCTTGAACTCAAGTGTGGTTGAGGGGGGAAAAAAGAATAATAGGAACTATTATTCTCAAAGTTAAGCTGTAACACTCATTCTGATGGGATCAAACTTCTTCACGACAATGCTCGCCCCCATGTTGCTGCAGCCGTTTGTGAGAACATCAACAAATTTGGTTGGGAGGTGCTCCAGCATCCTCCATACAGTCCAGACCGTTTTACTTTCATTTGTTTGGTCCCATGAAGAAATTCCTGGCCGGTAAATGCTTTGTGTCAGATGCAGAAGTGAAAACAGCAATCCGCAGATGGCTATACTCCAACTGAATGGACTTCTATGAACAGGGTATTTTAAAACTGGTGTCACGATGGGAGAAATGTGTTGAGAAACTTGGCGACTATACAGAAAAATATATGTCTCGTCATATGCGCATTTGTTTGTAATTGTTCCTATTAAACTTTTTGTAAAATAAATTATTGTGCATTACTTTTCGATCCTCCCTTGTAAAAACCATAAATATGTAGGATGCATTAAGGGGAATAGATAGTTGACAAGAGAAAATGAGGCTCACATTTCCAAACAAAATGCAAAAGTTTTTAGCTACTTGACATGTCCATTTTATTCGATCTTTGACCTGATCTGGTCAGGCATTGTCAAAATCAGGGGACTGTCATGCATTTTCTACCCTTTGCCTTAATAATAGCTACACAATTTCATATTGGAGTAGGACTTGCTGTACCTAAACATTCATGAATAGAGTTGAAACCTCTTTTATCTGGACTAACTGGAACCAGAAGTCATCAGGAAATTAAAGCACACAACCATCACATTTGTAGTGCCTACAAAATATTGCCTAGTGTGATTTGGGAATGCTTGTTTAATGTGCGTGGTGCAAAGCAAATTATGCCTCTGTCATTCAGTTAACACTACTCTTCTGTTTTAATTAAATGAAAAGCTTAAACCTTAGAACATTTAACTATTCAGTGATTTTTTTACACTAGGAAGTGAACATGAGACTATGACAGGAGTGTTGAGTTAGCTGAATATGTCTCCTCACTGCTGGACTATTGACTGTCTGAACGTGCATGCCATTATGAAGACTTCATCCCTGCTGGACAGACTGCGTGCTGTTTTCACGATATTGCAGCATGAATTGTATGGAACTGGCAGCTGATTTAAAAAAAAATATCTTTAGTCTAGATGACCTACCTACTTACCAAATTTCAAGGTAAGTTTCGACATGATCATATATACCATCCCCTTGTGAGTAACTTGAACGTAAATCAGTGGTGGATCGTAGGTGTAGAAACAGGGTGTTGCACTACTTTACGGGAATTATAATTCCTTTATTGCAACCAATGGTCATAGTATGATGAATAGAGCTCTGATGGAATGATATGTGGCAGGGGAAGTACCCCGAGAAAACCTGCCCCGACCCCATTTTGTCCACCACAAATTCCACATGGATTCACCAAGATTCGATCCCGGGTCCCAGCGGTGGAAGGCGAGCGATCTAACCACTCAGTCATGGGAGGGGTGGTTTTACAGGAATTAAATACATAACCTGATAATATATAAATACTCGCTTTGCTCGTTTGGGGCTCTACCTCCAAACTCCCAGTGGGGCTCTAAACCCCCGTGTGGTTCTAAGAAAAGTTTTTTTATTTCATTTTTTTATTTTTTTAAGCTGACACTTTATCAAAGATACATTCATTGTATTTAGACTGCTGTAGCCCATAATAACTACTTAGCCATACTAAACCTTAAAAAAACTGCGGAACGACTTTAAGATTTTTCTGGGGTAAACATTTAAAATTTAGAACATTCTGGAATTTTCTCATCGGTTACTTGCTAAAAGCTATAAGTCTGTCAAATTTCAGATTTCTAGCTCATGTGGAAGTGGGTCAATATTAATGCCTGTAAAAATTTTCAAAGTTTCTTTTTGGAGGATAAAAAAATTAACTTTTGAACTTTTTGGAATTTTCCGTCTGTTGTAGGCTAAAAGCTGCCAAATTTCAAGTTTCTAGCTCATGGGTAAGTGGGTAAACATTAGGTTGGGTTCGTTCCCTGGTACTTCATCAAATTTTTCTGGAATGGGGTGTACTCAGCCTCCTGATACAAATTGAGGAGATACTTGATTGAGAAGTAGGATGTCGGATAGTAGGGCTAGTCCCTCTAGGGATGTAGAGGCTGGGAGTTTAGTTTAGTGTCTAATAGATAGATGAAATTAGCAATATAGGTTTCGCCACAAAGTGACTACATTGGCAATGGCATCTCTGTGAGGGACTTCATAGTTCATAGCTTGCGCTCTTACTTGCTTGCAGACAGCAGCCGACGCGACGTGCTCTAGCGGTGAAGACAAGAATCACGCCTTGTCGCATTCTGAAAGCGACGACCAAAACCTTTAAACCCCGGGGGTATTACCACGCAGTCAAGCTTCTCGCACACGCTCTTACCCGCAGAATGAGCCAGGAAGTCGTCGCTTCTGGAGAGTGACAACTAACGCGCATTTACATGTTTAAATGATTTAAAATTGTCAAATATCAGGTGTAGCATGTTTTCAGTCAATAAGAACCTATCACAAAGACTATTTCGAAGTAGTTTAATAGTTGGCATATGCAGTATTATAATAAAAAAATATATATATTCCTTACATTAAAAACTGGTCGTGCAACACTGCAACATCATCAGAGGCCGCCACTGACCTAAATACAGTGGCAGCATGCGGTTCAGAATAGAAGTGAACTGCTAAACCAGTTCCAGAAAATGAATCACAGTTTTTTTCTCTTACTTAATTTGTCTTGATTCTTGTGTCTTTCAAGGCAGCAAGCCTACTATGTCTAAAAAGCTAGACTGTCCTTGTAGTGACCACCTCCATGGTCTAGTGTTGCTGACTAAGAATCTGCAGGTCCGGGTTCAACCCTGGTACCTGCTCGAATTTTTCTGATGTAGGGCAGTCAGTCTCATGACACAAACTGAAGAACTACTTGATAAAGAAGTAGCAGCTTCAGTTCAATAAGCTATTAATAACGTCCATGGGAGTTGGCATGCTGACCACATGCCCCAATCTTGCCACCTGCTTGTGGTAGATGACGCAGCAGTCTGATGGCAGGCCTAGACCTTCAAAGGGACATAGCGCCAATGAAGTTTTTAGTTTTAGTCCTTGTAGTTCCACATAATCATGAACTGGCTATACACAGTTACTTTAAAAAGTAACTGATAAGATTGTCAGGCTTCTTTTTACCTATTAAAACTCGTGGATAAACTTGGTAAGTATATCGTTTTCTTTATTCATTTGTAAAATCGGCACAAAAAAATTAACAAAACACGAATAACAAAATTTATATTCGCGATATTAGTCTTTAACACAAAGCAAGACAATACTGACCGTGGAGCATGGACTTGCAGTTGTCAGAGATGGAATGTTGGAATAGGGCGTGTTTTAAATACGCAGGAATTTTTCCTTTGAGAATAGATCAGAACTTGCTCTTCAGGCAGAAGTAGGTCAGTGCTCGTTACCATGGCAACCCCCCTCCCAAATTGCTATACTTTAAACATCGATATTTTGTATGAAGAACAGCTTTTTGACAAACCAGTTTGCTCTGCAGTCTTCACAGCTTATGGCTAGAAAAAGTTAGAGAAAGAACATAACTCTTTCATATTGCTGCATCCACAATGTTCCATAAATGCTTGAAGACATGAAGTTTGTGTGTAAGAGAGAAAATGAATACTCAATTCGTGATTGTAATTAAAATACATAGTTTTCTACAGAATGGAACTTCTTTTTACAACCCCCAAATAAACACATTTATCTGGAAGTTTGCACATGTAAATCCAGAAATTTATCTGGAGGTCATGATACGGATCATAAGTGTCTTTCTTTGCATACTTGAAGCTGAGATATTTCTAAAAAATTTGTAAATTGTGTGCTTTATAACTTTTAAAGGATTTTCTTCTACACATTAGGATTTGTGGAATGTGGTCATATTTATGACATCAGCCAAAATTATGACCATTACTTACAAAGTTACGTTGTTGGAACTTAATTTTTTCATAGGTGAATTTATACACTGGTAATAAGGCAGTCATCAAGTAAAATCATGAGTGGGCTCTTTGTGTTTAAAATCAACAAGGAAGATTTAATTGGAGTAACTGGTGTCCGTGAACGACAACAGTAACATGTGGATAAAAATCATAAACTTATCTGATTTTATACAGTTTTGGAAGTAACACATTTATATGTCAGTAACAGTGAAAAGGTTAAATACGATTCATTTTACTTTCTCGTATATACGTAGTATAGAGATAACACCAAGAAAACATGTTTCATGATGCCTAGAAACAAAAAAAAAAGTGTTTTTGGAATGACGTCTGTCTGTCTGTGGACAAGCACAGCAAGTAAATGGTTCATTGTATTTACCTTATTTTTTTAATTAAGGACTTTGTCGAAATTTTATTGAACCACCCAGAATTAGGGTTTTATAACTGAAATATTAAGAGGACTTTTCATGAAAACTTAAAAAAAAAAAAAAATGTATTATTGAAAAATTGGCTCTAACGATTTTATGTGAAATTGGAAATTGCGCCGAATGGGCATTGAGGGAATAGTAGATGATAAATGAAAACCCACAGTCAAGTTGTAGAGAAAATTTAAATGAACATTTTTTGTTAAATACATTTCTTTATTCAAAGAATAGGTTTCAAGATAAAAACGAAATAAATAACCCTAGTAGCACACTTCGTTGGCCCAACGGAGGGATTTGGTTGGCATGGAAGGGATATGTTGGGAAAAGGTTGGTTGTAATTTCCTCGGTTTTGCCAACGGATTTATTCGTTGGCTAAGCCTCCGTTGGCGTTACCAACCAACAGGATTGTTGGCCCAGCAATACATTCCGTTGGAATATAATCGCATTTATGTTAAAATTAAAAAGTGTTGAAATAACATTATAAGCGTTAAATTTTCATTTCATATAAAATAAAACAGTGTTAATTCATTAATTATTCGAGCTCTTTGTGCGCGTTACATGCTAAAAATTTACTTCTCTGCCTCTTCCTGCCAGTCTTCGGCAATTTCCGGCTTAGTTCGTAGGTCATCACGACGATGAAGATAAACGGTTATTCGCCATCTTGATATGTTGAAGAATCCGAATGGTGTTTTTACTTCTATTAATATTAGGGCCCTTTATTTGTTCTCTGAAAATAACATTATCATATATTCACATCAAATATTCAAAATACGAGATGTATATTATCCTTCTTACTATTTATCATGTATTACACATCTCTGTAGTAAATGGGCTAGAAGAAATTCTCGATTTTATTGCAATGATCACTAATGGCATAGTGGTTAAATCGATAGACTATAACACTAGCGGTCCTAGGATCGAATCCCCATAGGTGTGAATTTTATACGATAGGAATAGGTAGGTAGGGTGAAGGAGAGAAGGGAGGTAATAGGGAAAAGAGGAGGAAGAGAGGAGAAAACGGATGAAAGGGAAAATAAAAAATTACATTTTCTGTGCTTCTAGTATTCCCGCCAGATGTCTCTGCGCTGCTAGTAGTTCCACCATTACCTAATAGATGTCTCCCAACTGTTGGGATTCTGTTGTATATTGGTTGGCTACAGTTGGCAATTGGTTGGATAAAACGCTCCTTGGCAATGGAACCCCGACGGACATTCATAACCGTTGACCAACGAAACATGGCGATCATTTCCCAACATTGGCCCAACGATCTGTGCTACTAGGGAAGGCTTAAATGCAAATTTCAAAACATACGTGTTAATTAAATTATGAATGAAATTTTGTTACCCATAGTAACAAGAAAATAGTAATCTACTTATTATTGTGAAATGCAGTCTGTTTAGCTCAGTTGTAATGAACACACTAAAACCAATTACAGCGAGGTGGTGTAGGCTAATACCAGGTTCAAATCTAACTTCGTGGCCACAAAAATTGACTTGGGTTTTTCATGGTTTCCTCATTCGCACAGGCAATCGCCGGACTTTGGACTTTGTTTATTTTCTGTATCTCATTGCCTGTATTATAATTGTTTAAAACTGAGTATCACAAAAGAAAACATCACTGAACAATAGAAACAGAGAATGAGTTGTTACAATACACATCTGGTTTATGCAAACATTCTAAACACGTGATATGACCCATATGCAATATAAGCTAAGTAATAATTATAATAATAACATCATTAATCATACTTAAGTTCGGTTTTGCAATTGCGGTATGGGGAGAAAGTTTGTGCAACATATTTTGCACCATTTATTAAAATTTACTTCCATATTTTGGAGAAATTTTTAAAATAATAATCCAGTGAATGATATCAGGCCTGTAATTCATGATCAAATCCACTGAATTATCTAGATGAGTAAGGTGCTAAACCCTTAAAAAAGTGGGTTAAGGAGGGTTTCCCCCCCTCCTCAAAGAGAAGGGAAACAATTTCAGAATTATGTCATATAATCAGTAATAATAATTGACATCTATGACCCACGTTGCAAACTACTCTATGTACATATATTATATTTTGTCATTTGTTTCTGAACAAGCTCTTAGCTTGGTGGATAGAGCATGGGAGAGGTAACCGAAAGGTTCATGGATTGGATCCTAACCTATGCAAGATAATACAAGCATAAACACAATAATACCTGCATAGTGTAGGTGATAGAAGTACTAGAAACAAAAAAGAAATGTAAACAAAATAAGAAAAGTTAAAGAAGAAGAAGATATAAGATTGTTGAAAAGAAAAACCGGAGGATTATTAATTTTAAAACTTTATTTGAAGTCAATGGTATCATCTGTCAGTGGAGTCATAAACATGGTCACCAGGGCCCGGATTTTGATGACCTAAAAATACTTCAGAAATGACCTACAAAATAACTGGGGAGGAAAAAAAAATGTATGAAAAATGTTAGTTTATTTGTCAGATTTGTGTATATTCTACATTTATGTTGTTGACCCGATTATATGCTTGTAATTAGTTAATTGGTACATACGGTTAAATTCAAACAGCAAACACTGTCTTTCTGAATTCAAATTAAAATTATAACAAGATCTATATTTATTTATGCTTCTTTAGAGTTTTGCTGAAATGAAATATAAGTAAACGCACAAAAACTCTATAGGCTATAATGCAAGAAACAACACAAAATAAGAAAGCAATTACCGGTAGTTTAATTTTTTAAAATGACCGTATTTTATGGACTAT
Source organism: Ectobius pallidus (assembly GCA_964059195.1). NCBI lineage: Eukaryota > Metazoa > Arthropoda > Insecta > Blattodea > Ectobiidae > Ectobius > Ectobius pallidus. The sequence goes on from CAXKWD010000008.1 coordinate 152,900,935, forward strand.
AAGATGCTTCGAACCATAAGACATACCTTGATTTTAGGATGGAAATTTAAAGGAAAAGAAATTTAATGTGATTTTAAACTCTAACCCTCAATTCAGTATATACAGTAACTGTAACGAGACAAGGCTGTTCAGAGGTCATTGCCTTCATTTAAACCACCTGGCAGAGACCAACTCCTTTCGTATAAAAGAACTCAACATTCCTTTCTTTTCCCGTTGTATACCTGACTTCTAGCTACCCTCATTTTACAATTTTACTGATCTGTGTCTTTGCCAAAATTTGTAACTATCTTATCGTTTACAACATCATGTTCATAGCTATGGTATTCTGGCAATAAGTTATTTACCATAAATTTTTTTTTTTGTGTTTTTTTACTTTACTTTGGACCATTAGATGTACCCAACTTTCAAGGCTCTGTTTTTAAGGTAAAACAAAAATGCATCTTATGGTCTGTAAAATACAGTAGGCCTACCTAAAAATATGAAATTTGGGAAAAAACCTTAAATGGCCAAAAAATTACCAAATAATGACATTAAATTCTAAAAATGCCCAAAAAATAAAAAAAGTGGGGAAAATGACCCTAAGAATTACCATTTTTATAATCTAGGAGTCGTGATCAGAATATGTGCATTAATGGGCAACCTGCATCATGTACCAATTAAAAGATGACATGTTATCAAAATCCCGGCCCCGGGACCATCATATATATCTTTGAGATGTTTCTTTCCTATGTGCAAAAACAAAATGGTAACAAGTTCTTACGTAGTCTAATTAATATTCTGATTCTGGCAATTCTTCCACTTCTTCGAGGTTGCAAAGTTCCCTGTGTTCATTAAGTAAATTGACATTAACAAAACTTTTTTTACATAAATTACATGAATAAGGCCCTTCATTAATATGAATATGCAAATGTCGACGCAAATAGTTTTTATGTGAAAAGATTTTCTTACACTTAACACATACATACGGACCATCAGGGTTCACATGTTCCATAAGACTTTCAACGCTTTTGCCAAAAAAGTTACTAGTTTTTCGATTTGTTTTAGGTATTCCGTGACTGATTTCTTTATGGGTATTTAATTGTGCTATTTCAATGAAATTTCTATTACACAGATCACACGAATAAGGTTTTTCATTAGTATGAAGGAACAAATGTCTTTTCAAACTGTGTTTGTGTGTAAAGCTTCTCCCACATTTGACACAGTCGAAGGGTCCTGTGTTCTTCATATTTTGCATAAGACTCTCCACTGTTTCACTTACAAATATTTTCACTTCTTTGTTATCTTTAAGAATTCCATGCCACAATTCCTTATGATCATTCAGCTCTTGAATCCCAACAAATTTTTTTCTACATAAATCACACGAATAAGGTATAATTTCTCCAGTGTGAGTAAATAAATGTCTCTTCAGACTGTTTCTGAATGTGAAGTTTCTTCCACACACAACACAGTCAAAGGTTCCATCACTCTTAACATTCTGCATCAGCTTCTCTACAGACATATTTATAGGATTCTCTTCTTTTCCATGACAAAATTTGTTGTGTATGTTCAACTCTTCTGGTGTATCAAATTCTTTTTTACAAATATTACATGAAGGACAGTTTTTTCCTGTGTGTATGAACAGATGTCTCTCCAGATCCCCTTTATGCAAAAAGTTCTTTCCACACTCGACACAGTCATACGGCCCATCAGGGTTAACATTTTTCATAAGCCACTGGACCATTCTGTCTACAGAATTCTGTTCTTTTCCATTACTGAAAGATGTTTCATGCTCTTCATGTATATTCAGAACAGAAGCAGATTTTGCTGTAATTTCATTACTTTTAAAAGCCTCATCCTCCACAGCAGGAGGAGCCGTTACAGTCCAATTGATACTACAACCATTATTAGGTGAACTTGAGCCTGGTTTCATTTTTTTAAAGTGATATAGTTTCTTGTGTGAAATGAGTGAGTTTAGTTCTCCAAAAGCTTCCCAACAGATATTACATGCATAACGAAGATGAAGAAACAAATGTCTTTTTAAACTGTGTTTAAATGAAAAGCCTCTACCACAACTAAAACAATCATAAGGTCCAACGGACTTAAAATTTTGCATAAGTTTGTCCACAAGAGTATATTTTTGGTGTGCATCCAATACATATGTGACATCGAATTCACTTTTTGATAAATTACCTGAATTAGAATCTTCTCCAATATGAGCTGTCAAATGCTTGGTCAGATCATTTTTAAGTGAAAAGTTTCTACCACACTTGTCACAATTATATCGTCTATTAGACATATTTTGTTTAAGACTCTCTTCACTCTCTTCACTCTCTTCAGCAGAATACTCATCTCTTTCTACGACCATTTTAATATCAGGGGATTCTTCCACACCCTGAATAAAGCAGTCTTCAGATACTTCCACAACCTGCATAAAGCAGTCTTCAGAGTAGGGAGTTTGACTGTCAGAATTTATACAGGTTTTCGGTTCTTCCAGAGTTTGAATAATAATACAATCCTCAGAGTTAGGTGTCTGTGATTCATAACTTATATCTACTTTGATATTTTCATGATGAAGTTGTTTGTGTGCCCTAAATGAAGTTATGTCACTGAAAGATTCCTCACAGAAGTTACATGAGAAAGGGTCTCCTATTATATGAGTTTGAAGGTGACTTTTCAAACTAGTACTGGTACTGTCTTGAGAGGATCCGCCATACACAGGGCAAATGTAAGGTTCAAAACGTTCACCAGACTTTACTTTCTGCATGAGGCTCTCCAGTTTCTTTCTTACATATGAGCTTTCTTTAAGTGAATGAATTTTTTTGTGAACCTTCAGCTTCTCTGCATCGTTGAAAACTTCTTTACAAATGTCACAGGGGTAAGGTCTTTCTCCTGTATGAATGTATAGATGTCTCTTCAAGGTGCTATTATATTTGAAAAGTTTTCTACATACAGGACAAACATATGGTAAATCAGAATTAACACTTTCCAATATCTTATCTACTTTGTTTCCTCTGTAATTCTGAATGGATACCAAACTTTCAGTCCTGCTATTTAAATGTCCTTTTTTTTTAGTGCCTTGAATTTTATTTTTCTCCCTTTTCTTAGCAAGGAAATGTGGACATTTATGAATTTGATGGCTGTGTACAATTTGACCACAATGTTTACATCCATTCTGCCGCTGTTTATGGGTATGTCTGATATGCAACTTAAGTCTGTATTCCTCAAAGAATTTCCCCCCACATTTTTCGCATGTGTAATAATCTCTTCCACTTACATTAGGCTGTTCATTACTGTTATTAGTCTCAATACTTTCACTGGCAACTGCATTCAAGTGAACAGAGTAAATATGCTGCTTTAGATCCTCCAGAGTTGACACCACTGTTTCACCACAGCATTTCTCGCACGAGTACTGTATGAACCTGATGCTTGGTACATTATTCTTTACAGCCCTTTCAGTACATTCATTTCCTTCACCAGAAGAGTAAAAAGAGGTAATCTTGAGAGCAGAAAACAATATACATTTAGTCCCCACTTTGCATATTACACCGATTCGTGTTTTCACACACATTGAAGCAGTATATTCTACACAGTTTTCTTTCCTGTCTGGTTCGCATTTTATGTTGCCTTCACGTTCAGCCATTATAACAATATTAGCAGGATTAGCGCACTATAAACAAAATAACTATACTAATTTATTCTACATTTTATATTCAATATTATATAATACGGCCTGAACGTAAACATTTTATTATTATTTGTAGACTACAAATTAATACTACTGTATTATCAAGGCAGCACGTACTATGTAGAGTAGCCAACGGAAACTGTGGGAATTCCGCTAGATGGAATTAAAAACTCCCAATTTCCACAAAAAAATCTCCAGCTATGAATGCAAAAAGTTTTCACTTAATGCCAATAAAATTATACAATACATTACTAGTGGAAATAAAACAATTACCATATAATCTGTTTAAAAATAAAATTAAATACATTTTAAAAACAGGATGTTATTATACGGTAGATGACTTGTTAGCATATTTTTAAAAATTAATTCAAAATCTATACAATCTCATAAAATTATCTATAACCAACAAATTATTTACTGATGATGCTCTAGAATTTTTTGCTAAAATTCTTCATTTTCAGGTACTGGCATATGTCCGTACATTGTTAATATTATGTATGTGTGCATGTGTGTGAGAGAGAGGATGATATGTATTCTACATTGACGTGCCCTATATCATATGTATTGATCAATGAATGAATATAAACTACTAATACTACAATAATACATGACATAATAATGACTTCATTTCTGTTCTTCTTGCTTGTTATACCATAATAAAACATTCTGTCAAGTAAAGTGGTGAATCACTTTTTGGGCTTAAACGTAGGTCAGATTAATTTTCCCAAACTTTCTACAAGCTTTGTTCTATCTTTAGGAAATATCGCGATGAAATGCTGTCTGCTATTTGGCAATGGAGTTAATTTCCTCTAGCTTTGGTGAATATTTCTGATACAGTCCGAGAAGTTATACAGGACGCACCAATAAAATGTACCTGTTTTTAAAGGCACATAAGTTCGAGAATAAATGACATAAATCAATTGTAAAAATACAGACATGTAGAACAAAGGTGGGAGAATAATCTGTTAAGAACAACATTTCAATATGTCCAGGTGCACCTGCAGGGCCCATACAACAATTCAAACGAAGCTCAAAATTGTGTATCACTCTAGCATACATTTCCACCGGAATCGCATGAATAAATTCTTCGATTCATCTCTTGAGCTGTGTTCGGGTGTCGTGTATACACATTGTCTTTTGTGTAGCCCCACAAGAGGAAATCTGCGAATTGTCTTTGGTGTTGGAGCTTCTCGAACATGGAAGTGATTGAGGAATCTCCTCTGTGTCTCTACTACACATTTTGTTTCAAATAAAATTTGACTATTATAATAATCTCTGGCGTAGTGAAAACCATTGTGGAATTTTCTCCCAGGCTTGCACAACAATGTACAATTTGACCAACTTCACGAAAAATTAAACGAGAAAAACAGGTACATTTTATTGGCGTGCGCTGTACTTAATAATATTCACATGAAAAGTTTCGGGTCATTTATAAATCAGTAGATTGTTTGAGAAATAAATTAATAATAATTATTAATGAAGAAATTAATACACTGTATTAATAAAAAGAGGATCTGACAGTATTTGGGAGATATTCAGTCTTTCTCAGGCATTGGAAGAGTGCATTTATTTGAGAGCAGTCTACTTACACATTATAAAGCTTCCTTTGTTCAGTTGAATACTTTGTTAGTTATTAATTTGAATATATTTGATTTGTTGTCTTATACTTAGGAATACAGGAGTAAATACAGACTTTTTAATACAATCGATGAATATGATACAAGAAATAATTACAAAATTGCATTACCAAACCAATACCCCAATTGATTATTAAATTCTGTATAGCAGAATTCTATCAATGGTTAATTCAAATTCCATTTTATTCTGCACAGGAATTTTTTAACCTGATTGCAGTGAAATAATTTTATAACATTATTTTGTGTACATAATTATTTGTGAACTTTATAGTTACTATCGGGAATTATTACTTTTATCACAAATATGCATTCATATGTGCAATCCATCTATTATTATTACTGTTATCAGTCATTACAAGTTACTTTATTGGTATAAAACTTATGTCAGACAATGATTTTGAAATTACTAGGATACCCAATAAGCGAGGTAAAATATTTTTAGCAGCTACATGGTTTTAAAAAATGGTGCAAAATATGTGGCAGAAACTTTCTCACATATGAAATGAAATGAAATTAGCCTTGACATCCCTTGAGGGCTAAGGCCTCTTGCTTTCTAGCAGGGATTGCTCAAGAAATAGAACTCACTTAGGGGAGCTAGGCCTAAGGAGTCAGCTATCTTGTCCTGACCGTGCACTTTTCTTTCTATATCTATGTCTTGGTCTGATTGACCTTGTTCTACGTTTCTTGTCAGTGTTGGACTGATTAACACTGAACTTGAGCATTGTACTACAGGTTTCTTCACTTGTTTCACTTCACTAGGAGCTTCCCTAGCTCTTTCCAACCTTTGCGATCTCTTGCTCTCCTTGACCATTGAGCTCCTGCCCTATCTCGTAGTGTGTCTGACCATCTGGTTCTTTGCCTTCCAACATTCCTTCTTCCTACCCTGGGATCCCATATTGTTAGTTGGTAGGTCCATCTTTTGTCGTTCGTTCTTGCCACATGGCCTCCCCATCTCCATTTGAGTTGTTCTGCCTTGCTAATGTCGCTCATTCCTGTTCTCCTTCTAATCTCTTCGTTTCTTATCCTATCCTTTATTGAAATTTGCAGGATTTTCCGTTCCATCTTTCGCTGGCATGTTTGGAGCATTTGTTTGTGCCTTGTTGTCATGGCCCAGGTTATGTATATAATTAGCAGACCCCGGATTCTGATGACCTAAAATTGTTTGAAAAATTACCTACAAAAGTCCCTAAATTTTAAAGAAAATGACTTAATAATTATAAAAAATGACCTAAAAACAGATATTTTGTTTATACAAAATTATTATTGTACACACAAAGTTATAGACTAGTGTGTACATAATTTTAAAAACTGTAAATAACTGTAATGTTATGAATGTTCTTTTCTCATTGAAATTTATACTGGCACTGAGGCACTGGCGAGTAAAAATTCGGCATTTCCTTTTGTGGTCTGCCAGATTATATTGTTGTTTATTGAGGGTATTTAGTAGTTTGCACTCTCAAATCCAAGCAGGTGGCAGACTCTGGTGCCAGGTCAATCTAATAACAATAGTAATATAATAAAAAAATTTGACGTTTCTTTGATTCTCATTTCCGACTGAGACAAATTTTTCCTTCTTGCATTAAACAAACAACACTTCAAAGACAGCACCACTAGCGGCGGAAAAAAAGTTAATACACTCAATGTAAATACATGAAAATGACTAAATAAGAAAGGAAATGACACGAAAATGTCAAAATAATTACCTAAAATTGAAAAAAATGCCCTAAAAATATAAAATGGCATTTATCATTCAAAAATTAATTTACAACCTCCAGGTTTAAATACATTTAGGGACCTTACCGGATTATTGTTATAATTTTCTCCTTAGAGCTTCACACATATTAACTAAATAAATAATTGGTCAGGTTATAGATTAAGATTTCCAAAATCAGGAGAGTAAATCATATGACAGCGCAAATTAAACAAAGTAAATTTATTATATGACCAGTGGAACTGCAGCATCTTCTATTTCTACTTGATATTATCGATAACATTTAATATAATGGGTCCTTTTTTCTTTAATTCTTTCTTTATACTTGTACAATATATAATCCTTAAGCCGGTTTATGAAAAAGATAAAAGAAAATCTTTGTTTGGAACTGTGCACTTCACAGTTCCAGCGGCGAGGTGTTGTGTGCAAAACTACATCGTTTTGAGGGACTATGCCTGCCATCTGACCTCTCCATCATGGATGCTGACTCTCACAGCCTTACTGAATCGGAACCGCTCCTCAATTTATGTCATTAGGCTGAGTGCACCCTGTTCCATATCTCCCTACCTCAGAAAAATCCGAGGAGATCCGTGGATCCATAGTCAGCAACGCTAACCACTAGACCATGCAAGCATTCGATTGTGCATTGAAGTCATAGCCTACATATTTTGTCATACTTATATCTCAAAACCTATTAATTTTCTAAAGAAATGTGTACCAGTCGGATGAAAATGTTCATTTTTTGCCTCAACAACTTTACTGTGCTAGGTATCAGTGTACAATCTGCTATGAAGATAGCCAGGAAAATGGACACAAGTACTGTATACCCCTATGTAATTTTTTTAATAGAAAAAAGAATATAGCCATTTTATAATGAATAAGAATTGTGCACAATGTGCATTTTCTTAGTCCTTACTTAATTCAGTCACTGACATTGCCCTTTTCTTGCACTTGATCGCATGATTGTGCACCTGTGATGTTTAGGGCCGGTTAAAAAATGTGTAACAGTGAATTAGTGGAAAATAATATACGGTACCGTAGCGGCAGCCATTTTATTTGTACCAGTTAATGAATAGAGGTTTTGGAATTAATTTACATTTTTATTAAAATCGTTAGAGACAATTAAAAAAATCGAAATAAAAAAAAGTTTTCAAGAACTCACCTTAATATTTTTGTACCGGTAGTAGAACCCAAATTCTAGGCTGTCCCAGTCAGACAATCAAAAAACATTTTTCTCTGCTTCGAGGCAGCGTGAAACATGTTTTCTAGGTCTCTATTTCGATTTTTGTCATAATCATAACAATACTTTCTCTATACAGCACAACGTATATGCCAGCAAAGAAAGGGGGAAAAAGTTCGGTCTAGCGGAAAACTGTTACATTGGCAACCCTGGTAACATGGTGGAACCAAATACAATGGTGGAACCTCTTCAACGCGACATGATCACCGCCGATATGATTACTAATCCCGTCATTTTCCTGTTCGTGTTGTGTATTTGTGTTAACTGCGAGAAGGAAAGCTTTAAGGTTAGTGCATAGCGTTCAGTTTATAATCGGAGCACTGTGATTATAATTACTTGGGTGCCACGTTTCTTTTTTTCTCCGAAGTACCGGCATTTATATGAAGATAGTGACATAGGTAACAATAATACAAACGAGCTGTAAGAACAAACACTGTTCTTATAATCGAGTACAAGATGTCCGATTCGGAAGGTAGTAACTTTTCAGATAATGAAAGTGAAAGAGGAAGCAATCAGCAATCCGATAGTGAAGCTGAGGAAGCAAGATCGGTAGGATCTCCAGCAGAGCGACAGTCCAGGTCCAGATCCAGATCAAGATCAAGATCCTCAGCGAGGTCTAGATCTTCTGCAAGATCTCGTTCTGCATCACGATCGGCATCACGTTCACCATCTCGTTCCAGATCCAGGTCCCGGTCTAGATCCCCATCAGGTTCTAGATCCAGGTCTAGGTCTAGGTCTCGGTCTCGGTCTCATTCTCGCTCACGTTCCCGATCTGATGAAGAGGAAGCCCGAGGATCTAACAGAGAAGATGAGGCGGAAGAAGCAAGGCCTGGTGAAGAGGAAGATGAAGAGCAGGAAGATGAGCAGGAACCCGAAGGGGAAGATCTTAACTCAGAAGATGAAGATGAGTATGACGAGGAAGAAGATGAAGAAGATGATGATCGTCCTCGTAAAAAGAAGAAGAAAGACAGGTATGGTGGTGGCTTCATTATTGATGAGGCTGAAGTTGATGATGAAGTGGAAGATGAAGATGAATGGGAAGAAGGAGCACAGGAAATTGGCATAATTGGAAATGAGTTTGATGAGCATGGCCCTACTGCCAGGGAGATTGAAGGTCGTCGTCGTGGTACCAGCCTATGGGACTCACAGAAAGAAGATGAAATTGAAGAGTACCTGAGAAAGAAATATGCTGACGAGTCCATGGCTGTACGCCATTTTGGTGATGGAGGCGAAGAGATGTCCGATGAAATCACACAGCAGACCTTGCTACCGGGTGTCAAGGATCCAAACTTGTGGATGGTGAAATGTCGTATTGGAGAAGAAAGGACGACAGCACTTCTTATGATGAGAAAGTTCATTGCCTACCAGTTCACAAATGAGCCACTGCAAATAAAAACTGTGATTGCTCCTGAAGGTGTGAAGGGGTACATATACATTGAGGCATACAAGCAGCCTCATGTCAAGCAGGCTATCCAGAATGTGAGCAACCTGAGAATGGGACAGTGGACACAGCAGATGGTGCCCATCAAGGAAATGACAGATGTACTTCGTGTAGTGAAAGAGCAGACTGGCCTGAAAGTAAAGCAGTGGGTTCGACTGAAACGTGGTCTTTATAAGGATGACATTGCTCAAGTTGACTATGTAGATCTTGCACAAAACCAAGTGCACCTGAAGTTGCTACCTAGAATAGATTACACACGCCTCAGAGGAGCTCTTAGAACCTCACAGTCGGAGAGTGAAGCAGCAAAACGCAAAAAGAAGCGTCGTCCAGCAGCAAAACCATTTGATCCTGAAGCCATCAGAGCCATTGGTGGAGAAGTAACATCTGATGGTGACTTTCTCATTTTCGAAGGAAACCGTTATTCTCGGAAAGGATTCCTGTATAAGAATTTTACTATGAGTGCAATCTTAGCAGAAGGAGTGAAGCCAACTTTATCAGAACTGGAGAGGTTTGAGGAAGCTCCAGAAGGTATTGATATTGAATTGCCTACTTCAGGAATTGTTGGTAAGGATGAGGCTGCATCACACACCTTCTCTAACGGAGACAATGTAGAAGTGTGCGAGGGTGAATTGATGAACCTGCAGGGCAAGATCATTGCAATCGATGGCTCGCTCATTACTGTAATGCCGAAGCATGTTGATCTCAAGGAACCCCTTGAATTCCAAGCTAATGAATTGAAGAAGTACTTTAGGCAAGGAGACCATGTAAAGGTTCTGGCAGGTCGATACGAGGGAGACACAGGTCTTATTGTGAGAGTGGAAGAGAACCGAGTTGTCCTCTTCTCAGATTTGACAATGCATGAACTAGAGGTGCTGCCGAAGGATGTTCAACTCTGTTCTGATATGGCCACAGGTGTTGACTCTCAGGGCCAGTTTCAGTGGGGAGATTGTGTTCAGATCGATCCTCAAACAGTGGGTGTGATAGTCCGCCTGGAACGAGAAAACTTCCATGTTCTTAATATGCAGGGGAAGGTAGTGGAATGCCGGCCACAAGCTCTGCAGAAGAGAAAGGAGTCGAGGTACACTGTCGCTCTGGATTCAGAGCAAAACACCATCCAGAAGAAAGACATTGTCAAAGTAATAGATGGACCTCATGCTGGCCGCGATGGAGAAATCAAACATCTATATCGCAACTTTGCATTCCTACACTCCAGAATGTATCTGGACAATGGTGGCATATTTGTTTGCAAAACCAGGCATTTGCAGCTGGCTGGAGGCAATAAAGTACAGATGTCGCCTGGAGGTGGTGGATTTGGAGGGTTTATGTCACCTCGCATCACTTCACCACTGCATCCTTCTGGAGGCCGAGGAGGAGGTGGTGGAGGAGGAGGAGGAGGAGGAGGAGGAAGGGGTCGTGGTCGCGGTGGAGGAGGAATAAGGCGTGACAGAGAACTGATTGGCCAAACCATTAAAATCACTGGTGGACCATATAAAGGTAACGTTGGAATTGTGAAAGATGCTACAGAGTCTACAGCAAGAGTTGAACTGCATTCGACATGCCAAACTATTTCTGTGGATCGTTCCCATATTGCAAGTGTTGGGGCTCCTACAAAGGATGGTTCTTTCAGTTCATACAACCGAACTCCAGGCTATGGTGCTGGAGGAGCTACACCAATGTACAGAGAAGGTAGTAAGACGCCAATGCATGGCTCACAGACTCCTATGTACGATGCAGGATCTCGTACACCTCACTATGGAAACATGACACCATCACATGATGGATCCAGAACTCCAGGCCAGACAGGTGCCTGGGATCCCAGTATTACCAACACACCAGCCAGAACAAACGACTTCGATGGCTATTCTCTTGATGAGCCTTCACCTTCTCCCACTTACAATCCAAGTACTCCAGGTTATCAAGCTGGAGGCCCTTACACACCACAGACTCCAGGCACAATGTATGGATCAGATCAGTCTTTCTCTCCTTATCAGCAATCCCCGTCGCCGACTGTGTACAATGCTGGTACACCATCTGCTGGCTATGTGGGGACTCCTAGTCCCTCTGGATATACTCCATCACCTACAAGTGCACCACCTTTTGGGACACCATCTCCACTTGGATACAGTCCAATGACTCCTGGTGCAGCACCCTCACCATACAACCCACACACTCCTGGAGCAGGACTTGATCAGCTGGCAACACTGCAGCAGGAGTGGCAGACGACAGATATTGAAGTGCGCATCAGAGACACACATGACGACCCTGGACTGAGCGGCCAGATTGGAGTAATCAGAGGCATTTCTGGCGGAATGTGCTCAGTTTTCCTTCCTGATGAAGATCGTGTTGTGAACATTGTCTCTGAACATTTGGAACCCATAGTTCCTCAGCGGGCAGATAAAGTAAAAGTGATTTTAGGAGAGGATCGTGAAGCTGTTGGCCATCTATTGTCCATTGATAATCAAGAGGGTGTGGTGAAGCTGGATACTGGTGAAGTGAAAATGTTGCAACTGCGTTATCTATGCAGAATGAAACCTCCAAGCAAATTGTAAACTATTTCCTGATTCTGTAACATTCATCCTCTACTTGTCTTTTTCCTAAGGGGACTCAATGTGTTATAAAATATTGATAAAATCTAAGTAGCCTACAGTGCAGTAAAACCTCCCTATAATGGACATATCTGGTACTGTAAAAATTATTTGCTAAAGAGGAGTACTAGCTGGAGAAAGGGTTGTAAAAATCATAGTACAGTAACAGTAACACATTATTTAATGAAATATATTATATACTTAAGTTCCTTGCCATGAATTGATTAAATAAGTTCACTGCATTGAAACCTTCTTGTAACAGGCACATCTAGACCTTACTGTAAAATTGTCTCTAAAGAGGAGCGTGTGCTCGAAAGAGGGTTTGAAAAAGCAAAGTTCTAAAATAGTAATACAATAATCTTTACATTGACTGTCCGTGCTACTTAGGCTCTTCTTGCATTCTATTGGAGTTATGGGTAAGGAGTTTAAAAGTTTAACTGATAGATGGCTCTCTCTTGCAACCTATCTCCCCTTCTCTCTTTTCTCCTCTTTTTGCTACATTTCTTGTAATTTCTAATATTAGTAATTCAAATTTGTTCAATTTATTATTTCAGTTAGCTTGACTGCAGTTATAAAACTCATATAGACTACATATAAAATGGTAGAATTGTGTGGTACCTGACCTTACAAAGGGGCTAAGTGGCAAAATTAAGTTTCTGAGAAAATCAACAATCCTTGTAAAGAAGTAGCATTGGTCCTTACCTGCGGCGCTGTCTCTCGAGCAACTTTGCAACCACACCATTATGAATTTCACTTATCTCTTTTGTAGGGCAATGCAGGATGCCATGTACCACCATTGTATATAGTTTTTAAAAATATAATATATATAATTTTTTTATATAACTTATAAATACAATTTTTTTTTTTAATTTGGTGGTTAACTCCTTTGTAAGGTCAAGTAGCTATTTTGACAAAACATGGCCATGGTGCAAAAATGGCAAAAGTATGCCGATAATTAATAAAATGCAAGATTATAGAACAACCATGCAAAGAAAGAAACAATTACGGTTTTCCACAACTTTCTAACGTCTCCCCCTTTCCCTAATAACAGAACAAAATGGCATGAATAGTTGGTGTAAAATTTAATTATTTATGAAATTTGTATACTTACATCAGTCGCTGTGAGGGAGTTGGTAGTGTGGCTGCCTTCCAACCTGGCAGCCCGGGTTTGATTCTCAGCTGGTTCAGGGATTTTTCGTTAGTTGAAAATTTCCTTCCTGGGTTCAGGACTGGCAAATCTCCGCAGAATCACCTTTGCCTGAAAGAGTACTGGACGAGTCATGGTCATCAACCCATGGCTTTGCTCCGGGCCTGGACCTGCCTTCACGCAGAACATCATAGCCTACTTGCATAAAAATGCTGTTGATTGCTGCAGTCTACATTATAGGCCTCCTGCAATAAAATCAAAACTAAGAATAAAATAAAGCCAGCCAATTATTAGTGTAATTCTAAAGCTTTAGCATGTGTCATTGGACGAGACAAAGACTCTTTCTGACCTCTTCATTGTGCTAAACCAAATTAACCTTTGCTGTTTCTTTACTGCCTAATTCACTGCTCATTTCCATTGCAATAGCATTCCTTAAATTAGCGCTTATTTCACCACTATTTTTGCTTCCTTTTCAGTATTAAGGCTACCACACACAGAAAGCTATGCTAACCAATGCCAAGCCAAGTAGTGCTGGATCCTAAGCTAAGCCTGGCCCAGCGCTGTACGACAATGCATACAGTACTGGTTTAAAATTATGTGGTAGACACATTATTGTGTAAATTAATTTATACAGTAGTCCAGAAAAGAAGAAATATTTTTAAATTATTGCAAAGAAAGGGATTTTTTTTTTTTAGAAATAAATTTAAAAAAAACCCAAAAAATAAAAATAGTTTTTTTTTGAGATCCGGGCTGTAGGGAATAAATAAAAAAAAATCCAAATTTTTTTTGTTTTTTTTTTTTTACCTATGACAGCCACCTCTCTTTGTAGAAAGAAAAATTTATTTTTATTTTATTTTTCCGAAAGTTTCTTTATGTTGCTATTCCGAACTAATGAGGACCAAACACTTCGGTTTAGCAGGAATTTGGAATAGGCGGATTTTATTAATAATGTCAACGTATTGACTTGTTAAGGCATAACTGAACTCATATCACACACAGATGCGGCAAATGCTCTTGACCTCCCCTTACACTTCATCAACACCAAATGATGTTATGTTCATGCAGCGATGGCGGAACATTGCATCCTCAAGTCGATTCAGTGTTCTTCGTCAGAAAAAATCACTGACTTTACTTCTTAAATGTGTGCGGAATAGGCGGATTTTCGGAATAACGGGACTCTACTGTAAATATATATTTTATAGTTTGAAATGGTTAGAACTTACAAAAGCCCATTACATTATAATTATTTTTAATACAATATCCTGTCCGGTCTGATGTGTGCCAGGGAAAACAACTGATATGCATGCACAAAAACAGACTACCCTATAAGTGCATTGGAGCAACTTTTTAGCATTGCATAGCATAGCTTGCTGTGTATGGTGGCATTTAAAAGCTTGGGAATCTATCACACTAGGTTTTTCACCATTATGCCCATTTGATGTTAATTCTATTCACAGATTTATTTAAAACACACTGATATACCACAGCAACTTACATCTAACTGACATGTAGCCCTATAAGCATACAAACTTTTAAATTTAACCTGACAGGAAAAGGCTGAATTCTCATACCCAACCATTTCGTATTTAAGAGTACAGTGAAGTCTGTACCATTTGATTTAAGATATTTTGATAACGAGTGAGGATTAGGGCTGCAGGGTAAATGTTACAAATTGCATCATAAGTAAGGTAACACAAGTTATTTTATAAGAAAGAAGGGCAATGCAGATTTGATTTTTTCAGGTCGAGTGTCATTAAGAGAGATTAGAAAGCTCTTTTGAAGGGGGGGGGGGTATATACAGGTTAGAGTTCTGAGAAATGTGTGAAATTCATTATTCTTTTTCTCAGCAATCAGTTGCTCTATAACCTTGTGATCCGACATGTTTGTTATTGACTACTTTCCACAATTGAATACTATTTTAAAAATGAATCAACTGTTACAGTTACGGGTGATTATCTTTACAAAATTGCAACCATGTTTCTTGCTCTGGAATGTCATTTCTATGATTACCACAAATTATTGTCAATATTTCTGAGTGATTATTTTTAATTTTAATATGAAAGAAAATGTAAAAAATTATACTTATGAACTTTTTTTTTAAATCCTTATACTGTAGATGTTCCAAAGGTTGCAGATGATGTTTATATGATTTTACAAATAGTTAGAAAAAATAATCACTCAGAAATCTTGACATTTGTAGAAATTATCACAGAAACTGGATTTCAGTGCACCAAACATGGCTGCCATTTTGTAATGATAATTACCCATAACCGTAAGAGTTTAATTATTTCTGAAAATAGTATATACCGGTAATTGTAAAAGTATGTCAGATTACAGAACAACTCATTGCTGAGAAAAAAAAAACGAATTTCACCTATTTCTCAGTATTCAAACCTATATGCGCCCCTTAAGTGGATTCTTTTGTATTCATTACTGTCCTGAAGAGGTTTCACTGTATTTACTGGTACCTAGGGACTAGTAAAATTGGCCATTAAAATTTCGAAGTCCCATCATAGCATGGTGTCTGTTAACCAGAGTTCTGTTAAGAGAGGTTTCACTGTACAGATAAATTTACTAACTCTAAGGCACATCCGATGGAGAAACAGGGGGTACCTTCAGACTGTTACTTACTGACTTGGATTATGTTGAAGACAAGATTGGAGAGCATTTGAGTAAGACTCCTTGGAAGTCTGTTTTCAGTGGCAGCAATGTCATTTTATGATCGACCATTTTATTATTAGGAATGATTTCTAACAACTGTTGATGATTTCTATGCATTCATAAAAGTTTCAGAATTGTGAATATACCTGTTTCATTAATAACTCCTTTGGCAATTTATAATTTTCATTTTTCAAATTGTCATTTAATTTCTTTGTGCTCAAGGGCAGGTTCCTGCCATATTGAGTTTGCGTCTTGCAAACCTAACGTTAGATTATATCTTGTTTTCCTTAGTGGCAACATTCTGTATTTATATGAACAACTATGGATTGGGTCTTTCTTCTTCAACAAGAAGAAATATAACTTTTTTGTGTATTTTTTAAAAAAAAATTCTTTGTGGTCTCAAAATTAAAATTGCTGTTCTCAACCTTTAGAATTTGCTTAGCTTATTTATAGCCCTTTTTAGGGAAACAAAGTTACATGTTTCATTCCATAACATGACAATGCTCCCATTTTAAACATTAAACTAAATATTTTCAAACTTATTTACTGGTACATAGAGGCCAAATGAAAAACAAAATTCATTGGCAGGTAGATATTTGTACAAGTAATGTGTTTTTTAGTGTCTATTTTCAAGATAGGAAGCACAGAATACAGTGGAAAGTTAAGGTATTTTTAAATATTAAGAATACAAGAAAGAAATTAATAAAATTTATTTTGAAGATTTATTGATCAGATATGAGATCAGCGAAACTAATTGAGTAACAATCAAATGAAATCTAAAAGTTTTAACTTAAATTGGAAGTTGTATTGACAGGGAGTAATCAAGTAATCACTGAACAGAGCTACTTATTTCAGTCTGAAACATGGTGTGCATATTGATCTTTAGATGTTAAGAGTTTTTTAAATGTAATATTTTCCACAGTTCAATAGAACTTTGTGTGTTTTGATTAGCTTTTGATAGTCAAAGGGGTGCAGGCAGGAATTTCATGATGATGTTGAGGATAATAACATATATTTAAGTTTACCCAATTCCTGCTTTGAACCACGCTTGTGGAATTCACCTACAATAGACAGCTAGATTGAGCGAGAAATCTGCAAAGCATAAGATATAGGCTATTTATGTGTATCTATTGCAAAACATTAGTTAATAAAGAATTATACTCTCAAATGGAATTTCAATTATATGAGTGTACAAACTAGAGTTGCCAACTCTTGAAAGTGGATAAGGGATAATAGATAAATGTCAAAAATAAGGGACCCAGAGTTTACTACCCATACAGCATAACGAATGCTCACTTATAGTACTATTAATAATCTCCATTAAGAAAAAACATTATACAGTGGTACCTCGAGATACGAGTGCTCTAACATACGAGTTATTTGAGATACGAGCTGTCGAGCGAGCGAAGTTTTGTTTTGAAATACGAGCTACATTTGAGATACGAGGAACGGCCAGCTGCGACGCTGCACACGGCCCACCAGTTTACTGCGCCTCGTGCGTCTCGCGCATTATCCCACGTATTCCCCCAGTGTGCTTGTTTACCTCGCTGTCGAAGCATCTTTGCTAAGTTTTTCTAGAAATCATAGAAAAAAATGAGCAAGGTGTGCGAGTAGCTGACTTGGCGAGGCAGTACAGTATTGTTTTTATACAATATTTGTCATTTATAAATACATTTTTCTTATTTAAAAACACGTAACAAAAACTATTGGGGGTAGCATTTTTGGGGCAGGAACGGATTAATGGCATTTCAATTAATTTCAATGGGGAAAATTGCTTTGAGATACGAGGAAATTGACATACGAGCAAGGTTACGGAACGAATTAAACTCGTATCTCGAGGTATCACTGTATATCACTCTACACTAACATTACAAACATTCCTGCCCATACAAAAATACAACAGGAAAGGGGTTTAACACTTGAGAGTTTAGAGTGATTTCCAAACTGTTATCTTTTTAATTCCTGTTGGCTTGTTGGTATTTAATAACAGATCGTGCCTCTTTCCGAACCTTCGTCAATTCTTACTAAAGTGAAAAATTCTTTACAACTAGAATCGTTTACAGCAACCTGAAGCTCTGCTCTTATCAGATTTACACCACTCTTATTTTGTGTGCCAGTTCATTTATTATTCACTAGCTTAAAAGGCCCGGCGTCGCCTGGGTTTTGTATTTTGTAATTCGTAATTAACTTATGAAGGACTTTCGATTTTAAAATTCTAGGTCCTTTTATAGGTATTTAGAATTTGAAATGAGGAAGAATGACTTATCACACTCAAACTATTCGCTCAGAAAACGCTTGATACAGTTTTTTACGGCTAATAGAGGATGTAGAATTTTGGATCCCATCGCTTGTACACAGCAAGCCTGGTAGAAGTTCAAATAAGAAGAAACAGAAAATCCGGTAACATAAAATTGTATTGTTTTTGCGGAATATTTTATGTCTCACTAATGTTACCATAAAACCGTTTTGGGGATGAAATTAAACAGAAATGCAATATTATTTTCATACAGCCCTCCCCAAAATCCTGCGATAAAATAATATACATATAACCATACCTCGTACTGTTTTCTCTATGTCCAGGGTAGAGAAAGTTATGTGACTGCATTATTTTCGTGGATTTCATAATTTAATATTTATTTATAACATGAATTATATTGATAGCTTTTCTAAACTGTCAAAATCACACTTCAATTATTTCCAAACCCATCTGAGACCACTGGAAACAATATGTTGCCATGCCAACTGTGATTTGGATTTGATAATTTTGTGTAAAAAGAGATTAAGTATACTCAAAAACATTTTATTTTTGGCATTTAAAATCAAAATTTCTCAAAATCCTTTTTTAGTGAGCACCTACATTATGAAGCGAAGGTACTGTCAAAATTCCAAGTCTCTACCTATTATAGTTTAGGCTCTACGTTGATTCTCTGTCAGTCAGTCAGGACAAAGCCTCTTATATAGGCCAATATAGAGATTAATGAAAAAATTATTTCTGCTCCTTTGTTTCACTTTGTGTCAACAAATACTGTAAATGCAATTAATCTGTAAACACAGATGGGTCATTCCATATCAAATCAACCAATAAAAATATAATTTTTAACCTTGAGGTTTTCAAAATGGCTCATATTCAGTGATTGTGTTCTGTTCATCACTATGACCAAAAGCACAAAGTTTTAAATTTTTTCGACCTTTCGTTTTGGAGTTATACGTTTTTGAAAAATTTCATGATGACAGTTTTTAGGAACTTTTGATATATTAAAAAGCATGTAACTCAAAAACGGTTGGTCCTAGAAAGCTCAAATTTGTACCATTCTTTTTAGAATTACAAGGGCTTTAATTTGACATGTAACTTGACTGTATCACATCACTGTATATTTCTTCCAAAAACTCAAAAAGTTTTTTTCATCAAAAACTTAAAATCGGGATTTTTAATTTTTATGAAAAAAATATATTTTATTCTAAACCTCTTTAGTAAGTTGTGTACAAATTTTCATGATGGCATTTTTCTGGTTTCATACTAAAATTAATTTTTATATGAATTGAGGCATATAGAAATTCTGGTAAATTCATTCATTGTTATTCTATTAAAAATTAATCATACTGTTGTAATTAAGCTTACTCTAATACTAATTTACTTTTTTTACATTAGGGCCTATACCCTAAAAGTTTATTTGATAAAAGTTAGGTCTATATAATAGGATGATGATGGTCCATATGGTAAAATAACAACTGGAACTAACAAGAGTTACTGAATCAGTGACATGTTTCTTTCCTCCTGTTGAAACTTGCAACCCCTCAGTCAGCAGTTCTTTCTCACTACAGTCATTGTGTCATTTTTATAAATGCCTTTTAGCCTACCGTATTTAATTATTTTATGATATGAAACGTTAATTATAACTGTTCAATTAAGAATAAAACTGGCAAAATAACTTTATATATGGGCCTGTAGATTTTTTTACCTAAACGTTGGTCTTGTGCAAGAATGGAATGTGAATTTGGTATTAGTAACTATATGGCATGGAAAGAAAAAGAACTTCTTGAAGAAAAGGGGATACTATCGACTCCTGACCCAAAACCTGGAAAAACTCTACCTCCCGAAACAGCTGTTTTGGTAAAGGAATTTTATAATAATGATGAAGTGAGTAGGCAAATGTCTGGGGAAAAAAGATTATGTCTCCATGGGTAAGGATATCGAAGGAAAGCCAATCCATTTAAAAAAAGATTGATTTTTGGAAATTTGCGTGAAATTTACAAACTTTTCAAATCAAATTTCCCTGATTTAAAAATTGGCTTTTCGAAGTTTGCAGAACTGAGGCCCAAGAACTGCATTATTGCTGGTGCCACTGGCACTCAATCTGTGTGTGTGTGTGCACTGCACACCAGAATATGAAGCTCATGTTTTCAGGAGGAAGATTAAATAAACTAACACTGCCTGGATCTGACAGTCCTCTAACGAGTTACAAGAAATGTATGGCTATATGTTATGTGCAATCCACCATTACAGGCATGCTTCCTAAATGAATGTGACTATTGTCCCACAATTGAGGACTTTAAGGAAGCTTTAACCGAGTGTTTCAAGGAGGAAATGATTGACAACATTACTTATAAACAGTGGATTACTGTAGACAGGTGTAATTTCGAAACATTTAAAAAAAAACCAGTTGATGAGTTTGTCCAAGAATTTTGCAGTCAATTGAGTAATCTTAAAAAACATGATTTTATTGCAAAACAACAATAATTTTTCTTCTCTGAAACAAAATCCTCATTGGAAGAAAATGAAGCTGTAGTAACTTGTGATTTTGCCGAAAATTATTCATTTGTTCTACAAGATGAGGCTCAAGGGTTTCATTGGAACAATTCTTTGGCTACTGTGCACTCTTTTGTAATATATTTCAAGGAAAGAAATCAAGAAACAGGAAAACAAGAGCTAGTTAACTGGAGCTTTGTATTTATATCAGATTGCCTAGCACACAATACTGTTCTTGTTCATGCTTTCCAGAAAAAATTAATGCTCTATCTAAGAAATTATCTACCAAACTTTAAAAAGCTGTACTATTTTTCAGACGGTTCAGCTGCGCAATACAAAAATAATAAGAATTTTCTGAACCTCTGCTATCACAAAGAGGACTTTGATGGACTTGAAGCTGAGTGGCATTTTTATGCTACATCACATGGAAAGGGAGTTTGTGATGGAGTAGGGGGTTCATTCAAAGGCTTGCCGCCAAAGCCAGCCTCCAAAATCCATTAGAAAATCAAATTTTAACACCTTTTCAGCTTTTTCAGTGGGGTGTGCAACATTTACCAACAATCACATTTTTCTACACAACCAATGAAGAGTATTCTGATGAAGAAAAAGTTCTGAAATCAAGGGTTGAAGAAGCTGTGGCAATCTCGGGGACCCCTAGACCTAAATAGGGTAAAAACCAAAGTATACTCATTTTCTGATGATTCAGAAACACATAGAGTACAGATCAGCCCTGGTGATGAAGACATTCCATTTGAAGATGTTGTGGGTTTTGTTGCTTGTGCTTATGATAAAGAGTGGTGGTTGGTGCATGTTGAATTGAATTTTTTGAATTTTCTTTATTTGTCATTTGTCAACACAAGTTGAAATAGACAATAGTCATAAAAAACAAATACATTAAAAACATAATAAAATTAACAGAGATTGAAGTCATTAACATCATATATACACTTTTCAATTAAACTATTATGAAGGTATTTCTCAAAGTCATGAATTGGTAAATTTCTCACTGTAAGCGGTAGCATATTGTATTGACTCAAAAGATGATGTTGAAAAGAAAATTCATGTATCCTTTCTTCATCCAAAAGGACCATCACCGTCATTCACATATCCTAGGAGAAAAGATACCCTAGCAGTGCCAATGAACTATGTTTTGTGCAAACTAAATCCAACCACAGCAGCAGGTAGAACCTACCAAGTTCCAGCGGAGGAAATGGCCAAAGCGACACAAGTTTTGGCAAAGAAGAAAAACCACCTCTACTGATTTAGAGTGTAATGAAAATTGTTCCATGATTTAAAGTAAGTTTAACTGTCTTTTAATAAAATAAATAAGATATCAATTTTCAACAGGAGGAAAGAAACATGTCACTGATTCAGTAAGGCAGTTCCAGTTGTTATTTTACCATATGGACCATCATCATCCTATTATATAGACCTAACTTTTTTCAAACAAACTTTTAGGGTACAGGCCCTAATGTAAAAAAGTAAATTAGTATTAGAGTAAGTTTAATTACAACAGTATGATTAATTTTTAATAGAATAACAATGAATGAATTTACCAGAATTTCTATATGCCTCAATTCATATAAAAATTAATTTTAGTATGAAACCAGAAAAATGCCATCATGAAAATTTGTACACAACTTACTACAGAGGTTTAGAATAAAATATATTTTTTTCATAAAAATTAAAAATCCCGATTTTAAGTTTTTGATAAAAAAAAACTTTTTGAGTTTTTGGAAGAAATATACAGTGATGTGATACAGTCAAGTTACATGTCAAATTAAAGCCCTTGTAATTCTAAAAAGAATGGTACAAATTTGAGCTTTCTAGGACCAACCGTTTTTGAGTTACATGCTTTTTAATATATCAAAACGTTCCTAAAAACTGTCATTATGTAATTTTTCAAAAATTTTTATCTCAAAAACTATAAGTCCAAAAAAGGTAAAAATATAAATTTTGTACCTACTCAGCTAATACTACCTCATATTAAAAAATCGTAACAATCTGATGACGTGATGTTTGGACCATTGGTTGATTTGGTGTGGAATGACCCAGATGAAAGCATTAGAGGATGGTTGGTTTTCTATGCGCACACCACAATAACATGTCCATTTCAAAATGGCCTGCCATTGAGTGTGCTTAGGAAGTGTACTTCCATCCAGACTCACCAGAAGCACAGCTGTAACCACATCTGCAATTTGGTTACAGGGCCATATGGAACAGCACTGTTATGTGGAAATGGGTGAGTGTGCTGAATTTTAAACTTTTGCCACTGATTAGGTACCTGACCTACACATTTTCCAATCCAATTAACCTTTCCTATGCAACCTAAAATTACTTTCCAGCTAACTATTTATATATTTGCATTCTGTAGACTAGTTAACTGGTGTATGATAAGTTTCAGTTACATTGTTAATGATGGATTCACGGGCTATAAGCCGAGTAAAAGGATATATTGCATACAAGCTTTCAGTCGCTGACGTCTCTAGAATAAGGGAAGAGAGAGCTTATATATGTTTTTTAGTGAAAATGAAATGAAATGAAATTTTGTGATAAGTAACTTGAAGTCTGAGCCGGACTGGCCCTTTGAATAAGTTGGGAATTTTCCTGGAGTTGTATGGAGCCTTTTTACTTAGTTCCATCTACTGTATTTTAGTAATTGTAATTTACATTACTTGCCACCGAGCAAAATTTTGTTGCTGGGCCCTGTAAAGCACACAGTGCCTGTATATTCTTACATCAACCCTTAAACATGTGTTTTGAATGTACTTCTTTTTCTTTCATCATGGTGATATTTTTACAGAAAAATTGCACATACTGCATTGAAACAGCTTTCATGATTGTAGTGTATACTAGAAATCTTACTTTGGTCAGGTTTTGTTTTAGTAAAATGGACACTGCAAATTCCTTATGCTACCTAGAAAAACCTGAAAGCAGCATTGAAGTCAGGCCAATGATCCTCGAATCATATGAGTAGAAATGGACTGAGCCAGACAAACAAACATGCAGATAGGGTAATTTTTTTTATTGTATATATCGTACTTAATCAATTAGGATATGGAAAATCTATACTACTAGTACAGTAAGTCCCACGCAAGAGTTGGCCAATCATGCGGGTTTCTGCGTCATGGCAGAGTCTGCTCTAACTCTAGAGTGATAGGGGTGAAATATCTACATAAATAAAGCTGCTAATGGTGTAATGGTTCAGATTCTCACATTTACAGTTGGAATTTACAATAAAAATAACCACGTACCTCTTCACGAGAGATGTTGGAAACGCCCTTCTCTTGCATCCACACAACACTGGCATCTTTTCAGGAATTTTTCTTTCACGCACATAAGCTCAGCTTCCGAGATAGAGATAATTTCTCTTGTGATATTGTCTTTAAGTTCGTCTAATGTATGAAAAATTGATCTATACACTTTATTTTTCAAGTTTCCCCATAAATAATAGTCACATATATTATTATTAATTATTATGTTATTGAGAGCTGCTTTTTAAAATAATTCCCTGCCTGATTTTTATTCCCAGTGCCTGCCCCTGCTTGGAGTAAGTCTAGTAACAATGACTAAAAGAGCCGTTTATGAGCATGAATTACAAGATTTATTAAGTGAAAAGTAATTTGGGTGAGTTATAGTTTGTTACATAAGAGGCTACTGTATGATTAATGATAAATAAGCACATATATGTCTAAACACTATTCGGTTCAAATTTTCCACCATAGAACTGAACTGTGTAAATTGCCAACCTTGGAGATTAGATAACCTCGGAATAAATACTTATATTATGTTACTCTTCACAGAAAATGTGCAGAATATTACTTAATACCTACAATTATTTGGTATATTTGTCAACGATATGTCTCATATTATGTCGACTTCCAGCAGTTGATGGTTGAGTACTTTAATTATGTTGGCATTGCTACTTGTAGCGCATCGCGGCATGTTGTTTTTGTTAATTCAGATGTTTGTTCTTTTGTTGGTGTTCCTGTTGGTGACTTAACCTTCAAACCTGATTAAAATGAAGAATTTCCTCCATATTAATAAAATATAACAAGGTGAATATAAAACTAGTTGTATTTAACGTTACATATTATGTTAGGGTGATGTTCTGATGATAAAACTTTAATTTGTCAAAATCTAAAAGGTTTTCAGTACGATCATGGCTTTCATTTCGTACATAAATTAAGAAGCTTTGGACACTATACAATCCGCTAATCAGAGTTTATTCATAAATGCTGCAATGATGCGAGGTCAGGCAACAATAGTTGTCTGTTTGCTAGTCATGTAAGGGGCTTTGGTTCGAAACTACAATCCTCAACTCCCGATAGAACGTCATTGTCTGTCCTGTAGTCCGCCATCATAATCACAGAAAACATTCTCTATTCATTTGGGCTTGCAACGGGCAAAATAAATGGCAAATTATAATTTCGAAGACCTAAATGAAATGTAAGGTGTGATCATTTTGATTATTGGGGAAAGAGAATAACAGGTCACCCCTTAAGCTCCTCCCACTGAACTCACGAGAGACATCTAGGCAACAATGTTGGAACTAACTTACTAGCAGCGTTGAAAATAGGAAAACATTACATTTCCCCCCCCCCTTCTCTTCTTTTCCTCTTTCTACTATTCAATCCCTTCTCTCCTTTACCCTACTACCTATTTGGAACCTATTCCTTTCCAGGGAAAAAGGTAATACTTGTCCCCCCCCCGAGTTCCCCATTCCTACTCTTATAATTGTGAAATATTATTTTTGGTGCAAGGGTATTTTTTTTCGGCGAAAGATAGATATATGCTGCGCCCCGGCGAAGCTCCACCCGCTCTCCCCCGCCCGCTCGTTTCCCCTGCTGACCGTCGCTTCCGAGCCAATGCGCACGCAACTGCTTGCTTCCCCTATAGGCCTATCTCCTATCACGGCTATGTACTTGCTCAGTTACGAAAATTACAATTGTACTGTAGTAAAATTACTTTATTAATTTAGTAGGGCATTCTGAATTCTCCTGAAATTCTAGTTCAGTGGCAGTTAGATTATGAACAGTGATATTAATTTAGGAGGGCATTCTGAATTTCATATTCGACTTGAATCGCCCGCCAGTTCCTTCCCTTCGCTTCCGAGCCTGCGCACGTGTACCATGGATTCCTTGCTAGTCGTAACACTGTTTTATGGAAGGTGTGGAAGGCATGGGCGTCGGCATGGGGGGGCAAGGGGGGGCAACTGCCCCCCCTTGGATTGCCTTATGGATCTATTTATTTGTGGTACTCTTTGTCAACCTACAGTTGTAGCATGGAGAATAAAAAAAAAATAGAATTACTTTATAATGAGTTTAACAAGTATTAACTAATTATAACTATAATATGTATTTATAATAATATCTCACCAAGGTCATTGCTCAAAAGAGCATATTCTGTTAACTTAAAAAACTTTGTAGCCTCGTCGAATTCAGCTTGGGTTCAAAATAACGATCCGGTTAACTAAGTGAATATTAATGTGTTTATTAATGTATTAATTAATGTGTTTTAATGTGTTTGAAATTGAGGTCCGAAATTGATTTTGCCCCCCCTTAACAAAATTCCTGGCGACGCTGCTGGTGGAAGGGTAAAAAGCTTCCATTTAGTTAAATGATGATAGGTAAATTCTAGGTCAGTGACAGGTTTTGTTAGGTTAGCAACGTTATGTTAGTTTAGGAGCAATATACTGAATAGCATGAGGTTTATTATGCCTCACAATGAATGTCTTCTACGATGAAACCCTAAACCCCGCCTTCCAAGGCGGGTCGCGTTAGACAGTTCGTGGGAGGAGCCTAGAGCGCAGCATAAAACTATTTTTTTCTCTTTTTTTCTATAATGAAATATTATTTTGTTGTTTATAGTTGTGAATTATTATGTTTAGTTCAATGGTCTTTTATTATTGAGTGGAAGGGGAGACAGCGGGCGACAAATACTACTCTTTTTCCTCTATCCTACTAATTTATGCACCTAACGGGATTCAAATACGGGACAGCTAGCATGATAGCCAGTCATCTTAACCACTATGCCATTGAGTGATCGTTGCGGTCTGAAGCAAGAATTCATCTACCGTATTTAAGTTTAGAGAGCTAATAATAATAATAATAATAATAATTTTATTTTCTTGTCATTAAACCATTTAGGTAATAGACAAAGTCAGGAGTACAAAGATTACATAGGCTACATAAATTACAACACGAACTATATACATAATTCACAACCAATTTTACAATATAAGTGAAATTACTACATTAAGTTTCTTGTACATTTACTAACTATTACTAACTATAAATTCTTAAAGTCATATTCGAAATATTCATTAACAGTATAAAATATGGGTTGTCAACAAGAATTTGTTTAAGAATAACTTATATTTAGATAAATTAAATAAATAAATAAATAAGAATTTTATTGTCGTTAAACCCCTTTGTTACTAGACAAGGTCAGGACCACAATCTAGACTTAACCCACTATGTACATTTTAAAACCTGTATTCATAGTACTTTAAACTATATTACACTCAAAAAATTCAGACACAGAGTAGAAAGGGTTGTTAACCAGGTAGGTATACACCTTGCATTTGAATAGATTTATTAGTCCAGGCAACGAACGAAAAATAGAAAAAAAAAATCGTGTAGTTTTGAAATTTTGCAGAGATGTCGGAGGGAGTGTCCCGAATAACATACTAAAAGTCCCCGAAGGTGGGGGGTGAGCGGGGGGCAGGGGGGCCCGCAGAAGGTCCCAGTTTTAGGTTTTTCGCTTATATCTAAACAATGGCGCATCATAGAGGAAAAATTGCTATATACAAAATTAAAGCTAATAACATTTCCTACAAGTTTGATCCTACACATTTCTTTCTATTTCCAATAGTTTTAGAGATATCCGCCAAAGAAAATAACAAATTTTCGAAAAAAGCTCTTTCGCCTCGCGCTTTTCGACACACTTTGCCTTCTAGCGCTTCAGCCCTTAGGTATACAGCAATGTTCTCATAAAAGAAGTTGTAGGGAAATAAATTCGCTTTAAAATGAGTAGTCATTTGTTATTATTTCTTCAAATGTTCAAAAGTTATAACAATTTTAAGTTTTGGTCAAATTTCGAGATTTCAAAAGAAAACCGTACATCGCACTTTCTCTATATCTAGGGGTTACATCTTTGTTTATAAACTGTATATTGTGTATTTACATCATGAAACAGTTGAGAAATATCATACAATCATGAAAGTTAAATTTATTAAAAATCCGATCACGGTACAATCACAGGACATGTAATGGAAAATACATTATATTCCAGGCAAGAAAGGAAAAATAGGGACAAAAAAAATCATGTAGTTTTGAAATTTGGCAGAAATGTGGGGGAAAGTGTCCTAAACAACATAGTAAAAGTCCCCATGGATAGGGGGTGAGCGGGGATTGGGGGGCACTTTTGAATGTCATTTCTCGCAGTTTTCCCTAAACACACTAAAGCTATGGGTTCTAGCAAAAAATAGTTTATGCACAAAATTAACTACATAAAAGTTCCTGTAAAATTGATCTGAATGATATTTTTGTGGATTTAATAGTTCAGAAAATAGAAGGATATGAAGTATGACATAGTTCTGGAAATTCTGTGGAAAGGAGATAATTAAATTAGCATGATGCCAAGCAAGCAAACTAGTTCTTAGAATAATATACTTACTCTTGGTTAACGTCACATATAAAATTCATTATCGTTACTACTACTACTATTATTATTATTATTATTATTATCATCATCCATTATTATTATTATTATTGTTGTAAAGATTAGCAGTTTTATGTTTCGTTAAAAAAATTACCGGTATTTTGAAAAATGGTAAGGAATTAGATATATTGAGATATTGCAAGAATGTAGGCCTACCTATTACTTTAAATAAATGTTTACTTGTCTATGTGGCTTCTGAGAATATTTGCACATCATATTTTGTCACTGTCCAACTCGGTGTGGTGGAAGATATGGATGCCGAAAAGCTGGTATTAAATGCTCATCCGTTTGTGGAACCTGTCATGGTACATCCACCAACAAGTATACCATTAGAAGCAGAAGAAGAAGAAGAAGAAGAAGAAGAAGAAGAAGAAGAAGAAGTAGTAGTAGTAGTAGTAGTTTATAATTGATGATGTCCAAGCAAAATAAGTTGTTCAGGCACTCTTTAATTAATGTTGTATATGCGTATAAATATTGAATGTTGATAGAACAATATAACCCTAAGTTATCATACGATGTACTAGGATTCCAGTATTGGAGACTGAAAAAAATAGACAACTAAACATTTATTTCAAGTACTATGTAGGCCTACTAGGTCTTATTATTACTAAATATATCTAACACTTCACAATTTTTCCAAATGATATTTTATAAGAAAAATATAATGGATAATAGGCCTGGTTAATACTTCTTATAACGTACACTCATACCATGAGATTTTTGTAAGTTTTATAATAATAATAATAATAATAGTAATAATAAAAATAATAATAATAATAATGAGTTTTATTTTTCATGTTTACCTTTAGTACGAATATTATTCTAAGAACTAGTTTGCTTGCTTGGCATCATGCTAATTTAATTATCATCTCCTTTCATTTCTGTTAAAAATATAATATATAGGTGTATGTAAAACAGAATTTCCAGAACTATGTCATACTTCATATCCTTCTATTTTCTGAACTATTAAATCCACAAAAATATCATTCAGATCAATTTTACAGGAACTTTTATGTAGTTAATTTTGTGCATAAACTATTTTTTGCTAGAACCCATAGCTTTAGTGTGTTTAGGGAAAACTGCGAGAAATGACATTCAAAAGTGCCCCCCAATCCCCGCTCACCCCCTATCCATGGGGACTTTTACTATGTTGTTTAGGACACTTTCCCCCACATTTCTGCCAAATTTCAAAACTACATGATTTTTTTTGTCCCTATTTTTCCTTTCTTGCCTGGAATATAATGTATTTTCCATTACATGTCCTGTGCTTGTACCGTGATCGGATTTTTAATAAATTTAACTTTCATGATTGTATGATATTTCTCAACTGTTTCATGATGTAAATACACAATATACAGTTTATAAACAAAGATGTAACCCCTAGATATAGAGAAAGTGCGATGTACGGTTTTCTTTTGAAATCTCGAAATTTGACCAAAACTTAAAATTGTTATAACTTTTGAACATTTGAAGAAATAATAACAAATGACTACTCATTTTAAAGCGAATTTATTTCCCTACAACTTCTTTTATGAGAACATTGCTGTATACCTAAGGGCTGAAGCGCTAGAAGGCAAAGTGTGTCGAAAAGCGCGAGGCGAAAGAGCTTTTTTCGAAAATTTGTTATTTTCTTTGGCGGATATCTCTAAAACTATTGGAAATAGAAAGAAATGTGTAGGATCAAACTTGTAGGAAATGTTATTAGCTTTAATTTTGTATATAGCAATTTTTCCTCTATGATGCGCCATTGTTTAGATATAAGCGAAAAACCTAAAACTGGGACCTTCTGCGGGCCCCCCTGCCCCCCGCTCACCCCCCACCTTCGGGGACTTTTAGTATGTTATTCGGGACACTCCCTCCGACATCTCTGCAAAATTTCAAAACTACACGATTTTTTTTTTCTATTTGGTGTTTTTCGACGTTTATTGACTGGACTATTATAGGCAATTCAGCAAGCTGTGATGGTAGACAGCTACATGAAATAGCATAGATTGATAATTTCGTATTAATTGTAATTGTGAAATGTCGTTTTGGTTCAAGGGAAGTTTTAACTGGTACAAGGGTCGTTTTGGATTTATTAATCAATTCATCTTGTGGGTGACATACCTAACTGCAACGTACATGTCTGTCACTTAACACTATTAACTTAAAAATGATCACTATTCTTAATCTAACTGCCACTTACCCAGAATCGGAGGTTAGTATGTAGTGTGAGGTGAAAGTGTGTGGAGTGCATAATGAAGGAAACTAAACCAGATAAAATTATAAAAATACCACACAAATTACATAGAACTAAGCCGTTTTCACGAATGAATAATTATAGCCTACACTCTTCATATTATTATAGGCCTATTTTGTTTATTGCAAAATATCCAGTGGAGTTTTAAATATTTTCTGTGTGCTTAAATGTAATTTTACTGATAAAGCAAGAAATCCAGGCTTATTCATAAAATTCTGAGTAATTGGGGATTTACCAGTACATATTTAAACATAAGTGTTTTGAGGCTTTCCTGGCGTAGGTTACTTATGATGGTCTCTCAGGATTCCAACCAGATGAAAATGTTCGTGATGTCCGAGCTTTCGGCTGCTACTAGCTCTGCAGCCATCTTCTGGGAGAGAAGTGTGCTAGGGAAGGTGGTGGAGCTCTTTATATCTTGAAATTGAGTTGGTGGATGGTAGCCAATCAGATGACAGGAAAACTTGTGGTGAAACACCGTTGTCCTATTAGTTGGAGCAATTCGTTGGTCCAAATTGAAAAATCTTGTTCCCAATCCAACCTGTACCGTCACGTGATGAGTCCTGAGACTGGTGATGATTATCATGCATGGATGGATGGGCAACTGAGCAACTATGCTGACCGATGAAATGTTTGAATAGTTATCAAAATAAGCATCAATAGGCTTCAAAATATGTAGTCTATGGCAGTTTATTTCCCATGATGCTACCCCCTTCTTCCTAAAATTATGTTTTGTGACCCATATACCATTAGTGAAACCAATAACCAAAGAAAGTTTCAGACCATCTCTTGAAAAATTATATTCTTAATAAAATTGAACCTATATTAATATGCAGAAAATAAGTTTTTCTAAGTCGATTTCTGAGTTAAGCTCCAGATTGATTCATTAAGCAGAGCTTACAGAAGAACAAAGGTCTAGTTTTTTAAAAACCAGATTAAAAACGTCCAGCTTCAGCAGAACTATATAGATTTGTGATATCTTGACAATTGCACACTTAAAAAAAAAAAATGTAAAATTGGGATTTGAACCAGGGACCTTCAGAATGCGAGTCTAAGACGATACCATCTCAGCCACCTCACTCAGTTTAACGGTCTAGTTTGATAAGCATATGTGAAGGAATAGTGTTATTTGTCAAAGCTAAATGTATTGCAACTTCCAAAGCCGTATATGAACACTAAAACAAATGTTGTCATGAGAACTGATTTGCATTTGAAATTCTTTCTAATATATTACCAGTAAAATAGGCACTAAGTTGGGCTTTACTCAAGTACCGGTCAATCTATTTGGTCCATTATCAATAGGCTTCTTCCCATGGATATTATAAATGTCTATACCAAGTTTTGTGAAAATCTAATAAAGCATATTTGAGTTACCGCACATACAGACATAAGGAGGACAGACATTTTTCCGTCCCATACACATTGTTATAAAGTACCTTTCCGGCACTTAATAACTCTTTTATATTTAGATGAAATCCCAGTTTTGCCAGTTTGTTGGTTTAATAAAAGGAACTCTATTTTGATTTATATTAATGATATAGCCCCTAAAAAATAAATAAATGTATTGACAAAAAATCTACAGTACTTTATTGATGGACTACTTTATAAGTTTAGGGGTATGCCATAGCGTAGTGGTTGAGGCGCTGCGCTACAAACCGGAAGGTCGCGGGTTCGATTCCCCATGAGGTCATTGGAGCTTTTCAATTGGCCTAATCCTTCTGGTGGCACTATTTATTTATTTATTTATTTAACCTGGCGGAGTTAAGGCCATAAGGCCTTCTCTACCACTCAGCCAGGGCAAAAACATGAAATACATAATGATAATAGTAATAATAATGATTAATAATAAATTAAAGAAGAACTGATATATACATGAATACAAGAAACGTACATTAAATACAAAGAAAAAATTTGAACATAAGTACTTGAATAATATGAATATGTAATAAAAATGACTATGGCCCTGGGGTCGACTCAGCCTCTAACAGAAATGAGTGCCAGGAGCAATCCTGGGGGTAAAGGTGGCCGGTACGTAAGGCTGACAACCTTTCCACTTTCATGTGCCAAATATCTAAAAATGTGGGAGCCTCAACCTCCTGGAACCCTGTGGGTCTCCATGGCCTGTAATAGGGAACACTTTACTTTACTTTACTTTATAAGTTTAATGAGTTTACAGTTCTTTGTTAAAAATGAAGTTCGCTGCTATGTGTTGCATTGTGAAAAGATTGCTTATCTCAATTTAACTCCTACTCTGAATCTCGTTCTAACTTGCAGAAGATAAAAAGTGGTGAATTTCTTTTACTGTACTACCATATCCCAGTTGTAATTATTTAAACTGGTGCTGTATGGTTATTTCATCACGATGTGAAGTTACTCACGTTATGTTCATACCTTCCCACAAGCAACTGAAAAAAAGTGTTCTAAAGAATAGGTGATGCTGGTTGATGCTTCCACAAAATATAATCAATGCCATATCCTCGGCTATATGTACAGTGTTTATGTGTTTATGGAATGCATTTAAACATAATTGCAACTCTTCTGCTTTCTGATGGAAATTTGGAAAATAATTAGAATGAGTTTATTAGAAACCACGCATATATAATTTGGTTTGGGATTTAATTTTTGTAAAATCAGACCAGATCAGAGTAGAGGTGGAGGCATAATCAACCTTGAAAACTGGTTGGATCCACAGTCTATGAGATAAATGACAAACTTTGCATTTTCAAAGTTTAGAAAGTGGAAAATGATTTATGGTCATCATCATCAGGTTCTAAAGGCAATGCGTTGTTGTAGTAGCCATGTCTTCCTCTTCATCGCTGTTCTCTTCAAATTTTCATATGACAGCACGTCCATATCCTTTATTGTGTTTTTTAACAAATGAATTTCTAGGACGTCCTCTTGATTTCTTCCCCAGTATTTTCCCTTCAAAAATGTTAATGAGTAGATCATTGTGCCGAAATGTATGACCCACTAACTTTGCTCTTCTACTCTTAATTGAATTCAGAAGGGATCTCTCTTCCATCACTTCATTAAGCACTTCTTCATTTGTTTTCCTATCCACCCAACTCGTCTGTGTTAGTCTTCTCCATATCCACATTTCTGCTGCTTCTAGTTTCTTGGCTTCTGCTTTTCTGATATGGTAATAATAGGTAAAATGAAGATCACCCAATTATACAAACTGATACCATACATTTTCTGTTTTTAAGGTAAATGTGATGGCTGACCAACAAGTCTGTACCAAACCAACCAGCGAAGGAAAATGGGCAGAATATATTGCTTCAGAATGTCAAGAAACAAGAATTGGTTTACTATGCAAAATGAAAACTTCGTGCATAATGTTTCCTGCTGTAAAGATAACACAAGTTAACCCTTCTGACTCCAATGTAGAACAAGAAAGAAAGTTAAACCAACTGGACAGATCTGCTGGCCCTGGTTCAGAATCTCATGAAGAGGGAAAATCAACATCGAAATACACTGAAGGTCATAGCAAATTAGTTCTGTACTCCTGTGAGAAATGCAGTGGCTCTGTGATTGTGTCAAGTCTGACTGAACTAAAGAAACATATTTATTCCGTTCATTTGAGTACTGACAGCAATAAAATTACTCAAGCTAATCAAGAACTTCTTAGTAGGCCTATCACCCATAAGGAATATGTCTGTAAAAAATGTGATGAAAAATTCTCTCAAAAGTATCTTTTTGATTTGCATATAAAGTACACTCATAAACCCGAGTTACTCAAATGTAGCCAATGTGGTCAGTTATTTCAGGATGAAAGTAGTCAAAATATACATAAATGTACTCATGTTTCTGATGAACAATTTACCTGTGATGTTTGTGAAAAAAGATTTAAATGGAAATTTAATTTAGACCGACATCAGGTTGTTCATACTAAAGCTAGACCTTACTCTTGTAAAATTTGTGGTAAAACGTACACTGACTTCAGTGGGCTAGCATATCACAAAAGCAGAGATCATAAGGAAGAAAAAAGGAAAAATAGTACAAACATTGAAAAAACTGAAGAAAAAATTAAACTTCTAAAAAGGGACCAAAGTCATAAATGTGAAAAATGCGGTGGAAAATTCTCTCAAAAATACAAACTTGATTTGCATGTGAAATATGCTCATATACTTGAGTTAATAAAGTGCAAACAATGTGGTGAGTTATTGCAAAATGAACGAAGCCAGAAAATTCATAGATGCACAAATACTAACAATGCACAGTTTACTTGCAATTTCTGCGATAAAAGGTTTAAATGGAAACATAATTTAAAACGACATCAGGTTGTTCATACTAAAGCCAGACCTTATCACTGCCAAATTTGTGGTAAGACATATTCCGATTTCAGTGGTTTAGCATATCACAAAAGCAAATGTCATAATGAAGGAAGGGAGAGGAGAAAGAATCACATCATAGAAAGCAGTGAAGAAGGAAATAATCAAATCGTAGAAGGCAGTGAAGAAAGAAATAATTCAATCGTAGAAAGCAGTGAACAAAGAAGTAATCAAATCGTAGAAGGTAGTGAGGAAAGAAATAAGCTAGCAGTAGAAAGCAGTGAAGGAAGAAAAAATATTCAAACCATAGAAAGTAGAGATGAAATAATAAAAAATGTTATAAATAGCATTCGAAGTCATACGTGTGAAAAATGTGGTGGACAGTTCTCTCAGAAATACAAACTTGATATGCATGTAAAATATGCTCATAAACACGAGCTAATCAAATGTAAACAATGTGGCCAATTATTCCAGAATATTCATAGCCAGAATATTCATAGGTGCACGAATACTTCTGATGAACAGTATACTTGCAGTTTCTGTGATAAAAGGTTTAAATGGAAACATAATTTAAAACGACATCAGGTTGTTCATACTAAAGCCAGACCTTACTCTTGTAACATTTGTGGTAAGACATATTCCGATTTCAGTGGTTTAGCATATCATAATAGCAAGTGCCATACAGAAGGAAGAGACGGGAATAACAAAATTATAGAAAGTAGTGAAGAAAACAGTAATTGCAAAGAAGATCTTATCCTAATTGAAAGGGAAAACATTGACAAAACCCTTGCAAACAATGAAGAAAGAATAAAGGCTTTAAGTGACAAGCCAAAACTTACAGAAAATGTTAAGCTTCGTGGTCAGTCTGAGTGTATTGGACTTGGAACAAACTTTTCATCCAAAACCAGTTTTAAAAGCCGTGTAAACAGTCAAACAAAACGAAGACTCTTTCCTTGTGATTTTTGTAAAAAAGCTTTTTTCGAAATTGAAGATCTAATTGCACATGAAAAGGCTGATCATATTGAAGAAACTGAAGAGTGCACAAGTGCTGATGTACTCGATACTGTTCAAGAAGTGGAAGAGCAACAAATGGTTGGATACAGAATAAGTAAAAGTAAAAAAGAAAAAGAAGAGAAACTTCTAAACACATTGAATACTATTATGCAGAATTTTAAATCTGTTGGTCCTTTTAATTGTCCTGTATGTGGAAGATCTTTTATGTTCAGATACAAATTGAAAAGACATCTAGTCATCCATATTGGACTGAGACCTTATTCCTGTGAGTTTTGTTGCAAAGAGTTTTATCAAATTGGCGAGCTGAATAGACATAAAAAAGTGTTACACTTTGCAGCAACTAAAAGGAAGAAGTTTGAGATATATAATAGTCAAGGTAAAAAGTTATATTCGTGTGATGCCTGTGGGAAAACATTTCACTCTGAAAGCGTTATGAAATGCCATTATGAAGCCTATCATGAACAGTGTGATAGTCGTGATAAAACATTCCATGATGAATGTATACAAGATCAATCAGAAGTACTTGTGAGTTCTACAGCTTCTGAAAGCAGGACAGAAATAAAACAAGAAATAGATATAATTAGTTCTGAAGAAGCTGACGATGCTGTCAATGGTACTAAATGTACAACTTCTGATAATAGTGGAACAGTCAGTAACAGGAGCTTTATTGAGATTAAACATACTAATCAGGTTACTTACAATATGTCTGGTAAAAAAATTTCTAGGGTAAGTAATTTAAAACAACATGAGAAAAGTCATGATGTACTTCGCTTTTCATGTCATGTCTGTAAAAAGAGTTTCCGCTATAATTATGAATTAAAAAGGCATTTGGCAGTTCATTCGGATGATCTGCCATTTGCTTGTGAAATATGTGGCCACCGTGTGAGGAACAGTTCAAAGATGCAATACCATATGAGAACACACACAAAAGTTCGACCTTACACATGCAGTATCTGTTCTAGGAGTTTCTCTTTCAAACACAACTTGAAAAGACATATGTGTGTTCATAGAAAGTAGAAATATTAAATTTGGGTTTAGTTTCTTTCATTATGCACTCCAACTTCTGATTCTAGGTAAGTGGCAGTTAGGAATAGTGATATTAGTATTAGCGACCTGCAGAGCTAGGCTTGTTGCTTTAAGGTTAAAAATATTGATATTAGTGTTAGTGACATGTTGAGCTAAGTTGGTGGCACTTAGGTTAGGAACAGTTTATTAGTGTTCATCGCCATCAAGTTTACATTCCCAGCCTAGATCATATGACCCATGTGTAATTCACTGCCAGTTGTAATTCTCGTCTTCCAACAGCCATTTTATTTTCTGTTCAGAGATAGCCATTATTTTATAACTTAGAAAAGTGACTTCTTCATTTTCATTTTCATTTTCCCACTGTTTTGGACACTTTAAAAAAAAAAACTAAATTGCTATATACAGCGAACTCCCGATTATCTGGGATAATGGGTGGTAGCCACCTCACGGATAAACGAAAACTCAGTTAAAACAAAATTATACCTAAACATACTGTAATTGAAAAATTATTTAAAACTTACATAGGCCTATGTGGAAATGTCTTGCAGTGCTAGAATCATTCACCATCAGAGGTCACGAACTGTTTCAGCACAACAATAAAACACTAAGACTACTGTATTAATAATAATAATATGAAGTTCGCACAATGTGCATGAGTGTTTGAGTTATTCTGTGCTTAGCCTTGTTAGCGAGATGTTCCTCTTTTGACAGTCAAGGGCATGATATCGTTCACATTTCTGTCCACACCATTCACAAGTACAATCCGTGCTGGGTTCATGGATTGTACTTGTGAATGGTGTGGACAGAAATGTGAACGATATCATGCCCTTGACTGTCAAAAGAGGAACATCTCGCTAACAAGGCTAAGCACAGAATAACTCAAACACTCATGCACATTGTGCGAACTCAGGGGTGCCCACAGGGGGGGCTTAAGACACAGACTGCGTCATTGAAATTTCTGGGGGGGGCAAAATATTATCGTTTTATGGATTTTCTGGGGGGGGGGTTGAAAATTGTTGCAAAATTAGCAAAAATATGTTAAAAATAAAAACGGTAAAGTTCTATAACTTCAAAAGGTCTCTTCTTTATAAAGATAAAGATGAAGAATTTCGACAGCCATGGTTGCCCATACCCGGGGGCGGGGGGGGGGAGCGCAAGGAAAAAAAATGTACATTAATAATTATTATAGTCAGGTGTTTTTCTTTTAAGACAATTATTTGAAAGCCAGTTAAGACATAAAAAGTTTGCAGAAGTTTTACCAAATTGACAACATGGAAGCAGAATCCACAGTGGATTAGGAAAGGGGGGTCCAGGGGGTTTGGACCCCCAAAAGTCAAAACCTAATTCTATATTTGTATTTCTTTTAAATATTTATTTAATTAAACAAGATTTGTTGGTGTGTCAAATATGATATTGCAGTTATTTTCTTTTCATAACATAATGAATAGGCCTATTATGTCCACTGTTCCATGTGTTATTCAACTTTTCTTATAAATAGTAATAAGTATTTTATAACTTAGGTAACAATTTCTTGTTTAAGTTGCCATGTCTTAGAGTATAGTAAACAAATTTGCTAACTAGTTTTTCAGTGCTAAAATAGCGTAAAATGTGATTTTCATTAGTTCGACATTTAAAAATTTCCCGGGGGTAGACACCTGACTTAGGTAACATTTTCTTGTTTACATTGACATGTCTTAGAGTATGGTAAACAAATTTCCTAACTAGTTTTTGAGTGCTAAAATAGCGTAAAATGTGATTTTCAGTAGTTCAATATTTACAAATTTTCCCGGGATGGACCCCCCACTTAGGTAATGATTTCTTATTTACATTGGCATGTCTTAGAGTATGGTAAACAAATTTCCTAACTACTGTAGTTTGAGTACTAAATAACGTAAAATGTGATTTTCATTAGTTCAGTATTTAAAAATTTTCCGGGGGTGGACCCCCCACTTAGGTAATGATTTCTTATTTACATTGGCTCTTCGAGTATGGTAAACAAATTTCCTAACTAGTTTTTCTGTGCTAAAATAGCGTAAAATGTGATTTTCATTAGTTCAATATTTAAAAATTTTCTGGGGATTGACCCACAACGCTCTTTTTGCAGGGTATTCCAAACCCCTCCGGCACTTTCGACCCTCGCCACAATTATTTTCTGGCTACGTCATTGTTGCACTTATATTATTATGTTATTAATATAATGTTACAAAGTGGCCCAAGACGTTAAAGCGACAAAAAATAAAATTTATTAAAAAAATTCCCCCCCCCCCTAGAAAATATAATATGCCCGCCCTTGTCGACAGCCAATCAGGTTGGGGGGTGAGCAATGAAGTTTGGGGGGGGGGTTGATCATGAAGTTTGGGGGGGGAGGTGAGTCATGAAGTTTGGGGGGGTGGGCACCCCTGGCAAACTTCATATTATTATTATTAATACAGTAGTCTTAGTGTTTTATTGTTGTGCTGAAACAGTTCGTGACCTCTGATGGTGAATGATTCTAGCACTGCAAGACATTTCCACATAGGCCTATGTAAGTTTTAAATAATTTTTCAATTACAGTATGTTTAGGTATAATTTTGTTTTAACTGAGTTTTCGTTAACAGTTTGGTTTTGGCACTTTCAAGGAATTTTTACACTTTGCCAAAATAGTCTGTTAACACTTTTTGTTTCTTGATTGCATTTTCCTTCTTGCGAATATAGGAACGGAGCCTGCGTTACATCAACTTATCACTAAGTGAACTATCCTCCTCCTCTTGTAAATAGTCCAACAAACACACAAGATGTTCAAGGGCTACTCCATGTAGGCCTAATCAAAAAAAAAAAAAATCAAATATTTTTTTAAGGAATAACTCAAAGGTTAATCCGCAACCAGATAATCGGGAGTTGACTAGTTTCTATGGTTTATTAAGGACACAACAAGATAAAAATCACCAATTTTGAATTTTTTTTCTGTAAATAAACATAGTGCGTAATCAAAGTAACCATATCCCCTCTTATTCTCCTGTCAGTGACAATATCTCATTCAATAATGATGTTGATAACCTTCCTGTTAGTTCTGGACATGAATTGAAGAAACCTCACAGTACCAAACAAAATTTGTACACAAATCTTAGATAGAAAGAAAGAGTTCAAATTATGATAGATTTGAAAAATCAACCAAAGACTGTGAGAGAGTTGAAAGTAACTTACATGATGAATTCCAATTGGAACATTTTGTGAGATAACACAAGGCACTATAACTAACATTGAATGGTGAACATATGAACAAACTCCACAAAAAGCCTACTTTAAGATGATTTAGTCTTTGTGTGTCTGTGAACAGCCTAGCTCCAGAATGAAAAACCATATGAAAACAAAATTTTGTATTTGGGTTAGGTATCTGCTGGGAATGTGACACGAAGATTGGCGACTACCTTTTAATGCCCCTTTACATGAAGAAAATTTAGTTTTTCACAATTTTCTTGAAAACTCCTGTAACAGTTTTGTTTAAATTTTGTACATGAAGTGTTTATACTAAGAGCTAAAACTTTTATTTGAAACATTTTTTAGAAAAAAATTTCTGAAGGGGGATAATAACAATAAAGCTTTGCATCAGGTTGAAACAACTCAATATATGGTCTTTGCAATACAGCCTCTTATTCTATATATCAGAATGTGAAGTGAGAAAGGTGTGTTGTCCATGCAGTGCAATCAGAGCAAATTTAATGCTACTATATATATTATGGTTTTTAACACACTTTTATAGTTATTACCTTAGGACTACGTAGTTTCAATCACGGTTGTGATCATTCTCAGCTACAACTGAAATTTGGCTGGCAGGGCTGCTCCCCTCAAAGACCAATCTCGGCTCCTGGATGCCATCTAGTGATGGGTGAATGTATCTTCTGATTAGACCGTCTTCTGCTGGTATTTTGAAATTCAGTCATCTGAGTTTGTTTTTTTGGATAAATTTGTTTTCCCCAGACTGTTAATTCTTGAGGTTTTTCTACTGGTTTTAATAGTTTTACATCCTGTTCTATTTCATGTCCCTCTCCCCAAAAATGACTAATAAAATCAGCAGAAAGATCTCAAGAATTAACAGTCTGGGAAAATTTTTTTACCTAAAAAACAAACACAGATTACTGAATTTTGAATTACCAGCAGAAGACAGTTTATTCAGAAGATATATTCATCCACCGCTATATGGCATCCGGGAGCTGAGATTGGTCGTTGAGGGGAGCAGCCCTGCCAATCAAATTTCAGATGTAGCTGAGGATGATCACAACGTTGTTTGAAACTATGTACCGGTAGTCCAAAGGTAATAACTATAAAAGTGAAGTTTGTGTTAAAAACCATAATATATATGTGTTCTTCCCAATATCAGTATCTATTACGTACTATTGTATCTAATGGATCTATGAAATATGTTTAGTTATAGTAATTTGGAACTATTTTGTAAATTTGGTGTATTGTTTTTCTTGTTTTTGATTTTAGGGTATTTTATATTTTGCAAATGTACTTATATAAGCTATGTATTTTATTTTATTTTACATTTATGTATATATTTGAGACATATCCAGTGTCATTTGTAATGACGTAACTGGATGAATAAATACAAATACTACTTTTGATTTTATAATTGAAGAGAGTTTGTTTTTGTGTACATGTCAATCCCATCAGTCAAAGGTTGGGGCCAGAATGATGATTTCAGCTGTAATTAGTATAGCCTTCTCATTTTAGTTCGCCATTCACTTGACTTACTTAGGGAACAGGCATCTACAGGGATGAATATTGTATGTACCTTCTTAATATAATCTTCCTCTACCTGTACACACTTTTCTCACAGTGTGTCAACTTATCCAGATCCTTCTGAAACCATTCTTTCGAAGTGTTGCATAACCAAGACTAGATTTTTTTTGCTTTTTCTGCCAAATGGAGACAATGCAGAAGGCCCGAACAAATAATAGTGGCTTTATTACCATGAACAAGAGACAAAACAGCAATCAGTGCAATGGAAGCATAAGGGAGTCCACTGCCAAAGAAATGTTGAACATTGTCCTCAGCTGGTAAGCAGGCTACAGTGTTCTGGAACACGAAGGGCATCAGCCTCATCAACTAACGGGAATTAAGGGCCACGATGAACCTTGCAGCATATGTCGTTACCCTTAGGTGCTTATGTCGTGCAATTCAAAGGAAGCAACCAGGAATATGGGCAAAAGGTGTGCTTCTGCAGCATAACAATTCAGGCCCCCCAATACCATCCAGGAAACCATTGTTATCGATCAGACGGAATTCACAGAGCTGCAACACCAACCAAACTCTCCACACTTGGCACCTAAGGGACTATCACTTGTTTGAGGCCTTTGCTTTGTCGCCATTTTGCAGATGTTGAAAAAATGGAAACATCTGTCCAGGCATGGGTATGCAGCACCCAAAAAGAATGGTTCCAGAAAAGTGTGGAGAAGCTGATACACTGATGTTGAATAAGTGAAACTATTAGGAGATGTGTAACCTGTCTTAATTTCTCACAAAACAAAAAAAAATCTAAGTGTAAATCAATATTTGTATGGTCCTTAGATTGTTCCTTGTTCATGTATAGTTGTGATATGCCATGGAACTTGATGAGTGGGGCTATTTACATTGTTCTTGCTGTCATCATTGCTTTTTAATTTAGAATTCTACAGTAAATCAAAACACGCAAAAAAAAATAATAATAAAAAAATAAATAAATAAAAAATAAACAAATGAGGCATGAGTTCAAACTAAACACAAATCATCGTTCAACAATGTAACAAATACCTCAATTTGGCTGGCAACTATGTAAAAATTTTATGAAAATGTGTGTAGTGAAATGTGGAAATGTGTAGAATTAAGTTGTAAATAAAAGTTAGTTTCCAATCGCAAGTGCATTTTTATTAATTGCCTAACCGAAGTTACTTTTTTGATAGCCTTTGTAGATCCTTCATGTCATTTTTTAGGACCATAGTCGAAAGATAGAGATTTCAGATAATGAAAAACATGCTGGGCTGCAGTTATCAAGCAAATAACTAAACTTGACGCTTTCTATGTTACAGGTTGCAGAATGGATGATCCCATTATGCAAGAGACTGATGGTAGTGTTGGTGCAGATGAATCAGATTGCATTGCTTTAGAATACCAAGAAACCCGCATAGGTATTCTGTACAAAATGGGATCTTCATGTACATTGTTTCCTGTTGTTAAAGTAGATTTAAATATTACAAATGAAGACAGTAATAACCCAATTTTAAAAGATATTTTATCTGAAGGAAAAAGTAAGTCAAGCGATAACTGCAGAACCGAAGATCCAAAACAATTAAAATCCTCTAACAAGTCTTCTAAGAAAACTAATGTTTATTTATGTGAAATATGTAACAACATGGTAATCATCCCAACATTGGAAGAATTAAGGGTTCATATTTCTTCTATTCATTTGAGTGCTAACATAACTAGCCAAACTTTTTCTGGAAACAATAGAAATTCTGAAAG
Organism: Ectobius pallidus; assembly: GCA_964059195.1. Lineage (NCBI taxonomy): Eukaryota > Metazoa > Arthropoda > Insecta > Blattodea > Ectobiidae > Ectobius > Ectobius pallidus. Next base: position 152,944,520 of record CAXKWD010000008.1, read on the forward strand.
AACTTCTAAAAATAACAAATTTGGACAGAGTAATTCTAAACAAAATTCTTCTAAAGACGCCAAACAAACTGTATCTAAACATAATGAAGATGGCCACAGTATTTCTAACCATAATGCAGATGGCCACAGTATTCCTAAGGATGCTGTACGGAGTATCTCTAAACATAATGCAGATAGCCACAGCATTCCTAAGGATGCTGTATGGAGTATCTTGAAACATAATGCAGGTAGCCACAGTATTCCTAAGGATGCTGTACGGAGTATCTCTAAACATAATGTAGATGGAATCATTACTCTGAAAGATGCTAATATGTCTGTTCTTGAGAATTCTGTAACTTATAAATGTAATCAGTGCGGTCGCAAATTTCTTAAACGGTTGAGTCTTGACCTTCACAAAAAGCATTTTCATACGGAGGATGAGATTCATAAATGTTACATATGTGGTAAAACATTCGACAACAATTATAGTCTAAGAGGGCATAAGAAAAAACATGTCAACATGAAACGAAAATTAACTGATGCAGTATTGCTCTCATCGTCCCTTACAGAGATGGAAATAACAAAGATGTATGAACTTCGCAAAAGAGAATCATACGAGGAAGGAAAAGTTACTTGTCATCGCTGTGATAAGAAATTTCATTTTGAAGCCCTGCAATCACATCTGCAAACATGTGATGAGAAGAGATTCAAATGTAACACTTGTAATGAGTATCTCCATGATGAATTCTCACTTAAAATTCATCTTGTTAATAATCCTACCCACAATTCGTCACAGTACCAGTATGCCTGTGTTTGTGAAGAAGTCTTTGAGCACAACGAGAAACTACTTCAACACATTAAAACCTCTTTTCATTGTAAGACTTGTGGTATGATGTTTGAAAATGAAAAATTATTGAAGACCCATATGGATAATCACAATGGTAAAGAGTATTTTCCTTGTAACAAGTGTGACAAAACTTTTGTGCTTAAAAGTAGCTTGGAACATCATCAACAATCGAAGCATGAATTGAGTACTTGCTCTGTGTGTCATAAAACTTTTAGTAGTTCGACAAGTCTCGTAAGGCATGAAAAAACGCATAGCTTGGTTGAAACAGTAGTTTGTAAAATCTGTGGGAAAAAGTTTAGTTACATTTCAGCGTACAAGGGTCACCTTCGATTGCATGGCATCAATCCATTCTCTTGTGATGTTTGTTATCAGTCTTTCCCTTATTCGACAAATCTGAAGACTCACAAAAAGAGCCACACGTTAGAATGTGAGATATGTGACAGGACATTCTCTTTTATATCTGCTTTAAAGCGACATGTGAAAATATGTCATGGGATGAAACCATTTAAATGTGAACTTTGTCCAGATTCATTTCATTTGTCCTCTACTTTAAGTAAACATATTGAAAAGATTCATATATGAAAAATAAGAGTTCTAGAAGTTTTTAAACCAGTCAGACTGTTACTTAGATGTAAAATAAAAGCCTCTTATACCCCACTCGTACCTTGAAAGCTGCTATTATGCATTCTTCAATCTAGTGTAATGTCCTATGGTATATACATGTGATGGAATAGAGTGCTATATATACAGTGTTCTCATTCTTCAAAGAAATCTGTAAGAATATTTCCTGGCTCTTGATATGATGCAAATTGTAGACCCTTCCTTACTACAGAAAAAAAAAATTAACAGTTGTAAGTTTATACACATTAAATTGCTTATTACAAGTCGAAAAGAACATGAACAGTTACATTAATAAGTCTAAATTATACAGTTATCACTCAAGGTATTATCTTTTGGACCCAAATGTTAGATTGGGCAATTCAAAGAAATGGTTTAGCTAGGATGCCGTTGCATGTTCAACAAGTTACCACATGACTAGCACTTAACTGATTTAAAACCATCTTGCAATTTCGGGTAACAGAAATTCCCTTTATGACATAAAGGGATTTTTAGACTTTTTAGAATTTGTATTTCATTCTTTAGAAGTAAGCCACTGCATCTCACCTTTGTGTTGACCTGATGTGGTCATCAGGGTAAACTAGATGTTCCAATGACTTGTGTATCTGTCCTTGTATAGGTATGGATGGTTATGTCCCGTTGTTGTTTATATTTCCATTTTGAAAATAATAAAATATATCTAAACAGAGCTATAGGATTATAACTTAGGAATGGAATAATTATGTAATGTGGAATCTTTATGCAGTGGTCCACGTTTATGATGTTTGTAAACAGTCTGTAGGAGTTGGAGAGTATGATCTTTGTGTCTTTCACACCCAAATATCATGTGGTTGATTGTCCCTTGTTGACCGCATTCATGTAACGGTGATTTGTCTGGCATTATTTTGTGGAGATATGTTATGGTGTTAAGGCTGTATTAGTGTTGCCACCTGTCCCGAATTTGGCGGGACATCCCGCATTTTAAGAACATTTTCAGCGTCCCGAATTATGCCTAAGAGGGACGCATTATATATTTTTTTATTATATTGGTAGCCTTTTCTTTTCTAATGTTAGTGTTACTGTTACATAGTATATTCAGTTTTGGCTTTGTAACGAATAAATTATTAATACGAATTATTAACAGATTATTAATAAATTGTTCCATGTACAAATTTAGGTAAGATTGGTGATATGCATATATTCGATAAGTGTCCCTCATTAGTCTTACCAAAAGGTGGCAACCCTAGCCGCTGTATGGAATTTTAGTCTGTAGTAGTACACTATGACCGCCGGCGTGGTCTTGTGGTTAGCGTTGCTGACTACAGATCCGTCGGCCCGGGTTCGATTCCCGGTACCTCCTCGAATTTTTCTGAGGTAGGGAGGTCTGGTTGGGGTGCACTCAGCATCGTGATTCAAAGTGAGGAGCTACTTGATAGAGAAGTAGCGGCTCCGGTCAAGAAAACCACCATTAACAGCCATGGGTGTCGGCATGCTGACCACATGCCCCCTAATCCTGCCGTCTCCCTGTGGTAGATGATGCAGCGGTCGGGTGGCAGGCCAAGTCCCTCCAGGGATGTAGCGCCATGGAGTTTAGTTTAGTAGTACACTATGCCTGTTTTTTTTCTCTCTCATCAGTAGTTTCTTGATGTGTTGTTTCTGGGCTTCTGTTATTTCTACTGGATGCTGTTTCTGGTATTGTTCTTTTATTTTTTGATGCTTGCAGTTGGTGTTGTGGGTTGGGGTGAGGAAATTGGAATCTATATGGTTCACGTGTAAGAAAAGCTTGGCTGGAGCATCGGCTGTGGTATGATAACCATTGTTCCGGCTCATATTCAGACAATTCCTTCAATCCTTTAGGTAGTCTCGAAATGCAGTAATTCATTCATAAATCACTACTACTATATTAGGATACTTTTTGGTATGCTGTTACAATGATAATATGCTGGATTGTAATTTCCAAGCGCTAAAATTAATTAATTTTCATTATCCACTAAAGATGAATAGAATAGAATTTCTTAACTAAGTATGCTTTTGTATTGTGGGATGGTAGGAATCTCAAGATCGTTGTGCATTTGAATTTTGGCCATATACCGTAATAATCATATCCTCTGATAAGTCTTAGGACCTTATTCTGAACCACTTATAGATGATACATTGTGGTGTAAATGCCCAAGCAGGGGCTGCATATGTCATTTGGGTATGGATCTATGCTCTGTATAGCGTTAATTTGCAATGCAGAGACGGCACTGTACGCTCTGATGTAGGGATGGGTTTTCGTCGACAATGCAGTCCCCATCATCAGCCAAGTTCTACTGACAAGTTTGTTTCTCTGTCCCCCAGGTTGTACGAATTGAAAATGAGGTCATTGTCCTTAGGGATGTTAAAATTTATAAGACTTGGTTTTCTTGGAGGTATATTTTTCTCAAACATATGAGTGGTTTCTGAACATATTTCAGTAATTTTGTCATAATTAAAAATGATCTGCAGACCAGAAGTGATGGGCCACTGCAGATTTTTTCTAGCGGTTGGCATTTAATATTTCTCTCGTGTTCCTTGTACCCTAGATTTAAATTTGTATTCGTTTTGCCAAATCACTCCTCCCTGGGATTTCGACACGCGGTTATGCGGGCCCTAGGTTGCATGTCAACAGTCTCCCGGTTAGTGCTGCCATCTTCAAGCAAAATATGTTTTGTTTTGTCACATTTCCGGTTCCTGTAGTGTCGCGTGTTTGTGCTGATGGCGTAATTTGAGGTTATGTGTGTATCGATGGTAGGCCTATCAAACTTATGACAAGATGAAGAATTTGTTATTATATAACCAGTACAACACAGATATTGCGGAATTAAGTGATGCCAGTCTTTTTTGTGTTTCGCCTGACTTAAATGCTGTGATTGTTTTCAATGACAGTCGCCTGTATACAGTATCAACTCGAAATGGGAATGTCGAGCTGCTGTATGATGTCCACGAATATTTTTGTACTGATGTTCCTTCTATTATTCATATGAGTGCCCATTCTATAATCGATACATTATGTCTGGCTTTTCAAAATGGAGATATATTAACACTTGATCCCAATTCCCGTGAAGTTGAATGTGTCGGCTGTGTCGGTAATGGATTGAGAGCAGTGCAATGGAGTCCTGATCAGGAGGTTGTTGCTATGGTGACAGGTCAGGATACTGTCCTTTTAATGACAGGTACTTTTGATCCTATAATTGAGGTTGATCTTCAACAGAAGAACTTTGGCGAGAAGGAATTTGTAACTGTTGGGTGGGGGAAAAAAGAGACTCAATTCCATGGTTCAGAAGGTAAAGCTGCAGCCCAAGCAAGGGCTAAACTTGATGAGAAGGTTACAGTTTTAGATGATGGTGACCCGTTAATTAGTTGGAGAGGTGATGGGGCCCTATTTGCTGTCAGCTTAACAAAGATTGAATTTCACACTCGGCAGATGTATATTTTTTCTCGTGAAGGCATTTTGCAGTATACTAGTGAGCATGCTATTGGTTTAGAAGGAGCATTGTCTTGGCGACCTTCAGGAAATATTATAGCTGTGTCACAGAGGTTGCCAAACAGGCATGTTATTGCATTTTTTGAAAAGAATGGCCTCCGCCATGGAGAATTTACTCTGCCTTTCAGCCAGAATGAGTGTAAAATTAATCATCTAGCTTGGAATTCAGAATCAACTATACTTGCTGTGTTCGGCGAATACATAAATGGAGGTAACTTTCTACAGCTGTGGACAGTTAACAATTACCATTGGTACTTAAAACAAAATCTCAGATTTCTGAAAGAAAAAAAGTTGTTGGCAATAGAGTGGGATGAGCAGCATGGAAATCGCCTTCATTTACTGTGTGAAGGATTGTCTTATAGTTTCTATGAGTGGAATTGGGCTGTAAGTCATACAAATGGGAAAGGGCAAGATGACGGAGCCTTTGTATCAGTTATAGATGGTGATAAAATTTTACTGACATCTATTCGTCACTCAATTGTGCCACCACCACTGTGCAGTCAAACGCTACAAGTATCTTCACCAGTGAGCAGTGTAGTTTTTGCACCTCCTCTGACTGAAGTCTTAGAATCTTCGAATATTGGATGTAATGATCTATGTGCTATATTGAGTAACGGAACCATAGGTATTTTTAAATACTCACCAAGTGAGAAAAAACATTCACAGACAGTGGTATGTAGTTTAGAGAAAGGTAATGCAGCACATTTACATCACTGGTTATGGGTAAAAGAAGATACATTATTGTGTTGTCGCACATTAGGTACAGCTACGTTCATAGTTGAACTTTCTCTCGATTTAAAATTAGGGAAAGTTATCAGCAGAAAAGAGATTTCTGCAGGAGGAATTGTTTTGTCGTTATTGCTGTCATCCAACAAATCGCAAGTTTTTGTTCAGTTGAATGATGGAGCACTGTTTGTTTATAAATTGGAACAAAGTGAAATAGTTCCTCTTAACAAATCTCTGCCAGAAGGATGTGAAACTTTAGAAGTATGTGAAATAGATGGCAAAGATGTCATACTGGGCCTAAGTATTCGCAGTAGGCTATATGTTGATGGACAAGAAGTTGCTAACAATGTAACATCGTTAGTTGTGCACTCTGAATTTATCTTGTTTACTACATTGAAGCACACACTGCTGTCTGTCCGGATAAGTAAGAAAGGGCTGCAGACTTTGCTAGAGGGGAAGATTGGTCCTGGCCGTCGCATTGAAAGAGGGGCTCGACTTATTAGATCAGTACCTGGGGATACAAGAGTAGTTCTGCAAATGCCGAGGGGGAACTTGGAATGCATCCAACCACGCCCTCTTACACTTCATGTTGCATCTATCCACCTTAATTCAAAGCAGTATGGAGCAGCATTTGAATTGCTTCGAAAACAGCGTATCAATTTGAATCTTTTATGTGATCATCAGCCACAAGTGTTTTTAGCTAATTTGAATTTCTTTGTTGCTGAACTGAAAGATCCTTCATGGATCTGTCTTTTCCTTTCTGAATTACAAGATGAGAATGTGACGCACACTATGTATAAAGAGTATTATGATCATGATGGTCACTTACCGGATACACTTTCAAACAAAGTGCATGTTATTTGTGATGCTATACGTGAAGCTATGACTAAGTTAGATGTAGACAAATATCTACTTCCTATTCTGACAAGCTACGTTAAAAAACAGACAGATAAGGATCTAGCTGATGCTTTGCTTAAAGTTAAAGCTGTGAAGGAAGCTGAAAAGAAGAACCTTCATCCCATTGTGTCTGCTGATGAGGCCTTGAAGTATCTTCTTTACATGGTCGATGTAAATCGTTTATACGAAGTAGCACTTGGACTTTATGACTTCGATTTAGTGATGCTAGTTGCTGCCAAATCAAATAAAGACCCAAAGGAGTATATACCATTCCTAAATGACTTACGAAGAATGACACCAAATTACTCTTACTTTGTAATTGACAAACATTTGAGGCGATACGAGTCAGCACTTAAAAACATTGCTCTTTGTACTGAAGATGATACTTTTAAAGAATGTTTGAACTTCATTAAGGGTCACAATCTATACTCACAAGCCCTGAAGCTCTTTCCTAAAGGCAGTTCAAGATATGTGGACGTGGCTTCAATTTACGCTGATCACCTGGTGGAAAAAAGACAATATCAGGAAGCTGGTCTCATGTATACAAGGGCAGAAAATCATCAAAAAGCTCTTGCAGCATATTTGCAAGCTGGGGATTGGAGAGAAACCCTATTGGCTGCAAAATATCTGAAATATGAGGAAAACAAGTTTCATGAACTCTGTCATGACATAGTGGCAAGACTTAAAATACGGCGACAGTTCAAAGAAGCTGCAGAGTTGCTATTGCAGCATGTAGGGGATACGGAAGAAGGTATTGCTGTTTTAGTTCAAGGAAAACTATGGGATGATGCTATGTGGGTGTCTTCTCTCTTTGGTAGAAAGGACTTGATAGAGACCCATGTAAAACCAGGTGTGGAGGATCACTTGGATCAGCTGACTGCTCAGTTCAATTCAGCTCAAGAACAGTTCAGTACTTACAAAACCAGGCTGCATGCTGTGAGAGTGGCTAAAGAGAAATCCAAATTAGAAGAAAATGATGATTACTTACCAGAAGAATGTGACTTGTATTCCGATACGAGTAGTGTCATGGCGTCTTCTGTCAGTGCTTCACATACTGGATCCCGAGCATCCGGACGAAGTACAAGATCCAGCAAGAACAGGCGCAAACTGGAAAGAAAAATGCTTAGTCTTAAAGAAGGCAGTCCTTATGAAGAATTTGCTTTAATTCGAATATTACATCAACTAATTAGCAATGTTTTTAACAGCACGGAAGAAGTTAACAGTTTGTGTCGAGCTCTTCTCAGGTTTGACAAAGATACAGAGGCAACAGCTCTACAGAATCTTCTGTCAACTCTGGTACGAGCTATGGAATCCGCTAAGCAAGAAATATGGACTCCTGAATTGATGCAAACTACACAGACAGGTTATGGGCCTAATGAAACTGTGAATAGCATTACTGCTAAAGTAAGTGTAGGAGGTCTCTTGAATCCTGGACTTGCATTGCTAGAACCTCAATTTAGGTTTCCTCCTTCAAAAAGCAGTAGTAGTTGGCAGATAAGCATTTTGAATACTGTTTAGTAAATAATTGAAAGTGCAGAGCTATTCTTTATCTACTAGCTGAAACCTGGTTAGCTGTGAGAATAGCAGTAGCTGAACTGTGCTTCCCAGGTTGCCTGGTTCCTCGATTTACTGACCATGCAAAGCAAATAAATATTGCAATATGCAGACTCTGTCCAAAGCAGCTGCTGGAAGTGGTCTCCACATTGTCAGACTGTCATACTTTTAGAAATTACACTCTACAACAAATTTGAACCTTTTTTTCTGTCCTTTATATGAAACTCTGTGATTCTGTATAAACAAAAGGTTCTTGATCCTTATATCAAAACCAAAATGGTCCATCACGTACCGTTTTTGTAGTAGAGACACTTCTCCTATTTATGTAAAAAGCAAAAAGTGGATTTTTTGAAAATGGTGCGTGGTAAACAAAAAATAATTACAGATTCATTATTTTCAGCCAAAAATATACAAGAAACACATATTTTCATCTAAAGGACAAACAAATTTGAACTTTTTTCTGTCCTTTATATGAAACTATGTGATTCTGTATAAACAAAATGTTCTTGATTCATATGTCAAAACCAAAATGGTCCATCGCGTACCGTTTTTGTAGTAGACACACTTCTCATATTTACATAAAAAGCAAAACTGTGGATTTTTGGAAAATTGCACGTGGTAAACAAGAAATAATTACAAATTCGTTACTTTCAGTAAAAAATATACAAAAAACACATATTTTCATCTAAAGGACATTTTTTTCATGTTGTACAGTGTTGTTATTCAAGTGTGATAATTCCTCAGCTGGTGTAAAAGAAAATGGGTTCCATAATTTGTTGTCTATTTAACATGCAACATACTTATTCTGTCATCATGAAGTGATCCATGAATTAAGCCAAGGAACTATAAATGTGTGAATAATAATTTTTAACAAAGTATGAGGTGTGACTGATAGAGGAACCTGCCCCCCCCCCCCCTGCAAAGCGTGAATTGCAAAAAAATGTTTACAAAATATCACAAATTTGACTCAAAATGCTTAATTAATTAATGTTTCACCTTTTAGCAAAATTACACAGAACTCATGAGACTTCAAATAAATAAGAGTTTTTTACCTTTGAAACTTCAAATAGACACAGAATATAAAATGCATAGATATCAATACAAACATAGAGATTATACACATTAACCCCAAGTGTTACACTCAATAATATGTATGCATGTCTGCTTTGTTTATTGTAGATAGAATTGAGCCAGATGACAGTAAAAATATCAAAACAAATTACATTAATTGTTCAATTAATAACGAATAATTCTAACACTACAGAAATAAATTAATATAAAATAAGTATTCAAAATTCAAATCACTGTATGGCTAAATTGTAGGCTACCTACAGAAATGTCTTCGTAACCTAGAATATTCATTTATGGGCTAATGTTTATATAAAATGGAATATTTTAAAATTTTTAGAGAAACCAAGGGAAAAAGGGGACAAAAATCTCATCCACAGAATTTAGTAAACATTTAAAATTTATCTTTGTCTCGTGCACACAAATCATCCCAAATTTTTAAAATTTCTTCTGCAGGCTGGTAGATCATTTATTTCACAGAAATAGATGCCTCATTGTCACCTTCCTTTTAACTTGTATGTATTTTATAAAAAATTGCATTTTGTTTTGATATTTTGTCATATAATAGTCAGCACATGGTAAGTTACCCCCATTCAAGTGTGTTTCGACAATGAACAAGACCTTCACCGTTGCAACTTTCATTAATGTTGTGTAAAATACACCAGCCATTTGAAATCAGGAAATAGTGGGACATTAGAGTGACCCTGATAAAACTTTCGAGACTGGGGGACATTCTGACAAAAATTGGGACTGTCCTGGAAAAAGTGGGACAAATCAACACTCTATCCTAACTGCAACATTGGCATTTCAGAATAGGTTGTAAAATCGAGTAGTCATTGTCAGCAAAAATGACTAAAAGGTTGCATATGGTAAATTCTTCAATCTGTTTTGTAAACAACATTATTGTGCAAGTTTTTATTTTTTTCCTCAATGTCTTATTCAGTGTAAATACATTCTAATGTAATAAATATTTATGTAAAATTGGTATGATATGAAATCTACTTTGTAGTAATATTACATTGATTTAATTTGATATTGCCTAAAACATTGATGTTGCCCATTTTTGTAAATAAATATGTTATAATAACTATACCTGAGACGATTTAAGAAAGAAACCTGAAGTAAACAAAAACAAGCATACCTGTCTCACTCTTATGTCATACGAATAATGTGCTGGAGTGAGACAGATGTACGGTTTGTTTGTTTACTTCAGGTTTCCTTCTTAGAATGGCCAGACTTGAGTGTATTTTTGTTTAAGTCCCTCTCTCTCCATTTTTTTTTTTTCTTGAATTGAGAAAATCAAAGCAATGTTTATCAAAGAGCAATATTGATATCATGATATTATTGGAACTGAAGTATTGGATATTGAAAACAAAATTAGTCGGCTGCAGTGGTCAGTGGTAGCGTGCCTGCCTCTAGATCTGAAGGTCGCAGGTTCAAACCCGATGGGGTTTTTCAGGACTTAAAAATCCTGGGCACGGAGTCCTCCAGGAGGGACTTTAAGCTAGGGGGCCCGTGTCATTGATTTACGGCATGTAAAAGAACTCCAAGCCTAAATTAGAGCTTCTGGACAAAATTTCTCGGCCATTTCATGTCCTAGTAATAACTTAGTTTCCGGAGGGGGGTTGAGAGGTTGAGAGGCGATGCTCTCTAGAAAAAAAAAGCGTAACAAAAATTCACATAGGTAAAATGGAGACTGGGGCGGAGAAGCGGCGCCAGCCATACATAATCCGAAAGAAAGAGAAAACAAAATTATTAATATTTTGGTAATATCGATTTCCCATCCCTAGTGTGCATTCACAAGCAAATTAAATGTTTCAGAAAGTGTATTGAAAAGCAAAGGACTATGTTGAAAAATGTGATGTGAAATGCGTAACTTCCTCCGCCCAAATACTTATTATAATACTAAATATAATTATGTATGATACTCTCTTCATGTAAATTGGTTGTAAAAATGAAGAGAATACCTTGAACATGTTTTGAATCTCATCCCCAAAGGATACACAACCCAAATAAAATTGCAATAATATACTCGCACAACTTTCTTTACCCTAACCATGGGCAATACAAGTTTCTCACTTCACAATCTTATACAGAATAAGAGGCTCTATTTCAAAGAGCGCATATCCAGATGTTTTAACTTGATGCAAAGATTTATTGTTCACAAGGCAAGACTGAGTTTCTACAAATGGTGGCTGGCTTATAACTAGATTCACAAATTTTATGCAAAAACATTTTTCAAATAAAAGTTTTAGCTCTTAGTATGAACACCTCATGTACAGTATTAAACAAAATGTTAGAGCCGTTTTCGAGAAAATTGTGAAAAACTAGATTTTCTTAATGTAAATTGATATTCAAAGTAAGAGAATATTGTCACCAGTCTACTTGTCACATCTGCAGAAGATATCTACCCCAGATATAAAAGTTTGTTTTGTTTGTATTTTTCATTCTTGAGCTAGGCTGTTGACAGACACACACAGACATTTTTCTGAAAATAAAATTTTTGATTCAGGGTACCTCAGTACCTGTGGTGCTGGTAGAGGAAACAAAAATGATTAATTTTAATTGTAAGGCTTCTGCTCCTGTTTAAATAAATTATAAAACTTGTGTCTGGATTAGGGTTTCCAGACATCTCGTAAAATGTGGGAACATTGACCCAAAAAAAGTCTCGGGATGAGGTTTTGTTCCGTATTTTCTTATTGTATGTTTTACTTTTTATTCACCAAGAGCAATACAGAAAAACATTGGGATGGCAACACTGGTTAACAGTTGCTAGCTTCTTTGTGACTCGTGGGACTATTCGAAATATTTAGTATGAGTATGACCATGCTTGCTCGTGATGGTTGGATCTGTTGTATTTAGGAACCCATGCTGTATATTCATCTTGTTAGTGAATCGTGTTGCTCCAGTGATTGAATTAGAAAATGCCAATATGAAAATGTGAATTTACTGATGCGTTACAAGCTCGGTTTCCATTTTTGAAAGATAAAAACGAAAAAGTTAAATGTTAAGTTTGTGTTACGTTGTTTAATAGCATGAAATTCTTTTACGGTGAAAATTGTGTGGCATACCATGACGTGCTGCTTAAGAAAGCTGTTATTGAATGAAATTCATTCTTTGAAAAAGTATGATTCACGAGTGTGACTTGTAATGAAATTAAAGGTGAGCCTTGTGTCTTAAGCTTCAAAAGAACCTAGGACACACATGTGGTATATTAGGCCATGGGAATATGTTGTTATGTTGTTTTCCAATATGGATCTAAGCGTCTCATATTTCTGGGAACCCTAGTGTGGATGCATATTGCTTTGCCCAAGTATTTATTCTACTTCTGGGCCCCTTTCATCATATCATTTCCAGCTATCTCTCTAGAAATCTCTGTGCTTTCAGTAATAGAAGTTACTTTAAGGACTTTAGGTTGTGCTTGCGGTTCTTTACTGCTTGACACTATGGCAAGCAAAGATGATGGCTGCTGAAGCAAGTTGTTCTTTTTGGATCTTTTCACAGTCTGAATGTGTTCTTATACAGGCCATGGAGATTTTAAGTTCTAGAAAGTTGAGTTTCCCAGATTTTTAGACATGCAGCACATGAAAGTGCATTATGCACCAACCGCCTTTACCCCCAGGATTGCTCCTGGTATGCATCAGGATAGTAGGTGAAGTGGCACATGGCACTTCAATAATTTTACCGTACCAGATGTATTTTTAAAGTTATTTTGCTTATCACATATATTGGTTTTTCCTAGAGCCGTATTTTTGTATTCTGTGGTACTCTGTTGTAGCAACAATGCCAACCAGGTGTGGAATAGCTCCCCTACCTCAGGGTCTACAGACCTTGACCCTACCACACATAGCTTAATTGGATGGTTGCTAAGACAGCCATGATGTCTTCTGCTTCACTTTGTCTGTAGAGAGAACTTGGTGCAAGGTAGAGGCTCTTTAGTCTAGCTACTTCCAACATGATAGCTCATGTTTTGAATGAACATGTGAAAATGTAAACAGCTCACAGTGGATGGCACATTCCCCGAACTCAAGAGTTCATAACTCTCGAGCATCAAAGAACCAACAGCAAGCAGTAGAGGCGTGGTTCTCTGCCGTAAGCTCTTGAGTGGGAATTCAAAGTAATTAAGGAAAATTGGTTGTATTACGCAAGTCCTAACATTATGAAATTAATGTTTTTAACTAATATAACACTAACCTATAAATGTATATCTAAATAGTTGTACAGGCAGGGGCGTATTTAGCTACTTAAGCGCCCCTAGGCAGAAAAAAATATTTTCGCCCCATATTTCCACATGAAAGTACAAAGTAACCTACAGTAAGCATTATTGTAACTGAAATAGTAGGCTAATAATAATAATAACAATATATAATAATAAATAAATAAGTAAATAAATTAACAGTTGCATATTGTTGTCAATGTTATTCATTTCGATTTCATTGTGCGTTACATTGGTACTATTTTGAAGAGTTGTGAATAAAATGTTTAATATACAGTATTTAAAAAACAGTAACAGCTTAAAAGCCGCCCCTTCAAATCTGCCGCCCTAGGCAGCTTCATAAGCTTAAATACGGCACTGTGTACAGGTAGGGGGAAAAAAAAGCGGACCGACTATTGTAGCTGATTTCAGAGCCTTGTGATACGTAAATAAATGTAAAAGATGTAACGGAAACGTTTGTTTTCACAAGCAATGCAAATTACGCGAAATTATTTCTCAATTCAAGTAATGTTCATTTCAATACATTCCCTGCTATCCTGTGAATGCCGCTCCCCCCCCCCCCCACCTGTACATATATTTTATGTATTGAGATTTCCATAGATTATCCTTAGCTCTTATTCACTTGCATTCTGGCATAACATCACAAAAATTAAATACTTGTGGCTATGCAGCGATAATCTACAAAGATTGCTTAAGATTTGGAATGAATATTTAACACGATATATAATATTTTATATAACTTATATTAATACTCTCAAGTTTACTTTGATGGCTTTCTTTTCCCCTTCAGAAAATTGTATGGAAATTTTAAATAATCAGAAATTCTTTATGAATCCTGCTTATGATAAAGTGTGTGTATATATATATTTACATATATATGTAAATATATTTTCTTCTTTCCTACTACTAGCTTACCAGTCATGAGCCGCCACTGGTATGCATTTCTGTTAGGGGCCAAATTGCCACCAGAGGGATTATGCTAATAAATTAAAAAACCCCATTAACCTTGAGAATATTATAGGAGAAAAATTCCTCCGAAACTGGGACTCGAACCTAGGACCTTTGGCTATTCGCGCCAATGCTCTACCAACTGAGCTAAGCCGGAGTTCAATTCACAGCGCCAGATGGAACCTTCCTCCTATGATTGAATGCCCTTAATGCATTCAATCATAGGAGGAATGCCCTTAATGCATTCAACCATAGGAGGAAGGATCCATCTGGCGCTGTGAATTGAACTCCGGCTTAGCTTAGTTGGTAGAGCATTGGCGCGAATAGCCAAAGGTCCTGGGTTCAAGTACCAGTGTCGGAGGAATTTTTCTCCTATAATATTCTCATGTAATGTCCAACAGAGACAATAATCTGTGGTTCATGAATACTTGCATATACCCAATAACCTTATTGGGGATCGAACCCGCAACCTTTCAGTTTGTAGCATAGTGCCTTGAGGCACTTGGTACCCCGATCCCCTAAGTGCTGATATTTATTATTTGGAACCAGATTAGGGAATAGCTTTGGTAGTATCAATTTCCTTTTACTGACAACTGTCAATATTGTTGGAAGATGCCAAAGCAGCAAGTAGAACATTAGGCCATAAAAATCCGTGAGAGCCTTTCAGCCAGAAAACTAGATTCACTTATAAAATTGGCCCTGGAAACCCACATTTTTATCACCTTAATTTTTCTATGTGTAGCTATAGAATGGGACCGCCGCGCCGGTCTTGTGGTTAGCGTCGCCGGCCCGGGTTCGATCCCCGGTACCTCGGATTTTTCTGAGGTAGGGAGGTTTGGCAGGGGGTGCACTCAGCCTCGTGATTCAAATTGAGCTACTTGATAGAGAAGTAGCGGCTCCGGTCATGCTGACCACATGCCCCCAATCCTGCCATCTGCCTATGGTAGATGACGCAGCGGTCGGTTGGTAGGCCATGTCCCTCCAGGGATGTAGCGCCACGGAGTTTAGTTTAGTTTAGCGATAGAATGGCAAATTCAAAGCACTCTTGTTAAATTTTACTTAAACCATGGACCTAGAGAGCCTGAAATGTACATTACAAATATCCCAGGTGTAAAAAAAAAAAAAAAAAAAAAAAAAACATGATAAGATAAAACTTGATGAAAAT
This sequence comes from Ectobius pallidus, assembly GCA_964059195.1. Lineage (NCBI taxonomy): Eukaryota > Metazoa > Arthropoda > Insecta > Blattodea > Ectobiidae > Ectobius > Ectobius pallidus. The sequence continues at coordinate 152,960,022 of CAXKWD010000008.1, forward strand.
AAAATGTTCCCGCGACCATCCTTTCACTCTCGCGGACCACAGGTTGGGAAACGCTGGTCTAGGCTATCTTTGACGTTCATATTTATAATTTCAACAATCTCTGTTAGGTCAATTTAAAGAGGGCTTTTTAGGCAAAAAATAAAAATTTGTTTCGAAATTTGCCTCCCCCTGCCGAATAAAAACTTTGAAAACCCGTTCCTGCTTATCAATCAGTTTACCGATTGTTTGCTAACTGGCTAAAATAATGACTTACTTCTCTATAAAATATTATTTCATTTTCTTAGTTTACTATAACTACTAGGATGTCGTTTATAACATCTGGGCAATATATACAATTATTACATTTGTTCTTCGATGCGAATTGTCCCGGGTTCAGATCCTGGTGGACACCTCCCGAAAGACAATCTATAACTACCATAGTATCACCTTGGCTGTATAGTACACCTTGAGCATGTTGTGGCTCTCATCCCATGTCTCCGCTTATGTCCCTGAACAGTGATGTAGTCAAAAAATAATTTCGGGGAGGGGGGGTATGGGGGTATGGAATACCCCATACCACATTAGGTCATCAAAATCCGGGCCCTGCTTATTACATTCTGATCATTCTGTCCTCCTAAGTTGACACTTAAGAACGGAGATAGTGCAAGAAACTGTGCATTATAAAAATTTTAAACTTATTAACTACTCCCTCCGTTCCATATTACAGTATAGACACTGGAATTATGCTCGGCTTTATTGCGTGTGCGCATCTGAATAGTGGTATGATATTGTGTCTGTAGTAGTGAAGCGATCCTTCGTCTAGAAGGATTGCGTACTACAAGCCCTTGCAAAGTAAGCAGATACAGAGCTGAGTATGGACGTCAGTCAACTGGGCACCCGTTGTGACGTTCCAGGAACAGTAAACACACTCATAACCGACGCAAATGAATCTCCAAAGCAAAACAAGTAACATCCGAATGTCGTAGTGACATTCTACAATTCCTACTAAATTTAAAGGAAAATAGTACTTTCAAGAATGGTCCCTTTAAGACAGCTGCAATGAAATTGTCAATATGTACATAATAATGTGTATCAAATTGTACAGAATAATAATGTATCAAATTGTAAAACAGGGTAGCATAGACCTATATACAACCTAACCATCTAATTCTTCGGAATTTGAACGATCTGTACCATATTGTGGAACAACACAAAATACCTGTTTCTATATCATACTATGGAGAGGAGGGATTTTAAGCTGTTAGATCACTAATAGGCCACAATTTTTTGATGGAACATTCCATTGGAATTCTCATTTGCCGACAAGATCTTATGAAACTTTGCAATCAAGAGGTCACTTGAGAAATACTAATTAAGGTATTACAGGGGAAATCAGCAAGTAGAAGCTCCCACTTTTGCTTAACTTTGGCGCGGTGGCTCATGCTGTAGCGCGTGAGCCTGGCATGCTAGCGGTCCTGAGTTCAAATTTCGGGGCCGGCGGGTGTGTCATTCGTGGTGAACGAAGCCGTGCCTTGGGGGTTTTTCTCGGGGTTCTCCCGTTTCCCCCTCTCATTCCACCAACACTCTCCACTTCATCTCACCTTTCCCCCTTTTCATCATCATCCCGTTTCCACTTCCGGTTTCAGGCCTGCTTTGGCAGTCAGCGCCCTTTGGGGGCCTCTCCCGTCCTCCCCGCTGCTTGTGGTCAAGAGGTTGTTGGTGGTGTGTGTCGCGGACCTGTCGGGGCTCCGGTTGGAGGGACCGCAGGGGGTGGCGCATACGTGGCATGGTAATAAGGCTTGCTGGATGTAGGGGAGCTCCGTGGGGGCCTGCGGGGGGATCTGCAGTCCTGGGAGGTCTATGGGCACGCAACTCATTCCATCCCGGAGGTAGGTACAATAAGCCTGCGGCTTCGGTGCTTAGGGGCGTTCCCACCCCGCCTCCCGCCTAAAGGGCACTTATTCAATTCAATTCAATTCAATTTGCTTAACTTTTATGCAGATCAGCCATCGTGTTCGCAGACCCTTCCTGAAGAATGTTTTTTGTCATGGAAAATATTTGTGCCTGTTGGCATACTATCTATTTTCTCTGCGATCTATACGACATCATTGAGGGAAAATGATTTTTCTAAACTTTTCGCGATATTGTTGCCTTGCTGCCACTCGAAGTAAGGTTCATAATTAGGGGGCGGATTTCTTTGACATGTCGTATTTTCCCCCTTTGCATTATTTCAGGTTTCCGACTAATTTTAACCCGATTCCAAGCATCCTGGTGAAAATGGAACGGCTTTTATTGTGCATATAACTGCATATTTAGGAATTCAACTATTATAGCATATTTAGTATGAATATGCATATTTAGGTCATATTTTTTTTGCATATTGCTGTGCATATTAAAGAATTTTTGAAGTTTCATATCATATTTTGTAAATTTTGCATTATACTGATACTTTTTGAGAATTTACAGATATTTTAAACAATCAACATTATATTTTAATAAAATGAATTGTAATGAAACTTAAATAATATATACATAATGTGTAAGTGGTAAAGTCATATTTTAATGTTTTTTAGGTCATAAATGCATGCATATATCCTATTTTTTAGGTCATAGAAATCCGCCCCCTATTCATAATGAATGCCCAGGAACCTAATAATTGCTTTACCATTCCATCATGTTCAAAACAGGAATCCACAGTTTCCAATTATAAAATTAGACAATACGATAATAAGTTATTCTAAATTCTTAGGGATGTGGTTAGATAAAAATTTGAACTGGGGTTTGCATATACAAGAAATCTCAAAAAAAAAAAGTAAAGCCTGTTTTGCGATAAAGATGATAAATAACATAACCAATTTCGAAACAGTAAAAGCGTTATATTATGCTTATTTTCATTCGATCCTTACTTATGGAATTATTTTTGGGGGAAATTCATCACATGCTATAACAATCTTCAAACTACAAAAGAAAGTGATTAGAATTATGATAAAAATTAGCAGAACAACTAGTTGTAGGCTATTCTTCAAAAGTTAAACATATTACCTCTACCAAGTATCTACATATATGAAACCTTAATTTTTATGAAAAATAACTTACATACATATTCAACCAATTCAGATGTACACTCGTACAATACTAGAAATAAGCATGCTCTCTTTACTCCATTGCATAACACTAATGCCTACCAGAAAAGTTTCCTCTACACCGGCCTCTACTTATTTAATAAATTACCATCGTACATTAAGGAAATACCTTCATGCCAGAAATTTAAAGCAATATTAAGGGGATTTCTATTGAATTGCTGTCCATATGACATTAACGAGTTTATTGAAATGTGTAATTAATATAAAATCTTAATGTATCTGTTTGTCTTTAGTTATAGTATTTGTCCATTTGTAAATTTTGAGGTATTATTCTTATTCTTATATTGTTTCTTATTAGATTCTAAGGTTCTTTTTTTAGTTTTGCACAGCTGTGTGATTTGTACATATCTCATCTTAATTTGTGTTTTTTTTTTGTATATTTGAGACGTATCCATTGTCATGTATAATGATGTTACTGGATGAATAAAAATACTACTAATAGAACCGTCAGTAGAATGATACGAATAGCAGTGTCCAGTTTCGTGTGCACCAAAATGGCCGAGTAGGGCGCTCATGTTTAGAGCACGACCTTCGCCCGTGGTATTGTATCATACTTGAGTGGTGTGTATATATTCCTTGATTCCACATGTCAGGAGTCAGTCAGTGTGCTGTTGGCTGTGATAGCGGTTTGTCAATTGGAAAGCAACATGATAACAACAGGGAGCGTAAGAAGACTATTGCTACAATCGTCTAGTTCGGCTGCCAACGTTGTTTCCCAAACCGTGGCAGTCGCTACCGGTGACACAACTTCGAGGTTCCACAAGCAAACGTACCGTTACAAGTGAGTACATATATTGTTTTACTATTTCGATTATTTTCCAGTTGAGATACTTAATTTTCGTTGTCAAGTAGGATTACAGATAGGCCAACTATGCTGACATTTTAATTTAAAAAAAAACTATGTTGCCTTAGCTCCAGGACTCCGTGATTTTTTCCAGGGCCACAACCTTCTAAAATGAGGGTTCTTCAAACCCACTAGAAGAATTACCTTTAGTGCATGTTGCGTGGGAAGGGTGTATGTAAACAGCATAGTCTGGACACGAAAAATCATATCAAAACCTAACGTTATGCTAGAACTTAGCATCTTCTGATTATAGTCCAGTCACCAGGTACTGAAAATTGGGTTTGCCTGGAAAAAGGTCCGAAGTTAATGATTTTTTAGTATGTTGTATATGGGTATTCTGAGGTGTAGAATCCAAGTTTTCCAATTCGAGAACCTTGTGCTAACTTCAGGGCAGCCGAAAAACCCCGAAATTTTTGGGCTTTTTTCAATGTTTTCCTTATAACTCCTAAACAACGCATTTTACCTGAAAATACTCTATTATAAAAATTAAAGGGCAATAAATTTGCTACAATTTGCACTGTTTCAACGTTCTTTAAGTCGAATACGTACCGAGATATGGAGCTTCGAAATTTCGAGTTATTTTTCAAAATATTGAAAAACTGCAAAAAATGCAGGATTTTCCCTAGTAAATTTCATCTTCCTACATTTCTATATGGATAATAATAGTAGTAATGGTAGTAATGGTAATGGTAAATTAATAAATTTAACATCATCTGTTCTGTTGGGCGATTTCCTTGAAGGTCGTGGAACGGTTTATAGTCCAGTCACCAGGTACTTTTGCCTGGAAAAAGGTCCGAAGTTAATGATTTTTTAATATGTTGTATGTGAATATTCTGTGGTGTAGAATCCCAGTTTTCCAATTCGAGAACCCTGTGCGAACTTCAGGGCAGCCGAAAAACCCCGAAATTTTGGGGCTTTTTTCAGTGTTTTCCTTATAACTCCTAAACAATGCATATTAGCCTAAAACGCTCCATTACATAAATTAAAGGGCATGAAATCTCCTATTATTTGAACTCTTTACATGTTTTCTAAAACCAAATATGTACCGATATATGGCGCTTCAAAGTTTTGAAAAATTCTCAAAATATCGAAATACTGCAAAAATGGAGCATTTTTCCTAGTAATATTCATCTTTAAACATTTCTGTATGAATAACGTTCAGTAACCTACACAAAAGAAACCCCATTCTTAATGAGATGTTCATTTAAGAATAAAGTACACAATAATCGATACATAAAAATGTATTTTATAAAAATTTATACTACATTATGATATGTGGATATATTAACTAAGTAGAAAATATGTAAATTATTACAAATTTCCATTAATATTGATTGATAAAAGCATTGATCTCTTTGCTCCCGATTAGCAAATCGGCATCATCTCTCAGTAATTCCTCCTGAGCAATGATCTTATTGATGATGTCCTCCTTTGCTGCCATTTCAACATTCACTCCTTACAGGATGAAAACCTTGGCAGCAGAAAATGTGTAGTAAGTGACTGCATAAGATTGTATGGGGTAAGACTACATCACGCACGTTCGAGCCAGTGTGCAAGAGCTACGTGGACTAGGTACAGAAACACTTTGGGTATAATGCCATAGTAGAATTCGATGGATATCTTAGTGACGTCCCTTATCAGAGCACCAAAGCAGCTGAACGATATCGCCGGGCTTTGCTGTAATCGTCCAGAAAATTTGTATTTTCGTTAACAACGGCCGTTACATTGTCGCAAGAAAAATTTTTGTCCAATGACACGAACAAGAGAAACTTTATTTCAATGCTGATGACTGAAATGGCAGCAAAGGGCATCGAAGTTAAGCAGGCAATAGAAGATGCTGATTTCATGATAGTGAAAACTGCAATATCTAAGGCTTCTGACTTTGATAGTGTTACTATCACAGGTGAAGACATCGATCTCTTAGTATTGCTGACTGCATTAGGCTCTTCTCAAAAGAATGTTTATTTCCAAAAGAGTGGGAGAGGTAATACCCCAGTGTTTTGTATTTGCCAGCTTCGTGCAAATACAATATTCAGGATATTCTTTTCCTTCATGCAGCAAGCGGGTGTGACACTACTACAGTACTAGTACATCAAACCCATTTGGACAAGGAAAGAAGAAAGTTTACACTTTGTATGAAAAAAACCGTTCTCTGTCCGACGTCGTTAGTGTTTTCAAAGATAACGAAGCAACACCATGCCAGATTTCGGAAGCAGGGGAAAAGTTTCTTGTGATACTGTACGGTGGTAACATGGACACAGATACTCTGGATGATCTTCGGTACCGAATATTTTCCAACTCCGTGTCAAAATCCGAATTCAACCTTGCCAGATTGCCCCCTACACGAGACGCTGCCCGGTACCATTCTTTTCGTACCTATCTGCAAGTGCAGGCGTGGCTGGGCTACAAAAAGTTACCGTCAGTTTGGGGCTGGACTTTAACGAAACGAGGGCTGATCCCTATAACAACGACCATGGATGCAGCTCCAGAAAAGTTGCTGCACATGATACAATGCAAGTGCATGACAGGATGTAGTACCGGGGCTTGCAGCTGCAAAAAAGCAGGACTCCGATGCTCAACCATTTGCAAGAATTGTGCAGGAAATGCTTGTGAGAATTCGCCTGAAACCGACATCAACGAGGAAGACACAGACATTGAGTGCGACGAGGAGGATGACGTCATCGATGATATCATTGCTCAGGAGGAAGAGGAATCACTGAGAGATGATGCCGACTTGTCATTGGGACCAAAGAGATCAAGGCTTTTATGAATTAATATGAATGACTAATTTGTAATAATTTACATATTTTGTACTTAATTAATATATCCACATGTCATTACATGTTTTATACATTTTTATAAAATTCATTTTTATACATCGAGAATTGTGTTCTTTATTCTGAAAAGAACATCTCATTAAGGGTGGGGTTTTTATTGTGTAGGTTATTGAACGTTATTCATATAGCAATATTGAAAGATGAAAATTACTAGGGAAAATCTTGCATTTTTTGCAGTTTTTCAATATTTTGAAAAATAACTCGAAACTTCGAAGCTCCATATCTCGGTACGTATTCGACTTAAAGAACGTTGAAACAGTGCAAATTGTAGCAAATTTATTGCCCTTTAATTTTTATAATAGAGTATTTTCAGGTAAAATGCGTTGTTTAGGAGTTATAAGGAAAACATTGAAAAAAGCCCAAAAATTTCGGGGTTTTTCGGCTGCCCTGAAGTTAGCACAAGGTTCTCGAATTGGAAAACTTGGATTCTACACCTTAGAATACCCATATACAACATACTAAGAAATCATTAACTTCGGACCTTTTTCCAGGCAAAAGTACCTGGTGACTGGACTATTATGTGAGATGAAGGATATCTATGACTTCCTTTCACTTTGGCTATTATTTTATATTAAGAAAATATTGGGAAATCTTCTAGGAAACAGCTTTTGTGGTTTTGTTTAAATTTTGTACACCGAGTGCATTACGTTCTGGAACTTTTGTTAATTTTATTTACATATATATATATATATATAATATTTATAGATGTCAACAGGTTTGATGACATATTCTTCTTGTAAGAAGGCAATAAAATGGACAAGTTAATTTTTAAATATTTTAATATAAATATAATTTTTATGTTTTGTACATATGTTTCCCATACAATCATTAAATTAAACGTCAGGCATTTTAAACTTTAAAAAATCCAAAATCCCTAAGAACTTCACAGAAAGTGGCGCTTCTTCATGATAACTCTTAAATTAGTACATCACAACGTTTTGTACGTTTATGACAAACATTTATTTTGTATTAAATTGTGCTTCATTCACTATGTTTCTGAAAACTGCAATTTCTTTTTTCTTTCTTTTTTTCTCCTCTCGGTAGTCATGGCGACCGTTCTCAATATCGTCAAAGTTGTTACTGATAGTCATTATAAAATTGGAAAGCTATTTTAGCAGATTTACCCTAACGTTAAATTGTTCTGAGTAGTTTGCAGTGATTTGCTTGTACTATTTATTCTTTCTAATAATTTGCCCCATAAAACAGACAACAATGCTGATTCATAATCTCGATACATTCTGCCAATTTTTTTCGCCCCCGGTTTTTGCTTAAAGATTTTTTCCCATCGGACTTACCAATTTGGATTAGCGCTTCTTTAATATTTCGGTAATTATCTATCTCCGATTCAGGGTCAGTTCATAAATAAGCTTTTCCCGACCTCACTGGTGGTTTGGGGGGCAAAACCCCAACGAGTGAACGAGTAAACACGTACACAGATAGACGCATCCAATAAAAACAAGTTTTGCCAAAATTAACTAATTCAACTATACCCCAGACAAGCTAAGGAAGAAACCTGAAATAAACAAAAAAACAGTATGTCTGTCTCACTCTTAAGTCATACGAGTAGTGCTAGAGTGAGACAGATGTACTGGTATTTGTTTACTTCAGGTTTCCTTCTTGGAACGGTCAGACTTTAGTTAGGTAAAGATTTCGCAAATGAGAGGATAAGGGTAGAAAAACTGAAACGTTCATACTATATTGTGTAAGAAGACAATGTCCTGTTCTGTTTCCCCACATAATTTCATATTTATTGAGCAAATAATTATCTCTGATTGTAGGAAATACTTGCAAGATGACAACAGTCAACATTTCTTTCTGATTAGACATTACGAACCTCTGCCTTAAAGAATTATAAACATTATTGCTGTTCCAAAGCCTCGCCTTTTTTTTGCCACCATAGCACTGTAACTTGCGAATCTAATTGGTTAAAAGACGTCGTCAGAACACTGTGATAACCTATCATCTTGTCTTTAAGTATTTGCCCCGTTATATGCACATGATCTTGAACTTTGCTTTATCTCTCAATAAGAAAATGATAATTGTGACATAATTTAATCAATTCAGATTTAGATTATTTTATTTATATCATTTATAGTTTACAATGCATATGCCTACATCTAAACGCAGAGAATATGACAACGATTTCAAGTTAAGACATTTTTATTATTCTTTTTTCGAAAAGTAAGAATTCATAGCTACACTCTATGTTACAATATATTTTGGACTTTCATTCATGTACCTTCTACTAGATATTATACCGACTTACATAAGTAAAATAACCATACAACGTTGTTTAGTCAAACAATGATAGGCCTATAAACGTTACTTTTATATTAATGTTATAGTTTAGCGTATAATAAAGTGTAAAAAATGGTGGCGACTGGACTGAACCGAACTTGGCAAATTCTGTTGCCCAAAATACATCCCACGCACGAATTAGAAAGAAAGACTAAGATTAACTACAATTAGGATTGCCAACTGTCCCGTATTTCCCGGGAAATCCCTTATTTACACTGAATTTAGACGAAAATCCCGGGTCCTTTATTTTTCAAGATATATCCTGTTATATATTAGTTAGAACGGGTTCTTATAGTAGTAGTAACGTAAATATCATACATACTGTGTGGGGACTTTACTGTAGTCTTCAATTGGCAGTGAAAAAAAAAAGATCAGACTGATATCCTTACTAGGTAGTTAATTTATATTTCATAGTAAACTTTTCAACTAGAATAAAAATAAAAATAAAACCTCTCGGACAACAATAGATAATATATTCATAGATAAAGAAAAAAATTAATGTTAAAGTATATATACTACCAATATTAAATGGATTATATTATCAGACCATGATGCACAAATGTTAGTGTTGAACAATAATAAAGTAAATTCGACTAACATATCCATAGTAGTATGACTAGAGTAATGAATGCTGATCCAATTTTAATTTTCAAACAAGATCTTGTAAATGAAAACTGGGAATCCATGTTTTCCTATGACAAAATATACAGTAGATTAAATGAATTCCTAAATATTGTGTCGCGACATTTTTGAGGTCAACTTTCCAAAAGAGAAAATTGATAAAATATCGTGTGCAAACAAAAGAGAGCTCTATGTAAAATGTAGAAGTAACAACCAAACTCATCTATATTAATAAAAGGAAGTGTCTCTGTCTGTCTGTCCGCGATGCCCAGCGAAATCTACTGAACACAGAGATCTGAAATTTTAAACATAGGTGGACTGAAGGGTCGGAAAATGCACTTCGAAGCCTGAAATTTAATTTTCGCTTTCGTTCGTGAGTTATGACTTATGAGTGAATAACGGGCAGAAAACGTGTATTTTTTGCGTTTTCGAAGCATCAGTTTCAGTAATACATTTCAATGTCAAATCAATTACAGTTGACTTTGGCTATTTTTGTTACACCTTGGAAATAAAAAAGCATCGCGATCGCTTGATTTTGTAAGTCCATCCTGGACGATTCATTTGTTTAGAGTGTCAAGGTCCGCAGACACATGAAATTTTCAACCTACGCGGAAGAAGGATAATCAACATAGGCATAAATATGGTCAAACATTGTTCGATTTGAACGAAACTCACTATACAGGGGTTTTCTGGGCCAAGGAACTGGAACCTGAGGTCGCTTTTACCAGGGGACGCTACCTAATCGTGGAATGCACTCCACGTGATTTAGGTGTTAATAAATATAATGATTTTACTATTATGCTCTTAATTTTTAGTTTTTAAATTTTGAAATAATTATCGCGGGGAAAGCCGCGGGCACATGCTATCTTATAGCCTAATAATAAAAGGACGTGTTTGTCTGTCTGTCCGCGATGCCCAGCGAAATCTACTGAACGCAGAGATCTGAAATTTTAAACACAGATGGACTGAAAGGTGGGCAAATGCACCTCGAAGCCGAATTTTTAATTTTAGCATTCGTTCGCGAGTTATGAGTGAAAAACTGGCAGAAAACGTGATTTTAGCACTGTCGAAGCATCAGATTTCAGTAATACATTTCAATGTCAAATCAATTGCAGTTGGCTTTGGCTATTTTTGTCATGCCGTGGAAATAAAAGCATGGCGATCTCTTGAATGTTGTAAGCCCACGCTGGTCGATTCATTTGTTTAGAATGCAAAGGCCCGTAGACATATGAAATTTTCAACCTACAAGGAAGAGGGATAATCAACATAGACCTAAATACGGTTAAACATTGTTCGATTTGGACGAAACTCACTATACAGGGATTTTCTGGGCCAATGAACTCGAATCTGAGATCGCTTTTACCAGGCGACGCTATCTAATCGTGGTATGTAGTCCACGTGATTCAGGTGTTAATAAATATGATGTAACTATTATGCTCTTAATTTTTTTTTAAATAATTATCGCGGGCGAAGCCGCGGGCACATGCTAGTAAGGAATACTATAAAAAGTATTGCATATACTGAATAAAGTAATTAAAGAAGCAACGAGCAGGCATTTTTCACAAGTAATTAATAAATCAAACAATCAAGTTAAGATTTTATGGATTATAATTAAAAAAAAGAAAAGGGGAGAACAAAGGGAAACAATGATTGTATGTCCCTAACGTACCAAGACAAAAAAACTAGATTATTTATCAGATATTACAAATGCTTTTAATAGCCACTTTATAAATATTGCAGAGAAATTGTATAAATATAAATAAATAAAAAATAAAAATAAAAATAAAATGTATTCCTACAAATAATATTAGCAAAGAGGTAGTAGACCTGACAAAATGTACAGTTTTGAACCATGAATTACAAATCGAACTGACTTCCTCTATGGAAATTGAAAATCAAGTTACTCAAAAGTAAAAGCTGAGACACACATTGAAATAAGTCCAAAACTGAGTTCAGTTACTTTCGCTTTAAGAATTTTGATTGATATATTACAACAGGAATCGTTATTTATGGTATATTTTGCATATTTTCACTCTGTAATGTGGCACGGAATCATATTCTGGGGCAACTGTTTCGACAGAGGAAAATATTTAGATTACAACAACGAGCGATACGAATAATATGTGGAAAGGAAATAAGAGAATCTTGTAAACCTCTATTTGAAGAATTAAATGTCCTCACTCTCAAACTAGTAGTAGATAATATTGCAGTGTACATGGACGTACTACGTGAATGATTTACATATACCAGCTAATTCATTAAAACTCTTTCAGACTGATGATTATTATTCTGCAGAACAGATATACAAAAAGCTTCCAAGAGACATTAAATTACTCTACAATATGGATGAATATTTCCAGCTTGAATAACTTTGGCAGCTTACAGTTCTGTATATTTTGATATGACGTGTTCTATATTCTTGAGCTTCATCAGTGTTAGACCACGGAAGGTACTCGGGAACTACTCCGTCTATATAGAAAAAGAAAAATCTTGCAAATACAGTACAGTACATAGGTAGGCATACTTATTGACAAATACATAATTTAAGTTTTGGTTTAGACCTGCAGCAATGACAGTAAATGTTAAAGATTCTGTCAAAAGATAACTTAATGCAGTGGCGTAACGAGGGGGGGTTTGGGGGTTTGAACCCCCCCATTGATTAAAAAAAGGAAAAATGTATAATTTTTTTAAGTCTGCTTATAAATACTTAATACGAGTATAAAGCGTGGGAAGCTTAAAACTCGTTATTGTGCATCTTAATTTTTTAAATTTTCCGGGGGAGGACTCCCGGAAGCTTAAAACTCGTTATTGTGCATCTTAATTTTTTAAATTTTCCGGGGGAGGACCCCGGACCCCCCTCTCCCTGGGGGGTATTCCATACCCCCCAGACCCCGCGGATGTTATAACCCCCCCATATGGTCGGTCTGGTTACGCCTATGACTTAATGAATAAAGTGGCAATAAAATTTTAAAACCAGAAGATATTCGTTTGTGGAAAATATGTTATCTCTAGTGTCTAGTGGGATTTAACTGCTGGTAATTATGAATACCAAGTTAATTATCAGAAGCTATGAATAACATTCAGGGGTGGTCAAATCAGTACCATATTTACTGCAGCTACAAATAAGTCTTCGTAACATGTAGCTCATTGGAATTTGTCTTTCTTTCTAACCTCTCCCGTTGTACGGAAGTTTATGGCTTACAGGACCGCGGCCTGTGGGAGAAGGATTGCCTTTGGATCACAGACAGGCCTACATTCATTATCGCTCTGCCGTCTATGTTGAAAATTGCATATGTCTGCGTGCCTTGACATTATAAACAAAACAATCGACCAGGGGGTGAGCTCACATTTTTTTAAATTTTAGTAAAATTTACCCGGCCATAGGACAATTTTCATGAATTATTTATCTTGTTTAGAGTTTTGTTTTCCTTCTAATAATATAAAAACCTGTACAAACAATGAATCAGTCATAAATATTACTAAAACTTCTTAAAATTAAAAAAAAATGTGCTCGATGTCAATACAGTAAAGTTTTAGTAATAGTTATGACTGATTCATTGTTTGTACAAGTTTTTATATTATTAGACTGTAGATTATGATACCTGTTAACTATAATAAGATATGTTTTATAAAGTAGGTTAGGTTTCTTACTTACTTAGGCCTACTTAACTACTCAATGGCAATAGACAATTCTGAGTCTTTTAAGGAAGATAAATTAAATTATTGGGAAAACTAGTTAAAACATTTTGGTATTGCGATTTTGGCTTCAGCCCAATGGGGTAAATGGAATTTCTCAGGAAGAGAAGGAAGGCCTTGTTCGTAAACTGATCTCTTATTCAGAGTGTTGGATTAGGCTAATTTCTGAAAGGATGGTGGGATCAACAATAAGAGCATCTTGGATATGCCCATTTCAATTCGTCTGAGAGAGATTTGTTAATTTCTTCGTGTTTCCCAGTTCGCTTACTTCCACTCTAGTAACACTGCATACGATATTTTGTTTATGTATAGTAAGTTAATTAAGTTATAATATGAAATGCACTTATCCTCATATTCCTCCTACTGCAGTCTCATTTTGTAAGTTTTATGAACAAAACTTGTATCTTATCAAAGTAATGAATTGTTTGCTATAAAATCAGTTAGAACCAGATATGTGGATCGTATTTGCAAAAGATAACAAAGTATCATGTAAACACAAAATACTTCAATACAACAGATGTTATCACACTAATACTGGTGGTTTCCATCAGTTTGCACAGTTATCTAAGCGAATTAATAACAAACATTACACTTTGATGTATGTGTTACCGGCAATGTGTGAAATCCCGGTATTCTATAGAATGCCTAGGTAATGTATAGAATGCCTGACGGTTTTAGGCAAACTATGAAATATAAGTTTTTTGTGAAAATGTTACATACTTTTCCTAGGCATTCTATACAATTCCTAGGCATTATACAGAATGACCAGTACCGTTTAGGCAAAGTGTTAAAAGGGAACACGATGAAAAGCCTTTATTAATTAATACGCATTTGAAACTGAAAGAACAAAACTACGAAATAAAACAGAGGATATTCTTACCGGAAAACAATGAAAGCAGAACTGAGATTAAAGTACTTGTTACAGTAAGTACTCACTTACCAATGAAATTGCAACCTAATTTTCTCAGAAGCCTGTCTTATTCATACAAAGAAGTCCTACTACATAATCACAGTGGTAATTTTTTCATGACACCATATTTAAATATAGAATGATAATTTCAGAAAATGTGTTTCTTTTTTTACGAAAACGTATTTTATCAGAATATAATGATAACGAATCTCGCATGCAAATTTAGCAGACTATTTAATTCTCCTATTTCAAAAAGTCTAAATACATTTTAAAGATAATGAGTTATTCTACACTAACTATTTGTGACATAAATGAAAAATTATTTCGTACAAAGTGATTTTGTTAATAATTTCAGCTCAGGGCATTTGGTTGTTTGCATTGTTTAAAACTTATACAAATTTACACTCAATTCTACTCCATCGACATATTAGTTCCTCTTTATGCTTTTAGTCTATTTTGTTCTTCCGATCTGAGTTCAATCAATTATCAATCATTGATAAATTTCATTTTGTTCCTCTAGTGCTGATAATACGTTATTAATTATGAATTATTTTCCACCTTCAAGCACTAGTATTTTATATTGATATTGCAATAATAGGGTGCTGAGGGAGAATTTCTAGACAGTTTTTTGTACCTGTTTATTCTATTTTAATTTTATTTTATTATAATATCTTATATTATATTATATATATATTTTTTTTTGACATATACACAATAAAATCTCTTAGGCATATGTTGAAGAAGAAACGTCAGGTTAAAATATATACTATATACCGTACCATTGTGTTATCAACTCATATAAAAACAGTGTACACATAGTTAAGATAAATGAAAAAAACATTTTTATTAATGAGAATGATAATGGAAGAATAAACTCTTGTAAATTTTTTAACTATTGACGATAATTTTAATATTATAAAAAACAGTGTACACATTATATTCTTATACATTTTTAACCACTGACAATACACCTGATTAATTTTAATATTGTGACTGTTGGTAGAAGAATACTTTTGTACATAGATTTTAACCTGACGTTTCTTCTTCAACAAATGCCTAAGAGATTTTATTGTGTATGTGTCAAAAAATATATATATAATTATATTATATTATATATATTATATATAATATAATATAAGATATTATAAAAAAATAATAATAAAATAAAAATAAAATAAACAGGTACAAAAAACTGTCTAGAAATTCTCCGTCAGCACCCTATTATTGCAATATCAATATAAAATACTAGTGTTTGAAGGTGGAAAATAATTCATAATTAAAAACAATTATCAAACAATTATCAAACAATTATCAATCAATTATCAATTATCATTGACGGTGGTAGCGGGGAAAAATTGCGGGATTAGGCATATTATATATTTTGCCAGCAGACAACCCGGCAAAGTATACAATGCCTAGGCAATGTATACAATATCAATCATTTCATACTTTGACGTTCGATTTTAGGCATTCTATACATTACCTAGGAATTCTATAGAATGCCGGATTTCACACATTGCCGGTAACATATGCATTAGCGAATAAGGAAGTCGATACAGCTCGTTTATGTGCTTATATAATATTAAGATACCGAGCGGGGTGGCCGAGATGGTAACGTCTTGGACTCGCATTCGGGTGGACCCAGGTTCAAATCCCTTGGCCCGCCAATTTGACATGGGGCTTATCATGGTTCCCCCGGTCGTAAAGGCAAATGCCGAATTGGATATTTACATACCATTTCATATTTTATCGTATTCATTTAAATTAAAATCAGATGAAATTTAATCCATAAAATGCATCAATAATAGAAGCAGGTAACAACCAATAGTTCCATGGCCTATCCTACTGTATAGACACACATCCCGAACTCCTTATATTGCCTCGCAGCTAAAAGGAGTATATATATATATATATATATATATATATATATATATATATATATATATAGTTTACACTGTGGTATTTCTTATTTGCATATTTTTTGTGGTGGAAGCTGTAGACCTCAAAGTGGGTTATTAGACGTCTTATTATAGTTCGTAGTTCCCTTGGGTCCATTCCACTGTGGACATTGCATCTGTGCTCTAAAATCTCTTTTTACGTTTAAGTTTTCCCGAAACTGAAACATTAAGACTGAAGGTTTTAAGTAAAATAAAATTTCAAGTTAAATAAAATCAGGTAAACTGATATAACCAAGTGCCAGTATGTTTTTTTTAATCACGCAATTATGATAGGCCCATGCATAAAAGTTATTTTTGTAATAGATGTCCGAGTTAACTCCAAAAACAAAATGTGCCGGCAATAATAATAATGATGCAATAGACCTACGATTCGCTGATCTCTGTTTCAATTTAAAGCAGCCTTAAAGGTTATGAATGAATAATAAGCATATGAAATCTATCCGTCAGGAATTACATTAGGTATATTGCTGCACAGGAACGATAAGAAAAATACTCACAGTAAAATATAGCCTAATGTAAATATCGGTAGTCTACATAACCATAGAATACACATTATAATATCAATATTCAACGGCTAGTTGTTATAAATCGTTTATTTAAGTTATTATTTAGCCACACTGACATCGTTATGAAGAAACAAATCAATGAAGGCTGCTAACAATATGAATAAACGATTGGCAATTTGTTAAGCTTTTTTAATACATTGTGGGCCTTGAAAGAATATTGATTACAAAATTAATATTGATATACGCGTTACTTCGGTACCGATCAACCGATTTGGCCCTAATTCAATAGGCTTGTACCCAAAAACGTCATAAATTCGTATACCAAGTTTCAAGAAAATCCGATAAAGCATATTTGAGTTATCCACGCCTTTGTGATATATTACCATAAAAAGGCACTAAATTGGGCATTATTCCGGTACCGCCCAACCGATCTGGTCCAATATCAATAGACATCTTCCCATGGACATTATAAATAGGTATTCCAAGTTTCATGAAAATCCGATAAAGCGTATGTGAGTTATGGCGCCTTTAAAATATACACTAAATTGGGTTTTACTCCGGTACCGGTGAACCGATTTGGTCCAATTTCAATAGGGTTCTTCCCATGGACATTATAAACGCGTATACCAAGTTTCATTAAAATTCGATAAAGCGTATTTGAGTTAGAGCGCGTACAGCCACACGGACGGACGGACGGACAGACGGACAGACATTTTTCGTCCCCCACACAATCTCATAAAGTACCATACTGGCACTTAATAAAGAAGTGGCATATAAGAAATTAACTGTGACAAAAAACACAAAAACACTAAAGGAACGGGGAAACTTTTCATATACAGTTAAAATAAAGTGGGAAAAACAAATTAGTTGCTTAGAGGAAATTGGGTAAAAATGATAAACGAATATATTTACAAAGGGTAAACATTTATTAGTATTAGTACTGATTTCCGATGTCCGAGCTTTTATGTTTGAAGACGCCCCTTGGTGAAAAACTTTCTGTAACACCAGGGATGATAAATCATTCATTCATTCGTATAGCAGTTCCAGGAGGTTTTCATAGGTCATGGTGGATGGTAGTTGCAGTTTAAGTCCTCTAAGAAGAAGGTTTCCTTATATTAGAGTTTCCCAAACTTTTTGATGCCACGGACTCCCTGTTCCGACCGTCAATTCTCCTCCATGAATAAGATTTAAAAAATATATTTTAGAAATGATAATAATAAATTTTCATCTGAAATCATTCGTTTGACCGTAAACATATCACTCCAACTAGATGTGAGCTGTATAAACCCCGAATGATATGTGAATATAATATAAAATACACAGTGAACGCCGCTTAATGTAATCGCGGATAATGTTATCGATCGGGTAATGTTATCACTTTTATGAAGTCCTGTACGGATTAATACTAATACATTGAAAAAATGTTTATTGTGATCAAAGATTCGGTTTATGTTATCACATTTTCCTTTTTGAGGCTTTATTTCCAAGTATTGCACGTCATTCAGAATTTCGTTTTTAAGGGTTTCGTTTCTAACTAAACTGCATTGTGTTGTAGGTAGCAATTCTGTTTCCAGCTCACAGGAAGACCAGTTCGAGGGGTGGAGTTACCTAACTGTCTCTTTTAAGAAATAAAACATATTTCACCCCGCAGTTAAACTCAGTTTTTTAAGATAACATTGTTGGCATGCAGTGATTGCTAGTGTAAAATGAGCATACTTGAACAGAGAGGTGTTAGATGTTTTGCTACGCGGTGTTCACCACAGATCAGTATAGACTTCCTAAAACACTCGTAACTCGTAACTGAGTTTGGAGTATTGGTTAATGGGTTCCTAAAGGAAAGTAAAAACAATTAAAAACTTTGTTACTGGTTGAAAAAATAGTTGCTTGCAATCTTGCAGTCTGTATTAGCCTATGAGTGGTTCAATGATTCACAGTTACGTATTATTTTATGATTAAATACTTTTAATTCTGTTTTGTAGTGTATTATCTTATATAGCAGCGTTTCTCAACCTATGATCCGCGGACCACCAGTGGTCCGCGAAGATGACGCGGATGGTCCGCAGACATAATTTAAAAATATCATAAAGAAAGTGGAAAGCAAAGAAGTAAAAATTTTCACATATTTCGTTATAATGACCTATAATTAATACCCCAAATATTAAGAATATAGGTCTTCTTTTAAAAGTGGGATGTAACATTAGGGGTCCGTAAAATATTTTAGACATTTTAGAGGTCCTCGGGTTCAAAAAGGTTAAGAAACGCTGTTATATAGGAATAAATAACTTTCATTTAATTCCTTCTGCTACTGTTATCAATCGGATAATATTATCAGATTAAATGCGTCCCGAAGCGATCACAATAAGCGGCGTGCACTGTATTTTACTTGTTGCCAATCATGATTTATTCAAATTCCAAGCCAGTTGGTGGATTGATACTGCATTTTGTTATGTTAGTAAGGAAATGGGTTTGACCTCGGAAACGATCTCAGATACTGAATGAAGCAGACTCTAAGAAGATGTGTACTGACGTCACACATGAGCTGAGGGGTATGTCATATAACAAGAGATAAGCCAAGGCCTCTTTTGACCTTATTAAAAAACAAATCTCTCATTTATCAACAAACAGTCGCCTCTAATGTTAGCCTTATGCATTCGTACAATGTTTCGAAATTGTTGTAAGATGTGCTGAGAGAATACATTATATCAACTATAAAGTGTAATATTTGTGGAAGGAATGTTGTTAATGTTTTGGGCTACTTACTTCATTAGGGATTTGTTAATACTGTACAGGGCTGAAATTAATTACAGATGATTTTATGTTGGTTAATATGAAAGTCTGGCAATGGGCTAGAAATGAAAAACATTAATACGAGGAGCGTCCATAAAGTAACTTTACCACAGGCCATTAACGGAAACAAAACACAATTTCATGAAAATATTTATTGCAACAGATAAAGCAAATGTTCAGCTATCTTTAAATATTCGCCACCGGAAATGAGATATTTCTCATAACGTGGGACCGGGTTTTGAACACAAGTGTCATAGAAGTCTGCCGCCAGGGATTTGAACCGTTGTTTGACAACTTCCTCAGTTTCTCCGTCAATCTCTACCGTGTTCTGTCATTCACTGTCATTTCTTGAGGGGTAGGAAAAGATGAAAATCTCTGGGTGCGCGGTCCGAGCTGTAGGGTGGAGGCTTAAACACCTCCCTGCAAGTCTCCTACAAACGTTCAGCTAGGAGATGTTTCAACATCCACCCTACAGCCCGGACCCTGCTCCCAGTGATTTACATCTTTTCCTACACCTCAATAAATGACAGAGAAACGGATATGTCTGTCATACAGTGGTTCAACCCCCCCAATGCGGCAGACTTCTAGACACAAGTGTTCAAAAGTTGGTCCCACGGTATGACATGTTTCAATTCCTGTGGCAAATTTGTTGAAAAATAGCTGGACACTTGCTATATCTGTTGTGATGAATATTTCCATGAAATTTTGTTCTGTGTGTGTAAATGCCCCTAGGGAAACTTACTTTGTTGACGGCCCTCGTAGCTTTCCAGTGCATAAGTTACAATTTTTCACTCAACTATTTTGTATCAGCTTAATCAATATAGGCTACTTTTCACAAGGCAATTAAATGTGTATTTTAAGAATAACTTCTCGGGTTTACAACCCGAAGGCAAAAAAGTAAGGATTTACTTTTAAATAAAACTTTTCAGGTATATAAGACCGAGGATGTTAAATTAATTACTACAGTCAAAGCTCCCTGTAACATTTATGAGTCCTAACATATTATATTGCTAAATATGAGGATTATTGTTATATTGAAAGACTACATGCACCGCGGGATCTACAGGATAATTCCAGGAGCAGATGTCCAGAGTAATGAAGAATAATTCATAACAAATCAAAACAATCAAAATTGGTGGGGAGAGGGAAGAAAAAGACCGAAAATTCACCACATATTTAAGGCAAAACTTAATCGTTTGCTTGATATGGTATTTTGTTGAAGTAGCAACCTAACTCAAATCATTTTGGTTTTCAATTACTCTTTTCCATTCCTACTGATTTCTTAGAAATCTAACAGGCCCACAGAAAACAATTTAGGTGGCTAGGAAATACAACTATCTAATATTTGCTGCCCTCCAAGCGACAGAGCATATAAATGATCAGAATTTCTGCACTAGTGGGCAACGTCCGTGATGTTCCAGCTAAAAGATGACATGTCATCAAAATCCGGGCCTTCATCATAATTATACATGTTATTAAATAAGATTTCCGAGTATGAGAGTTGACAGTAGCGGTGGCGTTGTCAGGATATGGGCCAGATACTTTCTAAACCTCATATCTGGGCCCATTTAACAGTTTGGGCCACTGATATGACTGTATGAATGAATTTGGCGATATATGCGTTATTTCAACAAGTTCGGTTTAACTGTCAAAGAGGTTGCGAATGAATAACTTTGCGCAGGAAGTTAGTGTTGCTACTAATAGAATATGCATCACAAATATTCATTGCGAAATGAACTTAAAAACAACTCTTCGCTTCGACTGGACATACGATAGTATGACGCATGAAGGCCACTAGTACGACCAGGAAACACGTTCCTTAACACGCTACAACCACGTGTTTACATTATCTGCAGTTGGCGAACTTTCTCTTCAATTTAGTACTGGACATGTAGCTGATAAGTCATTTTATCATTTACAGTTTATAGGCATAGGCCCGGGTTTTTTATTTTGTAATTGGAAATTAACTTATAAAGGACTTTAGATTTTTAAATTCTAGGTCCTAATATAGGTATTTATAATTTGAAATAGGAAGAACGACTTATCACACTCAAACTATTCCCTCAGAAAACGCTTGATATAGCTTTTTATGGCTCATAGAGGATGTAGAATTTTGCATCCCATCGCATGTACAGTACACAGCAAGCTTGGTAGGGGTTCAAATACGAAGAAACAGAAATTCCGGTAACATAAAATTGTATTATCGTGGCAGAGAATTTTTATTTCTAACTCTCATGTTACCATAAAACCATTTTGGAGATGAAATTAAACAGAAATGCAATATCACTTTCATACTTCTCTTCCCAAAACATATTACCTTACGTCTTATTATTTTCTCTACGTCCAGTTTAGAGAAAGTAATGTGACTGCATTATTTTCGTGTATTTCATTCTTTAATATTTATTTATAACATTAATTATATTGATACCTTCTCTAATCTGTCAAACTTCCATTTAATTTAATTCCAAACCCATCTGATACCATTTGCAACAATAGGCCT
Organism: Ectobius pallidus; assembly: GCA_964059195.1. Lineage (NCBI taxonomy): Eukaryota > Metazoa > Arthropoda > Insecta > Blattodea > Ectobiidae > Ectobius > Ectobius pallidus. Next base: position 152,982,101 of record CAXKWD010000008.1, read on the forward strand.
ACTGTTGTCAAGTTATCTGTGATTTGGATTTGATAATTCTGTGTAAAAAGGGATTAGGTATTCTCAAAAACATTTGATTTTTGGCATTGAAAATCAATTTTTTTCAAAATCCTTCTGAGTGAGCACCTACATTATGAAACGAAGGTACTGTCAAAATTCCAAGTCTCTACCTGTTATAGTTTAGGCTCTACGTTGATTCCTGTCAGTCAGTCAGTCAGTCAGTCAGGACAAAGCCTTTTATATATAGAGAGAGATTAAAACTACTTCGTGAACAAACCCTTCTTACTTTGCCTTGAGATGTTCATTCTTATCAATTGGTTTTACCGCGTTCTTTTTTGGCATGTTCTTACTCAGACATTCATGAATATGACAAAAGAGTGCATTTAGGACTGAGGCACATAATCTGAACCTCACAGAGAATAGTCCAATATACCAAGGGGTAAAAATGTTTAATAAACTTCCGGCAGGACTTGTCTCCTGTGTATCAAATCCGAAAGTATTTTAAACAAAGCTGAAGGAACGACGACTAAAGAAGCTTGTTATAATATAAAACAGTATTTAGATGGAAAATGTAAGAGTATTTTGTTTTAGGATGTTTGTATTGTGATTTATGTATCAAAAAATTTTATATGTATATATGTATTTGTAGTGTATGAAGTATCTGACAACATGAAAGGTAAACATGGGTGATATGACGCACATTTTAAAAAATGGGCGTAATACCTACAAAAACTGAAGAAATGAACTGAAACTGAAAGTACACATTCTCAAACTAATATCTTTAATAACTAAATGTAAAAGGGATATATGTAGATTAATTTTAATGGCTAGAAAATTAAAAAAGTATTAGGAGTATTTTGGCAATATCACCCACATAGGTGGGTGATACGAGACATGCAGGAGAGTGATATGGCTTATGGGGAAAATCATTGCAGCAAGCTATTACAGTTATGGTTTCATCCCTCTCGGGCAATTTGTCAACATGGATGTCTTTACATCTTGCATAACATGTTCATTATGAAATAGAAAATCAGATTCGTACATATAAAAAATGTAGGCTGGTTTTTCCAAGATATAATTTTCTTGTAGGATTTTCGTCAGAAGTTAACGGCTGTGGGTGCCGGCATGCTGACCACATGCCCACCAATCCTGTCATCTGTCTATGGTAGATGACGCAGGGGTCGGGTGGTAGGCCTAGTCCCTCCAAAGCATGCGTCAAATCTCCCGCCCTAACAATGCGTCATATCTCCCAAACGGGTGGGTGAATTGACGCAACTGATTACATGCAGGCAACATGGCTGACAAGCGTGAAGACTGTCTCAAGAGGTATCCTACCTAACCACTCTTCACAAGCTAGAGCGAAATTTAAAATAATGCAGTGCTTTAAACAGCACACAATTTTAAACGGCTACAGTGTAAAACTTTTGACTGTTGCCTCTACCTCTTGATCTGAAGTATGAGCGATACAGCCCAAAAAAATAACCTCACATGAAAAGAAAATCAACACACCATACATCTCCCTACAAAGCTTTCACCACAATTGTCAGACTGCGAAGAAATTTATGGCTACCCAGAATTCCAGAGGGTGCGTTGTATCTCCCGCCGCGTCATATCACCCATAATTACCTAATATGTTAAAAAAGATGAAGTGAATGAATGAATGTTTTGGTTGACGAATGGGTAATTTTATTTATTTTTTCAAATTTAAATAGGTATATCATTATTCTAAAACTATAATTTATAATTTCTTTGCCCGTACTACAGATGAAATTCGAAGTTGAGTTTTAAACATAAATACACGTTTCGAGGTCTCCTGAATCCAAAAATACTATTTTAATAGTATACTAGCATGTGCCCGCGGCTTCGCCCGCGATAAAAAAGAGCATAAAGTTAGAGCATAATAGTTAAATCATTATATTTATTAACACCTAAATCATGTGGACTACATGTCACGATTAGATAGCGTCGCCTGGTAAAAGCGATCTCAGATTCGAGTTCCTTGGCCCAGAAAATCTCTGTATAGTGAGTTTCGTCCAAATCGAACGATGTTTAACCATATTTAGGTCTATGTTGATTATCCCTCTTCCGTGTAGGTTGAAAAATTTCATATGTCTACGGGCCTTGACATTCTAAACAAATGAATCGACCAGCGTGGGCTTACAACATTCTAGCGATCGCGATGCTTTTATTACCACGGTATGACAAAAATAGCCAAAGCCAACTGCAATTGATTTGACATTGAAATGTATTACTGAAATCTGATGCTTCGACAGCGCTAAAATCACGTTTTCTGCCAGTTTTTCACTCACAACTCGCGAACGAAAGCTAAAATTAAAAATCCGGCTTCGATGCGCATTCGCCCACCTTTCAGCCCATCTATGTTTAAAATTTCAGATCTCTGCGTTCAGTAGATTTCGCTGGGCATCGTGGACAGACAGACAAACACGTCCTTTTATTATTTTAAGATAGCAGGTGCCCGCGGCTTCGCCCGCGATAATTATTTCAAAAATTAAATATTAAGAGCATAATAGTTAAATCATTATATTAACACCTAAATCATGTGGACCACATATCACGATTAGATAGCGTCACGTGGTAAAAGCGATCTCAGATTCGAGTTCCTTGGCCCAGAAAACCCCTGTATAGTGAGTTTCGTCCAAATGGAACAACATTTGACCATATTTAGGCTAATATTGATTATCCCTATAATAATAATAATAATAATAATAATAATCCCCTTCGGTGTAGTTGAAAGTTTCATATTATGTTTGCGTGCCTTGACATTAAAAACAAATGAATTGACCAGCGTGAGCTACAACATTCAAGAGATCGCGATGCTTTTATGTCGAAGGAATGACAAAAATAGCCAAAGCCTAGTGTAATTGATTTGTATTACTGAAAACTCATGCTTCGAAAACGGAATAAATACACGTTTTTTGCTCATTTTTCACTCATAACTCACGAACTAAAGCTAAAATTAAAATTCCGGCTTCGAGGTGCACATTCCGACCCTTTAGTCCGCCTATGTATAAAATTTCAGATCTCTGCGTTGAGTAGATTTCGCTGGGCATCGCGGACAGACAGACGGAAGACAGACAGACGGAGGACAGACAGACGGAGGACAGATACTTCCTTTTATTAATATAGATTGCGATACAAGTGCCGTAAGGAACGTTTACGGGTCGAGGAAACAGATTGAAAACCCGAGGCGCAGCCGAGGGTTTTTAAGTTTTCGAGACCCGTAAATGCCTTTACGGCCCGTGTGTTGCATGCTATTTTTTGCACGATGATTATTTATATCAATTTAATTATATTAATTGTGATATTACCTGAGAATATTATGTAAATACATTCTTGAAAATAGATGTTTATTTCAGAAAGTGATTCGCATGTGTTTGTTGTTATGGGAACCGAATATTTGTCCTGGGGGCCGTGCCCATAAAGGCTTGTATTATGAAGTGTATCGTAATGAATTATGACGTAGCGCTTGGACCGTAAGTAATTTAACCTCATCGCAACCGCCCTTAGCAACAAGACTGTGTGGGAATGTCAACTTACGATCCATGTAAACAAAGTTCGTAAGTACCACTTACTAGCTAAGGAGTGCAAAAAAAATGTTTGTGTGTCTGTAAACAGCATGGTCGAGAACGAAAAATCGTACGAAAACTAAGTTTTGTACTTGAGTTAGGTATCTTCTGGGTATGTGACAACAATGATGTAGTAGAGAGTATATGCAGGTATACACCGTATACCTTCAGCGTAACTTCTGTTCTATCTTCTATGTCTTCTGCTTTGGCTGTGTTTTATTTAGGCTATTTATTCGCTTATCTGTTTGCTTATTTGACAATACTGTCATTGACTAGAGAGACAATTGCTAGGAGTGTAGAAAGGTTCTAGTGATCCATTAAAATAAATGCTGCAGAGTTTTTTTTTTCTACGTAACCGCAACCAATTTTATCTTCCAATCAAAATGGTGTAGTTTGAACTAATTTTTATTATATTATTTGTGTAAAAATGTGATAGATAAAATGTATTTCATCTTTTAAAATCTAAAACCCCATATCTATTCTGATATACCTATTTTATGCCAAATTATGGGTACATGTACTTTTGCTACTGCATCATTTTGAAATTGGTGAAATATTTTGTTTGTTTGTTTCTTTTTTGCATAAATTAAATAATTGTATTGATAGTGTCTCGTATTAATTGCTTCTATGCAGTTCAAAAATCAAATTAAAATATATGACTTCCTCTAAAGTTTACCCGAAATTTAGAGCATACTCTGGGAAAATTTTGGAAATTTACACGAAGTAAATGTCATTTTTCGCTATTCCCTCGAAAACTCCTCTAACAATTTTGCTTAAATTGTGTGCATGAAGTGCTTACACTATGAACTAAAACTTTTATTTGAAACATTTCTTCGCAAAAATTCTCTGAAGAGTAGTCATGTCTTCCATTGTTTGTAGAAACTCAGCAGTCTTGCTGGTGAGCAATAAAGCTTTGAGTCAGGTTGAAACAAGTGAATATGAGCTCTTTGCAATATGGCCTCCTATTATTTATCAGAATGTAAAGTGAGAAAGGCCCATGCTTAGGGAAAGAGAGTTATTTGAGTGCATTAATCAGATTTCATTTGGGTTTTGTATCCTTTGGAGAAGCAATGTGATGGGGTGACATTTTCATCATTTTTACAACCAATTTACATGAAGAGAATGTCATCTCTCTATATAGGCTATAAGAGGCTTTGTCCTGGCTGAATGAATGACTGACTGTCTGACTTAATGACAGAATCAAGCAGAGCCTAAACTGTAATAGGCAGGGACTTGGAATTTTGACAGTACCTTCGTTTCATAATGTAAGTGCTCACTAAGAAAGGATTTTGCAAAATTTTTATTTTAAATGATAAAAATTAAATGGTTTTTGAGAATACTTAATCCCTTTTTACACAGAATTATCAAATCCAAATCACAGTTCACATGACAACATATTGTTGCCAGTGGTCTCAGATGGGTTTGGAAATAAATGAAATGGGAGTTGGACAAATTAGAGAATTTCTTTCAATATAATTCACGTTATAAATAAACATTAAAGAATGAAATCCACGAAAATAGTGCAGTCACATAACTTTCTCTACCCTGGACCGGGCGACGCCGGGCCTTTTAAGCTATACATAATATATTACAAGAACAAGGGAATAAGCCTACTCCATATTGGACCAAAAGGATTGCAGTGAAATTTTGCAGAAACCTCGACCACAGACGACAAAATATAGAGGCAGCATTCATATTACTGCAAATTGATAAATTAGCTAATATTTGTGATTAATTAGATGTAATTAGATAAAAATACTAAACTATTGTACAACCATAGCGTCAAATTAATGTATTTTTGTTTTTCCACAGCAATCATTTGGCGCGACAAGTACCGAGGGTGTCCCCAAGCGAAACACAGCCAGTTGCAGACAAAACGCAACTCATAGAATTCGACAGAGTGTTCCCTGACATCGTGAGAGATCTCACAGAAACTGGAAGGCATCTGGATGTACCCAGGGCCACAAAATGGTTTGCCAAGGTATGATGCTATTTCTTCTATTATTTATTAAATACAATGCAGATTCTCTCCAACTTCTTAGAAGTTATTATAGGAGAACAATTCCTCCGACACCGGGACTTGAACCCAGGACCTTTGGCTATTCGCGCCAATGCTCTACCATTGAGGTAAACCATTAGGGCAATCAGTCATAGGAGAGAGGTTCAATCTGGCCCTGTGAATTGAACTCCGGCTTAGCTCAGTTGGTAGAGCATTGGCGCGAATAGCCAAAGGTCCTGGGTTCAAGTCCCAGTGTCGGATGAATTTTTCTCCTATCTCCTATCTCCTATAATATGTTCAACAGAGACAATCTGTGGTTCATGAATGCTTATATATTTATTCTTAGAGGTTGTATCTCCATTCGTCTACTTAAATGTTAGTCTCGTGTAGTAAAATAATCTTTCCCTAATGCATAGTTTTAAAAAATGCCTATTAATTGTATCTATGTTTTCATATTACTAACAAATTCATCCAAGAATTCAACAGCAGCAACATACATCATCCGTTCCTTTTATGTTCATAGTGTCTTCTATCTAAGCTGTCTCTTCTGTTTCATTTAGATCTTTGTAAGTATTTTCGTTTACATCGCTACTGGTTTCCTTCAAGTTTTTCTCACTAATATATTTTACGGTAGTCTGCTCATTCCCCTTTGAACTACAGGATCTGTCGGTTAATTACTTGAATTTCCTGGATTGTCTGTTGTCTGAAAGTAATGATTTGTACATGGAAAAGCTCCTTTCTACCTCCACTGAAACATGAGGTAAAAATGCAGAAAATGACTTAAAAATTGCCAAAAAATGACTTATCTCTTGAAATTGACGAAAATTGCAAAATAAGGCAAAAAATGAAAAAAACAAATGACCCTTATTTAATCAATTATTTCATGATACACATTTATATATATATATTCGAGCTATATTTTAACTTTCATATAAAAAAGATACAAAATCATCAAATGCCTTGCCCTAGTAATTACATTAGCCGACAAAAGAAGGGAAAACGGCGATAATGACGTCTAGGAATGAAATAAGCTCTTTTAATGCGACAGTTTTGCATAAAATACGTTATTTTAATTTAAAACACAAAATAAGCTAATTTTATCTCAGAATAAGCAAAATAAGCAATATCAAATAAAGTTAAAATTGCTTATGAAGGAGTGTCTTACGAAACATAACATTTCTCCTTATGATTAGGGAACTGAAAATAAATCATACATAGAAACCCGGGCTCTAGTGATGCTGATCGTATATACCAGGCCTGCACAACTTGTTTCACTCTTAGGGCCTAACTCAACTATTGCCACCCGACCAAGGGCCACATCACTGCGGGCCTTGTATCTTACATTAGGCCACTGCAGGTAAATTTATAAATGTTTTTATTAGGTCTACAGTAAAGGCAAGTTAATATGCATATTTAAATTTTAAGAGTTGCAACTAAAATTATATTAACATTATTTACTTACAGATGATGTTACAAGATTTCACAATAAATACCATTTAAACACACACGAGGTTTACTAATAATTGCACTGGCATCTTTCCTTAACAGTTCAGTGTGACACATTACATTTCTTTGTTGCAACTATTTTATCAAAGTTTGGTGTCATATTTGACGTGGCCGTTCTGATCCAGAACAGAATAAAACTCTTGTAAACTACTCTCCCTATGCTTGACCCGATAGTTTTCAGAACACTGGAGATCAATGACTTCCATCTGGAGTTCGACATGTAGATTCCCTGCATCGACAGAAAATGGATCCTGAATCACTTTAATGCGGACTTCGTCTTCATTACTCAGTGGCATTCTTTTCTCAAACTCCTCACTTAGAAGTGGTATATGCTTCTTATATTTTCCACCCACCCCCGAATGATATTCAGAAGGAATATTCAGTCACAAGTTATAAACTGCGACATAATTTATCCCCTTTAGCAAGTTGATTTTCAAACAGGTTTAGTTTAATTTTGAAGGCCTTTATATGATAAATTAATTGAAAACCAAATTTACTTTTTCCTTGAAGTTAAGGTCATTCAAGTGACCCAACATGTCACACAGGAAAAACAGATCTCCATTCTTCATTCATTATATCTGGAAATTTTTCATCTCCTTCAGATTCCAAAAATTCAACTAGGCTAATTCATTTTTTAGAAGGACAAAACGCACCAAAACTTTACCGCTGCTTAACCAACGTACATCAGTGAGGGATGGTAGTTCCCCATAGTCGGCATCATTTTCTTCTAGAAACGCCCGAAACATTCTGTGCTTCAACCACCGAGATCGAATATAGTTGACCAGAGCAAATACTATTTTCATTACATGATCAAACTGCAAAACCTTAGAACATAATACCTGCTGATGAATTAGGCAGTGAAATTTTGCCAGTGGTTTGCCTGCGTACTGTTCAATAATTGTTACAGCACCAACATTTCCCCCCCCCCCGCATAGATGGGGTACCATCAGTGCAAATTGCTACTAAATTTTCGAAATCTAAATATAGTTTTTCTGTTACACTTATTTTTTTTTAATTAGAGCTAGATGAAAAAGTCTTATTTCCCTACCCTATATATTAAATAAAATAATTTTAATCAGTCATACGGGCCAGAAGAAATAGCAATGCGGGCCGCATGCGGCCCGCGGGCCGTATGTTGTGTAGGCCTGGTATATACCTTCGTAGGGAAATCTGACTTTGCCACTTCTTCAAACCAACATATTAACACAATGTGATATGAATGCTATGAATCACGTAAGAGTCTGTTGTACAATACTGGCATTTCCTTTTACGACAGTCTTGCATGTTAAGAGGAACACGTAGCTCTATCATGTGTATTAACAGAAATTGGGACACTGGCTTTTCAAGCAAAGATGTTTTGTTGACAAAGAGTTAACAACCTGCGTTTCAGCACGTGTACGCATGTCGTTGCAGTGTAAATATAACCTCATAATTATCTCGTCATGTTTTATTCTGACAATAATAATCCTTAGAATGGTGCTACCTCCTATCGGACATTGATTTTACAGTGTGGTCCTGTCCGCGGGCTAGATACGGCCCGCGTTCGTTAATAAACCGGCCCCCGAACTCCCAAATGTTTGCATTTCTTTGTAATCGACTGGCACTTTTATTTTCAACATCGTTCACTGTCATGTAGCATTCATAGCGGTTTTTTTTTTTTTTCCTGACAAAGGTTGAGAGAGACACTGGACTATTAGAAATAATATTAATTAATACATTATCTGAGCACTATGTAGACCTTAAACATACCTTTTTCGGTTGTTGGTACTTCTCTGATGACCCAATTTTGAGAAAATTTGCACTTCCTTTTACTACTTCCACCAATCTACTATGTGGGAGTATCAAATGAAAACGTCAATTGATTTGTTTCCACTATTTTAGTGCAGGAAGAATGTATTTTCTACATAGTCCCCTCCCTGTCCAATGCACTTACGCCATTGGATAGGAAGAACTTCGATACTGCATGAGAAAAATTATTTTGGTTGACGCTGTAGCCACTCCTGCACCATCGATTGGACGTCTTCATCAGATTTGAACTTCTGCCCTCCAAGAAGATCCTTGAACGGACCAAAGATTTGGAAATCTGATGGTGACAAAGCGTAGGGGGTTGCTGAGAGCAGGTGTTTTGCTTGAGCATGATAATGCCCGTCCTCATGCTGCTCGTGCTACCATGAAAACCATCGACGACATATGCTTCAAGTGCCTCCCACATCTGCCATACTTGCCAGGTTTGGCACCGTCAGATTTTCCCATGTTTAGTCCATTAAAGGAGCTCCTTGCAGGGCAGAAGTTAAATTCTGATAAAGACATCCAATCGGTGGTGCATGAGTGCCTACAGTGTCAACCAGAATACTTTTTCTCCTGCGGTATCAAAGCACTTCCTATCTGTTGGCATAAGTGCATTCAACTGGGAGGGGACTATGTAGAAAAATAATGTAGGCCTACAAGCAAACATTCTTCCTGCAGTAAAATAGTGGAAAAAAATTAATTGCTGTTTTCATTCTCCCTCGTACATCTTAAAAGAACTGAAGAAAGGACAATACTGTAAATTAAACACAGGCACGAAAGAAATCCATCACGGGCCCAGGTCAACCCAAAAAGGAATATACCGAATATAAATTTAATCGCGTATTTTAAATTTATTTTTGCGTTCTGTTGGGAGGAAACATTCAGCGTTAAAAATGAACCCAGCATCCAGAAAAATAGTTACAATCTATAAAATTAAGTGAAATGCAAACAAGGAACTTCTAAAAAAAACAAAAACAAGTGTTCTGGTGAAATCAATAAATGTTAAAAGAAAGCATGTGTGACTTACATTTTGAGCTACTCAACATGGACAAGTGTTTGGCTTTCCCGGACCTAATCAAAGATTCACAAATTGTACTCAGCTCTCTTATTACAATTGCATCCGCAGAAAGGACTTTTTCTGCATTACGACGAATAAAAAATAACATCAGGACAACCATGTCAGGCATAAGGCTTTGTAATTTAACAATTATATCTATCTAGAGGGAAAAATGTTGGAATTTGTTGAAGGACCCATTTTCAGCGATCGTTGCTTATAAATCTCGAAGGATCCAGTTCATCTTATGAAGCTCCTCTCACGCAGCGGGCCCAGGTTCGATTTCTGGTCGGGACAAGTTACCTATATGGGGTTTTTCCTCACCTGTGAGACAAATGTCTGGTAACTGGGCCCTTGTGGTCCCCAGATATCATCTGGCCGTCATTATCATCTTCATCCCATCCTCGCCTTGTTTGGAGTGAGTGAGTGTGTGAATGGTGTGTCTCGACCTATGTGTTCGTGTTGTCTCGGAGGTGGCCCCGGCACTGGGCTGATCACTCATCCGGGGAGGCCCTTCATTTCCTTGTCTAGTCAAAAAAGTATGTATGTGATCCAGAGATAATCCCTCTCCCGACAGGTCGCGGCCCTGTAAGGCCCGGACGGCTTGGGTCGCTTAAATCCTAAAAGGGAGAGGTAAAACTAAGATAGACTAAAGAAGGAAAGAAAGAAAAAAAAAAGATTACTGAAGTCTTCCGAGAAAGAGAGTTTAAGACAGCGAAATTGTTTAGGATATGGATAAGATACTTTCTAAACCTCATACCTGGGCCTTCGGAGAATTTACACTACCTATAATAGGAAAAATTGAATCCATAGAGCATAATCTCCTAATAAAAGTTGCTTGTCTATTTCCCCTCTATACAGGGTGTTAATGAATAACACCGAAATATTTTACCTGTGTATAGAGGGGACATAGACAAGCAACTTTTATTAGGAGATTTTTGCTCTATGGGTTCAATTCTTCCTGTTATAACATAAAATCTCCCAAGGATATGCACGCCACTGACTTCTAATACTTGAAACGATGGGAAACAAAGGAACAGTGAATATTATGTAGTGGTCGGGAAAATTGTAAAAAAATGACGATCGATATCTTACAACTCTGAGGGGGAAAAAAGACAAACGAAACATTTTTGTTAGGTCTGGAACTAGGAATAAAAACATAATGCAGTGGCGGGCAATCATGTGATTAGTCAGTAAATTTTGCAGATTATGAAAATTCTAAATTATGGTATAGCTGTTGATGAATTATTAAGAATCAGGTTTTTATCGATCACTAGGAAGGCATGAAGTCAATTTAATGAAAATGTTAACCCTATTTCGCTCAATTATTGAGTTATGAGCACCAAATTTTAAGGACTCTAATGCCCTGTAGCATACTCATTTTACGTCATAGAGCAAAAATGTCCTAATAAAAGTTGCTTGTCTATGTCCCCTCTATACACAGGTAAAATATTTCGGTGTTATTCATTAACACCCTGTATGCAGGGAAAATATTGCGGTGTTCATTAACATTCTGTATATTGACACGGAGGCATTACCCTCTATGATGCAAAGTCCACGACATACACATACAGATCTATAAGATGATGACTGAGACCGGATTTTAAAGGGAATTCCTTTTTTTATATTTCATCACAAAACGTGATAAAATTGAACAGGACATTACTGAGTAAGTTTTAACTGCAAATGACCTGGTTTTAACGTCCCTTTTTTTTCCTTTTTTAGGCTCATCTCCCTTTTTTCAGGAACTTTCCCTTTCCAGTACCTCTTTTTGCTAATTTATTTTGAAAAATTCGTAAATTACCCAGTATTTGGTAATATAAAAACATTAAAAATTGTTTTCACTGATTCACCATTGAAAAAATAATTCCTCCCAGCAGAATAAAGCGTTACAGGGAAATCACAGGCTTGCCATTGCCTAAGTTTCCCATTATAACAAGGTGGGGAACGTGGATTTCGTGTGCTATTTTCCTCTGTGAGAATTTCAACAAGATCAAAAAATTTCTTCAATCATTAGATGTTACAAAATCAGCAGCTGTAGAGCAAGCAAAGGCTTTACATAAAACAAACATGTATCTCTCTGTTGAATTTTTACATTCCTTTGCTTTTATATCCCTTTTTCCCCACCTTTTTTTGGCAATAATTTCCCTTTATTCCCACCTTTTTTTGGCAATAATTTCCCTTTATTCCCACCTTTTTTTGGCAATAATTTTCCCTTTTTTCGTCCTTTTTTGGGTGAAAATTTTCCCTTTAAAATCCGGTCTCTAATGATGACACGTTAGGTAATGCTTCCGTTGTAGAGTAAATACAGGCTGTTTACTTCATCCATCAAAGTAATTAAACGATTTCATAAAACCCTTATAAAACTGAAAATGCTTATTTCTTGTTTAAGAAAAATGGTACCGGTACTTTCAATAGCAAAATTATCCTACTAAAATGCTTTTAAAATCCTCCTTACAAGTTTCTGGATTCTTAAACTATAGAATCCTGATTGCATGCAATATCGAAGTGTGAAGACTGTACTAGGTTTACATACCCAGCAGTGGTAATATTAATAGAACTAGAAAAATGTAACAACAATTGAAGGCCTTAGAAAAAAATAGTGCTACAAGTGAAAGTGTAAAACACTTTATTTCATGTGGTAAAAATACTCTTTTAGGCATAGGCGTAACCGGGCCGACCATATGGGGGGGGTTATAACATCCGCGGGGTCTGGCGAGTATGGAAGGAGAGGGGGGTCCGGGGGCCCTCCCCCGGAAAATTTTAAAAATTAAGATGCAAAATAAGGAGTTTTAAGCTTCCGGGGGTTCTCCCACGGAAAATTTTAAAAATTAAGATGCAAAATAAGTTTTAAGCTTCCGGGGGTCCTTCCCCGGAAAATTTTAAAAATTAAGACGCAAAATAATGAGTTTTAAGCTTCCCACGCTTTATACTTGTATTAAGCAATTTATGGGCAGACTTAAAAAAATTATACAATTTTCCTTTTTTTTAATCAATGGGGGGGGGGGTTCAAAACCCCAAACCCCCCCCCTCGCTACGCCTATGCTTTTAGGTGAAGAGCAAAAGAAAAAAGAGGGTTTCTGTCTTTCTGTTTAAAAAATTTAGTATTCTTCAATTAAAAAATAAACACCTTTTTTTCCTGGGTTATTCACACATCTTAGAGAAGTTTTAGCACATTAAATACAATTTTAGGTTGATGTCACTTGTAGGTTACCACCTTTTTTTTAAATTTTATTATTATTATTATTATTATTATTATATATATATTTTTTACTAAGCCCTTCCATTACAGTTTGTTTTATTACATGGAATTACTGCACAAGAACTTCAAACGTCAATGCTTCATTATTCTGTGGGAACTACGGAATGCCAGATTTGTCAAGTTAGGACAGATTGAGAAACAAAAATGTAGCTAAGAGGATACAAAATGTTCGTGTAACAGTCTTGTATAACATTGCAGATATAACTTTTATGATATGGAATAATACTTCTGTCTTGCTTTAGATGGCCTCTATTTTGTTTGAAAATTTATATTCATACAAATAATGTGGCTTGGTTCTGAAAGGGCCAATGTCAACTTGCTTTTGAGATAACTGACTTTGAAGCCTTTATAGAACTAACATTTTTTTGCTGAGAACTTCCGACATTGGCCTCTAAGGTTGCTGTATTATGTCTATTAATAGCAACAGCCATTGGCACTTTTATTATACGAAAAATAAAGACTAGCCGAGCTCAATAATGCATAGATCTCATTTTTGCAAGAAACTGATATTGGCCCTTTTAGAACCAAGCCACAGTTAAATATTTAGTTTCAAAATGTTAGGCTATGATATAATTATTTTGTAAAGCTAATACATGTCATTAATTAATGTATGCCATTAATAATGTAATTTAAGACTTTTTTACGGCTCAACTTTCTACTTAAGCTGTGGCTTGGTTCTAAAAGGGCCAATGTCATAAAACTTGGTTTTGAGATAACTGACTTTGAATCCTTTATAGAAGTAAATTTTTTTGGTGAGAACTTAACGGCATTAGCCTCAAAGGTTTCTGTATTACGTCTATTAATAGGAACAGACTTTGACACTACGAAAGATAAAGACTAGCCGAGCTCAACAATGCATAAATCTCATTTTTACAAGAAATTGACATTGGCCCTGATGTGGCTTGGTTCTAAAAGGGCCAATGTCATAAAACTTGCTTTTGAGATAACTGACTTTGAAACCCTTACAGAAGTAACATTTTTTGCTGAGAACTTCCAAAATTGGCCTCTAAGGTTTCTGTATTATGTCTATTAATAGCAACAGCCATTGACACTTTCATTATACGAAAGATAAAGACTAGCCGAGCTCAATGATACATAAATTTGATTTTTGCAAGAAATTGACATTGGCCCTTTTAGAACCAAGCCACAATTTATTATTGAATTTCAAAATGGTAGGCTATGATATAATTATTTTGTATAGCTAGTAATTTTCATTAATTAATGTATGCCATTAATAATGTAATTTAGGATGTTTATACGGCTCAATTTTCTACTTAAATAATTATCCTAAAGTGTTTGTAATATTGTACAAAGTGATAAATAGTTTCGACACATTCTGTTATCATCATTGATAGCGTATTTGTCGGGACAAACATCACACAAGAGCGACAACATTATGACATCCCATAGGCCTATTTAATATTTGAAAATATCTGTGACATAAACCTATAATGCCTGTGTTTTGCAATGTTGTCACTGTTACAGAGCGACCCATTATCCACTGCTGACGTACTCTTAATCTCCTTAAAAAGAAATTACGTTGATATTAAGACTGTATTACTAGCCTATATTAAGTACTAAGCAAAACAATATTATTATAAGTCAAGGTCATGTCATATGAAGTAGCATCTTAAGGCCTGAGAGAGGATATCAGCTTCGTTGTACAGTGAAACAGAACTTTCAACTTACAGTTTTACAACTACACTATATTAAAATAACCTCAATATACCTATGGCGAAGGCTACAGTTTTCCCAATCCATTTATCTGGGTGGCAAATAGTTCCAAAAATTATGGTTTCTAAATACTTTTTCAGAAGTCCATTTTGTTAAATATTAAAAGTATTATTATCATCGTTTTTTTTTTAAATTAAATTAAATTAAAAAATCTGATGTGGAACTCACATAACTTCCTCGCCCAAATAAAGTTTGCCTCTTAGTATATATATATATATATATATATATATGTGTGTGTGTGTGTGTGTGTCTTGGGATACGGCGTAGCGTAGTGGTTGAGGCGCTGCGCTACAAACCGGTAGGTTGCGGGTTCGATTCGATGGGGTCATTGGAGTTTTTCAATTGACCTAATCCTTCTGGTGGCACTGTGGCCCTGTGACCCTGGGGTCGACTCAGCCTCTAACAGAAATGAGTACCGGGATCAATCCTGGGGGTAAAGGCGGCCGGTGCGTAAGGCTGACAAGCTTAACACCTTCACGTCCGATTGCCTAAAAATCTGGGAGCCTCTGGGCCTCCATGGCTTGTAACAGGGAACACTTTACTTTTTTATATATGTATTACATTCTCTTCATGCAAATTGATTGTAAAAATTAAAAGAATGTCGTTACCACACAACATCGCATCCTCGAAGGATACATAACCCAAATAAAATCTGGTTAATGCACTTTCGTAACTCTCTTTTGTAAGCTGGGTCAATACATCTTCCTCGCTTCACATTCTGATACAGAATAAGAGGCCATATTGCAAAGAGCGCGTATTCAGTTACTTAAATCTGATGCAAAACTTTGTTGTACACCAGGCAAGACCGAGTTTATACAAACAGTGGGTGGCTTATAACTACCCTTCAGAGATTTTTTTTTTCGGAAAGATGTTTCAAACAAAAGTTTTAGCTCTTAGTATAAAATCGCATCCTTCCGGCCCTTTTAAGCATATTATAAGATAAACGTGCTTG
Organism: Ectobius pallidus; assembly: GCA_964059195.1. Taxonomy (NCBI): domain Eukaryota; kingdom Metazoa; phylum Arthropoda; class Insecta; order Blattodea; family Ectobiidae; genus Ectobius; species Ectobius pallidus. The sequence goes on from CAXKWD010000008.1 coordinate 152,997,983, forward strand.
ATTGGTCGATAACCGAGGCATTGTTAAATGTTACTGGTGAATGTCAAATACATTTTGTTGAATGGAATAGTCAGCATCACACTAGATTAGGCTACACAGCCCAGCAAAAAATAACTTTTTGTTTTGTGTCTCAGATGTTTTACCGAATTTTGGCTATACTTAGTGTGCTTATTCGAAATATGTAAACAGTTTTTCTCTATCAGCTCTTCTTTTATATAGATTTTATTCGTGAACTCTTAGTCTAGCGAAACAAAACCTTGCTCGATAATATAGATAGTGAAGGTTCTTGACCATAGGCTACTTTTGACACGTAGGATGAAAACTGTACGAAGTACAGAAAAACTAAAAGCTAGATTATTTTTTGGCCCTCAAATTGACAGCTCATAAGTCATAAACGACTAATATCAATTTTTTATAGACCCCATGTTATATTGTTATTGTAATGTTAGTATGTTGCTTTTTTCTTCACATGATTTAGAAGCTAAAAATAGGCACTGTTTTTTTATGTATATCAAACGTAAAATGGGATAATATGCATGGGCTAATGGTAATGCCATATCTCACAAACTAAATCTGATAGGGCAAAACTAATGGCACATTTGGCATCAGCGACCTAAACATACCTAAGAATTCTAAATTCTTGGGTTAATTTAGGTCTATATGCAATATCAATTCTAAGGCACCAAAATGGTTTTTGGTCTGTGTTATTATTTAAGCCACTGAATGAGACATAACTGAGCTGTTGTTTGTTTCAGGTCCTTCAATACAACATGACCGGAGGAAAGAAAAACCGCGGTCTGGCAGTCGTATTGTCCTACCGAATTCTAGCGAAAACCGAACCTACTCCAGAGGAACTTCATCTGGCAAGAATCATGGGCTGGTGTCTGGAAATGGTACGTTGAATCCCACTCCCGGAAACCATTAATAAATTCATATTTTAATAGTATCCACCCCGTTTCTGGAACTTGTCCGATCTTTGTATATAACACTCATTAGTGTATTTTTTCTTAGGCATTTGCAATACAAATCTTATAAGATCGGCCCGCCTCCTTGGGTGAAAGGTTAGACCGCTCGCCTTTCACCACTGGGACTGGGATCGCACCTCGGTGAATCCATGTGGATTTTGTGAGGGACAAAATGTGGGTAGGGGCTGGTTTTCTCGGGGTGCTCCTGTTTTCCCTGCCATATGTCATTCCAACGTTGCTTCATTGATCATAATATGACCATTTGGTTGCAATAAAGTTTGTTCCTTACAAAGTGAGAAGGACTCTTGCCGATTCTGAAGCATCGTGTCTAATGAAAGAAATCCAAATAACAGAAAGAAAACAATATAAATGTTCTTTGACCGATAAATTATTTTCTCTTCAATGGACTTTGATATCCTTTGTCTATATACAATACATCGTACTGAGTTTATTAGGTTCTATTTTTAGATTCATACTGAGAACTGTAAGGAGTTTTCAGCTGCATTACGTAATGCTATGTATTTCAAGAAACAAAAAGTCTAATATTATCTGAGAGAAATGTATGGTTTTTGGAGAAAAGATTTTAGCACCATTTTACTCAAACATCCCTATCTATGCAATTGTGGTTTTTACATCTGGCCCTTGACCTATAAATAAGGGTAAAAGTTTAGAAGCTTTAAATTTTTCAGTAAAATTAATTGTTTTGGATAAATTAGAGGGACACTCCAATTGAAAAGTCAACTTCCTATTGTGTCTATTGGAACAAAATTTTGTACAATGTTTGACACATAAATAAACAATCCCAAAATTAGAAGTTCCGGACTCAATTAGTCATTTATAGCGATATTTTAACATAATTTTTTACTGCAAGATACCCATTTTTTAACTTTTTCACTTTAGTATATGCTCAAGATATAGTTTAACAGATCTTTACATTCACATTGAGAAATATTTTATTTAACCTTTACAATGCTGAATTTATACAATGATATAAGCAATCTTTTTGAAAAATTTATTCTGCAGATTTACAATTTGTTCAAATATGACCATTCAGTAAATGCTATAAATGATATTATATTAATGATCTGAGAGCTGTAAAATACAACTCTCTAAGGTAAGTTAATAAGCAATCCTGAAGTGAAATCATCTGTGGGATCTAAGTTTTAAATCAAGGGAGAGAATAGCAAGAGAATAACTAGTTTCTATAGATTACAGTCGTAACACAAGGATAAAAATTCTCACAATTTTACGTATATCTTTACTCTATAAATATTATATTTCTGCTTATATCCGGTTTTTAAGTAACGAATTTATACGCCAGGAGCAGTAAAAAGGTTAATTACTTTAGATCTTTCTAAATTTAGAAATTATATTTTCTTCAAAAATGCATTTAAAAAATAATAAATAATGAACTAATCAAGTAACATATTTCACTGCACAAAAGTAAGCGCACAGTTTTTAGCTATTTTGTGTACACATTTAATTGAAATTAATTAACATTAAGTACAAGTTGGCATTAAATAAATAAAACCAGACTTTTGGGGAATTGATTCTAGTTGTTTGATTTTAGATTCTTGGAACTCTTACCTGTTGTTTAGCCCAGTCTGAGTTTGGGCCTATATACATATTTACGTGTTATTCCTAGATTCAGAAATATTTAAATACAATATGTGCACATCAGGAACATTATTTTTCAATCGTTTAGAAAACTAAAACTAAAATCAATTTAGTTCGGCTTATATTTAAATTTAAAAAATATTTCCAATAGAATTAAATCCTTTGGGATGTGAAAATACACATTCCAATGAAGTGTAATATTGAATTTTTTTTTCTGATATTGAAGTTCTGAATAGAGTGTCTCCTTACTAATATGATCACTAATTCTACCCTTACTTTGCATGAAAACCAATAAACTTTGTAGAAAACTGTAAAGAGATAAATAATTCCTCATTTTTGTATTTAATTATATCCACTAGAATTATTTCAAAGATCATTAATGAGTAATTACTTATGGAATATTTGTGTTAAAATTTGGCCCTCTGGCGCTGTGAAGTAAACTCTGGCTTAGCTCAATTGGTAGAGCATTGGCACGGATAGCCAAAGGTCCTGGGTTCAAATCCCAGTGTCAGAGGAATTTTTCTCCTATAATATTCTCATGTAAAATCCAACAGAGACAATAATCTGTAGTTCATTAATGCATATATATCTATCTTGAATGTTAACTGTAGAATAACAGTGGAAGCCCGGTCACAAAAATCACTAATTAGCGTCCCTCACAGTACTGTATATGACATAACTTGTATGTCAGTGAGGTAGACCATTAAGGGTAACAAGTCATAGGAGAGAGGTTCCATATAGCGCTGTGAAGTGAACTCTGGCTTAGCTCAGTTGGTAGAGCATTGACACGGATAGCCAAAGGTCCTGGGTTCAAAACCCAGTGTCAGAGGAATTTTTCTCCTGTAATATTCTTAGAAAATAGAAGTTTCACCCACTAATCCCCTTAATTGCATGATGTATACTAAGCTTCGTGTTATCTTGCAGCTACACTCTTCACTGCTGATGACCCAAGATACTGTAGAGCAAGCGGACACGAGGAGAGGCAAACCTTGCTGGTACAAGGCCTCCGATCTGGTATCCAACGCAGGTGTTGCACTGAATGATGCCTCTCTCCTAGAAACAGGAATCTACCAACTTCTCAAGATACATTTTGACGATAAGCCCTACTACGTCGATGTTATGGAACGATTCCATGATGTAAGTACGATGAAGAATATTCCACGATAGTACATAGTTGTTCAGAATTAGTGTAGTTTCTCAATAGGAAAAGTATGAAGTACCGGTAATGTACCCGAGTAAAACACAAATAATCTTCTAATGAACACCGCCTCCGTTAAACGTCAATATTTACATCTTATACTATCGATTTCATAAATATTCAAGACTGCCTGCTCTGAATATTTTTGTGTTATCTTTAGAGCTCCAGCTTTTGTTGAATAACTAGTGTTACACAAAGAATTTCCGAAGAAAATCATCAGAACCACAATTTCCATGTAAACTTCATCAGTAGGGTTTGGATTTTGAGGTGCGCATCTTTTTTCCGTAGGACAAATTAGAAAGAAACCAGTGTGAAACGTTGTGTCTAGTTCAGAATGGAGGCAATTTTCTAGCCCTTCTTTCCCTTTTAGGGTCTACATCACTTTTTTCTCCACCGGTGCCCATTATTCCATTCTCCTCTTATTGCAGCTTTTTAACAATCCTCTAAAGTGCATTTCAGCATGTATATCAAATGGTTTTTTAGTTTCACTGCTTTTTATTACTGCATATAATTATCTTACTGCCGTTCCAATCTCCAAATTTTAAGGAAATTTTAATGAACTTTTCACCAGCTTGCAATGAACTTAAGAGTACTGAACCTGTCTGCTTTCGGCAAACTCTGAACTGAAGAGACACTTGCAACAGTCAATAAATATTACAGTTTTCTTTTTAATTTCACTGGAATTAGTCAGTTAGCTTACGAACGTATGTTGGTTACAAATTTAGCAGCACCTTTTTGTCCCCCATTTAAGGTAATTTTAGCACATTTTCCCTTCTTTTTAGATATGGAAATTGCTCCTAAAAACCCTAACCCTGTTAATCAGATTCTAAATTATGTCTGCAGAAACAGGTTATAAGCCACAAAATTTCTGCAATTAGACTAAATTTTTCATAAATTTCTTAAGGCATCACTTAAAGCAATCCAATTCATACATAAAACTAATGCAGGCAAATAGTGAAGTGTTAAAGTATTGTAGGTTACAACAAACTATAGTAAATTGCTTCACAGAACAAAAGTTGCATTAGTTTCCTTACTTTAACATTCCAGGTGAGCCACAAGGCTATCCTGGGTCAAGTAATGGACACAGAGACCAGAGCTGACAGATCTCTCCAACAATTCACCATGGACAGATACAAAACCATCACTAAGTACAGGACAGCATATCACACTTTCCAGATGCCTGTAGCTCTGGCCCTCTACATGGTAAGTTAAGCATAGTACTGAGTTGTCTTAGAAATATACAATATCTTTTATGTTCTCGTCTTCTCTTCAGAAATCTGAAAGTAAAAATTTATAAGACAATTTTCCTGCCGGTTTTATTATATGGATGTGAGACATGGTCGCTTACTCTTCAGAAAGAACATAATCTGAGGTGTTCGAAAACAGGGGGCTTAGGAAAATATTTGGGCCTAAGAGAGAGATGAAAATAGGGACTGGAGAAAACTGCATAACGACGAGCTTCATAACCTGAACTCTTCACTAGATATAGTAAGGGAACCGTAATTAAATCATGGAGGATGGAATGGGCTGGACATGATGCGTGCATGGGGGAGGAAAGACATATCTAAAAAATATTGACTGGGCGACCCTAAAGGAAGCGACCACTGGAAGATCTAGGTGAGAGAACAATATTAGAATAAATTTAAGGGAAGTAGGGTTTGCGAGGCATGATTTGATGGAGTTAGCACAGAATAGGGTTGAATGACATGCTCATGTAAGCGTGGCAATGGACCTCCGGGTTCCATAAAATATATAACATTCAATTAGCTTGCTTAGGAATTGTCTTTTGTCAGTGAGTAAGTAAGTACAAAGAAATACAAAGCAGATACCAAAAAAGGAAAATGTAAAAAGAAGAAAAGAAACAAGGAAGATAACTGAGGTAGTGACTTCAGCCTGGAATGTATGTTGACCAGTACGGCATCTGAGCCAAAGAAGTTGCCGCTCTTTCAAGGTGATAAAGCAAACCTTCCGTTACATCTCTATGTCGCTAATTAATAGACCTCGGTTATTGCTTTTCATTATCAGTGGGTTGAAAAACAGTTAAGTACACAGAAAAATGATCGTATCATCCAGTTTGTAAACAATTGGAACATGCCACAACAAGTACCGTTCGAACTAACAACTGTTGTCTCATTCAATGTTCCGAAAATAAACACGAGGAAGAAAATTTAGTTTCCTCATGAATTAGACCTAAGTATTTCAGCATAAAAGTAGACGAAGTATTTTTAAATTATGTCATGTAGGAAAAAGTGGAGATAGGGTTTTAGCCATATTATTGCGTATTTCCTTTTTGCGCAGCCTGTTCTAGTGCAGAGCACAACACATATTCATAGAAATACAATTATTATAATCATATTATATTGAAAATAATTTTATTAAAGTAATGAAATAAATTATTGAAAATAACGATTGAAATTCTTTCTCTTCGGCTGACTCTGATCAGGCTTAGAGTTCGCCAATAGATGAAAAATTATGCGAAATGAAAAGTCTCCTTTCTCTTAGCTCTAAGTTAGAGCCTGTTCAGTCATCATAATTTATTCCTTCTGGTGGACTAGAATCCAGTTTACAAAAATATTTTTGCGGATAGGGGACTGAAAAGACTGGCATAGACTTAACAAAACCACAAAAAATTATCGCTTTGTAGGAATTAAACTTTTTAATAAGCTACCACAAGTTGTAGCCGACGTATCATATAAATGGATATAAATGGATTAAAATCTCTATGGAATATATTCCATCCATTCCAAAATTTTATGGTCATAGTGTCATTAGTCATGTGACTTTAAGTAGTAATTTATCTTATGTACGACATTTTTCCTCGGAGGAATCAATCGTAATTGAAGTTAAAACAGTTTAAGCATTGTTACAGGTAAGAGCAAACTTTCATTTTTCGTGAGAAAAACTCAATGTGATTTTTTAAAGAACAGATCTTGGCCAAATATTTGTAAAATGCGTACCATTAAAGTTTTAGTTTATATAGTAATATGTAAAACATGTTTCTGAAATAGTACCTATACCATGATAATGTAATATACGAGTATTTAATTTTAATCCCCCCTTGCAAACTTTCGGTTCCGTACAGTTAAGTAACCTACTGTATGTTAGATTATATATTTTTTCCTTAGAGTTTTTTCCCACAATATTGTGATTTCCCTCAAACAATATACAATAATTATACACTCCGTTTTTAACTAATTGCATTCCTCCACTGCCGTGGGTTCATCTAATCTTCATCCTGTAAGTCCTCTTGCTACAATACTCTTCCTTACACCATCCATCCAGTTATCAGTCGGGCTTCCTTTCCTTCGTCTTCCATCAGGTTCCCAGTTCATCACCTCCTTGGGCATTCAATCTTTTCACATGACCGTACCATCTTAATCTTTTATTTTTAATAATTTTTACGATACTTAATCCACTTTTATAATTATTCTATTACAGTATTCCTTACTTTTCCCGCCTTGATTTTCTTGCTGATTTTCTCCAGTAATCCATTTCTGTGGCTCGTGGTTTTGCTTTTTCTTTCTAAAATTATTGTCGATGTCTACTATAATAGTGTAAAGATGTAGAGTTTTAATTTACATTGTTTCAGGCCGGTGTTCGAGACAAGGAGACTCATCGGCAGGCGAAAACAATCCTCATGGAAATGGGACAATTCTACCAGGTGCTGGTAAGTGATTTACATGCGATAAGCTTAAAAGGTGTTGCTCTTGTTTCCTCACTAATATAGCTGTTTATAGGTATTTAACGGTGCTGTTCCAGTTGTGTAATAATCTAAATACTGCGCTGGTTAATGTTAATCATATGGTCCACCTATGGAATTTGCTGCTGCTACTACTACTATTACTATTACTGCACTACTATTATTACTACTACTACTGCTGCTACTACTACTTCTACTACCGCTACTACTACTATTACTATTACTGCTACTACTATTACTATTACTGCTACTACTATTACTATTGCTGCTACTAGTATTACTGCTACTACTAATACTACTATTACTATTACTGCTGGTGCTACTACTACTAGTGCTATTATAATTATTATTGCTGTTGCTATTACTACTTGAAAAGAGATTCCTGTACCAGTGGCGGATGCAGGGGGGATTATCCCCCCCGAAATTTGAAAAAAAGGCTATATATGCACTCTAAGTGGCCAGTTTTATAAACTAATTATAGCCTATACGTAAGTTAATTAATTTTTTAGTATTCTTTCTACCTATTCAAATCCCCTGAAAAAAATTCTGCGTCCGCCACTGTTCTGTATGTCAGGAAGCAATGATGTACTTCGTTTTGCAATTATTTTAGGCTGACTTCCTGAATTGCTATGGTGACCCTGAATTAACAGGACGTATCGGTACTGACATCGAGGATGGCAAGTGCACGTGGCTTTCAGTGGTGGCACTTCAGAGAGCATCAGACTCCCAGCGACAAATCCTACAGGTACGTATTCCGTCTACGTGTTTTGAATGCATCATGCCCTCGCCGATACTCTTTTCACTCATTGGCAATCTGTATAACCTATTCTGTGCAAGAAAGTATGGAAATGTGTGAAGTCAAAGAGTTTCATTAAATAAAAGGATACCAACGGTTCGCGGACACCAGTTTGAAACCCATCAGCATAAAATCACAGGCGCCACTTCAAGGTAACAGTCAAACACTTACATGGAAGTGTGCACACCTGGTATGGCACTATAACGGCTATCTCGGTCCCCTTCAGGAAGTCTAAACCTCCCACCAAAAAAATTATTGAATTTCCTCTGCTGCATAATGCTGCTAATGTGAACTAGCTAATGCGATACTAAAATTGCATACTTGAATACGTTTTCTCTGTAATCACTGCGGGCATTCATGCATTCGTTTCACTAGTTGAACACTTAACGTGGTGGAATATTTCTTTCCAGGGGATTTATAGTTACTCTTATCACTTATCAACACCTCCTTCCTCAATATAATCAGGCTTCAAACAGATCGAGAAATCGGAGAAAATAGTCAATTTTCCAACGAACTTTCTTCAGAAAGTGCTTCCCAAAAGGGATTTCTCATCCTTAATGAAAACTGCATTAAAACTGCTGTAAAGACAGTGTATCTCAGATTAAATTTATGCAGAAACATCTTAACCAAAAATAGTTGAAATGAGTTAGGTACGCATTCCCAAAGAATGTTAAAAATTCAGGAACCAAACAAGTATCAGCGAAACATGTATGGATATATCTGCATTCATAAACCACAGATTATTGTCTCTGTTGGACATTACATGAGAATATTATAGGAGAAAAATTCCTCTGACACTGGGAATGGAACCCGGACCTTGGCTATCCATGACACTACTCTACCAATTGAGCTAAGCCAGTGTTCACTTCACAGCGCCAGATATATCCATCTTGAATGTTACCTGTACAATAACAGTGGAAGCCCGGTCACAAAATCGCTTATTAGAGTGCCTCGCAGTACTGCATATGACACAACTTGTCTGCCAATGAGGTAGACCATTAAGGGCAATCACTCCTAGGAGAGAGGTTCCATCTGGCGCTGTGAAGTGAACTCTAGCTTAGCTCAGGTGGTAGAGTATTGTGTCACGGATAGCCACAGGTCCTGGGTTCAAATCCCAGTGCCAGAGGAATGTTTCTCATATAGGCTAATATTCTCGTGTGTTATATACTTAATCTATCTTTATATGACATCAATGAATATTTAAATGTTAACTTTTTGCCAGTATTGATGTTATCTAATGCCATCATTTCTCCACACCTTACAGCGTAAAGTCTTTATTATAAAGTATTGTATTGTATTATAAGGTCTGTGCAGTGTGAGTTTTTTTCTCATTGTAATTGTAGATAATTAATTTAGCGTGTTTTATTTATTTTTACCATGTTTTATGTATGCTTCGTATTTGTGTGCAACTTTATTTCGTTTGTCCCATATCATACGTATCAGTTCGACTAAATAAATACATATAAAAATAAATGTGTGATACATATTGTAACACAATCTGAAGGTAGCATCTTGAAATTTGTCTATGGGACGCGTATGTCGGCCAGCATTAAATAAATGTTATACGTATATCGCGAATGATTTTTTGTCAATAAGTTAATTAGGCTCGAACTTCCAAGTAGTTATTATAAACGGGTAATTTGAACGAAGAGCGCAGCACGCTGGTAGTTCGTGAATTTAAGTTGCTTCTTGACCTTGTTTGTCTGCCTCGAGAGGTAACACATGCAACGCAGCATTATATTCTTCTTGTTTACTTCTGCTAGTATCACAAGGTCACTCAAATCTTTAGATTTGTTTCGCACTATTGTAGTCAGCAAGATAAGTGGGTTAATTAATCATTAATAATAATAATAATAATAATAATAATAATAATAATAATAATAATAATAATAATAATAATAATAATAATAATAATAATAATAATAATAAAATCAGGTAAAATTATGAAACAAACTGCCAGATGGAGTTAATAGGCCAATATCTGAAAACTTGTATTTTATATTCATAACTCCTAATGTCATAAAACTAAACTAAATTAAACTAAACTAAACTCCGTGGCGCTACATCCCTGAAGGGACGAGGCCTACCACCCGACCGCTGCGTCATCTACCATAGACAGATGGCAGGATTGGGAGACATGTGGTCAGCATGCCGACACCCACGACCGTTAATGTTGGTTTCCATGACCGGAGCCGCTACTTCTCTACCAAGTAGCTCCTCAATTTGAATCACGAGGCTGAGTGCACCCCTACCAGACCTCCATTTTATATGCTTTTGTTTAATCAGTTACGTCCATAACAATGATACGCAGAAAAGAAGTAATTTTTGTAATCGATCTCCGAGTTAAGATCGATTTCAATTTGTTTGTGTGTCTATGTAATGTACGTAAATTTTGAGAGTTTTTCTATCTGTTTGTTGCCTCTCACGTCTTTCTATCGTTAATAGAAATATGCAATCTGGTTCCGATCTTTTATACTTGTCTATATTATAATATACAATTTACAATACATAAGTATAAAATTCTTTAATATTCAATAAATTAATATCTGGTTTTAAGAATCCATATTCTTTGTGTCTGTGAACTTGAAAAAAATGCACCAAAGTGAAACATGTTACACGTGTGTCAATTTCTCTTACCTTATACCTACCTAGCTTCGAAAATAATTTATGTATCACGCTAACATTTTAAACTTTTCATCGCTAGGCAAATGTTCGATTGATGAATAAAATTATTGTAATTTTTGCGTAAGAGTGATTCATATTGTAACCATGGTAATTTGTTCAATGCACAAGAACTTGATTATTTTGCTAACAAATTTTGTTTTTAGAAGTGTTATTGTACGGTCATACAATTCTACAAATTCCATGCTTCTTCGAGCGGAAATTCCTATATGTCTCACACCACCAATTGCCTCAGGTGTAGAGAATGTGTTTTTTTTTGGGGGGGAGGAGATAATTTGTTACGTTAAATCTTCCTTTGTTAACCTTAAGGGATGTCCGAAATATTGAGAATGGTTTTCTAAACTATTGTTCAATAAAGTTGAAATTTTGCACACACAATTAAAATGTAAACCTAAATTAAAGTTTAAGATGTCTTTTTAATATCACGATTTTTTAAAATATGAATTAATTTATTTGATTTTTAAAATCAAAATCTAATGTCTCTGCCGACATATATAAAATATGAACATTAATTTTTTAATATGTGTTAACCTTAAGGGATGTCCGAAGTATTGAGAATGGTTTTCTAAACTATTGTTCTATAAAGTTGAAATTTTGCACACACAATTAAAATGTAAACCTAAATTAAAGTATAAGATGTCATTTTAATATCACGATTTTTTAAAATATGAATTAATTTAATTGAATTTTTAAAATCAAAATTGAATTTGTCTCCGCCGACAGATATTAAAATATGAACATGAATTTTTTAATGTGATTCTTGCTTCACAAATTTACTGATGGATTTTTCATAACACTGTCCAATTACTATGCCACGAGAAAACTGCAAATTAATAAATAAGAAAACAGAAGTCGACCGATCTCTATACAGCCCATGGAGGCCCTTAGGATTCTAGGAGGTTGAGGCAATCAGATTTTTCAACATTCGGAACGTGAAGGTGGTAAGCCGCACCAGCCGCCTTTACCCCCAGAATTATTCCTGGTACTCTTATGTCAACTCCAGGGCAATAGTGCCACCAGAAGGATTATACAAATTGAAAAACCTGAACGACCCCATCAGGACTCAAACCCACGAGTTCCTGTTTGTAGCGCAATGTCTCAACCAACTGCACCACAGCAGAAAACGTATGTACAGCATAGAAATGGCCTGATTAGGGCTATTTACTCTAGCGTTGTACATGCTGAAAGCAGGTGATATGTTGTATCAATTTTTTGAGGTAAATCTGGATATCGATTCGGTATCTGAGAAGAGACATGGTCTTTTTAAGGTTTGTCTTTTTATAAAGTACCAAGATCGCATGTGTTCTCAAACGTCTTCATAGTTGGTCAGCTCTCTACTATAATATATTTTCCTGCAACAAGTCTAGACGGACGTCTGTTAGTCTGTCTGCTTGTCTGTCCATAGACCTATGTCTGTTCTATGAACAACGTCGATCGAAAACGAACGTTTTCTGAAAACGAAATTTTACATTTTTTTAAAAGAATCCTTCAGAAAGAAGTAAGTTACATCGATGAATTTATCTCCCTCTTATACTGCTGCTTTGCACGAAGAAAATTGAGTTTCGCGTTTTTTTTTCTTCGAAAATTGTTCCAGTGATTTGTTTAAATTTTGCATGCTGACTGGGTAAATTTGACTGACTGAATATAAATCTATTTTTTACTTTTCTTCGTAGAATTTCTCTGAAAGGGTAGTTATAGTATTTCATTGCCTCTTGTACAACTTCGAATTTTAAGTCATGCCTCGCGAACGTCTGTATGAGGCCAGGGAAAATTGAATCTTCATTCCCTGCATTGTAGTAATTTACTCTATGTGTGAATGCAAAGTGTGAGGATTTCGTTATTTTATGTTTAGGGAAAGAAAGTTTTGAGTTTGCTTCACATCATATTTTTTTGTTTGACTATTATTGCTAGGGATGGTACGAATTCGTGAATCTTCATAACCTGAAATATGGCAACTTCAAGGTATAAGTTGCGCAGGTCTACACCATGTATTTTATAATTGTCTGTCAGTGGTTTATATATATAAAAAAAAGTGTATCAGAATACCTTACGGCTTAATTGCTATTCACAACATGTCATTAACTTTTGCACGTGATACAAGCGGCCGCCAAAGCGAAACAAGTCCTCTTCAGGATAATTTCTGTAAACTGAACTCCTTTCCTCAATCTATAGACGAAAATGAGACTCTGGTAATATTCCTTCTTATGACTCATAGTCAGGGGGGAACACTTGAACTGTCAAAATTAATTTTTGAAATCATGTGTTCAAGTTGACTTGACGAGGTATCATAGTCAGAGGAATTTTTTCAAGAAATATTACCATGGAGGCTAATGTTTGACAGAAACAATATGTCTGGTTTCGTGATTACACATCTTCATCTTAAATAATACTGTACAAAAACAGTGGAAACCAGGTCATAAAATCACTAAATTAGTGTGCCTGAGTGGTGTCGTGGTTAGCGTCGCTAGCTACGGATCCGCAGACCTGGGTTCGATGCACGCTACCTTCTCGGTTTTTTTTTCTGAAGTAAGGCTGGAACGGAGTGCACTCATCATCATGATACAAACTGAGGAGCTACATGATAGAACGGCTCTGGTCACGGAAACCACCATTAACGGTCGTGGACGTCGTCGTGTTGAAAACATGCCCCGAATCCTGCCATCTGCCTGCTTTCAGCGATCATTCACGATTTGAGGTCCTGAAATACGTCTACGCATAGGCGACAATAGTTATGTTTCCCACTTAAGCCAGTAGCCTCTACTTTATAAAATCAATAAATTGGCCCTTAAATTCATAGTGTATCCCATGGGATACAATAGTTCGTCATAAATTTGTAAGAAAAAAAAGGCTTGCGTGGAAACGCCACGCGACAGAGGTAAAACTTTATTTTATTTTTCAATTTTTTATTATTGGATTTTTTCAATTTTGCATTATTAGAATTTTTAATATTGGGTTTTTGGACTTTCTTAATTTTAGATTTTGGACTTTTTCATTTTGGATCTTTGAATTTTTAATTTTGGAATTTTTAATTTTTCAAACTTTGAATTGTTTATTTTTTTATTTTTAAATTTTTTATTTTATTATTTATTAAATTTTGGATTTTTGGATGTTATAATTTTTAATTTTGTTTTTTTAAATTTTTGAAATTTGTATTTTTTAATTTTGGATTTGCGCGGTAATGAACCTCCGGGTCCCATAAAAGAGATAATATACCTTTAGATTGCTTAGGAATTGTCTATTGCCATTGAGGAAGTAAGGTTTGAAAAATTTCCTTTGATTACTCCTAATCATTGAGTTGATTGTTTTCTGTGCAGTCCGCACCGAAACAAGTAAGAGTGTGACTGATTTCGTGACTGATTGTGACTGATTTCGTGACGGTTTTAGTGTGACTGATTTTCCAGATTTACCCTCTACCGCCACTAAAGAATTTTTACTTAAAAAATTCATAGTGTATCCCATGGGATACAATAGTTCGTCATACATTTTTAAGAAATTTACTGAAAAAAAGGTAGAAAAATAGTACATTGTGCAACAAGCCTATAATGGCATTTATTAAGATAGGAGTATGTTTATGAAACGAGCAAGTCGAATTTCATAATTTTCATACGAGGGGTATGCCACAAAATTGTATTGTGTGGAAGAGGTGCGTTTTGGCTCACTACAGTCGGCGCCAATGCATCTATGGCATGCTATACAGCTACCTTGGGTCTATGCTTGTATGTTAAAGGAGCATATTTCGCCTTTTTTCAAAGTTTATTTAGATATGGTCTAATTTTGTATGGTAATAGCTCACACACAAACAAAATACTGATGATACAAAAGAAAGCAGTAAGAATATTATATAATTCCTCAGCAAGAGAACACTGTCGACCTTTATTTATTAAGTTGTCTATACTTACTGTTATAAATCTTTTTATATTTGACTTGGTAATTTTTACCCTAAGTAAGAACTCATTGTACAACAACAGAGATCAGATTCATAACCATAATACTCGTTTTAAGCACCTGATAGGCATACCACGTTGCAGACTACAAAAAACTATGAAAAGTTACGAATACTTGGGACAAAAGCTTGTTAATAAACTACCTCGCACTATATTGGAACTGCCACTGAAAGAACTGAAAAAAAGATTTTATACATGGCTAATGAAAACTCCATTTTATAATATTGACGAATTTCTCTCACTTCATAACAGTGATTTCTGAATATAACTTTGAAAGAATATGGCAATAACAATTGTAATCGAAATTACATTTATATAATAAGATTGACACTGTCTATTACAGTTTTTACTGTTAAATGACAAATTATTATTATTATTATTATTATTATTATTATTATTATTATTATTATTATTATTATTATGTGTTCATCTGTGTTTCCGAGTGTTTTCTGTGTGTAAACAGCGTGGCTTGGAAACGAAAAATCCTACTAAAAGTATTTTTATTTCGAGTAAAGAATCTTCCGATGATGTGACATGAAGAGGTCGATGGCCTTCTGTTAATGCTATTTTCCGCAATTTTCCCCAAAAAATAATCTAACAATTTATAGGAATTTTACAAACTCAGCTGTTTCGCCGAGTTCTTGTCAGCCATGTGGCAATAGCCAACTAGCTGTAGCAATTAAGTCGTTAGTTGAGCAGTAAAGTTGAATTACAACTTACAAAAGAAAGAAAAAAAACTACTCTAGTCCAACATAAAACGTGTGATTTACAACCATCTGTCAGGACTTAGCTTACTAGAGATTTCAGAGAGAGACATTACTGTGAGAATATACTTTCATCAACGGAAGAGGAATGTAAAGGCCCATTCCTTTTATACTTGACTGCCTTTGTGGTAGCCTATAAATCATGCGAATTTGCTAATGTTATGTGTTCGGGTAGTGCGATATTTAACTAATTTATTGACACTTAAAAACACTCCATGTTATCAGCTCTGTATGACCTCCTTATCACTGAATAAATTCCTTACACGCTGGAGTAGCTGCGCACTGGATAGTGGTCTTATGTGGCATTAGATAAGAGCATTGCTAATGCTAAGGCAATTAATTTGCTTTCCAGCTAGCTTTTCAAATGTCCTGTACAAAGCATAAATTCTAGAGAAAATTCTTATAATCCCATTTATGGATAAGCCTACCTAACAAAAAAATCTGGTGTGAAACACGTAACTTCCTCTGCCCAAACAAACGTTTTGTCTCTTAGTAGGCTATAATATATTATGTATGACATTCTCTTCATGTAGATTGGTTGTAAAAATGAAGAGAACGACGTTACCACATCTCATCGCATCCCGAAGAATACACAACCCAAATAAATTCCGATTAATGCACTCACATAAATTTCTTTACCCTAAGCATGGGCAATGCACTTTCTCACTTCACATTCTGAAAAAGAGGCCAAATTGCAAAGAGTGCGTGTTCAGTTGTTTCAATTTGATGCAAAGATTATTATTGTTCACCAGTGGGTGGCTTATAACTACCCTTCAGAGAATTTTTGTGGAAAAAATTTCAAATGAATGTTTTATCCCTGAATATAAGCACCTCAAGTAAAAAATTGAAACAAAATTGTTAGAGCCGTTTTCGAGAAAATCGCGAAAAACAAAAATTTCTTAATGCAAAGTGGTAGTAAACGTAAGAAAAAGGCGTCGTCCATCTTCGTGTCGCATCCCCAGAAGGTATCTAACCCAAATACATTTTGTATATGTGTTCAATATTTTTTTTTCTTTATGATTTTTTACACAATGTTGTGGTTTGCCTCTAGCAAACAATAAGCAATAATTATACACCATCCATCCAGGTATTAGTCGCAACATATCGTCAAAACTGAACTGTTATGCTTGGTTTCCTTCTGTTTATGTGGCTCCAGAAACTATTTATTACCTTAAAGTGGCTAATAAGTGTTCACAATATTAAGTTATAACTTCATGCTGTGTGGCTATAAAATTGCATGTCATGTTTTTTTGCAGGAGTGCTATGGTTCAAAGAATCCAGAAAAGGTAGCGAAGGTGAAGGAACTGTATAATGCCTTGGGACTGCCATCTACATACAAGATTTATGAAGAACAAACCCATGATCTTCTGTGCACACAAATCCAACAAATAACCAGAGGACTGCCACACAAACTGTTCTTTAAGTTTCTAGAAAAGGTGTACGGCAAGGATGCGTACCTAGATAGAAAGATACGATGAACTCTTTATGAAATTTTATATTTCGATGCGAATACTCATCTGAAAAGAGAAGCGGAACGAATTCTAAGCTAGGCTACAGCTATGCGCAGAATGAAGAATTAGCAAAAATTGCCCCTGAAGTACGTCATCGGGTGTCCTTTTTTATGTTAAATCGTACAACACGTCTCTACTGTAAGAAGATGCGAATAGCCCTATGTACGGAATTCTAATTTATAGCTTAAATTCAATCCTAGTACAGCTTAAATATTGTTTATATGGTAGACCAAACATCTCGCTGAACATAGGAAATCTCTTGACCATGTTACCATTCGACTATATCTTACATTATTTTATAGAGACAATTTTGTACAGAGATGTAAGTTGAAGAGCAGGACCTACTGATGCTCTATTTCTGAACAACGCTTATAATTAGACCTGGGATTTTAAGGCAAATGCCTATTTTGTTCTTTATGAAATAACATGAAATTTTTTTAATATGTGGATGTTTCATGATAAATCACTTACATTTATAGAGTTTTATAGTGCCCTAAAATGCCTATTTGAACCTTTAGAGCCTATTTTACCACTTTAGTGCCTAAAATGCCTATTTTGTACATTTAAAATAAAATTCAACTCCTGTAATTTTTAAAATCTTATAATGGACATCCCTCAATGAAAAGCAGAACAGCAGAGGTGGTTTTTTTCCACAGAAACTTGATTATTCAAAACAATTGTCGCTGACGGGGGAGGGGGATGATTAAGATCGAAGGACTACTGTGTCAAGTAATCAATGAAAGAACATCTGTTTAAGTGAATATAGTTAGTGATGCCTAATCTTGCAGTTAATTCTGTTAAGAATAGGTATAGCCTACCACGTTTCTTACAGTAAAGAAAAAGACCATGTTACAGTTTAAATGTGTATTGTAATATTTTAAAGTCAATTTTCTATCTATTTACACATTTTTTAAGCTTATTTTAAGTGCCTATTTTATCTTTTAAACGCCAATTTGCTTGTTTTAAAAGCCTATTTTAGGTGCCTAAAACTATTTTTTTTAGAGCCTAAAATCCCAGGTCTACTTATAATGCATCCATCCTACTTCAAATCTTCGTCTAGCTACTTTAAACCCAGTGGTATAGTCGAGGGTATACGCAGGTATACACCGTATGCCCCAGCATAACCTTACTCGTTAGCGTAAAACTTTTGTTTTTATTGCTTATATTTTTGCTTTAGTTATTTTTTTAAAACTTGTTTGCGTATTTTACATTCCTGCCATCGGCTGGAGAGACAAATGCGAAAGTAGCCTGTATAAGACAGTTCTGGTAACTCATACAGCTGAAACCAAATCACGAAGATTTTATCTTCCAATCAAAATAGTAAGGTTGCCAAAATAATTTTTATTATAGCCCATGTCTAGAAATGTGTTCGACAAATGTATTTCATCTTTTGAAATATATTGTGAAATGCCTATTTTATTCCAAATTATGGATGTGTCGGTGTGAGTTGCTCCTGCTACTGCCTCATTTTGAAATCAGTGAAATATTTTGCATTTTTGTATAAATTAAATCATTTTATTAATAGAGTTCCGTATCAGCTGCTTGCATGCAGCCCAAGACTCCGTTTAAAATATAGGGCTTCCGCTAAAATTTCCCCGAAACTTTAGAGTATAGGCTGCGGAAATTTTGGGACGACAGCAGTGCTAAGGAGTTATTAATATACGTATAAAATTCCACCTGTGATATAAAAGTGGAAAAAAAATAATATGGGCACAGTGTAATAGAAAGTTGATACTGGAAAGACGGTTGTGAATAATGTCTGAAAAGTCGAAAATTACTTGAACCATATCATATAGACTACATTTGCAGATTCTGTAAGTTAATGTAGGCTTATTTGGAGCAAAGCTCCATTCATCCCTTAGAGCAGTTTTCGCCAGCTGTCGATATAATAACGTATGTTATGTATGCGGGCAAAATAAGCGGAATACTGTTTGAGGACATAGAAAACAATATAGACATGTAAGCATTCATTAACCACAGATTATTGTCTCTGTTGGACATTACATTTGAAAAGGTAAAAAAAGGTTTAAAAATTTGTTTGCGTTCGATGCACGTAAAGGTTGCTCAGATTTTTCGGAAAGAGGAATGGCATGGGCAATCTGGCATAATATGGCACCCCTTCTCATTATCGAAGTCCCACGGACGCCTTTTCTATTAAAATTGTAAAAGACGTATAGGCCTAGCCTACCCCATTAAATAAATTAGACTGATTTATTGGGATTTTCTGTTTAGGTTTAACTGTCACAGTTTTATGCATTACAATCTTTAATTTTCCTTCTATCTATCGTTTAATATAATATCGTTATGTAAAATATGTAAATGTTCTCTCAAGACAGACATTATTCACGGCGATATATACAGTGAGTCCCACGCAAGAGTTGGCCAATGACGCGCGTTTCTGCGTCGCGGCTGGCACAGCTCCAACTCCCCAGCGATCGGATGAAATATCTGCGAAAATAATGCCGCGGTCGTTGTAATGATTCAGGTTCTCACATTTACAGTTAAAATTACATTGAAAATAACCACGTACCTCATCACAAGAGATATTGGAAATGTTCTCCTCTTGCATCCAGACAATACTGGCACCTTTCTAGGAAATTTTCTTTCACGCGCATAAGTTCAGCTTCCGAGACAGAGTCACTTTCTCTTGTGATAGGCCTATGTGATATTGTCGTTAAGTTCTTCTAACAGTATGTAAATATTATTTATGGGAAACTTGAAAAATAAAGTGTATAGGTCAATTTCCCATACATAAGAAGAACTTAAAGACAATATCACAAGAGAAATTAACTCTATCTCGGAAGCTGAACTTACGCGCGTGAAAGAAAATTCCCTAAAAAAGGTGCCAATGTTGCGCGTATGCAAGAGGAGAACATTTCTAACATCTCTTGTGATGAGGTACGTGGTTATTTTCATTGTAATTTTAACTGTAAATGTGAGAACCTGAATCATTACAACGACCGCGGCATTATTTGCGTAGATATTTCACCCGATCGCTCGGGAGTTGGAGCTGTGCCAGCCGCGACGCAAAAACCCGCGTCATTGGCCAACTCTTGCGTGGGACTCACTGTACGTCAACGCAAGGCTACGGTGGATTCAGTCCACACAATTATATTCTAAAAATTAAATGTACATTTACTCATCATATATTTGTTTTAAGTGGTGAAATAATTTCTGATGTTTTAACAATAAAGATGAATGGTACTTAAATAATTTATTACTGTACTTCAAAATCTGTCTCCTCAAAACTTTTCTTTTCTTCTAATGGTCTATTACGTTAATTATAACTGAACAATTGGCTATTAAAATTTAATATGCAAGGTCTCCTACATTAAAAGTTGTTAGGCTACTGTTATTTTATTTAATATTCCTTTTTCCTTCCTTTTGCAAATACGCTGCTCCCTAATGATTTTACTTCTAGGACATGCCGGCCAAAAGAGTGGAGCGGCAGGTCATGGTCCGGGGCGCCGATTCGAGGGGGTGAAAAACTAGCGAAAAAATATGTAATTTTCACTTGTTAAAAATATTTAACTTAGTTTCTGAGCGAGCACACAACGTGGCATATTATAGAAATAATGCCGAGAAATGCTTTCCTGAACATTAGTGAAGCAGTAAGAAGAGTTGAACCGGAACGTTATGGTAATATGAAGTTGGTTGAGTGTCGTCTGTAGGCCTATAGTATATTTGCCTTTAAAGATAATTAAGATTATAGATTGAGACCTGACTAATAGTGCTAGTTTTGATATGTAATACAGCTTATTTAGGCCTACTATCTTACGATTATGATAAAGGCCAAGAGGCTTAACCCTTTCAGAGATGAAGTGAAATCATCACTAAGTTCAAAAACGATGAGGAAAATTTAACTGGAGTAGCTGGTTTCCATGAATGACAAACGAAACATGCGAATGCAAATCCTCATATTTTATCATATCTCATTACTTTTTTTTAAATTTTATATCTCACCAGGCCATCAGAGATTACTCTCAAAATTAGATAATACGAATCTGCAAGTTATGATTAACAATAAGCCAGTCCCTTACAGCTCTTCCGTAAAGAACTTAGGGCTCCATCTGGATCAAAATCTTAAATGGGTCACTCAGGTAACACAAGTGTGCAAGAAAGTATTTGCCACAATCCATTATTTGCAACGTATGAAGTTCTGTTTACCATTTTCTTTGAGGAAGTCCCTAATTGAAAGACTTGTAATGCCCCATTTTGATTATTGTGATGTCGTTTTATGTGATCTTAGTGAAAGCCTTGCCCTAAAATTGCAGCGTGTGCATAATGCATGCATTCGCTTTGTGTGTAATACCCGACTAGCTGAGCATGTCACACCGTCCCTTCTAAGATTATCTTGGCTCCGTGTCTGTGAAAGACGATCTATGCATTCCCTTTCTCTTCTTTTTAAAATCCTCCAATCCTCAACTCCCCATTACCTGGCTAATCGTATTCAGTATTTATCTTCAAATCACTCACTAAATACCAGATCACAACATGACTCTCTGCTTTCAATACCTATCCATAGAACATCCATATATTCCCGGTCTTTTACTGTAACTTCCGCACGTTCCTGGAATCTCCTTCCTTCCAGCATCAGGGTCTGCTGTACGCTGTCAACATTTAAAACTAGGCTAAACGAATATCTCTCCAAAAAACGATAATATTTTTGTTTAGGTATAAATCATTTGCGTTTTATTGTTTCTTGTATATTGTAGATATAAGATAAGTTACTTATTTTTTCTCTCTCTCTCTAGTTTAACACACTTTACTAAAATAGTTTTATTTCATGTAACATAGACTAAATTCACTGCTGTATATGTATGTATCTAGTGTATAAGAATTACTTATAGAACTATGTTAGTGTATTTGTTTGTTTCTTCTTTTCTGTCTCTGGTTGAGTGTAAGAGAAGGCCCTAAGGCCTTAACTCTGCCAGATTAAATAAAGATTTATTATTATTATTATTATTATTATTATACAATTTTGGCGGGGAAGCATTTATATGTCAGTAGCAGTAAAAAGGTTAAAAAGGCAAGCCATACAGTCCAAAAACCATATGGAGGAATACAACTATGGCTTTTAGCCTGTCACCACCATGTAAGTAATTTAAATTTTAAATTTAACTCTTATTGTATAGGCCTAATCCACTTACTGAGGCTGGTACACCGTTTCGGATAAAACTGAATAGTGCCTTAAAGGATATGTGATTGTTTATTATTATTATAATTATTAATATTAATATTGTTGGTGTTGTTGTCAGGTTTGCACGAATCAATTCGAAGTCCCATATTCAAACCCCACTGCTCGTCCAGAAGATTGGCAAGTTTCTCTTGTGCAACTCTTCCCAGATTTGATACAGCATTCCGTATGGCTATAGGAATATGGTACTCATAATTTATTATGCGATTCTATTAGGTTTTTTTTTTTAATTACAGTAATTACTAGCAGAGAAACTCTCCTTAAATTTTATAAAGTTATGTTGTATGATTGGAATGTTAAACACCCTACAAAAATACATTAAGAAGATTGGCAGCAACAGAAATTAAATTTCTATGACTTTTTAAATAAGCAAAATATGAGGATATCTACCAAGAATTACAAATAGTGTAGTAACTACAAAAGAATATAGAACAAAACTGTTCGAATATGTCCTCAGAATGAAGGAAGAAAGGCAGTTTCACATTGTGATTCTAAATTGTAATCCTTAAGAACATAAAAGTCGAAAACGACCAGCAAAAAGAAAAGCCAGAAGCTATAATAAGGAGCCGGAACAAATCAGAAATGGTCTAATCTATGAAAATAGACGATGATTAATTACAGTATTATTTCTGAAGCAAGAAACTCACCAATTCAGTTTTTGGTTATGCATGTCTTCTTGGGCTCTTCCGTGATGTTAGGATAACCACACACGCACCTATAGAAGTTAGTTTAATGCCACGGTTAATTATTCAGCACATGTTATAACAAAACAGCACCGTATATTACAATAAGAAAGATTATTAATGTAAGAAAGGACGAAAACACAAACAGTAAGACAAAATTTCACCAGCCATGTTGAATCGAAGATTGAAATGGACATACTTTCGCGCTTCTCCTTCTCATTGGTGTAGCTAGTCATGTCCTGGACTGTGATTGGCTAAATTTGTAAACAGATGGACAAATGTAGTACGGGTGGATCCCGTGGCACGCAGTGTCGCCTGCTATCGTGCTGTGTTTACAATCACGTAGGCAGTAGGCAGTGGCTGGCAGGTAATGAACTAGGAAGTTAGTGAACGCGAAGTGCATTGTTTGTGTTTAATTAACACTGCAGGATTCCTCAGCAAATAATTATCAATGTTGGGAACTATAAGAAAAGGTTGTGCACTAGCTGCACAATCGTCTTGGCAAGAAATACGTCGTAGTATTTTTAAAACAGCAGCTGTTCATACCACCGATGTATTGTCTGATTCAAAAAATCGGAGTGATTTAAATTCTGTAAATGAGGGACCAGTCCAGTCATTTAATCAAAGAAAACTAAGCAGACAAAGAAGTCATAGGTGAGTACAGAACAGCTTAACATTGATAGGGACCGCAATTTCTTAATCACAAATATCATGGCTCTTTGTGACACACCCCTATCCTTTTTGTTAGGGTTGTAATTTTGGTTTTTTGGCCCTAATCTAAAGTTAAGCCTTGTCTCTTCATTAATTTAATATGACACACCTTTAATAGGAATTGTTTATTTTAAGAATGTGGGCTGTCACTGTTAGTGACCTTGAACTCTCACTGTACAAAAACAAACTTGATAAACCCATTACCACAACCTTACCCGAGACCGGCATAACAATAAGATTATTTTAAGGTGCCCTGGGGTTTATATAGCTGATGTAGATGTAAATCTAGGTCATCTTTCTTCTTCACTGATTTACGAAAAATGACTATATTTCAAGTTATCTTTTTCTTCAAAATCTGTAGAATCTATAGCCTATAACCATTGTAGGAATATTCTAAACTAGCATGTGCCCGCGGCTTCGCCCGCGATAATTATTTCAAAAATTAAAAATTAAGAGCATAATAGTTAAATCATTATATTTATTAACACCTAAATCACGTGGACTACATACCACGATTAGATAGCGTCGCCTGGTAAAAGCGACCTCAGATTCGAGTTCCTTGGCCCAGAAAACCCCTGTACAGTGAGTTTCGTCCAAATCGAACAATGTTTGACCATATTTAGGCCTATATTGATTATCCCTCTTCCGTGTAGGTTGAAAATTTCATATGTCTTCGGGCCTTGATATTCTAAACAAATGAATCGTCCAGGATGGACTTACAAAATCAAGCGATCGCCCGCGATAATTATTTCAAGAATTAAAAATTAAGAGCATAATAGTTAAATCATTATTTTATTAACACCTAAATCACGTGAATTACATACCACGATTAGATATCGTTGCCTGGTAAAAGCTATCTCAGATTCGAGTTCCTTGGCCCAGAAAATCCCTGTATAGTGAGTTTCGTCCAAATCGAACGATGTTTAACCATATTTAGGTCTATGTTGATTATCCCTCTTCCGTGTAGGTTGAAAATTTCATATGTCTACGGGCCTTGACATTCTAAACAAATGAATCGACCAGCGTGGGCTTACAACATTCAAGCGATCGCGATGCTTTTATTTCCACGGTATGACAAAAATAGCCAAAGCCAACTGCAATTGATTTGACATTGAAATGTATTACTGAAATCTGATGCTTCGACAGCGCTAAAATCACGTTTTCTGCCAGTTTTTTACTCATAACTCGCGAACGAAAGCTAAAATTAAAAATTCGGCTTCGAGGTGCATTCGCCCACCTTTCAGTCCATCTATCTTTAAATTTTCAGATCTTTGCGTTCAGTAGATTTCGATGGGCATCGTGGACAGACAGACAAACAGCATGTGCCCGCATGTGCCCGCGGCTTCCCCCGCGATAATTATTTCAAATTATAATTATTAACACCTAAATCACGTGGAGTGCATTCCACGATTAGGTAGCGTCCCCTGGTAAAAGCGACCTCAGATTCGAGTTCCTTGGCCCAGAAAACCCCTGTATAGTGAGTTTCGTTCAAATCGAACAATGTTTGACCATATTTAGGGTTGATTATCCTTCTTCCGTGTAGGTTGAAAATGTCATATGTCTGTGGGCCTTGACACTCTAAACAAATGAATCGTCTAGGATGGACTTACAAAATCAAGCGATCGCGTTGCTTTTATTTTCAAGGTAGGCTATGAGGTATGTTGACAAAAATAGCCAAAGCCATCTGTAAGTTATTTGATATTGAAATTTATTACTGAAACTGATACTTCTAAAACGCAAAAAAATGCACGTTTTCTGCCAGTTTTTCACTCATAACTCACGATCGGAGGCGAAAATTAAAATTCCGGCTTCGAGGTGCACATTCCGACCCTTTAGTCCGCCTATGTATAAAATTTCAGATCTCTGCGTTGAGTAGATTTCGCTGGGCATCGCGGACAGACAGACAGACGGAAGACAGACAGACGGAGGACAGACACTTCCTTTTATTAATATAGATATATATATAAAAAATATGTATATTTATGTGGTGGGTCCCGAGCCATATATTTCAGTCTCCTCGACATTACAATTTTCATTTTTTTGAAATCAACACATCATTACTTACTTTTGTTAAATAAATTGATTAAGAGGCGAAACTAGTCGTATTTTAAACTTTTTCATGTATTTTTACCTACTTTACCTACTTTCATTTTTATTATGGATAAAACACGCCAGCCATATTATGGTTCTGAGCGAAGCAGGATACCAACTCTCCTTCTTGCATTAAGGTAAGTAGTGGCAGGTAGATTCGATTTTAGTGGCAGTTAGGTTAGGTTATGAACAGTTGTATTAGTTTAGTAGGGCATACCGTATTCACGCGTTTCGAAAATGTTCCATATTATATCTCCGTGAGTTTTGTCATCTTGGTTAACCTGTTACCCAGAGTTCTAAGTCAAGTCGATTACATGGCCTTCAGTTCTATCTTATTATCATGAATTACGTTTTTTAAGGTATGAGAATTACAGGATGTATTCTTATATATTAACAAATTTCGCACCCAATTATAATCGTTGCACCTAGGGACACATTTTTAACGTTGTTTCGATTCGTAAAAATTAAAACTGTAATGTTGAGGAGATAGGGCTGGTCCCAGAACATTGAATTCTATCATCGTCCCCAGCACTGCTGTCTTTGAAGTGTTGTTTGTTTAATGCAAGGACACACTTGTTAATAGCCACATGACACCCTAGTCAAGAGAAGACTTTTTTAAATACCGGTATATGAAATTATTCACCGCCAAACTTGAATGTTTTTAATTCTTGGTTTTTTATACCAAACATTCACACAACTTTCTCAAATCCAAGGATGTGTTTTGCTATTTTCTCTACCCTAAGATAAATTTTGCTACAAAAATAGCTATTTATGTATCAAGTAGGCCTACACAAAATAAGGCTTTAGTGGACGAATCTAGTATTGTGGCCGAGGTGTAAGCCGAGGCTGAAATACTGGATGAGTCCGCTAAAGTTTTGCGTATGTGGTGCATACAATAGGTTTTAGTAGAAGTTCTGTAATTTTACTACTAATGAGCTTAGTTTTTCACTCATTTTAAATGATTCTGCATAAAGAAAGCAAAGATAATGGCAATTGTATAAGTAGTGCCTGTTTATAAACTTCTCTTGCTGTGGATTGTTTCTTTTCCTTAAAAAGAAACTTTTAAAGACATCGTTTAGATAATAATGTTGATCACTGGTAATTAAAAAAATGTTTACATCAATTGAAATTAGGCGTCTTTTTTTATAATATTTTCTGCAATAAAACTTATTATGCCTTAAAAGAAGCAATCATACAAGAGGATCATCTGAAGTCGTTCCTTTCAACTAACACTCGTGGTCTAGGGGACTAAGCTATGGATTTGTAATGCAAACTTTGTACGTTCGTGCCCACCCTGAGTCGTAAAAAATATAAAAATTATTATCGAATTTATTTATTCAATTCAAGATTTCTAAATGACAAGTTTTACTATGCTTGTAAATAGCCTATGTTAATAGACAATGAACAATAAACTGGCCTAGTATGGTAAAGTACTATTTTACGGCATGTTAGCAGTCCGAGAAACAGGCACTTTGCAGAGCATGTACTAAAAAAAAAGAATTAAAAACATTCAAGTTTGGGGGTGCATAATTAAAAATATTAAACACTTTCCTTTCTTGACCATGATGGTGCACTCATGCATTCCTTCCTTCGGATAATAGAACAACAAACAAAAGACTCAGTAACACAGTGTGACAGTGAGTTAACATCATTCAAAGATTACGGTACCTTTCTAGCTCAGTGTATACCTTTAAATCTTGGATCTGTTGGCAAGTCCTTGATGAGCCATTGAAATTGCATGGAGTATGGTAACTCTAAAAACACAAAATTTAAGGATATAATAGAAGTTGATGTAATAATTAATATAAATGGTTGACTTTGCAGGTCCTTGTCTACAGTTAATGCCCCAACTATTCCACTGGCCATTACTGGAACTGTGGCCACTAAAGATGAAAGCAGGGATTTTATGGCAGTATTCCCAGATATTGTAAGAGATCTTACTGAAGCAGGAAGACATGTGGATATTCCAGAAGCAACAAAATGGTTTGCAAAAGTATGTTTTCTTCCAAATTTGATTGAATTAGTAATTTCCCACAATCCAGAAAGCATGAATAAATCAATACAGACTTATTAGTACAACAAAATGCTCAATTACTACTAAATTGAACATCCATTTATATCCGTTGACGAGAACCTGATCTGACATGAAATTGTTTCACCCCTCATATCTATCAATTTTTGGTACATGTTTAACTAGGATTACCAGACGTCAGGATTTCACAGGACGTGTCCTGCTTTTTATTTCTTTATCCGATGTCTGGCCAGGCATTGTCAGAAAATTAGACATCGTCCTGCTTTTTAATGCTACTAAACGTAATTAATAAAATTTTCTTGCAAAACATTTTTTATAGGCTATTTTTTGTTTTTTTTTTTTGTTTTGTTTTTTTATTTTTTATTATTATTTTTTTATACATAAGTGATGCTTTACAGTTCATCCTTTAATAGATTTGAATCCACATATGACCAAACAACATCATTCGATAACGTTGATTCTACTGGTATACATGATTCGATCACAAGGTATGAGGGCAGTTTTCAATAATAAATTAGCATACTTCTGGAACTTTTGTTTCTGTTAGCTTCTTTAGTGTAAGTTTTGTGTTAAACACCACTTTTAACAAATTACATTAACTTTATACATACTGCTACTTTGAAAATTAGTGTCATGTCAGAGTTTTTTTTTTTTTGTAGAAAATCGGGCTTCTTTTTGGAGGAAACATCTAGAAACCCTGTGCTTGGACTAACCTTCAACCTTACATAAATAAATTTATTGATTTAAGAACAACATAAATTACTTATTAATTAAAAACTGAGAAACTAGCAATATTGATTATCTTTCAAGATCTAAAACTCATGTAAAGATATCATTAAATTAAAATCACTTAAGTATTACACTAATCATGTAAATGCACACTGTTTTAGTCATAAGAATACATAACCAACCATTTTTAAAAGTTATAACTTAAGTCTCAAAATGTTCAGGTCTTATAGCAAAATAATACTCTGCTGTACTTGTATTTACCACCAAGACCTGTGTTGAGGATGGTTATCTGTGACTTATGCATGTTAATGTGTAGGTCACTGAATGGTTAATGATCTACATTGACAAATATAGCTAGGTATTTCTTCAGTGTTTGTGCACAATGGCCTGTATAATGTGTAGGTCAAGTGTAACTGTACAGATTGATTGAATTATTGATGCCGGGTATAGGCCTCAAATCTTTTCTGGATTTTATTCCCAGGTCGAGTTCATTATTTTTATTGTAGACTTAAAGCGTTAATCAAATAGGTATCTTCTCCTTTTTTGACATAACTGATTCAGTAGTGCATTTACATGACATTATATATAAATTTGAGGGAAGCTGATAGCACCAATATGAAAACTCAAAGAATACACTAAATCTATACATTATTATTTGTTGATCAGTTCTTTTTCTTCTGGTGAAATATTTTAGCATGGTCCATGTTATTAAAACAAAATAGGCTTACAGATATCTGTAGCAAGATTGAGATCGGAAATATACACACTAAATGAGAATATTATAGGAGAAAAATTCCTCTGACACTGGGACTTGAACCCAGGACCTTAACAGTGGGAGCCCGGTCACAAAAATCACTAATTAGTGTGCCTCACAGTACTGCATATGACATAACTTGTCTGTCTGTGAGGTAGACCATTAGGGCAATCAGTCATAGGAGAGAGGTTCCATCTGGCGCTGTGAATTGAACTCCGGCTTAGCTCAGTTGGTAGAGCATTGGCGTGAATAGCCAAAGGTCCTGGGTTCAAGTCCCAGTGTCGGAGGAATTTTTCTCCTATAATATTCTCATGTAATGTCCAATAGAGACAATAATCTGTGGTTCATGAAAGCTTATATATCTATTTTGAATGTTAAATACACACTAAACTTCACTAAAAGGTATATTTACCCAGGATGATCATTTCAGTGGGTCTTCCCATCATCATCAGTTTAGTGTGTATATTTCCGATCTCAATCTCGCTACAGATATCAACACTTCACTGTAGATTTCGATCTAATATTAATATAGGCTTACAGAGTTGAAAAAATATAAGGTACTGCACATCTTAGTGTATAAATAAAATAAGAGAGAAGTAAAAGCATATGCCTGACTTTGTAGTCCGTACAATAGCCACTGAAAACTGTAAGTTACGTGTTATGTATGACAAAGAATATACAGATCAGTATTCAGTGACCTCTTTGTAAGAAGATAGCAAAACTTGCACTTGCTCAAGGTTAAGTGAGTACAGAGAGACATGTTTTTCAACCCTTCACCACTGGCAGACTTAAAGAGTAGGAAAACCAAACTGTGTGTATCCATATACAATACGTGTCTTATGTTGCTGTTTAACCGATCTTAGCGCTCATGGTTGTGGACAGCAAAAATGAACCTGAATGCAACTGCCCCGGTTCTAGGGATTTGAAAACTCCCATTTGGAGCTTATAAGATTTAAGATAGTGATAATAATTTACAGATATTTTTCTCTCCAAGTATAAATGATTTTTAAAGATACCTGTAGGTAGCTATACATACTGTAATTATTAGAATAGTGTCACCACAGAAATGTCTGGGTGTATATTCCCCCCCCCCCCCCACCTCACCACTATATTAATGTGGAACATCTAACACTAAAGAACAGAGAGAAATTATCGCCTCAGAATTTAGTAATCCGTAATCTTCTTTGAATTAAAAGTAATGCATCCTTTTTTCCCCTTTCAGGTGTTGCAATATAATGTTCCTAGTGGAAAGAAGAATCGTGGCCTGGCTTTGGTCTATGCTTACAAAATGTTGGCACCGAAAGATCAGCTGACACCTGAGAATATGAGGCTAGCCATTGTAATGGGTTGGTGTGTTGAAATGGTTAGTATGATATTTTATAGATAATAGCAATATAACAGATCTAAGTTCATCTCAAGAATACAACATGTGGGAAATCTTACATCTATGAAGTATTGGTATTCTCCAGTACATTTATTTCAAGAACAAATTAATATACAGGTACATTAACTTTGTCCAAACAAGTAGTTACGGCAATTTGTTCTCCTTGCTGATACCTTAAATCCTTCCAAACTATCCTGCATTTCTGTAGCATTTTATAATGTTTTTATTTGTGTTCTCAGGATTTGTACTTATGTTGCTCACAATAGAAGCTGTCTGTCTGATAAATAAAGAATGTAGCCCTACTCTCTGTACACCAATTATAACCATACAGTCTAGCCAAACAACAGCTCCCAAAGTAAAATACAAAACTGGTATTAAGCCTGGATGTATTACGAGGGCTGAATGAAAAGTAATGCCTCACATTCATAACTTGGGTTTCGATGGGAGTATTTTAATAAATCAAACACAGAAATAATCCTTAGAATGTGCCCTTTAATTACCAATATTCAATTTTCCACATAATCACCAGATAATTGAATATACTTCTGCCAACGGTGAACTAGTTTTTTGAAGCTGTCACGGAAGAAGTTGACACACTGTTTCAGCAACCAGTCTCTCACAGTTCTCTCAACTTCTTCAGCAGACGCATAATGTCCCTGCAGGTCTTCTTTCATTATCGGAAACAGATGAAAGTCAGACTGTGCTAAATCTGGACTGTATGGAGGATGCCGTATTATGGTGAGCTTCAGTCTCCAAAATTCTGCTGTGGTGTGGAGACTGAAGTTCTATGTTATAAGAGCTTGTCTTTGAAGTACACTGAATCCAACAAATGGTGTATCTTAGTCCAAACATTGTCTTCTACAATGCAATCTCATAATCTAGGTAGTTATTGTTGATAAAAGAATTAACTATTATAAGTCATATTTACCTTAAAAATACCTGGCGAGTCACTTGTTTAGTTCTCCTGGAGCCATGCTTTCTTTTCACATCCGTCTTAAGCAAGGTAAACACAAATACAGAGAACATGAATATTAGCATGTGGGACAGTGCAGTGAGACATGAGCTCGGCTATAGTCCGCTTGCAATTACTAGTTCAGATGAAGAAAGTCCCTGTACTTCAGTTAAATGAGCTATTGGATTTAATGACCTTGATAGCTGACTATTACAAGATCTGTCTTGTGCACCGCCGTCTAGAGAATTACACTGCCTGTCCTATGCTTTATTTTAATATGGAGTTTAGAGAATTGCTCAATTGCCTAATTTCTCCAGTAGAGGTGATACAGTTCACACCCAGATTGCAGCAATCACCGCCACCTATACAACCGCCGTCTGGAGATTACAAAAGTAATAGAGTCTAGAAGGCAGTGCCCTATACATTACCGTACATTGCTTCTATGCGTTTGCTGCGTCAAAATAAGCATTAAACAGACACAGATAAAGGTAAAGGTAAAGTGTTCCCTATTACAGGCCATGGAGGCCCAGAGGGTTCCAGGAGGTTGAGGCTCCCGGATTTTTAGACAGTCGGCACATGAAGGTGGTAAGGTTGTCAGCCTTACGCACCGGCCGCCTTTACCCCCAGGATTGCTCCTGGTACTCATTTCTGTTGGAGGCTGAGTCGACCCCAGGGCCATAGTGCCACCTGAAAGATTAGGCCAATTGAAAAACTCCAATGACCTCATCGGGAATCGAACCCGCGACCTTCCGGTTTGTAGCGCAGCGCCTCAACCACTACACTACGGCGTACCCCAACAGACACAGATACTAGTGTTATTTGTTTAGAACATAATATTATTCCAGTATATGACACTTACCTTGAAATGGAATTTTGGAGCAATAATTAAAATAAATATAAATTAACTAGATGTATTGATAGTAAATTTTATAATTATTATTTTACAAAATTTTATTCATAGCAATTAAGTACCGGTACCTAGGATAATACAAGTTTAAACATTCAGTTTATGCTATATTATGAGATGGCGGTGACAGCACTACATAATCAACAATGGCGTAGCAAAAAACAAGAAGCAATCTGGGTGTGAAAGGTGCTGCCATCTGTAATGTCGCCGAGTACGCAAAATTAGCCGTATAGGACAGGCAGTGTATACACGAGTAATACAGTTTAGAAGGCAGTGGTCTTGTGTTAAGGGTTGATTTAACTAGTTTTCAATTAATTGTGACAATAAAGTTACTATTATTAATGTTTTTCTGTACTGTGATTTACAGCTTCAAGCATTTTTCCTCGTTCTGGATGACATAATGGATGGCTCAGTGACAAGAAGAGGTCGTCCTTGCTGGTATCGTAATAACAACTTGGGTATTGCAGCTGTTAATGATGGCATTCTCCTTGAAAATGGATTGTACCAGCTGTTGAGGCGATATTTCCGAGACAAGCCGTATTATGTCCATGTCATGGAATTGTTCCATGATGTAAGTAATGTTATATTAAACCTTCTGCCTTCATAACATTTCATCATTGTATTAATTCTGAATTATGTTTTAATACAGATCTGTTTGAAGACATCTATGGGCCAGACGTTAGATCTTCTTTCAACTCCTGGAGGGAAACCCAATTTGGAGAAGTTCACAATGAGTCGATATAACTCAATTGTGAAGTATAAAACAGCATATTATTCATTCCACTTGCCTGTAGCTTTGGCAATGTACATGGTAAATATCCTGATATTGTTATATTTATAATTTTTTCTTTTTAAATCTGTAGTATTTGGGGTTTTCAGAGTAGAGGCTGATTACTGTACCTAGGAATTAATGAATTCTTGTATGGTAACATTAAGGTGACTATTCGTCTCAGTTTGGTCGGGACAGTCCCTTTTTTTTAATTTTAAACAGCTGTCCATGAATTTTATGTACCTTTGTTGGGGTGCAAAATGTCCTTTTTTATTAAAAAGTACCAATTTTGTCCTGATTTATGAAAATGGCCTACATTATGATGATCGAACTGTAGTTCTTCAGTTAAGTAAATGCTGTGACTATATAATAATTGCACTGTAACATGTATTTCCTACAGAAGAAAATGGATGTAACTATGATATATAAAACAATGTATTGCACCCCAGTGCACATTGTGCGGTTTTCTTTTTTATTATTATAAGATAATGAATTCTGGCAAATAAAGCACATATTTCAGTCACTTGGCCAATCCAGTAGATCTATGATATCAATACGTGTCCCGAATTTTACTCATAAAAATATGGCCATCTTAGGTAGGCCTAACATTGATAATACTAAAATCTCATTGGATCTGGACATGTGTATTTTCATACTCATATTTCCAATATCTAAAATACTGCAAATGTGTGAAACTATTACTGAATAGACTGTTAGATCTTACTGTGGGAGTTAAGTTCCAACTAAAGTGATTTAAAACATACCGCTTCACTAAGTAAAATCGGTTAAGGTATTATGATTTAAATCACTTTATAAAATAGGCTATTATTTGAAGTTTTTTATCTATAGTTGTGCAGTTTCATTGATTACAACATTCACTAAATAGTTATTACAATTTTAGGCAGGATATATGGATGCCGAAATGCATCGTCAGGCAAAAACTATCCTCTTGGAGATGGGGCAGTTTTTCCAAGTTCAAGTAAGTACGCTTTATGTAAATTAACATTCAACGCTTTTAAAATATTTTGAAAATACCAGTTGGAGCTCAAAATAAATTTTGCAAGTTATGGAATAGATCTTAATTCAGTCTTGAAAAAAAAGGAAGTTTTCAGTATTCACTCTGTGAGTTCGATAAGAAGTTAATAGATTGCAAATATCTTGTTTTTTGTATGAAGTAAACAGGAGAAAGTAATTTATGAAACAATATATTAAACATTTAAGTTCTTCAAACCCATAACCATTGTGCCACGATAGTAGGAATAGCTTTATAACCCAGGCTCATTACAGACTTAGGTTTGGTCCAGATTAGGGCCACAACCTGGTGTGGTTTCTCAGCTGAAACTTTTACTCATGAAAGGTGAGACACATGCCAGATAACTTCTGAGGAAATTGGATTCCAATGTTCATGTCACCTTCCTCTCCTTGGGGGATACTGACTTTGAGAAACCCCTAGAACAGGGGCTGGCAACCAATGGATGTACATGAGCTACTTTACAAAATGGCTAACTTCTGAAGATGAGGCACTTAAATTGGATAACTCTTTATTTACATATTTTTTATTAATGTAGGAATGAAAATTTTGTCAAACTTTGAAAAACATTAAACTTGTCTTAACGGTCTTCTTTTCATAATAAGAATGTACCATAAAGTCTAATTATATTATTTATGAAATGCATTGCTAACTTCCAGTGTACCTTAAGAACAACTGCCTTAATGTTATATTTCATCACTCAGGTTTGGTTCTAAGTTGCCAATCCGGATATAAGAGTCCAGTGTTTGTTGCCTGCTTCTGTAGGTCTGTATTTTGTATAAAACTTGAAAATGTTGATCACAGAGATAAAACAGAGCTAAATAACGCCTTCATTTCCGGAACTACATTGTTCAGTACTGGGCATTTTTCGCTGGACACAACAAATCTCTCAACATAAATTTTACTGCTAGTTACGTGAAATAGCCTGTTTATCGACCGGCTGGTCGTGACCAATGCTTTGCTGACCCCTACCCTAGAATATTTCACTTTCCATTAGTCAAGATGATTTTATTGGTAAACTTTCCTGAGGGCTGAAGTGTCAGGCTGAATGGAATACCTCCCATGAGAGTCTGGTGTGCTCCAATATAATTTGAAATTTCCCTGGCAGATATCACTAATCACAATTATTCTGGAAATCACATAATGAGATGCTCTCCAAGCTTTCGGGAATGCAATGTGTTGCCATCTTCAGGGTCTGTGAAGAAATTCATTAAGTGATTTCCTCCTTGAGTTTGTGATCAAATAAAACTGGATAGCAAGAAAACTAATTTAAAAATTAACTCAGATTGCAAATAACATAATTAGCTCTTGTTGACCTAAAGAACATTACTCATGTTGGAAAACTACCTTTTTTTTTTTTTTTTTTTTTTTTTTTTTTTAATTCATCAACAGCATGCTCCGTTACACAATGGTAGCACTACATGCCTATAAACTTTGCATTGGATCCTATTACTTATATACTATATACTATACATTGGTATTTTAGCCTGTTTCCTGTTTCCTTAGTCTATTGTCCTTGACCTATTTTGGGTATTAATATACACCATACTGTCCATGAACAGTAGCTTCGTTATTAGTCAGTCTATACTAACATATCCTATCGCTTTCAACCATTCAGTTTCTCAAAGTCTATTGAATCACATAATATGAATGCTGTTACAGGATGACTACTTAGACTGTTTTGGAGATCCGGATGTAACAGGCAAGATTGGCAGCGACATTCAGGATGGCAAATGCAGCTGGTTAGCAGTGGTTGCCCTGCAGAGAGTTACTCCCGAACAAAGAGCAATGTTTGCAGTAAGTAGCTCTAAGAAGATCACTTCAGAAATCAATACACATTTTAGAAAAGGAATATGGGGTCTAGCCAGGGTGGCCAGACGTCCGGCTTTTGGCCGGACTGGACTGCAAGGCTTTTTCCTAAGCAGTCCTTCATCCGGCGCGGCTTATGCCGGACGTTGATTTGTCCCCCTTTTCGAGACTCTGATGGATCGGTAAGGCGTATTAATAAAATTTGTATTTACCCGTATGTTCCTGCAATCCTAAGGTTGGCAGGCTTGTCGATACTATGATTTTTTGTTTAGTTGGTGCCGCGGAAAAATCTGAATCTATTCCTAAGGTTGGCATGCTTGTCCATACGATGATAGCGTACTATCATTTGTTTGGTGCAGTACGTGGCGTTGGCCGTACGGCCGTACTGTTGATTGTTGTTAAAGTCTCCATTTGTATTGTGCATTCATTGCAGTTTGCCGTGTTTTTCTTCAATTACCAGAATGCCAAACGAAGGATCAGTGGGTCAAGGAATTCCAACATCCCAAAACCTCCTGCTGATGACAAAGAAAGGACAAAATATAGAGATGAAAATCCCTTTTTGCAGTGTATAATCATTTATTTTATATAAATGCAGTTATTACGTAAAATTAGTCAGGGTTATACCATGTAATATCTTCTGTCCAGCCGTCCATGCCCGAAGTTACGCTAGATTACCGAAGAAGTGTGTCCTCCTTTCTAACAATTTAGAAATGGCCATCCTAGGTCTAGTCCTAACTCCTCGACCTTACAGTTTTAATTTTTTAGAAACAAAACAAATTAAAAATGTGTCCCTAGGTGCAAGGATTATAATTAGGTTTGAAATTAGATGCATGTAAGAATACATCCTCTAATTATCATACCCTAAAACACGTAATTCATGATCATAACATATAACCGACGGCCATCTTGTGTGGGTAAACAGGTTGACCAACACAACAATCCTTGCAGGAGATATAATATGGCACATTTTCAAAACATGTGAATTCAGAATGCCCTACTCAACTAATACCACTGTTCATAACCTAACCTAACCGTCACTGAAATAGAATCTACCTGTCACTACTTACCTTAATGCAAGGAGGACAGTTGGTATCCTGCTTCGCTCAGAACCGTAATATGGCTGGCGTGTTTTATGCGTAATAAAAATGAAATGATAAAAATGGGTAAAAGTACAAGATTAAGTTCTAAGAACTAGTAATTTCACCCCTTAGTCAATTCCTTTAACAAAAGTAAGTATATTTAATCAAGTGTTCAGTTCCAGAAAGGAAAATTGCAATGGTCAAGGAGATAGTGCTCTCATCCAGATGCATATATTGTACAGTAGAGTACCGATAATCTGGACATCTGGTTAATCCAGACTGAATATTTGTACTGAACAATCTAATTTTGGATTTTAATAACAAGCATGTCTTATTTTGTTAAAACGTACATCAGTTTGTAGATTAAAAACCTAGGTCTACCTATACAGTAGTATTAAAAATTAAATTAAGTTGTAGGAAAAGTTTAATTTATGGGGGGAAAAAATCAATTTTTATAATTTTACCCATCTAGAACCTGTAGTACAGTGTGTGCATTTTGAGGCAAATTCTGTTTAATACAGACTTCGGTGATCTGGACAGGGTCCAGTACCTTCTAGTCTGAATTAGCGAGACACTACTGTATATATAAAAAATAAACTATTTATTAATGGTTTTAAGCTAGGTTCAAATACCTTTTGTCAGATTGTGAAGTTGGCCTTTCAAAGCAGAAAAGGTAGCTAAGTCATTTTACTCATTACTGCTGAATAAACACCATTTGTTACATTGCTCGTGGCTGCTGAAGTGCGTTTCCATTTGTAGTAGTAATTTAAGTACAGTACAGTGCGGATAATGTTTTCACTGTAAGAAGTCATATATGGATTAATGCTGATACATTGGTAAAATGCTGTGTATTGTGATAGGTTTATATTATCCTACTTTTCTTTTTACGGATTTCAACTCAGCTTTATTGTATTGTGTTGGAAGTAAGTGTACTGTTCTCAGCTCACAGGATAACCAGTTCAAGGGGTCTTCACTTCCTTGTTAAGCATTAAATCATATTTCATCCCTCAGTTTAGCTGCAGCTTTTGATTTGTGAAAATTATGATGTTGATGTACAGTTATGGCAAAGCATAAATATTTAGGCATTAAAGAAAAACTTTCAACTAAGTTATGTTATGATAAATTATATAAAATGGGTCAGTGAAATGCAGTTAAAATTTCCACAACCTCTTTTGTGCAAGCTATTAAAAAAAACTTTAAGAGAAATCATGGTAGGAAAGACAGTAGGGTGAACAACTATCCCACATTTCCCAAGAATTCCCGTATTTCAGGTTTTTTTATCATTCCGGTTTTATGGCAACAAAAAAGTGGTTTAACCATTGGAAAAAATAGAACAGTATTGTTAATACAGCACTTGTATTTCTTTATACCAAATAAGCAAACAAATTCCATTAATTTATACTTGTTCTGTGTAAAGATTTTTTTTTCCCCCAATTTTATTTGTACTGGTACATTGAGGAATCCGACCCTGAACACAAGAATTCTCATTCAGTGGTGTTGCTAGAATTTAAGTATTTTTGCATTACTCTGAATATATTTTGCTAGCAATAAACCTTAATTTAATTTAATTTGCAGGAATGTTATGGTTCTAAAGATCCCAAGAAGGTAGCAGCTGTTAAGGAACTATATGAGCAGCTTGGTTTGCCATCAATGTTTGCAATTTATGAAGAAGAAAGTTACAATATTATCAACACTCATATTCAACAGATCTCACGTGGAATGCCACATCAGTTATTCTTCAAGTTTATGGAGAAAATATACAAGCGAGAGTGTTGAGTTTCTTGCCAATTTGCTCCGTAATGTGGCACTAATTAAAAAGACATATTAAAAGTAAACCTCTGAGGTTTCACACAGTAATAAGGCTCTAGCAAAAAAGGAAGAATGAGCATATACTCATGCAAGATGAAGATAATATCAAGCACACCAGAGGTAAGGTAGCTATTTATCGTATATACTCTAATACTACCCGCATATTTTTTTTCAAAAATCGCAAGTGAAAAACTGTATTATTTGAATACTGGTCTCCTTTCATCTGAATTTCGTCATTTTGTACTATATTGACTCAGTATAGTACGATGCTTTGTAGTAGTATCACAGTATAGTATAAGAGTACTGAAGCTTATGCACATGGTCCGCCATGACTGGTGGCAAAACAAAGCTTTACGTGTAGGGACGCCAAGCAAATAACAGTATAGTACAAGCAGAAGCACTGATTTTGGAAAAGTTCGGTGAATTTCCACACAACTTTGACCTTGGGTTGGACCAGTTGGACATACATTATCGCGTGTGATTCCCGTACCATGTTGTTTTTGTAATTACATTTTAGCCTACTCTATTTAATTATTTTATTATATGTAATGGTTATTATAACTGTTTAATTAAGAATAAACTTAACAAAATAATTTTATATAGAGGCCTATAGATTTTTTTTCACAAATTTCCTTTTGAAAAATTTGGTGCGGGTATTATTTGTGGGTGGGCAGTATTCGGGTATATACGGTATATTCACTGATTCAAAATAATTGGTAGCTGGTATATATTTGTAGATTAAGAATTAAGGTTCATTATAGTATGTAAGTATACTATGTGTATGTAGGAATCTTGTTATACAGCACTTCTGTATACCATGATACAGTCATGTCCAATAATATTCTAAGTATATCTTGTTCAGTTTTCTTGGTATTCTGGTTAGGGAAAGGGTAGATTCGCACCTGCAGTCAGCAGTGGTTTTGCAGATTCAAAGTCGGCTGATGTTTAGTTCTGGTTTTGTTGTGGTCTTCATTCCATAAGTAGGAAACTGCTGTTGATTTTTCAATCTTATATGCTTATTGTGTTCTTCATCTCTTATTTCCATTTTCATCACATCTCATATTTGAAATGACAGTTTTGAGGTTGGTAAATCCAAAAGTTGTTTGTTGAATATTTTGAGATTTCACCTATTGTAAAAACAAAAGTATGGACGGTAGAGTTGACTAACACACTTATCGAGGGTATGTTATACCATTTGTCCCTTGCATGATATACAGGCTTATACTGCATTAAGGAAATGCAAAAAAATTCCATTGAAGTTGACTTCAGGATACTTTATGAGAGCCATCTCTAACCCTTCCACTACTAATGTATTATTTCACTGTGCAAACTACTTCTTCTTCTTCTTCTTCTTCCAGCTCTACAGCCCTTTATGAGCCCTGGCTGCTGTTAAGACATTTCTCCATAGCTCCATGTCCAATGCCCGCCTTCTCCATCCCTGGACTCCAAGCTTTCGGAGGTGTCGCTATCTTCAAATCAATATCCTTTTTTCTTGCCAAGGGTCGTTTTCCAGAAAAGCAGCCGGCTAATGTCTTATACAGTTTCTCAGCAGATAAAATTTTTACGAGAATGGGGTTGTCAACCCCAAGTCCAACCCCCAACCTGGAGGGCCAGGTGATTTTCTGTCTGGGTTTTCTTCCCATACCCTTTAGAAATCCAATTCCCTTCCTGCAAGGCAGCAGCTCCCTAACAATCCTGAGGAATCTCATCCGCTTCCGCCGCCATTGGGTCTCTCACACCTCCTCCGCCATTGGAACCATTGGATCACCTCTTGTGAGTTGCTTCTTAGTCTGGGTCTTCACCTTTGGCCTGTCCGGCAAGGGATGCCCTGCCAGTAGCTATGCTACTGCCGGCATAGCCCAAAGGATCGTCAGACCACGCAAGCACCCCCACCAAGTTCAAGGTCTTGCAACTCCTAGGGGGTGACTGTGCAAACTGGTAGTGCTGAATTAATTTGCAAATTTCTTTTGTAATCTTAAATGGACAAAACAATTGCAAATAATGTCAGTTTCCTCCGAAACAAGAGAACAGCATGTATTTCTTGAAGTTTAGACTGACTTACGTAACCCTGGGTTAGCCCGCATGTCATCACAACACAGCAGCATTATAATGTCATATTTTAATGCGTGGTACAATACAACGCCTGAAATATTTAGCTACAGATGGCAGCTCAAGGCAGATAACAGGGAACTGATGGTGTCGGGATGTAGACACCATACTTTGAATCACTCTCACAAAGTATTTATTTCCTCTATAGGCATGCAAAGTGGTGTGACGTATATATGCATCATTGGCCATGAGTATAGCCTGATTCTTCTCTTTTTGTTTCAGTATTATATTTAAAAATAGTCATAAATGCTGTGCAGATGAATATTTACTTTTGTACCCTTACAACTAGTATCAGTAGATAATAATAATACTAATCAGTAATCATTTTATACAATGAATTAGATAGCAAGAGTAAGATATACTGGTAGTATTTGTAGTCAAGATTTATTGAAGGAGTATAATACCGGTATAATCAGGAGAGGTGCGAGTATGTTTCACAATCACAACCAGAAAATGTGTCAAAATCTCAAAACAGTTTTTGTGTTAACAGGAGAGTAGCTGTACAGTTTTCCAATTGAAGCATTTGCTTTTATAAGGGTCTAAGTGCCAAAACCATGATTTTTCAACTGATAATTTTAAATGGATCTATGTACGTAGACCAATACATTTCAGAGGTGTCCAAGGTCCAGGGAAAGCCACATTAGTAGCAATAAATTCCAAGATATAGTGCTGGGTCTATCTCCGGCATGTCTGTCTGTGCATCTATATCTTGTTTTCTACACAATCATGATTTTGAGACTTAGACCCTTATAAAAGTAAACACTTCAATTATTGATGGCTTGTTTTGTCAGAAATCGTATAACTTTAATATTTACCATCAGGGCCCTATTTCATAAAAGTTACAACTTTACAGGTGACAGATGACATAAAATTGTCTTACAGGTTTACATTTTGACAATTTGTGTTTTTCATAAAAGCTGACAACTTTACATAAATGTCATGACAATTTTGTAGATTTGTATGACAATTTTACATATTGTTGTTTCTCAAAACTTTTGAGTTTACAGGTAAAAGTCTGACAAATATGTCAAATCTTAGGATACCTATCATTTATGAAACATTAATTTTTGCTGACATATTTACAAGTTTACAAAAAATGTAGAATTGTCATTACAGAAGTGACAGGCAATCTTTCATATGTAGGCCAACAGAGTAGGTTATGTAAATGTGTGGCATTACTTGGCAAACTTTCTTGTGATTTAAACTTTGTTAATAAACTTGCTAAATTGTCTTGTTAATAATGAACACTAGTAGTAGTGATATTGGTAGTAGTGAAAGTGGTGAAGAAATAGACAAGAAACCACCCAGTGTTTTTAGGCAATGGATTAACCTAACTTTCAATTTCAGTGATTTTGTATTAAAATAGAAATATAATTCAATTATTTTCCATAGTAATAATCGATTGCTTAGGTATCATATTCGATGTTGAGACACGTATGTGAGAGCCATCTACAGTGTACTAAAGTAATCTTTAGGTTTGACATAAAATTGTCGCGTTTATGAAATGGGTTCTTTTAGTATGACAATTGACATTAATTTGCCTGTAATGTAAGGAAAAGTTGTAATATTTATGAAAAATACAATTGTCATGACATATTGACAAATTTGTCAGACTTGACATAATTGTCGTATTTGTCACACCTGTAGAGTTTTATGAAATAGGGCCCTGGTAGGCTACAGTTTCTAGATGAATTCAGAGGTATAAGAATAGGATGAAAAGATCTTTAAGCCAATATTTCAGCTAAGTAGCGATTTTCAATATGAATCCAAAATTCCTTCTATTAGTAAAAGTTGAAAGGTTAATTTAAAAAAAAAATGATTTTACTATTTCTTTCTTACTTTGATCTAAAACCTCTCCAGTGAGTTTATGTGTTGTTACTCCTTTTATGTTAAGATGTAATAATAAAAGGGTCGCCCAGAAAGTAATGCACCACATTTTTTTTTTCTTCAACAATTATTTATTGAACACAATGAAACTTATACACAAGAAAGAATGATGTTTCTTCTACACTTCCTATTTTTCCAAGTAATCTCCATCCCATTCTATGGCCTTCCTCTAGCGAGACACAAGGGTGTGTATGCCCTCTTGGTACCACTCCTTGTTCTTGCCCTTCTTGAGTTTGGTTATATCTTCATAGGGTTGGACAATGTTACCCAATCCACCCTACAGCCCTGACTTAGCTCCCTCAGACTTCCACTTGGTTGGGCTATTAAAGGATGCCATTCGCAGAAGATATTTTGAGGATGACGAAGAGGTGATTCGCACAGTGCAGAAACGGTTTCGTGACCAGAACAAGGAGTAGTACTGACAGGGCATACACGCCCTTATGTCTTGCTGGAGGAAGGTCATAGAGCAGGATGGAGATTACGTGGAAAAATAGGGACTGTAGAAGAAACATTCTTCCCTGTGTGGAAGTTTCATTGTGTTCAATAAATAATTGCTGAAGGAGAAAATGTGGTGCATTACTTTCCGGGTGACCCTCGTACTAAAACACAAACTACAGAAATGAAGCTAAATCAGTGTAATAAGAACTGTATGTATGATACGTGGTAATGTACATAATAGTGCTGGTTTAATGCAACA
This sequence comes from Ectobius pallidus, assembly GCA_964059195.1. Lineage (NCBI taxonomy): Eukaryota > Metazoa > Arthropoda > Insecta > Blattodea > Ectobiidae > Ectobius > Ectobius pallidus. Next base: position 153,041,789 of record CAXKWD010000008.1, read on the forward strand.
TTTACCGATATACTTTTTGGTTGTGGGCTGAATTAAATGGGCTAAATATTTGTGAATGTGTCACATTAATAACTTTATGTGCTAAATGGTATCTAATTTTCTTGATCCTGCCTTGCCATAATATTTACTTTGTTTTTGTGGAGAATTCAAATACATCTGAATATGATTCCTGTTTTCATGCAATTTTGATGTCGCAATGAGAACATCATTTTCAAGAGAATCCTCAGAATGTGCTAGACCCATGCCTGAGGACCAATGAAATGTTTCACACTGCATATGCAAGGACCAATGAAAGTCCGCTTAGTGTGATTACATTCTCACTCTGATAAGTTCCCGTTTTTTAGGTGTTGGAGGCTCAAATCAGATTACATTCTCACTGATAAGTTCCCATTTTCTAGGTGTTGGAGGCTCAAATCTGATTACATTCTCACTCTGATAAATTCCTTTTTTTAGTGTTGGAGGCTCAAATCTGATTACATTCTCACTCTGATAAGTTTCCATTTTTTAGGTGTTGGAGGCTCAAATCTGATTACATTCTCACTCTGATAAGTTCCCGTTTTTTAGGTGTTGGAGGCTCAAATCACTTTACATTCTCACTGATAAGTTCCCATTTTCTAGGTGTTGGAGGCTCAAATCTGATTACATTCTAACTCTGATAAATTCCCATTTTTTGGTGTTGGAGGCTCAAAACTGATTACATTCTCACTCTGAAAAGTTTTCATTTTTTAGGTATTGGAGGCTCAAATCTGATTACATTCTCACTCTCATAAGTTCCCATTTTTTTGGTGTTGGAGGCTCAAATCTGATTACATTCTCACTCTGATAAGTTCCCACTTTTTAGGTGTATTGACCTTGGTGGCTCAAATCTATCTGAATCCTCATTTTCATGAGGAATTCATTAGAATAAGCTTATTCAGATCTATTTCCATTTTTCATGAAAATATTGTCAATATGTTGGCTGTTATATGGCAAGTAAGGTATCCTTACTTGAATTAAAATTGTAGGAATTTAGAATTTAGAATGGATAATAGAGGAAGGTTTACTGCTTACTAGTGTGTAATTTTTATGCGTTTTTGCTGTTGCTGGTTAATCAAGAAAAGGATGATGCATCACATTTATTATAAAACCGAAGTAATGTTTTGTAACTAAGTTTGATTGAAGATGTGGAAGTTAAAGAATTGGATATATAATAGAATTATATGAGAGTTTTCACAATAAATGAAAAAGGGCCTAGCCCTAGGTGAATTTAAGTAAAAAAAGTTTATACAAATCCTGTTCTCAAAAACCCATTCATTCATGGCTTCCTTCACGAACTTCGTGAATTGGGTCCATTAAGGGATTATAGAATCTTTTCTTATGTTTAGTCAGTGATTGACAGAATTAAAAAAAAATGGAAACACAACTGCAATTGGGGCAGGTTTCTGCAGAGGTTTTCCCCTCTACTGTGAGATAAACCTCTGATAATTTCTTCTTACCTTGAACTTTATACACGGCTATTTATAAATCCATGAAACCTTTCAAAATTTAATAATTGTATAATAACAATACTATATGCAACGGATCATGGTAATTGATGTGCCGATAGAAGAACACACTTAGTTGCCTTGATTAATATCAAGGTGGTAGTTATCAACTATGTTATAATTAATCAATTTCATGTTTCCAGTGGTATAAATTATAATATTATTAGAATGTATAGAAATATCCACCTATATACCACTAACAAGATGAAGCAACAGATGAAGCAGATTAGGAAATATAAATATAATATTGAATACCCGTATTTATTTTATTTTTATTTTATTTTATTTTACAAAGGTCCCAATGAGCTCACGCTCGTTAACAGGGATAGTCAATTAATATTATATTTATATATTTCCTGATCTGCTTCATCTTGTAAGTGGTATGTAGGCGGATATTTCTATACATTTTAATAATATTATCAACTATGACAAAATGGTGCTTATTAAACATGAGCAATCTTTTTGTGTGTTGGAACATGCAAGGGCCTTGTCTATTGTGTCAATGCAGCGATAGTTTCAACCGGGATTTCAAAAGCCACCATTGGTTTTCAATAGTATAAAGAACTGTTATGCGAAACAGTGAATAAAGTTAGGCAAACTTACGAGCACAGCTCCTGTAAGTCCACTCATCGTGCGAGTGTTGAGCTTTCGAGCTTGGGATCTGACAACCAACAGGATGGCCTATTCTTTTTAAGAGACTTGAGTTTAATCCCTACAGGCTTCAGCTACATCAGGTGCTCAAAGATAATGATAAAGACACATAGATATGCCAAAAAAATTTGAAGTAGATAGTTTTGATGATGCTCATCTTTAGTAACAAGCAACTTTCCATCTTTCTGGAAAAGTAAATCGGCACAACATGCACATATGGGGGGACCAGTCCCCGCAGAGTCATACAGCATATGTGAGACTACCTAAGGTGAATGTCTTCTGTGCAATTTCAAGAGTAGAAGGTGTATGGACCATTTTCTTTTTAAAGCCCATCTTCAATGGGATAATTTACTTGGACATATTATTAAATGCACACACAAATGCGTATATTGCGACACAAGGGCGTAGATGCCTTTACGGCCCGTGTGTTGCATGCTATTTTTTGCACGACGGTTACTTATATCAATTTAATTATATTAATTGTGATATTACCTGAAAATATTATGTATATACAGTCTTGAAGAATGGTGCTTATTTCAGAAAGGGATTCGCATTTGTTATTGTTTATGGCAACCGAATATTTATAAAGCGGGGAGGCCTTGGTCATTTCTGCTCGCAAATAAGCATTTGCGGGCGGTAAAGTAACTTTCCGTCCGTCGCCCCTAGCAACAAGTCACTTTCCACCCGTCGCCACTAGCAACAAGATTGCATGTGGTAATGTCAAGTTACGATCCATGTAAACAACTTTCGTAAGTAACACTTACTAGCTAAGGAGTGCAAAAAATGTATTTAACAATAATATCCATTGACTGCAATGTGTTATTGCCAACATTAGTTATTAAGTGCCAGTATGGTACTTTATGAGATTGTGTGGGGGACGAAAAATGTCTGTCCGTCTGTCTGTCCGTCCGTGTGTCTGTACGCGCTCTAACTCAAATACGCTTTTTCGGATTTTCATGAAACTTGGAAAACACATTTATAATGTCAATGGGAAGAACCCTATTGATATTGAACCAAATCGGTTCACCGGTACCGGAGTAATGCCCAATTTAGTGCCTATTTTAATAGATTATGGCGCCTTTCTAATAGAAAGGCGCCATAATTCAAATACGCTGTATCGGATTTCCATTAAACTTGGTATACGCATTTATGACATCCATGAAAAGTACTCTGTTAAATTTGAACCTAATCTGTTGACCGGTACCGGAGTAAAACCCAATTTAGTGTATATTTTAAAGGCGCAATAGCTCAAATACGCCTTATCGGATATTTATGAAACTTCGTATACGCATTTATACTATCCATGGAAAGACGTCTGTTGATGTTCAACCAAATCGGTTTGCCAGTACCGGAATGATGCCCAATTTATTGCCTTTTATGTTAATATATGAGAAGTCGCGATAACTCAAATATGCTTTATTGGATTTTCCTGAAACTTTGTATACCCATTTATAATGTACATGGGAAGACGTCTACCGATATTGGACCAAATCGGTTGTCCGGTACCGGAGTAAAACCCAATTTAGTGTCTATTTTAAAAACGCGGTAACTCAAATACGCTTTACCGGATTTTTATGGAATTTGGTATACACATTTATAGTGTTCATGGGAAGAGGTCTACTGATACTGGATGAAATCGGTTCACCTGTTTCGGAGTAATGCTCAATTTGGTGCCTATTTTATGATAATATACGTATTCGAAAGAATTTATATAAAAAAAAAAAGCAAATCATTTATCATGACAACATAGTCAATTGTTTTACTGTGATATTTTACGGCTTTGGAAATTAAAATAGAGATAGCTATGACCAAAAACACTATTGTTTTACATGCGCTTATAACTTACAACTAGACCGTTAAACTGACCCAGGTGACCGAGATGGTAACGTTTTGGCCTCACGTTATGGAGTTCCATGGTTCAAATCCCGAAACCAGCCAATTTCACTTTCTTTTTCGTATTTTTATGTGAGTGTGCGATTGTCAAGATATCAAAAATCTGTACAGTTCAGCTGATGCTGGAAGATTTTAATCTGATTAAAAAGAAAATTAGACCTTTGTTCTTCCCTAAGCCCTGCTTAATGAATAAATCTGGAGCTTAACTTGTAAATCAATTAAAAAAACATATTCTGCATATCATAATTGCAGTCATAACTGATTAAAAAAACATACTGGCACTTTTTTACATCAGTTTACCTGATTTTATCTATTACTTGGACATGTTACACAACTGACTGAATGAAGACAGCAATGATTACATCTTTCAGCAAGGTGGATGTCCCTCTCAGTACCATAACATCATACAAGACTACCTTCTTCAAAATTTACCACAGAGATGGATCAGGCTCACAGGATAAGAAAACAGTGCATTAATGAAGTGCCATCACAATCACCAGATTTAACTCCATGTGGCTTTTTCTTGTGGGAGTTTGCAAAGGATGTTGTCTATGTGCAACCTGCTCCCAGCGGGGCTTCAGGAACTTCACTACCGGATTACAGCTGCTGTGGCTCTGATCAGCCGTGACACATTGACGCATGTATGGGGCAAGATAGTTAACCACATGGAGGTCTGCTAGATCGGCAAATATGAATACATTGGACATCCGTGAGGTATGTAAAAGAACTTGGCAAGTTTCTGTTCAGTGGAGAAAATTTTATCGGTTTTGTAGTTTAAGAAGTTATAAAAATTTTAAATGTTTCACGGACTTAGCCATTAGCATCTATCATCCCTAACATTTAATCTTTCACCCCAAAAGTCAAATGGAAACCACTGAATATTCCTTAGTGAAACAAACTACGTAAAACTGCCTATGAGTAAAACCAGTATTGTGACCTGCAGTACTTAATTGCTTGTAGCCTACTAGCACCCAGATGTACAAATCAGATCATTATATTAGATAGCAGATTATATACATACAGCCGGCTGCAGAAAGAATGAGCATCCTAAAAGTTATTGTAAGTTCCAGATTCAGAATACTGTGCACACTCATCTCGTCATTGCCTACATACACTATATTATTGAAAATACCGTATTTTGTTTAAGTGTCTAATATCTGTCTAATATTTGTTATTTCACTGAATTGAGTCGAATCTGGATACACTTGGTTATCTGAAGATTTAAATAAAAATACAGTTGAGAAGTATAAATTCCACCAAAGAAAATATGAATCCTATAGCCAAGTATTAAGTTATAGCCTATTAGCAACCAAAGTGCCTATGGTCGTTAAATCGCTGCTCCATGAAACGAGCGAGCGATACTGGCTTTAGGTTCAAATCTCAGCTGATCCTAATGATAAATTTTAATTACATTTTCTGGTTGTACGTTTTGCAAAGCTTAATTCACTTGGTGACATCTTTCAGAATAACAATTTTTTTTTTTAAATCCTGCTTGTAAACGTGGCATTCATCTCTCTCATTGCTACCAAGGATGGCTGACTACTAAGGCCAGCTCATGTTTGTTACTCTGCATCGAGGGCGGTGAGAGTGATCTGAGCTATATTCTCATATGCCAGAAGGTGGTTTAAACATTATGTGAGTTTGGTGAAGTTAGAAAACGTCCAATCTCTACTGAACAAACATCACAGCAATGACTGTGAGGCCAAAGGTTCTGGGTTCAAGTCCCAGTGTCGGAGGAATTTTTATCCTGTAATATTCTCATGTTATGTCCAACAGAGACAATAATCTGTGGTTCATGAAAGCTTATATATCTATCTTGAATGTTAACTGTACAATAACAGTGGGAGCCCGGTCACAAAAATCACTAATTAGTGTGCATCACTATGACATAACTTGTCTGTGAGGTAGACCATTAGGGCAATCAGTCATAGGAGAGAGGTTCCATCTGGTGCTGTGAATTGAACTCCGGCTTAGCTCAGTTAGTAGAGCATTGGCACGAATAGCCAAAGGTCCTGGGTTCAAGTCCCAGTGTCTGAGGAACTTTTCTCCTATAATATTCTCATATTCAGGTTAGTTTGAATTAAGTGAAGTTATGTATGTTAAATCTCCATCTCAAGCATTAATATATATTTATTAACCACTATATAAACTTCCTATAAATTTTATGATTTTACTAGTCACCTATTCATTATCCCCATAAAAGTATGCCTGCACTCTGGGTTAATTTACATTAACATATGGTACAGTCGGTCAAATAAAAAACATCGGGACTCGTATGCAGTTAAAATTAAAGTTTTAACGCATTAGTTCACAAGTTTTCTATAAAAAACATGAAATACAGGTCATTTTCGGAACATATGAGGCCATGCGACTGGAGGGAAAAAATGAACGAGGGAAAAATGAAAAACGCAGAAAGCACAACACACGATATTCAACTTAATGTATTGTCATAATTCATTTTGCTTTGTGTCATCGCATCACATACAAATGCTAGTTTGAGAGAAAGTGTAGTTAGGGCTCTAATTGACCTGCATTTTTCGGCCTCTGAAGCAGCGAGAAGGTTCCATATTTATGAAAGAGCAGCTCAGAGGTGGGAACTCCACTATAATGCGACCGGAAGTTTTCATAGGAAACGCGTATTTCGATGCTAGATTGGTTGCAGAATTTGAACGTAAGTTATTGATTTTGCATTACAAATACCGGTATTATAAAATAAAATCTTTAACAAATGCTCCTTGAATAATCATATTCCTTGCGAATTTATCAATTATTAATATTATAAGAATTTGCAACCAAGAATATGGCGGATGTGAGACATATAGCCACAGCCTTCTATACATGTTCGTTTTGGAACAAAACTGACTAAATAATCAAGAAAATACATGGAGAGACAAGAGGCAGGTGTGAACCTAACCTTAAGTCTTCCTGTTCATGCGCATATGCTCGTCCGTGATACTTAATCAAATACCGCCCGACGTTTTTTATTTGACCGACTGTACTTGAATGAAGGCAGTAGTTTGTGTCAGCTATTTTATGTTCCTAAAAAAATGAAAAGTATAGACAGTCTATATTCATCTTTATTTTACAAATATACATAGATTTGTTGCTTTGTGACATGAAAAAACACAACAAACAAAATGGAATGAGTAACTCTTGAAGTAAGGGATTTAAAACACAATGATAGAAGTCTTCCAATGCATTAAATTCAATTATTGCAATTGTTCGCCATGAGTTTACACTTTAACTCTTTGAACCTCCACTCACTTTTGAATAGGCTAGGCATATCGAACAAACTTATGTTTAAGCTGAAGTATAACTGACATACTTTTTCTATTGATAAATGCAGAGCTTCAGACACTTTCAACATTTTTTTTTCTCTCTCTCTACTGGGTGCCAGTTGAGTGTTATACATAATATTTTGTACAGAGTAAAGCTAGAAGAAAGTAGCAATAATAATCTGTCAAATCATAAGAATCTAATGTTCTGATCAGAATTTTCCAGCAAGACATTTTCAGATTTTCTGAAATGACTTCAAAGAGAAATCACAAATTAAAAATAAAAGTGTTAACCGCATGACTGGAAATATTTTACAAAAAAGTTATAATTATGAATGATCAAATTTGGGAGCAATTTAAGAAACCCCCAATTTAAAAAATGCATATTTTGTAAAACTGTAAAATATCTACAAAACAGTGCAATAGAATAGTTTTATTTTTAAATTATTGTTCTGACTCACTGACAGGGAATTGCTATCAATTTAATACTGGTAGCTTACCATGGAATAAAACTCTATCAAAATACAATACATAAAACTCAACTCTAAATTGTGAAGAACATTTCTTGAGATATTAAAATTAAAATTGGAATAATCGTTTCCATTACTACACCAGACTAAGATTAGAAATTGAAACAATCTTGGAAAAATTAGTTGTAAAACTATATACATGAAAACCGAAGTTCACACTCATTCTCAAAGTTATGTTTATTCCTCAAAACTAAACAATTATGTCCTGTACAGAGAAGTAAATCACGTACTTGGGTCTTCACATTAACAGAACATAAAACTGAAAAGTACCTCTAGTCCCACAGTCTAAGTATACACAATAATCTATTTACAACCATTTCAGTAAGCTCCAGGCATTCTAAATATTATGTTCTACTTTTAAGTAATCTTAGTAAATGCATTACATGGCTGGCTTATTTATGCTAAGTTTTCTTTAAAACAACTGGTAAGGCAGGTTAGTTAAGTAAAATCTTTTTAACAATCTTTAATCAAATTCATGTCTTTCATGAGACTACTGGAACAAAATTACCAGTAATTTAAATTAATACTTTTAATTTAGGGAACTTGATAACCAAACTTAATTTATTTTTTATTGCCTTAAAATTTGTGTAAGTTCAAGTACATTAAATAATTTGCTCAACAAAGACCTATGCTTCTGAAACTTGAACACTTTGAGAGCTGAGTCATTCTGTAATTGCCTTGCGAAAAATGCTGAGAAATTTTCAATATTTACATTTTAAAAAGTTATAATTATACAAAAATAACATTGATATGGTTTGAAAGTTTGATATTCCTTTTTAAATGGTGCATAAAGATATTAGCTGCATAAACAGAATTTTTACCTCCAACAATATAGAAGCATGACAAATTAGTGATAAATAAAATTCACAAATAAAATGAAATTTAATGACGATTTTTAGCAAATATATGCGTGACAATGGCGATGTCGGCATTCAAGTACATTGGCAAACATACTTCCAAATAAATCACATTAAACAAATTTTTAAAAATGCGTTCTAGCAGTTGGTGATGAAATTAGATGATCAAAAGGAATATGCACAATGATAAAATCCCATCAAACGTTGGGATCTGCAATTTTTGTAAGCTTTTGAATCTCGTTAATTGACTGAATTAGCAGTCAAAGTGTTAAGGTATACAATGGTATAGACTTAGTATATTTTAAATTATCACAGCAAATTTTCATTTTTCTTTCAGTTAAAGTACTTTTTTTTTAAAATAATTTACATTCTGTTTAGTCTTGAAGGAATAATGTTAGCTTATAACACATAATCTCTTTATTTTATAATAACTGTTTACCTCACGCAAAGGTGAATATAATACAAACACAGAAGACACATAGTACACGAACTAACAAATTTTGATTGCTTAATTAAATTCAAGCACTCGCATAAAATACTTTCATAAATTGGAAACATTAGGTGCCACAAAATACGACAAAACACAATTCTTGAATGCATATGGTATTAAGAACATTCAGAATTTAATCTATTTTGTTTAATACTCTGTGCAGCTGTGGGTACAGCTAATGGTAGCAAGCTTTAGTTGCTTTGACATATGATTAATTCTATTCTAAAAACTTATGAACACCAGATATTTACCATAATCAAATAAGTTTTAATTAACAAATTCAAGTGTACCCTATATTTGTAACATTCTAACAATATTTCCCTATCACCAGATGAGAATGTACAAAAACCTATTTTCATTTTGGAAGATCAAACGTTTTTACCTTGCATATGTGTAAATTTAAATATGTTGTGTTGCCTACTAAATACAATTATGTTTTTACAAAATTTCTTCATAGGATTTGAAAGTTTACATGCTTAGGGAGGAACGGCTGTTCACATAGAACTGATGTCCTGAGAGCACCAAGGTGAAGATGTACAGACATGCAGCAATCCAACAATTATATGCATTCTGAAAAAGAATAATAGCAGCAATGAAAACTTTTGTACTGTTGTACAACACTTTACATCCATACGTACAAATTACCTTGGAGAATACAATTTGAGTGAACTTCCAAATTTCCACGGTGCACAATTTTGATAAAACGTGTGCTGATATCAAACTTTCTTCTGTTATGAGTATTTTCAAGCAATTTTTTGCACACAAAGTTTCACTATTTTATGTAAAATTTAGTTTGGGGGAGGGTATAAACTATTGCCTTCATGTCAGCTGTTTAGACATAGCCATCTGAAACTATGGATAGCAATCAGTAAGTCGTAGATGAATATCGCTCTACAAAGAAACAACCTACAATGAAGATCTCTGTTGCATACAATTGGCCAGTGACATTTGCCTATGAAGATCACAGTAAAGAAACTGTATACAAATTCAGAACATATTGAGTTCAGCTCAGGTTCAGTTCTAATTAAATCTGCCTTTGAACATGTTAACAATTCTACTGCTCAATACAGTGAACACACCCTCACAGAAAGTTGAAAATGCATATGGGTCATTCTACAGAAAACCTGCATTTTAATGTCACAGGACAATATATTGGAAACTAGTTATAATGTTTGCAATTTTTCAAAATCAGATATTAAAATACAATATTATCTATTAGTTAGTACTTTACTTTGGAGAAATTTTTAACTAATTAGCTGTAAAAAGTTGTCCACAGAAGGTGATATCTCACTTCCGTGGACTGTCACAACCCTCAGGTAGAGAACTTCCAAAGATCATAGATACTGTACTTCTTAACATTTTCACTTAAAAAATATAGTATCTAGTCAGAAAATACTTCAGTTTAGCATAATGATGAATGAAATATTTTTTTTTTGTCCCCACTGTCATTTTCAACCTGAGTTCATGTCACAAGGTTTGCCATCACTTCTGTGGACACTCAAAAAATGCCTAAAATATTCACCAGTGTGTGCTAGTTACCTTTTTCTGAGAGTCAGCTGAAGAGCAAAGGCACTCATATTGCAGAGTGGAGTATCTTTTGTTCTTCTGGATTGGATTTTTTTCATGTATATATCAAGTTTCTATTCACTTTTTGCATGTGGCATAGCTCATCCAGTCACTTCTGTGGTCTTTATTAAAGTTTAGTTTTTAAGTTAAAAAATAATTTTTAGTATACATGACTTTTAGAACGTGATAATCTCAATAACCTGAAGAGCTTTCGTTTCTGACCTCACAATGCAAGGCAGTTTGCAAAGAAACGTAACTTTTTATCACTTCCGTGGACATCACTTCTGTGGACATGTGGATTCCACGGAAGTGATAACTGTCCACAGAAGTGATTTGATTCATTATTTTTAAAATTACGCACTTGCTGTGATGTGTCCAGTTGACCACTAACATTAAATTTTATAACATGCTGAATAAAAAAAATATCTATTAATATTTTAGTTCCTTACCAGTATTGTAACATTTTATCTTTCATAAACAGTTAAGTCTTATTCAATGAGTACACTATCATTAAAATGTCATTTTTTAAATTAATATTCTACATTAGGTCTCTTTAGTGCCTCCTGATATAGGTCTACTCCTGCCCATCATAATTAATGGGATGGCTTGGGGAGGCTACTTACTAGCCTATATTATATCTTGAATGGTAGGTTACTTATTAGTTTCAAAACAAATTATAGGCCTATTATCATGTATTTGTAACAGCATGGTTTAGAAAATTTCATGACTAATATCACTATAATGTATATATATATATATATATATATATATATATATATATATTATATTACCATGGACAATTGTAATGTTCATTTTTAAAGCATAGATTGAAAATTTTTGATATTTGTAGGCCTACCAGAATGGCAAGAGTAAAGAAAAATTATTTGAGGAAGAGAAGGAAACGAAAAAAAGGAAGTATGAGAAGAGCTAGAGTAAAAATGTAACAGGATTCAGCGAAGCATGAAGAAGAGAAATGAAAAGATAGGGAGTGATACCAAAGGGGAAAAAAAGCAGGAAAGGAAACCTGCGTCACAGCTGACACAGGGAGAGAAGGAAAGTTCAAAAAGAGTGGAGAAAACGTTCAACGAATTACAGACAGTTAAAAGAGCAAAATAATCATACTAGTTGATTTCACTGAGAGTCATACTCCGCCTACCATTCCAGAAATTCAAGAACCGATGCCAGGCTCCACTACTACTCCTGATTTCGTTCAGTCACACGATAAGAGCCCTTTACATTCACCAGATATAAAAATGAGGCTCAAGTAGAAGAGAAAGGGGTGAGAAGATAGTAAAAATACAAGACAAGAGATTACTTGAAATTACAGAAAGGAAAAATGCGAAGCTTTGACAGCAGAACCATTGTTTAAAAAAGCGGAAGAAAGGTAAAGAAGTGGTGTAAAAAATTTTCCAAAGTTGTGAGGAAAAAGCTAATTTATGCAGAAGTGCTACAATCACAGATTAAGTCAAAATACACACAATAAAAATCTGTGAAGGAAAAGAGAATATTGAAATTAATTACATGTTGAACATTTTTTGAAAAATATCAATGCCAAGGTTATTTTATGTCACCTCACAATGGAGAACTACGCTGTCATATGGACAAACTTGGAGAAAAATGAAACTGAAAAAGATACGAGAAGATGTGATAAGTTTCGTAGAAAAATATGAATCTAGCAGACGTTAACTGCAATAACTGTTCACTGAAAGTGACAAATTGTTTTCGTTTCCTGACATGCCTGATAAAGATATGGTTCCTAAAGAGAACATTATAAAGAAATTCCGGCGTGCGTAGGCAAAGAGAGTTACCGGTAAGTCCACCATCCTAAAAAAATTGAGATAGGTCTATGTCCAAAGAGTTATAGATAAAAATGTTCTCTACATTTGTGTTAAGTCTAGTAAGTCTTATTGAAAATTGTACGGTAGTTATGGATGTGTGCCTCATGGGTTTATCCATCTCTAAAGCTATGTTGGGCTGGTATAGTGTGTTAAGTCACTCTAATTCTCAGTAACAAGAAAGTGGACTTAACTCTCTTTGCTCGCGCACCCCGGAATTGAAAACTCCAAACATGAACACTAGGGGAGGTTATGTATTTGAGAAAGACCTGTATCTTTTTGTAAACTTTTAATAATCTCTAAGTTTTTGTTTTATTTTTTAGTGACATCTTTTTTTATGACATCTTGTGTATGTTATACAAGTGGTTACTCTGTGGCAGTAAATTAATTTCTTGAATAATAAACCTAAATCTGTTTTACCTTTAGAAAAAAAATGTGTTACAAGCATAATTGATAACAAAAGTCCATTATTATAACCAAAAGTCACTTCTGTGGACATGCAATCACTTCCGTGGACAGCATCTTTCTTTTAGATTTTTTTTAAAGAAAACCAAAAAGAGATGACCTATGTCACTTAAACCACAGGTTAAGTACTTTAAAACTAGTGCTGTAAATATTTTTTTAGGACATATCTGATAAATTCGTTTTTTTATTATTCTTCCATCAAAACTGCAGGGTTTCTGTAGAATGACCCATATAAGTTATAGGTCTATACCACAAAGGGCATTACTGCAGATAAAGTTTAGTGTATCACAGTATGAAGGCTTCAAACTAATTCCAATAGTCACAGCTAGATGAATTCTATCCTGAGTTTAATTTTGGGGCTAAGCATGATAACCAACCATAGTGCCAGAGTCAGTGGTAGGTTAGGAACAGTGATACAATGTTGGTTTCATTACAGCCCATATTGAATCTCACGCATGTATTTTGTTATGCTGGTCATGGTTTTTGTAATGTTATGTCAATCAACTTCGTGTTTCTTGCAAGTAAATATGATGGACATATTCATTTTTAGCCAGTTTGTGCTTTAAAATTGAAGTCTTATTTAGGGCGGGAGTGTTGGATCAAATCACTCATGAAATGAATTTCATTCTGAAGTGTCTGCACCCTATATAGGCCTATGCTGTTTTACCCCTAGAAATTAAGAACTCTGAGATTCTGTGCAATAAATTAATTTTAAAATAGAATGGCAAAAACCAAGAAAAAGGTCGCCCCTTAAGCTCTGCCCACTCCATTGAGTTGCTATGGTGACCCATCACGTGACGGACGGCAGAGGTTCATTTGGGAGAAGAGTTGATTAGTAAAACCAAAACGACCCTTGTACCAATTAAAACTTCCCTTGTACCAAAGGATATTTCACAATTGCAATTAATACGAAATTATCAATCTCTGCTATATCATGCAGCTCTCTAAACTTAAATAACTTAAGTTAGATGAATTCTTGCTTCACACTGCAACGATCACTCAATGGCGTAGTGGTTTAGACGACTGTCTTTCATGCTAGCGGTACAGTGTTCGAATCGCGTTAGGTGCGAACATTTGTAGGACAGGAATAGGTTCTAAATAGGTAGAGAGAGTAAAGGAGAGAAGTAATTGCATTGTACAAAGAGGAAAAGAAGAAGAAAGGAAAAGATGAAATCTAGGTGACTATCGTGGAACTACTAGCAGTCTCGAGTGGGAAAAGACTAAGTGGCGACCTGTTCTTGGTTTTTTCCAGTAGAATTATTGGAAATGCATCACAAATTTGACAACAAGAAATGCAAATAAGTAAGGAAACATACCTGAACGTAACCTCTATCTGCTATTTTATAAAACTCGTCCTTAGATTCAAATCCCTCTTCTCTCTCAATTCCGGGAATATCTTCAGCCAAAGCTATGCTTCTCACATAATAGAATATGCCCATTAATACCTGTAAAGTCAAGAATCAAGATAATGTTTGGCATCGCGATATTCACGGTTCTTCGTAGGAACTTAATTTTACTCATTGTAAAAGAAAGCTTACTAGGACACATTATACTCACCAACTGAAATATTCCCCATACACTAATTATAAGTCCGCAAAGCGACAGTTTTGGTCCACAAATCTTCATTTTTGTTATTTAAGTGAAAATCACTGCCCAGCCTTTATAACCCGAGAACCACTTACTGCCGTCACTTGTTCTCATGTGATGTGTAATCTTGACCTCAATATACACATTTATATAACGAACGGCACTTGTTAATAAGTAATATGGCTAATACTAAAAAATATAATATTAAAATGCTGACAGAATTAATTAAATTATTTTAAATGTGTGTAAGATATGCTATTTTTATAACAGTTACAGATTTGGATGTGGTTGTGAATCACTGTACAGCTCCAGAAATTCGCGAAGGAGTTCACGCTGAAAACATGGTTGATAGGCTAGGTAAGGGTATTTATAATCGTCTTAATTATTACTTTTCATAAATATAAGCTTTAGCGACTACATTTTGTGCATTTAGTCCTAATAAATCCCAGTCGATTCAAACCAAATTAACACGAATTTGGAAGGCGTGTGTTGTTTATGAAGCCGATGAATAAGTAGCGTGACAGCTCAAGTTTCTTTCAGGACATAATGGGAGTTACGGTACTGTTCAGGCGATCTAAAAGTAGTCTTTACATTGTTGATTCTGATTAGTTGATTACAAGGTGAATGAATATGATATCTTAGTATAACTAATACACTTAATTGGTTTTAATAAAGTGTTAAGAAGATTCATTCCTGCTCAAAGAGTTAAGGTTAAACAAGGTTATGTCCTTTGTGTTCATTTGCTATTTACACAGTTAAATCTTTTGGCTTTTGAGGGCTGCAGATGTACTCACACTGGCATCCCCTCACACTTAGTATTGAATGTTCCATTAAATTCATTACCATCTTAAATGTTTTGCTAGTATAACCAAATACGGCAGACCCAAATACCCATGTATCATCATGCTGGAATGGACTTTTCTGAAAATCCCATGTAAGAGACTAACAAAGAAAATAGACAGCAGATTACCAGGGTAGTCCTTGAATATAATACTTTTGTCTCTCACACTGCTGTGTCCGACAACAGTCTAGAGATGAATATTTCTCTATTATAAGTATGGAACGATAACAACCTGTTACAAATAATAAAAATAAGTTACCAAAACTCCTGCCTAGTGGATTTTTTTATCGTCTGACCCTGACGATTTATAAGCATGTGGGGGGAGATAAAATAAGGCTCCAGAAAGTTTTATCTAGGGAAATAAAGTTTTGTGAGTGTTAGAGCCAGAATCAGATGTCAAAATATAGTAACTTTAATGATTGAGGTAGAGAAGCAGAACACTAGCCTGGGGTTGTGAAAACAGTTTTGGGGATTTATTACATTAAAAGGCGGAAGATGATACTTGTGGCACTTTGACTGGTGGTGCACTCACGCAACGGAAAACTGTAGTGGGATGCAGCACTATGAAAGACACAGTATGGTATACCCACAGTATTATATTCAAAGACTATCGATTACCAGATGTCCAGTTTGGTTTTAGGAGAAGGTCTGTGATCCATGCCATACAGTGGAACCAAAATGACGTAGAAGCAGCACTAACAGTAAAATAGGGAAATTACGTGCTATAGACTATTCATCGATTATGCAAAGGCTTTTGACACCATTAGTAAGAAAATGTTAATAAACAAGTTCGATGAAATAATTGGACCACACCATTACTTACTGCCTCCCATTAGGAACATCGATAGAACAGGCATTTGGTGCATTACCTTACAGGGGGACTGCTCAGCCCACTCCTCTTCTTAATCACAACTGCAGATGACGGTTATAAATAACACCTGCCAGTATGTTGATGATATGGGATTGTCAAAATCACAAGAAAAACTACAAGGAACGTTTGACAGTATGGACAGAACAAAACGAAATGAAAATTAACTAGAAAAGTGTTTCCATTTCTTTCAAAAGATGGGAAATAGACCTGTTTCAACTTGGGAAAACCACCTTAAAATGGTCTCCACTTATGAATAACTTACTTAGGAATGACATTTCAGACCCAAGGCAAGACTTTTAATTTTCATTTGTGTGGCAGAATAAATGATGCTTTTAAAGCTGTGAGCGAGATTAAACATCTGAGTACATTATCAATCAGGAAAATGCCGATTAAGCCAGTAGTCCTATAACAACGTAAAACATAGAAAATTTATGGCCATATCTACGAGCTATGCAGATGGAACAGCTAGAAAAAGTGAAGTGGGATACCTGAAGAGAGTCTTGTATGTGTCTTTAAATCCACACCATCACGCCTTGTATCAGTACATATGAATTGATAAGAGAGCCTTTTTCATCGAGGAGCTTCTTCTACAACATGATAGCCTATTATAGGCGACAATGGCATACATAGATGCCTTAAAGACTTCAAGAAACCATGTGTTAACTTTTAAGATGAGAAGTGAATCGCTAACTGTATTCTGCAATGATAATTAATGACGATCCTAATTGTCTATAAAATGCAAATTGTGCCGTTACAATTTTATTACTGGTGTTATATAACCAGATATGTTCGTATTGTTCTTTCCTAACTGTTTTGATTAATTATTACCGTATACTATTTTGAACAGGAGATTTTGTAATTGAATTAATTCTTTTGTTTTTTCTTTCACAGTAAATAGCGAGGCAAATGCTCGCCGCATTGCAATGGTTGAAAGCTGTTTTGGCAGTTCTGGTCAGGTAAGAACATTTTGGCAAACCACTGTCGGGATTATATACAGGGTGTTAATGAATAACACCGAAATATTTTACCCCGTGTATAGAGGGGACATATACAAGAACTTTTATTAGGACATTTTTGCTCTATGACGTAAAATGTGTATGCTACAGGGCATTAAAGTTGTTAAAATTTGGTGCTCATAACTCAATAAATGAGCGAAATAGGGTTAAAATTTTCATTAAATTGACTTCATGCCTTCTTAGCGATCGATAAAAACCTCATTCTTTACAATTCATCAACAGCTATACCATAATTTAGAATTTTCATAATCTGCAAAATGTACTGATTAATCAGATGATTGCCCGCCACAGCATTATGTTTTTATTCGTAATTCCAAACCTAACAAAAATGCTTCGTTTGTCTTTTTTTCCCTCAGAGTTGTAAGATATCGATCGTCATTTTTTACAATTTTCCCGACCACTACACAATATTCACTGTTCCTTTGTTTCCCATCATTTCAAGTATTAGAAGACAGTGGCGTGCATAACCTTGGGATATTTTATGTTATAACAGGAAGAATTGAATCCATAGAGCAAAAATCTCCTAATAAAAGTTGCTTGTCTATGTCCCCTCTATACACAGGTAAAATATTTCAGTGTTATTCATTAACACCCTGTATATCTCATATCTGGGTCGTCTTTTCTTTAATGGCCAGATTTCACAACTTTTTCGTCAAAAAAGAAAAAAATATATATATAGGCCTATAGGAATATTCTAGATGTAACTAATATCGCTAGAAGTTCAAACAAAATTAACTTAAAATGGCGCTATGAAGTGATATGTAGGCCTGTTCATGAGTATCAGCTGTCAGTGGATCACATGATCCAGAAACAGGGCTGTAAACTTGATGGAGATCAACACTAGTATCACTGTTTGTAACCTAACTGCTACCAACTTAGCTAATATCAATATTCCTAACCTAACTACCACAGACCTAGCCCTACATGTCACTAACACTAATATCATTGCTCTTAACCTAACTGCCACTTACCTAGAATTTGTGAATATAGTTTGCACAGGGAAAATGGGCCATATAGTACACGGTTAGCAACAGTCTGGTAGCATTAGCACGTGAATAAAGCAGTTGCCCAGCCTGTACGTAAAGGACCAATGAGACAAAAGTTCGCCAATAGCCAATGGGGGTGTTTATATGCAAGCTATCAGTGCATTCTTTTTTGCAGCAAACCTGTAAAGCACTTTACGAGTGCTGCAGTATCACTTTACGACCACTGCAGACAAAAAAGAACGGCAAAGTCGATCAGCTAAGAACTTGCTGGATGAAACCGACACTCTTTACAGCCCTCTAACATGGTTAAGACACATGCAAATAACAATTATACGGGGATGGAAATAATAATTATTGTACGATATGATGTACAGGTAAAATCAAATGGTACTAACTGTGCTGAAGAAGGCGTTCACACTCGGGAATTTGAACAATGATGTTGAAGTCATCAAGGAAATTTTCATTGAACACCATGACATTTCGTGCAGCAAAACCTTGCAGCGGTCGTAAAGCGAGATTTGAGTTTGCTGCACGGGCAGTAGAGTGGGGGTAAAGCAAAGCTGCAGCGAAATGTAAAAAAGAATGGTCTCAATGCAGCAATGGTAAAGCGCTTTAGCTTCGCTTATATACCATTATGTCTAATGCACAGAATTTAAAATCATATAATGTTGGTATGTTAACTGCATGCGTGAAACACCTCGTGTAGAAACCCAGATATGAGCTATACAGTAAACTCCCATTGTCTTATACACCATTCTGTAGCACAATAGGCAGTTTGTTTAAAATTTAGAACTTGTCCCTCGAGAATTCTTTCAAAGTCTGCAATTTATGTAGGCTACATACACAATGATAGCGAAGGTTCCGAAGTCTTTCCCAAAGTGCCAAGACTAGCAATGTGGGCAAGATCATTAGGCTATTTTTTAATGGTGTTAACTCAGTCGCAATGCATGTTACTCTAGTCTTTTTGTTTCTAGGTGGGTAGGATCGCATGTGTACACCACTACAGTCAAGAGATGAATGTTTTTATTGTTTATAAGCTTTCACTGTAATTTTTTAATGTCTTTAGTTCTTATTTTTGTATTCTAAAACATACAGTGTTCTCAATTCCAAGCATATGTTTTGCCATTTTATCTCTTCTAACAGCTTTCTTTACCATAATTATGTATTTTACTATTTTATTGCTTCTGATTCCACCTTTTGAAAATACTGTTACACAGTTTTCTCTACTGTAAGTCAGATTCTTCTATTTTCTTGCCTCTAATTCTAGCTCTTGGAACATACAGCCTTTTCCATATCTTAAGCATTAAGCCTTAAAAATCTGCTAGAGGACATAGAGGATGCCTTGAAGATAGAGAAAGGGAAGTTCTTTGCAGTCTTCATAGATATTAACGAGGCTTTTGATTGCTGGACAGAAAAATTATCAAGAACAGATTGAGCAAATGTTAGGGCATGACAAATATTTAGTTAAAATAATTAGAAACTTCCTGGCAGACACAAAAATATTCATAGATGACAACATAGCCAGATCAGAGTTAATAACTCAAACCAAAAGGACACTCAGTGTATCCAGGCAAACCCCTTCAAGAATAAGAGCTCATATGCTCCTCTGGGTAGACGAGAACAGAAGAGAGAGAGATTAAACAAATTATAAGCTAATAATCATAACTTACATAATGTATTGCGGGACTCACAGTGAAGAGGTCAAATTATAAAAAAAACTTTATTTTATCACTCACACTTAACTTTTAAGTGTTTACTTACACATAACGTGTTTCATAAGCAACTTGCTTGCATCCTCAGATGAAGGTCTACTGCTGGGTCCATTGTTGGACCGATAGATGACTCTGTTGTATGGATCATTCTGGAAATAAGGTCGCTTTCCTTTGGAATGTCAAAATTTACTAAATTATTCTTATTTCTTTGATGAAGATTTTTTCCCATATAGTCAGATCAACCAGTTTATGTACAACTTTTAATAATATTATGTCATCCTCAGACTCGTGTTCATTGCCCAGTAGTGATGGGCAACTGAAGATTTTTCCAACTGTTTGTAGATAGATGGATGGAGATCTTTTTTAAATTTTAATATATATTTTAAATAACATGTTTACAATTTTGCTGCTAAATTTTTTTTTAAGATTTGCATAAGTTTGTTGCTGGAATTGGGGGAAATTGTTGAGCCCATGGGCATAACATTACCTAAGTTAAATATGAGGCTGGATATAGGACTGTGGGGTTTATGGAATTGACAATAACAGTAATACTCTTAACAGTAATAACAGTTTACACTTTAATAATGTGCACTTTTTAAAATGCTGATAACATTTCTAACATTAATTGGTTTTCTGAAAAAGTAAAACAAAAACAACTGGGTTCTTGGGACTCCAAAATGCATAGGCCTAGTAGAGAAGAAAATTTAATGCATTTTACCATCTACTCTTATACAATTCAACGGCCCAAAATAGCATGCTCACTCGCTCGCCCACTTCGTGAGTCATCGGGTACACTCGGCGATGTTCGTCTCTCGTAGTCTAAACTTTCACGAAGACTACAAAATAAGGAAAATCGTTTCTTTAATATATAAGGCCTAAGTGAAATGAACACAATGAACAAATATTCTAATTTTATTTTTACTTACAATTTTCATAGCTCTGAACCACAAACATTTTTAATAAACTGCCAGTGCAAATTTCTTAAAAATCCAGGAGTCAATTAATAATGGCGGGCAAAGCCACGGGTACCAGCTATAATATTATTGATAGTTTAACCAAGGAAGTATCACAAACAACAAAAATCCAAACAAACCATTCCTTCCCTTGAAAAATTATATAATTTCTGAAAATTACACTGAATTTATCAAATAAAATTCACATCATATTCATCTGTCAACAAACAGTTGAGAAACAATATGTATTATGTGTTCACAGGTTCCTTTGGAACTGCATAATCGAATCTGAGATCATTATCCAGGGGGTGCTTTCTAATCGTGGAATGTACTCTGAAGCCGGAATTTTAGCTGTTTCATTAATTATTAATGGTTTAGTTTATGAATGATTCGCGTGCAAGTGTTCATAAATATAATACTTTAATAATTATTATACTCCTAATTTTTAATTTTTCAATTAATTATCGTGGGCGAAGCCATGGGCACCTGCTAGTATATTTACATTTCTAAAAATCTTATGAGTTAATGAAATCATTAACATAATTATGTAAACAAATGTACGGCAATTGAATCTTAAATACAATGGCAGTTTCATTGAAGATGTTTTCACTGGTCTAGTCCTCTGCTTGATTGTTTCACCCACATCAGTGTGGTTTATTTCTGAGAGGCCATTCTGATTCATTTGATTGAGCTTGAATGAAGTGTGTCATCATTCCATTGTAGTACTATGCAGATGATGTCATCACTTCTTCATGCAGTATATCACTTGTTTTCCTCAATGAATGGCTTGAATCTTAAACTAGAAAGTAGGGGAGGGGGGCATAGAAGAACTGAGGGGAAGATGCTGGTGGTGTCTGCTTCTCTTATTTCTCACTAATTTCTCTTCAGCTCTCTCTCTTTTGTTTTTCTAACTCTCATCTCTCTAGCTCGAATCTACTTCTACCTCTATCTCATCTCTATCAACTTTAATTTACCTCTCTCATTTCATTTGCTTCTCTTCTACTGTCCTTGCTTAACTTAATCTCCTACCCAGCTCTTATTTTCCTTTCATATCCTTGACTTCCATATCTTTTTCTCTCCTCCAACTCTCGTATCTCCCTCCCACCCTCTCATCTCCATCTCCCACCCTCTCACATTTTCCTCACCCTCTCATCTCCCTCTCTCTTCACCTTCGCTCTCATGTCTCTTCATTCTCACATTTCTCTTCAATCTCATCTTTTTTTCACTTATTGGCCTACAGTGGGGAAGAAAAAAAAGAAAAGAAAAGAAAAGAAAGAAAGAAAGGGGAAAAAAACTTGCCTCATATGTGCCTTGAAGCCCTGACAGAGTTTGTAGAGGTCAGGCACCCAAATTTTCAGAACTACCCAGTGCACCAAATCTTTTTACTAATTAGGCTATGCTATCTAAGAGACTGAGTTGTCTCCAAGGCCATACTTATTGCCAGAAGAATTAGACCAATTGAAAAATCCCTGTGACCTTATTGGGGATTGAACACTTTGATCCTCTGGTTGAAAAGCTTTGTGGAAACACATCTTGTAAACAGTAGTTCTAAGAGGTTAATTTAGTATTAATATTCGTAACTAGAATTTGTTGTACAGTATTTTTGTTACTCATTACAACTTAATATCTGTTCAGGAGAAATCATGACTGACTGACTCTGTCCTATATCCCCAGTGTCGGGGCGAAGGGCCTCCAATTGGAGGTTTCTGATACGTATGTGAATTTTGTTACGCTTATTTTCCTAGAGAGGGCAGAGGGACAGGTGGTAAGCCCATCACCTGCGTGGACGTGAAAGGCCGGGAAAAAATCCTACAAATTGATTGCATGTAAAGAAGTCTTGTCTAAAACATGCCACTTAACTCATGAGAAAGAGGTGAAAGTTAAATGATAGAAAATGCAAGTAGGCTACTTACGAGGATTGTTTTATTCCTGCTATATAAAAAAATTTAAAAAACCAAGCAAAGCCATGTGTTCCCTTGATGTTATATTACCATATTTTTCGGACTAAAAGACAGAGTCTTGAAAGTTGGGTGTGTTTAATGATCCAAAGCAAACTAAAAAAAAGTAAAATTATTTTAAATATCATCTGTAATACCATAATCATAAAGAAGGTGTTGTAAGGATAAGTTAGCTTTGGCACAGGCTATACCTTAGAGCAATTATCAGAATTGGAAATATGAGGGTAGCGGGAAGCCAGGTGTATATAAGGTGAAAGAAAGGAATGTTGGGTTCTTTCATACAAAAGGAGTTGTCTAAATGAAGGCAATGACTCTATTACAGCCTGATATTGAGCACTGAAAGCGATTTGCACTGAATCCATTCTAGAAAGTCATGATTTGTGTATGTGTATAAAATTTTTTGTTTAGAATCACATTAATTTTTTTACTTAAATTTTCATCCTAAAACCAAGGTGCATCTTTAGCCCGGAGTGTCTTATAGTCCAAAAACACAGTAATACTGAGACATTCAGTTAATGGGCTTGTATAGTGATCAAATTTTATTAAATTATAAAAGTTATAGTAGAGAAAGCAATGCCATATAAAACCATTGAACATCTCTTTTTTTTTTCTTAATTACCTTTAATAAATCCCACTTTGCTTAAGTAGGAGGCATATTTTTTATTACCAATGAAAGATTTGTATTTTTCTTGGTGAATTCTACTCGGCCAATAGGCCCTGGATAACTTCTGAACTAATTATGGAATGCTTTCTTATGATATTTCATTCTTTGTTCACACACACAGACACTCAAAATATTTGAGAAAATTGTATTTTTGGATTCAGGAACCTTAAAATGTGTATTAATGCTAAAAACTCGACATTGAATTTTGGGGTTGAACACAATATTTCCTCTGTTTATTGTATCAGTAGAGAAAAGGTTGAAAAAATAAAAATAACATTCCACAAAACAAAACAAAATTCATCAGTAATGGACACTGTTGTTCAAGAGTCTGTGAACATGTTAAACCTTTAAAATATATATTTCACCCCTCCTTTAGCAGTTGTGATAGGTGACAATTAGTCCTGCTTGTATTAAGGCCTACAAACCTAAATTCTGTAACAAAAAGAACAAGCGGCTAGATGAAGATAAAACTGTAGACTTGGGACTGTCATATTCATACACACATAAATGCCATCGACCTAAGCTGGGATCAAATCCTCTAACTTGGGAACAGAAATCCAGTCCCTTAGTAACTGTTCTACCCAGACCTACATTTAAATAATGGCAACACATCTTCAGAAACACAGTGTGACATTATAAATGTATAAAGCTTATATAACGTGCCACATGTTATTTCCCGGAACAGCAGCAGCATATGACTATACTCATAAAGTCAGTAGACTATTTTCTGCTGTTAAAATTGAAAGCCTTGTTTTAAGAAAAAATAATAATTTGTTTTATATGTCTTTGAAATGTTTTTTATCACTTTTGTTTTTCTCATGTTTTGCCCTCAGCCACTTGGTGTACCTGGCCGGGTTCTTGTTGGAGAAGGTGTTCTCACAAAAATGTGCCGGAAAAAGCCTAAGCCACGACAGTTTTTTCTGTTCAATGATATTCTAGTGTATGGAAACATTGTTATTAATAAGAAAAAGGTAAGTAAAAAAACCTTACTGTTTATTTGATATGTATGCAAATAATTTATCACTCTCTTGATGTAAAATTGAATTAATTTTCTTTCTTACTTCCTAATATTTTCATGTGGTATCTTGATGCAATTTATATTTAATTAGGGAATCCATGTCCACCTTGTCTTCCTGAGAGCACAGCAAATTATTCGATGAAATTAAGATAACTTTTCCTTCAGGATGTTTTCTCAAACAGTCCAAAATTCTAAACAAAGCAACAGCAGACTTACAAGGTGTTCCTGGGGTTAAATTGAACATTCTCTGTATTTAATGACAGCTGGATTTACATGTATCAGAAGGCTAGTTTACTAGGTTACCTAACTACTTTCATGAAAGTGATTACACCCATTTTCTACAAAACTAATTCCAGTGGAACTGCAAGTTTTTCCTTATTTTTGAAGTTCATGTGGCTAAAATCTTGTGTACACTTTTATAATAATAGCGAAATGCGCAGAACATGTGCAGAGTGTTGATTTGGGTCATTTGTTTGACTTGGTTACTTTCACTTCACTTTGATTTTGCAGAACTCGATTATTAGTTTTCCTCGTTGCTTGCAAGTGAAAATATGGTATCTCTCGCAGGTCTCGTCACATAGCTCACAAAGGCATGTCTCAGTGGGTATGTGGTATGTTTTGTCTTGACAAATTTTGTGGTGATAAACATGCGTCACCATAGATGTCGTGGAACCACGTAATAAATACAGACATTTCACAATTCCTCTCTTCCCCACTTCAATCTACAAAACTAAATACATGTAGGCCCATTATCTCAAAATCACTCCTTTGGTTTCGCAAAAAGTTGAAATCAGCCGAAACTGTGTAGTGTCGTAACTCATTGTCATCACTACATTTCGCACTTGCGCATTCAAATAAAAAACAGTTGTGAAACTTAGTTACTAGACCTAGTTTCATTGTGTAAACTAGCATTTAGTGTAAATTACAGAGATACTTTGGAGACTATAAATTCATGATACGTTACTATTTACTTTGGTAATCAGTGGACAAGTGATGTGTCATTAGGTCATTACATAACGGTTGAATGGCTGTAAATCTTTCAATCATTTGTAGTGTCTTGGCCTTGTTGGCACAGAAACAATTTGTGTTGAGGAATGTTAATTACTGTGTATTCAGGCATTTTTAGAAATGATTGGGACACTCTTAATGCCACAGACAACACAAAAATATTGTTTAACAGTCTGGGCCTCATGAATGTAAGGAAGACTACTTGCCCATGTACCTGCCTAAGGAAAATGTTAGCCCTTTACGAGCAGAATACATAGGCTTATGTATCCGTGGGTGTCAGATTTGAAGTCTAATTCCTTAATTTCATATTTAGTGCAGTTATTTTTAAATGTAGTTTACCAAGGAACCTCTTGATGTCACCAGTGATCAAGCTTGCTTGTCATATTTTATCATTTCATCCGACAGTTATTACTTACTTTCTTAATTTGTAGTTTAAAATCAAATTAATATTCCATAGCTGTGAGATCACAGCATTTTAAATCAGCGATGAATCAAATGAGTACCAATTCTAACCAATGCTACCAGTAGAGTATATGAGAAATAGTTAACCTAATTCAGATAGGCTAAAATCATGATAAAATAAAAGCACATGAACATCATCAGTGAATCAGTCCGAGTTCCCAGTGCTACCAATTGTATGCACCAGAAGATGGAGAGTGTCATCATAGTTGCTTTCATCAAAACTCTATAAAAGCACACAAACTGGCTTGCACCGAATCAATATTGTGTTTTTAATCCATGGACATTGATATTATTTGAATTTCCAAACAAATACTGTTGTATAAAAGAATGTGTTTTCATTCTGTTCACTAGCAGCATATGACTTATTAATCACCACACGTTTATGCTTTACGTGTCCAGAAACGAGCTGACTTTTATCAGATAAAATTGCATCCTTGCCATCCTAGGAAGCATGTTATAAGATAAACAATCTTGATTGGTCTGTATCCGAGGAATTGATGAACATTATTGGTCAATGTCAAACACACAGCATATGAATGGAATAGTCAGATTAAAATGCATCCTTGTGTTCCTAACAAGCATATTATAAGATAAATGATGTGATTGGTCGATATCTGAGTCATTGCTAAACGTTATTGTTCAGTATCAATAAACGTTTGAATAGAATAGTCAGTTTAAAAGTTAGAAGCAAATAAAAACAAATAACCAAGTTACTGTTGCAAAACTCTTGATTTCCTTCATATACATGTCACAAGTCTATAAAAGATGAAAATCCATGCATTCAAGAATATTAGGGTCAAAACTTAAAAATTTAATTCCTCAATTACATTTTAAATAGGGTGAGTGAAGTTCTATCACGTTCTATGGGCACAACATTCATGCCCAGTAGGTGTGGCATGTGAGCTGTTTAGCATGTGTGTATCATGTTTCCTGTGTTCTAGACCAGTGATACCTGATCTGCTTAGGAAATTTATCTGTATGGAGTGTTGTCTTTCTACTCTGACAATATAGACCCCTATCATGTATACCGTTTGCATAGTGAAATCTCTGCTGTCTTATTTTCGTAAAAGAAAAGTATAGTTTTAAAAGTAAAAGTTTTACCATAAGAAAGCTAAATTTTTTATGGATCCCAGGGCCTTGGAAAGCACTTTACAAGGAGCAGAATTTTCTTATTAACCTCCTTTTCATTTTCAAAAAATCTGTTTTATTTTTTGCTAGTGTCAATCATGACGTTTAATTCACTGATGTAACAGTCAAAAGGTTTGCCAGTAGATGGCAACTCTAACATTGCACCAAATTATTCAGTTAAAAGATAGGTGTCTTAAGAATTATATTAACTCCACTTTAAAAGTTTTTCAAAAAACAATGATTAATTTCACATTCAGATTATTATTACAAAAAAAAATCAGTTTTCAGGCTTGCTAACATTCATCATTTTTAGTAACATGGTCAGTCAGTTCATTTCATTGTCAGTAATATCATAGGCAGTGTCAATTATGTCTATAGGAATATTGTTAAAGAAGAAATTATGTATGAAGGTACGGTAATTTAGTACAGTAATTTAGAAATTTGTGCCAAACAAAATAACGAAAGTGATTATATGCACCATTTGCATTAAAGTGGTTATTTTTACTAATTACATTCGTTTTCTATAACATGATTTTTGAGAGATGGAGCCTGACATTAGTGCTGCGATCAGGAAAACAAGCAAATACTACAGTGACTATGTTGCCAAGGTGGTGGTGTTGTTTGCTAATGCTCAGGAACTTGTATTTCCTCCATTCTCCTCTGGGCGTTCCAATAGTAATGTGTGAGCTGGGTTGGTAGATCAGCATCAATCTTCCTGATTGCCAGGCAAGTCAGTAGGTGTTCTCCATTCATTATTGAATCTGGATCTTTGCACAGGGTACATTGTGGCGAAGGATAAATGTTGATTCTGTGAAGATGTGAAGCTAAGCGGTCATGACCTGTAGTTATGCGGAAAAGAGCAACTGTTTGTCTTCTGGATAGATCAGGAATAGCTGATTTATTCCTTAATAAGGAATTCCATGACTTCTTGTGGCTGTCTTTTTCATTTTTCTCTTTAGATATTTGATTAATCTTATATTTGGTCCAGATCTTAGCATTCTTAAAAGGTATGCTACAATATAGAGTCTGTTTAATGTTTGTCCCTTTCTTTGCAAGAAAGTCTGCAGCTTCATTGCCCTTAATTTGACAGTTGGCAGGTATCCATTGAAATGCAATGTCTTTTTTGAGATTTTGAAGTATTGTTGCCATTGTAACTGATTCAACATTACCACGTGCTTAAGAGTTTGTTGTATCCCTTTCCTCTTGGCTACCAAATTACATTTATTTGCAGTAATGCTGCTGCACATGTCATTCTGTCTGTGGATATTCTGCAGTTGTTTTTCAAGTGTTAAATTATATTAAGTTCCCTTGAAAATGACTCCGTTATATACCACAGTAGTTTCGAGGTTGGTCGCAAACCTGTCAAGCCCCAGCTTTCAAAAATAAATTTAGCATCTTCTGGTGAAAGGTCTAAGAAACCCTATGGAGGTATCATAGACTAAATTGCAGCTTACAGGAAGAATTGATGTGTATGAACTGAATCCACCTAAGAAGACTTAAATTCATATAACTTGATGCATATTGTGTGATTTTACTTTCATTCTAAATATGTGGGTAAGTCTGGCAATGTTCTGTTAAGTCAGAAGTGAGAGTATCCCTTAAATCTTTTTTAGAAAAAAAAACCACTGGATATAAGTGATATTGTTTGTAAATATTTGTAAACAAAGACAAATTATTCCATTTCAATTCCATTTAATTTCACAAGAATTTCCTATGTTTTTGCCACTTCCATTCAGAATATGGGCACTAGAGAATTTTCATTTGGATAGTTTTCAGAGGACCTACTAGTGAATATTAATGAATTTCATTTTCCTCTAGTGCTAATAAATATGATGAATATAATAGTTTAAGTTTCAGCCTTAAGCACTAGTATATAATAAGAAACCTAACACGATATTGGAGCTGAAGACGTAGAAAGTATATAGATTTATATTTTACTGTTATTTATTGTTTCATAACTGTTTTTGATATACAATATAGTCATAAGGATAAAATTACATTATATCATTGCATATGAAGCTTAGTAGCTTATTTATAACTAACTTTTGTTATGCAATATAGTCATAAAAACAAGTTACATTTACATTAATACATTAACATTAATAATAAATAATATTGTTATACAAGTCTATTGTATTGTCAAGTAATAAAATTTAATATTAAAATCTTACACAATTAGTCACATTTAATTGCAGTCAAGTAATAAAATTTCATATTAAAATCTCACACAATTAGTCACACTTAATTACAGTCAAGTAATAAAATTTTTTATTAAAATCTTACACAATTAGCCACACTTAATTACAGTCTCATCAAAATATGAGTACAGTAAAATACTTAGTTTTCAAATAACTTATCTTTAAAAATTGTGATATATTACCTCAGAAGGTTAATATTTATTGGATAATAGATTTTTACTGTTTTTTGTTTATTCTTTTACTTTCATATTTCATTGCTAAGTTTAATTAGTGATGGAATCATAAGCAAATCTATTAAATGGATGAACTATAAGGTTGTGATAGAGTTGTTTTTGTAATATCACTACTTCACAATTGAGGATGATTACATATTCAGTATATTTTTAATTTTAGATAGTCCAAATATCTTTATATTGATAAGTAGAAGGTGTAAATTAATACAAGTTTAAGTTGTCTTGAACTGTTGTATTTGTATCTAGTTTTAACTTCGTTCTCAGCTCAATATAATGTGTTGGTTCTTTTAAAAATCCAAAATCTTGAAATGCATTTCGGCATCAGTTATGCCATCATCAGTCGTAATATCCAACACTAAAATTAAAAAAGTTTATTAACAAGTTTAGAAAAGTAGATCACATGTATGCCTTATTAGATGGAATAATAAAAATGTAGTTATTAAAATATTCTGTGTAGTGTTAAATAATGCAGAGGTGATGTTATTGCTGTAATTATTGATATCTAGAATTTAATTAGTGTTTTTCTATTCTTAACTGTTTTGAAATTTTACTTACGTTTTTGTGGAACTGTTGAGGTGTGCTCTATGAGTAAGCAGTTTAGCTACTAGTGAGAGTATTAGAGTGTGTGGGTGAAGTCATACGTAGGCATGTTTCAAAAAGTTCATTTTGGTTAACTATGTTTTCGTTAATCAGGTTATGTTTATGTTTAAAAATTTCATACATTTCTAGCGTGTTTAGTTTATGGCTTTTGTTCTGTAGGTGTAGTATTTCTAGGGACGAATTTATTGTACTAAGAGAATGGTTGTTTGAAATTAAATGTTTAGCATAGGCGGATTTTTCTCTATTAAATTTGAAATCACTTACGTGTTCTGCAAATCTTTTCTTGAATGTTCGACCTGTTTGTCCGATATACACTAAGTTGCAATCAGTACATTTCAGTTTATAAACACCACATTGTTCAAAGGGATCATTATTGTTATTATTAAGTTTATTTCGTAGTAATCTTTGGGTATTTTTATTGGCTCTGAAACTGATTTGTATGTTATCGGATTTTAATGGTTTTATTATTTTGTGTATTTTCTGGTCTGTGTAATTGAAAGTGATATATTTTTTAGAGTTAGCTTCCTGTTGTGTGTCTGGTTCTAAACGTGATACTGGGTTTTTATTTCTTAGGATTTGTTTCTTATTCTTATTTAAAATATTGAATACAGTGGATTTTTTGTAACCATTATTAATTGCTATTTGTATTATGGTTTGTAGTTCTTTATTATAATCTTTTTTATTCATGGGAATATTCAGTAATCTATGAATTAGATTTCTTATAGCAGCTAATTTTTTATTGTAAGGGTGGTTAGATTTGTTGTTAATAATATTATCTGTGAATGTTGGTTTTCTATAGATACTGAAGTTTAGACATTTGTTCGTGAATTTTATGCTAATATCAAGATAGTGTAATTCTTTATTCTTGGCTGTTTCAAGGGTGAAATGCAGGTTACTATGCATGTTATTAAATTGTTGTAGAATTTGATTAACGTTTTGAGTTTTGCAACATAAAATCAGATCATCTACAAATCTTCCATAGAAAGTTACGTTATTTTGGATTATTTTATGTATGAGTGTTTCTTCAATTTCTTGTAAAAAGGTTTCGGATAAAATACTGGATAGGGGAGATCCCATAGCTAGTCCATCTGGTTGTTCATATAGTTTGCCATTAAATTCGAAATAATTTTGATTCAAAATTGTATTAAGGATGTATGACTTATCACAACAAGATAACCTAAGAAGTCAAATAGCTGATAATTTAAAAAAAGCTTACACAACTATAGATACCCATAACAATAAAAACAAAGAGTTAAAAACAATCACCAACCTGAATAAAAAAATGAAACAAAATAATATAATTAACACAAAAGCTGACAAAGGAAATTCCATCATACTTATAAATAAAGACGATTACATAACAAAAACCTTAAAGTTC
This sequence comes from Ectobius pallidus, assembly GCA_964059195.1. Classification (NCBI taxonomy): domain Eukaryota; kingdom Metazoa; phylum Arthropoda; class Insecta; order Blattodea; family Ectobiidae; genus Ectobius; species Ectobius pallidus. The sequence goes on from CAXKWD010000008.1 coordinate 153,073,487, forward strand.
TTCAATGAAAATAACATAAACGAAATTAATAAAGATCCCACTGAAAAATATTACAATCAAATTAAAAAAGCCATCAAAATAAATGATCTCATTCTCAATGACAATGAACGTAAATCTTGCTTAACCATGCATCCAAAACCACCTAACCTAAAAGCCCAAATTAAATTACATAAAGAAGGTGAACCAATTAGACCAATAGTTAACTTCATTAATGCTCCTTCGTATAAAGTTTCCAAGAAATTAGCAAAACTATTACAACACAAATTAGAACTAAAAAATACCTACACACTAAAGAATTCAATTGACCTAGTAAATAAAATAAAAAACATAAAAATTAATAACGATGAAACTATTATATCTTTAGACATCAAAAATCTATATACAAATGTACCTATCCAAGAAACACTCAAAATTATACACAAACGTTTAGTTAATAACGGAGATAGCACACAGTATGCAGATCAATTAACAAATTTCCTTAATACAATTTTGAATCAAAATTATTTCGAATTTAATGGCAAACTATATGAACAACCAGATGGACTAGCTATGGGATCTCCCCTATCCAGTATTTTATCCGAAACCTTTTTACAAGAAATTGAAGAAACACTCATACATAAAATAATCCAAAATAACGTAACTTTCTATGGAAGATTTGTAGATGATCTGATTTTATGTTGCAAAACTCAAAACGTTAATCAAATTCTACAACAATTTAATAACATGCATAGTAACCTGCATTTCACCCTTGAAACAGCCAAGAATAAAGAATTACACTATCTTGATATTAGCATAAAATTCACGAACAAATGTCTAAACTTCAGTATCTATAGAAAACCAACATTCACAGATAATATTATTAACAACAAATCTAACCACCCTTACAATCAAAAATTAGCTGCTATAAGAAATCTAATTCATAGATTACTGAATATTCCCATGAATAAAAAAGATTATAATAAAGAACTACAAACCATAATACAAATAGCAATTAATAATGGTTACAAAAAATCCACTGTATTCAATATTTTAAATAAGAATAAGAAACAAATCCTAAGAAATAAAAACCCAGTATCACGTTTAGAACCAGACACACAACAGGAAGCTAACTCTAAAAAATATATCACTTTCAATTACACAGACCAGAAAATACACAAAATAATAAAACCATTAAAATCCGATAACATACAAATCAGTTTCAGAGCCAATAAAAATACCCAAAGATTACTACGAAATAAACTTAATAATAACAATAATGATCCCTTTGAACAATGTGGTGTTTATAAACTGAAATGTACTGATTGCAACTTAGTGTATATCGGACAAACAGGTCGAACATTCAAGAAAAGATTTGCAGAACACGTAAGTGATTTCAAATTTAATAGAGAAAAATCCGCCTATGCTAAACATTTAATTTCAAACAACCATTCTCTTAGTACAATAAATTCGTCCCTAGAAATACTACACCTACAGAACAAAAGCCATAAACTAAACACGCTAGAAATGTATGAAATTTTTAAACATAAACATAACCTGATTAACGAAAACATAGTTAACCAAAATGAACTTTTTGAAACATGCCTACGTATGACTTCACCCACACACTCTAATACTCTCACTAGTAGCTAAACTGCTTACTCATAGAGCACACCTCAACAGTTCCACAAAAACGTAAGTAAAATTTCAAAACAGTTAAGAATAGAAAAACACTAATTAAATTCTAGATATCAATAATTACAGCAATAACATCACCTCTGCATTATTTAACACTACACAGAATATTTTAATAACTACATTTTTATTATTCCATCTAATAAGGCATACATGTGATCTACTTTTCTAAACTTGTTAATAAACTTTTTTAATTTTAGTGTTGGATATTACGACTGATGATGGCATAACTGATGCCGAAATGCATTTCAAGATTTTGGATTTTTAAAAGAACCAACACATTATATTGAGCTGAGAACGAAGTTAAAACTAGATACAAATACAACAGTTCAAGACAACTTAAACTTGTATTAATTTACACCTTCTACTTATCAATATAAAGATATTTGGACTATCTAAAATTAAAAATATACTGAATATGTAATCATCCTCAATTGTGAAGTAGTGATATTACAAAAACAACTCTATCACAACCTTATAGTTCATCCATTTAATAGATTTGCTTATGATTCCATCACTAATTAAACTTAGCAATGAAATATGAAAGTAAAAGAATAAACAAAAAACAGTAAAAATCTATTATCCAATAAATATTAACCTTCTGAGGTAATATATCACAATTTTTAAAGATAAGTTATTTGAAAACTAAGTATTTTACTGTACTCATATTTTGATGAGACTGTAATTAAGTGTGGCTAATTGTGTAAGATTTTAATAAAAAATTTTATTACTTGACTGTAATTAAGTGTGACTAATTGTGTGAGATTTTAATATGAAATTTTATTACTTGACTGCAATTAAATGTGACTAATTGTGTAAGATTTTAATATTAAATTTTATTACTTGACAATACAATAGACTTGTATAACAATATTATTTATTATTAATGTTAATGTATTAATGTAAATGTAACTTGTTTTTATGACTATATTGCATAACAAAAGTTAGTTATAAATAAGCTACTAAGCTTCATATGCAATGATATAATGTAATTTTATCCTTATGACTATATTGTATATCAAAAACAGTTATGAAACAATAAATAACAGTAAAATATAAATCTATATACTTTCTACGTCTTCAGCTCCAATATCGTGTTAGGTTTCTTATTATATACTAGTGCTTAAGGCTGAAACTTAAACTATTATATTCATCATATTTATTAGCACTAGAGGAAAATGAAATTCATTAATACTCAATGGGCCAGCCAGGCCAAAATTCTTAATAGATATACCAACACTAGTAGAAAATTACACAAAACCATCGCTAATATATACTTCAACAAAACATGTAGGGAAAAAAATTTAGTTCCTAATTACATCAATATAAAAACTAATACCAAGACATGTAGTGCTATAGAATCTGTTACAACAGCACAAAGAACTTGGCTTAATAGAGAAATAAAACTATTATATGTAAAAAAGAACTTCATTAATGAACAACTATACAAACTACATCTAGAAGCTGCTCACCTCTTTAGAAATGAATGGCCAACGATTAATAACGAAATACAAATTAAACTGAAAACAGAATCTGACAAGAAATACGCCACCTTAAACAAGAAAATTGAAAAACTATTAACCAAACAGAATTACAACAAAGCCAAATTCCATAACCGAAGTACACTACACCCTAACCATAATGCAAAATTCTTTCAGAGAGTCGTCAATTTGTCATCACTGAACCTAACTCCAGAAGAAAATACAATATTAGAGTTAGGTTACAAACACAACTTGACTCCACATACCAACGAAAAAATAAAATCTATCACAATAGATACAGAAACAGCATTAGCTAAATATGACTTATCACAACAAGATAACCTAAGAAGTCAAATAGCTGATAATTTAAAAAAAGCTTACACAACTATAGATACCCATAACAATAAAAACAAAGAGTTAAAAACAATCACCAACCTGAATAAAAAAATGAAACAAAATAATATAATTAACACAAAAGCTGACAAAGGAAATTCCATCATACTTATAAATAAAGACGATTACATAACAAAAACCTTAAAGTTCTTCAATGAAAATAACATAAACGAAATTAATAAAGATCCCACTGAAAAATATTACAATCAAATTAAAAAAGCCATCAAAATAAATGATCTCATTCTCAATGACAATGAACGTAAATCTTGCTTAACCATGCATCCAAAACCACCTAACCTAAAAGCCCAAATTAAATTACATAAAGAAGGTGAACCAATTAGACCAATAGTTAACTTCATTAATGCTCCTTCGTATAAAGTTTCCAAGAAATTAGCAAAACTATTACAACACAAATTAGAACTAAAAAATACCTACACACTAAAGAATTCAATTGACCTAGTAAATAAAATAAAAAACATAAAAATTAATAACGATGAAACTATTATATCTTTAGACATCAAAAATCTATATACAAATGTACCTATCCAAGAAACACTCAAAATTATACACAAACGTTTAGTTAATAACGGAGATAGCACACAGTATGCAGATCAATTAACAAATTTCCTTAATACAATTTTGAATCAAAATTATTTCGAATTTAATGGCAAACTATATGAACAACCAGATGGACTAGCTATGGGATCTCCCCTATCCAGTATTTTATCCGAAACCTTTTTACAAGAAATTGAAGAAACACTCATACATAAAATAATCCAAAATAACGTAACTTTCTATGGAAGATTTGTAGATGATCTGATTTTATGTTGCAAAACTCAAAACGTTAATCAAATTCTACAACAATTTAATAACATGCATAGTAACCTGCATTTCACCCTTGAAACAGCCAAGAATAAAGAATTACACTATCTTGATATTAGCATAAAATTCACGAACAAATGTCTAAACTTCAGTATCTATAGAAAACCAACATTCACAGATAATATTATTAACAACAAATCTAACCACCCTTACAATCAAAAATTAGCTGCTATAAGAAATCTAATTCATAGATTACTGAATATTCCCATGAATAAAAAAGATTATAATAAAGAACTACAAACCATAATACAAATAGCAATTAATAATGGTTACAAAAAATCCACTGTATTCAATATTTTAAATAAGAATAAGAAACAAATCCTAAGAAATAAAAACCCAGTATCACGTTTAGAACCAGACACACAACAGGAAGCTAACTCTAAAAAATATATCACTTTCAATTACACAGACCAGAAAATACACAAAATAATAAAACCATTAAAATCCGATAACATACAAATCAGTTTCAGAGCCAATAAAAATACCCAAAGATTACTACGAAATAAACTTAATAATAACAATAATGATCCCTTTGAACAATGTGGTGTTTATAAACTGAAATGTACTGATTGCAACTTAGTGTATATCGGACAAACAGGTCGAACATTCAAGAAAAGATTTGCAGAACACGTAAGTGATTTCAAATTTAATAGAGAAAAATCCGCCTATGCTAAACATTTAATTTCAAACAACCATTCTCTTAGTACAATAAATTCGTCCCTAGAAATACTACACCTACAGAACAAAAGCCATAAACTAAACACGCTAGAAATGTATGAAATTTTTAAACATAAACATAACCTGATTAACGAAAACATAGTTAACCAAAATGAACTTTTTGAAACATGCCTACGTATGACTTCACCCACACACTCTAATACTCTCACTAGTAGCTAAACTGCTTACTCATAGAGCACACCTCAACAGTTCCACAAAAACGTAAGTAAAATTTCAAAACAGTTAAGAATAGAAAAACACTAATTAAATTCTAGATATCAATAATTACAGCAATAACATCACCTCTGCATTATTTAACACTACACAGAATATTTTAATAACTACATTTTTATTATTCCATCTAATAAGGCATACATGTGATCTACTTTTCTAAACTTGTTAATAAACTTTTTTAATTTTAGTGTTGGATATTACGACTGATGATGGCATAACTGATGCCGAAATGCATTTCAAGATTTTGGATTTTTAAAAGAACCAACACATTATATTGAGCTGAGAACGAAGTTAAAACTAGATACAAATACAACAGTTCAAGACAACTTAAACTTGTATTAATTTACACCTTCTACTTATCAATATAAAGATATTTGGACTATCTAAAATTAAAAATATACTGAATATGTAATCATCCTCAATTGTGAAGTAGTGATATTACAAAAACAACTCTATCACAACCTTATAGTTCATCCATTTAATAGATTTGCTTATGATTCCATCACTAATTAAACTTAGCAATGAAATATGAAAGTAAAAGAATAAACAAAAAACAGTAAAAATCTATTATCCAATAAATATTAACCTTCTGAGGTAATATATCACAATTTTTAAAGATAAGTTATTTGAAAACTAAGTATTTTACTGTACTCATATTTTGATGAGACTGTAATTAAGTGTGGCTAATTGTGTAAGATTTTAATAAAAAATTTTATTACTTGACTGTAATTAAGTGTGACTAATTGTGTGAGATTTTAATATGAAATTTTATTACTTGACTGCAATTAAATGTGACTAATTGTGTAAGATTTTAATATTAAATTTTATTACTTGACAATACAATAGACTTGTATAACAATATTATTTATTATTAATGTTAATGTATTAATGTAAATGTAACTTGTTTTTATGACTATATTGCATAACAAAAGTTAGTTATAAATAAGCTACTAAGCTTCATATGCAATGATATAATGTAATTTTATCCTTATGACTATATTGTATATCAAAAACAGTTATGAAACAATAAATAACAGTAAAATATAAATCTATATACTTTCTACGTCTTCAGCTCCAATATCGTGTTAGGTTTCTTATTATATACTAGTGCTTAAGGCTGAAACTTAAACTATTATATTCATCACTACTAGTGAAGTTAAAAATGGTATTAACTGGTACTAGATTAATGAACAATATTAATGTTTGTAAGTAATGCTGTAATTCCTATTTACTTTGTTTGCAGTATAATAAACAGCACATCATTCCATTAGAAGAGGTGAAGCTAGAATCCCTGGAGGATGATGGACGTAAGTTCTTTTCTTCAATGTAATTAAGTAAAAATAATATTAATCTAATAATAAGAAAATCTATGTAGACATGAGACTGTTGCAATTGAGTTGTGCTTAATACAATCAGTTTCACCTGGTTTCGAACCGTAGGTCTTGAGGGCCAATATTTATCTATCTGTACCATAAAGGGTAACAACGCAATAAGTACTGTCCACTTCCTTTACCTCACCATTGCGCTCATGCTAGTAAACTTAGCTAAAAACATCTATGATATGGTTCATACCTTTAAGAGTGAAACATTACCACAGCATATTTAACATATGGAATAATTCTATGGGGAAATACTTGCAAAAAAAAATTCTACTGATTTTTAAACTGCAAAAGAAAGCAATCAGAATAATGGCAAAATAAACAAGCCAAATTCGTGTAAAAACAGTTATAAAGAACTAAAAATCTTAACTTTCCCTTCAATGTAAATTTATGAATGCATTAAATACCTTCTGGAAATGAAGGATATGGAAATAAATTCAGACATACATACATATAATACCAGAAACAAAGAAAACTGTTTCCAAACAGTACAATAGAGGATCATTAAACAGAAGGGCTGTAAAAAAATGGTGTAATATTCCATAACCTACTGCCAGGACATATAAAACAAATAAAAGATAGAAGAAAATATTTAAAAGAAATAAATACCAATCAGCGAGGCCTGCTTTTCAGTTGAAGAATATAAAATCAATTGCTCAGAAAAAGGATAGTTATTATTTTTTATTTTATTAAAATTGTGTTATATTTATTTTATATTGTTTATTATATTTATTTATTTAAAGACACAAATATGGCAGTAATTTCAGTTTAACAACATAAATTCATGTTCTATATTGATATATTCTATGACGATGTCACCTGTATTTTATAATACTTTGGGCAAATAAAGAAAGAAACCATTGCTACACTTAGTTAATATTGAGTTGTGTTGATATTGTATCCTGATCTAAAGCTCTCTTTTATCTTTTTCAGAGTTCCGAAATGGATGGTTAATTAGAACAGCATCTAAATCATTTGCTGTATATGCAGCAACTTCTACAGAGAAACAGGAATGGATGGCACATATAAATAAATGTATTGAAGACCTCCTTAGAAAAAGTAAGTGGAACAATATTGTAGAAAGTTGTTAGTTATATTCATTCTCTTTCTCTCTTTTTGCTGTTGGCCTGAGTGGAACAGTCTCCATGGTGCTGGATTTCTGTGCCCTAGGTCATGGGTTCGATCCCAGCCCAGGTCGATGGCATTTATGTGAGAACTTGAACAGAACCAACTGGGGATAAGAACTCTAGAGTGGTAGGGAAAAAGCGATAAAGTGAAAATACCAAAGTTTTAGGAGAGACAAATAACATTTTATTTCCACAGCATCGTTACAATATTTAGTTCATTTAACCAGATATTTTTTTGCAAAGTATCTTATACTATGTAAAAATATCTGAGTGGGCTGATCTAAACAGTGTACAAAGCTGTGGAAATAAATTGTGTTTCGTCTTTCGTGGAACTTTGGTATTTTGACGTATTCGGTTTTTCCCTATCACTCTAGAACTGGTGGTGAATGTTTGTTACTGTGATGCTGCACACACACCTGCACTTTGATAGTGTTTGAGAGCAAGTTAGTTACCTATGTAGGCCTACTGTATTTTCTGGTGTGTAAGATGCACACCAAAATTTAAAATATTTATTCAGGGAAGAAACAAAATTGTTCAAGTAAAAGAAAGTGGGATGTGAATGTCGCCGGTTATTAATTTCCATGATTAACTAACGATAAACACACATAATATATTACGTGGGATTTTTTACAGTGAAGTGGTACTAATAATGTAGTATATGGTCGGTTGTTTAAACTCAAACTTCACTTACTTGTTTCTTTTCAAGAATCATGATTCTTGAAAAGAAACAAGTAAGTGAAGTTTGAGTTTAAACAACAGATAAACACACAGTTTACATGTACATGATTAAGTCAACGCAGTAACTGCTTATTGGGGTGAGATTGCTTCAGGGAGATTCCTCTACTGATAGACTGAATTGCATGAGAAGTCACATGTAGGTTATGCATGCTTTTGCATTATCTGGCCCAACAAAGGTCTTCGAATATCAAAAGGAATGCATGTGACATCAAAATACTGTGTTTTTTTTGGGGTGGGGGGAAAGGATGAGACAACCAAATTTATACCTTTGTTGTATAAGATGATGCATCTTATTTTTAAGGCCAATTTTAAGGGTAGAAAAGTGCATCTTATACTCTGAAAAATACTGTATACTGGTATGTTTTAGCTAAAAGAATTAAATTCAAGTATTTTTGTTAAGTTTTTACTTTCTTTTCTTGACACAAACAGTGAAGTAATGATCTTTTGTGAACTTCAGTGAGTTAACACTTTGAGCCCGGTCACGGTAGTACTACCGTCAGCATGTAAATAGCCTTGAGTCCGGCAGTGGTAGAACTACCAGCGTGTCGCTTGTCTGAGTTTAAGAATTTATTGTAAAAAAACTATCTGCATTATGGGCATGGAGGTTGTGGCATTCAAAACTTAAATTCTTATAGATTAGCTTGTAAAAAATAGAGCACAGTAGAAGAGCATAATGAAGTGTTGTGCCACCTACAGGAAAGCACTGCAGTGACACAGTTAAATGATAAACACTTGCTCAAAGCTGTCTCAAGGGTATAATTTATGAGCTTTGGTGTCAGCATTTTTATCATGAATTGAGTCACATATTCCATTACATTTAGCTTGCTCTAAATCAACTCTAAATCAACTGTTGTGGTCGTAATTTCTACACAATTTCTACACAATGAATGTGCTTGGACCATGTGGCAATGTTCTAATAAACATCCTTTCTCGAGATCCCTGATAGAGGAAAAATGGTAGAAATAGTAAATCATTCTGATTCTAATGGGTTTGAGTATCTGAAATTAGATGAATTAGAGGAAGATTTTGTAAATAAGTCTTGTATAAGTTTTATCTTATTCAGTTCATTGTATATAGTATAAAAGCACCGACATATCTAGACGAATCCAGCTTTTCCCATGAGGCCTTCTTTCGGAAAATGTAAATACCTCACACTTTCCAATAGAATTTATGGTTTATTGTTTTTCAATTCACAAAATTTCATATTTTTTCCTTGAAAAATGTAATAGTTGCTATTTATATAAAAAAAAATCTTAAAACTTGTTGGTACACCAGTGAAGATATATTTAAATGACGCCAGGTGCTAAGTGTTAAATTAGATTGAACACAGAAATTTAAAGTTGAACATTTGACTTGACTAATACAGTGATTTGTTTTCAAAGGTGGAAAGAAAGCTGTAGAAGTGCATGCCGCTGTGTGGGTCCCAGATTCAGAAGCAGCTGTTTGCATGCATTGCAAGAAAACACAGTTTACTGTTCTCAACAGGAGGGTGAGTAACTTAGTTTATAATTTCTTTTTTCCGCTTGTCACATCTGTGCCATTGGTTTTTCCCCCATCATAGATCATAAAACCTTTGTGCAATTCCCTGTTAAACTATTCATACTGTTATCCATCATATATCTAATGTCACTTTGTGCATGATAATGGTTGGCTTGGAACTCTCTTGCAATTCTTTCTCATGTCCTGCAGTCTCCCTGCTGTGCTGCCCAGAATATCCCTGGGAATCTAAACAGTATTTCATTCCCGTCTGTCTTGGTTATGTCTTTCACCTGTTTGATTCTTTCTATTTATCAGTGCTCGTTCTGTCATCTACATTCCCTATCTTGTCCTTTTAAATGTCTGTTTCCCATGTGTCTTACCATGACTCATCGCATCCTTTACTTTAGAACTTTAACTTTATATGTTAATAACCGACCCAGTTTTATTGCAGTTGGTAAAGTTTGAATGTATGTTGATGACACATCTATCATAAAACCTTTATCTTTCATCTATCATAACATCTATGTCATCTAGATATGTTAAGTTATTTATGACACGTTAGATGCCATCTAACATTTATCATAAAACATAAGATAAAAATTACAGACTGTGTGGAAAAGAAAGCATCTTCATTTTCTCAATGCGTAAATAGAGGCGAGAAGTTATGATGTGAACTTCAAACTTCATGTCTTACACTAACCAAAATGTGCCAATAAGCTAATTTTATTATTATTATTATTTTTTTTTTGTAACTACCCTTCAAAATTTCAGAGTTGTGTTATATGCAAGGTTGTCATATATTTGAACCAACACAGTATATCTACATAAATTTCTGCATTACCGTATCTGGATTTTCGATAACCAGATTACTTCTGATCCCAGCCAACTATGCCTTATATGTAAAAATATAAGGCATAAATCATATAGATCCTAATATATTCCTAAAACACTACAATTTTGCTATTATAAAGATTAACCAATTTTGCATTTTGAAAGATCATAACCCACTCAACCCCTCCCACATTAAAGAGGTTTCACTGTGTGTTTTGTCTGTTACAGCATCACTGTCGCAAGTGTGGTGCTGTAGTATGTGGTCCATGCTCAAACAAGAGGTTTCTTCTGCCCAGCCAATCTTCCAAGCCATTGAGAGTTTGTCTCAATTGCTACGATACGCTTTCTCGAGCCAGGACTCAACAAAATAATGTGGGGAATCCCACCCCTCTTGATAATTCCCTCCACAGAGGTAAGTCCTTGTGTGTTTTAATCGTATTTAGTTGACAACTGTAAAAGCTATATTTGGCGGAGAAAGAATATGAGCAAAATTAATTTTTTTATGAAAAATTTACAAACTCTATAATAGGAGAAATCAGCAGTAGAGTTTAGAATGCTATCAGTGAAAAAATTTAAGTCTAGAGGTACATGTTTAGTATTTCAGTGGCCTTGAAGTTTATTGATTCTTTCACAACACGTGTCACATGTGTGACTTCATGAAATACTCATTGACATTTAAATTACTCTGCAAATGAAGTTCTTTTATTTCCAGCCAGGTGTTTTCTCCACCTCTACAAAATATTAAGTAACTTTCAGAATTCTTATTATTCATGTATTATTAATTCATGTTCAACATCTTAAAACTTTCTGCATTAAATAAATTTCTACTTCTTAATTTCTGTTTAATGTATAATGTATCATTTCATGTCATAAAAAGAATACAATGTTTGAAACCGTCTTTAAGGCTCCAGGAAATGTATAGGTGACTTTTTATCAGCACCTGGATCTAGTATAGTTCATGATGGATTATTTATTGTAACACAGGGTTTAAAATTCCTTTAATTAAGCAGTCATTACACTTTAAAAGAACTAATTAATAAAATACTGGGACTTTTATACAGTGAAGCAATATACAGTGTGTTTCATGTATAAGTTGGCCAACCATGCAGGTTTCTGCTTTGTGGCAGCTACAGCTCTAACTCTCAAGCGATCGGGTGAAATACCTGTGCAAATAAAGCTGCTAACAGTGTAAGATTCAGGTTCTTACAATTACAGTTAAAAATACAACGAAAATAGCTACACATCTTATCACAAGAGATGTTGGAAATGTCCTCTTGCATCCACACAACATTGGCACCTTTTTAGGAAATTTTCTTTCTTGTGCACAAGTTCAGCTTCTTTCTGAGATAGAGTTAATTTTTCTCTTGTGATATTGTCTTTAAGTTTTTCTAAGGTATGGGGGTTTGACCTATACACTTTATTTTTCAAGTTCCCCATAACTGATTCTAGTGTAAAGGAGAGGAGTACCAGAGAACTTACCAATCATTAGAGAGGCTGTCTCCCTCAGTGTCCCTCTGAGTTGATAGTAGCACAATAAAGATGTTAAAATACATAGAAAGTTGATAATTTTCGGGTAAACTTTACCCTTTGTCAATCACTAGGAGAAGATTGAGAGTAATAGTCACACACTGGTAGAAGAACTTTAAGACAATATCAAGAGAAACTTAGAACTTATGTGCATGAAAGAAAATGTCCTAAAAAGGTGCCAGTGTTGTGTGGATGCAAGAGGACGACATTTCCAACATCTCTTGTGATGAGGTACGTGGTTATTTACATTGTAATTTTAACTGTAAATATGAGAACCTGAATCATTACACTGTTAGCAGCATTATTTGTGTAGATATTTCACCCAATCGCTCGGGAGTTAGAGCTGTGGCTGCCGCGATGCAGAAACCCGCATGATTGGCCAACTCGTACATGAAACACAAGGTACTATGTTAAGAGATTGTTACAGTCATTACGCTGTTAGCAGCATCTTTCCACTCTAAGTTTCTTTACTTTCCTCTTCAGTTGGTGGTAGGAACTACAATTCATATCTTTCAATATTTGTTTTATACACTGGAAACAAAATTTTCATCTGCAATTTCTCCCTTCAACATGTTTTTTGATTACTGCTGTCACTAGTTCATATTTCTGAAAGATATGTCCTATTGAGCTCATCTTCTTTTTAATTGCTTTATGAATCTTTTTCCTTTACTCTTCTGATTACTTCTTCATTTGTTAGACTCTCTCTCCTTCTTATCTTTAACATTTTTCCATAACACCATTCTTCAAGAGCTAATAGTCTTTTCTTTTCTCTTGCTCCAGTTGTCCATGATTTGCTCCCAGGCGTGCACTGCAATACTCACATGCAAATCTTTAACAAATTGTTTTAAAAAATGTATAATGCATAATCTATATAAGGTTGATAGCTGGATGTAATAAAAATTCTATATTGCTTTTTCTTTACAATAAAAAATATTATTTGGTTGTTTGTAGATGGAAAGGAGCGAAGTGGTTCAGGAGACTCGTCAGGAGAAGAGGACTCGGATGAGGATGATGAGGCAAACAGATCGCAGCAAGACACCCATGATGAGGTAAGTCAGTTCTTTTTCATAAAAAATAAATTTTCATTATAGAAAGTGCAAGTATGGATTTTACTGATTTGGTTATTGGACTGTGAGGTTACATAAATATCTGCATAAAATCCATCTAGAAAGTATTCTACCTTGCCACTAAACTCGAATTCACATGAGTTCACAGTTGCTGCATTTGACGTTATTGAAACCATTTTGCAAAGGCATTCCCATTTTTAACTATTATGAAGTTTTGGGCTTATTTTTTTCCTCAGGCTTTTGAAGTACTGTACTTATAAGAGGATGGTAGGTCAGATCAAGCCAAAACTCATCCCCAAATTTTGTTCAGATGTAGGTATGTAATCTGAAAGAGAATTAATTTCCAAAAAATCAGCTGGCAGCTCCAGGATATTTATATCAAAACTTGACAATTGGAAGCAGCTCCTTCATTCTTTGTTTGCCATAAACTCCTAAACTTTGACACCTCAGTGGGCATCCAGGGAACTTTGATCAACAAGTTCATCCCCCCACTGCCAGATGGACAGTCGGAATCAGCTGATGATGATTGGGATACCCATTGAAATGATCATTCTGGGTAAATATACCTAATAGTGAAGTTAGTGTGCATATTTCCATACTCAAACTTTCTACAGATGTTAACACTTCACTGTGCTATTTCTACTAATATTAATAGTGATGAGTAGCATCAGTGTTGAAATATCAGTCAACATTAGTAGAAAGTATCTGATGTATCTGTAAAATCAGGGACATATTTCAAGCAGAATGCCCTATTGTATCGACTTGTTTACTTCTGTTTCACCTTTAATATTCACTGGTCATTTGATGGTCATGCACTTCAAACTGGCAACTGGTTTTTTTAAATGCTTTCTTTTACTGACTCACAGTACCTATGTACCAAGTTCCAAGTTAAATTTCGACTTCGCCTAAAGTACCATCCCTGTGTTAGAGTTATAGAATTAATTTTAGCGTATAGGTTTTTCAAAAGCAATGTTTCATACTGATATAATATTTTTATAGCTGAATTGATTCTAACGGTAATATTTTGTTGTTTCTGATTGAAGAAATATTGTGGATAGGCTCTATAGGTGACGGGCAGTGGATCTGTTTTTTACAGTTTTCGATGTGAATTGCTAGTACTTGTGATAAACTTTGAAGAAATATCACAGAAGGAAAATGCAAATTGAAATACATTTTTATATGTGTTGTAGAAGTTTGCTTATTCTGTTTAAGCTAGTAAGGATTTCTCTACTTATAGTATCATACTGTAGTTCGTTTTGAATATAACTAACTTTAAAGTAAAAAATGCATGTAATTAGGAAGTTACTTACAAAGATTTCATACTCTTTCGAAAACTTTTGGTACTGTCGAAGTTAGAAACCTGGATAATGTGTTAAAAAAAATAATTTCATGAAATACTCCAGCAATGCTTACATCAGTTAGTAGCTTATTAACATGCATTTACTTACCTTGAATTTTGTCAAATATGTTATTAAGTGCTTAAATTATTGTGTTAATTCTGTTTCACCACTTCTTATTTTAGTATGTAATTTCTTCTTTTTTAGAAAATGATCACGCAATTCTGCATTTTGCATGCAATATCAACTTCACTCTTTCTATTGCAGCTGCAGTAACATGGTAATAACATACTTAAAGATTTTGAAAATATTTTAGATCCAATCAAATTTTTAGAAGTGGAAAGTAAGCATTATAATTTCCTTGTTTGTAAATTAGTTACTTGCAGTGTTGTAGTTTGTATTAAAGCTTAGTCCTACGTCCTGTCTAAGTACGTGTGATTCTAAGATTTGTTTCCTCCTCTATGGGAGTCTTAGGGCAAAACCCATGACAGGGGAAGTAAATTTTAACTATTTTGGCTTTAATGGTCATCCAGACCTAAACAGGTGATTCAACATTCTCTTTACTTTTTCTATATACAAAGCTTTAAGATTGTGCTATTTTGCTGGCCTTCATTAGGTTCAGAATATTTGATAATGACTGTCCTGATGTTTAAACAAAAAAAAAAATCAGCTATTTATGTATCGAGTACACAAAGCAAGGCTTTAATGGATGAATCTAGTATTTCGAAGTGTAGCTGACAAGGGAATGCTACGGGTTCTCATGTCGAAACCTACCCTCAAATTTGGCCTGTTGGTGGGTCTTCATTGCAGATAGGCACATGCAGAATATTAGCTGCTCATATAAACTTTAAGCAAGTGAAAATTAATTGCAAACTTTGCAAATTCGAAACATTCAGTAGTCTCATACAGCTGTCGGCGGGAGGGGATAGTGAAGCCTCCGCTACGTACCGTGAGCCGGCGGCTGTCACAGTGCTGCATAGCACCGTTCCCGCATTCATGTAGGCCTTACCTTGTCTTGCCTCTCCCTTTCCTTAGGACTAAGGGATGAGTAGCATTATAATAATGATTAATACCCTCCTCTGATACATACAATGACTATAAGTTCGTTTACACTTGTTCACTGCGCCAAAGAAATTAACTTTCTGATAAACAAGTTTCGGCCCATTGTTTTAGCAGTGAGCTGTACATTGATGAATTCTGCTTCTGTTCTTACAGTAATATTATCCAGGTTTCTTTCTTGTAATATTAACAGCTAATTGTAGTATGTATTTCAAGTCTAGTGCAAAATGTTGTTTTTACGCTTCAGTCTTCCTGGGAATGTGAGAAACAAAGTTCAAGGGACTGGCGGCCGATGAGGGCAACAGTTTCGTAACGAACAGGCTTACTTGTATGCATTCTGTATTACTTCTTTTGTGGAATGTGTGTCCCTCCTGTTTGTAGCTTAACTCAAACACTGTCTAACCACCAGTCTTAGAGTTGTGTGTTTTATTTACCCAAATAACCATTTGGTTTTTAACAGTTTAGACATGTTTCCATTTGCCTTGTTAGTGTTGTGTCTTCGTTTTTATTTTTCCTTATTTGTTTTAACAGGTTAGGCTAATGTTTTGTACTTAGCACATGTGTAGTTGTATAGGTTTATCTGAATTATATGGTGTTTAGAGTATTGGGGAAATAATTAGTAGATGCACCTTTCTTTCATTATTTTTCAGCAACATAATCCAGACACCTTTTTGCATCATATTTTGAACCTTCTCAAGTTATTTCCATACAGTAATGTGATTTTTGCTTTAGCTAGGTTATGGCAATGAAATGTGGTGGTTTTCATAACCTTCTTGAGGGACAACAAGCCAAATGAAAGAAAACTTTAAAACCTTATTTTAAGAGTCTAACACCTTGCACATAGATAATGTGAAAGTAGAACACTTATAATATGCTAATTGAAGAATGACTGTTAAAAACGATCAGAGTCGCATTGTTAATTCTTCAGAATTTAAACTTTTGTCTTTCAAGTCGCTATTCTGACTTGAACTCTGTTCGTTCTTAGCTATTACCCTTGAGTTCTAAAGTACAACTGAGAAATGGCTAATACCCAATCCAAGTACCCAAAATTGTAAATGGTGATATAGGTGATATAGTGTTTGTAATGGCCAGTACTTTTTTAAGGAAAATTCAAATTGCAAATTATATAGGTTATAAATGAGTTGCATACCAATTTAAAGTTGCTCTTGTGTAGGAGTTTTCAAAACTTTATAGAATTCTGTCCAGCTAAGTATTCAAGAAATTGTAAAAAGAGGAATACTATACACTGGATACTGTATCAGCCCCCTTAAATAACCTCCATGACAAATAACATATTCGTGTAATCTAATTTGAAAGTTCTGCATCAGTCTCCACAATAAGTTGCTCATGTAATGCAAATTGAGCATTTTTGTCAGGGTTTTTAAGGATGAAACAATTGAAGTTGTGGCGAATACATCTGCATGTTCTCTAACAGTGAGTTGCACTCCACTTACTTTCATAATCTTCATTAGGATGTGTAAAGTCCATGAATTTCCAGCAAGTAGGCCATGAAAACTGTCAGTTTGGTTGAATTCTTCCACCCACTTCAGAATGATATTAAGGGAAGGAATTTTCCTTGGCTTGGAATTTTAAACACACACCTTTCTGCATGTGCAATCATCATAAATGTGAACATGTGTTCCTTCCTTGAATAATTAACAATGTTATCTTCCAAGTTGGAACTTACCAAAATGAGTAAAATGATCCTCAGAACATGTACTATGTAACATACCAGTAAAATTGAAGTTGTGAGTTTTTTTTAGATACTGGTATATATTTGTTAGGTGAGAAACCACTCCACTATGTTTTTTAAAATACTAGTTAAAGGAAACAAACTATGTTCCCATGTAATGTCCTACAGAGACAATAATCTGTGGTTCATGAATGCTTATATATCTATCTTGAAAGTTAACTGTACAATAACAGTGGAAGCCCGGTCACAAAAATCACTAATTAGTGTGCCTCACAGTACTGCATATGACATAACTTGTCTGTCTGTGAGGTAGACCATTAGGGCAATTAGTCATAGGAGAGAGGTTCCATCTGGCGCTGTGAATTGAACTCTGGCTTAGGTCAGTTGGTAGAGCATTGGCACGAATAGCCAAAGGTCCTGGGTTCAAGTCCCAGTGTCGGAGGAATTTTTCTCCTATAATATTCCCATGTAATGTCCAACAGAGACAGTAATCTGTGGTTCAAGAATGCTTATATAAACTCTGTTATTTATTTTTTGTGTTCCCATTGCAATATAAGAGATATTTACTTATCGAAGACCGGGAAATGAATCTTGAAGGTAGAAAATTAGAACAATATATAGCTGCTTGAATTCCATTTGTGGAGTAATACGATATTTGCATTGTTCTTACTTGGGGCTTTCTTTATTGTCACATATAATGAACATGCAGAGTTTTTCCATGTTTATTGTGACAATGCATGAAACATACACTGTAGAATTCCTACCTTTCTGCATTACTGCTTTCTGTGTATCTGATTCTTAGTTCTTAGACGTATTATGTACTCTTTTCAGCGTTTCATACATGTTTCGATAAAGCCCCAGCTTTTGAAATGGGCAAACATTGGAGCCCGAAGCAATACAGAAGATGTCAGTTAACCTTTGCATTCTGCGTCTTGCAGAAGGATTATCTCCAAATTGTAATGCCCTACTTGGGATCTTCCAGAAGGTAGCAACAGTGTTGCATCATTGGTTTTTATTGAGCATTCTTCCAAGCTTTGAAGACCCAGCATGCAGAGGGTTTAGACATTTTCTGTTGTATTCGTCGGATCTGCACTGTCTGTTTCGCTTTTGTGTAGTATATCTTAAAACTGGAAGAAGTGAAATGGTAAAAGAGAAAGAATGCATTAGAAGTGAAAAGAATTAAATACACTCTCACACTGATAACACAGGTCTGCAAAAAAAAAATTTTTTTCAGCTGCATGAGATATTTTTACTAAATTATATGTTTTAAAATGCACTAATTCCAAAAATGGCATCCATTTTCCCCTATCACGTAAGGTTTTTTTGCAAAACTAAAAGATACACAGTATTGGTAAAAAGCACTCATGTATTAAGATAAATAAAACATATTAATTTTTACAACAAATGAAACATCATTTTGTGACATTTATTCACAATTTTATGTTTATTCATCTTTTTTGTGAAACCTTTTCTTCTTCTCTTTGATGCTTCGCCGGACTCGTTTCCGATTTCCATCTTTGGTTTCCCGCTTAAGCATCCAACAGTAGTCCGCAAGCATATTGACATCCCATCTTCCTTGGTACCGTCTCTCGATATCACGGACATCCTGGTGAAACCGTTCACCCATTTCTTCACTGTAAGCTCCCAAGTTTTCAGGAAAATAGTCTATATGGGAGTGTAAAAAATGAACCTTTAAGCTCATCTTGCATCCTTGAGCTTTGTACGCTGCCATCATACGATGCACAATGGTTTTGTAGTCAGGATCCTTAGTATTTCCCAAAAATCTTAACACTACACCCTTGAACGATTCCCAAGCTTCTTTTTCCTTCTCATTCATACTTTCCACAAAGAGGGAATCGGATAAAAGTTTTCTTATGTCGGGACCAGTGAAAACTCCCTTTTTCAACTTGGCTTCAGACAGCTTCGGGAATTTAGAACACAGATATCTAAAACAATTCCCATCCTTTTGCAGTGATTTTACAAACTGTTTCATAAGCCCCAATTTAATGTGAAGAGGGGGCAATAAAACCTTTTCTGGTGGAACCAGAGTCGTATTGATGACTTTTTCTCGCCGGGTTTTACGGTTTCTCGCAGTGACCAGTCACTTTTGGTTCAATGCTGCTCTCTGGCTCTACTATCCCACAAGCATAGAAAACATGGGTACTTTGTATAACCTGACTGCTGACCCAAAAGCATGGTTAGTATTTTGAAGTCCCCACAAACCATCCATTGATGGTCTTGATATTTGATTTTTTCTAGAATAATGGCCAAATCGTTATAGTTTTCTTCCATATGCACCGAGTGTCCCATAGGGAGGGATGCAAAAGTATTTCCATTGTGCAGCAAGACTGCTTTAAGACTAGCTTTGGACAAATCAATGAATAGGTGCCATTCAGATGAATCATATTCTACATCAAAGCACTTCATGAGCCCTTGTACATCATTACAAAAAACTAGATGTCCCTCTTTGGAGAAAAACTCAGTAAATTCTTTCTCTCGGTGCCTATGCCATGAAAATGAGGTACCAGATGACAGAAGGTTTTTGTTTTTTAGTCTCGAACCTAGCAATTCGGCTGCATCTTTTGATAGACCTAAATCTCTTACTAGGTCATTGAGCTCACTCTGAGAAAATAGTTCAGGCCCCTCGTCAACAGAAAAATCTGAGCTAGATTCGTCCTGGGGAGGTAATGTGTCTTCGTCCTCTGACTCACTCAAGTATTCATCTAAACTGGAAGGTGGCTGTGGGATTGGTATTTCAGAGCTATGGGGCACTGGACGAATAGCTGAGTCAAGGTTAGGATAAGATATGTTCTTTCTATTTTTTGTATTAAATCCCTTTACATATACTGAACAGAAATAGCAATCGGTTGTATGATTTTTCTGCTCATGCCATATCATAGGAATTCCAAAACGAAATGAGTTTTCTTACCCTTAAACCACAAACGAAGATCTTCCTCACATCTTCTACACACCTTGTGAGGGGCCCATGATTTGTCTTGATCCCCAAGTTTTAATTTGAAGTAAGCAAAATAAACCTTCTTCACAAAATCATTAATGTTTCTCTGTTGAAGTTTCACAGTGTATTCACCACAAATAAAACAAAAGCTATCAGGAGACATAACACAACCTCTTGGAGCCATGATTACGAAATAGAAACAACAGCACGGTTCAGTTTGAAAGCGATGTGTCTACTGATGGCGGCTCTACTTTCATGTGCGATACTGAACTTCTTTGACTTGTGTCGCCCCCCTCCACCACTCACCCCTAACAGTTAACATTATATATTGTATAGATAAGCTATAATTGAATAAATTAATGTAAAAATCAATTGTTTATGAGAATTTGTAAGATAAAATACCGGATTTTCAATAAAACATAAATTTTATGAAAAATAAATATAACCACTTCACTTACACAAAAAATGGACGTGATAGAAGTTTTTTGGTATTTTTTTAGGTATTGGGAAGTAAAATTCTGTACGAAAATTAAGAGACATCCTATGCAGTTTTTTAGTTGCAGACCTGTGTAATTTAATGTGAAATGCTAAGTAATTTAAACCTGTTTTACATAATAAGTTTTTGGGTAGTTAACGATGTGTTATAAAGTTAAAACACAGGTCTGCCTCAAACCAAATGTCAGTCTGACATCATGTAGATTTTTTATTTAATTTAAATTAACAAACTGACCTCAAAAAATGGCTTGCCTGGATGTACAAAAAGGATATACAAAGATAAACACATGTAAATCAAATTAAATCTTTGCCTTCTGAATAGATAATTCCTATTGTTAATTAATATTTACAGGGTTTTAGTTGTATAAGCCAAAGAGAATTGACAAGTTTATTTTTAAAATGCTTTTATTGTTAATTATTTATTTTGCAACCAACCAAATGTTTATAACCAAATTATCACTTTTTATTAGATTATGTTTTAGAACAAAATCGTTTCCTCTGGAAACTAGGTAGCTTATAATGTTATATGGTGCTTTTAGATAATTATGTAATTATATTATATTGTATTCATTTATATATTCACCCTTTTTATTTGTTCTTAGGTTATAGGTAATTTGTTTTTATTTTTATTTTTTTATTTTATGTAATAAATATTTTCAAACCGATGGACTACTCTTATCTATAACCTACAGCCAGAACTAACTTACTCAATGGCAATAGACAATTCCTATGCAAGCTAAAGGAATGTTACCTATTTTATGGAACCCGAAGGTTCATTGCCGTGCTTACCTGAGCCTGCCATTCAACACTATTCTGTGCTAAATCCATCCAACCATCCTTCGCAAATCCTACTTCTCTTAAATCTATCCTAATATTGTCCTCCCACCTATGTCTAGGTCTTCCAAGTGGTATTTTCCCTCCAAGTCAGTATTTTTTAAATATTGTCTTTCCTCCCCCATGCATGCAACATGTCCAGCCCATTTCATCCTCCGTGATTTAATTACCCTTACTATATCCGGTTATGAGTACAGGTTATGATGCTTATCGTTATGAAGTTTCCTCCAGTCTCCATTTTCATTTTTTTAGGCCCAAATATTTTCCTATGCACCTATGCAATATTTTCAAACACCCTGAGATTTTGTTCTTCCTGAACAGCCAGAACAGGATTCAAAATAAATAAAGAGAGATGTAGGCCTACTTATACGTATTACTAACAAGTCTTAGGGAAATTATATACAAGAGTAATCCCTTGCAATTTTCATGGTATTATTGCTACTGGAACTCTAAAGTGGAAAAAAGCACTTGAATATAAATTAGTGGAACACACATTCCTATACAGGTTTATTACCTTGTATGTGTTTTGGAAGCTATTGATTCCTTGGATATTTCTGCTTGTTGGAAGTTAAATTGTGCCCATGGTGGAAAACTAATAAGTTATCTTCTGTTTAAATATTTATCTTCACAGTTTTTGTCAGTAGTCACAGAATTTATCTCAAGATTGCTTGGAAAATGAGTGCATGTACATTTTCTGTTACATAGTAGTATATTTCAGAAAGTGTAAATTTTAGAAGGAACTGTTTGTGTCAAAAAAAAAATAGAGGGTGCAAAACTCTTCTTCAATCATAAATGAACACGGATTCTCATATCAATTTTAAATCAGCACACATGTAACACATACACAAACACCTTACATATACACACCTTATACAGTTTATTTGTTATTGGTATGTAAAGATTGTTAGGCATTTTGAAAAGGAAACAAATAGTGTGGTAGTTTTGTAGTTAAGAATGAAATTAAATTGTTTTTGGTGGATCACGTGTTAATTTAATTCATAACTACATTAAACTGTGGAAATCAGGACCGACGTGGCAGATTTATAGGTAGTTTTGTATATAATATTTTCCAGGGCTTCTAATCAGGTAGTTAGTTGGAGAAATTCCAATATTTCAGAGCCGATGTGAGGCTCCATTGCCAATTAGCCTCAGATTGGTCCTGAAACGGAATTTCTCCAACTAACTACCACGGTCTGGGAAAATATTCAATGTTACCAACACCAGAAAAGTTTCAAGTTGTAGGTTTCTGTGGCCCGAATTGACAGCAAAATATTCTTGGCTTCCAGGTATCTACCATGTCATATTTAGGATGTCTGCTGACGTTTTGACCAGCTTACGTTTTTCGCCGTGGTCTTTATCAGGGCTACTGCAACTCACTTGGAAAAATGTTTTGCGTATATAGGGATAGTTTTCTCTAGCCAGCCAATGAACGAATTGTTCCTGAAAAGAGCCATCTCTCTTTCCTATGATTGGGACCAATCACTATAAAGTATGGGGAAAGGATATCTGATTTGCTGGCTAGGGGAAGCACACTATATATTCAGGAGATTTTTCCAAGTGAGTTACAGTAGCCTTGATAAAGACCTTGGTTGAAATGTCGGCAGACATCTTGAATATGACATGGTATATACCTGCCTGGAACTCAAGAAGGTTTTTTTCTACACTTTAGATAGTTTGGATGTAGTAGCCTTGTCTCGGATAGTGTACTGAGTAGCATTGTTTACCAGTATTTGTGCTCATGTATTGAACTGTGTATTCTTTGTAAGTAATATCACGAAGCTTCACTAATTTGCAGATTGAACCAGTAAAGTTTGTGGTAGAAGTCACATGATCCTAACAGAGAGGGAACAATGCATGTCACTTCTCTTAACCTTTTGAATGTGTGTAAGTAGTCTTTCTGCTCTTCTTTCTCTTTGTTGAAAGCTCTGGTCCTCTCTTGTCTGAAAGTTTAGCATGGATTAGCGAAAGATATTGTAGTTGGTTTCGATAAATCCTTTCATGGTTTTCTTATCTTTTCCTTTCTTTCATTCTTTCTTTCTTTATTTCTTTCTTGCTTGACATTTGCTGTGCGCGTAGTTTAGAAGTACCATACGAGTGCATATGGCTTGTTAACAGAGCACTGGTTTTAAAAAGGGGTACACATTGATGGAGCATCTGCAAAAGATATACAATGCATTTTTGGGCAAAAAGTTGCTAAAATAGTATGATTTTTAGTAGAATGTCCCTTAAAATATGAGAATTCATAATCTACTCTACAGTAAAATATAAGAAATGGGGCATTTAAGTCATGATATCATGAGATGTTGTATGTCACGGCTTCTCTAGTATATGGACACATCGTTTGGTAGCATTGTGATGTACAGTTTTATAGACAGAGGCGATGGTAATTTAGTTGTGAGTCAGCCCTCGTGCAGATTGGATATGACAAGATGTGAACAACATTCTTACATCAAAATAGTCCCTGTCTGAGGGAGAAATGCCAGAGAATACCAAATGCAGCTGATGGAAGCATTGGGTAATAATCTCCATCCGTAACAAACTTAAGGGATCATGCACTGGGTTTGTTGGCCTTCATGCTTTCAACTACAGGGAATCCATTTTATGCGGAAACTTTTTAACAGCGTTGCCCCTGCTCTCACTTTCCCCGCTGTTGTGCTTGCAACGGCGGGGACCGTGTTCCGTTACTACCGGCAAATCAAGACTTTAACATAACATAGGCCTACATGTAGAGGCGTATTACTCACCATTTATTTGAGATACTGTTGAAAATGACCCCCGTCAGCAGTAAGACATGCCTCACATCGTTTAAACAAATTATTTGCCACTTTCTGTAATTCCACTTCGGTAATACACTGCACTGCGGCAATGCGGCAGTGATGCGAGGTTTCCTCATAAAATGGACTCACTGTAGTTCAACTAGTAGTATATTAGAGTGACATGATGCAGTCACGTATGGATGTTATGCATTATATTCACATTTCATATCCAGCCCTTTCATTTGTATAGTTCAACATTTTAAAAGTGGTCCCACTTTTTCAAATGAAAAAATAGTTGCCATGACTTATGCCTAGCGTTGCCACCTGTCCCGAATTTGGCGGGACATCCTGCATTTTTCGAACATTTTCAACATCCCGAGTTATGCCTAAGAGAGACGCATTATATATATATTTTTATTATTTTGGTAGCCTTTTCTTTTCTAATGTTAGTGTTACTGTTACATGGCCTATTCAGTTTTGGCTTTGTAACGAAAATATACCATCTTTCTGTTATTAATAAATTGTTCCATGTACAAATTTGGGTATGAAGATCAGCGATATGAATATATTCGATAAGTGTCCCTCCTTACCCTTACCAAAAGGTGGCAACCCTACTTATGCCCCATTCCTCATATAAATTGCTGGAGCAACTATAATAAATCTAAATATCACATGAATTAAACTTGACTCTTTCATGAGAACAGTAATTGTTCTTGAAATATATTCTACCAGAAAATTGGTAAGTGAAGCAAAGTATCGAATTTTAGCTCATGCGACAGATTTAGTCTACAGTAGCCTAACTGAACTTAACCCAACATAGCCTAAAAAATATAACATAAACTAACATATCCTACCCATCTGAATTGAATGTAATCTACCCTAATCTAAGATCATCTAACCGATACTAAAATGTTGTAGTCAAACCTAAGATAGCTTACTCCAGTACGTCTATAAGGAAGACTGTGGAAAAAGACATATGCACAAGTGCATGTATTCCTGTCGTTTATCCTAATTGTTAGAGGCACCTATTTTTGGTGAAACTATTTGCCAGATTTTGTAATAAATTTTATAGTCATTTCAATACTTTTTTGCTATTTTTGTTTGATTTTAACAACATTTTTGCTATTTTTGTTAGAATTTTTTAGGAATAACAGCTTCAGCTTATACCATCTAGCCACGGAAGGCAATAAGAGCAACTATTCATATCGCGGGTGCACGGGCAAAGAGAGTTAAATCCAGCACCCTCAAAAATTGAGATATGTCCTTAGAGTTATAGATAAAAATGTTCTCTACATTTGTGTTAAGTCCAGTAAGTCATATTCAGAATTGTACGGTAGTTATGGATGTGTACCTCATGGGTTTATCTATCTTGAATGCGATGTTGGGAGGGTAAAGCATGTTAAGTCACTCTAATTCTCAGTAACTAGAAAGTGGACTTAACTCTCTTTGCCCGCGCACCCGCGATATAATCAATGCTATAGTTAGTAATTCCCCTTCTCAGTAACAGAGAGCTTGAAATATTTGTTATTTAGGGAGGAGGATGCAATAAACTTAAGTTGCAATTGGGTGAAAGCATCCCTGAAAACTAGTTCTATACTAAAAGAAGGAATGCAGTCACCCTTGTGTTGCTCTAGTGCAGGCCTGTCGTACAGTACTCCTAAAGTGTGAAGTCATTCCCCTGCTTCCCTTTCCTTCATGACCACCATAGCGTAGCGCAGTGTTTTTGCATTGTCGTGTTAATAGTTGTATGTCATAATGTTGTTGTGGAGTTTTAAGGCATGGTTGTTATTATTGCATTCATTTCTTTTAAATTAAGAATACTTGGCATGGTTTGTATTTTACTTTTGAATTCCCAATAGACTAAGCATTTTATACTTACATTTAATGTAAAAGTATTATACAAAGATTTTTAATTTTTCAAGCAACACCATTAATATAAATATTCTTTTGTGATCTACAGGTTCCTTTTAAATACGTGACAAAGTACATTAATTTCATTATAATTTAGGGACAGTCAAATTTTATTATTTTATATATATTAGGGCTAAATGTCCGATTGCCAGATTGTCATTGGCGACCAGAAATTTGTGGCGGGTGACAAAGATTGAATTTTGAAAAAACTACTTTCTTTTATTCTAAAATTCTTGGATAAACGTTAAAAAATTGTTTTTATTTTTAAATTTTTAACGCTTATCCAAGAATTTTAGTTATATATATATAAGAAAGTAGTTTTTTCAAAATTCAATCTTTGTCACCCACCACAGATTTCTGGTCGCCAATGACAGTGTGGCAATCGGACATTTAATTCTTTTTAATTTTTTAACGTTTATCCACTGGTTTTTTAAATAATTTTAAAAACATCTTTTTATTGTATTTGACTCAGTGGAAATTGGGACCGATGTGGATGTTTTTTAAAATTCTTGGTTTGGCTACATTCAGACATGAAATCTCAAGCCCTGATATATACATGCATATTTCCTGTACAGGAAAATCTGACCTGAGCAATAATTGAATCTTCTTTTCAGCAAAGTATTCTGTTTCCAAGATCGTTTGGCTCCCAGGAACTTAAAGCAGTCCCATTCCAAATATTCATGTAGACTCCTAAAGAACTCAGTAGAGATGCTAGCACATGTACGCTTGGAAGAAATGACACTGACCTTTGACTTAATTTCTTCACATGGTTTTATCTGTAATAGTAAAAGGAAGTGTTTGTGTATTTGTGATTTCTGGCGTAAAGAGATCTCAGTTTTTTAACATAGGTGGACGAAAGGAGGTTTGAATGCACCTAAAAGCCAGATTTTATTTTTGACGCTTGTTTGCAAGTTATGAGTGATTGGCAGAAAATGTTATTTTTAGCCTTACTGATGCACAACTGTAGGTTTTTTGGGCCAGGAAACTTTTATCTGAAGTCGTTTTTCCTGGTATGTTAAATAAAAGAAAATGTAATTTAAAAAAATGATGTGATTCATGCAATTTGTGTAAAAGTGATTTGTCTGTTAATAAGAATAATATTTTCGTTATTTTGCTCTTAAATTAATGATTTAAAAACATCTAGCAATTGAATTAATAAACAAGGACAAAGCCTCATGTACCTGCTGGTATTTTATAAGCAGCTGTCATCATTATAAGCATGATAAATATGCACGTTCTTGACATCAAAGATCACTATTGATTTTACTTTTGGAGCAGCGACCAGTTTCATTTTTACTGTGTTTACGATATAGTTATAGTCATCTAATTCCGATGTTCATTTTGATTTTAGGAATTTAAGTTAAGGAAAGACTTAACTGTTATATACTTATATGTGACTTAAGTCTCATACGGTTCCTTAGTCAGTATACAAGAAATGTGATGTATTATTCTCCGGCTCTTCAATGATTGTGCAGTTCCATTTGATCGCTTCTCAATGTTTTATCGTAGTATTATGTGTGTGTGTGTCTAGAAGTGATTTTAAGGCATTATAATGTCATTGCATGCAGCCCTTGGTCAGAAGATCAAGCATGGAGTTGTTTCTTTAGCATAACAAAAAGGTGTGTGATAACCTGATAACTACCGTATATTATAATTAGAAACAAATGTAAGAGAACCAATCTTAAATGCAGGTAAGAGTATAGTGTTTAATAGTAATATTTCATTCTCAGCCGTAGGTCAATAATATTTCACCAAAGCTTTTGGCAGGCCACCTCATTATCATCATCAGATTCCCATAAGAAAAAAAAAAATTATCTGAAATATGTTTCAGAATTTTGATGCATGTAATTCTCTTTAGAGGAAAATTTGTCTTTTGTGTTAGGTGGAATCAATCCTGGATTTTTAGTTAGTACATTTATGCTGAGACCACTTGAATCCCCAGGAACTGGCTAAGAACCATTTTAAATATTCCTCTAGACCCCTAAGGACCTCGCTATAGACACTGAGACATCAGCAGTGTAGCGGAGAATGCATCCCATCTACCTCTGATGCTAATTTAATTGTCAAAGTTTTGAGTTATGTCAAGATTTGCATTGATTCTTTTCATTTTTTAGTAAATTATTAATTGCTATTAATAAATTAACATTAAAGTCACTGCTACTTTTTGGGCAATGTGAATTGCTCTGAACAAATTTTAATTTAAAGAGTATAATCAAATCTCTTAAGTCATATACAAGGTATGGGGCTTAAATCATGACAATTATTTATTCTTTTGAAAATGTGGGACCGTTTTAAAATCTTGAATATACAAATGAAAGGGTAGGATATGGAATGTATTTATAATGCAGATTATGGGTACTAGATGAGTTTGCTGCCATGGTATATAGCAGCGTTTCTAAACCTATGGTCCGCGGACCACTGGTGGTCCATGAAGATGGTGCAGTTGGTCCGCAGACATAATTAAAAAATATCACAAAGCAAGTGGAAAGTAAAGAAGTAAGTTTTTTTCACACATTTCGTTATAATGACCTGTAATTAATACCCCAAATATTAAGAATATAGGCCTTCTTTTAAAAATGGGATGTAAAATTAGGGGCCCGTAAAATTTTTTACACATTTTAGAGGTCCTCGGTTTCAAAAAGGTTGAGGAACGCTGATATATAGGTAACATACTTGCCTTCCACCCTGGCGGGTTTGATTCGCAGCCGGGTAGTGGGTTATACAGTAACGAAAAATCCCCGGGTTCAGGACTGGACATCACCCAGGAAAATTATAGTCTGTATTAAAAAGCATTAAATTAAAGTGGTGACTGCTAGAATAGGGTATAAGGTATTCACAATAGATCTATTAAGGTCGCAGTGTTGAGAAGCCGAAGGGCTTACACTACCCCTCATTAATCTAATCTAATATAATGGGTACTAGATGTAAGATAGTGCAGGAAGCATACACCCATAAACATCCATATACAACTGCTTCATGCCACTCTAATGTAGTTTGAAGCATGAAAACACACACAGCCACTCACCCTTAAAGTTTGGTACAGATGAGCATTATTCCCCAAAACTTCCTTCAGCTCCTTGTGGTATTCTCTGGCATTTCTCCCTTGAATAGTGAATATTTTTTGCTATAATCTTAATTATTTTCTTTAGTATTTTAATTTTTTTGTAATTTAATTTTTTATATACTCTAAACATTGTAATAATTTATAAATTAATCTTAAATTTACATTAGACATATAACATACTTTTTATTATTATTATTATTATTATTATTATTATTATAGAATGCAGCATGTTCCATTACTAAGTTAAGTAATACTACATGCTAATTTGACTTCTTTTCCTTAGTAATTATAATATTTGGTAGCTAATGTTCTTTACCTGATACTATTTGTTATAGTTTACCATTATTATTATTGATAAATTTCATTTTGGTTATTTTTCTATGAGGGAAATATATAAGTATCTAAGAATATTCAGTCTTATACCCTCAAAATATAGAATAGTGAGATGCCGTCTACCAAGGATGTGGGGACAACCTTTTACAAATATCTGTTAAGTGAAATATCTGGCAAGTCAATAATTTATTATAAACAATTTAGATTACATGCATTGCGGAAAGAACACACTTATTTGTTAGTTTTTAGTATGGTACAATATTGTTTGAAAATTTTTACACTTTTTATACGTAAGTAACTTAGGATTAAATATAAATTGTTACTTGTTATTACACATGAAGTAATATATCAAGAATATCACTTGTTATATAGTCATAAATTATTTGCGTCGAATATGATGGCAAATTCAGGTCAGCTTAATATTTTCTGACGTGTCTTTATATAATTAAAAATTGAGTTCATAAAATTACATGTATCTATAAAAATGAATGTATCATACAAGATAATGTGTGTTAAAAATTATATACACTTGTGTCACTATATAATAATGCCACTAAATAATAAAAGCCTTTGTGTATTTACAGGTTAAAAAATTAGATGTTTTATCGACTTAATTATGCGATATATCTATTTATAATCTTGTCATTATACATTAAAAATTACCCATTATCATGAAGATATTGATTGAGTTGTTAAATTATCTGCAAGTCTTTTTGTTATCTTGCACTTGAAGTCTAGTTTTCAAATATTTATTCAAATTTATATGTAGTATTTTTTTTTTTTTTTATTCTACTATTTTATATATGATTTGGTGAAAAATATTCTTAAAGATTTCACTAATAACTTTGTAGTTCATAAACATATAGTTCATACTTTCCTAATTAACAATTAAGATATTAATATATTTTCATTAATTCTCTTTTATTTTCACTTTCATTTTAGACTGAAGATGGTATATATATAAATATACCGAAATGTACATCTCGACAAAAAAAGAATAAAGAAGCCATATGCCAATCTTCATGTGGGCAATCTTATCAACTAATAAGAACTGTAAAGTTATTAGTGAAATCTTGAATAATATTTTTTCACCACATCATATATATAATACAAAATACTACATATAAATTTGAATAAATATTTGCAAAATCAGACTTCAAGTATAAGATATCAAAAAGACACACAGATATTTGACGACTCAACTAATATTGTCATGATAAAGTGTAATTTTAATGTTAATGACTATATGAACTATTTGTTTATGACTGTATGAACTATATGTTTATGAACTACAAAGTTATTAGTGAAATCTTGAAGAATATTTTTCACCAAATCATATATAAAATAGTAGAATAAAAAAAAAAAAAATACTACATATAAATTTGAATAAATATTTGAAAACTAGACTTCAAGTGCAAGATAACAAAAAGACTTGCAGATAATTTAACAACTCAATCAATATCTTCATGATAATGGGTAATTTTTAATGTATAATGACAAGATTATAAATAGATATATTGCATAATTAAGTCGATAAAACATCTAATTTTTTAACCTGTAAATACACAAAGGCTTTTATTATTTAGTGGCATTATTATATAGTGACACAAGTGTATATAATTTTTAACACACATTATCTTGTATGATACATTCATTTTTATAGATACATGTAATTTTATGAACTCAATTTTTAATTATATAAAGACACGTCAGAAAATATTAAGCTGACCTGAATTTGCCATCATATTCGACGCAAATAATTTATGACTATATAACAAGTGATATTCTTGATATATTACTTCATGTGTAATAACAAGTAACAATTTATATTTAATCCTAAGTTACTTACGTATAAAAAGTGTAAAAATTTTCAAACAATATTGTACCATACTAAAAACTAACAAATAAGTGTGTTCTTTCCGCAATGCATGTAATCTAAATTGTTTATAATAAATTATTGACTTGCCAGATATTTCACTTAACAGATATTTGTAAAAGGTTGTCCCCACATCCTTGGTAGACGGCATCTCACTATTCTATATTTTGAGGGTATAAGACTGAATATTCTTAGATACTTACCATTATTAGTCGTGTTATATTGTTCTTATTGCAGTGAGTCTAAGTCTATGGTGCTTGCAAAC
Organism: Ectobius pallidus; assembly: GCA_964059195.1. Taxonomy (NCBI): domain Eukaryota; kingdom Metazoa; phylum Arthropoda; class Insecta; order Blattodea; family Ectobiidae; genus Ectobius; species Ectobius pallidus. Next base: position 153,105,592 of record CAXKWD010000008.1, read on the forward strand.
GTTGTTAAGTATTTTATGTATTTCACTCCTACATGTAAAGTGTTTAGGCTTACATGTTTTTATTAGCAAAGTTAGTGATTTGTATTTAAGTATTAAGTACTTTATCTATAATATTTATAAATTTATAATATATCTATAATATTTATGTAATTGTAATTTAGCTTTTCCACTGGTAGAGCGGAAGAGAAGGCCAAATGGCCTTAGCTCTGGCAGAATAAATAAACAGAATAAATAAATATTTTGACTTACGACTGCTGTTCACATCTTGTCATATCCAATCTGAACAGCAATTATGTACACATCTTGTCATATCCAATCTGCACGGTGGTGTCTCACAACTAAATTACCATTGCCTCCTATTCATATAATTGTACATCACAACAGTGCTACCAAATGATGTGTCCATATAAGTATTAGAGATGCCACACTCTCCCATGACATACAACTTCTCATGGTACTATCACCCTACTTTCGGGGGGGGGGGGGAAGCTGCCATGACTTATGCTCCATCCCTTGTATAACCAAAATTTGTCAAGTAACTATGTTCGATGTGACTAGTGTATCATTAAACATGTTGAATGTGTTCAATAAAACTGATTTATCTCTTCCAGCCGAGGTTCTATGGGATGCCCGAAGGTGTTCAAGATGACCACAAGTAACAGGCAGTGTGTGAAAGGTGTAATGCTTTATGCCTGTATCTCCCAACTTTACAAGGAGTGCTGTAGATACCACAGCAATTGATATCATTTTCTAAAACAAAGTAAGGTAACACTATTTATTTAGTTGTTCATACTGGCCTTGCAGTTTCACAAGGTAAGCAAAGTCTGTATGTTTACATGCATATTATGCATTCAGGATTTTCTAGGGAACAACAATCCAGAGTTCAAAAAACAAAACAAAATTATAATTGAGGAGTAGATAACATTTCTGGAGCTACCGATAGTAATCCAGACTGAAGATATACCAAATGTAAAGATCAATTGTTCCAGAGAAGCGATTCTCTGGTCAGTATTGTGAAAGTGTATACAGATTACTATTGAAATTGATTTCATTAAATTTACTGGTTGTTCTATGCTTACATTAACAAATAATAGTGTATGTTTCTCATAGCAATACGTGAAGCTTTTTAAAAAGGGAAATAATTCTATTGTATGATAACTGTATGCTCAATATGCTCGACTACAGTAAGTTGTTCTTGCTCCTAATAAAATAGTAATGTTAAATTTTATTAATACATTTTTGTATATCAGCGTTGTAAACCGTCTTTATAACTGCTAGAATTTGTTAATTATGTAGTATCTTATGGTATATGTACCATAATGCTACCATAGTGTCAATGATATTTATTATTTAATTTTGCAAATAAATACTAAGATACATAATTACTTGAATATAAGTATCATAAAAAAGCTACCCAATACGCAGTGAACTTTAGCAAAATGAAGGGAAAATATAGTCGCTGCAAAAATATTATTAATCTGTTGAATGTGCAGTTCGTGCTGTTGGGTTGTAGGCGTACATTCAGGGCTTGAATTGATATGAGATTTCACCCTCTCGTTAAATATTTCCCCTTGCTTGTTATAGGAAATTTCCTTCCCTTCCAGGGAATTTTTTTTTCTCCCTAAACTACGAGCAGTGTTTTTAAAGTAAGTACCGATAATTAAAAAAAAAAAATAGCAGAACATAATTTTCCAAATACTTTATCATCATTCATTATCTTACACCTTAGTCACCGCTGTTATCCAGGTACTTCTCATAACAGGAAACCAGTTTTTGTATGCTGTGCCACCTGTGATGAAAGCCAAGTCTGCACTTCTTGTTTCACATCATCATCGTAGAAATGTTTTCCACCAAGGATTTTCTTCAGATGAAGAAACAGATGAAAATCGCTTTGTGCCTGTAGGGAGGGTAGTCGAATTGTTCCCAACCAAATGATGCGAGCAGATCTTAAGTTTGTTTGGCTATGTGCGCCGGGCATTGTCATTAACCAAAAGGATTCCATGCAAAATACTTGTTCGTTAAATAGTCTAGCCCACTTCTTCACCATTATTGTTTCTCCATAATCTTCACACAATTGGCGATGAATGTTTGCTGACATAAACATTTCTCACATTCAGAAATTGAATCATTGATCTGACTTCACAGTTGGCGGGTATATCAATTGTTTTGAACATTTTGAAACGCTTTAACACTAGGAAAAAAGTGATGATCGCTCACAGTTGCATCTGGCTTCCTAAAGAATGCAGGAAGTGATCGCGCATGCTCAAAATCACGGCTGTAATGCTGCACCGACAAAATATTTAAATGGTACTTACTTTAAAAACAGGCATCATACAAACAGTAACATTATGAGATATAAAAATAAGTAATTACTTAATTACAATGCAAATAAAAGGGATAATTCGTTGGCCTGGCAAAATCTAAGTCCCTTAATAATCTAAAGACACTGAGTTATTCTCAATACTAGGCATTTTCAATATTCCATGTTATAGTTACGTAGATATTGTGCTATCATATAACCTTTAGGATTTTGTAGACTTCATTTGCATTATACATAGGCAAAAACTCTAATTTAAAGAAGGTCAAGAGTATAATTTAACCTCCCTCCTCTTCAAAAAGCTTAATTCAAACCCTGCCTATACTGATTGTGTAAAATCATGCTTGCAACTTCGTACTTTGCAACTGAACAAATTTCTTTGTATTAATGAAATGGTGCTCAAAAGTAATGTTTTCTTTATTACTTAACACCATATTTATATTGATAAGACTATAATTTACATCACATGTAACATCTGTAAGATATGCTTGTATTTATACTTCCCATTCACTGCTAAAGTTTTGCATATTCTTTCATAATTTTCAGCTGATTTCTTTGAATTCAAGGACAGTTTTTCCCCCCCTTCCAAAATTTATTTTGGTAAACCAATTATTATTTTAATCATCTAGCAATTTGATCAACATCAATAAAAACCATAAACAAGTTTATCATCAATAAACTCATCTTGAAACAATGTCACTTGCCTTCATTTGAAACTAAACCATTATAAATTAGACAAAAATTTGATTACTGATTCTTTTAGAAGGTTTTTACAACTCTTGTAAGGAATTAGTTAATATTATAATTTATTTCATGAATAAACTAGCAGATATTCTCTTTCCTTGTCAGTTCACTAAACATTTGCAACATGCAATAAAATATATTACAATCTAATTTTATAATGTTGTACTTGATATGGAGATCAATGATAAGGAGAATGACACACACACACATACTTGATATGGTATCGATATGTTACAATTTGTATGACCATAGAGATTTGTCCTGCAATTTCAAAATTATGTTTTATGCAATTACCGGTAGTTAATATTGCAGTTTTATGCACTATTGTTAATATTGCTGTGATTTGGCTCTTGCAGACCCTGCGGTGCTTTTTGGGGACCCGGCATATTTTTAACAAATTTTGAGCTGTTACTTTTTATATATATTAATAAATGTAAATACTTGCCCTTGATGCTCTTTAGCATTATGATAGAAATACAAGTCACTCAATTGAAATGTTACAATATTACAGTAACGGGAAATCCCAATGTTTATTATTAATAAGCCTGTCCAATAAAATTTGTTTACCTAAGCATTGTTACAGTAAGGTGTTATGGCTCTTGCTGTCATTGTTAAAATAGTGACGTTAAAAAAGTTTAAAGTCAATCATCATTTGTTAGCTGTCATTCAACTGTCATAATATTAACTTAGTACCGATAGTAAATATTACTAGATTTTTATTTTTAAATAATTTATCCTAACAATTATTGTGAGAGCCCCAGGTAATTATTCGTGGGATACTGAACTGCCACTGGTTTGGGTAATTTCAAGAAAGCTTAATTCCTGTTTTCTGTAATACAGGAACATGTAAATAAAGCAGTAAACAAGAGGCTTAGGAGAGAATATTTATTAACTTTTACGTGTATATTTTGAAGATTACTGTGGAAAAGGGGGTATGTATAACATTTTCAGAGCACATTGTGCATTTTTACTTCAGAAAGATTACAACAGTGCCAAAATACCGATATTAAAAAATGTATCTATAAACATGTTACAAGACATTACTTATTGTTACAACAAGATATTTACTTCTTTTTTTTTTTCAGATTTCATGAATAACCATTTGAATCAAAGATTACTTGAATCCTTAAATGAAGTATGGAAAGGTTGTTGCTTATACCCATAATATAACTGAAGTAAAGGGGACTATTTCACTATATTACTATAATTGCTTCAGTAAATTGATCTTCATTACTTACTATAATATGTAAAAAATAATAATCTGATGGTTGAACCAATTACTTTTATGTGTAGTCTGCTCGATAAACTAATATTGAAGTGTGACTTGCCCATCCAGGTGGAGGCTTTTAATTTTGAATTGAGATTTTGATCAATTCCAATTGCCTGAACTGATAAGATACACAAATTGGAATCTTACCAACCTGTGCTATTTTATTAGGAGTGGGTAATGCTAGAAATATTGGCTTGAACTTTTCTCAAAGTCTTTATGTAATCCAGAACAACTTCATAGAGAATAAGATATGAATTGTGTAAAATTAAATCTTATGAAATATTTAATAGTGTAGATAGTACAAATTTACAAAATGTAAAAATATTACCTACTGGTACCTAATATTCTCTTTTTACAAACTACTTTTTTTCCTGTTATAGTGTGCAAAATGAACTGGCACCACACTCAGGGTCATCCCAACAATTATCAGGGCCTGGGGTGAAAGTAAATTGCAGGGCCAGTGATGTAGGTGCAAATTCCGTATCCAGTACAAATTTATTTATGCACCATCTTGGCCTCTTACATCAATATAACAACAATAATGAACTTTATAACAAGCAGACTGTACAACAAAGTATTTATTGGTAAATGTTGAAGGTAAACACCATTTTTGACCTTTAATATGGTGTAAATCCCTTTCTGATTAGAACAAAACACAAGCTTTATAGCTAAATTATTAAATTGAATGATGAATCGCTAAACTGAATAATAATTTAAGCACTGGTAGACCTGGATAGTAACTAGGCTTAACTCTGTAAATATATTATTATTATTATTATTATTATTATTATTATTATTATTATTATTATTATTATTATTATTATTATTATTATTATTATTGTAATCATCCCTCCTGTTGTGCAGGCTCTTCAAGAGCAGTTGCCCCTCTTGCCCCACCCATGGGATGCCCTGGCTAAACTAGTGCATAATTTAGTCATTATACACACTGGTCTTTACTTCCATGCACTTGAAGAAAATGTTGAATGTAGTTGATCCGTTACTTTATTACCTTTCTCGATCTTAACCTGAAATAGTTAGTCATAAAGTTGAATATTTCGAAGTTCGAACTTGTACTACTATCTTTAGATTTACTTCCATATATGCATTTTGCATTTTCCCAGTATGGAAGATAAATATTTTCTCTTGTACTATTACTGAACGGGATTGCTATTTGGAAGACAGCATTAACATTTTATAACATTGTCAGGGATTTTCTTTCCACGAGAAATCTTGAAGTCATTTTCATCAAATGGCTTCTTATTTAGCATACATCCCCCGAGTGATGGAGGGACAAATTTGTATGTATATAAATTAAACTGTAAAAATGCTATGAAAACATTTCAAGCTGGATGCATTTGGTTTTACATTCTCTAATAATTATAAACAGTTTTAAATAAGGTTGTTTTTTATTTAATTTTATTGCATAACATAATTTTATGCTTAAGCTTTTTAAAAGAAATCTATTTTAATTAGTAATCTAAGTTGTCGTCCAAACAAATTATTTTCATATATTACCGTACTCCGCTTTCACATATGTATAAATAAACCACATTTCATGTTTATTAATAAATGTAATAACTAATATGTAAATAATTTTTCGTATTCAGCATTACACTCTGCCTACTCCTACAAAAAACATTTTTTAGATTATTCATAAACGTACTGGTTGGAAAATTAATCACTTCATAATGAAGTTCATCAGTGAATATTTTAATTAGCCCTACAAGTTTCTGAGTACACTTTCTTTTCAACAATATTTACAAGAATTCAGCAAAAAGTCATCATCCACAACAGTGTTTTCAGCAGACTTGGCTCGTCTTTTCCTTGTGTTTATTAGCTGTTCGCTGTTTACATAACCGTGTCTTCACGTAAGGCTCTGGATGTTTGGACCACAAAGCTTGAAACACTTTTCAGTAATTGTGTTAGTATATTTAATTTTTTTTTTACTTGCCAGTGGGGGAATGCTGTTTCCGTCCGTTTGCCCTCCACTGCACTCGTGCGTCCTCCTGTGTTATTACCAGTTACAAGCTCAACTGTAAAAATAATATTTTGTGCAATGAATTTACATCAGAACACATTTTGTGGACTGTACATTAAATTATTATTGTTATTATTATTATTATTATTATTACTATTGTTGTTAATGTTAATATTATTATTATTATTATTATTACAGTTTTGTACTGGGTATAGGCAAATTAAACGGTGTATAACTTAACTCTTCTGTCAGAAATTTGCTTCTATTTATAAATATACTAAACATATTGATATTCTAATTTCTCTTTCTCCCCAGAAAAGCTGTCTCTTTTTAAAATTAGTCATCCATGGAATTGAATTAACAGAATTAATTTTACATAATTCTAATCTTTTTACGTCTTTAAGTGGCCTTAATGTAGAAAAGAATTAATATAGAGCAATTCTAAGTGAATGGAACAATTTTCTTTAATTATTACAAGGATCTTTAGAGTAAAGGTGTAAAATAACAAAAAAAGAAAACTCTTAAAGGATAATTTACGGTAGTGGAATAAGCACAATCTCTCAGTTTGGAACCAACATGTTATAATTATGACTTTAGCTTAACTGGTGGATTCTGTTGCGGGTGGTATGTAGAGAGCACTGTTCAAATCAGAGAAAGAAGTGGGAAAATACCAGAGTGGTATGCCATCCCAAGATTTTTCCCTGTCATACCTCAGTTTTAAAAAAGCATAGGCTACATGTTATGTGGTATGCAGGAAATATTCCATCAAGCTTAAGTAAAACATTTCTGTTTTCATTATAAGGATATTAATGTTTGAGACTTAATAGACTATTAAGCTGCATAGATAATTGGGTTTACAAAGGAAGATTAGCAATTTTTTTAATATCCACTGATTTCCAGTGGTGGTATATTATCTGACCATTGAAACCAGTGTTGGTATGCCATTGGGCCTTCGAAAACAGTGCTGGTATACCATACTGGTGCATACCATTTCACTTCCCTCACTGGTTCACATACTCCATTAAAAAAGTCACCTGCAGCAAAGTACTGAACTCGTCCTCAAACTGAAAGCATGGAGGACGTCACAGACAGAGGCGCCGGGAATTTGAATGCAAGCGAAACGTGCTGAGATGAAAACATTAACGGTATCATGCTAGTATCCACATGGTTAACTAAAGCGCATGCTACAATGGACTATATTTTCATGCTGGACTTAGCACTCCACGCATGCGCACTGCCAATGAAATGTTCAAATTTTAATGGTCGCGAAGCTTTTAGATTCCAGGCGATCTCTGTAAGTGACTGGTGGCAGGGTCATTCGTAGCATCTTGACCAATCTGATGATGAGGTATCTTATTAATTCCGGGGTGCGCGGGTAAAGAGAGTTAAGTCCACCATCCTAAAAAAATTGAGATATGTCCATAGAATTATAGATAAAAATGTTCTCTACATTTGTCTTAAGTCCAGTAAGTCATAATCAAAATTGTACGGTAGTTATGGATGTGTGCCTCATGGGTTTTTCCATCTCTAAAGCCATGTTGGGCTGGTATAGTGTGTTAAGTCACTCTAATTCTCAGTAACAAGAAAGTGAACTTAACTCTCTTTGCCCGCGCACCCCGGAATTAAAATGAAATTTCAATAAAAACATTAAATCCATTCAAAATAGAATGTGCTATAGTAACTTTTTTCTATGGAAATGGTGCCAACTATAATTTCGTGAAGTTCTGTACCTATGAATCACCATTTAATTAAAAAGTGCAAAATTGTTATTCATTTAGAATTGCTCATTAACAGAATCTCTGTTTGCACAGTTCCCTGGAAGTGTTTGTAAATAATAAATGAAATGTTATAAACAATTTAATATATGTATATATGTAGACCAAGGGCTGGGATGGTGTTTGTGGAATTGTGCAAGTTATAGAATGCAAATTGGAATTCAGGGCAGTAGTTGAACATGTATAGTGATATAAGTGATAAGTTTGCACTGCATGTTATTTTCAATTGCACAATGCTAGCAAGTTGTTTTATACTAATGATATTGAAATCATAAACTGCATCCTCTTAATAATTGTATGAAGATTGTAAGGGGTACAGAAGAAGAAGGAATGGCAGCAGAGCAGTAACTGTTTTACAAATATATTGTCTTTATATATTTTTTTATTATTATAATATGCCTAGATTTTAGTATGATATGCCACTGTACTAAACTCGAAGTGTCTGTAGAGGGGAAATTACCAAATTAAAAGCTGAGTTCACAAGGTGCTGTCTCAATTGATTTCACGTGGGGAAAGGAATAGAAAATACAAACTGTAAGAAGTTTGTCGGTTGTTGTGGTGCAGAGATAGCATACCTGCCTCTGATCCAAAGGTAATAGGTACATATTTGGCTAAGGTCATGGATTTTGCAGATGTAAAACTCCTGGGCATGATGTCCTTTGGGAGGGACTAAAAATCAAGGGTCATGTTTCGTAGATGTTTTTATAGCTCATATGTAGGTCTTTTTTTTCTTCGTAATTTCTTTATGAAAAATGATAAAATTTCACATTATCTTGTTCTTCAGAGCCCATAGGATCCATATATTAGCACCTTTCTGTTGACTTCTCCTCTATAGACAACTCAGATTTACTGTAACAATAAATGTACGAAAGCTTTCACATTGATGGCTGCTGGGTTTATTAGGTTTTGGGTTAATTACAGTAGCAGACTTTTCTAGTACATCAATTAGAAAGCCTAGTTTGTACAGTGAAAGTCCTGTATAGGCCTCCAGATACCCTGGAAATATTGTGAATTCTGTAGAAAAAGTAATTTCCCCCTCCCCTTGTATATATATTTTTAAATTATTGTTCTTCTTCTGTGCCCTTGATTTGTATACTGGTAGAAGTGATAAAATAATTAAAACTTCTATTGAAGATTGAATAATTCATTCTTGGAGATTTTTTTTTTTTTTATTTACTGCAAGCTCTTTTTAAAAGTTGTGTGCCAGCAATCTGTATTATGTGTTCTGAAATTATCTTGCTTTGTAACTGAAATTAGCTCAGCAATTTTTTTTCCATGGGCGTAAACATTTTAACCCTAAATGCCTTGACAGAATGTTGAAATCTGTTATCTAAATACATAAAATGGAAGCAAATGCCTTTAGCTATTTTGTGTGATCATTCCTCTTTAGAAACTTGAATGTTGTATCATCTGTAAACCTCTCTTACAACCACAGTCTAAGTACCAATCAGTGAAGACAGCTCATGTCGGAATATATTTTGAAGAATTCATTTTTGCATCAGAAATGAAAGGTACAAGCAGGCTCGGTCTGGCGACCTGCGACCTTAAGAGAGAAGTAGAAAAGGTCAAAGAGTGGTATTGCCATTATGGAAGTATTGAATAAGCATTCACTTCTGCATAGTTTAATAATACAGCACAAACTTAATACAGAGGTACTAAAGGAACAGTAAGGAGGTATTGTGACTTCATTCTAATAGGATAAGTCTCAAATATCTCGTAAATTAAAATACCTCAGATATCTGTGCTGTTTTCACATAGTTTGTCAATAATAGTGTCACTGTTGATGTTTACAAAAATATCACTCACAGTCCATGATGAAGAAAGACTCTAAATTTTTGTCCACTGTTGTGATGAGGGCAGCTGGAGGAACCTTGAGACCATCCAGTCAGCCTTCAAAGAGGGCACCCTCATTGAATTTATATGCAAAATGGAAATACGTTTCGTGTTTACCCACTGTACATTTAAAAAAAATACCCATATAAACTATATACCTAGGTTTTACTTTAAACAGTTATATAAAAGAAAAGTCAGGTTAATTGATTCCAAAATTCAATTATAACTATTTTTATTACTTATTTTCTTTCTTGAGGGGGTGCCTTGGCACCAAGGAAATTTCCTTCATTTCTACAAAATTCTTATCCCTTCCCCCCATATCCATTCTTCAGTCTTCTTTATATATTCTAGATTAACCTTTCCCCTTCCATGAGGTCCTCTTCATCTGCCCCATACAAACAATTTCAAAATATATTTTCACAAAATGTTTGGTATATGGCAGAATTTTGAGAAAGGCCACAGATATATAAAATATGCTGTATGAAGCAGCATGATTTACTTTATTCAATTTTCCACCATCCTAGACAAAATAATATTTCAATAATAAATCCATATTCACAGTATATTTTAATTTCATGTTTAAATTTCTTTATGCATTCCACACACCTAGTGGTTCCCAAGCTTTTCAGGCCCCTACCCTCTTTACTCCATAAACTCATTGTCAGTCCTCCCCTTCCGTATCTACCCCTACACAAATTCAGAAAAGCTATTTACCCACCCTACCATGAACAATTTCTTAATTTACATTATTTTAAACCACAGTTGTTTCAAGAACAAAGCTGATTCAAAAAACAGAAGGTTTTTTAAAGTTATACTGAACATTATATTTAGCATAAAGTTTGCTGATATCATTATCATGATGGTGTTTAAATTTTAAGAAGGATTTTGGATGATACAGATGATGTGTAAACCATTAATGCTCCTACTATTTTAAGTTGAAGAATAATTTATTTTATTTTTTGTAGTATGAAATGAAGTTGAAATAGCCGATGGACTGATGAACATGGAAACAATGAAATGATGGAAATGTTGTAGCTATTGTTAACAATTATAAGAAATGAAGCATGACCTTAAGGTTAATAATCATATTCCTAGTACCGTGGTTTGTTTAGGAATATCGGAAGGAAAATGTGTCAGAAATACAATTAAAATAAATTGCTTGAATCGCTAACCAATGCTTCAGAGATTGGGAATTTTGACTGACAATTACTAGAAGTTAAGAATGCAACGTCTGTGCTATAGGTTTTCAAGCTTTTGAGTGTAAAAATTCTTATCCTATGATCCAAGATCACAGGTTTAATTCCACATGGGATTCATGAAATGTATAGAGAGATTTAGGTCCTGATAGCATGAAAAGATGTGCAATTGAGTAGAAAATAATTAAACAGAAGGGCTAGTGAGTTTATTTGAAATATAATATTACCAGAAATAGATTTGTAAGCATCTACTGTTGGAAATGGTTGATCTGATGAAGAGGAGAGAGATAAGGAAAGGTGACTTTGTGTCCTCTTGTTTCCATTTCTTGTCTCCTGATACAAGCAGTGCTGCTTGCTTGAAGTGTACAACTTCTTTCATTGGAACAACTCAAACTTTTTTTGTGCCCATAGGCATTGTAACTTATTCAGAGAAAATCTGAAGTGAGAATTTTTGTCTCAAATATTCTCTCTCTCCTTCAAGTAAAATGTTCTTGGGTAATTTCATGTTGAATTTATAACTGGCACTTCTATAGCACTGCAAACAACTTGAATTTGCTTGTACAGTTTATTCACATCTTCATATATATTGTTTTTAAATCATATAAGCTAGTTGTAAAGGAGTATTTTGTATAAAACTACCTCTTTATATATAGAGGGGTCCAAAAAATGTATTCACACGTCAGTAGCATTTATTTCTGCTCATTTTAGAAATCTTACTTGAATTATGGCGGCAAAGTGTGATCAAGATTGAGCGTACTGTGAGAGCCAAGCCATTGGGTAGGACGTGTAAGGAACCATGTAGGATATGGTGTACAATAGAAAACAGCTACACTACCTGCACTACAAGAAGAAATTTGGATGGACTGTAGAACAATCCCTGTGGGCACTTTAGCTGATGTTGTTCATACTTTGGTTTGCTCCAATCGGAATGCCTGAATGCAAATGGTGGACATATAGGTGAGGATGTATCCTATGTATTCTCTTTTCTTTCACGATTTCTTGTAGTTATGTAAAGTACTATAAGACTTAAAAATTATTATTATTATTATTATTATTATTATTATTATTTTAAAAATAATACAGAATAATTCAGACTACCAAATTTTTGTTAATATTTTAACTCCATTTGCCTCATAAATTCTTTTAGTTTACAAACTAATGACATTTCAAGCGGAAATCTTACAGAGCATGTGTTTAGAAACAAAATCTTTATTACTTAGTCTTCTGTTTCTGAGAAGATACAGGTATGCCATGATTCATTGTAATTATATGGTACATGAACGTCTTTTGTTTTTCTTGTCCTACTGTATACATGACAATCTACGGCACTCTTCATCCTGAATTTCCCTCAAAAGCAACTGCTGGCAATCTTAGTCGACCCCTGCAAACTTTGTTGTAGCCTTACAGTGATGATCGCCAAAAGTTTGCTGGCAAAGATGCCATAGACAAACCGTAGCTTAAGTATAATAAAACTAATTTAATGTAAATGTTTTGCATACATTTTTCATGCTGAAGTGTGTATACATTTTTTTGGGCCTCTCTGTATAATACTCTTTTACTTGCATCTTTTACCGGTAACATTCTACTAGGATCTAGAATTTAGTTAAATTGTGTACTTTTTCACAAGTTTAATGAACATTCAAGTCTGATTATAATCAGGTAATTATCATCTGTTTATAATTAGGTAATTATCATCTTTGCGTTAGAAACTCCTAGAATTCACAAAAAATGTCAACTTTTGTCGCTATTTTCTGTTCATTTTTACCAGGACTTGGTATAGTGGAGAGTACAGTTATTAGTGTTGGAAGACTCATCTGTTCTGTATTTTGTAATAACATTATTGATTCCGAAGAAAAATTAAAAATGACAAGGCAGCATCGAAATCCTTTAGGGTCGGCATGCTTAACTTGTTTTACTTGCCCTCCATATTATTGAATAGTAATCATAAAAATCAGACTTGAATGCTATCAATGGTAATACATATTCTCTTGAATGCTATAATTTTCTTCTCATAGACCTTGTTTGTATTTTAATTCCTGTGTACACTTCTGGTTTAATCAGTTAAACCTAACTACTCAGTAGCACATTGTTTGAATTGGTTCTTGCCTGTTGAGAAATCATCAAAAGACAAAACCATGACACAGAATAGAAAAAGAAAATGCACAATTTTGGAACAGACTGCAATATAGAGATGCTTATTAATTGTAAGGGGATAATGTGGTCTTCCATGTGTAATATTGGTAACTAAACTATTGCTGGTATTGAGAAAGGGCATGTGTGCATAGTATTACTGAATGGGAATGTTAATTGAACAGAAAATGCACTAATTGCAATAGAAAATTTTTTTGAAAATAAAATGTTTCACATCTATTTGCATATACACCATATTTTAATTCTTGTGTATAGATTGCAAGAACACATTAATTAGTTCTTTAAATGCTGTAGATATTTTAAGAGTTCAAGAAAAATCTTTGAGGTTATCAGATGCTTAAAACTTTTCTGAATTATAGATCGAAAGTCTTATTACAAGGTGCCAGAATAAATTAAAATTAAGTAATATAATCAGTAGAGCATATTGAATCACTAGTAAAATGGTCAAGTTAATAAAAACATGAGAATTGAGAGGTTCCATCTGGTGCTGTGAATTGAACTCCGGCTTAGCTCAGTTGGTAGAGCATTGGCGCGAATAGCCAAAAGTCCTGGGTTCAAGTCCCAGTGTCAGAGGAATTTTTCTCCTACAATATTCTCATGTAATGTCCAACAGAGACAATAATCTGTGGTTCATGAATGCTTATATATCTATCTTCAATAATAAAAACATATTTAGCTCCACTTCAGTCTTTAAAACTGACTAGTTTCAAGAGAATTCTCCCCCATCCTCAGCTGGCAGTCAGTGGATGCATTGATTTACAACACAACTAGCCGTTGAATATTGATATTATATTGTGCATTCTATAGATACCGATATCTGCATTATATTTTAATGTATTTTTCTTATTCATTCCTGTGCAGCAGTTTACCTAATGTAATTCCTGACAGATAGATTTCAGATTGACTTTTTATTCATTCATAAGCTATAAGGCTGCTTTAAACTTGAAACAAACATGTCAGTGAATCATAGGCCTAGCCTATTGCATCATTAATATTATTGCCAGTGCATTTTGTTTTTGGAGTTTAACTCAGAGATCTATTACAGAATTAACTTCTTTTCTGCATCTTCCTATCATAATTGCAATTATCACTGATTAAAAAAAGCATACTGGCACTTTGTTATATCAGTTTACCTGATTTTATTTCACATGAAGTTTTAGAACCTAAAGAGTCATTGTTTCAATAAATCGAGTTACCTTAAACAATTCTTGACTCACAAATCTGCAATAACATAATGAAAAATGATTGAATGTTTTATAAATGAAACTTAGCCAGATGGAAGTGAAGCACAAATGACAAGTTTCAACCCATCTTGCTTTTTTCCTCTATGAAAATGAAAATTCCTCTAAACTCTGCAAGTCAAGAATAAAAAATCCAGCTGATGGGACCAGCTATTTTTTTCTTTTTATTGTGGAGGAATTCTTAGCGATAGAGGGTTCTAGTTTGCTCTAAGTATGCTGAATACCCAGCCAACATCTGACAAAACTAATTTGAACTTCCCGTTATTCATTGTGATTTTATAGGTGTGTTGCCACTATTAATGTCACTCAGGTATAAAGGCCCTTGTGGGAAGTGAAGCTATCCATCTCTGTCAAAAAAATTACTTCCATAATTTGATAACCTTCAGGTATAACTTTTTATAGAGTAGTTTTCTTGCAATCCAGCATCAGTGTTTTCCTTATATTACCGGTATACAGAAAGAAAGGAGAGGAAGAGAGAGAAGTCATCTCTCTCATCTTCCCTCTTTTTTTTTTTACCTTTCTCCTTTCTTCCTTTCTTTAGGATGGAGAATGACAAAAAGAAATGTCTTCCTAGGTAGCATCATATTCTGAACAACCAGAGAAAGCAATCATCGCTTATAGTCTAGCTTAGCTGTTTGTGCTTGCTACCTAAAAGTCAACTGACTCACCGGTTTGAACAGGGCGACCAGACGTCCCACTTTTACTGGGACAGTCCCAGTTGTGAGCATACTGTCCTAGTGTCCCGAGAAAGTTTTTCGGGACATATAAATGTGGTCAAACTTAATATAGCTTCAGTTAGTTCATGTTATTACTGCCTACTGCTGACTTGTACAGTGCTGGCCATTTCTACCGTATTTTACGGACTATAAGACGCTCCGGACCATAAGACGCACCTTGATTTTAGCATGGAAATTTAAAGGAAAAGAAATTTAACGTAACACTAAACAACAAATTTTAAAGGAAATAAAATACTTGTTTGGATAAATAAATTACAACCTTGTACAATGGAATCAGTGTAAATCACTTCTAACTTAAAACCTGCGTTGTACAAAAATCTCTTTTGTACAGGTGGAATTGTGTAAATTTTAACAACTGAACTGATTTCTCATGAAAGACTGAAAATACCTTTACACCCTCTGACCCTCAGTTCAGCCTACAGTTAGTGTAATGGGACAAGGCTGTTTAGAGGTCATGCCCTTCATTTAAACCACCTGGCGGAGACAACTCCTTTTATATAAAAGAACTTAACATTTCTTTTCTTTTCGCATTGTATACCTGACTTCTAGCTACCCCCTCATTTTACGATTGTGACAAGTGCATTGTTGTACAGTCTGTGCCACCTTGTTTATAATTATGGTATTCCGGCAATATTTACCATTTTTTAAATTTTTTTAGTGTGCTTTGGACCATTAGACGAACCCAACTTTCAAGGCTCTGTTTTGAAGGTAAAAAAGTGTGTCTTATGGTCCGTAAAATACGGTACTTTGTTTCTGTTACTGCCTATAGTTTAAGTTTTGTACCGAGTGTAGTTTGAGTGTTTTCAGTTATGATGCAAAGAAATTTGTATACAGTGGTATACTGAAAACATTTTCCTTTTACAAGAGAAGCTAAGGGAACAAAAATCAGGGGCTCCTAAAACAAATCAATAGTCTTAAAAAGTACAAAAAAAGAATAACTGTCTGACTTCAAGTAATTAATGTTCGCGTTTGATTTCCAAGTGCTTTATATTATTATTAAGTGCCAGTATGGTACTCTATGAGATTGTGTGTGGGGACAAAAAATGTCTGTCCATCTATCTGTCCGTCCGTGCCGTAACTCAAATATGCTTTTTCGGATTTTCATGAAACTTGGAAAACACAGTTATAATGTCCATGGGAAGAACCCTATTGATATTAAACCAAATCGGTTCACTGGTACCGGAGTAATGCCCAATTTAGTGCCTATTTTAATAGATTATATTAGAAAGGCGCCATAACTCAAATACGCTGTATCGGATTTCCATGAAATTTGGTGTACGCATAAATGAAGTCCATGAGAAATATCCTACTGAATTTGAACCTAATCTGTTGACCGGTAACTGAGTAAAGCCTAATTTAGTGTCTATTTTAAAGATGCAATAACTCAAGTACGCTTTATCGGATTCTTATGAAACTTCGGATACGCATTTATAATGTCCATGGGAAGATGTCTATTGACATTCGACCAAATCGGTTGGCCAGTACCGGAATAATGCCCAATTTAGTGCTTTTTATGTTAATATATAAGAAGTCTCAATAACTCAAATATATGCTTTATTGGATTTTCCTGAAACTTTGTATACCCATTTATAATGTACATGGGAAGATGTCTACTGATATTGGACCAAATCGGTAGACCAGTACCGGAGTAAAACCCAATTTAGTGTCTATTTTAAAGACGCGGTAACTCAAATACGCCTTACTGGATTTTTATGAAACTTGGTATACACATTTATAATGTCCATGGGAAGATGTCTATTGATATTGGATAAAATCTGTTGACCTGTTTCGGAGTAATGCTCAATTTAGTGCCTATTTTATGGTAATATACGTATTCGAAAGAATTTATGAAATGCAAATCAGTTATCATGACAACATAGTCCATTGTTTTACTGTGATCTTATAAGGCTTTGAAAATTAAAATATAGTTAGCCATGACAAATAACACTATTGCTTTACATGCGCTTATCCAACTAGACCGTTAAACTGACCCTGATGGCTGAGATGGTAACGTCTTGGCCTCACATTCTGGAGTTCCATGGTTCAAATCCCGAAACTGGACAATTCGACTTTTTTTTTGTATTCTGCATATCATAATTGCAATCATAACTGATTAAACAAAAACATACTGGCACTTTGTTACATCAGTTTACCTGATTTTATTCTAATTGCAACAATTTAAACGGGGAGTTTGAATATTGTATTGCTCAGCAAATACCCTGGTTTTTTGTTTTAACAATCTGGTCACCCTGGGTATATGGAGATGGTAGTGACTTCAAAATAGGCTACTTTCAGAGAATCATAAATTAACTATTTATTCAAATTATAGAACTATTGTTACACAAACTTTCTGTTCTATTATACAGGACACTGCTGTTAGAACTTCATCTGGAAGGGAGGCACAGGGAGTTCTTTCTGAGAGGGTTTTATCAGCTTTCTTTTCGACAGCCATACATGCCTATGCTGATTTTCTAGAAGCAGATTGATGAACCTATCATGCTGCTCTTTGGTCAGGGCCACATTCATTTCTGAAGCGGATGAAAGAATTTCTATACAGCCATTCAAATCACACTGGGAACCTGTCAAAAAAATCACAAAATGTATATACACAGTAATGAATGTTCTTGCTGTGCTTTTGTAAACAGCTTTCTTTCAGGCTCTTATGTCCCTATGGAGCCAAGTGAATACTGTTTTCAATTGAAACCTTCTCTTAGTTTTGTTTTTAACAAGCCTGAAATTTCAAACATTTTAGTACCCCTGTCTTACAGACCTTCCAAAGAATTGCCCTAGAACCATGGGCATATCCAGACTTTTACACCAGGGTGTGCCATGTGCGCTTTATGCTTGTTTACTTTGAGAAATAAGTCGGGGGGGGGGGGGGAGGGGAAACAAATTTGAGTATACAGCATGCCTCACAAGAGTGGAACTGTACAACATTACAAGCCCATGATGGCTTACATTTTATACCCTAGCTTCAATGTAGCCTACCTTCCTTTAGGCTAAGTTTTGTGTCTCCTATTTTAATATAGGCTAGTAGGACAATACACTTACAAAATTAACAAACCCCAAAAAAAAAACAGGTAGTCCCTAGCTCTAATTTTAGTATAGCTCATTTATAAGAAGTTTTTGTAGTTACTTACATTTGTAATCAAAGAACGATCTCAGAATGTATGTATACTGCCTTTTCATGTCATATTTCAATGCAATTTCAATCAGCCTTTGAACAATTTCTATTTGTTTTTGTATTAATGCTACTGAAGCAATTATTTGTAACTTCTCTTCCACAAGTGTTCTTAGTTCACTGTATTCTTCAATAAGATCATTTGCCATTTTCTGATCCCCAAACCAATTGCTCAAGAATAAGGAATGCCAAAGAAATGCCAAAAAATAATAATCACCATATTTTGTCGCATACTTTTTGGCATAACGTGTTACTAACACAACAGAAGCTTCGCTTTTATTAGCTACACATTCAGCAAATAAATATTTTGTCATATTCCTGATTTTTCTTCTTAAGGGGGGGTGATACCGGTAAGCTTCCATAAACAGTTCAAGGGCCTCTTCCACATTGCCATTAATCCAGGTGGCTTCAGCAATGAAATGTTTGAATTCTCCTTGATCAAAGTAATCATTTGAACTGTGTTTCTTACAGACTGATTGCACAACATGTATCCCAGCTTTATTCCCTTCCCTTGAAAAAATACTAGCAGCTTCTGCCAAAAGAGACGTAGAGGGATAAAAGTTTTTGGTTTTGCATACATTTAATAAGGATGTGATTACACGCAAGTCTTTTAGATCCACAGCTTTCCTCATAAGTTCATTTATAGCAATGGAATCAATGTCAAACTTTGCAAGTTTTTCCTTATGCTTTTGATAATTGTCAGCCCTTGTTTCTGAATCTGATACTACCTTCATGGCCATATTTTTCCACTTTTCTTTCTTTTCTTGTACTAATTTACTTGTGAAGTTGTCTAGAGGGTCTGTTGATGCTACTTGAGGCCTGTCACAGACGTTTGATATGAATAGGCCTAACTTATTTGGTTTGTACGTAGCATGTTTAAATAATATGAGCACGCGTGAAACTTGACTACTGCAACACTGTGGAAAAGGAGTGCTCAAGAATGCCATGAGATGAAGTTCCTATGTTCAAAACTAATCTAAAATATCACATTTTATCCTCGTGTTGACAAGGAAGGAAGGTTAACCTTAAAATATAAGGATTACACTTATATCGAGAGATCGAAAAAACAAACAAGAAAGCATAAGTTCGATACAATACATCGAATCACGGTAATCGATTTGGCACCTCTAGTCGTCCACGCGGCTAATTGGAAATGGCGTTCTTTAATACGAAGGATATTCAAATTTACAGTTGGATGTATGTACTAATTCCAGGTATTTCTAAGCAATATGGTACGTTATCGTATTTAATATATATAATGTTTCTACACTCTCGTGTATTCGTATTCTTATACTCAAAATGCAACAGATTGTCTTCTTGGGCGGTCCTTAGATCCAGTATACTCAGAGTTATCTTGCCGTCTGCTTAGAACGAATTGGTAAACCGCAAACATGAAAATAATGAAATATAACCCAGATGCAACGAAACAGCAGCTTGAAATCTGAAACAAAGATCACATATTCATATTATATGTTACCATCTTATCTTTCATAAACATTAATACAGAGTCGTGGACATGTATTGATTTTGTGTGCAATGCTAATACACTTGCTTTCATCAGTGGAAATGTGAAGGTTCGTTCTTTTAACAGTTCAAATTCTATAGCTGCAAATTGGGAGTATGTTCTTAATCTAAATGGTAAAACATGCTTTTAAATTTGTTCTTTTGTCTGAGAAACTTCAATAGTTTTTCTCAAAGAGTTAACCTCATTACAAGTATTTTTATCAAAAGAAACTTAGAGCCTTTTCACACTGGGAAACTTGTGACAGTCACCGGTTTTTGCAGTGAACACATCTGGGTCACTTTTGACGGTCACTACTAGTATTGCCAATAGTAGCTATATAATAAAACAATTTGTCATCACTTTTGACATCCCAAATGGCAGGTTGATATTCCACTTGACATATAAAATATTCAGTATTGGGACCAATCAAATCTAAACTCATGGCTGGATAACTAGTTTTGCTGAGTTCAACTACACAACTGAATTATATATACAACTTACTGTGTTGAGAATCCGAAAATGCTGTGACCGTCATTTGTGTCCAGGTGTGAACGCTCCAATTCAAAGCAATGCTTCTCTGGCAGTGGCTGTCACGTGTGTTCGGAGTTGACACTGCAGCGTCACTTGTGTCTGGGTGGGTCACCGTGGTGCTTCAGTATGAAAACTCCCATTTAAACCGATGTATCTCTACTTGTGACCATCATAAGTGTCCCAGTGTGAAAAGGCCCTTAAACTTTATTGACCAGTTTCTTCTGCAAGGAATATGATTTTGAATGTTGTACTCTGATCACATTATATGATTTTACAAAGGCCTTTGATTGTTCACCTCACAATTGCTTTAATTTATAGGTTGGAATTTTATGTTATAATCTCAGTGAAATTATAACTATTTAGGTAATAGGCCTATCTATTGAATCGTTTTAAAAACATTTGCTATTATAGGCTGTGTTGAATGCCAATATCACATCTCTATTTTGTTCCTGTAATGTCTATTGCTTGCTAATTCAATGAATTAATCTTAATAATGCCATTTCAGGCAAATGGATTTTATGTTTTAATAAAACTCAAAAAAGTTCATTTTTGTTATGAGATACCACCAATGTTCAAACTCAGACCAATGCCAGATTCTTGGTTTAATTCTGGATCTAATTTGACCTGATGTAAGAACATTGAATCATTCTGTTCAAGACTATAACGTGAGTCATTTTTCTATTAAGACATTTTTAACAATCTGTTGTTGACTTGAACTATTTCCGTTACAATCTACTTCCACTACAGACTGTTTCAGCATGTGAATACCCCCCCCCCTCCCCCATAAGACTGATCTTAAAAATGTTTATACTTAAGAAAAACATTACACACTGCATCTTTCAATGCTCATTGTAGACTTCTGATGGTAAGTTGTAAATATTTATATTTTCGAATGTGTTTAAGTCTGAAAATGGATCGAGCAATCATAGCTGTTTTCAAATTATGCCTAGCTACAATACTAGATTTAACTACTGCAGGCTATCTCTTTTACAGGTCATTGGTAATATCAACAATAAATTGAAAAATTGTTTTAATTTAATATCCTTAAACAATTTAACAAACTATATCCTGATGCTTACATTGTGAGCTTTCGCAGATTTAGAAATATTTTACAGAGATGGCTTGCTGACAGTCTTTTTTTATGTGTGAGATATTTTGAACATGAAGGAACCCATCGTTTTTTAGTATTCTGCATATTTTAACATATCCTCTGTATTTTGAGGACTATAATTGATTAAATTAAAATCAAGCTATATTCATGACTTTTACAGCATACATTACCTGCTTATAACATGAATCAGCATATTGGTAATATTCTTGAATAGTTTTAAATATTATTTTTGGTTCAGGAAGTTCATTATGCAGTACAACAGCTTTAAATTTAAAGCACATTCCAAGAATCAGCTAAAAAGAAATAAAAAGTGATATGTAAGAAGACAATGTAGAAATGTTTTGAACAAAATCAGAATATTGTAAACGCATACCATACCAATTGTATGAAACCCCACATACTGATAACCATAATAGCCAACGAGGTCTTCGTTCTGCAGAACCTGATTGCCATTGTTGTATGCCAAACTTTTAAACTGGTGCACAGACAGAACTATTTATTTCATTTGTAGATAATTGTTCATTTGAAAAATTGATTTTCCTAAATGCACGATCATCTAAATCAGTATAATTGATAGAATATGCTGGTCACATAATCGATTTTATAAAATGCTGTAGGTTTATGGATCAACTACAGTTTGTTACTATTGTTGCTGAAAAACAATTGCCCATGGAATAAAAACGACCATTCACTTATTTGTGGCCACCGCCGTCTCGAGTAAACACGAGTGATACAGTCTAGAAGGCAGTGTTTGTGGCACACAAAAATTATGCTCATTCAATGCATTCTGAACTACTGATTTAATTTTTCCAAATTTTTTGCTAATTCTGGCTTTTATTAAGCTAAATTCTGGCAGCATTTTGTAGCCAATTGAGAAAGAATAGCAATTTTGCATGAAAATTTAAAACTCTATTAATTTACACTCAGTGTTGATATGTATGTATGTATATATAGGCTTATTTTTTGTGATTTTATTAATATTTATGTTCATTTTTTTGAAAACTATACATATTAAGACGACGTGTTTGGTTTTAACGCGAATTCTAAGCGATAGCAACAAATTTTGTGACCTTATAAGCCAGGTCGGGACGGAGCCAGATTTTTTATTTTCTAAAAGAGCGCCAAAAATCAGCTTAAAAGCCGGAGGGTTTGGTGAAGAAAAAATTTTTGGTTCTAAGCGAAAAGGTCGTCATTTTTAATTTCGAAAAAGGCGCTATCACTATATACCTCTACCTATTTCTCTCCACGTTGGCAACACTGAACAAAGGTACTTTTCAATATGGCGTATATGAGTACAAAATTATTACTTGGGTTGATAGTTTAATTATGCTGTAAAAATGTCAGGCCGCACCTCTACAAGTTTAAATAGTTCCAACGACGACAGTTTTGACTTTTTGTTTAAGATTGTTTTGATCGGGGATTGTGGAGCAGGAAAGACGTGTGTTGTGCAACGATTCAAGTCTGGTACTTTTGTGGAAAGGCATGGAAATACTATTGGGGTTGACTTTTCAATGAAAACTGTCATGGTTGATGGTAAAAAAGTCAAGGTGAGTTCAGCTTTAGAATTATTTTAAGAGAGATTATTTAGCAGGTGCTTGGGTATGAAAACACGAAAAACTGTGTCAAATTTAATGTATGTTATTCATGATGATTTATGTATAGCGTAGAGCTTTATCACTGGTACTCACTACTAAATTGCGGTATTTTGTTACCTGTTGGAGCGCTTTCAACCGCGTGGAGCGGCCATCTTCAGCAACTGACTTCCGTGGTGTTGTTGTTGTTGTTGGGAAGACATTTCTGGATAACTGTATCGTACAGCGCGTGCGATTTGAATTGTAACTGTTCGTTTAGAATGTTGGTGTTGTCTTGTGTGGTGTGTCTGTATATTTCATATTGTTCGAGTGTGTTGAGTGTGTGACCTTTGTGGTTAACGTGTAGGATTTCCATGTCTGTATTGATGTCTGCGTATTCGTGTCCTGTGGTTATTATATGGTTTGCATAGGCAGAGTCTGTGTTTTGTTTGAGAGCTCGTATGTGTTCTGTGTATCGTGTTTTGAAACTTCGGCCTGTTTGTCCTATGTAGAATTTTGGGCAGTCGTTGCATTTTAGTTTGTAGACTCCTGGGTTGTTGTATTTGTTTGTGTGTTGTTTGTTGTCTGTGGGTTGTATTTTGTTGATTGTTTTGTTCTTTGCTTATAGGAGCCATATTATATAAGCAACATGTTCTTATAATTAAAGAGTTTAACTATAAGTAATAGTTGATAACCTATAATGGCATCATGAACTGGCATTCATTCGTGATATGCTGCTCAGTGTTGTTCTGCTGTCAGGTGGGGAGTTGGCCTAACCTCCATATCTATGAAGCCCTGCCAGGTAAAGCTCTATCCACAATGCGCAGTCTGTAGTTGTTAGTCGGTAGACGGTAGTTTGTAGTCGAAGTATAACGTGTGGTGATCAATGGACGCCATTCACAATGTGCAGTTGCAGACGACAGCTGACAATCGTCAGTTGGTAGACAGTAGTCGGCAGACGAGAAATTCATCTCTGACTACGAACTGAACGACTGCAAGTAACATATTACGCGATTGAAAATTATTTACTAGTGCAAATACACAGATTAGCATACTACGAGAAAGCAAGATGTGTTTATAACATATATTATCCAATTATAAAGCGATTCCTCCACCTTTTTTATTCTGTAAAATGTTTCCCTAACCTCAATGTCGACAGCATATTGTAGACGACTCGAGTGCTGCTCCCAAGCGGCCGATTGCAAAAGCAAACTTCCGACTACTGGCTAACAACTGACGACTGCACATTGTGGATAGAGCTTAAACAAGCTCTGCCAACTACCTGGCAAATGATCTATTATGCTCACACTTTGTCTTGAGCCGAAAAATGCAGGGGTGAGGGGAGCTGATATTGCATGCAGTATAAGAGACTGACAATTGCAGAAGGCGGTGAGTTGAAATTGACGTTGTTTCTGAAGGGTTGCCAATTACCAGAAAATATAACGTGTGTAGTTTTATGCTGGTACACAATGGCACTAATTGTAATTTGTAGCACTTTCAACTCTCGCTACCAAACTAAAGATTTTATATTAATTCAGATATTATAGTAGAATATATCGCTAGAGAAATTACTAAAGTAATATATTTAGACCTATTTTGACAATTTCTCTCCCGGTCTTCAAAATATAGAAAATCGTTTAAAAGTCGTAGCATTGCACATGTAGGCCTACTTGAATACGCACTTTCACATGCCTGATTGATGTAATTTAACTAAATACCTTTCGCGAAAGTTTGTAGGTAATTAATACTACACAATTAATACAACGAAATTATAAAACTTGTTCTTTTCTCCAACGACAGATTCAGCTTAAAACACATTAAATTGCTTTTCCTTCCATTTCATTTATTTGGTTTATTATTTCCCTGATTTCCGATACTTCTTGGTTTAAAGAATCTTTATTTTTTAACTTCGTTGTCACTTATATCGACCATTTCCACAACACCAGTACTGTTCTTCAAATATCCTTGGATTTATTCTGTCATTTTCAGAATAATATGATGTAAACAAATAAAAAAAATTGACAGTAGCTCAAGAATGCCTCAACGGGAAGTTTTTGGGTATGGCAATACTAGGAATGGACCGCAATCTTAATTTTTTCGAGCGAGGCCTTCTTTATATGGACGGTTTCAGTATTATGGAGTGTTTAGCTCAAGATAAAGTGTGCGAATAATATAAAGGCCTGCCACGTCTCAAGCTCCACCTACAGCTGTCACTTGGGCGTTGGCGAATGGGTAGTTTACAATGTGCATTCTTATTTGAATCTGTTAAGGCCCTTATTGCTTTGTTTTGCAATAAAAGAATTGTATTAGTTTGCCTACAGTTAGGCCTACCCCATAAGATAATACCATATAGGACAATACTTTGGAAAAAATCAAAGTAGGCAGACCTTACTTAGTTGTCAGGAACATTATTTTTTAACTGTTTGAGTAAATAAATAGTGGATAGTTTTTCTGAAATACATTTAATGTAAGTCTTCCAAGACAGTTTACTATCAATGTAAATACCTAAAAATTTGACATTCAGTGCATCACCATAGCTTCTAATAAACCATCCCTAAGACGAAATTATAAGTTTTGTTTTGGTTTGGTCAGAATCCATTGGCTCTATCATATTGCAGACAGTAACAGAGTGTATTCAAATAAGGTTTTAAGTATCATAATATTTAGGAAGTTATACAGTGAAGGAATTATTAAGTATATAAAAATAATAATGAAATGGATTGTTTCTATTGTTAGGCCTATATAAGGTTTTAAGTGTTTGTAAGTTGGAATTATTATTTAAAAAAAGTTGTGTCAACAGCATAATTATAGTATGACATTTATTACTCTTAGCATGTTTCAAGCGGACCGTAATGTATGGAAGAGAAAGAGTTACATTTAATTGCATATATTTTGTTTACTTTCAGCTCCAGATATGGGATACTGCAGGTCAAGAAAGATTTCGAACAATAACACAGAGTTACTACCGTTCAGCAAATGGTGTAATAATAGGTAAATTTATTTCTGACTCGTTCATATTTACAAGTGTAGCCATATATTATTTTTGCTTTTCTTTACTTGAGGCAGCTGGTATAGTGAGAGCACTTAAAGCATTTACCTATTATTACCAACCGATTTTGTTTCTGTGAAGACATACCTAAGATTTTTTCCTTTCAGTCACACAACATGTTCCATTAAACTTTAATGCCAATTATCTTTTATGATGAAATCTGGCTACTAGGAAATTTACTCCTAATTGCCTGTTTTGTACTTTCACACAGCTTTCTGTATCGTGATGTATGTACCTTAAAAACAGTGCTTTAGTTGGGCCAGTACGCAATTTTCCTTCTACCATACCGGGAAAAATATGTGCTCCGGTATGTCGTACTGGCAGTACAGGAATGATATTGTCCTAAAATACTTATTAAATGTCCAATTCACGAGAGTGTATTTGTTAATAATGACAAACACTATTAAATTCGCAATAGATATGCGTTCTATGGAAGTTGAGTACCCCCATAAAATATTTTCAAACTAAAGCACTGCTTAAAAATGAAAATACAATGTTCACTGACTCTCTTACCATTGCACTATAAGTTTGGGAAATGCAATATATTTGGATGAACTCAGTGAAATTATTTCAATCATAGCACATTATGATTTGTAACGATATCTTGTTTTGTTTCCCACAACTGTATTTTCTATTATCCATGTTCTTGACTTGAAATATATTTCCCCTCGACGCTAAAGAAATCTGGAGTACAGACCCTCATTATGCCTGAAGTTTGCTATAGCAACGTACTGCATGCTAATCTGATATATGAAATTACAACATGCTCATAACGTGTGCTTATGGTTCATTTGCAACATGTGCAAATTTGATCTCATCACTCCTTCTGTGGAAGCATTAAACTGGCTTTGACTCCATATATTCCGTAATTTTCACTCTCTTCTCTGGTTCTCTTCCAAATCCTACAATCCTCGACACCCTCCTATTTATCATTATGCCTTAATACGTTTGCCTCTCATCATAATTTCCACACCCATTCCTGACATGACTTAACTCTATCAATATCATCCCATCACACAGCTCTTTACTCCTCTTCATTCATCATTTCCACAATTCAACTATGGAACTCTTTGCCTATAAACATCAGGGATTGTCAAACTTTCAGACAATGCAAACAAAAACTGTTTGGATACCTAACTCACTCAGGTATACTTTCAGTGATAAGTAATTGAGTAAAAGTAATCGGATTACAGTAACGATTCCTTTTTTGGTCCCATTTACTTGTAATCGTTACTTTTTTAAAAATGTAATTTTTACTCGTAATTTACTTCTGGAAATAAAATTGTAATTGTTACAATTAAGTAGTCGTTAGTATTAGTATCATTCTCGCTTGCTATATAGTCATCACTACTGTTTTTGCAACTATTATCCAAATTAGAGTTAATATTAACAAAAAGTTGCTCAGTGTTTCCAAAAATATTCTCATTGATGTGTTTTTTTGTTTGTTCATTAATAATTTGGGCTTGTGCCCAAAACATACAAAAAACAAGAAATGTTTTGGTACTGCCATTTTGTAAAGTAATTGTAATTTTACTGATTACTTTTTGAAAAAGTAATTTGTAATTGTAATTAAGTAAAATGTCTCTCAGGTAATTGTAATTCAGCCCAATTACTTTCTTTTTGTACTTTTCCCATTACTATATACTTTGTACTTAAATAGGTACTGAAAGTATTAAAAAAACATACCTTTGAAAAAGACAATTTAACAGTATATTTTGTCTTAGGTGAGTCATTACTTCTTATTGTATACTCGTTTGTTGAGATCTATGCATGACAAAAAATGTCTTACCATGCTATTCAGGTCCTTACCCTGAAAGTGATTTTACTGACAGGGTTAAAATTTTGTTTCTATTGCTGCTAAGTCAATCTTTGGTTGTATTCCTATAATATTTTCTGTTATTTCTGTGTGAAGAAAAGAGTTTATATCAAATCAAATCAAATCAAACTTTATTAACACATACGTTTACATTTTGAGCAATGCTCGTAAACTGGTGTATCGTCATGGTTTCTTAAAACTAAACTTAAAAAGACTAGAACAAAAATACAACTAGAACAAAAGTACATATTACCGACAAAAATACATAGGCCTAATACAGAAACAAACTTACATAATACTACAAAAAATACATAATACAACAAAAGTACAAAATGCATATATATCATATAAAGGATTAGCCTGAAAAATTACTCATATATTCGTCTATTGTGTAGAATTGGTGCTCTACCAAGTATTTAACTACTGCTGATTTAAATATTGCTAATTTAGTTAGAGCTTTGATTTCTGATGGTAATTTGTTGAAAAGTTTGGCAGCCATATATTTAAAACTATCCTGACATATTTTAGTATTTACTCTTTGTATGTGTATATCTGTTCTTTGTCTTGTTCCATGATTGTGTATGTTTCCATTAATGTTAAAGGAATCGCTCTCAGTGTTATAGTTGTTTTTTAGGTATACTACACATCTATAGATGTACATACACGGCAATGTTAAAATTTTCAATTTTTTGAAATATGGTCTGCAAGAGACTCTCTGATTTACCCCCACCATAATTCTTATTATTCTCTTTTGAATTATAAATATATGGTAGGCTATATTGAAAAGAATATCTAAAGACATGTATATCAATAATTTTATTTGTTTATAGTGTATGACATAACAAAGAGGTCATCATTTCTCAGCCTACAAAGGTGGATTGAAGAAGTACGAAGATACACAGCATCTAATGTAATGTTAGTTCTTGTAGGTATGTGTAAGTTTTTTCATTTCAATATTTGATGTTTTATTATGCATTCTAATGCAATTATAATTCTGGATTGAATCAAAGTTCTCATGCTTATAAATAACTCAGTATGGTATAGCATTTATGACTACCGGTGTAGGTTGCACAAGTTAGATTTTTCTCAATCGTTTATTGAGTATAGTTAAAACTCATGTCTTGATAGTTCTTGCAGTCTGGTTTTGTGGTGAATTTCTGCTCTTAGAATTATTATTATTAATAATAATAATAATAATAATAATAATTTTATTGCAGACACTTCTGAGTTCATCAGAAGCATTACAAGCGTCATTACAACCTAAGTTTAAGTAATACATAGTAAAACCTTACACAAATGAAAATAAAATAAAAATAAAAAACCAATCTGATTATATAATACAATTTCACTAACTTAAATTCTTAACAATTTCATAAAATTCACTAGTTTCGTATATAGGATGATGACTCAAGAAATCTTTCAACTTTGTTTTAAATCTGCCAAGTTCAAGATTTTTGATCTTTATAGGCAGGGAATTAAATAATTTTATACTAACATGAAGAAAACTCTTCTGTGTACTAGTGTAACAGTAGAAGCTCGTCATAATATTCTCTTTCCCTCTAGTATTATACGAGTGACACATATTATGCTTTGGAAAGTTACAATAGTTTTCTTTTACATAAATCAAACATTGATAGATAAACAGTGCAGGGACAGTCATAATTCTTAGAGACTTAAAAATTTCTCTACAGTGACCCCTTGGTGGAATTCCACTCATTAATCTTATACCCTTCTTTTGAAGTCGAAAAAGTTTTATACAATAAGTTTGTGCACCCCACATTAGCGTACCATAAGATAAGTGACTATGTATATGCGCAAAATATACAATTTTGAGTACATCTATGCTAACTATTTTTCTTAATTTTCTTATCATATAAATGCCCTTACTCAATTTACCAGCCAGTGCATCTATATGATGCACCCAATTTAATTTTGAATCAAGATTAAAGCCTAAGAATTTAACCATCTCTCTGCCTTTACAGTCTTCCATATTGTTATAAGTTACTTTAAGATTTTGGGTTTTATCCAAATTTAAACAGAGCAGATTTGTATTACACCAATCTTCAACCATACTAGTAATATTTTCAATATCCATAACATTCAATAAATTATTCTTTGACATATTTACACAGATTGCAAGGTCATCAGCAAATAAGTATCCTTTAGCAGATGGCCCTAGTAAATAGGGTAAATCATTTATATAAATAATAAACAATATCGGACCCAAAATAGAACCTTGCGGAACACCATATTTTACCGGCAAGAAATCGGATTCATTATTATTTAAGAATATTTTCTGTACTCTATTACTTAGATATGACTGCATGAGTTGGCATGCAGATTCTTGGAAGCCATAATAACTTAATTTAGATAATAAAATATCATGCGATACAGTATCAAACGCTTTTGACAGATCGAAAAATCTAGTGTCTATATTATATTTATTTTCAAGAGATTCCAAAAATGTAGAGTATAAAGACATAGTTGCTTTTATTGTTCCCATCCCTAGTCTATAACCATACTGGCAATCACTAAATAGATTGTTATCTTCAAAGTAAGAAACTATTTGCTTATTTAAAATTTTTTCAATTACCTTTGACTCAACTGGAACTAATGAGATAGGTCTATAATTATTGTATTCTGATTTATCGCCCTTTTTATATACCGGAACTACCTTTACAACCTTTAATGCATCAGGAAATACAGAATTTAAAATACAGCTATTTATAATATTTGTGAGAGCCTTAGATATATGACCTACACTTAACTTAAACATGAAAGAGTTGTGACCATATATATCTGAGCTCTTGCTATTATTCAGTCGAATTAGAGTGCTCTCAACTTCCCCTATACTAACCAATTTAAAACTGAAGGAACTTGATGGTCTGGGATGGTTCATCAAGTAGTTCATTGAAGTATTTCTACATTTTCTTTTAGAAACATCTTGAACAATTTCCTGAATGTTCTCCATGAAAAATTTATTAAACTCATTAGGGCATAAAGTACTTTGAGTAAATGTAGATATATCTACGTTTGATTTATTACACTCCCTATTAATAATGTTCCACATAGTTTTACTTTGGTTGCAAGAGGATTGTATTAAGATGTCATTATTCCTTTTCCTAGTGACTTTCAATGTAGTCCTAAATCTTTTTTTTGTACTTATTATGCAATATTTTTGCAACCTCCCAGCCAAAACTATTGTAAACATCATAATACCAGTCACACATTTCTTTTAAATGATTCAATTCTGGACTAAATACCTTATTCTGTTTTGGAAGGGTTGTCTTATTCTTAGTTAGCCTAAAAGGAAAGGAGCTGTTAACAACTGAATCAAAACTTTTTAAAAAGTAATCAACCTTAAAATTGATGGACTTACTCAAGTAAATTGGACACCAATCAACTAGGCTAATTAAGTCTGTAAACTTATTAATATTTTCCACTTTATAACAACGTACCAATGACTTTTGTGGTTTTAGGTGGACAGACTTCAAACATATATCTTTATTGCTCTTCTCACACTGCACAGTATAGTGTAATGCCCAGTGATCAGATATCCAGGTATTTATTACCTTTAATTGTGACTTATTGGGATCAAGATCAGTGACAATGTTGTCTATACAGCTACCAGTTAAAAAAGTCCCATTATTAAATTTAGGTCTAGTTATCTGCTTCATGGCTATATTCAGCCCAAATGTCATAAAAAGATTATTTAAGTTTTTGACATCAGAGTCACAATTATTCATAAAATTAACATTAAAATCTCCTGTTAAAATTATGATAGCATTAAATTTTGTCAAATATTCTAAAACACAATTTAAAATGTTAAGAAACTTATCAAACTCTGTAGTAGCAGTACAAGGCCTATATAAAGATACAATTATCATGTTCATATCCTCTAATAATACTGCAGACATCTCTATATTATTATTATTATTATTATATTATTATTATTATCTTCATCATCATCATTATTATTATTATTATATTTTTATTTATTATTATTATTATTGTTATTATCATCATTATTATTTATTATTATTATATTATTATTTTTATTTATTTTATATACCGGTATATATATATATATTTTTTTTTGCAAAACAGTAGTATTTGTTTAATTTTGCAATCATACAAACTATGTAATTTGTAATTCTGAATCTGGTTGAATGGACCATACATACCGTTTTGAACCGGACAATACCATTATTTTCTTATTTTTTGGCAGTCCCGTCGTTTTAGTGAAAATGTCAGTTTGGTATAGTTTTTAATAAAACTTTATTAAGTTATAATTTAACATAGATCAAGCACATTGTTAATGTTATTATTTATTAAAAGGAAATGAAGAAATGCATATTCTTATCATTAGCGTTTTCATCATCAACAAGGAGGCAGTGTATTAGTTTTAGAGAAGAGGTGTTAGTGTTTTGTTCAGTGTATAGGCTATACAACTGCTGGCTTTGTTATTAAACATCGAATGCTGATGGTTTGAATTTTACATTTTTTTTTAAATTGATGGTTTTATTTTTAAAGCTTTAAGTATTGAAAGAATTCAAAGTTATTACTGTGGAAAAGCAGGGAGAAAACGAAAGTGACATGCCATCATTGTGAACTCCATTTTTCTGTTGCCTCATTTTTACCATCGCAATGCCCCTTTTCTGGACTCAAGGTAATATGGTCAGCCTAATCATTAATATACATTAGATAAACTTGACTGATTTTGTTTTGAATTTCAGGAAATAAATGTGACCTAGAAAGCTTGAGGGAAGTGGAGTTCCCCGAGGCAGAAGCAATGTGTGAATACATTCCAGAGATTTTGTTTGTTCTTGAGGCTTCAGCTAAGGAAAACACCAACATTGATGATGCTTTCATGTGTCTGGCAACAGAATTGAAGGTATGTTAAATATTAATGTTACTGATACGGTTCAGTTAATTGATTTTTCATGTACAGGGACCGGCAGAATAACCTGACGATTTTGAAATGATTATAAAAATAATGAACATCAATGTAATGCATAATTTAATGATCACATTTGTTAGAGCAATAATTGCCATTTACAGTTTTTCCATTAGTTTTTGTTTGAATTGAAAATTGTGTCTGATAAATGACGACCACCATTTTATAGATATTCATGTAGCGTTGCCTTGAAGTTTTCCGTCGCTCTCATGAACATGTCGTTCAGTATTGCCGCTATTTCGTTCTGTATTGGTTAGACGTGGAATTAATGCTCCAAACATTTGGTTTCAACAAGATGGTGCTACTGCACGCACAGCAAAACACTCAATGGGCATGGTCCGGGTCTGGGAAATGTTTCCTGGATGTGTTCTGTCAAGAAATGGTAATCTCTCCTGGCCTGCTCACTCCCCGGATCTGACGATGTGTGATTATTTCCTCTGGGGCTATCTCAAGTCAAAAGTGTATGTTGGAAGACCTCATAAACTGGATGACTTTAAATTAGCTATTCACAACGAATAGCGGCCATAGCGAACGACATGTTGAAGAGAGCGACGGAAAATTTTAAGGCAACGCTACATGAATGTCTACAAAATGGTGGTCGTCATTTATCGGACACAATTTTCAATTCCAACAAAAACTAATGGAAGAACTGTAAATGGCAATTATTGCTCTAATAAATGTGATCATTAAACTTTGCATTACAGTGAGGTTTATTATTTTTATATGCATTTCAAAATTGTCAGATTATTCTGCCGGTCCCTGTATTTGTTTCTTTGTTTTACTACTTTCTAGAGCACATTTTATCATTACCACTTTGGATGTGTATAGAAGGAAATTATTTGAGAAACTGCGAGAATAATCTTTGAGAATAGCAGCTTAAAAACAAATACGTATGATTTTTTATTACTTCTTGCCTCAAAAAACAAATATTCTAGAAAGAGAAATTCTCTGTATCACAGATTTGGGTCCTGGGAGAAATGCAGTAATAATGTTATCATTGATGTTGGATTTAAATATGTAAATATGATTAACCTCTTTCCTGCTCTGCCGTCTGTCTGCCCTGCTCCAGTCTGTGTTTGCGCTAAGGAGTGACAGTTTGTTTTGCAAGTGATATTTTTTATAGTTCTTTTGTTGTTAAAATGGCTGAGAAAAGGAAGAAAACTGTTCTGACGATGGATGAAAAATTTCATGCTTTAAAAAGGTTGGATGCAGTGGAAACAGCTAAGAAGTTTACTGCTGAAATGGGAGTAGGAACCGGCACTGTGACTAGAAGAAAGCAAGGAGTGAAATTGAAAAGTGGTGCTCATTTCAAGCTTCTAC
Source organism: Ectobius pallidus (assembly GCA_964059195.1). Taxonomy (NCBI): domain Eukaryota; kingdom Metazoa; phylum Arthropoda; class Insecta; order Blattodea; family Ectobiidae; genus Ectobius; species Ectobius pallidus. The sequence goes on from CAXKWD010000008.1 coordinate 153,139,874, forward strand.
AAGCGGGATAAAATGTTATAAATGTTTAAAAAAAACCAACAGTATGCATATAGTGATTATTTCCAGCCCTCTACCTGTACTTAAGTGACCTTGTGATACCCAGATTTTTCCATAACCGGTTCGGCCGTTAGTCCGGATATTACAGGTTGTAAGGTATGCTAAAAGTCTAGAGTGGACAATACAACATTTTTTGGGAGGGAGGCCCCCTCTAGCCCACCCCTGGCTATGGGCCTGTATTATTTTACCAGATAATTTTAAGTTCTTACCCATTAATAAATTTAAAAGAAAACTGTATACAAGGCTTTATCTATAAATTTCCTTTGTTGTCTGATGAAGCCTGATGTTAATGCTTAACAATATTCCATAGCATGTATTTGCTCTGTGGGTTAATGTATGTTAAATTAGTATTTAAAGTTTCAGTACGATTTTTTTTTTTTTTACAGAGGAGGCATGATAACAACCCATACTCAGAAAACGCAAACCAAGAAACTGTGAAGCTTGGAGAGGGGACAAGTCTGTCTCGATGCAGTGGATGCAGCTTTAACTTTTAATAAAGTGCCTTAACTTAACAGGTATATACTGTTATCAGTATTCTTTGTGCTTAAAGGACGTAACTGTAGTATTTTGTGTACTTGTTGACCTCTTTAGAGCAAGTTAACAACTGATCAGTCCAATTTGGATACAGTAGAACCCCGATAATTCAAGCTAATTGGGGCTGAGGTTACCTCGAATTACAAAAAACTCGGATTATACGGAAATTTCACTAAATCAATGGGTAAATCGCAAATAAATGTTTAATGAGCACAATAACGGTTTAAATAATAAATAAATAAACAATATAGTAGGCCTACATACCTGTGTTACGCCTGTATGTATAAATTCTCAAACATTTCCAATTTACTACATCGGCATCCTTTAAGGATTAAGTCATTGTCTGACCCTTAATGGAGTGGAACGGGAAAGCGATGCTACTAGGAAATTACCATTGTAGGGATTACTGTAACAATACAGTATTCTTTTCTGAAAGGATGGGGAAATATGCACTGTACAATTGATTGGTCCCGACAAAGAAAAATCGAACCTAACGGTTTCTGTCAAACTGTAATAGAAATGCATTAGCAGTCTGAAGCCAAGGTTATTTCTGTGTATTATGAACAAAAACCATAAGTGGGACAGTTTTACCTGCATTTTTGTACATGGAAAAATTGAAAGAAAGCTTTTAGGGATAATTTTAATTTTCTTAAGACCAGCTCGAATTACACGGAACCTCGAATTACCGAGGCTCTACTGTACAGTCGGTCAAATAAAAAACGTCGGGCGGTATTTGATTAAGTATCACGAACGAGCATATGCGCATGTACAGGAAGACTTAAGGTTAGGTTCACACACGCCTCTTGTCTATCCATGTATTTTCTTGATTATTTAGTCAGTTTTGTTCCAAAACAAACATGTATAGAAGGCTGTGGCTATATGCCTCAAATCCGCCATATTCTTGGTTGCAAATTTTTATGATATTTATAATTAATAGATTCGCGAGGAATATTTTTATTCAAGGAGCATTTTTTAAAGATTTTATTTTATAATACCGGTACTTGTAGTGCAAAATCAATAACTTACGCTCAGCATCTGCAACCAATCTTAGCATCGAAATACGCGTCCGGCCAGATCAACGTTTGCTATGAAAACTTCCGGTCGCATTATAGTAACGTTCCCACCTCTGAGCTTCTTTTCATAAATATGGAACCTTCTCGCTGGTTCAGAGACCGAAAAATGCAGGTCAATTACAGCCCTAACCACACTTTCTCTCACATTAGCATTTGTATGTGGCGATGACACAAAGCAAAATGAATTATGACAATACATTAAGTCAAATATCGTGTGTTGCGGTTTTGGCGTTGTTCAATTTTTTCCCTTAGTTCTTCATTTTTTCCCTCCTGCCGCATGGCCTCATATGTTCCGAGAATGGTCTGTATTTAATGTTTTTATAGGAAACTTGTGAACTAATGCGTGAAAACTTTAATTTTAACTGCATACGAGTCCCGACGTTTTTTATTTGACCGACTGTACATGCATATCAGAATAATCATCTTTAAACAAGCTAGCCAAGTTTACTGTTAATGGAAAGTAGTCCAAGTTCTATCATGATGCATTATATGTTTACATTTTCATTTATTTTAATTTTATATAAACCAGCAGGCTTCGAGATATTATTTTATTTTTCTGTCTTGCCACTCGTCTGTCTTGTTATGAGGGATGTGATGAAGGAATCAAGAGCTTATATTCTCTTCTTGGAGGCACTTCCATCCCAGATGCCAGTGAAGGTTTTCAGCTTCAAATACAGAGACCTATTCAGCCTACTGTTAAGTTATTTGCTTTTTGGGCTGAATATATAAGTGAATTACTAGTTTCGTATTCTAATGTCTGTTTTCTGTCCTTGCTGGCATACCTCTTTTATTGCTCTATTAATCTATTATGTAACAGGTTCACATTGCTTTCTTCATAATTCTGTTTGAAATCAATATTAAACTATAAAAATTGCCTCATATAAATCTATTTAGTATACAAACTGGTTTTTGATATACATGTACTAAGGAATTTTGAGGAAATTTCATATTTGCTATATTTAATATTTTCCTGCTCTTTGTATTTTAACATCACCTTTAACATGTTCACTGCTGCTAATAATTAATTCTTTTTTTTTTTCGTCTCGGCCTTTTACAAGAAATTGTTTGCATGATGATGGAAAATAATAAAAACAGGTGTAATATTAAATTATTTGTGCATTTGTTCAGTCGGCAGCTCTCAAGGACATGCCATGGGGGACACATCCACTTACTTTTTGCATAATGGAGCTAACAAACAAGCTATGGGAAACGGCTGTCTGCCATGGCATGCAATCTGATCTTTGCCTGTGTCCAATGTAGACAGTGAACGTCTTGAGTTTAAAATTCAATTTAATGTACTAAATCACATATTTGCTTAATTATAGTGTATTTACCTGAATATAAGCCCTGAATTTAAGCTTTACCTGCCTTTTTAAGACCCTAATAGAGGCAAAAATGAATAACCCCACAGTGAAGTAATCTAACTACTTCATTTTCATAATACTGAAGTAAGTAATTCTGGTGTGGTCTTAAAATCAGAATAAGGAAATGTAAAATAGCTTAAATTCTGGGAAAGATGAAACTCCAGTTTTATTTCAAATGACAACTACTGTATGTTACATTCAAATTATAAATGAAAATTATAAAATACGAGGGACATACTGAAAGTCGTGAGCAACATGTTTTTACAACCTTAATCTTTATTTGTAAGTGAAACCAAGTATATCATCTCAATCTACAGACCTTTCTTTCACTTTTCCACATAGTCTCCTTTTTTTTGCACACATGTTTCCCATAGTTCTGCAAGTTTGAAAATACCCTTGCGATAGAGTTCCGTTCCAGGAGAAAGGCTTGTCACTGTGAATGAAACTGCTGCAAAACTTGCATTTGGACATAGTGCAGTGCAAGAAATGATTCACAGCTTAGGTTATCGGAAGGTTTGTGCCCGTTGGGTCCCACTTTTATTGACTGAGGACCACAAATGTCAGAGACGAACCATTGCCCAAAACCTTCAGAGATTTCGAAATGAATGTGATGAATTTTTGACGAGTATTGTGACTGGAGATGAAAGCTGGTTTCATCATTATGAACCTGAAACAAAACGACAGAGTATGGAGTGTCTACAGGTAGCTGGAACGGAATTCTTTCACAAGGGTATTTTCAAACTTGCAGCTTACATTCAGGTAAATATGGTATTTGTGTTATTGGTATAAATATTTTGTGTACATTTTTAACTTGGATTATTTTTCTATACTTAACAAATTTATTAAACTCATATCCCACATAAGTAGCACAGATACAGACCATTCAAAAGTAAAGTGCCATTCGAATAAAACTAATTTTCTTGTGTAAAATATGTTTGCCATTATGGATGCCATGAAACCAATTTTATTTTATGAGAGAAATATTTTATCAGACGTTTGTATAATAGATCTCTTTGCCTCTATTGATTAATGAACGAGTACTGTAAAGCTGCGTCTCCATTGATATACATTTAGCACGAACATGTCAATATTAACAAGTTGATATTGACATGTATATTGCAATTTCGCGTTCCAATTGACTTGACATGCAAACCCAGCGTGTTGCACTTAACATTTTCAGGTGTTAATTTGTTTTCCGGAGAAAATGGACAGCATGTCAAGTCAATTGACTAGTCGGTCGATATCGGCTTTGTTTCGGGAATTTCCGGGAAACAAAAAGCGATCGCCAGCTGAATCGGCTTTGGTTCGGGAATTTCCGGGTAAACAACAAGCAGTCGACAGCTTCCTCAATATTCCCGGCATCCATTTTGTATTATGTGAGTATTTGGTATATCAGTTAACAAGAAGACAGTCAGACAGTTAACAAGAAGATAATAACGAGTATATAAAACTACTCTCATTTTGCAATGTTGGCTGCCCTCTTCAGAGGCTTTTCTTTTTTTTAATGTTATTCATTTCTGTTCGTAACCTCGCCAACACATGTTAACCTATAATATTGTAGTGGAGACAGTTGTTAATTGGCAAATCACTTGACTTGTATACATCAACAAGTTGATGAAAAACACTTAGCATGTGTTAACTGCAACATGTTGGTGTTAAATGTATATCAATGGAGACGCAGCTTTATACAACATTAATGCAACAGTAATACATTACTGTTTTCTGGATAAACTTAAATAGTATGTTTAAAGAAACGTACATTACAGTAGAAAATCACTTATCTGAAACATCTGTCTGTCTGGAACCCTATAGCCCCTATGTTGGGGCGAAGGGGCCTCCAACTGGAGGTTTCTGTTACAGATATGAATTTTGTTACACTTATTTTCCGAGAGAGGGCAGAGGGACAGGAAACTAAGGTATTATTTGGACGTGAAAGGGCCGACCGGAGGCTCTGGACCTCCCAGCTTAAAGTCCCTCCCGAAGAACTCTGTGTCCAGGATTTATACATCATGAAAACCCATCGACCACGGTCGGGTTTGATCCCGCAACCTTTGGATCTAGAGGCGGGCACGTTACCTCTAGACCACTGCGGCCGACTATCTGAAACATAGGAAAAATATATTATATTATAAATAGTATTATATGCGAAGAGACTATAATAATTTAAATGTATTTTATGAGTTGACTGTATGCACTGTGTTGCTTCACTTACTGTTATTTTGTTCGGACACTCATCCTCATTTTCAGTACTGTTATTGAAATGTTGACAAATGAGTTAACAGTATAGTTGAAAATCAGGATTTGTGTCCTTGAAATATGCCCTACCAAAATAATGATAAATGAAACAACAGTGTATGTAGAGTCAACTCGTATAATGCCAGTAGATTTTTTTATTATTGGAAAAAGAGTTCATTTCTTTCTACCTACAGTAGAGCCCTGATTTAACTGAACCTCAATTTAAAGTTTTCCCTCATTTTACCTTAGATTTTTAAAATCCCAAACATCATTAATGTATTCATATTTTCATCTTATCATTATTGCTTGGAACTAAAAGCCTCCATTTAATGTTAAAAAAGAAACTTTGGAATTACAATTTTTTTCTTAAAAAAATTATTTATCAGAATATTTAGTTATCAGAATAGTTTACACGATGAAATTAGGTTTCGTAACTAGGTTTTGCAACTGTTCTTTCCTTGAATGCGCAAGTGCGAGATGTACTGGCGACGATGAGTTACAGCACTACGCATTTTTGGCTGATTCCAACTTTTCACGAAACTATATTAGTAATTTTGATATTTTACGCATATTTAGCTTGTTTGCATTTTGTGAAGTGAAGAGGGGAAATAAGGAAATTGTAAAATGCCTGGATTCATACGTGTTTTAAATGTGTGTGTGGAATTTTAACAACTTGAACTTCAGAAATAAGATAAAACATGGTGTTGCATTGGAATTAGTTTTAAAGAAAATGGATCTAATTAGTTTCATTAACCCTTTCACTGCTGAGATATTTTCACTGTCACTCGGCGCTAAATCCGAAAAATAAGAAGGCAGTTTTAAAATACGCCAGAACTTCGTCATCACGTTAGAAATGTTTTTCCTTGCTCGTGAAAGCAATGACTGTGTTGAAATTGAACATACCATGGCCTTGACGTGATTCCCGGCTTGTCATATGACTCGTGAGTTCAATGGCTTCTTCAGACATCACAACATTGTGCAAGGCCTCAGATTTCAGTCTACAGATTGCACCACAGGGCAAGGAAAGCAATGAAAATAATTTCTATCTAACCCCAAGAGATGGCAGGACATTATCCTTTCGTTGAAACCTTGTTAAAGAATTCTATTCTACGAGCAATTGTTTTATTCGTAGCACTAACTTCGCGGCAACATTGTGCAAGGCCTCACATTTTGATCTACAAATTGCACCACAGAGCAGGGAAAGCAATGAAATTAAGTTCTATCTAACCCCAATAGATGGCAGGACACTATCCTTTCGTTAAAACTGTGTTAAAAAATTCCATGCCTTGTGGAATCGTCTCGTTCATAGCACCCACTTCGCGGCCGTCACAGTTCCGTCGTTAGCAGTGAAAGGGTTAAATCACTTTCATGAAAGTGGTTACGAAACCTAGTGTCATCAGGTAAACTATCCTTGATACTAGGAGCTGTGGAAATTCTGAATTGCCATTTTTTTTAACAGTATAAAGCTGTACTTTTAACAACAGAGTTGTAAATTTTTATATCTCTTGTTATCCATTTGTCCCTAATACAACTGTTGTATATTTTATTAACATGTAATTTTGATATGAAACAATGTTTTTAACAATTGATTTATTAAAGACATTAATATGTTTAAAAAAATATACAGTTAACCTTAATTTTGTATAACCAGAATTCAGATAAACTGATTTCCTCATTGTTATTATCTGTGCTACTTCTGTTGTTTGAAAAATCAGCTGTATTTATTAATGTTAAGTTAGTAGACACCATAGTCTTGCTTAATAAATCATAGAACATTTCCTGGTGGAGAAGAGATAATACCATTAGATATTAGCTAATGAACTTACTTAGTGAAAGAGGTACATTGAAAGAAACTATAAAATTATTGTGGGAGACGCCTATGCTAAGTAGACTGTCTAAAATGCTTAAATGTGTAACTGTTCAAGACACAAATTTTAAATATCTTCTCTTTGAAGTATATCTTGTCGGCCTGGGTGGCACAGTTGGTAAGGCACTGCTTTTCTGTTCTCAAGTTCGCATGATCGTTCTTGCCCAGGCCTGGCATTTATGTATGTGTAAATTCTACAGTCCAATGTTTATAGATTTATCGAGCAAGTAAAAGAATTCTTGTGGTTTCCAGCACACTGGTGACAATACAGACCTATGTAGCAGTACACAAGCATCATTAAATACTCATAAGAAACAACCAAACACATTATATTTAAAGATTCTTTGTGAAGCACAAGTAACAAGTTTTATTATGATGCAATTAATAGTGCCTTTTGCTACCTTACTACAGGTGTTTTTAATATTATTGTACAGTACTTTAATATGTTTTCTGGATGTTAATCTTACCAATAACTGTTGTTTAATTCTGTACAAGCCTTTTGTTATCTCTGTGTAGCTGATAAGAATTCATCATATTTCATATTGATCCCAGTGGTGAAGCATAGGGCCTCCAATAGAGATTACTGTTACCTACTTGAATTTTGTTAAGCTTATTTTACGATACAGTGCAGAGTGACAGATGGTAAGCCCATCGCCTCACAGCCCCCTCCCCCCTGGAAACTAATGTATTACTTGGACGTGAAAGGGTCAAGGAATTCTGCCCAGAGGCTCTAATTTAGGCCTGGAGTTCTTTTACATGCCATAAATCTATGACATGGGCCCCCCAGCTTAAAGTTCTTCCCAGAGAACTCCATGCCCAGGATTTTTATGTATTGAAAAATCCATCAACAGTGGCCGGGTTATGCATCTAAAAACTGTTTGAAGATACAAAAGTATGCCATTGATATAAAAAGAATACTAAAATGATGGCATGTCTACATGGAAAATAAACTTTGAAAACTTAACATTAACAACTTATTACCACTGATTATTATTTATTAATGGCAATTATCACCTCATACTGCACTATCTTTAGAAGACTGTAAAAGTTATGTTGTTGAAAATATTTTGTAGTCAAAACCAAAATCACATTTTCTAGTGCTTGCCCCAGAAACCATGCATTTCATTTTAGCGTGTTTCCTTCTCTGTACCTCTTAATTAATTTGTTATTAATTTTAAATGTTGATTAAAGTAATCGTACACTGTATGTATAGTTACAGCGTATTGTCTTTTTCTGAGTATTATAATATACTGTAAAGGTAATATTGAAATACTGTATATCTTGCTAACCATACAGAAAACTATATTTAAAAAATTAAGAATGGATGAATTTTAACACACTCAGGATAAGATGTGCTTTTACTATGAACAGATTTTTAATATTTTATTGTGTGGAGAGTGATTTTTAACAATAAGAATTTTATGGAAGGTGGTGGATGTGAAGGTAATAATAGGCAATACTGTGTACTCCCAATATCTGGCTTGCGTGTTATTTCATTCTCAGCAGTAAAACAGTAATGTGTAAACCCGAGAACAAGAAAGCTCTCTTTTCCAAACTTCATTTATGAAATTCATTTCAATGCTAATTATGTTATAAAAGTGGTAGCTGGCTTGTGTGGAAACTTCGCAGTCCACAAATAAGTCTCAGAGTGCACCGGCAATTCTTAATGTTTCAAAATGTATCACCATTTCAAGGTAGTGGCTGTTTTAATGGCTTGTGATAACAACTAGATTATGTTTATTACAAAAAGATTGCTATGGAGCACTCAACTTCACTAATTAACATGTACATGTTAAATAGTGAAGTTGAGTGCTCCATAGCAATCTTTTTGTAATATTTGATTACTTCACTGTGATTCCCGCATATAATAGTGTTAATTATTAGATTATGTTTCTTTACTGTAGCCAAATCATTGGTCATTCAAATTCAGAGACCACTTGCAACATTTAAAAATAAACGTTGTATAAATAAGTTATTTTGATAATCTTTGATATCTCATGGTTATAGAGAGAGAAATGGCTGGTTTAACATTTTCCAATGAACAACACAATTATGTTTCATTAGAATATTTAGTGTTACTATGACCAAACTGTTTGGTCAGATTGTTTGCACTTTGTTTTTCCAGAAAGAAAACAAAATGTCAAGGAGAAGGCATAGTAATCTTTATACCAACTCTACAAAATCCAGAGCAGTGTTGTCTATTGTTTACCCATACAAAGGATGGGTAACCAAGTAGTATTTTATAAACAAGATTGATTGATTGATTGATTGCTTTTATTCACGTTCATGTACTTGTCTGTGGTAAAAGCATGGTTTCGAATTGTCTATATCTTTCATTGGTCGTTAGCCAGAATAATTTGGAGTACACCGTACTGCATAAGAAACTACATTGTTGGCTATGTGTAAAAGAGGATAACGTCTCATTGTTCAAAGAAACTTTAACTTTTGTAAGGATGCCTTCTGTACAGGCCTACTTCTGTGTATTTACAGAAGCAGCTCATTTTCATACCTTGCAATAAGAACTTATTTTTGTAATAGTAGTGGCATTCTGGATCAAATTTCCTGAATATCCCCATAAATTTGAATTTAACTCCAGAAAAAGTGTTAACATATATTTAACATATATACATATGAATACAGTCCCCCCAGAAAATTTTGTACTAGATCAGTGGTTTTCAAACTGTGGTATGCATACCCTTGTCATAGCATGCAGAACGTTTAAGGGATATGATAACATTACAAAAAGTAATTGGAGACCAGTATCCAATTATTGCAAGGAATTTTTTAGGAGGCAGTTACTGAACCAACATGTTCAGCATAGTTGTCGAAACATCACCACTTCATTTAAACTAATAGTTGCATCGTTCATGTCAATTATAATTTTAAATTTTTTTATTATATATAAAAATATATATATATATATATATTGGTCTCAAAGTGCACATTAAAAACAAAGATTTTTTGTTTCAAGAGAAGGTTACTGAACAGGATGGCTCAGGTGCTAGTGTCTGGGGCTCACATTCAAGAGGTTTGAAGTTTGATCCTGCAGGGCAACATTCTGACTGGTGTTTCCTTAATTTCTTTCATATGAGAGCAGACATGGTACCCACAATAAAAGCCATAGTCATCTGTTTTCTTCCCATTCCGAATTTGTTGTCTCTTTATTGTCTTGGAGATGGCGCCTGCACAAAACTAATCACTCATCACGAGATTCCCTCTGTAGTTGTTTATAAATATATGTGATTTAGAGGGCTCCCTTCCTCTCCTAAGTGCATTGAGGAGCTACTTGATTAAGAAGTATCGGCTTTGTTATGGAAACCATCACAATGGCATGAGCGTCGGCATGTCTCCCACTCCTGCCATCCGCTTATGGTAGAGGACATAGTAGACCTAGTCCCTTCAGGGGATGTAGTGCCACAGAGTTTTATATCTGAATTAAAAGTTTTAATTGGGTAACTTTATTTAAAAAGTTCTATAAAAGCAGCCAAACAGTTCCTCTCAATGAAAACATACTAGGAAATAAGTAAAAAATATTTACTTGTTAGTACTTTTTTATTTATAATGGTTAATTTTTTAAATAACTTTCTTATAAATAGATCAAAATACCGTTAGAAATTACAGGTATTCTAAACTTTTTTTTAGGAAAGTGTTATTACAGTTATGAACATTTTGTCGGCAGCAGTATGTACAAAGTTTGAGAACCACTGATGTGTAGCGATATGAAAAGCACTGCAATATTTTAGTAAAACAGTCATACATATCATGAGCATAGCTTGTGCCTTAAATCCCATTATGCAATCATGCTTTGTAGACTGTATAAAGGCCATTGTGATTCTTTTATTTTGTTTTAGTTCCATGAATATCCCATGAGGATATTCCTATAATCATTTGTTTTTATTAATTTAATTCGCATTTTATTTTTAGGGAGTGTTAGAAAATTGATTTGCATTTGTTATTATTACTGCTGTTAGAAAACCTCCTATTTATTGCTTTGGTATTTTAAATTTGCTGTTGTAAACAGCATGATAGTTAATTAGTATAATTGTAAAAACCCATATTTATTTATTATTATTATAAAAGTTTTTAAAAGAACTTTGATTGTCCATTGTCATTATTCTGCACAGGCTAGGCTACTTTAATGCAAATTTAAGGCTTAGGAAGAAAGTTTCTTAGGTTATAGAAGGATTTATAAAATTTCTATTGGTACATGTAAATCCCTTTCATTTAAGTTTACACAAAAAGTGTGTTTCATGTACAGTCAAGTGCACAGAATTTTTCCGATATGATGCACTGTTGGTGGTTTATGTTGGTAAGGGAATTCTAAATCAGCTCCACCATACCCACTCCCTACCCCTGCTCCTCTTTATTTCACGATGGCGGATGCGGCTAATAGCCTCTAGATGTGTTAAGAGAATATAATGATTTCAGAATTAATCTTAATGTTGTTCGATAAGGGAAATAACTTTCGGTTTGTTGTCCTTTCCTTAGTTCACTTCAAATGACTGTAGGTATAAAATATAAATCACTAGTTACAAGACAGTTTCATCAATCTTCCCCTTAAGTTTTGCCTTAGTCTCTTCTCTCTTTTGCTCCTGAACCTAAAACCGATTTGTTTTCATAGGTTAATGTTTGAGTGCCAGGATTTTGACATTAAACCAATACGAGTTGAATTCATTCAAGGGCTGGTCGAGACATTCATTGTGAGCATGCCTTCCAGCCCCTTTTACCACTCTGTAGGCCTGATTGTTGTTTGTAGGCTGTAATGCATATGATTGCTCTTAAACTCAAACCATTAAAAGATTGGGTCACCCAAGGCTGGTGTAGAAGACAAGTGAGAAGTTTCAATCCCAACTTTAAGTTAAAAAAAAAACTAGCAGAAACCAGAAGCATCGGAAAGTTTCCATGCAATCGACTGTACATAACTTTTGTTTTCAGAGTTACTCTTTTTTTTTTTTTTTTTTCTTTCTTCCCCTTTTCCTTATTTGTAACAGAAGTGCATTTTAGGTGGTTTTCTAACAGCATATTTGCACTCATCATCATAATGAAGGTAATAATATTTTTATTTTTAAGAATATTACTCAGACTTCTGAATCTGTAGTTACCTGCCTTGTACTGACAGTGAAAACAGTACCTAGTATTATATTGAAGAGTTGTCTGTGGTAAAATTGAATCTAGATTGATCTGGAGATAATTTACCTTGTAAACTGCTGAAGCCTTGTGGAGCCATTTCAGTCGTGCCTGCAGTTACTATTAAGTGCCCAAGTTGCCAACATGTGAATGACAGCCTATGTACTCGTAGCATAAATATTTACATCTTTGTGCTTAAGACAACCTACACAGTGTTCCATAAAATATGAAGAGTAATGAACCCTTCGGTGGAATGTACTTTATATGAAGTGATAATATTATGGGAGAAAAATTCCTCTGACACTGGGATTTGAACCTAGGACCTTTGGCTATCCATGCCAATGCTCTACCAACTGAGCTAAGCCAGAGTTCACCACAGCGCCAGATGAAACCTCTCTTCTATGGCGCTGTGAAGTGAACTGTGGCTTGGCTCAGTTGGTATTTTTGGAATTTTTCTCCTGTAATATTATCATGTAATGTCAAACACAGACAATACTAATCTGTGGTTCATGAATGCATATGCATATATCTATCTTCATATGTAGGTTACATTCTAGGAAAGAACGGTGAACCCTTTATTTTGGATGCCTTTAATTACTGACCCACGGTATGATTGATAGGTTGACATTTAAAAAATCCGGTCCCTTCAGATTTCTGGCATGGATTTCAGAGTGTATTTAAAAATCTTGGCAAGCCACTTTTTTCTGGAGAAATTGTTTATGTTTTGATGGTGCTGCACTCCAGAATTAGCTGTCACTTATTGCTTGCACATGATAACAGGCATTCTTTCTCATTTGATCATTTAATTGCTGCTGTATAGCCCCATTATGGATTCAGCAAAGAATAGAGGGGGTGAAAAACATAAACATCTTGCAGTTAAAGTGAAAAAGAAAGAAGAAAGAAAAAAAAGTGATAGCGGCATGTCTGTAAGAACCATTTATGAAACATATATTGGCCATTCAACAGTGTTTGATAAAAGTGCAAAAATCTGGTACTTCTCAGCTCTGGATTTGCCGGATTTTTTGTTGGCAACCTATAATATGAATTTTACTATTTTTCCCCCCCATTTGATTAGCAGTCCTTACCAAATACATAAGACGGTCACCTTGCATGTGAGTTCATTTTCCGTTGGTTGTCTTGGGGCAGTGAATACTGAATTATAATATCTTGCAAATTCTCTCGTTCCTTTAGATTGCATAACAGTCTGGAAGTTTCACTTTCCAACATGTCTTTTTTTGGCTTAGTGATTGCATTCGAGTCTTGCTACTTCACATGGATTCAGCAGCAATGTTTTTCTATCTTGCAGGATGTTTTTATACTTTTAACTTATATATATATATATATATATATATATATACACACACACATTGTTTAAGCCTTCGCATAATGGATAGTTTAATGCATTTATTTTTATTATAGTGTGCCTTATGTTTGTGTGTGTTTTCACACTGTATTGTATACATTGTTGTTTTATGCATTTTAGTTTTTTTTTTTTTTTTAAGAAAGAGAGAGAAAGATACAGTGTTCAACACAAATGCAAGTATCTGATATTAACTCTCACTAGGTGCTAAATTCTTCACTCGACTAAAATAATTCTTAGATGAGAATAAGATTATATTGTAAGGTTGTAAACACTGAATCTCCTGTTTTGGTTCTTACTTGCATATTTTAGTTTGCTTAACAGTAAGTTTTGATGATATTAAATTCACTTAGAATGGGAAGACACAATGAAGTGAAATAATATTAAACACATTATCTTCAAGAGCACTCTCTACTTCATTAAATTGACTACTTACTAGTTAGCCGGCTTTCAAGTGGACATTCCACCTATCGTCAGACTATGTCCCACTGCTGAACTTTCATCCTGTACCACTTGATGGCGCTGCGGTGGTTTCACGAATTTTCCAATCAGCCCCAATTCGTTCTCCTCCGGGATGTCAATTTAATGTAAGTAGTCAATTTAATGAAGTAGAGAGTGCTCTTGAAGATAATGTGTTTAATTTGATGATATTGTTGATAATGAATTCATCAATGATAGTATAAATTTGCCCTTACTTACAGCCTTCATTGCATAAGGATTTCTTCATGTGTTTATATACAGTAGAACTATGGTTTGTGCGACATCTCATCTGTAACGTCAGATATTCAGTGGTACCAATTAATTCCTCATAAGATACATGCTTTTCTCCCTCGCTTAATACGACCTACATATATGTGTAAATTGGGTATAATGCCAGTCCATATCAATGTTAATGTTAACTCTGAATGCAAGTTTTCCCATCTCAGTTTCTAAGAAATGCACCAATATGACACTTGACAACAGTGTAAATTCTTTTTCAACAGAGTCAAATGTTTCTGTTGTATATACTAACCATAATTTACTGTCCAGATAAAAGGCATGGAAAGTCATTGGTGACAGGTAGCTAGGGAATACTGGCTTCCATGTGCCCATGATTTTTTTTTTTACAGTAACTGTTTAAAGACATTATTGAATAAGGCCGAGATAGTAGCCAGGAGGGTTAAATGGCTTGGCAAAACTGTTATCGGGGAACTTCAGTTTACACACAGCAGTTACAATGTAGTGATACAGTAGAATCTCGTTATTTCGAACCCCGCTATTCCGAAAATCTGCCTATTCCGATCATAGTTCAGAAGAAATACCAATTTTTTAAACTTAAAAGTAGGAGAAATTAAAAAGACGTTCATGAAAAAGGTACATTTATTGTTATACAAAGAAGGTATATAGAGACATACATAGAGCCTAAGCTGGATGAAAACGCCTGAAATCTAATTGGAATGAAAGCTGGTTATTTACACCACATGTCGGCACTTAATTTATGTCTTAACAAGTCAATACGTTGATATTATTCATGAAATACGCCTATTCTGAATTCCTGCTAAACCGAACAGAGTTCGGTCCCAATTAGTTCGGAATAGCGGGACTCACGAATCATTATTAAAGTGATTTCAACAAAAAAAGAAGTGAAAATTGAAGCGATTGAGTATTGTATTTATTTCAGTTACTGAACATTGCTTTGTTGTATGTATTGACTTTTAATTACAGAATAATGTTTTTATTTCTGAAGAAAGTTGTAGCACTGTACAGTAAAATTCCAAGTTGAATTATAGTAGCATTGACTTATCCAGCAATGTAATATGAATTCATTTCTTCTTTATAATTTTCACCTTTTTTTTTTATAACGTCACAATCTTTTTAGTCCCTTGGATGTCGCTATAACCAAGTTCTACTGTATTGTTAATGAAAAAATTATAATAGCTTATCTGTAAACTGTATTCTAGAAATACAAATGTAAAGAATGCATGAGTCAAAAACAAAATGCTTAGTGTCATTTCAGTGGGAACTTCCTTTAGTGTAGGCTGTATTTGATGGGAGATCGCCAGGCTTTAACATTTAGTTATGGACATGAAAACACATCAACACATGGATTAGTCTATAAAAAATATAATTTGAATACTGAAAAATAAGCATAAATTAAATTGAGATTAACTTGTGTGAGGATTGAAAGTAAACATACTAGATCCTGCCAGCTATGTGAGATTCACTTGATATTTACAAATGAAATTGAATCAAGTATCAAGTGATGTACAAAGATTGAAAGTTGTATATATTATTGTTGCAGTTTCACAATATGTTTTAGCTGTCAAATAATAAAAGTACTTCCATAGATGATTGTTGAATTCTTGGCTCCTGCCATAAGTCAATCTGACTTCAGGTTATCCACGTTCTCCCATGTTGTTCTTCCATAAAATTTCCTCCTTTCCGCTTGGTAAACATCTTGTTTCAAATTCTATCTTTGTCTCTTCTTATGGAGAAATTTCCTATAGTTAGGGTTCATAGTTTTTTTCTTAGGGTTGTCAGATGACAACACACCTATTGTTATTAGAACTAATGAAACGAGTCAATTTTCACTTTATTACTAATTTAAAGTTTCCTGTTGGCCACAAATGGATTCATAAGTCAGAGCTGTGACCGGAGATCTGCAATCCTAAATTTGTTTGTATCCGGCATAAGCATTAACGAGTAAGTAAATTAAATCCATGTAAAATCTGTTGGACTTGGCAAAATGTGTAAATAAGCATAAAATATGCCCCTTCATTAATATATTAAGGAATGTTCACTATAATATTATTTAAATTCATAATCGGTAGTGACTTATTTTGTTTGTTTATTTTTTCATTTTTTTTAGTAGCATGCTCTACTTTTTTGATTTGACTGCTAAGGGAATTATAGATAAACTGTAGATATTTATGATTTTTTTTTTCATTGATTATAGAAAAGGCTGAAGAATATGTGCTATTCAATAAATTCTGCATTAGAGTACGATTACTTCCACAAAGTCTCTGGCCTTGTAGACTTAACCCAGCCAGCGAGCTTCTCGTTACGTCTCGTTACCAGCTTGTGCATTTTCTCATGCGCGTAAGATCACTTAGCTACTGTTGAGCACAGAGTGAAGATCACGCAGCACGTTGCCAGTCAGAAAATACTATAATAGTTGAGTGGAGGGATAATGCTGCAGTGAGACAGAGGCAGTGAGATAGACGAGCTGAGCCAATCAGGATGCAGCTACCTCCCCTAGGCAGGAACTCTAGGAACGGTGACACTCGCTCCTAAGGTATATACGTAAAAACCCAGAGACTTTGTGGAAGTAATCGTACTCTACAGTGTTTATCACTTTTGTTTGTTAAGTGGCTGTCTGAAGTTTTGTAATTTTGGTTGTATTTCTCACTGTTATTTATGACTTTGACTATAAGTACATTTTTCTGCATCAAATGTAGTACCGTATAAAATAATTATTTTGCATAATATCCAGCAAATCAGAAGGAAGTTAACAAAGAGGTCAGTCATTTATTTCCCCGCAAAAGTAGGCTCCTATGTATACTTCATAAAGATATCTGGTTTATCAGTTTTAATGTTTTTTGCTTAAATAATTTACTGCTTAGAGGCAGATATATCTCATATGCGAATTTTTCCATTTTGGCTTAGGCAGGAAAAGTGTATCTCAGCAAAGCAGAGAGATTTTTTTTTATGCAAAGTATGCAGGTAGTTCTTAACATAATTTTTTAAGTACCGGTAGATCATTATAATAGTGTAATGAAAAGTTCCTATAATATCTTTGAATGCATCCATATTTTGAAGCAAAATATAAATATATATAATTTAACATTTTCGTTATTACAAACTGAAATAATTTCTGATAGTATAAAAATGTTTGCATAATTCTTGTTTGAAATTTAAATTAATGCAGTAACTTATGCTTGTCCACTTATATTGAAGAAGTGAAAACTGCAATTTGAATAATCTGTTAATCTTGTTAACCTGAATTTGAAGGACATTAAAGTGTTAAGAGGTCTATCTCCTACTGACACATTTCCTCTATAAGCATAGTTTGCTATCAGTTTCGAAGTACAAACCATTTGTTGTCCTTTCTTTTCAGTTTGTTCTTGATTTTTCTTGTTAGTCTCAGTAGTAGTTGAAAGTGGGGTGAATAAAATTACATACAAATATATTTGTTTACAGTTTTTCAAGATTATTTTTACAATCAAAACACCACTGAATTAGCACATGCTCGTGGTTGGAGGCAGTTCAGAAATGGATAAGCTTAAGAATACATTCAATTAATTACGCTAAATTCGGAAAACATTAATTTAGATGGATACCCAAAAGGTTTAGATAGAAAAGTATTGATAATATGTTTTGAAGCAAAATTAGTGGAGAAAGAAGTATTTGTTTTTTGTAGCTCCTCCCCCATTCAAATATGTCATGCATGATAATGGACTGTGTTAAAGATAAGTAGAACATTCTTAAATTGTGTATTTTTAGATGTTGGTTGGTTTTATAACTCGTTTTCATGAAAAATTCAAATCGATCTGAATATGCTTTAGTGTAATTCAGATCAAATTGAGATCTAAAGCGTTGGATCAGATTGAGATCATATTAAATGCCATGAAAACACTCGTATTCAATTTGATCTCAATATGCTAAAGCAGGCAGATTTCAAAGGTGGCAATGGGCTGGGCATATTATTCGGAAGGATGATAACAAAATCCCCAAGAAGGTAGCCTATTATTTAGCCAAAACTAAGGTAGGAGGCCTTATAGGAAGACCCAGGGACTGCTGGATACATGCAGTGGGGAGAGTTGCTAATATTCTACTCCAAACCAGGCGCTGGACATATATTGCCAAGGATAAGAAAGGGTCATAAAGAGGTGGCTGATTATGGGGGCTATGGTTCGATCCAGAATTGTTCCGCCATAATAGAAGAAATCACGGCAAAAAACGCGGTAACAATGAACTCATCCATCGTTTGTTTTCTTGATGAAAAATAAATCGACTAATCAAATTCGATAATCCAAAAGAAAAAAAAATCTCAGAGAACCGTGGAATTGGCTGTCAGACATTTCGTTTCTCCATAATACAGCGAGTGCTTATGTTTTTGGAAGCGTGGCACTAACAACGATTGGTTTCACGTCGTAATTGTTGCACTTGACTATGTAGGGCTTGCATGAAATTCCCATGAGAAAGAAGTTCCACGAAGCATAGTTGGTTGCCTTGTCGATATCAACACGCATTCGTTGTTGCTAATCGCAGTGCTATATGGAACACGTTGAAGATGGCAGCTGCGGAAGATGAACCCTTTATACCTGCTGCAAAATTGGCTAGTGAAGAGAGATTGGAGTGGGTTCCTCTGTCTTTAACACTTGTGGAATATCCTCAAGGTAAATTGTGAAAGACCTTCTATTTTTAATATTTATTTTATACCTAACCGAGTCATTCTTGCAAAGTCTTTGGCACGGAATATATTGACAAATTTCCGTTTCAATAATACCAAAAATAATAATTTGTGTATTTTTATCTCCCTCAGATTATTTTCGATAACATATCCGTACACTCCGATGTGCCTTTCGTTGTAGTCAAGTTGCTCCTGACAGGACACCAAGAATCGAGTTAATTCCGTTTTTGGAATTGAAACATTTTAATAATTGAGATATTTTAGACATTTTTCATGAAATAGTTGCAAATTGAAAAGAATATTAACTGTTTCAGATCTTGTGTATGCTTCATAAACTGTATTCAAAATATTGTTGTTGATATTATAGCTAGGCCATCTTAACCTGGGCTTGGGCTATTATCAGTTCAGATTTTAAGAAATAAAGGCTTATGCCATAACATTTTTGTGACATTATCTGTGCATTCTTTTTTAAAGCAAACCTGTAAAGTGCTTTACAAGTGCTATAGCATTGCTTTATGACCGCTGTAGCCAAAAAAGAATGGCAAAGTTGATCAGCTGAGAGCTTGCTCAGTGAAGTACTGGCACTTTGTACTGCTCTCCTACATGGTTAATACACATGCAAATAACAGGCTGGGATGGAAATAATAATTATTGTATGATATATAGGTAAAAGGATAAAATCAAATGATAAGCCTACTAATTGTGCTGCAGATGGCATATGTAGGCCTACTTGGTAATTTGAACAGTGATGTTAATGCCATGAAGGAAATTTTCGATGAGCACCTACTCTGCCATGCAGCAAAACCTTGCAGCACTCGTAAAGCGAGATTTGAGATTGCTGCACTGACTGTGTTTGAAGCAGACATAAAGCGAAGCTGCAGCGAAAAGTAAAAAAGAATGAGTTTGATGCAACAGTAGTAAATTGCTTTAGCAGCACTTTAGAAAAGAACTCAGGGTAGTAACAGAAATCTGGACTTTGCTATAGTTACTTCATGTTTAACAACCAAAATAAAGTTAGGCCTACTTGACCATAAGAAAAACAGAACCTTGAGCCCACAATTGAAACACTGAAGAGAGAGAAGGGTGTAAAGCTTAGATTATTAATGTTTTATGTTGAAGTAAGAGGTGTAGGCCAAAAGAATAGAGTATTGCAGTTATGATACCATACATTATTTCCCTATAGCTCCATCCACAATGTGCAGTCAGCTGTCGGTAGTGGAAGTATAACGTGTGGTGAGTAATGGACGCCATTCACAATGTGCAGTTGCCGTCGACAGCAGGCAATCGGCAGTTGGTAGACAGTAGTCGGCAGACGAGAAGTTCATCTCTGACTACCAACTGAACGACTGCAAGTAACACATTACGAGATTGAAAATTATTTACTAGTGCAAATACACAGGTTAGCATACTATGAGAAAGCAAGATGTGTTTGTAACATATATTATGCAATTATAAAGCGATTCCTCCACCTTTTTTATCTGTAAAATGTTTCCCTAACCTCAATGTCGACTGCATATTGTAGACGGCTCGAGTGCTGCTCACAAGCAGCCGATTGCAACTGCAAACTGCAGACTACCAACTGCCGACTGCGCATTGTGGATAGAGCTTAACTCAGCCCAAGTAATAACAAGTACAAGTAGGCTTATATAACTTTCAGTCGTTTGCCATCTTAAGCTTTTATAAACATTTAAGCATTAGGGCTACATAGTAACTAGATGTAGATAGTTGAATCCTTGAACGTAGGTAAACACACTGCTGTTTGTAGCTTCACTTTCTGATGGTAGGATTGCATGAATGCACCACCATAATCAAGAGAGGAATTTGTTGTTAATTCTTGTTTTTGTTTCCTAAACACTAGCACAGCTTTCTCAACTCGAAGCAATTATTGTTTTGCTATTTTTTATACCTAAAAAGATTTTGCTACTTTCTATCCTGATTCTAGCTCTTGTAACAGTCACATGGCTTTCTCTACCATAACCCTATTCTCGTATTGAGCCCAACCCCATCTAGCATTTCCTGTATAGTATATCATACAGATCTTTCCTCAATTAGATAACTTCTTCCAGAAGATGGCAGTGGAGTATGCTGCCATAAGCTCCAAATCATTCTACACAGTTGTAGCCAAAGATACCGTTAGGCGTATCCAGTTTTAATTTTGTTTTGTTACAATGCATAGATTTGTAAAATTCTTTTACAGCTTCAGAAATCAAAACGGGAAAAAATAGTTTTATTTTGCACCCTAGGCTCCTCTCTAATGAGGCCCGCCTGGGAAAGTGGGGTTTAGGGTTTCGTCACAGAAGAAATTCAATGTGAGACATAATAAACCTCGTGCTATTCAGTATATTGCTCCTAAACTAACATAAATGTTCCTAACCTAACAAAACAGCAGAGCTTGGCTGGGGTGCAGCATAAATCTATCTTTTGCCATCAAAACTGCTTGTGGAAAAAAATGGTAAACATGGAACATCTTAACATAGGCTATATTGCCATTAACAATAAGGCATGATTGGCAGGTGATGGTTGGTATAATGCTCTGACTTTTGTGCTGAATTTTTTACTTACACGACTAGTTGCAGGCCTGTTGTAAAAGTAAGTAGAAAAAAATGCCTGTCTGAAGAGTGCTACTGCATTCATTCTGGGGCTGTCTGGTACCAGATTTGTCTGTGTGACTAGAGGTTTCCATTTTTTATTTTCACTTTCTCGGTATATTTCTTTCTTTATATTCTATTTGAAGGAATTATTAATGAGTATCTTTGCAGAATGGAATGGCATCTGTTTGCTTTCTAGACTGTTGAATCTTAGTGCCTTTCTTCGCTAGGAAATCTGCTTGTATGTCGCAGTGTGAGGGGATCCATTGTAGTACTATTTTCTTCTGCAAGTTCTGTAAGTGTTTGATAGAATCTTGAATTTCAGATAGGCTACACATATGCTTGCAGGGTTGTTGTCTGCTATTGCTTGTATGGCTGATTTTGAGTCAATGAGGATAACAGCATTCTTGAAGGCAGTATAATTGTAGAAAATTTGTTTTAGGGCTAAGTTAATGGCTTCCAATTCTCCGTCGAAATGTGTATAGTTTGTGCCTAGGGTTAAATAGAAGCTAAATAGACTGCTAAATATTCCTGCTCCTGCTTTGTTATTATTACTCATTAATGACCCATCAGTATAAATGTGTAACCATTCTTTTTCTGGGTATCTAGTGCAAAAAACATAGAAGTGAATAAAGTATAAAAGAGGATCAAATATACTTTATTTTTAGATATAGATTAGATAGCCTATATATATATATATATATTTTTTTTTTTTTTTAATGGAAGAGGGCTTTTAGAAAATGAACTACACATGTAGTAAATGAAGACCAACTGCGGGGAAAATAGCAGCTTTTCTTATTTCTAAAAACGGAAACGTGATGAGATAGAGAAAGAATTCTACGCCACAGAGGTAATGATAAATCGAAAATGGGAGGACACAGACCAACAGCAGAGACACATCCTTACACAATTTGCGTTACCGGTACATGGATTCCATTACAAAATATGCTTGAAAAATGGATTCCATCGTGCAATGGAAGACTGTGTGTGTTCCCTCTGTGGGCAGAAGTGTGAGCAGTATCACCTGGTGTGGTGTACAAAAAGGACGAGAAGCTTCTCTGAATACAGCAGAGAAGAGTGTTAAACCTTTATGCACATCAGTGTGCATTTATCCTTTATTATTTCTATAATTTTCAGTATGAATTTGGAGTGGGCTTTAAGTTGATTGTTAATTATATTAAATTTCCATTTGCTTTGTGTTCCAGGGGATTGGCTGGGAAAAGTGCTGGCTGTCTCCAGTTTATTACCCTTTGTCATCCTCTCAGGCTTCTTAGCTCTAATACTCTTCCGGCGTGATCTGCATACAGTAAGTTGATGCTTCAGATAGTATAGAGTTGTTACTTGGCTAACCTCACTTCTTTATCTTTAGGTCGCAAGTCCGACCTTAATCCTTGCACTGATAGTAAATGTAAAGAGTAGATAGTTTATAGACTTGCTGAGTAATAATTTTGCTTATGTTAGTCGGCTTCTTATGATTATTAAAATTAAAATTGGTGTATTTGAGTTTTGAATTGGTATGATGAAAAGGATTGTAGGGAAGTTTGCAGTGCTCGCTTGGAAAATAAAGGTTAAATGTAAATTGCTAAGTAGGCGGCCTGTATATTTAATAAAGATGTCAAGATATTTTTTATTTTATGAACTAACAAGAGGATGATATGGCAGGTCATGCCATTAAGTCCAGAACCCACCCTCAAATTTTGTACAGATGGTCATCCAAAAGTGGATGAATACTGTATTTTTCGGACCATAAGATGCACTTTTTACCTTAAGTTGGTTGGTGTATTGTTCCAAGTTAAAAAAAAAAATTCTGGTAAATATTGCCGGTACTACCATAATGATAAACAAGGTGTTGTGTAACGATAAGTTAGTTGCTAACTGTGGCACAGGCTGTACATCAGAGCACTTGTCACATTCATAAAATGAGGGCAGTGGGAAGCCAGGTATTCAGCTTGAAAAGAATGGAATGTTGGATTCTTTCATACAGAAGTAGTTATCTCTGTAGGGTGGTCTAAATGAAAATAGTGACCTCCATACAGCCTTGTTCTGTTACATTTACTATATAATGCACTGAGGGTGAGAGGCTATAAAAATATTTTTCAGTCTTTCATGAACTTTCATTTAGAATCATATTAATTTTCTTTTCCTTAAAGTTCCATCCTGAAATTAGTGTGCACCTTATGGCCCAAAGCGTTTTATAGTTCGAAAAAATATGGTTTAGTCCTACTAAGAAGTTAGCTGTCAGTTTGAACCTAATGATCATTAAGTATGTGTTTGTTCCACAAAGAAAATCTTAAGACTTATTTTTAACTTGGCACCAAGGGAGTCTCTTTAAGAATGGTTTTAAAAAATAACAAGATTTTAACAGTAACTGGAATTTTAGTATACAAGGCTGCTTTATTTTATTTTAACAACAAAGATAATTCATCTTTAATTCAGAATTACATGAGCACAACACAAGGAGCAAAGACGTTATACATATTTTTAAATATCGAACTTTTAGATACACTAAATCGCCAGTTTGCATTGTTAGTCAAGTTATAAATAACTTACCAGCTAGTATTTTAAATGTGAAAAATCTCAGGTGTTTTAAATTTAAACTTAAAGAGTATTTGTATGAGAAGACATTTTATTCTTTTAAGGATTTTTTACATAAATGATTTTGCAGTTACTGTAACCTTTATTTGTTCTAAATAATATTGACAATGTCTACGTATACAATGTATAGCTACAGATGCAATAAATTAATTATGAAAGTCGAAAGGAAACATCAGAATTATTGTAAGTTTATTGTAAGTTAACTTGTTACACTCAAACCACCTCCTACAACGGATGATGTTTTTATTCTAGCTTATGCCACTTTGCATGCCACAGTAACTTGTTATAGATTTGCACTGTTCATATACAGTTCTGATATACTTAGCCATGTATTGTATTGATGCAGTGAATGTGCTTTTCAGATAACATTTTTCTTAGGCACGACATTAAATGAAATCCTGAATATAGTGCTCAAATACACATTCTGTGAAGCAAGACCCATGCAAAGGAGTTCCCTCTATACAGAATATGGTATGCCATCTTCACATTCCCAGTTCATGTGGTTCTTCGCTACCTATATTGTATACTTTGTCTTCATAAGGTAAGTAATTACTTTAAAATTTAATATTAGGCTAATTATAATAAGGAAAGGAATACGATTTTAAAATTTAGTGAAATGAAAAAAATATTAGGTTTGAACTGTTTATTATTTATTTATTAATGTAAAATCCACAATATGCTACTTTGTAATCACCCTTTTTAGTGGGCATTTTTGTAAAAAAAATAAAAATTAAAAAATCTAAAAAAAACTACCTCACTATTTACAGAATTTAGCCATTCAGAGGAGCCTGCACTTATTTTCAGTATTACTGGTCTTCAATTTGAGTTTTGCTGCCACATAGGCATCTCAGTTACACCTGCTTGCCAGAAGTAACAACAAGCAGTGATGCTAAATTATTAGTCCCTAAATTACTATAGGATATAAATTTGCTTTAAATGACACTATTCTAGTAAAGCTTTTGATATTATTGAATATCTATATTTTCTTATTGATATAATACTGTTTTCGATATTACTAACCGATATTCATATTGATATCAATACCGATATTCTGCTTCCGATATCCCATCCCTAGTATTCTCAACAGAATGTAAATAAAATGTTCTGAATTATGAAGAATCATTTCATATACTGAGCGGAGAAATCTTATTATACTGAAGTGACTGCACTTGGGAATAATCCAGTTCTCATTGAATCATAACATAACTTATAATCTATAAAAATAAAAATAGTATAGTAGCCTATAGTATTTTATTCATCCATTGATCAATACATATGATTAGGGACCGGATTCTTAGGTTTTTTACCTATTTTTTTCCTTACTTCCAAAACAAAAAGTGCTCATACACTTTTTCGTTTCATGTCCATAGGATTCACTCACATTAATTCTGTGGCACCTAAAAATACCTAAATGGGATATAAAAACCTAAATATACCTAAACGGGATATAAAACCTAAAATATCCAATTTAGGCTCCTTTTTTGTCTTTTTTGTTTGTCAGTTGAGAAATCGATATTTTGCGGGGAGAGAATAATTTTTGTCGGGTAGAAATTAATACTACCAGCGGTTCATTCAACCCATTGTCGTCTAGGACGGACAGTATCAAGAGAAGAAAAGAGTACTGGCGTATTCCTTTTAAAATATTCGTACGAACAACCATTGTTGCCATGTATGAACAAGGATATATATTTCTGTGTTTTAAACCGCTTGTTTTTTTGTTTGCCTTTAGTATTGCCCTGTTATTCATACTGAGTGGTCACACTGTGAGTTTTAAGAAGACGTGTTAATTATGTCGAAACAAATGAAATCGAGTTTCACATTATATCCACATCCAACCATAAAGTATTTTACTCACTAAATTAGAAGCATCGGATTCGATTCCTGAGAAGATCAGTGTCTAAATACAGTATTAACTTTTAACTAAGAGATAACAGGAAGAACTTCACAGCTGAGAATCTTGAAAAATATTTAGTAATATACTGTAACCAGGAAATGTGAAGCAGTCTTATTTTCACTACTTCTTTTGATTGTTTATGCTTTCTTTCTTCAATTGTATAATGTCTTAAAGCAAGTTTACACAAATTTAAGTCAATTTTGTTAAGTTAAACTTTTCAAGTATTATGTACTCAATCCTATGTAGCACATTTAAATTCATTAAACCAATTATTCTACCCGAAAACGATATTTTGGACAAAAAAACCTAAAAAAACCTATTTCACCTAATGGAAAACCTAAAACAGTGTTTTTAAAAACCTAAAAATCCGGTCCCTACATATGATACAGGACACGTCAATGTACAATACATATCATCCTCTCACATACACACACACATACATAATATTAACATACGTACAAACATATGCCAGTACCTGAAAATGAAGAAATTTAGAAAAAATTCTAGGGCATCATCAATAAATAATTTGTTGGTTATAGATAATTTTATGAGATTGTATAGATTTTGAATTAATTTTTAAAATTCGCTAAAAATTCATCTACTGTATAATAACATCCTGTTTTTAAAATATAGGCTATTTTATTTTATTTTTAAACAGATTATATGGTAATTGTTTTATTTCCACTGGTAATGTATTGTATAATTTTATTGACATGAAGTGAAATTTTTTTTGTGCACTGCTGTCGCTTAGTTGTTGAGTTCTCATATTGTGTCTATCTCTAGTGTTATAGTTATGTATGTCACTGTTCAATTGATAATTATTTTTGTTATACATAGCATAGTGAGTAAGTGAGGGTACTGTAACCATTCCCAAAAATATGCTTAATGAATTGAATCTCCAAAATAGTAAATAATCTTTTTCTGGAAAATTGGGGTAGTATCTACTCAGCTGGTGTTTTGTTTTCAAGTTGTTTGTGTAATGGTTTGCACTGGTTTGGGAGATCTACTCATTATTCCTTATACGGGGTGGAAGTTTTATAACTGTGCAGATTATAACAGCTTATGGTAATACAAAAAATGAATAATATATCAGTACTATTTCTGTACCAAATGAGTACTTTTCTCAGGAAAATGAAAACTGTCCCTAAATATTAACTGTAATTTTCTTATTGGAACAGTCCAAGTTCACAACCTAAGTCTGTGCAACAGGAAGAGGTAAAAGAATAGGAAATATGTATTCTTCCGCTTTGTTCACTGAAGTGCTGTTCTCGTGTTTTGAGTGAATTAAATCTGTGGTAGAATAATTATAATTTGAGTTGAACTTAGACACTTATGCTTCACTTATCAATTTTTTGGTACAACATGTTTCAAGGACTCTTGTCCCCATCCTCGGCTACTTGTCCAACTGACAAAACTTGTGTCCCAGACAGGCACGATCTGGTTGTGAGCTGTAAACTTAGTAGTTCTTTGTAGAATTTTAACCAAATTATGTCGTAAACCACAGACCTAATCACAAAACACAAAATAGGTTTTACACCTGATTTAATGTAACCTACTGCCCCCGTTAGTCTGCACACTTATACTATTTCCACCCTATATTACATAATGGTTATAATATGCTACTTACAGTATTGGTTACAGGTTGCAGCATATGAACAATAACAGTTTACTAGAAAATGCATGGAAAACCATCATAACTGTTGGCTGTGTGTCTATGGCAGCAATTGTGACAATTAGCAGGTAAAACATATTTCTGTAATTTTATTTCATTGTTATAAACAGAGTCTGAGGCTGGTATTCATAGTCGCAATAAGTTGTACTTATAGCCTAGTCTAACTTAAATCTAGTCTTAAGTTGAATTTCTGGCACAAAGAAGTCATACTTTATGACGTAAATACTTTATAGAGTGAGATTTGATAAAATCTAACTTATTGCTGTTCATAGTCACTAAAGTACGACTTATTTGTCGAATTAAGCTAAGCTACCCATATATCAAGTCAAGGGTCCCCGACTTATTTCAGTTTAAGCCAGAATCATGGACAGTTGTTTTGGGGATCTGGGCGAGGTGTTAGAAGAAACTTGTACCCCAAAGCGTTATTTGCGAAACATGATGAATCCATTTAAATTCTACATTGACAATGAATTATTTTAAAAGAGGTTTTGTTAGAAGAAAACAAAATTTTGGATATATCAATCGGCGTTCTTTCATCAGAATTTCTCTCCACTGGCATTTCATATCGGCTCAAAGCTTTGTAAGCTGTTTTCAATCTCTCTACAACTCAGTTAATATCGAAATAAATACATAAGTCTACTGATATTAATTCTGAAGGGTGTCCAAGCTAATATATGTACAGAATTTTCTCAAGAAACTATTGAACAGTTTACTTACACACTGCATAATATTTACGGATGAATTAAATTGTTTGTTAAAATGCACACTGCCGTCTGTATTTGTATATCACGACAGCAAAATAGATAGCCAGATGACAAAAACTGAAAAAATCTTAAGTACGATTCACTGAGTCAATTGTTACAGCAGTGATCGTCCAATTTTTCATAATTTTGAGTTTGACTTTAGTGTGTATACTATTTTCACTTTAAGTTCAAAGTAGATGTAAACAAACTCTAAAGTACCACTCCGCCGAGCATGTGACAAACCATGTGGAGTTTTACCCGCCACGGAATGAGGATTTGTGTGTATTCCAGTGTTCTCAATAGTACTTTTAAAATATTTTTTCTGACATGCTCCATTGTTGAAAAATGTGGTATTTATTTTGAAAAGATCGATACATCTGTACAAAATTAGGCTTAATATTAGTATTTAAGAAAGTCATAAACAGTTAACAAGAAGATATTAACAAGTATAAAAAATTACTCTCAGTTTGCAATGTTGGCTGCCCACTTCAGAGGCGTTTCCTTGTTGAATTCATTAATTTCTGTTTGTAACCGCCCCAATCCTATCAGAGCTGTAAGTTACATTTAACTTTTGACGAAATTTCTAGCACACGACTTTCTTGTCCTCACGTACGTGTTGTAAAACCGATATAAATAAATAAATGAACGCATATTCAGCAGGTCTTACCAAGTTATTGGGAAGGGACTGTGGCAAGTTCATTCCAAGATGGCGTACTTGAGCATTCACACAGCTGTCGTAAACGCCTACAATTTACATCTGTTGTAACGGTTTAATTAGTTCACTTAGTTATTATGCGTCATGAAAACCTGATCAAATTAATTTTGTTTCATATACAGATCTGCTTCAGAAACGTGTTTTTAAATTTCTCTGCACGAAAATAGCTACAAAAAGGTACGGTTTGAACCGAACTATTTTATTAAGAGCAAGAGTATGCATACAAAGCAGCAAAAGTTACAGTTCGTCCACTAGCCAATGAGGCGCTACCTTGTCACGTGGCTTTGTTTACATCTACTTTGAACTTAAAGTGAAATTAGTATAGAATAAGTAAAGCTTTATGAAGTTAAACTTAACGAAGTGCAGCTTAAAAGAAAGCTATGAATACGAAAAACATATAAGTCGATTTGACTAATAAGCTTAGCTTTATTAAGTCGTTCTTAAGTCACTGACTATGAATACCAGCCTGAGAGTTGGAAATTGGTAAGAGGCAATCTTAGAAACTGCTCACAGTCAGTTAATGAAATTCAATCGTCACTGAAAGCATGTCTTGCTTTTATTGAGCAAACACTGTTTTTAAGCCTGAATGCCTCTGACTATAATTATTATCTCAATTTCATAACCATGAGTTGTGAGCATTTGGCAATTCTACATTTTACTTTGCAGATCCTGTGGCATATAAGTCCTTCAAATTTCACACTTGGTTTTCCCCTTCAAGAATAATTTTACTCTCTTTAACTTACCAGAAATAAAATGTTTCATAATACTGTATTTTAGGATGTATAACACACTTCCACCCCCCTAAAATAGACCTTAAAAATGGGTTGTGTCGTATATAATGAAGGTACAGAAAATTACAACTAATACCCAAAAGAGCAATACAAAAATTTTTGTGATTTTACTTTTCCTCGATTCGAGTTAATTTTTTAGTCCCACAGTATGTTAAATCTGAGGTTTTTAGGGCAAACCGCATCATAGAACAAGTTTCTAGCTCCATCTTAGTAGAAATATCTTCTATATTAATAAAAGGAAGTGTCTGTCCTCCGTCTGTCTGTCCGCGATGCCCAGCGAAATCTACTGAACGCAGAGATCTGAAATTTTAAACATAGATGGACTAAAGGGTCGGAAAGTGCACCTCGAAGCCGGAATTTTTATTTTAGCTTTCCTTCGAGAGTTATGAGTGAAAACGGGCAGAAAACGTGTATTTTTTGTGTTTTCGAAGCATGAGTTTTCAGTAATACAAATCAATTACACTAGGCTTTGGCTATTTTTGTCATACCTTCGACATAAAAGCATCGCGATCTCTTGAATGTTGTAGCTCACGCTGGTCGATTCATTTGTTTTTAATGTCAAGGCACGCAAACATAATATGAAATTGTCAACCTACACTGAAGAGGATTATTATTATTATTATTATTATAGGGATAATCAATATTAGCCTAAATATGGTCAAACGTTGTTCGATTTGGACGAAACTCACTATACAGGGATTTTCTGGGCCAAGGAACTCGAATCTGAGATCGCTTTTACCAGGCGACGCTATCTAATCGTGGTATGCCATTCACGTGATTTAGGTGTTAATAAATATAATTATTTAACTATTATGCTCTTAATTTTTAATTTTTGAAATAATTATCGCGGGCGAAGCCGCGGGCACATGCTAGTTAAAAATAAAATGTTTCATAGTACCATATTGTAGTGTATAAGAGCAATACAAAAATTTTCGTGTTCCTACAGAAGTGATAAAGACATGTCCTTGTTTCCTTATATTCTAATCAGATTTGGGGAGTGACTTACCCATACTTCACCATTCTTGTGGTATGTTAAGATTTGAATATTATGCTTAACATCTCTTCAGGAATCAGGATTATAATATTTTATGGGAAATGTATTCTAGAGCAGGTCACTTTTCCCAGAGTATGGCAACAGAGATAGCTGCTGAAAGCTCCTCCTACACACCTGGTTGGATGCCCAAGAAATCATTATTTACTTATTCGATAGTTCAAGAACATTTAATAAACTTAATCTCCTCCTGTAAACACAACACAACTCAATTCAATTCAATTTATTATTTAGTCTGATAAAGTTAGAACCTAGTGATTCTTTCTTCCACTTCTCCAGAATACAATATGGACAGAACAATACAGGATTGTCTCTTAAAATAAATTAACAACATGAGAATACAATATGGAGAGAGCAATTACAATAGTATGAAGAAAATGCGGTATAAGAGAGATAGAATTAATCAGGACAAAAATTCAATAGACACTAAAGAAATTAGTTAGTGACCTCTCAGGCTAGATTAAAATATTCCTCAAGGTGGTACAGTGGCCTTTCCAGTAGATACTTTTTTAGTTCTCTGCTAAAAGTCTTACCTTGGGCTTTTTTAAATTCTGAAGGCAGTATATTGTACATTTTAACTCCCATTACTCTGGGGTCCTTTTCTTTAAATTTCTTAGTGTATCCCAGTGTAACACAACTCAACAGCATGAATGTACACTGGTCTAACACAAGAAAGTGAAAGGCCGTTCAGAAGTGGGAGGTCAATTCAGAGAGAAGCTGTCATTCCCCTCCCTTTTGAAAATAGACTCATCCAGGCAGCTGATCATCTTACATCTGTTTCTACAATAAATATTACTTACCAGTGTGCCGCTAGGAACTGGAACAATAATATAATAGAATAATAATTCTATTCGCCGTGGGTGAGTCGGTAGCGCGTCTGCCTTCCACTCCGGCGGCCCGGGTTCGATTCCCGGCTGGGTCGGGGATTTTTCAGTATTGAAAAATCCCTTTCCCGGGTTCAGGACTGGGTGTTTGTCAGTAGGTTAAGATAATGCACATTGTGCGCGATTTGTTAATTATTATTTATTAATAATAATTCTTTCACTCTAGTCATGTATAGGCTAAGATGGAAAGCTGAAGTCAGACTGAAAAATTCAATGCCATAGCTGGGATTTGAATCAGGTTCTTTGGCTCTTCATGCTGCTGCTCTTACTACTGTGACCTACTAGTGGTTTACTAAGAAGCTCGGGTCTTAAAGCACTTACAAGTTTGTAATAGCCACTGGGTTGGTAGCTCATATTGAGAACGCCTGGTGGTATTCTGGGATATGTGAGTCAGTTGGAGAATTTAATGTTAAACCGTCATTTTGCTATGGTAGTTCAGTTGGTAAGAACAGCGGCATGGAGATCTGAAGAACCTCGTTCAAATCCCGGCTATGGCATTGAATTTTTCAGTCTGACTTCACTTTTCCAATAATATTATAATTTTATGCAGGATATTTTCAGTATTAAACTTCAACAATCAATACTTGAATAAATATATGTTTATTAACTGATCTCGTTTTGTACTCAGAAATCAGCCAGATTGATTATATGTCATGAAAAACTTTTAATATTACTGTGTCAATGCAAAATGTTATTCAAATAATTCAGTTGCAGTAGATTTGATTAATTATATCAATCTTATGGTGATTTTCTGAGTCACTTGAGGCATTACCCATGATAGTTACATTTAATTTAGAATTTAATGAAGACTTGATCAATAGAATCATGTTAAAATTAACCAGGGGAGACCCTCTTTCTCTACTCCTGTTACCCCTAATTAACAACTAGTGTAAGATAATTAATTGTGGTTTTGTATGCAGTATATTGTAAGACTTTTTTTTTTATGTGATTTCTTCTTGTTGCGCAGAGTTTATTTGCAGTACCACACATGGAAACAAGTTCTCAGTGGAGCTCTGTTTGGTTTCCTTTTTGGCTCACTGTGGTTTGCGCTCACATACTTGATCTTCACACCGATGTTCCCACTTATTGTTTCTTGGTAAGTTCTTTCTCATTATATAAAAATAAAATTTGATTTTGAGCTAGTAACAAGGCAGTGTTGTAACAGGTAGTTAGCTTTTATGTAAGACTACAAAAGCCATGTTCATTTTTAAAAAAATCCTCATGGATCTCATGAATTGAACAGTTTAAGAGCCTGGGCTCTGTGTCATAGAACTTTTACACTCATATTATTAGCAAATACATAATAATATTAGTTATTATTATTAGTCTTCTGTTTCATAAGAATATTTCTAATAATATTAGTTATGAGTTCATGGCTCTAAATTATTAGTAATCCGTTTCATAGACTGCAGAACTAATAAAATTTACTGATAATATTAGGTGTTTTACTGTTTTTCTGTAAGTGTATTTTGGCTAATAAGTTATTCTCAAACCCATGTATTTCAGATTTTGTGATGTTAAAATTATGAAAATGAATCACTCTGATTTAATTATCAATTTAGAAAAAGTTTACGTATGCTATCAAAGGAATTTTGTCATAACAAGTTTTTAGGATTTGAGGTTAGATTTTTGCAAATTCCATCTTGAATCTTGTTGAATCTTGCTATCTTGAATGAGTGACTGGCAGATTTATTCATTTCTTAGGGCTAGTTATTATTTGTTACATTTATGAAGATATATATAGGCCATGCTGCTTTGAAATAGTATTGACAAAAAGACTAAGAAGTGAAAAATACAAACAACAATCCAGATATAACCTCCAGATCAATCGGCTGACTAATGAACTAATAATATTAGTGAAGAGATTTTATGAGTTGTGTTCATGTCTCTATGAAAGAAGATTTTGATAACTAATGAATAATATTATGAGTTCTAATATTATTAGCAAGTTCTGTGAAACAGGGCCCTTGTGTAAGAACCAGACAGCTCTATTTTTTGGTCAATTTTGTTTCTTTATTGTAAACTATCATTAAAAAAAAATGCTCTATCTGTTGGTGCAAGAACCAAACTGCTTCTCTGATTTAGTGCATAGCAGCATTGTAAAATGAGCTTTCAGGATTGTTTTAACTGTTTCTGCCATTTTGTGATCACAGACAGCTCCTGGAGCTTGTCTTTCCTTACCAGACGCGTCAAGTCTTTTGCATTGCAAAGGATGTTAAAGATATAGCTTCAAAGTATGTTCGCCTGGCTGTTGGTGGTTCTATAACCAGATACAGTGAACCCGCTTAATGTAATCGCGGATAATATTATCAGTTGGGTAATATTATCACTTATGAAGTCCCATACATTGAAAAAATGCTGTTTACAGTATTATGATCAGAGATTCAGTTTATGTTACCTTTCCTTTTTGTGGCTGTATTTCCAAGTATTTTACGTCACTCAAAATTTTGTTTTTAAGGGTTTTGTTTCTAATTCAACTGTATTGTGTTGTGTTGGAAGTAAGGGTAGTGTTCCCCGCTCTTAGAATGGCCTGTTCGAGAGGATGGTATACCCTAACTTTCTCATTTAAGCAATAAATGTGTTTCACTGTCACATGAGATATGAGGCTGAAACAGGAGAAGATAGTGATGATACTAGACTATTGCTAACCTGTCCTCCTTGGTTTTTTGAGGTTACAGGGCGTAAAAAAACATCTTGTACTACACTCCAACATTTCATTTTTTACTATTCATGATGACCTAACACATGTCATATTCTTACATACTACCGTATTTTATAGACTATAAGACACTCCAGACCATAAGACGCACCTCCATTTTAACAATGGAAATTGAAGGGGGGGGGAATACGATTCTAAACGAACATCTTTAAAGGGAATAATATATTTCATTGCATACACGAAGCAGACTTTCTACAATGGATTCAGTGCTCAATGTCAGACTGTTTAGGGGTCATTGCCTTCATTTAGACCACCCCACAGAGACAACTCCTTTTATATGAAAGAATCCAACATTCCTTTCTTTTCATCTTGTATACCTGGCTTCCCGCTACCCTCATTTTACCGATTGTGATAAGTGCACTGATGTACAGTCGGTCAAATAAAAAACGTCGGGCAGTATTTGATTAAGTATCACGAACGAGCATATGCGCATGTACAGGAAGACTTAAGGTTAGGTTCACACACGCCTCTTGTCTATCCATGTATTTTCTTGATTATTTAGTCAGTTTTGTTCCAAAACGAACATGTATAGAAGGCTGTGGCTATATGCCTCAAATCCGCCATATTCTTGGTTGCAAATTTTTATAATATTAATAATTAATAGATTCGCGAGGAATATGTTTATTCAAGGAGCATTTTTTAAAGATTTTATTTTATAATAGCGGTACTTGTAGTGCAAAATCAATAACTTACGTTCAACTTCTGCAAGCAATCTACCATCGAAATACGCGGCCGGCCAGTCCTATGAAAACTTCCGGTCAGCTGCTCTTTAAGAAATATGGAACCTTCTCGCTGCTTCAGAGGCCGAAAAATGCAGGTCAATTACAATATGATTGTAAAACTACCACCAGACTACGGCCTAACTGTAGTAAAAATAAACATTCATACATTACAGCCGTAACTACACTTTCTCTGAAGCTAGCATTTGGATGTGACGCGATGACACAAAGCAACATGAATTATGACAATACATTAAGTTGAATATCGTGTGTTGCGTTAATTTTTTCCCTCGTTCATTTTTTTCCCTCCTGTCGCATGGCCTTATATGTTCCGAGAATGACCTGTAATTTATGTTTTTTATAGGAAACTTGTGAACTAATGCGCTAAAACTTTAATTTTAACTGCATACGATTCCCGACGTTTTTTTATTTGACCGACTGTACAGTCTATGCCATCATCTGCAACTAACTTATCCTTACAACATCTTCTTTATGATTATGGTATTACAGGTAATATATATCGTAATTTTATTTTTTTAAGTTTACTTCAGACCATTAGACGTAACCAACTTTCAAGACTCTAAATAAGGTAGTATATGGTCGGTTATTTAAACTCAAACTTCACTTACTTGTTTCTTTTCAAGAATCATGATTTCAGTCAGTCTCCTGATCTTCCTCAGCTTGTGTCCGACTGAGGATGATCGGGAGGCTGATTGAAATCATGATTCTTGAAAAGAAACAAGTACCGTAAGTGAGGTTTGAGTTTAAATAATTGACCATATACTACCTTATACCATATACTACTCAAACTGCCCTACTAGACTAAGCATATGTCTGAGAATGTGCTGAGTGGATGTATGTCGCTATGATATGGCAGATTATTGTATATAGGATGAGTGTGTGAATGTTTGCATCGTATGATAAACTACTGTTATTGTGTTTCAGCTCTGAAAGTTCATATGTATGTTTGTAAAAACACAATTTTGACAATGTTCTGAAATGTCTTGACATTATGCAGAACAGCAATAAATCTTATCTTATCTTATCTTATTTATAGTACCACTTCACTGTGATATATCCCATGTAAAATATTATTTCAAGACTCTGTTTTTAAGGTAAAAAGTGCGTCTTATGGTCTGAAAACTATTGTACAGTCGGTCAAATAAAAAACGTCGGGCGGTATTTGATTAAGAATCAAGAACGAGCATATGCGCATGTACAGGAAGACTTAAGGTTAGGTTCACACACGCCTCTTGTCTATCCATGTATTTTTTTTATTATTTAGTCAGTTTT
Source organism: Ectobius pallidus (assembly GCA_964059195.1). Classification (NCBI taxonomy): domain Eukaryota; kingdom Metazoa; phylum Arthropoda; class Insecta; order Blattodea; family Ectobiidae; genus Ectobius; species Ectobius pallidus. The sequence continues at coordinate 153,176,547 of CAXKWD010000008.1, forward strand.
GTTCCAAAACAAACATGTATAGAAGGCTGTGGCTATATGCCTCAAATCCGCCATATTCTTGGTTGCACATTTTTATAATATTAATAATTAATAGATTCGCGAGGAATATGTTTATTCAAGGAGCATTTTTTAAAGATTTTATTTTATAATACCGGTACTTCTAGTGCAAAATCAATTACTTACGCTCTACTTCTGCAACCAATCTAGCATCGAAATACGCGGCCTTCCGCAGATCCACGCTTCCTATGAAAACTTCCGGTCGCATTATAGTAAAGTTCCCACCACTGAGCTGCTCTTTCATAAATATGGAACCTTCTTGCTGCTTCAGAGGCCGAAAAATGCAGGTCAATTACAGCCCTAACTACACTTTCTCTCACTTTAGCATTTGTATGTGGCGATGACACAAAGCAAAATGAATTATGACAATACATTAAGTTGAATATCGTGTGTTGAGCTTTCCGCGTTGTTCATTTTTTCCCCTCGTTCATTTTTTCCCTCCTGTCGCATGGCCTCATATGTTCCGAAAATGACCTGTATTTTATGTTTTTTATAGGAAACTTGTGAACTAATGCGTTAAAACTTTAATTTTAACTGCATACGAGTCCCGACGTTTTTTATTTGACCGACTGTACATACTGAAAATGTTTTAAAATCTTAAGTGTGAACCTTGTTTGAAAGCCCCCAGATGAACAAGCTAATTTGTTTAAAAGGTTTGTATTAGATATTACACTCTGTAGGTTGGCCAAACAATTTTTTTAATTTCAAGGTGTGATAAACTAACATTTTAATAAATCTGTTTATAAAGAGCTTCTGGATACATAGTAGTAATTTATGTGGTTCTATGCACATTTGTTGTGATTTCAGGAGGATATCAGAGTTCCTGATGCTGAGAGACACAACTTTGATTCCCAACGTTTTGTGGTTTGAGTATACCAATAGCCGACAGGAGGCTCGAGCACGAAGTAGGAAGCTGGTCTCGATGAAGTCACAATGACAGCTGCTGGGCTTCCCCGGTCACATTAGTGGTGGAGGCCTTCTACACAACCTGATCCATTTCTACTGGGCACGCAAGAGATAGTGACTCAGCACTGCCTCACGCAGTCGTCGCTCAGTATTGCCTCGCTGACCCGGGGCACATCCCAGCATGACTCCAGACTGTTAAATTGGACACAAAGGTAGCAAACTTAAAGTTGCCCTACACAAGAGACAGCGTCTATCGCCTCGAACAAACACAACTGGCTAGAGGCAGTAATCCAGTACCGCCTCATTAATGCTAATCTAACATTGCCTCAGCCTTGGTGAAAGAAGGTACAAGGCTAAGATCATTCCGGAAAATACAGACATTGTTGTTAGGAAAGGCTGTAAGCTCTGTTCTCACATTTGAACTATTCACATTCTTATATGGGCTATGAAAGGTAACAAGGACAGTTAGGCAGATCATATTTCTTCTTGCAAAGATAATTTAATTCCAGAAACATTTTATGGATAACAGAGAAAACTGCAGTTTCAATCAAAATTTTGGAAACATGAAAGTACCATAACTGACTTAATTAGTCTGTCTGTGCCGAACAGTATGCCTAACATTTTACTGAGGGAAGTAATTTATACCTAGGTATGCATAATGATTTATTTGTTTTGTATTATTTCTGAGAATGAGGCTAGGAACTGAAGAATGAACAGGCGTCCTGTTTCCAACAAACCTAGGGTTATATTCACTTTAAATTAATTCTGTAGATTGTTATTTTGAGTAATATGGTAGTTCCATCTTATGAATTTGGTACAGTTAAATTCATTTAACGAATGTTTTTCCTAAGCTGCAATAAAGCTAGTAATGCGGGATTGAACTGTGTCTCCCAGCCCTTGCACTTTGTCCTTAATAAACATTGCCACTGTGACATTGTAGCAGAGTGATTGGAAGGTTCAAAGTAAATCTCGTCTCTAAAAGTAGAAAGAGATGTCACCCTTTAGTGTTTTATCTGCTGTAGCCATCACGTACCGGTAATGACTGAAAATAATTTTGAATTCGTTGCGAAAAATTTAAATGGAAAGTATGTATTTTAGGACTAACATCCATATTACATACATAAAAATCTGCACTTCTATGATAAAGCATTCTGTATACTTCTATCACTTACCTATGAGGGTCATCCATAAACTAAGTTTCCGTGGAGCCATTTACAGAAACAAAACACAATTTCATGGATATGTTTATTACAACAGATACAGCAAATGTTAGCTGTTTTTCAACATATTTACCACTGGAGTTGAGACATTTTTCATTCTGTGGGGACCAACGGCAGAGTTCTATGACACAGGTATTCAAACGTTGGTCCCATGGAATGAAAATTGTCTCGGTTCTGGTGGTGAATATGTTGAAAAATAGCTGAACACTTGATGTATCTGTTGCAATAAACATTTCCACGAAATTGTTATTTGTTTCTGTAAATGGCCCCAGGGAAACTTTTATGGACGGTCACATATGAGAAAATTTGTTTCACTGTCTTACTGACAGCAGCAGTAGTTAAAGGTTACTTATTTAATGAAAATGGTGTCAAGTAACAAATTTTACCTGACGACCAACACAGTTCCTATTGCTTCAGATCATTAAATATGTGGGTAGAATAAGAACCCTGAAATAACATGTGAATGTGAATAGAATTTTGTGAGGTTGGAGCTTTAGCCCTTAGAGGCAGCATCATTTGGCAGCAGAGTTTTTTGAAGACACACCCATCTCATGGGATGAAATAGAATTTGTGTTGAGTGTTGTAATAGAAGCAGTGGCAGTTTGCATAGAGACTGATTACAGCACAAACAACTTCACTGTAACAAGCACTAGGCGTGTGTAGAAGTGATGTGATGTGCAACAGGAGCTGAGCTGTGATTGAAACCTCTATAATAGTAGTTCTCAGTAATAATTGCTTCCTTGGGGTTCTGATCTGAGCCCCTTTTAGCAGGTACGCACTTAGGATTGAAATTCATCATGAAACTAAGGCATTCTTCTATTATGTTTTTATTTATATGCATTAAGACTGAGATGAATAATCATTCCTTGCTATTAATATTACTAGAAATAGCATAGTAAAGTGTTAAAAAATTTCAAAAGGTTTTTAATAAAGTCAACATCAAACTGGCACCTCAGAATAAATTCAGTGTTAAAAATCTAATTAAAACCAACCAGAAAGATAAGGAACCTCATTACAATAAATCTGGAATATACAAAATCAGCTGCAAAGATTGTAATATGTGTTACATAGGGCAAACCAAAAGATATTTGAATATTCAGAGAAAGGAACACTTCAGAAATATTATAAACAAACAAACAGATAAGTCAGCTTTAGCTACCCATTTCTGGGAAGAAAGCCATGAAATCAGGGATGATGCAGTACTTCTAAAACAGGTTCAAAAGGTTGAAGGCACACATATGTTTGCATAAAACAGTCACAATAATCTAAAATTGTATACAAATTCGCGGGTGTGCGGGCAAAGAGAGTTTAAGTCCACCATCCTAAAAAATTGAGATATGTCCATAGAGTTATAGATAAAAATGTTCTCTACATTTGTGTTAAGTCCAGTAAGTCATATTAAAAAATGTACGGTAGTTTTGGATGTGTGCCTCATGGGTTTATCCATCTCTAAAGCTATGTTGGGCTGGTATAGTGTGTTAAGTCACTCTAATTCTCATTAACAAGAAAGTGGATTTAACTCTCTTTGCCTGCACACCCCAGAATTGTAATAGTTTCATAATGTGTAACTGGTACATATTATTCAAAGAAAGGGTGCTAAATAAATTATAAAGAAGCCTTAGCAAGTACTTTACATCTATCCACCCTTAGCCACATGGAACCAGAGTCAACCAAGCTGTTCTCCAAAAGGTTGAGGCATAGTACCTGTAGCATGTGTAGAGGAAGTGAAAAATGTCGATCACAAGTATCAAAACAAGCCCAAAAGTACTGTAAGGAAAAAAAATCATTCTTGTAGTATCTTTACCCAAATTAAATTTAGTATTCTCAAAAAAGGGTATTGGGACATGTGAAATCTTATCCTAAAACTGCCAGTGTGTCCGAGTAAGACACAATGTGTCCGAGAGTCCTTGTGGCTTCAAGAATTTGTCAGTGTTGTGACTCTATCAGTGCTATTGATTCCAAAGAAAAGTGGTTCCTGCTGAAAATATTGTGCCTGATTGTGATATTTAGTTTGTGTAGCCCTAACAATGGACCCATCGCACTGCATGAAATGATTACCAATCTCAGTCTAAATGCTGTAATATCTTTTCAGTTTCGCCTTTTTGTATAATGAACTTGGCTGGGACCAGTACTTCTTTTCATTCTTCCTCCTCTATCAGTGTCTTCCTGACTATAATGCTATAAATGTCTTAAGCAAGTCTATAGCCAAAGTTACTTCCTTCAGTTCCGTTAATATTAATAAGGAAATAGCACAGTGAACTTTGATGTCTATAGCAAGTTTGAGTATGGAAATATTCACAGTAATTTCTCTATTAGGTATGTTTATCTTAGTATATAATTTGCTTCAGAAGATTTAAAAAATGATGAATAAAATTTACTCTTAGTGGATAAAATACCTTAAAAATTAAGCATGACGTTTCAGCTCTTCCACCGAGCTTTCTTCAGGTGCGCTCCACTCAACGACTGACTCTCTGGATGAAGAAGACTCCACTCGTTCCGCCGTCCTGTCACTATCGATCATGAAAATCGTGCATCTCGAATGTTTATCGATCCATTCAGGTGGAATGCTGAAATCCAAGCCTGCCACCACGTTTCCTGGTAATGCTGGAAATGCAACTGTTGTCTTTTCATTTCTTAATCTCTTAACTAGATCAAGCCACTCATCCCCCAAATCCCCCAAGTCTTCTTCATCCAGAGAGTCAGTCGTTGAGTGGAGCGCACCTGAAGAAAGCTCGGTGGAAGAGCTGAAACGTCGTGCTTAATTTTTAAGGTATTTTATCCACTAAGAGTAAATTTTATTCATCATTTTTTAAATCATCAACTAGTGGAAATTATGGACCGTTTTGCAAGTTTTGCTTCAGAAGATATCTCCATCCTTGTTATGAGGAGAAACATTATGTAATTAAGGTAAACATACTAATACTAGAGTGAAGTTAGTGTGAATATTCTTGTACTCAAATTTGCTACATATTCCTTCGGTTTTTTCAGCTTCCGTCTTGACTGTTAGTCGCATGCCCTCAAACTTAACTGAACATACATGCAACAGAACTCCAGTTATTCAGATTAATTGGGACTGGATCCAATCCAGAAAGTCAAATATCTAGATAATTGATTAAACCATGAAAAAAGATTTTTTTAAATTTTTTTAAATTAATTAATTAAATAATGAAAAAGGTAATTTCTTTTAAAAAACTAAATTTTATGGTAATGTACTTACATAAAGTGTCTTTGCTTGAACCTATTGGTCAGAGTTAGTGGGCTATAAGATTTGCTTTTTTGCAAATAAAAATCTGTCCTGAAAAAGTGTTTCTCAATGGTCGCTGCTGCAAAAACCACTTGAATATGGCCTCAAAGCGATCCGGGTAATTGGAAGTTCAGATAATTGGAGTTCTACTGTATTTAAAGTTCTTAGAACTTGAGTGATGATTGCTAATTGAAACAAGTTGAATAAGTGACAAGAGGCCTAACAGCAAAAAAAAAAAAATTATGTTGACATGTTAAACATTTACATGCCAAAAATTACTGGCAATTTGTAGAATTGTTTTTAATTGCATACTTAGTGCATTGTTTGTCACAATATCTGCGTATTTCGATTGGCACTCTTTATTCCAGTTTAAGGGCTTTTAAATTAAACTGTGACACATCAAATTCTGAGTTAGTTTATAAGGATTTTTCAGTGTTAGAGGTTTTTCCACTTCACACTTGACACGCTTTTTTCGTCTTTTTTCTTTTCTTCATGTTAAGTTGCCAATAAGTTTAACACATTTTTTCCCTCTAACTGAATTCTATTCTCTATGTGATTAGTTGAATGCGATTTGATTGCAGTGGTTCAGATTCTTTTGTAAAGTGCAGAACAGCTTTGCATCGTCTATGACCTCGACTTCTGATTGCCATTTAACATATTTTTTAGCAATTTTCAACATTTTAATTATGGTATTATTTTTGCATTGCTTGGCACTGTAGAAAATAAAGAAAATGAATTGCCTGTAAGAATAAAGTGTTCAAAAACTATGCTAATAAGTCTTACCTGAAAGTAATATTGATATTTTTCTACCTTTTCTATGGACAAGAGTTAGATGTAAAAAAGAAGAAACTAGTTTTCTATGTAGAGCATTGTAGTAAGTTTCTTCTTGTCTTCAGCATGGTGATTGCATAGAAATATAAGTTTGAGGTATCGGAAATACTCTTTATATGTACATGTGCCACTTGAGATTTTTGTTTTTTGAGTACAGTATTTCTATTTCATTTGTTGAAGATCCAAACATAATGGATTTTATTTTTTTATCTATACCTTCAGCAAAAATTAGTATGTTTACATGCAGGATTCAGATCGATCTGAGTCCGATCCCCGTATTGAAACCCTCATTTAAACGCGGACTCAGTCCGGAATGAATTTTCGATCCGATCCTCTGCAAATGGAGGAACGGATCGGATTCAAGTCGTGTTCAATTCCATGTAAACGCTAGTGAACTCAATCCTGGTGCGCGCGCATACACTTGCATGGCGTTCGTCATTTGTTGCATCAGCTGATCGTCAATTTAATCAAAAATATTTACTTACACTATAATATTAATATTGTTATGTTACTCTTTTAAGCTATAATTTGTTTAAGCGGGCTAGAAATTATTAATAGAACACATACTTTTCATTATTTTTAATCACAGAATAAACACGGCAATTGTTTACACAGGTTAGCCACACAAATAACCATACATAACCAAGGTAGCCAATAGTACAACAAATCTCAATACACTCCCAGAACTTAACATGTAAACAGGGAACGTATTGAGTTGGGATCGGATACAGATAGATTTCAATCCCGCATGTAAATGTACTAAATATAGTGCCTAGCCCAAATTATTTTTTTTTTAATATTTAAATACATTTTTGTGTATTGTTTGAGGACATTCACTATGAAAATGTAAAACAAAATTCACTAACCAGTCACAGAACAGCAGCAATTACCGCTTCCTCCTTCTCCTTGGTTTTTATAATTCATCTGTGCTTTTCCCCCTCTCTCTCTCCTTCTTCTTTTCTACAAATTTCTTTCATTTTTTTGTAATATGAGTTTCTTGATTGAGCTCACACTTCAGGTACCTTTTGCTTGTGTAAAGTTTAATGTCTTTTTCTTTCACTCCGACATTAGCAGAGATCCATTGGAGCATAATAGTTTTTTTTTGAGAGACTTGTGTTAGCATTCTTGTGCATTCTTAGTAGGCTATGTACTAACTTTTGTCCACTGAATTCAGATATTAGTTTATATGCATTGGAAGATGGTATATTGATATTATTCATCCTAGATCAATTAATTACAATTTAACTTGAGATTTTCGACCTATTTGTGATTGTTGATTTGTATGTGCCGACTATTTCAACTTCATTTAGTTGATTTCTTCTCTTCGCATACGATATTATATTTGGGGATTACTAACATCTGTATAAGCATTATACTCTTTAGCAGAAAATTTGTTTCGGTCAGGAATTGGACCCAGGATTTCTGCTTAGTACTCAGATACTGAGATCAATCAGTTGCCCAAATCTCATTCGGGTTGTCCTTGTATATAGTTTTGATTTAATTTTTCTTGTTTTTATATTTGATATTTCATTGTGAATGGACCTAAATACAAGAATATATTGTTGCTTTACTGCCATAAGGTCGTATGTGCATTTCTGCCAGAAGGTTGTGTATGCAGCATATGACATTTTGTCGCTGGAGTTATTGGGAAAAATTACATACAACCATATGGAATACACTTCTACGTTAAGTGAGAGTGTTTTTTCAACATACAATCTTTTGGCAGAAGATAGTTCTCATATGTTTGAAGTATGTTTTGATATTCAACCTTCTGGCAGTCGAGTGACGATATACCGTATAGTCTAAAAGCAGAATATGGTATTCACTAGGCGAGGTCATAGATCACATTTATTTAGATTAAATTTTCTTAATGCAATTTGTTTTTTTGTATTAAACTATCCTTCCTTTTCATTGTTGTATAAACATTAAAACTGAAGGTTTTGAATCATCAGCGGCCTATTGTAGGATTAAACACTACCAGTGGTATTTATTACCTGTGATCATTACTTCAAATTGTACCTTTGCAGTATTTCATGTATAGTTGAGGTAAAAGCCATTAATAGCTTTAAAATTCTGTACAAGAAGTGATGGATAGGTATGAGGGTGCTTCAAGTATTTACCAAACAACATTTTTCAAATTTGTGTTTTTCAATTTAAAAATAAATCAAACATCTCATTTTTCTGCATCACCCCTTTTTTAAAAATAATTTTTTTCCAGTGAATTGATAGCTTGTTAGTCCTGTCGTCATAAAAATACTGAGGTCATGCCTGTAGAAGTTGTGTCTATGCTCTTTGTCATTGTCATGAATCAGGAAATGCCATGTTTGGTGGTGATCTGTCAGAAAACTGAAACTCACCGTATTAAATTATATTGGAAGTTAACACGGTTAAGTTTATATAAATTAGCTTAAAAGGTCCGGTGTCGCCCATATGTATATATTAAGAAACTCAACTTCTTGGCCCTCTAAAGGAAGTACTGGATCCAATGATTTTATGACTGTTGAAGATGATGTACCCACTTCAATTCAGGCATAACCCCAGTCTCTCTGCAATGACAGGCTTAGGAACTCCCAGCTTTTCTAAATCGTGGAACTATTTTCTACATATGATTTATTGACCGAGCAAAGCAAAGTTCTATTTTAACTTGACCTTTTGTCTGTTTCCTGTAAATTTGTTTGTTATGCACTTGTGACCAAACACGTTCAGTTTTCTTTCAGTTTGACATTATTGTTCCTTGAAGTAATTAACCCTTTCAAAACTGAATATACATATTGATGTAAGCATTCATGAAAAGAATTCATCAGTGGATTATAAGTTTGAAGTGAATAGAAACATTTCAGAGGAATAGCTGGTTTCTATGAATGATGACCGTAACATATTTTAACATTAATCATTACTCTGTTAATTCAATAACTCTGCTTTTGTATAATTTTGTGATGAATTTATATGGCAATAGCAGTTAAAAGGTTAAAAACGGCATATGAGTAAGGATTTTAATATTTCTATTGTGTTTTAAGGTGGTTCCTGTTTTAATGGTTCCATTTCGTGTAATGTTAAGCTTCTTTTAATAGTTCCAACCAGATAGTTCTTGCTGTACATTTTTAACACTACTTGCATTCTTAAGTGTAAAATATTCTACAACAAGCTTGGGAAGTAATGCACTGGAAGTGCGAGATGATCAATTCCTATTTGCCCCCTTCCTTATTCTTTCTATCTGCCATGCGACTAGTCCCAGAATCAACCGGTTTAGTTGTCTCTACGTTGCAATTGAAAGAGAGTAGTAGGGGAGAAGGAAGGTAACTTTACACTTCCAGTGCTTTCCTTCCCGACCCTGTTCTACAACCAGTACATTTTTATTATAACTCTAATGGCTTACTGGCAAACGAAGGCCAATTTTTTTTTTTGGTCGTAGAACTACTAGTTTTAAATTGAAATATACATTTTTGAACAAGTCCAGTTTATATTTTTTTAGTTCATGAGATCACTGCAGGTTTGTTATATTTGATTCACCCTCGTACTTTGTATAAATATAATTATAACTTCTAATAAGCCTAAAATGACAAAAATAGAAACTTGCTTCAGATGTGTTTTTTTTTAACAAAAAAAAGTAGCTACATACCTAATTAAATGTAGGTTGAATCCTAATTGCGTTTCTGCCTCTCAGGTCTTGTATTTGTGTGTGATGTTTTCATAATAACTGATATCTCAGCTAGCACAATCCATTGGACAGTGGAAGAAAAATAAAAACTAATTAATTTTTTAGCTAAATGAATAAAAAAATGCATGTACGTAAGTAGCAGTTTACTGTGTCTTTATAACATTGCCTGTTAGATCCAAAATAAGCTTGTGAGATTTGTCAAATGTGAAGTTGCATTGTTTTTTTTTTCTATCATGAGGTAATTTTGAAATGTTTATATTGTTACGCATTCAGGTTTAGACTGATTTTTAATGATTCTCATAAACCAATGAATTCTTTCACATATTTATCTTTTCGTTAAAGTACTTGCCAAAAATGCTGTGGAATCATTTCCGCCATGCCATTCTAATTATTACAAGTGGGCAACGTTGCCAACATCTGGATAACTACATATTGCTATATAAACTGATTGTGTTGGCTGTCCAGGTTGGGCCGCGTCGTGTTTTTAGCATCTAACGTTTCGGACGTCCTGTCGTGTCCGTCTTCGGAGAATGATTCACACTAAAACGAAGTGCCTGTAATGAAGAATCAACCGTTCCCATTGTCATGACGTCAGTGGGTGCATTCTTTAAAGTTTTAATAGTTTCCTGCCAGATGTCACTGATCTTGTACCCATCTTCCCTGTTTATGTTATCAGGATGCTTAATAATTTCTTTGGCTTCTGTAACAAATCTAGGGAATCTTCTGTTTTCATATGTCATCAAAAAGTATTTTGTGGCCTGTTTCGTCTGAATGAGATGCAATGGCGGAGTAGTCAGTGTTGTTTTGTTTCTGATGTCTGATATGTTCTTTTCTTCTGGCATCCAGAGAGCATCCCATATGTCCTATGTATACTTTTTCACACCTACATGGAATTGAGTAGCCCACGCTTCATTCTCCGAAGAAGGACAGGACAGGATCTCCAAAACGTTACATGCTAAAAGCACGATGCAGCCCAACCCAGATAGCCAACACGATCAGTTTATATATGACACCGACCGTAGAAGCCTACGAACTTATTTACATATTGCTATGTAAAATGTGAAGAACAATGGACCCCTATTTGACTGCAGTTTCTAATATCTTATTGGAAGGACTAGGTTCTAGTACAGGTTGACATCACTTCTGAACCTAAGGAGTGCTGAATTTTTACACCATACTTTTTATCATATACTGTTGAAGAGACAGCGGCGTGTGTTTCACAATGGTTTGCACAGACATGCCACTGTAGAATTTTTTAGCATTTCCACATTCACTACAATTGACAGCGCACAATGTTTCTATTTTTCGCCACCTATTTTCTTTTGCTCACTCCATAATGGAGATCTATAAAGCAGCAAATAAGTGGCATAATGAGAAGGAATGCCTGTTAGCAGGTGTAAACAACACTCAATAGGAAAATTTGGACTTGTGCTCCGAAATCCATGCCAAGAATCTGAAGGAACCGGGTTTTCGAATGTCAACCTGTACAAGGAACAGTGAACTCTTATTTCGTGTGCCCCTTTTGGATACTAACTCTTTTCTTGATAGGTTAAATTCTAGTACAAAGAACAATGAACCCATATTTTGAATATCTTAGTGGAAGGTTAGAAGTGAATCCTTATTTCTAGTTTCTGCTAAAGCACTGACTGCTTTAGTAGTAGGTTAGGCCTTTTCACACTGGATCACTTGTGATGGTCACTAGTTTTTGCAGTAAACACACGTGCGTCACTTGTTACAAGCATCGCTAGTATTGCCAATAGTAGCTACATGATAGAACGATTTGTCATCGCTTTGACATCCCAAATGGCTGGTCGACATTCCACTTCACTAATAAAATCTTCGGTATTAATAAAATCTAAACTCGTGGCTGGATAACTAGTTTCGCTGTGGTCGACTATACAACTGAATTATATATACAGTATACAACTTGCATTGTTGACAATCTGAAAATGTGGTGACCGTCCCTTGTGTCCCGTTGTGACCACTCCCATTTAAACCAATGCTTCTTTGCCAGTGAGCTTCACAAGTGACTCAGTGTGAAATGGCTCTAAAGTTCGGTTCAAAGAAAAATAAACCCTTACATCGTCATAAACAGGTTGTCAATTATTTCAGTAAAATGGAATTTCTTAATTTAAAAGTCATGTACATCTGTAGCAAATCTTTAAACCTGATTCTTTACCACAAAGTCAGTCTATACCAGTATGCATTGAATTTGATATATGCAAGGGTTATGTATTAACCTTTATTCCACTTCATATTCTACAGTAGTGTACTTAAGTGGACTTGTGTAAACAATGTGCTGGGGACTTAACTAGAAAGTAAAGATGTACTTTAGAAGTGCTCAGCTTCAGAAGCTGAGTTCTGTCTCAGAACATGAATTTTTCTGAATATGTGAAAAGAAATTTGGCTGAATCTTGAAAGAATTTTCAACGACCGCATTTATTTGATTGTCTTTTTTTATTTATTTAACTTAATTCTAGTGATATGATTTTTCAACAAAAGTATTTTATCATCAGAAATGTTTGATATAGTTTATCACATCAGTTGATATTTGATGCACTTGCTGATCTTGAATTGTAGATGTAACAATTTGGAAAATCTTTGGGAGATCTGTGGAAAATTCCACCTGGTGGAGTGTTAATGCACTACTGATCAAGATTGGAGCGGGATTGCTGACGTGATAATTACTACGTTTTCATGCAGAATTCAGATCGATCTGAACACAATCCCGTTTTCATGTAAAACTTTCGATCCGATATTGAAATCAACGTTTCCGAGAGAACCCACAGAATGCGCTAGTCTCACATTCCACGACCAATGAAACTCTTCTCACCACACATGAGAATATTGCGAGGACATTGAGGACCATTGAAATGTCTGATTAGCGTACTGAGATCGAACTGAATACGGGTAGTATTTTCATGGCGTTTCTAAACAATCTCAGTCCGATCCGATCCTACTTTTTAAGGGGATTGACCTCGAGACTCAGATCGATCTGAGTTCCCGTTTTCATGACAGTTTCAATCCGGTAAGAGGATTCAGATCGATCTGAATTCTGCATGAAAACGTACTAAATGTTAGAGACTCATATTCAGGACTACATCGACTCATTTCTGAGAGGAGGCCAGTATGAGTGAGAGTTTCAGGGTTTTCCTTCACTTGCAGAGGTGAAAGATGGATTGGAACTTATTTACCCCTGCTTTCAAATAAAATAGGATAAATACACAAAAAGATAGATGATTTGATTTCTGCACAGTTACTTAACCTGTTCTATGATTATCGACATATGGAAAAGAGCCCAATAAAGTACTGCTATCTAATGGTCTGATAACTTCTAGTTTTATATCCTACTATCTCAGAATTGATTACTACCAATTTTTTAAAACATTACTTCATTATTATTTGTATATTTTTCTCCAACACCCTCATAAAACCACAAACACTTATAAGTAGGGACCGGATTCTTAGGTTTTTACCTATTTTTTTCCTTGCTTCCAAAACAAAAAGCGCTCATACACTTTTTCGAATCATGTCCATAGGATTCACCCACATTAATTCTGTGGCACCTAAAAATACCTAAATGGGGTATAAAAACCTAATTATACCTAAACGGGATATAAAACCTAATATATCTAATTTAGGCTACTTTTTTTTGTCTTTTTTGTTTGTCACTTGAGGAATCGATATTTGCCGGGATGAAATTAATACCACCAGCGTTTCTTTCAACCCATTGTCGTCTAGGATGGACAGTATCAAGAGAGGAAGTGTAGAGTACCGGCGTATTCCTTTTAAAATATTCGTACGAACAGCAATTGCTGCCGTGTATGAACAAGGATATAGAATTCTGTGTTTTAAAGCATTTGTTTGATTTAGTACTGTCTTGTTATTCATACTGAGTGGTCACACTGTGTTTTAAGAAGACTTGTTAATTATGTATTGAATCCTATGTAGCACATTCAAATTCATTAAACCAATTATTCTACCCGAAAACGATATTTTGGACAAAAAACCTAAAAAAAACCTATTTCACCTAATGGAAAACCTAACACTGTTTTTAAAAACCTAAGAATCCGGTCCCTACTTATAAGATAAAAAAATGCTTATAAAAATTATTTGAAAATAGGATAAAAACCATTTTTTAACAAAACTCATTGAGACTGAATTTTTTGTTCTTAAAGTTTTTCCATAAAAGGAGGTTTATCTCAAATGAATAAAAAATGCATTTAATTGCTGCAGTGTATGTAATTTACAATATCTTAACACATTTTAATAATAATAAGTAATAACTATTCAACAAGTGGGGTTTTATTGTATATTGAAAATTGTTCTAAAATTAAACAAATCTCCACTAGGTGTTAACCAAGATCTTCCAAAGTAGGTTTTGGTAAGTAACAATTCTGAATGTACATAAAAAAAAGTGGAACAAAGAAGTGTGTTTGAAGGCCAAGTTAGTGATAAATTACAATGTTATAATTTACTGATTTTGAGTTATATCTAACTGAAGAGATTTATGTTTGGAGGAAAATTTTCCTCGGCAGATATTGAATCACAGTTTTGAGTTAATGCGGAGACTGTTTGAAGATGTTACTAATGTATAGTGGGTTTAATTGTTATTACTCGAAGACTCCACTCTTTTTTCCTGTGTCATGGATTCCGAAGGGGGGTTCCTCGAACCCACTAAATAAAATGACTGTAAGCAAGGAGAACGATAATTTTGTTAATTTGCTATTCTTTTTAAACTGATGTGATCTTTGGAACATGTTGCTCAAATTGTTGCTCTTTTCTTGCTTGGTTTTTGCTGCTCTCATTTTGGTTCTACCAAACCAGTACTAATATTTTTATTTATAACAGTCAAATAAACAATGTTAAAAACAAAATTATGACATTATTAATGTATACAGTGTTGAAAATACAATAATAATAAGAGGTGGTTCTGCAAAAATAATTTGAGCCATGGAGTTAGTGTTTTTATGTAATAGATAAACCAGTATATTCCAGACTTTTAAGACCACAGTTTGATATTGATTATAGAATGCATCTTAACTTTAAAGAAAATAAAAAAATGTTAGTGTCCCAGGATTCATTGCAGAAATCTGGTAACTTTAGAATATTTTAAGAGTAAAATTCCTCTGATACTGGGACTCAAACCCATGAACCTTTGGCTTTCTGTCCCAATGCTTTACCAACTGGGCTAGTGAGAGTTTGATTCACAGCACCAGGTGGAAGCTCTCTCCTATAATTGATTACCCTTAATGATTGACCTCACTGAAAGAATACACATACAAAATTGTTAGGCACACTAACTTAGTGATTTTGTGATCAGGTTTCCACTGTACAGTCGGTCAAATAAAAAACGTCGGGACTCGTATGCAGTTAAAATTAAAGTTTTAACGCATTAGTTCACAAGTTTCCTTTAAAAAACATAAAATACAGGTCATTCTCGGAACATATCAGGCCATGCAACAGGAGGGAAAAAATGAACGCGGCAAAAAGTGAACAACGCGGAAAGCGCAACACACGATATTCAACTTAATGTATTGTCATAATTCATTTTGCTTTGTGTCATCGCGCCACATTGACCTGCATTTTTCGGCCTCTGAACCAGCGAGAAGGTTCCATATTTCTTAAACAGCAGCTCAGAGGTGGGTACTTCACTATAATGCGACCGGAAGTTTTCATAGGAAATGTGGATCTGGCCGGCCGCGCATTTCGATGCTAGTTGGTTGCAGAAGTTGAACGCAAGTTATTGATTTTGCACTACAAGTACCGGCATTATAAAATAAAATCTTAAAAAATGTTCCTTGATTAAACATATTCCTCGCGAATTTATTCATTATTATTATAAGAATTTCCATGCAAGAATATGGCGGCTGTGAAGCATATAGCCACAGCCTTCTATATATATGTTTGTTTTGGATCAAAACTGACCAAATAATCAAGAAAATACATGGACAGACAATAGGCAGGTGTGAACCTAACCTTAAGTCTTCTTGTACATGCGCATATGCTCGTTCGTGATACTTTATCAAATACCGCCCGATGTTTTTTATTTGACCAACTGTACATTAACATTTAAGATGTAGTTATGCATTCACGAAACCACAGGATATTTTTTCTCCTGAACATTACATTAGAGATGAGCTGAGAATCAAACTCGGGCGAACTCAGTTGGTAGAGCATCATTGTGGAAAGCCAAAGGTTGTGGGTTTGAGTCCCAGTATCAGAGGATTTTTTCTCCCGTAATATTCTCATGTAATGTTCAGCAGAAACAATAATCTGTGGTTTCATGAATGCATATCTACATTTGGTAACCTTAGTTTAGAAGAATGTTTGGAATGGTACTGTTTACTTTCATGGGAACAAATGCTCTCAACCTTAGCTTACTAAGCAGAAAAACTCTACTTTGATTTTTACTAGGGAAAATTTTCCTCATAGAATATTAAGTTTATTATATTTAATGTGTTTGGACTCGGTAAGAAAGGAATTAAGTAGGGCATGCCCATATGGTATGAAGTTAATGAAAGTACATAGTTGCATAGGATAAGGAAAATACCTAGGTATGTAATTATATTGTATGATAATTTGGCAGAGAACAGTGTGTTCGTGAATAAGCCTAGTTGGTATTTCAAAGTTCCGATATCTGATTCATCATATTTATGTAATTTATTTTCAGTCATAATTTCTTTCCTATTATTTATTTTGCTTAAGTCAGCATGACTCTTAACTCTATGGGTTTACAAATATGGATTTTTATTGCGAATAAGCAAAGATTGAGGAAACTCCCAGGAAGTTGTTAGGTTCAAGATGTCCGGAATGTTTATAAGAGTGAGGTTTTGTGTGCACATCCAGATTGCACGCCTCTTCACTGTTATAATCTGATAGTCTATAGTCTAATACAAACATACTTTGTTTCAACTGCTGCAGAGTGACCATTTGTAGTGGACTAATTGGATCCAGCAGAACCTGTGGCCTGTCGTCATATATTATGTCGCTATAGTCCATGTACAGTATAACCTAGCATCTGTATGGTCTGGGACATTCCTCCATCTTTGTAAATAGCTTCAGGTGAAGTTTAGAAAATATGCAGTGCCAATATTTTGATATTATGTGTGGTAATAACCTGTAAAGAAAATTATGTAAGACTTTTTTTGCTATGATTATAGCAAGACAGAAATGGTAGCATGAGCTAGAACTTTAGACACACCACTACATTAGGCAATGAGTCTATAATGGTATTTATTAAGCAAGGTTTGCACAAAATTTTCACAAATTTGTTTTAATTTGCACAAAAAGGTCAATAATTTTCTCCTTGATCTCCCATGGTTAAAGTTTTCTGTTACATAAAAGAGCCGAAAAAAAAATGAATCAAATAGAATAGCTGGAAACAGGATAATAATCTAATTCTACACTTTATCACATTCAAGAATATGGTACATGGTTTTTAAGCACAACACAAGTGGATCGTGCCAGTGTCGGAACTGTTGGAGCGACAGTACTCACTCTCCCTCACAGCCACGCGTGCAGCTTTCTGTGAGCGGTATACACACAACAGTCAAACACCACGCTGCTAGAACTGTGAAGTGCACAGTTCCATTCAAAGATTTTTGTATCTTACTCATAAACTGGGGGATGACTACATATGCGTAACCAGGCCAACCATATGGTGGGGGGTTATAACATCCGCGGGTCCTCCCCGGAAAATTTTAAAAATTAAGATGCACAATAACGTTTTTTAAGCTTCCCACACTTTATACTCGTATTAAGTAATTTATAAGCAGATTTTTAAAAAAATATACAATTTTCCTGTTTTTAATCAATGGGGGGGTTCAAACCCCCAACCCCCCCTCGTTACGCCTCTGGATGACTACTGACATTAAGCTTAAGGATTATATTGTACAAGTATAAAGAAAGAATTAAAGAAAAAATGACTCAGTATATTAAATGTATATTAAATGCTGCAGTTCCACAGTGCCTATACACGAGCCGCCACTGGACTTAACTTTTTCACACATTTTTGTAGAACATACATTTCATGGGCTCTCCCATATTTTCAACTGCTAGTCAACTGTGTTAATTATTTCATTGTGATCAGATTGTTTTATTCAGTAACTGTACCGAAGAGTGTTTTCATCCAGGTGTAATGACTCCACTCTGCGTTATTGTAAGCAGTGATATTTATAGAGTACAGGATGTTCAGTGTGTAAAATTCTAGCTCTAATTATATTTGTTTGGATTTTACAGAATGAAAGGGGTAAATTGTGCAGATTTTAACAGCTTTAGTAAAAACAAACAAAAAATTTAAATACAGTATCACATTTATACCAAGATAATACTTTCTCAGAAAAAAAATACCTGTATATGTCTGTAAGGCAGAGTACGAAATTTCAAGTATGAAGGCAGTAGCCAAGCTAAGAATTTTAGTCACCATTATTGTGAAATGAGATACAGCATTACGGCCTTTTGAGAATTATGAAGTACAACCCCTTCCCTATATGTTTTTACATATAACATTTTACAGCAAATATCCCTTTTAAATATGCAAATTTAAATAAATAAATGGTGCAAAAATACGTTGCACAAACTTTCTCGCATATACGTGTTAAAGGCTAGCACAGAAAAAATTAAATTAAAGAGACAATTAAATTTTATTTATTACATTTTCATAAAACTAAAAAGTATCTAGAACGGAAACCATCAGAGTCGATCTTCATGTTTAATGGTTTTACCGTGAATCAATAATAATAATAATAATAATAATAATAATAATAATAATAATAATAATAATAATGAATGACAGTAAAACTGCATATTATTAGTACTACTAGTATTACTACGGGAAAATTAAAATATAAGTCGCACCTTGGGATAAATCGGCCCCACCCAACCCACCCACCAATACAAGGACAGTTGGTCACTCTGCTTCGCTCAGAAACAAAATACATCACACAGTAAATGCAAATGTGAATATCGAATGGACGGAGCTTAAGGGGCGACTTATATTTGAATTTCGCTATACTGAAACTAAAACTAAACTCCGTGGCACTACATTCCTTGAGGGATTTGGTCTACCAACCGACCGGTGTGTCATCTACCCCAGGCAGATGGCAGGGTTGGGGCATGTGGTCAGCATGCCGACCCCCACGACCGTTAATGGTGGTTTCCATGACCGGAGCCGCTACTTCTCTATCAAGTAGCTCCTCAATTTGAATCACGAGGAAGTGTACCCCTACCAGACCCCTCAACCTCAGAAAAATCCAAGGATGTACCGGGGATCGAACCCGGACCGACGGATCTGACGCTAACCACAAGACCACGCCGGCGGTCCTACTGCTGTTACTACTTAGGTTATATTGCAAGCTTTAACTGCATTGTAGGTCATGTAATGTGTTTAGTATGTTTGCGTGAACTATTAGTCTATTGTAACAACTCATTCGCGTCATCTGTTTCTATTGTTTAGTGATGTCTTCGTATGTGGCATTCAGTTTAAACGATTATAATATCCAGTGACGTAGCGGCGATGAGTTATGGAAAATAAGCAAGTCCTACAAACCCGGCGTTTGCTTTTGCGAACGAGGAAACCATGAAAAACCCAAGTCAATTTGGGCGGCCACGAGGTTTGATTTGAACTCAGGACCTCTTCCCTGTCAGCCCATAGGCCTACCACATCGCTGTAATTGGTTTAGTGTGTTCAATGCGACTGAGCTAAACTGATTGCATTTCACAACAATAAGTACATTAGGCCTATAGTTTTCTTGTTGCTAGTGGCAACAAAATGCCATTCATATTTTAATTGATATGTATGTTCTGAAATTCGCATTTAAGCTGTACTTATTTCGTTTTTATCTTGATATCTATTAATTGTATAAAGAAATGTTTTAAACAAAAAATGTTCATTTTAATTTTCTCTACAACTTTACTGTGGTAGGGTTTCATGTATCACTTACTGTAATGGATATAATCTAGAAAAACTGAAAATGGATACGAATAAAGTACCCCTTAAGTCATTTTTGCAGAAATACAGATATAGCCATTTTATTACTCATAGATAAGAGTTTCCAATTTTAAATTTTCATTAAAATCGTTAGAGCCATTTTTTCAAAAATCAAAAATTTTAAAAAAGTTTTCATGAAAAGTCCCCTTAATATTTCAGTTGTAAAGTTAAATTTCTGGGCGGTTCGACAAAATTTCGAAAAAGTCCTTATTTCAAAAAATGAAGTAAATACAACGAGCCGTTTACCCGCTGTGCTTGTCCACGGACAGACGGACAGACGGACAGACGGACAGACGGACAGACGGACAGACGGACAGACGGACAGACGTCATTCCAAAAATATTTTTTTCGGTTTCTAGGCTTCATGAAACGTGCTCTCCCGGTGTTAACTCAACTTCGATTTTTTGTCACGATCACAATACTTTCTCTATACTCCGTATAAGCGAGAAAGTAAAAACAACACATTCTAACTAAAATACCCGCCCCCATGTTAACAAAAAATTAGTTACTAATTTGTATTTTTTGCATGGTACTAACTACTTCATTCGAAGTAGCGACTCTGGTCACGGAAACCACCATTAACAGCCATGGGTGTCGGCATGCTGACCACATGCCCCTCGATCCTGCCGTCTGCCTATGGTAGATGATGGAGCAGTCGGGTGGTAGGCCTTATCCCTCCTGGGATGTTAGCGCCACAGAGTTAAGTTAACAAACTAAGTATTTTGGAAGCAATTCAATTGATTGTAAAGAGTTCTAACAAATAAAAGCCAAACAGAAACTAAATATTTTTTGTTTGTTTGTTTAGAGCAGCTAGAGCAATGATTGGCTGACACACATTAAACCAAAACCAATTAAAGTTGCATGGGAAATAATATGAAAATTCTGTTATCTTGCTCATATCAAAATTAACAGTCTGTGGCAATTAAACTTGAAACTAAATACTAAATCTAAAATACTATGGAATCTAAAACATAAAACTAAATAACATTTTTCAAAATTGAATATTTGTTGTGCACCTCAGAATTCTGGTCACCAATGGTGATCTGGCGATCAGAAATTTCATGCCCTGACCTGAGATTTAACCGTGCTCTGTGTTTTACTCGATAAGTATTATCTGTTCTGTTCATTTTTTTTCTTTGCAGATTTTCAATCAAGTTGATAGTTTTAATGCAAATTACCGTAAATATAAAGATTATTAGGTGGAAAACAAATTCTGTGTAGTTGGGCAACATCAGGGCAAGTGTCTTCTGCCGTGAAATGAGGATCTATTCTCTATGAGTGTCAGAGGGCAGTGCTTCGAATTGGTGATCTGGTGGTGCACAGTTGCAATTCTGCTGAACTGATAATCTATTAATCTCTTAAACCATGGACTTTTAACAAAATGTCAAATACATGATCTCAAGGGATTTTGCATTTTAAGCGTGCATTTCAAATTCTTTGTTGCAAATTATAGTAATTCCAATTTTTTTATCTTGTTTCTACCTACCATCACATGAGATCACACGTCAGAGCTTGTGTATTTTAATAACCTGTGATCTAATTTATACGGTTAGGTACATTTTTTTTTTTTTTTTTTTTTCAAATTATAATATAAAATTTAAACATGATATTATGATATGTAAACAAATCATAATCTTCGTTTTTGCTGGGATCAGTTTTCCATGTCCTTAGCATTTACTTAAATATAAATTCTGTTAAACATATTATTAGAGTGTATGCTTACTATTCATGTTTTAAGTTTTTGAGTTTATATATTCTCTGAGTTAAATTTTAGCTTGCTTTTTAATTATGCGTAATATTGTGCCATTTCTAAATTTTATAAATAAAATTTTTTGAGCTATCAATTTTTTAACCATGACAGTTATGACGAGTGAATTCTCCTTAGATTGTCTGAAAAACTATTTTTGCTTTTGCACATTCATATAGAGTAAATAATGTATGTTTTAAATGTGATTTTAGTATTATATTAAAGTTTGAGATTGTGTTTTGCAGAGTTTTTTACCGTTCTTATAAGCGGAGAGTTTTAGATTGATAATTCAAGAGCATATTCACATTTCCATAATGTTACTTCCTTGTTCAGTATGTTTTATGTTTATTTAGTCTGATTAGCTTGAAAGACTTAAGATATTGGAATTATAATTTGTTCACACTTGCTGTGTGTAGGCTAAGTTGGAAAGATAGAGTCAGACTGAAAAATGCTATGCCACAGCTGGGATTAGAACCACATATCTTTGGCTAGGTCACAGTGGAATTATAACTCTCTCATACTTGCTATGTATAGACCACTGCCTTCTAGACTGTATTACTCATGTATACACTGCCTGTCCTATACGGCTAATTTTGCATATGCGGCGACATTACAGATGGCAGCACCTACCACACCCAGCTGCAATACCCTTTACATTACCGTATGCTCTGTGTTGCCCTCTGAAGTATAAACTTGGAAACTGAAGTATGCTGGAATTTCATGCAATCTGGGTGTGAACTTTGTCGCCTCTACTGGAGAAATTAGGCAATTGAGCTATACTCTGAACTCCATGTTAAAATAAAGCATAGAACAGGCAGTGTAATTCTCGAGACAGCGGTGGTATAGACTGAGTTGTACCAGCAAGTTGCCATGGTAGCTCAATTGGCAGAGCAGCAGCATGGAGAGCCTAAGATCTGTAGTTCAAATCCTGGCTGTGGCATTGAATTTTTCAGTCTGACTCCACCTCTCCACTCGAAATATTGTTTTATTATTGCTGATGAGAGACCAAGCTATTGTTTTGCTTTTGTCTGAATTAACAATACAGTATATGATTTGTTTTGAGTTACTATTCATTTTATAAAGAAAATTATTATTCTTAATGGAGAATAATAACATTACAGTATTTTTCATATGAGAAGCCTTTTCCTTCACCGCCAATCACGTGTAAGGGCTAAAGAACTGCCGCTTGCAGCAAGAGTATTCCCTCCGTCTCGCCGTCTCTGATTGGACCGCGTATCTAAGCAGGAGAAGGAAGAAAGGGCTTGTCATCTGCAAAACACTGTAATAACACTGATTTTCAGATCCCTTTATCTGAAACAGGGTTTATAGATATTAATATTTTCACAGATGCCTGTTGACATTACATGAGAATGGTAAGAAGAAAAATCCTCTCAAACTAGTGACCTTCAGTAGGGTTACCACATGTAAAAAATAAAAAGCAGAACATTTTCTCTAAAAGAGCCTAATTTTCCACAACAAAGCCAGACAAGATACGAGTAATTTTTAAAATTCATATAAGTTAATAATGTAAATTAATATACAGTGTATATCCATGTAATGTGTAGAAAATTAATATTTAACTAAACTCCATGGCACTACATCCCATTGAGGGACTGGCCTTGCCATCTGACCACTGCTCATCTACCATAGGTAGATGAAAGGATTGGGGGGCATGTGGTCAGCATGCTGACTCCCTTGGCTATTATTGATGACTTGGCTACTGAATTGGAGCCGCTACTTCTTTATCAAGTACGAGTAGATCCTCAGTTTGTGTTATGAGGCTGAGAGATTATGAATATCCCTTTAATTTTCCTTTTGTTGTTTGCTCTGATAATCCAATTTAAAATTTTCAAATAATTTGCACGTACTCTTACTCTCTAGAATATACTCGTATGCAAAAACTATGTCATAATAGTCCACCGTCATGGGTGAGTTGGTAGCATGACTGCCAGCCACCTGGGTGGCCCGGGTTCATTTCCCGGCTGGGTCGGGGATTTTACAGAGATGTAAAGTTTCCTTCCTGGGTCAGGACTGGGTGTTGTGACCTCATTCCCATCTGCAAAAGGAACTGGCCACCCTACGCAGTATCATTCGGCCTAGTGTCCTTCGGTCAGGCCGTAGGCCCCCCCCCCCCCCACGGCTCGGTCCCAGGGCAGGACTGGCCTCCGGGCCGAACACTTCATCATCATCATCATCATCATCTTCATCTTCATCATGTCATAATAATTAGAGGCACATGTTTTTGCAACACACAATTCATCATGATAAATCACAAATACAACTGAAAATACAGAAATCATTCACCATTCATAAAAATTGCAAAATAAGTTAATTGATGAAAATGAATAGCTAAAATCAGAAGCTCCTCATGTCCAAAATTATAAAAAATATAAGTTTGTTCAGGAGATATTAATGTTCTCTCTGACTATCTGAGTTAGTAGAACATCTGAATGTCTTGGGTTCTTTTACATTGGTGTTTGAGGGGTTTTTCTCCTAACTATTCCCAGGATTTCTTAGCTTCTGTAGTGCAGTATTACAATGGTTCGGTGATTCAGTATTGCCTGCATTTTTTTACTATTGAAAGATAAATTGCTTCCAGTTGTAAATTTGGACATGTCTTGATTTTTACTGTAATGTAAACATTTTTCTACAGTGATCATTCCCACCTCTTTGTTTTAAAGCTAGTAGTAATGCTCTAAACTTGTGGGCCTTAATACTACAACATCTTATAATGTATTTATTTTCACTGTTTTGGGCTAACATACGGGATTATGTGAAATTCAACATTCTAGACTTTTCCTTACAAAAATTGAAAAGAGTTTTCTTGTATTACCTTCATTAAAAGAAATGACATACCATTTATTACACCAATCTTCAAGTGTAGGCTGACGAGATATTCCAGTTTTGCCAAGACAGCTCCAGTTTTTTTCCACAAATGTCATGGTGTCCCAAAATAAGTCTTCAGGGCACATAACTGTCTCAGTTTTTAAATCCAGAAGCGACAAGCAATAAAAATGTTTCTCAATTATTTAATTTTATCATTGCTAACAGCACAAGTATTGAAGAAAGTAAGAGACGTATTCTCTCAACACTTCAGGAATGCAGTAAAATGGAAACGAAGTTTTCTGTGTGATCATGCAACAGAAATGCTTGATTAACTAAACTTTACAAAAGAAATTTACCTGAGAGAATTGTAAGTTTAGTAAAATTAACATGTCTGATGAGTGAAGTTGTGGTATTTTTTATAAAATGATTTTAATTTGCCTGTTGGGAATTTTTTTATTACATTCTTTAACTTTGTCTAGTAAGTTTGCAGTAATTTACAAAAGCATATGCAAGCCAGTAAACACACTTAAGTTGTATAGTGTTTTATTCTATCAGAAATTCACACATTTTAAATTGGTTTAGTCATTTCTCACAGTTTTGTTTTATATTAATATCCAGAATGAATCTGTGCTTGGCATTGGTTTCCAGCAATATTAAAGTTATGAATGGTATAATATTATCAGGATAAGGTAATTAATGGTAACTATTGAAGTGAAGTATAAAGTAAAGTATGCTGGTTTTTCCCCTGGAAAATCTGGTCAGCTTATTCAAATTGCATAGTAAAGACTTGAAATTCTCATACTCCTTCGTTGAATGCAACTTGATTTTAATTTCGGGAGGCATTTACAAAACATTGTGAATTCGTTTGTTGGTTTTGATGCTAATTTCGTGTTTTGTTAAAAGTTTATGAATGGTATTGGAACATATGTGGATGATCACTTTTAAACGTGCTAAATTTCAAGTCTTCTGTCATAGTTTGGAATGGTATTGCCGATTAACATCTTCATTTGTCTGCTGTAGGTATGAAGGTGCCTTACTATTTTTACAGTCTTATGACCGCAATGCATATTTGAAATCTTGCTTCAGCTTACCATTCCACTGTGAGGATACTTTCACAAAATGATTGATTCTGTGTATGGTTAAATGTAATGAATAATGTTTCAGGAAATAAAGTTTTAATTGAAAAATACGGTGCATGCAGTTGTTTCTTCCCTTAACTTAAGTGTGCTGTGAAATACAGACGGCATTAAATGAACAGTTTTAATTGGCAGTTCAGTTGAATTTGTGGGATTTTTAATTTGACCCAGTCATCCTGGTGGCATTATGATCTTTGGGTTGACTCAGTCAAGAACAGAATTGAGTACTGGTACCAGGGGCATTTCTGGGAGGTAAAAGCACCAGGCATATGAAGCTACAATCCTGCAGTTTTGAATCTGGTAGCCCCAATCTTTTATAGCTAAGGGCCTCCATGGATCTACAGTCTGAAGTTTTGATAACCAGTACTCCCTTGGAATTTTCGGAGTTAAGTCTGACTGGATGGAGTTCATTTAGCAGGTCCAGGGAATTGACATGGAAGACATTCCCCCCCCCCCATCCTGCCATCAAAAAATGAAGTCAAAAGATGCAGGAAAAATCACAGACCATATAGCACACCATATCAGCATATCCTGTGGTATATGATGCCTGTGCACCTTAACTTTCCAGAATAACTTTCTAAATTGAACGATGAACTTTTTGAAGTAGTTAACCAAAGTGAACATCTCCAGGGTTAGTAAAGGAAATGATCAGCGGAATGCCCTTGGGAATTACGAATTACGAGTACAATCCATTTTCTCAATAGTGTGGCACATAAAATTGCATTCTGCAGATTCTACAAGTATAATAGTGTGTGCAGATTTTTTCATGGACTGTTTTGAATTTGTGAGTAATGGTTTTGTTTTTGTTCCCAGTCTCGAATTTTTTTTTTCTTTACCTACTAGCTTAGGTAAGGGAAAGTGACACATCGTTGTCATAGAAATGTATTGAATATAATGTATTAGCCGTCACGATATGCCAAAATAAATTTTTTGTATTTTCCCGCCATGGTAATTCTGACATTTAAATCGTTTGTCACATAGTCGATAATGTCGGATTATCGATTGTATATGGTAGCAGTCCAGCAGTAGTAGCAGAAGACAGCTGTTTTCATGGTTGAGTTTAAAATTTTTAATGCTCCCCTGGATGCGAGAAAAGTTGTATGGGAGTCGTCAAAAATTGATAAACATTTTAAATCGACGCTGCGATAGTGTACCAAGAAGAGAAGTGTTACCCAGAGGAAACATGTTCGTTTCTGATACCAATATATTCAACAGCGAGTTGGTGAAGTTGAATGTTATAAGCAATGAAGGTGGTGTTTGGGCCATAGATGCTGCTCCTGATATTACAATGGAAAAACTTAAAACTATGGCATTGTGTCACTTTTACAATCCTCTAGAATGTGTAAAAATTACACATAACTATAAACTTGTTTTGGTGTCTGAAAAACGGCCTTTGGACAATAACAACTCTGTTCTGCAAGAAGGATTAAAACACAATGGTGATTACTTATCTCATTATTTCAAATAGTATTATTTTTCATTATATTTTGTACTGCCAATTACAAATATCCAGGGTTTTTAATTTGCAAAATGAACCTATTATTTAGCCTATCTGGTCTGTCTGGAATCCTGTATCCCCTATGTTGGGGCAAAGGGCCTCCAAGTGGAGGTTTCTGTTACCTATGGGAATTTTGTTACGCTTATTTTCCGAGAGAGGGCAGAGGAACAGGTGGTAAGCCCATCTCCTCTCAACCCACCTCTGGAAACTAAGGTATTACTTGGACGTAAAAGAGCTGAGAAATTTTTGTCCAGAGGCTCTAATTTAGGCTTCGAGTTCTTTTACGTGCTGTAAATATACGACACAGGCACAGGATTTTTACGTCCTGATAAACCCATCGACCGCAGCCGGGTTTGAATCTGTGACCTTCGGTTCTAGAGGCGAGCACGCTACCTCTAAACCACCGTGGGGTAAAATTAAAACGATAGAAGATGGTAGTGGCCCTAACCAAAGCTAGTTTTGAAGACCGTTTTGAGATAAGGCTTCTATCACTACCACTGCCGATTGTTCATGTTATCTTGTGCTGTCAAAATATGAGGGCAAAGGGGGGTTATACTGTATGTAGTAGGCCTATTAAGACACTGGATGTACCGAACAATTCCACAGGTAACTGACTGACAGTCCCCAGCATTTTTCAGAGTATTTCTGTACAAGTAAAACAAAATACAATACATTTTTAACCTTTTAAGTAATTTGAGCATATTCTGCTCATCCGAGGCATCCCAATCATGTTATTAAATAATCAAATTCATTTCGTAACCCACCGTAAAACTTTATTATAAACAAATGGCAACTACTGACACTTGAAACCTCTACGAGGAGGTCTTCAAACATTTACCGGTAAGTTAGTGAGATTTCTCTTAAAATATAACTTGAAATTTTAGTGCTTAAAACTAACTTAATTGAGAAGTAACAGTATACCACTTTAATTTTCTTACCTTGTTCACACTAGATGCAATAAAATAATTAACACTCTAACTTAGTACTGACTGACTGACTGACATGTTCTAATTTCATATAATCTCAAACAACGTAATAAACTTTTGTAACATTATAACAATGCTTTGTAATAGCAGCCATGTCATATTGTATGCACTTGCATTTAATTTGGTTCTGTTGATCAATTATTTTCTTTTACAACACTAAAATACATTGTGGTAGGCTACAATACAACAGTCGTACACATCAAAATTTATTAAATCCCTGTAGTCTTTCTGCACTTCTTCTAAATTAGGAATGGTAAATATATTGCTAATTTCTTCTATGATTTGTGTTTGATAATTAATTATAAGGTTTGAGATACATCTATGTTTTGTTCTAAATAGAATAAAGTGGGTCATTTCAATATTAAGAGTAATTTTATTAGCTAGAAACCATGTAATTGATTCATGAAAGGCTTTGATAAATGTTTTTGTGACTTTCCTGTTACAAGTTGGCTTACACTAGTATCATCTGCAGAAAGCAAGTTTGAATCCTGGGATTGATTTCTATGAAGGAAAATTTTCCTGTACAGAATGTAATATAAAATCTCTTCAGTCAGGAAATTTGTATGATATAAGGACCACCTATACCACATATATAACACAATTATTTTGAAAGTTCAGTTGGTACTACATTTAAGTTACTGTAATGTTACAGATATAGGCTACCACTTATATTACGATATGTCATCACCTCGATATAGTATATCTTTGTAAAATTATCAAGTATCATAGTATTTTCCATCAATGTACAATGCTCGTTTCACCAATGTTAATAAATCATATCATTAATCATATTTCATGTAGGCCTAATCATTCATACACATTAACTATGTTCAACTATCACAACTCAGTATTGTTACTCATAAAATAGGCTATATGGTATAGTATACAGTAGTATGCCACATTCTCCAATGACATACAACTCTCATCGCCTTACTCTGAGAAAAAAAATGGTTGCTAAGTTATGCCTTATGCCCCATCGCTCGTATTTCTGTGCACTCAGCCAGTACTTCACTTTATAGAATAGAATATTTATTGTGTCATAGTTGACCTTTAATTTATACTTAGTTGTAATATTATGTCATTAATAAGTTACATTACATATGGAATTGAAATAGGCTCACTGTCGAGGCTTGTAAATTATATAAATTTATATTTTAACACAAATTAACTGTTTTTGTTTTTTTTGCTTCTCAGATGAACTACTTCTTGTGGAGCGTCGTCAACCAGTTACAAAAGAGCCATTCACTGCAGACAGCATCCGGGGACCAACCACAGAAGAAATAAGAATTGCTACTCAGAATGTAGAGGAGAAGAATGCTATGAAGCGTCCACCTCTCATAGATTGCAGTCCTGATGTAAGAATTTTTTGTTTGATCACCTCTTATAACAAGCTGAAAATCTAGGTTCTGTTTTTGCCCATGAGAAATTTTCCTTTACAGAGTACTGAGCATTCTATGCCATTAGCCTCGAAACTCATGAAGTAGGCCTATTCATGAATACATGAATATAAACATAGGTTTATTTCATCTTCATACAACAGGGACTTTGGTTACATTTCATATACATGAATATATAACATGAACATGTTATATATTGACCCTGAATATACAAAACAAATTCCATGGAGCTTCATCACTTGTGGGACGAGGCCTACCATTAACTATTGCATTATCTACCGTAGACAGATAGCAGGGTTAGTGAGCATGTGGTTAATATGCCAACACCCATGACTGTTATGGATCATTTTCATGACTGAACCCGCTAGTTTATCAAATAGCCCCTCTGTTGGTGTCAGGAGGCTGAGTGCACCCTGCTCCAGACCTCCCTCAGATAAATAGGAGACACCAGGAATCATGCCTATATGCATATCTCAAGTCAATAATAGTAATACACTTAGGCCTATAGCTAGAACTAATAAATCATTTGCATTATTTCATCAAAACATAAGGGGGCTTGAAAATAAAATTGAAGAATTTAACTTAGCCATTCAGGATACAATTAATTCTAATAAACAGGAAATTCAAGTTATTTGTCTAACGGAACACCACTGTGCAGAAACAGATCTGGAACAATTAAAAATTGATAACTTTTCATTATGTTCAAAATTTTGTAGACATTCCATAAAATGTGGAGGTGTGAGTATATTTATCAAAAGAAACTTACATTTCAGTGATATAGACACAAGTTCCTTCTGTAAAGAACAGGATTTTGAATGTTGTTCAGCCAGATTGGATTTTGACAATGATACATTTGTAATACTAACCATTTACAGGGCACCATCAGGTAATTTCAATTATTTTGTAAATCAGTTAGAAAGGGTTCTTAATTCACTGTATAGTACTAACATAAATATTATACTGTGTGGGGACTTTAATGTAGATTTCTCAATTGATAGTGAGAAGAAGATCATACTGATATCTTTATTGGGTTGCTATAATCTAGATTTCATAGTAAACTTTCCAACGAGAATTCAGAACGACTCCCAAACAACAATAGATAATATATTCATAGATATAGAAAAACATTTTAATTTTAAAGTACTTCCAATATTAAATGGATTATCAGATCATGATGCACAAATGTTAGTGCTGAACAATATTAAAGTAAATTCGAACAGTTAACATGCTCATAGTAATATGACTAGAGTAATGAATGACGATTCAATTTTAAATTTCAAACAAGATCTTGCGAATGAAAACTGGGAATCTATGTTATCCTATGACAAAGTAGATAGTAAATTAAGTGAATTCCTAAACATAGTGTCACGACATTTTGAGACAAATTTTCCAAAAAAGAAAACTGCTAATTTACCTAATTCAAGGAATAACACATGGTTAACTGCTGGTATTAAAATATCATGTGCAAACAAAAGAGAGCTCTACCTAAAATATAGAACCAGTAACAACCAAACTCATAAGGAATACTATAAAAAGTATTGCAACATACTGAAGAAAGTAATCAAAGAAGCAAAAAGTAGGCATTTTTCACAAGTAATTAATAAAT
This sequence comes from Ectobius pallidus, assembly GCA_964059195.1. Classification (NCBI taxonomy): domain Eukaryota; kingdom Metazoa; phylum Arthropoda; class Insecta; order Blattodea; family Ectobiidae; genus Ectobius; species Ectobius pallidus. The sequence goes on from CAXKWD010000008.1 coordinate 153,207,650, forward strand.
CAAATAATAAAGTTAAGACTGTATGGAATATAATAAAATACGAAACAGGGAGAACAAAGGGAAACAATGATTGTACATCATTAATATACCAAGACATAAAACTAGATAATTTATCTGACATTACAAATGCTTTTAATAGTCACTTTATAAATATTGCAGAGAAATGTATTCTTATAAATAATATTAGCATTAAGGCAGTAGACCAACTGACAAAATCTACAGTTTGGAACCATAGATTTCAATTGAACCTGACTTCCCACATAGAAATTGAAAATATAATCAAGTCTCTCAAAAGTAAAAGCTCGTCTGGATGGGATGAGATAAGTAATAAGTTATTAAAAAGCTGCTCATCAGAACTCAGTAAACCTCTTAGTCACATATGCAATTGTTCATTAGAAAATGGAATATTTTCAGAAAGACTGAAGCATGCTATTGTTAAGCCCCTCTTTAAAAAAGGTGACAAAAATCTACCATCAAATTACAGACCTATATCGCTCTTAACCTCATTTTCAAAAGTTTTTGAAAAAAGTCATGTACAACCGCATAATACCGTACACAGTTATCTTAATTTGAATGACATTCTTACTTCATCTCAGTTTGGATTTAGAAGTGGCATATCCACTGAGAATGCTACATTTCAACTTACTACAGAAATACTGGAAGCGTTAGATAAAAAGAAATATGCTCTGGGAATTTTCTGCGATTTAGCTAAAGCGTTTGACTGTATAAATCATGAAATATTACTTCAAAAATTGGATCATTATGGGTTCGATAATTTAACACTTAAGTGGTTCAAATCATATCTTCCTGATAGAACTCAAAAGGTAATAATAAATGGAAATGAATCTAACTTAGGGGTTGTCAAGAATGGGGTACCTCAGGGATCAATACTAGGACCTTTGCTCTTTTTAATTTTCATTAATGACTTGCCCTATAACTTAAGTGACGAATCAAAGGTATTGCTCTTCGCAAATGATACTAGTGTACTTGTAACAGGAACGTCACAAGAACATTTATCAAGAATAGCTACAAAGGCTTTTCACGAGTTAAACACATGGTTTCTAGCTAATAAAATGACACTTAATATTGATAAGACCCATTTTATACAATTTAGGACAAAAAACAGATGTATCTCAAATCTTGAAATTAATTATGGAACACAAATCATACAAGAAATTAGCAATGTAAAATTTTTAGGACTGCAAATTGACCAAAATCTTGATTGGAAGACACACATAGAAATGATAAGTCCAAAACTGAGTTCAGCGTGCTTTGCTTTAAGAATTTTGAATAATATATTAAAACAGGATGCATTACTTATGGTATATTTTGCATATTTTCACTCGGTAATGAGATATGGGATCATATTCTGGGGCAACTCTTCCCATAGGGAGAAAATATTTAGATTACAAAAGCGGGCAATAAGAATAATATGTGGAAAGAAAAAAAGGGAATCTTGTAAACCGCTATTTGAAAAATTAAAAGTCCTCACTCTTACAGGGGAGTATATATACTCTGTTATGTGTTATGTAGTGAATAATATTGATAAATTTCAAACTAATTTTAGTGTACATGGACGTACTACCAGAAACATGAATGATCTACACAGACCAAATAACTCATTAAAACTCTTTCAGAAGGGTGCTTATTATTCTGCAGTACACATATATAACAAGCTTCCAAACAACATTAAATTATTATGTATTCAAAGAAAGAGCAAACCTTTCAAAACAGCTGTCAAGGAATTTTTAATAACTCACACCTTCTACAATTTGGAGGAATATTTCCAGCTTGGATAAATTTGGCAGCTTGCAGCTTCTGTAGGCCTATATTATTGTTATAACATGCATGTATTTTTTGATCTGACGTGTTCTATATCCTTGAGCCCCGCTCAACACAGGATCTACAGGACGAGATATCTACATCTACATCTACATCAAACTTATATCTACAGATCTATAGTCAGCAACCAGACCCTGCAGATTTTAAAAGTATGAATTACAGCATTTTACTGATGGGATTGAACATTTCTAGTTCCAGAGTGAGATTCGCAAGATCCTGATCTCTCTCGTGGAAGCTTCAGCAAGGATTCTTACTCCTGGTCCGAATGCAGAGGAAGTGTTTGAAGTTATACGAGAGAAACTGGAAGCAAAGGCAAAAGCTCAGCCTGACCCCAGAGCTGTTCAGCAGCTCGTTGACATGGGGTTCTCAGTGAGAGCAGCTACAAGAGCTCTTCGATGTAACAGGTAGCATTTTATAGTATATTATGTAAAATGAAGACTACTTATATTAAGATGGGATATCATGGGATTACTATACAGAGCTGTACAAACAACTTATTAAACACATTATCTTCAAGAGCACTCTCTACTTCATTAAATTGACTACTTACTAGTTGGCCGGCTTTCAGGTGGACATTCCACCTGACTATAGTCTGACGATGGGTGGAATTTAATGAAGTAGAGAGTGCTCTTGAAGATAATGTGTCTAATATTATTTCACTTCATTGTGTCTTCCCATTCTAAGTGAATTTAATATAACAACTTACCTACTGAACTGAAAAAGATAAAAAAATCTATGTTTGTTAAAAAAAAAAAAAATTACGTATGCACTTTCTTGAGTACTATCTTAAGGCCCACGACCTCCACACCCAATACTTAATATTATTGTTATTTATATTAATACTAATAACTACTAACTGATATAAAATTCTATTTTTCCCATGTCATTGTCATAATTTTGTAATTGTTATATAACGACTTCGTTAGCTCATTTGCCATCGTTTAAGTTTTAGTCTTATTCTCTTATTTACTCCTATAAGTTATAGTATTAGTTTAGTAGTACACAAACTCAATTTGTTAAATACCTAATTGTAAGCTAACATTACTATTTTGTAATGCAGTCACACCTTGTATCCTGTATTTTTTTTATTGTTTCTGTATGCTGTCCATCTTTCATGTAATTATTATTTTTTGAAGGTCAGCCCCTCCTTTGAGCTGTTAGCTCATTGGGGCATACTAGTTAAATAAATCAAATAAAATAAAAAATAAATATTTGTCAGCCTCCAGCCCGATGCATTCCACTGACATCTCCCGCATGTACCGTCCCCTAGTGTCTACGGGTACCTATCTATGAAAGATAAAATCCCCTTAGGTTATGTCGTATCCCAGGACCTCATGATTAGTAGTCAGAAGCTCTGACTATGGGGCTGGTCAAAACCACTGCCACTGCCTAATGGACAACTGTACAGTCGGCGAAATGGATAACTGGAAATTGTCAACAAAACAAAACCTGTCAGACACTTTAACATCCCCCTACAAGTAGGCCTACATGATTGTTACCCCGCCCACCTCTGTAAGCTGGGAAACGTAAACAGTTGCACTCAGGTACTTCCTTGTGGCAGAATGCCTCCAATTATTTCGCAAATAAATAGAGGTCACATTGTGGGTATGTGGCAGGCTAATATGGCTAAAATGTTGCAATCTCTTGAGGTGCCATATTAGCAGAAGCTGTATCTTACTTTATTGCCTTGTTACTTTATTGGTTATGGCTGGTTACGTTATTGCCAGACCTTGTATGCAGAGTTTCATAAATCATCCTAGGGACCATAAAATTATATGATAAGACAAGGTATCCATTTTCAAGGGGTGTCAGTTGAGAGAGGTTTCATTGCATTGTGAGTTAAGGTTTTTGTTATTTCATTTCCAGATTTTAAAATTTATAATCTGTTTCTAACAGAATGGTCCAAAGCGAGGCTTTGGAATGGCTTCTTGAACATGGAGGAGATGAAGACACTGACGACGATCAGTCTGAGGCTAATGCAGATACAGCTTCTGGAAAATCCAAGAGTAGCGGAGCTTCTGGGAAATCCAAGAGTGATGGATCTGGGTCTTCCATGCAGAGAAAACAATCAGGAGCTTCAGGTTTGTCTTTCTTTCCAGTTCAAGTTTCCTCCACGTATAATGTTAATTGCTTGCAAACTTTATTACTATGGAAAAATATGTTACATTGCCTTCTGTACCTAGGAGCTGCTGATATTAAGCCCTATTAATTTCCTTATGACTTGGGTCAAAAGCAACAGAAGTCATGATTTTTGTTGAGGGTGGGGTGGTCTTTTAATGGAGGTATGAATTGCATTGATGTTACGGGCTTTAGTATTGGTACCTAAAAAATCAGTCTTTAAGAGGGGAGGTCTCAAAGAGAAAGTTTACTATTTTAATTATAGGTGATAATATTTTGCATTTTCAAAATTTGATATAAAATGGAGCAAAATATTAAATCAGGATTCTCCTGTTTTGTAAAATATGATTATAATTTCAGTGTACGTAGGCCTATCTAATATTTCTCGGATGATTTATCTTTTGTTAAAAATTCTGATACTAACCCATTGGGAACCTATTTTTTTTACACATGGCACAACCATAAATTCTAATAAGTAGGTAACTGGGTGTGACTATAAATCCTACAGTAATCATCACATTTTAATATCGATTTATTACTTAAAAATTGATATAAACATGTTGCATTGGATACCATTCGATAGATTATTTCTTTAGCTTTAAAACGGTATAAAGCATGCCATACCATCTACTGACAGAAAGCTAGAATTAGAAGGAGTCGGTTGCTCAACCTATATGGCAGTCGTAAAATCCCAAGATTTTTATATCGATTTATAACTTAAAAATTGATATAACACATATCATGAGATTTTTTTTTAATTTTTAAATTTTTTAGCTTTTAAATTATGTAAGGCATGTCTTGGCACCTACTGACAGAAAGCTGGAATTAAAAAGAAAAAGGAATCAGTGGCTCAATATGTCTGGCGATGGTGATGATGTAAATGGGTTTTTACTTTGCTCATGTTTCGCAGCAGTGATAGTTGGCTATGTGGTTAAAACTCAAAGTCCTGTATTTTCTCTACAGTTACATATCAGAAAACTGATTTTCTTTTTATAATATCCATGTTTTTTTACTGTGTTTCTGATTACAGCCTCTTCAGTGAAAAGTAAAAAGCAACAGCCTCAATCAGTGACCCAGTCTGTAGCAGCACTTCTGGAGTCATTCAAATCTTTCAAACGAAGAGACTTCAAGCCTAATGAAAGAGCGTTGAAGAACCTCATGGACATGGGCTTCACTGAAGAAGATGTTCGGGAAGCTCTGCGTATCACTGGCAACAACCATTCAGCTGCCGTAAGTTGTTACTTCAACCAGAAAGATTCATTATAGTTGACAGATAAACTTCTGTTGTTCAGATTTATATTTAAATTAGATTGGGAACCTGTAAAGATAATCACTATAGAAAATTGTCTCTTATTTGATATACCACCTTTTAGCATGGAACTAAATGAAGTCTTGATTGATACAATCCTTGCTGTAGTACAGTTATTCTTTGTATACCCAGGTGGCTTCCTTTTGTTAGGAGGAAAAGTTTGCCGACAGCTCAACCCAGGCTCTTTATTTTTACTGCACCAATCAGCTAGTTACCTCAGCCAACCAAAATCTGAGAATGTCATGTGATGGCTGTGGCAGCTACTCATCTACTCCGCGTGGAGCAAAATGCAAGGTTGCAAGATCTAAAAAATAACACGTGTGAATTGATTAAAGCTAGGGAAGAACTGAGGTCAGTGATAACAGTGAGAGAATATTGCAACATTGCTTTTGTTTTGAAAAGTAGAAATCAAGACCGACTTGGTCAGATCAATTAACATAAAGAAACACTGACTTAATGGTTTATTCCTTTGAAGCTGCCTGGGTATGTAATGAAAAACTATTATTCTATGTTAGAGTAACTGTACTTGAGGGCCAACTCTAAGATTAAGTTCTTTTGAGAGTTCTGTATTATAACGATAGTATTATAAATCATAGAAGAGATGAGACTAGAATCGTGGCGTGAGGATGCGCTGTAGCAATATGAGTTTGTGGAGTGGTGGGGGCCAGTCTGCCATGTGTTCTCTTACTGAGAGGATGGGGCGATTCATAATGTTGTTTTGTCAAAGCAGAGAAATCGTATCAAATGTTCATGACTTCATGAATTAAAAGCCGAATGATGGCATTGTGAGTAACGGTTTACGTTTTTGTTATGTTGTGTACAGGCAAGTAGGTGGGAAGCCTGTCTCAACATATTTCTTTGACTCTGCAGTCTCATGCAAGCCCATGATTCATGTCTTATCTCTTCAGTTCATCAGTTAGTGTATTTGTCACATAGTTATTTACTAGTGCCAGAGTTATTCTTTACAGTAATTATTATCATCATCATCGTTGTTGTTGTTATTGAAAATGATTATTATTAATTAGTTAATTAATTAATTCTTTTATTTATTTGGCAGTGTGAGTGGTTACTTGGTGAAAGAAGGCCAAGTCTGGAAGATTTAGACCAAGGGCTGGACCCTGAGGGACCCATTTATAAAGCCATCATGTCAAATCCAGCAATACAGCTGAGCTTAAGTAGCCCTAAGATGCTCTTAGGTATGTATTCATTTGAAATATATAGAAAATTTGAAAATAATGACTATGCTTGAAGGAATAGTGTGTGATGAAATTAAGTTGATTTTGATTATATATTTTCTTATGTAGAAGTAGAATGGCAGTTTCCCATATTATTCCGAAGCTCAGTTCTCGAGCTGCTGATTGTATTGTATCAACTCCCTATATAATTATTATGTTATATAACTTCCCTATGTTATGTCTAGGGCAAGGCATTTGATGATTTTGCGTCTTTTATATGGAAGTTAAAAGATAGCTCAAATATATATAAATGCGTATCATGAAATAATTGATCAAATAAGGGCAACATTTTTTTGCTTTATTTTGCATTTTCTTGCTTTATTTTGCATTTTCGTCATTTTCAAGAGATAGGTCATTTTTTGGCAATCTTTAGGTCATTTTTGGCACTTTTAGGTTATTTTTGGGGCTTTTAGGTCTTTTTCGGCATTTTAGATCATGTTTCAATGGAGGAAGGAGATTTTCTGTGTACATAGTTACTTTCAGACAACAGTGTTCATAGTTAATTTTAATTCAGGTTTTTTGTAAACACCATAACAGTTTGTCTTGTAGCAATAAATATTTTTTTTTTCTTTCTTCTTAAATGTTACAATTGCTAGGGGCAATTTGATGTGCATACCAGTTCAGAAAGTTTTTTTTTTTTTTCGCTAAGGGTGTCCAAGTAATATAGATTTACCTACTGTTTTAGTAATAAAATAATTGTGTTTTATATTGTCAACCGTTAAATTGCTCTTAGCAATTCATTACTTTAAAAAAGTAAATATAAGTAATAATGGAAAATTTATTGGTCATTAAAAAAAAATTGTCATTTTTTCACTATATTTAGGTCATAAATGCATTTTTTATTTTGCATTTTTTCACTATTTTATGGTCATTAAATGCCTTACCCTAGTTATGTCCATATGGTTTTTCTTGCAGCATTTTTATCTATGCTGGAGAACCCTAGCAGTGCAAACATGTGGATCAACGATCCAGAAGCATCTCCTGTACTTAGCCAGATCTTCAAGACATATCATGCAGAGAAACACGCGCAGCAGGTGAACAGTTTTAGCGAACACCAGCAGGTCTGGTCGTCACGACGATCCTGAGGTCGACATTTGTGGGGGAAGCTATGAATTGTGTAGGAGTTTTCATAAGGTTGACATTATCATTAAGTACATCGCACGATTCATCTGCACATCATGTAAGCTCTTTTTTATATCACCAACTTAGCAGCTTTTAAGGTGCCATAGAAGCCATGATATTGGTATAAATAATTCTAAATGTACAGGTTGTGAAGAAGAACAGTACTGATATTGTAAGCAGCTTGTATTACTAGTAGAGTCAGTTTCTCAAAAACAAAGGTTGCTTTAGCAGTAGTTACATTTTCCATAAGTTATTGATTGTGTACACCCTTTGGCATGGAATTGGAAAGCTGCTCAAGCTGTGTTATTCCCATAGTGTGTTATTAATATTGAGTAGGATTATGATGCCACTTCACTATTTTAAGTTTTCGCTTAAAGTCACTGAGGTTGATTCGGCTGACCTCAGCTGAAGATGCAGACAAGAATATCTGTGAAACATGTTTTGTATAAGTGAAAATTTATAATACTTAAGTTGAGCGGTAACCCTATTCAGTGTTAATATTTCTGTATGGTCCCCTTATATAGCATTTGATTATTATTATTAGTAGAAGAGTGCTTTCTTTCTTTGCACCTCATCGTACAAGAGGTAAAAAGACACTACTAACCTTAATGACTTATACTTTTTATTTTTATTTGTTCCTCACAATATTTTATAAATAAGGACATTACCAATACATAATATCTTGGAGAATCATTACTTTCTAGTAACCGGTTTTCGATAGGACCTCTCTATCATCGTCAGCTTTGTCCAACTGCCAAACTGACACTAGCAGATGTTCCCGCACTTAATTTACGCCTTAACAAGTCAATACGTTGATATTATTCATGAAATCCACCTATTCCGAATTCCTGTTAAAATGAACAGTGTTCGGTCCCAATTAGTTTGGAATAGTGGGACTCTACTGTACTTATTTCTAAAGCAAAGAACATAAGTGTTTTTTAAAAACCTTCACAATGTTTTGACCTGAACCTCCGGGCCTTCCTGGCCTCTGGGTCAGGTGACTAGTGACTAAAGTCACCTGAGGAAGGCCTAGAGGATTGGGTCAAACGTCGTGAAGGTTTTTAGAAAACACGTGATCCATTGATCCATTTTGATTTTACTACATATACATTGCATGGTGGAAATCAGGAACAAACATGACAGGTTTAAAGAACATAAGAATGTAAGAAAACAAAGAAAGGGGAGTTAGATTACAGAACGTGAGAAAAATTGATACAGTCAAATTGAAAATGTAATTTCAGCACATATGGAAGATGGAACTATTGAATGTATATTTTTGTTTGAGAAACTGCCCCATAACTTATATTTTATCTTCTTAAAGTAGACTAAATAATAGGGAAGAATTTAAACAGTGCATGCAGTTAATTGGAAAAAGAAATACTACATTTACAAAAGTGATCTAGAGAAGCACAAGCATTAAGGCTGAAAATAGTTATGGAAGTCCTAAATTAATTTAGGTCTGATATTTAATATATCAAGGCCTGCACTACTACCTCTCAATAGCGGTAGCTGTAGCTTAACTGGAAGATGTCTTGCACTACCACCGCCATATTGCTATCAAGAGGAGTGAAGTAGAATTTTGTAGCTTGGTTAGTTGAACTGTGAGTGCCGAGATGTGTTTCTTCTAGCTTGAGCAGCCTCTGCTAGGTGCAAAATTCAATCATTGCGTATTTTTCAGTGATTACATCAGAACATTTCATTTCCAGTACATTAATCAATTTGTGCAATTCTGTATCATTCAGATATGAATTCAAAAATATATTGGAAGTTTACACAGTAAAGCTATATTATATAGGATATAATATTGAGTTGGGTCTAGCACATATACTTCACTTTTTGTATAAATACCTGAACTAGTTTCGAAGACCAACGTCATTCATAATCATCAGATTAACACCAACTGCCGGCATTGATGCAGCAAACTTCCCCGAGAGGGCAGCACAAACGTCCAGCCGGCAGTTGGTGTTAAACTGATGATTATGAATGACGATGGTCTTCAAAACTAGTTCAGGTGTTTATACAAAAAGTGAAGTTTACGTGCTAGACCCAACTCAATTAAATATCCTGTATTCAGACATGAGTCTAAAACGGCCTTATTGTATAAGTTAAACCTTCCATTATCAATTCTGAAATTCTGGTGGCTACGAAGCTCCAGTGGCAGCCATTTTGTTTCCAATCAGTCTGTCTATCTGGCAGTTGGTGATTTATCGGCCACTCCATCCTCCCGATAGCTGAACTGGAAATTTATCTTCCAGATAGTTTTTATCAGGAGGTTGTAATATGCAATTCTTTACCAACTTCCATATAAATTTTCTACCTGGCAGGTGAATGTTTTATCGGAGGTGATAATAGACGCCCTTAGTCTGAGTTTGTCACCTTGAAGCAGGCAGTATGAAGTCAGATATTGGGTGGTATGAGTTTGAACCCTTCTTGGATCTTACTACATGGTAGATGTTTTGTTGAGAAAGCATAATTGACTGCTGATCAGCTCTATTGCACTTTATCGTTGACTTTTTAGTAGGTACTATGTCATATGGTGATATGTTGCATATTGCATACAGTAATTACTTGTACAGAATGGAAGGGGTACTGCTGCTCAGATTTTAACAGCTTATTGATTCGGTAGAAACAAACAAAATTTTATACACCATTTTTGTCCCAATTGAGTAATTTTCTCAGAAAAAAAAGTTATCCCTAAACTTTATTCGATAAGTATTATTCTAAATGTTCTAATATTTTGTCAGTCAGTAAAAGAAAGAACAAGGAATAAATTTTACCTTCAGTTTTTAAAAATATGAAGTTGGGGTTTTCATTCAAATTGAATACAAAGATCATTACATGGATCACATAAATCTGCAAAATTGGAGCTAGAGTGTCTCACTCTTTGTTTTTATATGCAAGACAGACAGATGTTATTGCTATGTGACAAAGCCTGTTGCAATTCTTCCTAACCTAATTATATAAAAAACCATAAACTTAATCACGAAATGCAAAATAGGTTTTATGTTAATTGTAATGTGAACTACCCCTTCGAATCTGTGCACTTCCCTTCCCGTTCTGTATATTTGCGAACAAATTCAACATTTTTTTAAAATTCACATTTTCTGTACAGCAGTACAGAAATATAAAAAAAATCATCCAACCTTGAATAAAACCAGAATAGGTATTTCTGGTGCCAAACACTACTGATTTACAAGTTACCAATAATAAGGAGGAGAAAGGATGTATCCATTGGCATAACAGAGAAACATTTGTCTCCCCTGCAAAGTTTAATTTGGCCCCCTTAACAAAACAATTCATGTTCAAACGTATGGGTTGAGTGGGAAATATAAAATTTGATAGACGGACAGAACATCAGAGGTATTAAAATTTGCCTGTATTATTTTAATTGGTATATGATATCATTATCATCACTCGTAGTAGTAGTAGTAGTACATAGGAAATAAAGTAGTATTATTTTCTAGATGCTAGATACACCGCTTACCTTCTTAAACTGGCACAGGCACACTATAATGTATGGAATTCTTAATGGCCATTGAAAAAGGCAAAGACATATGGTATTATTTGAGGCAAAAATTTCCACTACCGAAATTTCACTCATGTCAATTCTTTGTGTTCTCTCACAATCGATACGTAAAATGTTGAGTCATTGTTGCAGGATTTATCTCTAGCTTTGTTATGTAATCTGTTGTACATATCCTTACATTTGTACTAGTTTTGATTAATCATAAATAATTGTTGGTTATTAGGTTTAGGTCTTTGACGAAACCAATATTTCTGTATAGAAATTTATGGTGGATAAATCTGATCTTATCTATCACTCAATAGCACCTGTGGTGTGGTGCTTCAGAGATAATATGTTTTATGGAAATGCTAGAACTAGCCTATTTTTAGTCTAATATTGTGTGAGACATGAGACGAGAACTGAACACTATGTTTCACTTCTACCACCATATGTAATGATATCCAAGCGACATTGCATCTGACATAAGAATAAATGCGTTAATAAAAACAACGGTAAATTAACCAATACATTTATGACGGTAGCCTATGTACTTTACATGCAATGTCGGGGGCCCGAGGCGCAGTGACAAACGAGAGACTCCTGTTTTACTATTTCAAATTGAATTTTTCAGTCCTCATTTTGTTGATAACAGGCGTGTTAACTAAAAGTAGCAAACGCTTTGTAATTTAATGCTGTGCATATTTTCTCACAATATGACAATCTAATTACATTCCCTTTTTATGGTTTTCATTTTGGGTCCTCAAGAACCTCGGGCCCCCCACATTGCAGGGTCTGCGGAGCCTTCAGTTACGCCACTGGATGCATCCTCTCAGTTATCCTGATGTATCATTAAATGGCTCATGCTGTATGAGGAAAGTAGGGTGGTGCTTTAGTGGGACATCCTGTGCAAACAGCGAATGATAGTACGGCAGCATTACCCAGTTCAGGTAACTCTGCACTTAACCCATTGTGTAATTTAAAATACAATCTACTCTTATACAATTCAACGGCCCTAAATAGCGTGCTTGCTTGCCCGCTTCGTGAGACATCGGGTATACTCGGCGATGTTCGTCTCTCGCAGTCTAAACTTTCATGACGACTACAAAATTAGGAAGGAAAACCGTTTCTTTATTATATAAGGCCTAAGTGAAATGAACACAATGAACAAATATTCTAATTTTATTTTTACTTACAATTTTCATAGCTCTGAACCACAAACATTTTTAATAATCTACCAGTGTAATTTTCTTAAAAATCCTGGAGTCAATGAATAATGGCGGGCGAAGTCGGGGGCAACAGCTGTAAAATATTGATGGTTTTATTTCTTGAAACATCGCTGATAATAATAATCTAAACAAACCATTCCTTCCCTTGAAACATTATATAATTCTGAAAATTACACTGAATTGTTACAATAAAATTCACATCATATTCATGTCAATAAACAGCTGAGAAACAATACGTATTATGTGTTCACAGGTTCTATGGAACTGCATAATCGATTCTAATATAGTTTTCCCAGGGGGCGCTTTCATGTCGTGGAATGTACTCTAAAGCAGGAATTTTAGCTGTTTCATTAATTATTAATGGCTTAGTTTATGAATGATTCGCGTGCAAGTGTTAATAAATATAATGCTTTAATAATTATTATATTTTTAATTTTTAAAAGTATTATCGTGGCGAAGCCACGGGCACCTCCTAGTATGTAACATTTTTACTCACAGTGAATAGTTAAAAGAATGCTGCATTACGTTTCGAGTCTTTCCTCGACCCTTCCTCAGATGCCTCCTGAATCACACTGCTCACAAAACGAGGAATCTTCCACACCCCCTGTTGGTTGGTGACTATCTCCCATAAACGTCGTACACCGAGCATACCTATCGATTCACTCATTTGGGACTCCAAAGTCAACAGTCCTTTCAACCTCCTTGGATGGTGGGGAAAAATAATGTTCGTTTTATCACCACTCAGTCTCTTAATTACTCCATCCAATCTTCACTTATATCCCCTTCATACCTGTTCATTGATACCTGCTGGTTTTCAATAATCTTCCATGCCTCAGTCACTTTTCTTTTAACCTTATCAATCACAACTTTCACCACACTAACCTCGCCAACTCGATGTTTTTCCTGGACGATATGTTGGCTCAAACCTGTCGTGAATTTACCATTCTTAATGTCCCTTTTGTGCTCTTTAATTCTAGTTCCAAAGTCTCTCCCTGTTTCCCCGATATATACCTTGTCACATGCAGCATTCTTTTTACTATTCACTGTGAGTAAAAATTTTATATATTGTATTTTAAACTAGTATATACATGAAGACAGTAGAATTCAAGGACCAAATATGACTAATTTTGAAGGTGTAATTTAAATTTTGCTGTAAAAAACTATACACATACCCAAAATGTCAAGTGTGTCACGAGAAGGAAGAAATGTTTCTGAAGCCAGCTGAACCTCCCAAGAGCAGATGCAAAAAGTTTACGCTCTCTTTCTTCTTTCTGATAAGTGCACAAAGAGTTGGCAGAAATGACACACTCCATTTTCCTTTGTATAGCATGAGCCGTAAAGCCACTTGGAAAAGAAAAATAATTTTCCAGCAACAGGTAGATTTTAACTGGGTATGTTAATTATGTACAATTTCAGTGTAGTGAAACCATTCTTTGCTTTGTTTTGATTATGTTGTTATTTTATTCCTTTATTATGCTTACCATGCAGTTGCACTATTACCCAAAAAGCCATAGTAGTCTGATATTTGTAGTAGCATATTTTATTTTATTATTTGAAATGCTACTTTTCAATAATTGTTTCTTCTTTGCTATAAATACTGATTTCTTTAAATTCTTGGCTATATTGGCAGAAATCCCTCATATATAGAAACCTGATTTTTGAAGAAATAAAATTGCTGATTTTGCTGTTAATGAAATAAGTTACTTTATACAACAGTTGACATCGATCAGTTTTGCTAATCCACTGTTCAAATATAGCACAACCAAAGTTATTACCAGACAACTTTCATGGCCTTTAATAATGGTTTCGCAGGCTATAAGCCGAGTTAAGGCATCTAAAATATCCAAGCTTTCGGCTCCTGTTAAATCTGGGCCTTCCTCAGGGAACTGTGTATCAAGTTGGGCACGGCTAATTTAAGGAATTTTGGGGCCCCTGCAAGATTTATTGTTGGGGCCGCTCATGTTTATCTCATATTTATCAAGCCTAACCTATTTATTATGTGGTGCAGATATTATGTAAATTTCGATTGATAGTTTGGTTTCACATACTACATCCCAATAGCATTTTTATAAATTGATATTTACTATACTGGCATAGATTTATGCTGCAAAACAAAATGCAAAATATTTAAAAATCTTAATCTAATTGTTTATATTACATACTTTTACAAAACAAACCTCAAAAGCCTAGCCTATTCTCTCCAAAACAAAGTTACGAAACATTTTCAGCCTGCAGAATTTGAAAGCTGACAGCCTGCGTGGTCTTGTGGTTAGCGTCGCTGACTACATATCCGTAAGCCCGGGTTCGATCCCCGATACCTCCTCGGATTTTTCTGAGGTAGGGCGGTCTGAAACGGGGTGCACTCAGCCTTATGATTCAAATTGAGAAGCTACTTGATAGAGAAGTAGTGGCTCCGGTCTTGGAAACCACCGTTAACGGCCGTGGGTTTGGCATGCTAACCACATGCCCCCCAATTCTGCCATCTGCCTATGGTAGATAACGCAGCAGTTGGGTGATAGGCCTTGTCCCTTCAGGGATGTAGTATCACAGAGTTTAGTTTAGTTTTAGAATTTGAAAACTAAATAAGAAAGTGTCTTAAGTCTCATTTAGTATTTTAATTTTAATATATCCTGTTCTCTTTTTTGCGATCTTGTGTTCTTAGTTCTAAAATACAAAATATTAATTATTTTACAAAAGTTAATTGCCACTAACTTAAATAATAATTACCAAATAATGGTAATTGTGGGTGCTGGGGGGCCCTTCAACTGGCCCTGAAGTTAGGGGTGGGGTGGTTTATATATGACTTGGGAGTGAAAGGTAATTCTGGGATTGCTGGGAATAAGTTGGAGTATACAGACCAATCAGAATGAAGGATTTTGGATTGGTCATGAAATAAGTTGCAGATATAGTCTGTCCAAGTCAGGACGAAAGTTCCAAGATGAAGAAGAAAAAGGTTTATGATATGGGTCAAAATAGAGTGGTTAGGAGGATAACATAAGTAGAAAAATAGAATAGAAATATCAGGCCAAGTCATCTTCTACCTAGTCTTTAAGTGGTTTATAAAGAATTGCATTATTCTCTATATAAAAAGGAACTGCATAATCGGATTACACTTTATATGAGGGATTACTGTACTCTTTAAGTTGGTGATGTCAGTGTTACCACTAAATTTTATATAGAGATGATTATTTATTTTTGTTTTAATTTATTTTTTTGTTATTCTCTTTACTTATTTATTTATTTATTTAGTTACTTGATCAAGTTTTGTTTTGTTACTGTATTTTATTTATAAAAGATTATAATTTTTGTTTTTAAAAATCTGTTTACAATTAAAAGAAAATATGAAATAAAAGTATTTTGAAACCTCATCTGCACATACTGGATGTACTTCATTGTAGACTCTTTAACACCAAATGTAGCCCATAAAGATGGAAGTTGTCCTATTATCTATAATTTGTTATTGTTTACAGGCATCGGTAATAATTTTACCCAGGGTATGGAGTTTCTTGAAGGCTCATTTTGCTATAGCCTACATGCTGTAACTCTGTTTTAACTTCAGACTTTTCATTGTGTTGAGAATTGTTAATAGTTTATTGGGCTTCCAACCAAAAGAGTCGGAGGATTGATTCAGAGCATTTGGCAGCTTGCTTGTAAATAAATAAAAACTCTGCTGACACTTTCTGGTAGAAGTGAGCAGGAAAAGGTCTATGTTTTGTGCCTCAGACCAGGCCTGATGAGAGGGAGGGGCAGCCGGGGCTACAGCCCCAGGGCCCGGGCCCCTTCCAGGTTTTATTTTTTACTTTCTAAATTTACTCTAAAATAAAATCGGTTATAACTTACAAGTCAATAAACAGCTTATGTTATGTTTTATGTGTTTATTTTATCTGCATTGTCTTGTTGTTTAACGGAATTATCAGTTAATCTGAAACGGATTAATCTTGAAGAAAAATTGCTATTTTTGAAAGGTAGAAGCATAAATCCTTTTTGACTCAATAATAGACCTCACTAACGTTCGGCATTTAAAATCATAATTTTCAAAAGATTAAACTGGTACATACAGATAAAAGTATTCCTAATTAGAGCATTTTAATGTATTATTCCATTTCCTGCCCGGCATCAATCAACCGATTTGGTCCAGAATCAATAGGCTTCGTCCCATGGGCGTTATAAATGGTTTACCAAGTTTTATGAAAATCCGATAAAGCGTATTTGAGTTATCGTGCTTACAGACACACGGTCAGACAGATGGTCCTATCTACCAGACAATCTCATAAAGTACTTGTACCATTCTGGCACTTAATAATTATGTAACATCATTACATAATCTTTTTGTTGCATACATTATAAAGGGCGAGTTGGGTAGTGAATTTAATATTTGACGGGAGCCCGGGAAAATTTTTCCCTGGGGCTCTTGCTTTCTTTCCACGGCCTTGCCTCAGACTACTGTATATGATGTAAATGTCTTTCAGTTAGGTGGACCATTAAGGGTAATCAGTCATGAGAGAGAGATTCCATCAGGTGCTGTGAGTCGAACTCTGACTAGCTCAGCACGTAAAGCTGAAGATCGTAGGTTCGAATCCCAGTGTCAGTGGATTTTTCTCCTAAAATATTCACATTAATGTGAATTTCGGAATAAAAATACACATTCCTGGGATAATTTTTTCAGGTGACCCTATTATAGGCCATATTATTTTATTATTTTGTTATTAAAAGCAGTCCTCCCACCCGCCCCCCCCCCCCCCCGCGCGCCGAATTTGAACATCATTGTCGTATGCCACGACGCATGCGCACTTGTCAGTTTTGTTGCGCGTTTATGCATATCAGCGTGCGCAGGCGTCGTGGCACGTGACCGTACACGAACAGGTGACTTCCGGTTTTGCTCACGCACTGGAGTTCCGGTTCTGTCTTGTTGAATTTTTGAGTGAATTGAATTTGAAAGTTGAATTGTTGGGTGTCTTTTCCTCTCTCGTGTTCGTGTTTTTCTGACTGTAGAGAAATGGTTGGTCTGATATTACTTGATTCGGGGCCGTTGATTCTTAGTTTCGTTTATTTCGCGCTACATACCAAGATGGTTTGCCTTGATTCTATAAGGCCTACCCGCGTTTTTCAAATCTCCGTACAAAAATTTGGGTCAAGACAGCGTTTTTCGACGGTGCAGGTGATTTGTCTAGGATGATAATCTGTGATTGGGTTTCTTTCCTGTGAGAAGAATGTAGAGGTAGGCAAATGCACTAAAATATCTGATATTTGTACAGCCTTTATTGCCATTGAAGGAAAAGGAAGAACACATCGTCCCCTAAGCTCTGCCCACTGACATTTTAAACTCTCCCTTTCTCTGGCTTATTCTTCACCCTCCCTACCCATTTGGGACTTATTTCCGGTGCCCTATTTCCTATTCTACAAATCTACGCACCGAGCAGGATTTGAACACGGGACCGCTAGCATCGTAGCCACTATAGGCCTACACCATCGAGTGATCATTAGGGTGTGAAGCAGAATTCATATATTTAAGTTTAGAGAGCTACGTGATATAGCAGAGATTGATTATTTCGTATTAATTGTAATTGTGAAATATTAAGTTGACTCTGAAAAGACTTTTAAATATGGTTCAAGGGTCGTTTTCGTTTTATTAATAAACTCGTTTTGTGGGTGGCATAGCATTCAAATCCTTCCCAAATGAACATCTACCATCACGTGGTGGGTTCTGAGTAACACTAAAGAGGCTCTGGTGATGATCTGTTATAAGGGTTATTTTCGTACCGTATTGTAATTAGTATATATATATTTTACTCCCTTTTCCCTGAAAACACAAAAACCCATTTCCGAGGTGGGACTCAAACCCACTGCGTCCTTACCCAGGACTCCAAGGCAGCTTTACCTACTGTGGCCAAGTAGACCGGCCAAATGTTTTGGTCCAAGGGTCTTTCTCGTGAGCACAGTGAATAGTGCACTATAACAGTGGGCTGCACTGCCGGCAAGGAAAGACTGATGGCTAGGGGTGACAGGGGAAGTAGGCCATTACATAGCAATGCGTGGTGAGAGTGGGCAAAGCTAAAGGGGCGACTTGTTCTTCCATTTTGCTGAAATGGATTTTGTTTGGTTTGGGTACTATTTTAGTCTTTAAAAAATAACCACTTATTCAGATATACAGTAGGCCTATATCTTGCATGTATTTAGGTTGTAACACATCCTGTGTTTTATAGAAATGTAATAGTTCACTTATTTTCTAAGATAACCCTAGGTTAGGTTAGGGTAATCCTGCATTTAACTTCCAAAATTATGGAGCACACCATGACTGTAAGTGGTAGTTACGTTAGGAAAAGTTGTAAGCTTATTACATTGTGACGTGAATTGCCTTATCAGAATACTTTTCTTTGCCTTATTCAGAACATAAATATGTTATACCCCTGGAGGTTTCTGAACAACAAATACCATCATCATCTGTCTAAGGGTTTGCCAGCCTGTTGTGATGTCACAATACTCCCTGTTTCGTGTAAGACAACTGCGCATCTCACCATCAATTATAATTCTCACTTTCCAGCAGCCATTTTCTGTTCTAGGTTAGAAAAGTGACTTTTTTCTCGCTTTACCATACTTTCGGACACTTATAACACAAAAAAATAAATTTTTAGCCTACATGATTTCTGTAATTTATAAAGTGCACGGTTAGCTACAATTTATTGATTTTCAACCCTTTTTTTATGCGAATAAAAATAGTGCAGTATCAACGAAACCATCCCCGTTTTAATTCGTATGTCGGGTCGACTCACTGTACCACCAACGTCATTGATTCCTCTGCTTCTTGCACAAACTAGCCATCACTAAAGCTGCACCACTCACTGCCAAAATAGCAACTCTCCTCACACAAAGTCATGATTTTGCAAGAAGTACACGTGTGGTGGCTGATGAGTAACTGTGGTGGATTGTGGTTAGTTTGTTCCTTTCCCATGGATTGCTGGAAGTTAACTGTCAAAATATTTTCAACGAACTGTTCACCTTTAAGTTATATGCCACATCTGACAGAATGAACCGGTTAATTTTAGATAAAAATTATGCATCAGGTAATTACTAGCAGAATATCTTCACTTATCACTTAGGTTACACACACACACACCTTGTGGAACACTACAGTAATGTTCCATAGAATACAGTTTGCACACACAGTGCCTTAGCCTGCATTTTTGTAATATAAGAAAATAGGCCTAAGCTTACAGTATTTTTTTCTAAAATTTATTTCTTACTGTTATAAAAATACACATTTTGCACTGGATCCATCAAACATACAGATACTGTATTGCACTTGGATGTCTCGAAAGCTAATTTATACACTTACCGTAGTACAGACACACACATTCAGACAGACAGACACACACAACGGTAACCTACATGCAGTCAGCATCAGAGTTAATCCATGTCTTTCATTGTTTCACATTGAAGTCATGACCATTTATAATGAAAGCATACACTATTTACAGAAGAAACAACATTGTGCACCAGATCATCTTCACCTTATGCAATATTGAGTATCTGAAAAAAGAAAGAAATCTAGTTCAGTATTGAATTATATCAATACAAAAAATTAATTATACAAAGAGTTGGCCCAGTCTTTTTGTAGGCGGCTGTACATGGCCTTAGTCATCAACCTGCAAAATGTCCACAATCTATAAGACAACCAGAATTTTCTAAATTCCTTACCTGGAGTACTGTCGAGGATCCATTGCAAGTATTTGCCTACTCTAGTGTTGACACCAGGATATTTGGTTGCACAGCTTTTACCATAGCTGATGATACCCAGAATTCTCACTCTGCCATCTCCTCCTTCCCAGAGAAGTGGACCTCCAGAATCAGCCTGAATTCAAAGAGGAAAGTAAAACAGTTTAGCATGCCTTTGTTCACAAGACAATTAACAGACAATTACTGAAATTCATGGCAAGTGTGACAGAAAGTCTGGTACTACCAGTGAAGTATAACATGACAAATGTCTGTTGGCTGTATTCTCCCCATTTTGATTTTTTAGAAGTTGTAAGTTACTATTTTGGCTAGCTTTCTACAGACCTACGCCATGGGTTAATGGTTGAGGCACTGCACTACAAACTTGAAGGTCACGGGTTTGATTCCTGGCAAGGTCATTGGGAATTTTCAATTGGCTTAATTCTTTTGATGGCACTATGGCCAGTGGCATAACTGAAGGCCCTGTAGACCCCACGATGCAGGGGGTCTTGAATTCCTATTCATTGGAATAGATGGTTTCCATTAAAGACAAATGTAATACTTAAATAAAAATCATCACATTCTACATAACACATTAGGCCTACTCTATTAGTTTTACATTTTTATACAATTTTTGAAGTGTTGCATTTATAAGTCAGTACCGGTACTGGTAGCAGTGAAAAGGTTAAATCAGCAGAAGGACTGCTTGCTTACTTACTTACTCAATGTCAATAGACAATTCCTCAGCAAGCTTAAGGAATATTATCTATTTTATGGAACAAAAGGTTCATTGCCGCGCTTACCTGAGCCTGCCATTCAACCCTATTCTGTGCTAACTCCATCCAATCATCCCTCACAAATCCTACTTCCCTTAAATCTAGTTTAATATTGTCCTCCCACCTATGTCTAGGTCTTCCACGTGGTCTTTTCCCTTTCTCCCCGTCAATATTTTTGAGATATGTCTTTCCTCCCCCATGCACGCAACATGTCCAGCCCATTTCATCCTCTGTGATTTAATTACCCTTACTAAATCCGGTGAAGAGTACAGGTCATGAAGCTCATCATTATGCAGTCTTCTCCAGTCCCCATTTTCATCTCTCTCAGGCCCAAATATTTTCCTAAGCACCCTGTTTTCGAACACACTCAGATTATGTTCTTCCTGAAGAGTAAGCGATCACGTCTCACACCCATATAATACAACCGGCAGGATAATAGTCTTATACTACAGTCTAAAATATTCAGCTACTTATCATACAAATGGAAGTACTAGTTAAAGAGAAAACTAATCTCACTGAGATCTGAAATGTACCTTCATTAATCTGTGTAGGGTTTACAAAATTAAGTGTTTCTAAAATAAATACAAGTAATTATTTGTATGATATCCTTATTATTAGGCATGGCATATCAATCTAACTGCATAGAATATCCCATTTGCATTAAATAAAGAAATTGTCATGTTAATGACGGGGAATAAAAACGCTTTCCTTGAAAATGATGCAAAGTCCTTTGTTAATCCCAAACTGTTTGTAAGCAAGCAAAATTCAACCTTACAATTCAACCACAAGCTGCCCTGTTGGCTTTCTAACACTGTTGCCAGTTATACAAATTTCTCATTTTGGCAGAAAAAATTCCATTCTTTTCAGCCATGTTGATGACCAAAAACCATTGGTACATTCTTTATGTTCATTAGGTGAGGTGACAATTTTATTTCATTTTATTTTTTAGGGGTTAATATTCTTCACACATTCATACTCATTGGCAGGAAAAAAGTTGAAAAGGAAATAACATTTTGTTTTTTGGAAAATGCAATAGAATATACAAAACCGGGGTATGGGACAGGGCATGTGGATGACATTTCATTGAATTAAATTTGATTTTGGAATATCAGAATTTAAAGTAGTGACATTTCAAAGTGATAGTTGTAGTGTGGAAGTAGTAGAAACAAACTTTTATTTTAATTTTTTTAAAAAGTTGAATTTGAAGGGAAATATCACTCCAGAACACAAATTTTCCCGTATTTGAAGAATCACCCATATAATGTTATGTAAGCTAATGTAAGTGTCTGAATGTGTGTAGTACAGTATATTGATATAAGAGGAGGTTTTCATCTGTCTCTCTGTCTGTGTGCAATGCCGAACCAAAACTGCAGCCTGCAGAAATCTTAAATGTTTGAGGTAGAAGAACTGAAGGGTGTCTGATTGCATCTCGAAGCCCAATTTTTAATTTTCGCTTTCGTACTGAGTTATGAGTGAAAAAAGGACAGAAAACGTAATTTTTAGCACTATTGAAGCAACACTTTTCACTAATACATCTTAGATGTTTAGATAAAGTCCGCGTATATACCGGTACCACTAGATATTTGAAAACAAACAGCTGAAGCCTACATGAGATATAAAAGACCAGTTAATAAAACACATTGTTTTAAAATTAACTTTTATTGTATTGTTGTAAAAGTACCTTTATTGTATTAATTGGTCTATCACTTAATAAAAGAGTGACAAGTATTTTTTAATATGCTACTAGTCTAATTTTCATGTATGTTTTAAATTTTTTAAATCATATTTTAGCTATTGTGTTAATGTCAACTTTGTAGATTTTTTACTATTTATCGTTGCAAACAATTTAATTGACAATACATTGAGCTCGATGTTATTAATTCACTAGACTCTTTTATTAAGTGATAGACCAATTAATACAATAAAGGTACTTTTACAACAATACAATAAAAGTTAATTTTAAAACAATGTGTTTTTATTAACTGGTCTCTTATATCTCATGTAGGCTTCAGCTGTTTGTTTTCAAATATCTAGTGGTATATAGGCAGACTTTATCTTAACATCTAATCTATAATTATACCACTTGAAAAAAATATGATGCTAATCAACTATAATACATCTTAGTTGTGAGATTAATTGCAGGTGGCCTTGCTCTTTGCTATAGTAACTGGAATAGAAGAGAATCGTGGAGATACAGTTTTTCAACATACAGCATCGCATCATGTATGTAGGCCTAAAGGGGAAAACAGTGATCAATTTGAACAAAACTCAGTATACAGGGGTTTTTTGAGCCAGAAACTCGAATCTGAGGTCTTTTTTTCCTGGACAGTGTACTCTAATTGTGAAGTGCCTCTTGCATAGGCGTAACCAGGCCGACCATATGGGGGGGGGGGGGTTATAACGTCTGGGGGGTATGGAATATCCTCCAGGGAGAAAATTTTAAAATTTAAGCTGCACAATAACGAGTTTTAAGCTTCCCACGCTTTATACTCGTATTAAGTAATTTATAAGCAGACTTCAAAAAATTGTACAATTTTCCTTTTTTTAATCAATGGGGGGGGGGGGGGTCAAACCCCCAAAACACCCCCCTCGTTACGCCTCTGGCCTCTTGAAACCGAATATTTAGCTTTTAAATCATTTTAATTGTTATGAATGATTTGTGTGTAAGAGTAATGTTCATTAATCTATGGTTCATTCTAAACATTTCATTTCGATTCTGTATGCCCATAATGTGGCAACATATGATTCTTTTTAGATTTTTAAATTATTTATTTACTATATTTAACA
This sequence comes from Ectobius pallidus, assembly GCA_964059195.1. Lineage (NCBI taxonomy): Eukaryota > Metazoa > Arthropoda > Insecta > Blattodea > Ectobiidae > Ectobius > Ectobius pallidus. Next base: position 153,231,280 of record CAXKWD010000008.1, read on the forward strand.
ACATAGGCTCTATTTAAAAACAGTCATGGAATTTATGTGAAACAGTGTCAATATTGATGAATATAATGTCTTAATTATTTTTCTGTAAAATAAATTATTTAAAAACATCTAGCGATTAAATTAATGAACGCAGGTGAAGATGCATGTACCTGCTAGTGAGTATAGGAGGCTAAAATTTATATTTTTAAAAGAAAAAAATAGCAAAATAATAAGCTTTCTACTGTCTACTAATACATTTACCTTAATTAGTTAGGCCTAGTTTATAATTTATTGCAATCTAAGTACAGAACAGATGGCAAATTCCTCTTTGCATCCACATTTATTTTTCCATTTTTTCTGAACATGGGTAATGAATGGGTGCTGCTGAAACTGTAAGCAGTGTATTAATTCTGATTTTTTATTCTATACTTTGTCTTACATTAAAATATACCCTAGGAAAGAAATAAAAACGTAGAATCTTCTTTCCCTTAATAAAATATTTAAGCAATCCTTTTAAAATCAGTACCAGTAATGAGAGAATTAACATATTTTTTTCCTTTCTTTCTTTCTTTCTTATAATCAGGGTTCGGATGTTTTTGACCTTAAAAATAGTTAAATATAACCCGAAAAACACATAATATGACTAAACAGACAAATAGTTAATAATCACACAAAATACCTACTTCATTTGAAGATTAAATCATGCTATTTTAACTTTGAAGTAAAGTTTCAATGCTGCAGCATTGAAATATATTACCTCCCATTATCAATCAAAATAATCTCGTATCGTGTTATGGGGATCATGTTGAAGAGAGTCAATTCTCTGCCCCCTAATTGTGGGTCGTTTTTATACAAAACAGCTTTATCACCTCTTAAAATATATATATGTATACTCTTTATATATATGTATATATTATATTATATATATAGGCCTATGTATATGTATATATAGGCCTATATTTAAAAATATATATATGTATCAAATATTAACCATTTAACGCTTCTGGATACAAGGTTGTAACCACAAGTAACTGGAATGTGACATTAAATCCCGAAAATGACTTAAATATGCAAATATATGACATATGAAATATATCTAAAAGTAATCATAAACATTCAGTTCAAGTTTAAATCAATACTATGACTGATATAAAAGTCATGAAAAAAATATGACATGCCATAACATCCGAACCCTGTTTATAATTGACACTTACTGCCATACCAGTACATTTGACTTGTAAACAACATTTGCATCCATATGATAAATGCTAAAATGTTCTCTACTGAATACTGATAGTAGGAAATAAGACATGATATAATGTATTTAGCATACGAACATTATCTTAAAACACAGCTTACTTGACATGCGTCAGTTCCTTTCCTGAAGGTACAGATCTGATTATCCGTCACTTGACTCTCTGTGAAGACACTCTGACACTCGGTGATGTCTATCACGTCCAATATCGCCTCTAACAAAACATCTGATTTTGGACCAGCTGGTTCTGTAGTTCCCCAACCTGAATAAGACATAAATGATTATTAAAATGTTATGTGCTTTGAATTTTTCCTGGTGCTGGTAATATATGATATTTTCCCGGGCTACTAACCAGGTGGTAAGTTGGATTAATTCCGACGTTTCGAAACCAAACTGAGGCTTCATTGTCAAGGAGAATGAAATGCCGGAGGAGGAGGAGGAGGAGGAGGAGGAGGAGGATAGACTTACTGGGCATTTCTGACCCTAACTGCATACCCTAACTGCAAAAGGGGCTCATACCTTTTGCAGTTAGGGTCAGAAATGCCCAGTAAGTCTATCCTCCTCCTCCTCCTCCTCCTCCTCCTCCTCCTCCTCCGGCATTTCATTCTCCTTGACAATGAAGCCTCAGTTTGGTTTCGAAACGTCGGAATTAATCCAATTCACCACCTGGTTAGTAGCCCGGGAAAATATCATATATTAAAATGTTGTGTCACTATCTAAAACATTAACGCTGTACAACAGTATTGGTAATAATAATAATTAATAATAATAATAATTATTATTACTCAGCCTTATCTGTATAATAATTTTATAATAATAATAATAATAATAATAATAATTATTATTATTATTATTGTCAAGCATTAATTTACATGCATAGGTACTCACATCCCTGATGTAGCATAGACTATTTACAGGGATGTTTGTACGTCTCAAATAAAAACAAAAACAAAACCTAGCATAAAACAAACAAGAAACAGTACACACAACAAAACAAAATAATGGATAAAATTCCACTAATACTATTACGTAGTAGTAAGTGACCCTGTTTAGGCATTATTGACGGATCTCTCCCATATTGTTTTGACTCTGAAAAGGTATTTTCCTATTTCCCTGAAAATTTCAGCCATATCTGTTTTTATAATTTTTATAATTTAAGCAATATCTTCATTAATATTACTAAAATGTGATTCTAACAACTGTTTCCTAAACTTACTAGTCCCACAACAGTTTTAAATATCAACCTTATATGTTACTAGGCAGTCTTTAGATTTATCTTTCTATCCCCAGATTTATTTTAATCTCCCTGAATTTACTACTTTGCACATCCTCCTATGTAAAAAATTTAATGGTCATTGTGTTAGCTTTCTTTTAAGTGTGATTGCTACAATATACAGCAATTATTCTTGTACTACGGGTAGAGGAATTGTGTTCGACTCCGAAATTTAAAGTTGAATTTTTAACATAAATACATGTTTTGAGGCCCCCTGAATCCAAAAATACTATTTTCAGAAACATGTATGTCTGTGTGTGTCTGTGTACAGCCTAACTCAAGAATGAAATATTGCATTTTGTAGTTGGGCTAGGTACCTTCTGGGGATGTGACACAAAGATTGGTGATGACCAGGGCCCGGATTCTAATGACATGTCATCTTTTTATTAATGGTGCATGGACATTGCCAACTTGTAGATAAATCCTAATCATGGCCTCTAGATTACAGAAATACATTTTTATTAGGTCATTTTTTGTCATTTTATGCCATTTTATATTTTTAGGGCATTTTTTTTCAATTTTAGGTCATTATTTTGTCATTTTCGTGTCATTTCCTTTCTTATTTAGTCATTTTCATGTATTTACATTGAGTGTATTAACTTTTTTCCGCCGCTGGTGGTGCTGTCTTTGAAGTGTTGTTTGTTTAATGCAAAAAGGAAAAATTCCGCGTTAAATGTTGTCATGTCTCAGTCGGAAATGGGAATCAAAGAAACGCCAAAATTTTGTATTATATTACTATTGTTATTAGATTGACTTGGCACCTACTTGGATTTGAGAGTGCAAACTACTGTTTACCCTGAATTAACAATATAGTCCGGCAGACCACAAAAGGAAATTCCGAATTTTGACTCACCAGTGCCTCAGTGCAAATATAAATTTCCGTGAGAAAAGAACATTCACAATATTACAGTTATTTACAGTTTTTGCAATTATGTACAAACTAGTCTATAACTTTGTGTGTACAATAATATTTTTTTATAAGTAAAATATCAGTTTATAGGTAATTTTTTATAATTATTAAGTCATTTTCTTTAAAATTTAGGTCTTTTTATAGGTCATTTTTCAAACATTATTAGGTCATCAGAATCTGGGCCCTGGCGATGACTTCCTCTTACTTTTAATACGACTTTTCATAAAGAAAAAATTTAAATTCTCGATATTGTTTAAATTTTATTTATGAGTTTCTTATACTAAGAGCCAGCCCAAACATGTCAATTTCACCACACATCCCACACATCCCCTCAGGATGCAGGTAGGGGGGGGGGGAAGCGGACCTACTAAAATATCTAAGTTGCTGATATGAGCCACTGCGCTTGCCTATTGGGTTCTAGGCATGCGCAGTGGCTCATATCGGCAACTTAGATATTTTCGTAGGTTCGCCTTTTTTCCCCCTACCTATACATAGGGGCACTATTAGGCAAACACATCAAACAAATGGTTTCCAAAATTTGGTTTGACCGGAGGTGGTAATCTTCATTGCTTGGCACTCCGGGAGTAAGGGAGGGCACAAAAAAAAACCTTTTTTTCGCAAAAATTATCTGTAGAGTAATTATAAGCCCCCACTGATGTAGAAACTGAGTTTTGCCCGGTGAACAATAAAGCTTTGGATCAGGATGAAACAACTGAGTAGGCCTAAGTGCTCTTTAAAATATGGCCTCTTATTCTGTATCAGAATGTGAAGTGAGAAAGATGTAGGCCTATTGCCCGTGCTTATGGTAAAGAAAGTTACATGAGTGCATTAATTAGATTTTATTTGGGTTGTGTATCCTTCGGGGATGTGATGTGGTAAAGATATTCTCTGTCTGTTTACAACCAATTTACATGAAGAGAATGCTATACGTAATAGGCTATATTGGTAACAACTTTGTCTTTTTTAAAAATTTGTACAACAAATTTAATGAAGCGAATTGTCATAGCAAACATTCTTATAAGAGGCAACACTTTTATTTGGGCAGAGGCAGTAGCGTTTCACATAAGATTCTTTTTAGAACTACCCAATGTAGGAGGGCGTTTCACATAAGATTCTTTTTAGAACTACCCAATGTAGGAGGGGGAACTGAGGGGGGAAAAATTATCTTTTACTTACATAGTTTATATAAAATGATCCCCTTTTTTTAAAAAAACTGGTATCACTTTCTGAAATAGGTACTCACCTAGGACATTTACTTTCCATCCAGCTGGCGGCAAATTTTGATTTCTGAAAGGCAGGCATGCTGGTCCAACTTCAAGACTGAATGCAATGAAGTCTATCACTTGAATTAGGGCGATGTCATTTTTTTGAGTAACGGAATTGTACTGAGGATGTCCTATGAACCGTTTCACTCTGTACAATTTTGCCGATTTCGTCTCATTGGCTGAAATAAATCAGAAAAAAAAAATCTTCTAATATCATGGGTGCCGAGAATTATTTTATGTCAAGTCCATTTATTCCTTATGCGGTTTCTTTATAATTAGCATAAAGGAAGTTGAACGATTTTGGGGTTGTAGGTGGTATAGATGGATTTTATTCTATTGACAAACTAAAAATTTAATTTAAATATGAAATTTACGCGAAACTCGAAGCTGCTCTTTGCCTTTTAATGTCAAATCAGTTGACTTCTAGAAGACGAAATATACTCAGTTTACTACAATATTTAATTCAACACGAACGTAATTGATGTGATTTTAAATACAGGTTGTTTATTACGCAGTTTCATTTTCTGCTTTTCATCTTCAAAGATTGTTCCGTGCTCAATATTAATCGATACCTCATCAATGTTATAATGGAAATCTGTATCTTAATGGATGTCGGGCGAACCTTTCTCATTTCATTTCATTTCAATGGATGTCATTAAGATACTGTTAAGTCACATAATGGTAGAACAAAAAGCAGAATTTGACAATTCTAGTGTAGGACCGGATACATACCTTTAGTAATATCGTGGTCTCCCACCAGGATGGCGGTGTTGTTGGGCAGTTTGTTGAGCAAGCAGTGGGCCGCAGTGATGGTGTAGCGGTTGGAAATGATGGTGGTACCACAGTATAGCCCCAAGTGCGCATCCACTATCCCTGCCATCATAGGGTACTCGTTCACTCTCGTTTCCACCCCGTTCACTATACGTGACTGTCAACAGAACGCACTTACTTTCATTTTGTTCAATATAAAGTATTCACCATGGTCTATGTATTCATTTTTACTTCCTGTAGGTAGAGGAAGTATTGCGTTTGACCCCAGAATTTGAAGTTGAGTTTCTTTTAAATAGACTTAAAACGTTTTGAGGTCCCCTGAGTCTAAAAATACTATTTTCAGAAACATGACTTTGTCTGTGAACAGCCTAGCCCCAGAATGGAAAATCGTATGGAAACATTTTGTTAGGTTACCTTCTGGGGATGTGGCACGAAGATTAACGAAGACTTTATCTTACTTTTAGTGCCACTTTACATGGAGAAAATATAGTTTTTCACGATTTTCTTGAAAACTTCTTTAACGATTATGTTTAATTTAGGTACATGAGGTCCTTATAAAGAGCTAAAACTTTTATTTGAATCATTTTAACGAAAAAAAAATTCTGAAGGATAGTTATAAGCCACCGACGCCTGTGTGGTCTCGTGATTAGCTACAGATCCACAGGCCCGGGTCAGATCCCCGGTACCTCCTCGGATTTTTATGAGGTAGGGAGGTCTGGTACGGGGTGCACTCAGCCTCGTGATACAATTAGGCTAGTAATATTATAGGTTAAAATTTTTCCACCTTATGCACTAGTATATCTTAGACATTGATATGAATGAGTGTTGACAAGGAATCTATAGTTAGTATCTGTTGTTTAATTATACATGTATTTACAAGTAACCTGAGTATCAATAAATTACAATATACCTTATTGAATAGTCTTATTATGGTAAACTAAAATGTTGTACAATTGTTAAAATTACAATTAAAATATATAAAAAAACACAGGTAGTTGTATGTACTAATTTTTGAGAATAGAAGACACGTCATTTAAAATTATATATACAGAATTTTATCTTCTATCACTAAAAGATTATACATAAAAAATTGTAAGTCCCAGTAAAAGGTAGAATAACATTCTGCTATTTAGCATTGATGTTTAGATCTGGAACGATGTGTAGTTGTTAGGCTATATATGGAGCCGTGGAGTTGTGAAGTAGCTTTATAGAGATTCCTATGTCATCATGCATCCGAACAATATCTGAGAATTAAGTCAATGGATATGCATTTCAATGCAGGTTTGCATCATCTTCAGTCCAAATTTCACATTCTAGAAATGAGAGTTGAAAAATTAATGTAGTATAAATATTTATAAAGCAGAGTTAATTATAGTTTTGTTAAAGGGGGTATTTATTTAGTTTATTATAAAATGTCAGAGTTTTACTTACAGTTTTCTATGAACTTGTAGTGGATGCTGTGTTCGTTGCATGAGTAGGCTAACTACTAACTTGATTAGTATATCGTGTTTCTGTAGTTAATTCTAGGTACGTTTCAAAAAGTTTATTGTGGTCAATAGTGTTTTCATTAACTGTATGTTGTTTATGCCTGTATATTTCAAGTTGTTCGAGGGTGTTTAATTTTATGGTTTGTTTTATGACTATGTAGGATTTCCATGGTATTTTCAATTGTATTAAATGTGTGTGTATTATTAATGAGATGTTTCGCGAAGGCTGATTTATTTCGGTTATACTTAAAATCACTAAAGTGTTCAGAAAATCTTTGTTTAAAAGTTCTAGTTTACCATAATAAGACTATTCAATAAGGTATATTGTAATTTATTGATACTCAGGTTACTTGTAAATACATGCTATAATTAAACAACAGATACAAACTATAGATTCCTTGTCAACACTCATTCATATCAATGTCTAAGATATACTAGTGCATAAGGTGGAACAATTTTAACCTATAATATTACTAATTCAATAGCACTAGTTGAAAAATGAAGTTCATCAATGCTCGTGATACAAACTGAGGAGCTACTTGATAGAGAAGTAGTGGCTCCGGTGACGGAAACCACAATTAACGGCCGTGGGTCTCGGCATACTGACCACTTGCCACCCCAATCCTGCCATCTGCCTATGGTAGATAATGCAGCGGTTGGGTGGTAGACCTAGTCCCTTCAGGGATGTAGCGCCACGGAGTTTAATTTAGTTATAAGCCACCTATTATTTGTAAAAATTCTAGTCTTGCCTGGTGAACAATAATGCTATGCATCAGTTTGAAACAACTGAATACGCGCTCTTTGCAATCAGATTTTATTGTGGTTGTGTATCCTTTGGGGAAGCGAAGTGGTAACGACATTCTCTGTCTGTTTACAACCAATTTACATGAAGAGAATGCTATACATAATATATTATACTAAGGGGGGAAAAACTTTTATTTGGGCACATAAAGTTATATTTCACATCGAAATTTGTATTTAGTGACAAGACCTGAATGTAACTAATAGGCCTCTGCTCCGCCTGGATGGAGGCTACATTGATTCATTGATGATTTGAATATTACTTTTCTTTTTTAGGAGTAATCTTCAGAAGGCCTTTATTTTTGTCAAAAATTATTCTCAGCACTAAGATAACTTAAAAACATCTAAACTGTAGCCTTTTTAACATCGCATAACTAGGGAGACTTAAAACTGCCTGATCAGAATGAAACTTATCCAATATATTCATTATTGTGCATAGTATTTTTCATAAAAAAACATTCTAATTTTAACCAAAAATGGTGAACATTTCACCCAATTTTCTTCTTTGTTATACAGTATTATTTTATCACATCTAAAAAATATTGACTGGGAGACCCGAAGGGAAAAGGTCACTTGAAAGACCTAGACGTAGGTGGGAAAATAGATTTAAGGGAAGTGGGATTCGCGAGAGATGGTTGGATAATTAGCTCAGAATAGGGTTGAATAGCGGGCTCATGTAAGAGCGGCAATGAACCTCATGGTTCTATAAAATAGATAATATTCTTTTAGGTTGCTTAGGAATTGTCTGTTGTCATTATAATCCTAAGCATTTGATCACCCCTGCAGTGATCAGTGACCTTTTGATGACGATGCCAACGAAAATAGCTTCACGTGCTTCCGGTAAACTGAATGCAGATTAAACGTAAAGTGTTATAAAGAGGGACAGTTAACTTTACAGACCAGGAATAAACTGTCCGCCTTCCACTTACGTGTGTATACTGATGTGTAGGGTTTGGATGTTTATGACCTAAAAAAGCGTAAAATATGACTCCAAATATGCCCTTAAAAATAACTAAATATGACCCAAAAACCAAAATTTGACCTAATAAAAGTAAAGTATTTAAAAAAATAAAGGTTTCAATTTAAAACGTTTAAAGACACTAAATTCTTACATCACACGAATTGAACCAGTTAATCAGTTTTTAACAATTTTGGTGATTTATAGTTTTTAAAGGATTTGCTCCTGTTTGCTCGTTTCATCAGCTCCAAATTCTCGTAATATTTTAAAGACCTTGCATGTCCGTATAAAATATGAACAATTGCATTAATTTTAAAATTTAAGTTACTATTAATTTGGCATAAACATTATGAAATAAATTTCAAATTTAACTCGACCATGTAGTACATACACTGTATAATTGTGATCTTTTACCGAATTTATAACTGAAATATGACGTTAAATTACAAATATGACCAAGACCACAAAAAATACCAAAATATGACTTTATATGCCAAATAAAAACGGTCCGATTAGGATAACAAGTGTGCAATTCGTGTTTAATTTTTGTTTGCGACGGAAAAAGAGGCCAGGATAAAAAATATGACATGTCATAAACATACGAACCCTACTGATGTGTGTCAAATACTTATGATTGTAGATATGGCTAACCTGATACAACTGAGAAAACTTAGTCACATTATCACTAGTGCAATGGCGTAACATTTTGGAGCTGGGGCCCCCAGAAAAAATATTTTGGGCCTCGAATTACTTTTGTAATGCTAAGAAGAAAAAAAAAATTCTTACTCAATATATCCCTCAAAAAGGGGGTTGTTTTAATAAGATAATAATTATTTACTTATTTTTTATTCTGCCAACCGTCAAATTAATATATATTTTTTTAACTCATAGCAAAGATTTACAACTAAACTAAAATTAAATGGCAGGTATTCCTTTTAGAAAACTTGCAAGCAGGAATGTGTCATAACTTTTACTGTTGTTTATACTACCTGTTTTCATATCAAGTTGTTCTGAACATTTACTGTTTTTGCCTTTTGGGTTTTTTTTTTTTTTCAGGCAAATATTATTGCAGTTCAATTACTGTATGAAACTCAAGTTCCCTTGCCTTCGCAATTTCAGTTTTCAACTCACTAGCCTTTGTTGACTCATGGTACTTATTAAATAGTTCTTAATTAATTTAAACTTTAAAAAGGATCTTTCAGCAATAGATAGGCCTACGGTAACAGGAAGTGTGAGGAATAAAGAATTAATGCAATGCATAGGTCTGGTAAGCTTGATGCCGGATGCGAATATGTATCAGAATTACGCACACGATTAAAAATATCCGAAAATTCTTCTCGACGTTTGGGCCCCTTCTAGCCCTCACCTCCCCCGCCTTGTGGTTGGAGCAGGAGATAGAGCATTTTCGGGCCCATGTTCATATAATAATTTCATGTGCAAGGACTAATTCCTCAAAGTTTTGGCCTGTCTTTTTGTTAAAGCCTGTACATTCTAGAAAAAATGTGTATAAAAAATGAGCCATCAGCTTCCAGGGGTCAGGACCCCCCGAAATCAAAACCTAAAATTCTATTTAAATTATTTTAGCTTCATTTTGTCAAATATTTAAATATTTTATTTCATAATAAAATACTGAAGTTGTAAATGTAGGCCTATTATTTCCACTGTTCCATGTTTTATTTAACTTTTTTCATAAAAAGTAATAACTATTATAAATTAGGTAATGGTTTCTTATTTAAGTTGGGATATCTTAGAGTATATATAGTAAACAAATTTGCTATCTGCTTTTTCAGTGCTAAAATAGCCTAAAATGTGATTTTGATTCGTTCAATTTTTTTTAAATTTCCGGGATGGATCCTCCCCATACCCCCTTGCCCTGGGGGTATTCGATACCCCCTAAACTCCCCGGCACTTTAGATCCTCCCTGAAATTATTTTCTGGCTACACCACTGATCAGCGCAGAAATATTGTAAAATGTAGAAATTTCACCTATGACCTTACCTCTTTCTTCCAGCCGCAGTCGCACATTGGCGGTGGTTGAAGTGTAGGCTGTTCGGTGACAGTCATGGTACAGTTGAAGCGACCTCTGTTGGAGTAGTAAGGAGAATACAACTCTAGGAACATGAGATTACTCTCAGACTTCACTGTGAATGTCCCTATTCCACAGTATTTGTGGAAGTCAGCTGCATTCCCCGTTAGGGATACGCTCAGACGATCTTCCACACAATTAGCAGTCTGCAAACACAGTCGTTCACGTAGTTTAGTAATATGAAGGGTTTGCGGCAAAAAGGAGGCAACTCTAATTTTTGCACTTTTAACGTAAGAATAATAGTTTATGATCCAAGTGGTAAAAACGGGATTCTGTTTTGAGAGTAGAAAAAAATAGTAGCATAAGCATCTGGCATTACTGGTATTAGTCATTGACAGGTTTTCAATCTTATCTCGTTGAGGAGATTTATTTTACATTAAGTTTAAAAAAAACCGACATCGCCCAGCTTTGTATTCTGCTTGTACTTCAAATTGAAGAATATGAAACATGCTTAAAATGTAGATTTACATATAATATATAGGAGAAAAATTCCTCTGAACCGGGATTTGAACCCAGGACCTTTGGCTATCCGTGACACTGCTCTACCAACTGAGCTAAGTCGGAGTTCAATTCACGGCGCCAGATGGAACCTCTCTCCTATGACTGATTGCCCTAATGGTCTACCTCACAGACAGACAAGTTATGTCATATGCAATACTGTGAGGAACACTAAGTAGTGATTTTTGTGACCGGGCTCCCACTGTTATTGTACTTATGTCATATGCAATACTGTGAGTCACACTAAGCAGTGATTTTTGTGACCGGGCTCCCACTGTTATTGTACTTATGTCGTATGCAATACTGTGAGGCACTAAGTAGTGATTTTTGTGTTTACTTAATTAGTAATTATTTTTGCGTGTGTTATTGTACAATAACAGTGGGAGCCCGGTCACAACTATATATGTTCGAGCTATCTTTCAACCTTCATATAAAAAAGATGGAAAATCATCAAATGCCTTGCCCTAATAATAACATTCTAGAGTAATGAAGAAATAGTTGGCTATCAGGATTAAGTTTCTAAACAATTTAAGTTACGAGTACTACCTTAGAATTTGATATTGAGGATCGACCAGCATGTACGAGGGGCGTTCCATATTGATTTACACTTTATTTTTTTTACATTCACTAAGAACCTCTATGCCTTGGCAGATATAACCACTTTCTCTGCAAAGTCTTCATTAAGCTGTACATACTTGTGCCACCCAAGTGGGACTTCTCTAGACCCTCTGAGAACCACTTTTTCAGAGTCTGTCGCACCCACCTCAGGACAATTCATGGAAGTTGACAAAATGATGTCCGCACAGAGGTTTTTCATAGCTCTGAATAGGTGGTAATCACAACCAAAGCCCAATCATGCAGTGGAAGCACAAAGGGAGCTCCCCACCAAAGAAGTTCTGTACAGTGCCCTCAGCAGGCAAAAGCATGGCCACAATCTTTTGGAACAAAGATGGAATCATCCATATGACTGGATGGAACAGGGACCAACATTAACAGCACGACTAAGATGGGGTTTCCGGTGCTGCCACATCCACTATGTTCTCACTTCTGCACAGACATCTTTTCACCGACTTCCAAGAAATGTCCTGAGGTGTGTATGACAATTGACAGACTGCAACAAAATTGGTTCTCAGAGGGCCTAGAGAAGTCCCATTTGGGTGGCACAAGTATGTACAGCTTAATGAAGACTTCGCTGAGAAAATGGTTATATCTGCCAAGGCATAGAGGTTCTTAGTGAATGTAAAAGAAAAAAGTGTAAATCAATATGGAACGCCCCTCGTAGTATACCTGGTACATATTGTAATGGGGCATGCATTGCAATTTGTATGAAAAAAAATTACCCCACTCCTTCATCTTTATATCTTACAATGAACAGGGTGTCCACTGGTCGGGAAAATCCGGGAAAAGGCCGGGAATTTCGTATGGTCGGGAAAATCCGGGAAAAGTCAATGAATTTGTTAAAATATTCGGGAAAATTCGAAAAATTGCAAACCTGAAGATAAATATTTTATTTTACCATATGGACCATCATCATCCTATTATAATATTATAATAATAAAAGTTAGGTCTATATTATAGACATAACTTTTATCAAATAACTTTCAGGGTATAGGCCCTAATGTAAAAAAATAAATTAGTATTAGGGTAAGTTTAATTACAATATTATGATTAATTTTTAATGGGATAACAATGAATGAATTTACCAGAATTTCTATTTGCCTAAATTCATATAAAAATTAATTTTAGTATGAAACCATTGGAATACCATCGTGAAAATTTGTACACAACTTACTAAAGAGGTTTGGAATAAAATATTTTTTTCATAAAAATTAAAAATTTCGATTCTAAGATTTTAATAAAAAAAGCTTTTTGAGTTTTTGAAAGAAATATACAGTGATGTGATAGTCAAGTTACATGTCAAATTATAGCCCTTGTTATTCTAAAGAGAATGGTACAAATTTGGGCTTTCTAGGAGAAACCGGTTTTGAGTTACATGCTTTTAATATCTCAGAACGTTCCTAAAAACTGCCATTATGTAATTTTTCAAAAAAATTTTACCTCAAAAACTAAAAGTGCAAAAAAGGTAAAAATCTGCATTTTGTACCTACTCAGCTAATACTACCTCGTTTTAAAAAATCATAACGATCTGATGACGTGATGTTTGGACCATTAAGATTGGTGTGGAATGACCCGAAAATGCTTCATATTTTGGTTGGGAATTTCTGAAATGATCAATGAAAATCAGGGAATAAGTCGGGAATTTCTTCAGCATTACTTGGTGGACACCCTGAATGAATGGTCTAGGCATTCTGCATACCAAATTGAAAACTCGGGGTCGATTCCCGCATGGACAAATTTTCTGCTATAATATATTAAATTGATTTTTTACGGTTTTATCACAGTGTTACGTAAACTGACCTTTGGTATAGAGAAGTCGTGGCAGGAAAGAACAATCTGAGAGAGGGAAGGTGCTCTAGCGAACCAGTGGCAGACAATACCTTTGGGATAAGGATTAGGGTAGCCGGGAGACTCGATGAAGTAGGTTCTGTCAGGAACCACGTCTTGCTCAAAGTCACAGCTGGGAGTTGGATTAAGCTGCCCAGAGACCACTAGAGCTGATGCGCTCATGACGACCAGAAGTACACTCATCTTCCAAGCCTGCAGATAAAATAGAATTAACAACTTGACCTGCTAATGTTACTATTCAATAGAGGGCGGATTTCTATGACATGTCATATTTTCCCCCTTTGCATTATTTCAGGTTTCAGACTAATTTAAACCCGATTCCAAGCATCCTGGTGAAAATGGAACGGCTTTTATTGTGCATGTAACCTGCATATTTAGGAAATTTTCAACTATTGTAGCATATTTAGTATGAATATGCATATTTAGGTCATATTTGGCATATTTGTGTGCATATTAAATAAATTTTGAAGTTTCATATCATATTTTGTAAATGTTGCATTATAATGATACTTTTTGAGAATTTACAGATATTTTAAACAATCAACATTATATTTTAATAAAATGAATTGTAATGAATCTTAAAAAAATATACACAATGTGTAAGTGGTAAAGTCATATTTTAAATTTTATTGGTCATATTTTAATGTTTTTAGGTCATAAATGCATGCATATATCCTATTTTTAGGTCATAGAAATCCGCCCCTTACTAATCAAATATTGTCGAGATGCTGTCCAAATTACGAGGCGCGTCCATAAAGTAAGTTTCCCTGGGGCCGTTTACAGAAACAAAACACCATATCTTAGACATATATTCCAACAGATGGAGCAAGTATTCAGCTATTATTCAACATATTTGCCACCTTAATTGAAACATTTGTCATACCGTGGAACCAACTTTTGAATACCTGTGTCGTACAAGTCTGTCGCCAGGGATTTCAACCTCTATGTGACATACATCTCCTCTCTGTCATTCTCCGTCATTCCCTATCATTTCTTGAGGTGTAGGAAAATATGGAAATCACTGGGAGCGAGGTCCGGGCTGTAGGGTGGATGTTTAAACACCTCCTAGCATGTCTCCTGCAGAAGTACGAAACCACTTCACAAAATGTTAAGTTCTTTCACTTTTTGTCGAAGGAAACCAGCCTCCCGCATATTTACGTAAAACAACTATTACAAATATTCAATTTCCTTAATAATAATAATAATAATAATAATAATAATAATGATGATGATGATGATGATAATAATAATGTCAGGTAAACTGATGTTCAAAGTGCCAGAATGTTTTTGTTTAATCAGTGATAATTGCAAATATGATATGCCGAAAATAATTGTTTTTAATGATTTCCTAGTTAAGCTGACAGATTGATTCATTAAGCAGGGCTTTTGGAAGAACAAAGGTTTAGTTTTTTAAAGTCAGATTAAAATCGTCCAGCATCAGCAGAATTACACTGTTCTGTGATATCTTGACAATCGCACGCTCACATAAAAATACAAAAAGAAAACCCATGCCAAATTGGCCGGCTCCAGAATGTGTTTCAAAGAGGTTACCATCTCGGCCACCTCGCTCGGTTTAACAGTATAGTTTGATAAGCATATGTAAAGAAATATGTGGGTAGTGTTATTTGTGAAAGCTAAATGTATTGCAACTTCCAAAGCCGTATATTAACACTGTAAAACAATATGTTGTCATGAGAACTGATTAGCATTTGATAAATTCTGTGTAATATACTCCCATAAAATATTTGCTAAATTGGGCATTACACCGGTACCGATCAACCGATTTGGTCCAATATCAATAGGCTTCTTCCCATGGACGTTATGAATGTGTAGGCCTATACCAAGTTTCATGAAAATCCGATAAAGCGTATTTGAGTTATCGCGCGTATAGGCACACGGAGGGACAGACAGACAGACATTTTCCCGTCTCCACACAATCTCATAAAATAAAATTCTGACATTCAATAATAATTAATAATAATAATAATAATAATATTAAATCTGTCACTAAGTATAAAACTCACGCTGAAATGAGAATATTATAGGAGAAAAATTCCTCCGACAATGGGACTTGAACCCAGGCCCTTTGGCTATTCGCGCCAATGCTCTACCAACTGAGCTAAGCCGGAGTTCAACTCACAGCCCCAGATGGAACATCTCTCCTCATGAAAGCTTATATATCTATCTTGAATGTTAACTGTACAATAACAGTGGGAGCCCGGTCACAAAAATCACTAATTAGTGTGCCTCACAGTACTGCATATGACATAACTTGTCTGTCTGTGAGGAAGACCATTAGGGCAAATCAGTCATAGGAGAGATGTTCCATCTGGCGCTGTGAGTTGAACTCCGGCTTAGCTCAGTTGGTAGAGTATTGGCGCGAATAGCCAAAGGGCCTGGGTTCAAGTCCCAGTGTCGGAGGAATTTTTCTCCTATAATATTATCATGTAGTGTCCAACAGAGACAATAATCTGTGGTTCATGAAAGCTTATGTATCTATCACGCTGAAAGTTAAAGACGTTATCTTCTCGGTATGATGATTTTTCTTATAGCCTAAACATACGCACTACATTGCCATTGAAACCAGTTAATGATAACTTAGATACTGCAGTTATATTGAAACAGTGGGTGCAAACCTGTCTGAAGTTCCATATGTAATTAAGGTGAACGATCCAGCTTTTAGGACGCAGTTTGACGTCACGTATTGATAATGCCTGATAAACAACCTAGACTGATATCATGTTTGTTCTGTAATAAGTCCTCTTTTTTCCCTGAATGCAGTTATTTACTTATTTAACTTCTTTTTATCACACGTTCTTAACTAGTGATAACATTAAGCTTCTATCAACAGATACAAACAAGAAAGTATAATATAATTTTATTACTTAAATTATGTATTAACGTTGAAAATTACATTTTGGTCAAACATATGTTTTTTTAATTGCATAAGAAGCCTCATTTGTCCGCTTCAACGTGATACCAAGTTTAAATGAAAATTCCAACAGAAAGGCATAAAAAAGTTTTGCCTAAATGTCACATTATGTTTTACCGTTTAGGTGCAACTTTGTCTTTTTTTTTCTATAATTTTTTCCTTATATTATCTACCCTTCAATGAAAGAAAAAAAAAACCTATGTTAAAATTGAGCTAGAAAGTTAATTTATACATCAAACGAAAGCTTATGAAAAGGGAAATGTGAATTATGGTTTTCCTATTACTCTGAAAAATACCACTGTGATGCGAGTTTCATGCGATGCTATTGCTAATATTTTTCCAATTTTGAAAAAAAAAATCTGTCAGTCTATCTAGTAATTCTAACTACATATACATATTTCACAACATGAACGAGTTTTCAAGATTGTACCATTTTTGACAATTTCATGACTTTTTTAAAATTAGCATAGTCTATTATTACTTAAAAATAAAGTTTTAGGGAAACAAAAATTGAAAATTAAGTTTCTTATATATTTACTTACTTACTTACTCAATGGCGATAGATAATTCCTCAGCAAGCTAAAGGAATATTATATATTTTATGGAACCCGAAGGTTCATTGCCGCGCTTACCTGAGCCCGCCATTCAACCCTATTCTGTGTTAACTCCATCCAACCATCCCTAAAAAATCCTACTTCCCTTAAATCTATCCTAATATGATCCTCCTACCTCCTTCCAAATGGTATTTTCCCTTCGGATATCCCAGTCAATATTTTTGAGATATGTCTTTCCTCCCCCATGCGCGAAACATGTCCAGCCCATTTCATCCTCCGTGATTTAATTAACCTTACTATATCCGGTGAAGAGTACAGGTTATGAAGCTCGTCACACACACACACACATTTCGATTAGACTTGGGGCGATTTTGTGAAACAAGTAAACCAAGGAACTTGTAAGTATGGAAACTTGAATTTATTAAGTCATACTCGTATTAATACACTCCCTTCCGTAAATAAAATTGTTCATGAAATTTTCGTGTTAATTTTTGCCCTTACTCGGCCAGTTTGCAGATTATGCGCGGTTTTCAAATATCCGCGGATTTCTACCGCGGATAATTGATTGCCTATTGTATAAGCAAGGCATAAATATATCATGGAAGTTATTAAATTTTTCACGAGATACCGGATGATAAATTTAATTAATTAGGACTCAAGTTCCATGTGCTGAGAGTACTTGCTACCTTAAAATATACTTTTTCGTTGCATGCATATCATTCACAAAGCTCCATTCGTTAAGACACTCACCTGTATACCGCTTGAGAACTTCGACCTTAGTCTTGGCACTCGGAATATTATATACGCGAGTAGCAGCATTATCTCTTCCACTCCACTCCATGCAATAAATAATAGCTGCCTATGTGACAATTGTGACGCTCGGCCTATCAGCTCCAATTATCTCTCGGAAACTACTTTCACTGAATTGTGTCTTACTGTGAGTCCTTCCACACTATCTGCTTCGTTGTATTTAATTAGTAAAATATGAAAATAAGCCTGACATTGAAAATGCTCAACTCGGATGTTGACTAGTGGTTTCAACTACTTCAGGAATGGGGAGTATTTGTTCTGGGTCAAACTACCGTTCTCCCTGCACTACTTATTGTCATGAATAATCCCCAAAGCAGTGTTTCCAAAGCCTGTCCGTTGCTGGAGTTAAAACGAACCAAGGGGTGACTATTCCATTCATAATGACTAGGGCCCGGATTTTGGGCTTTCATAAAAGGTATTTTAACCTTTTATTTTCGTGGAATAGCCCTTTTTAGGCTTTAAACAAACGATTTAGCCGTCTTAATGAAACATATAATGAACACTAATATTAACACCGAAAATTGTATTATAATTTTGACACAGTTATTCTTGTGTTTTTAAACAAAATAAACAAGTAACTATTCCTTATATCGGCATTCGAAAAATAGCACAAATAATTGAGATATTTACCCTTTAATGATACATTTATTCAATACACCATATAATTCACTTCCGATCTACAGAAATAAGTATACTGGAGTGTCACGACTTTATTCCTTTAATATACTTCTCTGTTGTTGGTCGCAACTTGTTATTTGAAAGTTGAAACGACAATGGATTAGTTGCAGATTTTAAAGTATTGCAATTGGCTGAAGTTTCATTTCCTGCGACGGCGAGGCGGAACATTTTTGAGTTACAAAGACAAGCGACAAAGCGACATATAGGCCTACCGTGTTAATTTCAGTGCTTTGTATAAATTTATTTTTATTATGTCTTTTCTTATAATGCACAAATTCACATTTTTATTTTCCTTTGCATTAATTGGCAAATCTACTTAAAGATCCTGTTTTTATGCAAAATTCCTCTTCGGCCCCTAGTTTTTCAGCAAAAGTTCTCCTTAGCCCCTTTTAGGCCCTTCAGTCTGATTTAGTTCTTTTTAGGTTCTATAAGATTCATATATTCGGAAGCTAGGGATATGAAACGGTAAGGAGCGTTAAAATGTTCTAATTAGGAAGCTGGGGAAAAAATAGGTTAAAGCATTCAGATACGGGCCCAAATAATGACCAATAACGTTTGACAGTACCCCGGATCTCGACTAATCACCGTCATGTATCTTATATTTGCTTGCACAAGGAAGGCATAAATCGTCAGCTCGTTACCGGATAGCCTTTGTCAAGGTATCTGTATGCAGTGATTAATACGTCAGCTATATGTATGGTTGCCAATGAACAGAATAAGCACTAATTTTTTTTAGAGTAGGCCTATAACTTAGTGGAAATTAAACCTATTGAAATTTTCATTGATTAAAACACAATGTTGATACCGTTTATGTCACCTCATGTGTTTTTATTCTGTTTTGACGTTAGCTATTTTCTCATTCCACTGTGTTGGTAGCTATTTCCTGTATTCGGCAATTCATTAATTTAGTTTGCTGTGTTTTGACGGCTGACAAGATAATATTGACTTCATTAAAATACACTTACGTACTTACTTACTTACTTACGAAACTCAATGGCAATTCCTCAGCAAGCTAAAGGAATATCTATTTTATGGAACCCGAAGGTTCTTTGCCGCGCTTACCTGAGCCAGCCATTCAACCCTATTCTGTGCTAACTCCATCCAGCCATCCCTCACAAATCTTACTTCCCTTAAATCTACCCTAACATTGTCCTCCTACCTACGTCAAGTGGTTTTTTCCCCCCTTCGGGTCTCCCAGTCAGTACTTTTGAGATATCTCTTTCCTCCCCATGCGTGCAACGTGTCTAGCCCATTTCAACCTTCGCGATTTAATTACCCTTACTATATCCGGTGAAGCATACAGGTCATGAAGCTAGTCGTTATGCAATCTTCTCCAGTCCCCATTTTCATCCCTCATGGGCCCCAATGTTTTTCATTAAAAGACACAAGAGAAGAAATTATTTACATTACGTATTAGGCTACATTTTATTCGTTGAATAGTTTAATAAATTCTACCCGAGATTACGAACTTCGTCTGATAAATTCGTTACTTTTCGTGGTATTACCTATGGTAAAAATTTGGGATCATAATTGTTTGATAATAATTTACGATAATTTAATTACATAAATCTGAGAAATGTAGTATTCGCATGCAGTGGATATTATTATACAGATCCTTAAAATTGTCTAATATAGTTCTGTCAAGATTAACCCATATGAGGACGAAATCGTTGGAGATCACCAATGTGGATTTAGGCGAAACAGATAAGCCATTGATCAAATATTTTGTATTCGCCAAATTTTGAAAAAATGTGGAATGCAATAAGTCTTTTCACCAGCTATTCATAGATTTTAAGAAAGCATGTGATTCAGTTAGGCGAGAAAAATTGTAGAATATCCTCATTGAGTTTGGGATACCAAAAAAGTTAGTTAGGCTGATCAAAATGTGTCTAAATGAAACCTATAGCAGAGTCAGAGTAGGAAAAGTTGTATCAGATAGGGTTACCATTAAAAGCGGCATGACTTTTTAATTTCGCTTTGGAATATGCCATTAGGAAAGTTCAGGAAAACAAGATAGGCCTAGAACTAAATGACAATCACCCGATTTTAGCTTATGCAAATGATGTTTGTCTGTTGGGCGATGACGTAAACACAGCATAGGTGTTGGGCTTGTTTTTTTCTAGACTAGAGTTTTTTGTGTTTTCTATCACGCCAGCCTTTACTATTTTCTGTCTCACTGTACAAACTCTTTCTATGTAACAAAATCTAATCACTGTCTTTGTACCATTTTAACGGATTTTTCCATCAATTTTAAAATTAATTGTGTTACTGGTTTCAATTACTTATGTTCGCGACATGTCATGCAGCTGTCTTGACTAACTATAGTAGCAACCATTGAGCAAAAACTATTTATGCTAATGAGGTGCGGACACTTTACTAAACTGTAAACTGAAGTGTCAGATTGTTACAGATAACACCACACTGTGAAAACAATATACAATGTATGTGCACTATATTGTTACTGGATATGCAATGCCCGTGCTAAAACGAGAACACTAAAATAACCAAATTTTCGGTACAAACGAGACAGTCTAACAGATAGTCAGTCTGTTCTTGCTTCCGTTAAATGTCGCCGGGTAAAGTCAGAATCCCTTATTGTTGTTAATGTTATTATTATTATTATTATTATTATTCGTAGATCTTGTAAGATGGTCTAAAATGTTATACAGTGTTCCTATTAATTACTTGCAATTTTTATGTTATGAAAAGCTTAAATTGTATTACAATGAAAGCTGTTTTCAATGCGTACTATAGTTTTACATAGATTATTCAACTATGGGGTTATGGTTTGGAGCAATTTAGCTGTTTTGCGTTGGATGTTTTTCTTTAAAAAATGTAATTCGTATCATTATTGGATATTGAGAGTATATGTGTGTATGTGTGTGTGTGTGTGTGTGTGAGAGAGAGAGAGAAAGAGAGAGAGAGAGGAAAAAATTCAGGGGTCTGGAATCCGGTTAGCATGAATGGGAAACCTCAAAATTATGTCTTTTGAAGGGTGTATGTAATCTGCGCCACGGTTGACACCTAATTTGAAATAGAATAAAAATTATATCTGTAAACTGCGGCACACATATATGTAAACTGCGCCACGGAAATATGTAGGTCATTTCATGCAAAATATAATTCGATGTTCTACCACGCTTCTCTCCACATCTTCCTTGTGTTAGATGCACTTCTCCAGTTCCAAACAAGTGCCTACATAAAACTGAGAAATATTGAATAAGGGATACCTGTAAGAAAAACAGCTAAAATAAATTACAAGTATTCTCGTCTACTCAAGTGGAGAGAACAGTATAATAAACAATGAAATATCCCGTTTTGATTTTATTAAGAAGGCGTCATATGAGAACAAAGTGCTCATGTAAAAAAAATTAGAGTAGTGTTTTTAACAATTTTATAAGTGACGAGGCGTTCATGCAAAAGAAATTAGGGTATTGTTTAACATTTTTAAGAATGACAAAGCTACTAAGCCTAACATTTTTAACCACATCTATGCAATTTCATAGCCAGTCCTAAGTCTGGAGAAGTGGAAAGGAAAATGTTAGTGCGTTAATATGACGGTGATGTCATTTAAATGTCGGTGGCGCAGTTTACATCGTGTAGGTTGGGGGAAAAGGTAGAAGTGGCGCAGATTACCTTTTCCCCTTTTGAAGACTTTCTGTAAAACCCTGCGCGATATGAACCTTTTAAAAGACCTCTCTCTACAATTTCTCAGAAATTGCTGTATTTTAAGGTTTTATTAACAAAAATCCCCACCAGTTCAGATGAAATCTCCTCCCTGTTTTTTCTCAGCGGTGTTCTTTTAATGGGTTGCTTATGGGGCTGTGAGAAAGTGCAGTAAACATTCATTCCTGCTGTGACTATGCGGCAACTTAGCTTCAATTACGTCAGGAATCTAGCTTCCGGGTAGGCCTACTAATTTCCAAAACCTGTAATTGGCGTAATAGCACAAGAACACGTGTAGGATTGAAACAATGATCGGTGGTATTGCTTGCCAGCATCCCACATAGTATCTGGTTTCCTATATTCCCTATGTTGGGGCGAAGGGCCTCCAAGTGAATATTTCTGTTACCTATGTGAATTTTGTTATTTTCCGAGAGAGTGCAGAGGTGGTAAGCCCATCGCCTATCAACCCCCTCCGGAAACTAAGGTATTATTTGGACGTGAAAGGGCCGAGAAATTTTGTCCAGAGGCTCTAATATAGTTTTGGAGTTCTTGTATGTGCCATAAATCTACGACGCGGGCCCCCCAGCTTAAAGTCCCTCCCGGAGGACTCCGTGCCCAAGATTTTTACGTCCTGAAAAATCCATCGACCGCGGCCGGGTTTGATCCCGCGACCTTCGGATCTAGAGGCGGGCACGCTACCTCATTTCGACGAATGTTTACAAACTTTTCTTTTACTGCCGCCCATGACCCCAAAAACTCATAATAATTGTGAGTGGATTATAACATTTAAATGATTTTTGTTTCGTTCACTTCACCTGACCGTCCGTTGACTGTTTTAGGAGTGGCACTGTCTAGGTTCCAGTGGCTATAACCAGTTAACTTTGAATGTACGTATGTGATTGTTATTAAGAAGCCAGTGTATTCGATGTTGTAAACTTGTGGAATACAGTTACAAAATAACCATTGCGTGGAAAATTTGTCGAAAGTTTCGGATTTAAACTAAACTATTGTGTAAGGTGATAGTCAGAAGAAGAGGGGTGACTTTAAGTAACTGTAAAGCTTATATTTTTCAACCTTTCGCGTCCTTAAATCTTCAGTATTAAATATTAATTGCTTCTTATTAATTGCATCATTTTAATTTCATTTAAATATTTGTATTTCTTTCAATATCTTCTTTATAGCATACGAAATTATAAAATTAAAATACCGTTGTATTAGGCTGAGCGTTTTTCTTGAACTCATAAGTACTGTTTGAACCCAATTAAAATTAAAATTATTTGACCGAAGTAGTTATGTATTAGCGGTAACCCCTGCGGTGGCGCACTGTATGCAACCCGCAATACAGGGGCAGCCACGGTGGCGCGTAGGGGAAGGTGGCGCGTAGGGGAAGGTGGCGCAGCGGTGGCGCGGCGGAGGAGCAGCTGACCACTGCCCTTTGGCCACCTGGGTGCTTGCGCCACCTGTGTAGAACAACGGCCTAAGTGTTCGGCTCGTTATTGGGGAATATATTTCGCTATTGGTAATTATTTGTGAGTTTGTAATATTTGCATGTCTCGCTATCGTAGCGGGGGGTCCAGATGCTGTCTGCAGCCGCTCGTACGAGAATAACCCAGCTCACCGCGCGGGGGGTCTTGCACTGCACACCGACAAGTCGTCACATGTTCAAGACCGATATAAACCCACGCTATTCCCGATTCATCCAGACTCCTTGTTTAGGATTTAGGCCCTATGGTCAGTATTCCCGTTACGCAACAGGAACAGTCTCTATACTTATGCCCTTTGATCCTGGACGTCCTGTGATGTCATGGTAGTCGATTCGAATAATGTAATTACGCCCTTATACACTAAGCTATCCCCGATTCATCCTGACGCATAGTTAGGCCGTTTGATCCGATCTAGTTAGGCCCTTTGATCCGGAACGTCATGGTAGTCGATTCGAATAATGTAATTACGCCCTTATACACTAAGCTATTCCCGATTCATCTCGACACCTATTATTAGGCCCTTTGGACCGAGGAGACGTTATGGACGTCATGGTAGTCGATTCGAGCAATGTAGTTGTGACCTTATACACTATGCTATTCCCGATTCATCTCGACACCTGTTATTAGGCCCTTTGGACCAAGGAGACGTTATGGACGTCATGGTAGTCATTTCGAACAATGTAGTTACGCCATTTAGCACTATGTTATCCATATTCATCCCGACACCTGTTATTAGGCCCTTTGGACCAAGGAGACGTTAGGGACGTCATGGTAGTCATTTCGAACAATGTAGTGACGCCATTTAGCACTATGTTATCCATATTCATCCCAAAGACTGTAATTAGGCCCTTTGGACCAAGGAGGCGTTATGGACGTTAGGGTAGTCGATTCGAACAATGTAGTTACGCCTTTTCGCACTATGTTATCCATATTCATCCCAAAGACTGTAATTAGGCCCTTTGGACCAAGGAGGCGTTATGGACGTCACGGTAGTCGTTTCGAACAATGTAGTTACGCCCTTTCGCACTATGTTATCCATATTCATCCCGACACCTGATATTAGGCCCTTTGGATAGTTCAGAGTATGGGATACTATTGCTTCTTCTAAATGATACTTAGTTTTTATTTTTTATATTATTACTATTATTGTAAAGTTATTATTAATTACATCATTATTAGTGAATAACAGAGTTTAATGACAGCTGCATACGTAATTTAAGATTTTTTAATACTATATTTAGCACTGTTTTCAAACTAAAATTAAGAAAAGTAGAATAGGCATACATATGGACCTACGCAAAGCGTAGTGTAACAGGTGGACCTATGCAAAGAGTTTATAATGTGAAAGTGTACGTGTGGCCTCATCAATTCATATATAAGGAATGATACGTGCGAAGCTCAACAACAGTATGTCTTCTCAAGAACTAGTACGTCAACTATGGGAGGAGATCCCGGACTCCGCGTTTGCAGAGATTATAATCCCAGACATGGAACCTGCGGTCATGGAAAGCTCATATACCATCAACGTGTACGATATTGGCGGTACTAAACTACGTACACAACAACATACAGTAACATTTATCACAGTCTATAGTGTTAATCAACAACACGAAGCAAAGGTTCAACTGTATCCATGTGGAAGACGATGTCTTGAAGATGTAAGACATGACACTCAATCCCATTATGAAACATGTAGCGGCGAAGAACATATAACAGCATGTATAGATCCAGAGTTCCCATCGCCTGTAGAAATCTGGGGGAGGAACTGCTCACGCGACTGCAAAGTCTTTATCAAGCAATGTCAGAAGGTACGTACATATTTTTTATTGAAGTCACAGATTTTTATTATAGTGGTCTATCGTAATTTTATTTGTATTATTATTTATTTATTTTATTTTATTCTTTTCCTTAAAGTGTTTTTTTTTCCAGAATTTTTATTTTATGATAAATCAGAGCTTTATTCACTGATGTATGCAAATTCTTCGATGTCGATACCATGCATCCTTTCACATCAACATTTATCATGATTTTGGTTTTACTATGTTTCAGTCTTTGAGGTTCTCCTCAGTTTTCAGAGTTTTATTCACCGATATATGTAAATTTTTCGAAGTCGGTACTAAACACCCTAACACATCTACAATTATCATACGATTCTTGTTTTCCTTTGTTTCAGTTCACTGAGAAGATGTTACGGAAATTTAAACAGCAGGTTTTATGTTTAGACGCTGACGATGAATATTAATCGCAAGATTTTTTTAAAAAAGTACTATGTATACAAAGTAAGAAATAAATGTGTGATATAAAGCAAAACTTGTGTAAAAAATCATTTCAAACCGAGCTCTTCCATTTTATGAATGAAAAAGTTCGGGTCATAACCTTAACCAAAACCCATAATCCCATAATTCCAACACGTGTCATAGGCCACAAGCATGTTCTATCTATTTTTTACAGGAAGCCGTTCACCTTTGGAAGGATTGTGTAAATAACAAACAGACAATTTTATGAATGAATTTATTTCAACTCATGATTACAAAACTCTTTAAAATTATGCCGTGCTTGCATCCAGAGTCTAAGCACCATTACATTCTGTAGGGCACAGTTCATATTAGAGTCATTATGAAAAAGACATTTGGTTTCACAGTCTCTTAATTTGCCCAGCTTCGGTACACCAAGATCGTCCATGTTTATAACGGACCTCTGCAGTAGTTTTTCAAAAAATCTCGCCTTTTCTAGTCCTTTAGAATAAAGTCTGTCTTCACACTGTAATACACTATCAAGAACAGGTTTCAACTCGTCGTAAGGTAAGTATCCACTCTGCCATGGTATCCCATGCAGATACGATTCCGTATACCACTGGGATTTCACATCTGGATATACGTCTTTAGGCGGTCGCAGCACGAAATGTCCCATTCCGCCATCTTGTGATAATACAGCCACCTCTTTAGCCACGAATTCCTTGCAAGTTGACTGATAGCCCTGAACATCCAATATGATGAATTTCTCACACGACATTGGTGGTGATGTTGGTCAGAGCAGTATACTCTACACAATGATCGTGCAGGATTAAACAGTAGGCCTTTTTGTTTGCTGCAGAAATTTCAACTCTGGTAGTACAGGTCCCCGATTTAAGATCTTCGTTCTGCTTGCTGCAATCGATCACAAAGACTGGTGTGTGTTTTATGAAATCGCTCCTTTTAAGCAGCGGACAATATTTGCAGATGTTATATTTCACCATGCAGGAGGTCAGTATCGGCGCGAATGTATTTTTAAAAGTTTACAGGAATAACAGTTTTTTATCATTGGGTTTGGTCCATCGAAATAACAATCGACGTAATGATTCTCACACCTCAAACACTGCTTTATAATTTCAAGCTCTTTTACATTTTCTGGAAGTCTATCATAAACCCTATAAATAGTCCCAGCCGCGCATTCGGATAGAAACTCAGGATGCAACAATGCCAATTCTTCATCTGTGTGACTGATCAAGTGCATATTATGAAAGAACTTTATGATCGACCTCCACATCATATGCTCCATGACTAAAGGAGTGATGAAACCCACCCTTTTCTTTATAGGTATAGTTGATATTATCCAGACGAACTCTATCGGTGAAACAAGACACTACACATCTTGTGGGATTGGGTTCGAGGTTTAGTTGAGCATTGCAGTTTATACGGTGGATGGCACAACCTTTGCATTATTTTGAAGAAATAATATCTGAACCGCGAGACTGGAGAGTGAGCGAGATGGAAAGAGGATCACTCCGACAGCACATCTGATTCCTTAGCACAAAAAAACTTTTCATATTGTACAAATTTAATTTATCTCTTCCCGCACATGTAAGCATACTACTTAGTAATGGTAACGTTTTTCTTCTTCAACATATATCATAACCATTTCTAGGATATTACAGATTCACAGATCCACTTATACTTTGAGGCCATATCGTGATACTTTATTGTTGATGTGTTAGTAAATATCCATTTCATCCTCCGTGATTTAATTACCATTATTATATCCGGTGACGAGTACAGGTTATGAAGCTCGTAAGCAATTTCGCGTTTGCTCATTGTATCACGCCGCTTTCTCTTAACTCTGTTATAATCTCCAATATTTCGTTGTTATGCGAGTGATTCCACGCCTCAGATGATGCCACCAACAAACGAAGTCTATGAACCAACTCATTCGGGTCATCCCAATACTTATAGTCTATTTTGTGATTTGCATGTAAGTCTTTCCACATGCCTGTACGGTGCGACGAAGCCTCATCGGATGCATCTGAATATCGATCCTCCTCCTCTTCCGGAAATGAGTCTGAACATTGTTCATCCTCCTCTTCCTCTTCCTCCTCCTCCTCCTCTTCATCTTCTTCTTCTTTACCCTCCTCTTCCGGAAATAATTTTTTAATGATGTAATGATATTTTTGAGTATTGACTCTACGTACGTTTTCGCTCTCGTCATAATTTTCTTTGTGAGCGCTAGTCTTCTCCAAAATCTCCTTATACGTGGTTAAGTCATGACGGCTGTATAAATCTTTATTTGGTTTACTTTTCGTTAGTAGTTCAAGTAGTCCAGGACGAGCGATATACCCCTCGTTACCAATATAAATGTTATCGTTTTTAATGGTGACGGGAGATTTACCAATGGTGAATACCTGCCTATCAGGATTCCATTTTATTCCATAAACGTCATTAATATTTCTCGGTTTAAGCTCAACGAGTTTCTGGATGTAAGGTGCAGACACTCGCCCGTATAATTTTTCTAGCATATATTTATAATGCTTCGGAGGAATTTGATCAGAGGGCTGATATGATCCATATTCCATTTCTGGATCCCGCGATAGATGCTGATTTTTGTCTTTATTCAAGTTCACGATTTCTTCCAAGGGGCAGGTTATCGGATTTACAATATTGCTAATCTCATGTTTCGACGGAAGCTCGGGTTTTCTTAATGTTAAATATTTTTTTCTTATAGAATTGTCATATATCACATTGTCTGACGTTATATGTTTATCTTGTACTCGTGGGAAGAGTTTATGTACACTTATCAAATGCTTCTTCAGACCTGTAGTATTATGATCTTTCATTTTTATTTCAACTTTCTTATGCTTTGACTTTCTGCAAAGTTTGCATATACCATAAGGTTGCTCACATCCATCAAATAACTCAAAAAAATCATCATATTTACTGTTTGACAGTTTCGATTGGGCGCATACATCATCATTACTTTGATCAGAAATGTTCTCGTCACTCATTTCGTAACCTCGCCTTCGCAGCATCAAAGACGAGAAGCAACTAACTATATTTGACATACATCAATTATTTATAAAGTTAAGGTAAAACTTGTGGTCTTGGTCTAGCTCTAGGTCTCGGTCTCGGTCTCGGTCTCGGTCTCGGTCTCGGTCTCGGTCTCGGTCTCGGTCTCGGTCTCGGTCTCGGTCTCGGTCTCGGTCTCGGTCTCGGTCTCGGTCTCGGTCTCGGTCTCGGTCTCGGTCTCGGTCTCGGTCTAGGTCTCGGTCTCGGTCTTATGTATTTACCATACATCTCTTTATTGCTAAAACTCGTGGGGTCTAACAAAAAAGATAATTTTTAATCACATCTTACACATAATACATGTTTCGTCAGAACTCTCTGACAGCTGGTAGGTCTAGGTCTCGTTCTCGCAAGACATCATCCTTTTGGAAGAACTTCTTATACGATTTTTGCGATGTTATAATGACACGCAAAGGAGCGCATTAATAGTTTTCTTCGTGATGACACGGGTGGTATGTGGGTGGGTTGGTCACTAACATTCACTTTTAGTGATCTTGGTCACTAACATTCATTCATTGTCATCCTCCCGCATCCTACCTTGTGTTGCGGGGTCTGCTCCTGTATTGCGGGGGTTGCATCAGTATCCCACCTTAGGAGTCAATGGTTGTATTGCGGGGTTGCGTCAGTATCCCACCTTAGGAGTCAATGATAAAATGGGCCAAGGAACTTAAACTTTTCATCAATGTAGAAATAATTTTAAAATATCCTGCTAACCTAACCTAACCTAACATGACCTAAACTAGCCTATCCTAACCTAACCAAAGCTGTGATATAATATATCTTCCACTATAAGTTGGGTTATGAATAATTGGTGATGGATACAATAAAAAGAAGAGATATAAACCAATGTACAGGTTTTTATGTTCCATATATACATGTCTTAGTCAGATAGAATATTCATAGTGATGACTTATGAAATTTTAGAGTCTGCAAACCTGAGCCGTCTGTTTTATATAGTTTCTCGTTATAATATGTCTCACATCATTCCAATTCCTTAAGCAGACATGTCTATAATGGCTATATTGTTGTTCTTGTTCTGGTTCTTGTGGTTAGTTTTACCCAGTTCAGACTGATATTGACCAGCCCCAGACTGATATTGACCAGCCCCAGACTGATATTGACCAGCCCCAGACCGATATTGACCAACACCCGACAGATTTTTCACTAACATTCATTATCGTCATCCTCTAAGTGATTTTCCATAGTTCATATGGAAAATGAGGATGACAATGAATGTTAGTGAAAAATCTGTCGGGTGTTGGTCAATATCGGTCTGGGGCTGGTCAATATCAGTCTGGGGCTGGTCAATATCAGTCTGGGGCTGGTCAATATCAGTCTGAACTGGGTAAAACTAACCACAAGAACCAGAACAAGAACAACAATATAGCCATTATAGACATGTCTGCTTAAGGAATTGGAATGATGTGAGACATATTATAACGAGAAACTATATAAAACAGACGGCTCAGGTTTGCAGACTCTAAAATTTCATAAGTCATCACTATGAATATTCTATCTGACTAAGACATGTATATATGGAACATAAAAACCTGTACATTGGTTTATATCTCTTCTTTTTATTGTATCCATCACCAATTATTCATAACCCAACTTATAGTGGAAGATATATTATATCACAGCTTTGGTTAGGTTAGGATAGGCTAGTTTAGGTCATGTTAGGTTAGGTTAGGTTAGCAGGATATTTTAAAATTATTTCTACATTGATGAAAAGTTTAAGTTCCTTGGCCCATTTTATCATTGACTCCTAAGGTGGGATACTGACGCAACCCCGCAATACAACCATTGACTCCTAAGGTGGGATACTGATGCAACCCCCGCAATACAGGAGCAGACCCCGCAACACAAGGTAGGATGCGGGAGGATGACAATGAATGAATGTTAGTGACCAAGATCACTAAAAGTGAATGTTAGTGACCAACCCACCCACATACCACCCGTGTCATCACGAAGAAAACTATTAATGCGCTCCTTTGCGTGTCATTATAACATCGCAAAAATCGTATAAGAAGTTCTTCCAAAAGGATGATGTCTTGCGAGAACGAGACCTAGACCTACCAGCTGTCAGAGAGTTCTGACGAAACATGTATTATGTGTAAGATGTGATTAAAAATTATCTTTTTTGTTAGACCCCACGAGTTTTAGCAATAAAGAGATGTATGGTAAATACATAAGACCGAGACCGAGACCTAGACCGAGACCGAGACCGAGACCGAGACCGAGACCGAGACCGAGACCGAGACCGAGACCGAGACCGAGACCGAGACCGAGACCGAGACCGAGACCGAGACCGAGACCGAGACCGAGACCGAGACCGAGACCGAGACCGAGACCGAGACCGAGACCGAGACCGAGACCGAGACCGAGACCGAGACCGAGACCGAGACCTAGAGCTAGACCAAGACCACAAGTTTTACCTTAACTTTATAAATAATTGATGTATGTCAAATATAGTTAGTTGCTTCTCGTCTTTGATGCTGCGAAGGCGAGGTTACGAAATGAGTGACGAGAACATTTCTGATCAAAGTAATGATGATGTATGCGCCCAATCGAAACTGTCAAACAGTAAATATGATGATTTTTTTGAGTTATTTGATGGATGTGAGCAACCTTATGGTATATGCAAACTTTGCAGAAAGTCAAAGCATAAGAAAGTTGAAATAAAAATGAAAGATCATAATACTACAGGTCTGAAGAAGCATTTGATAAGTGTACATAAACTCTTCCCACGAGTACAAGATAAACATATAACGTCAGACAATGTGATATATGACAATTCTATAAGAAAAAAATATTTAACATTAAGAAAACCCGAGCTTCCGTCGAAACATGAGATTAGCAATATTGTAAATCCGATAACCTGCCCCTTGGAAGAAATCGTGAACTTGAATAAAGACAAAAATCAGCATCTATCGCGGGATCCAGAAATGGAATATGGATCATATCAGCCCTCTGATCAAATTCCTCCGAAGCATTATAAATATATGCTAGAAAAATTATACGGGCGAGTGTCTGCACCTTACATCCAGAAACTCGTTGAGCTTAAACCGAGAAATATTAATGACGTTTATGGAATAAAATGGAATCCTGATAGGCAGGTATTCACCATTGGTAAATCTCCCGTCACCATTAAAAACGATAACATTTATATTGGTAACGAGGGGTATATCGCTCGTCCTGGACTACTTGAACTACTAACGAAAAGTAAACCAAATAAAGATTTATACAGCCGTCATGACTTAACCACGTATAAGGAGATTTTGGAGAAGACTAGCGCTCACAAAGAAAATTATGACGAGAGCGAAAACGTACGTAGAGTCAATACTCAAAAATATCATTACATCATTAAAAAATTATTTCCGGAAGAGGAGGGTAAAGAAGAAGAAGATGAAGAGGAGGAGGAGGAGGAAGAGGAAGAGGAGGATGAACAATGTTCAGACTCATTTCCGGAAGAGGAGGAGGATCGATATTCAGATGCATCCGATGAGGCTTCGTCGCACCGTACAGGCATGTGGAAAGACTTACATGCAAATCACAAAATAGACTATAAGTATTGGGATGACCCGAATGAGTTGGTTCATAGACTTCGTTTGTTGGTGGCATCATCTGAGGCGTGGAATCACTCGCATAACAACGAAATATTGGAGATTATAACAGAGTTAAGAGAAAGCGGCGTGATACAATGAGCAAACGCGAAATTGCTTACGAGCTTCATAACCTGTACTCGTCACCGGATATAATAATGGTAATTAAATCACGGAGGATGAAATGGATATTTACTAACACATCAACAATAAAGTATCACGATATGGCCTCAAAGTATAAGTGGATCTGTGAATCTGTAATATCCTAGAAATGGTTATGATATATGTTGAAGAAGAAAAACGTTACCATTACTAAGTAGTATGCTTACATGTGCGGGAAGAGATAAATTAAATTTGTACAATATGAAAAGTTTTTTTGTGCTAAGGAATCAGATGTGCTGTCGGAGTGATCCTCTTTCCATCTCGCTCACTCTCCAGTCTCGCGGTTCAGATATTATTTCTTCAAAATAATGCAAAGGTTGTGCCATCCACCGTATAAACTGCAATGCTCAACTAAACCTCGAACCCAATCCCACAAGATGTGTAGTGTCTTGTTTCACCGATAGAGTTCGTCTGGATAATATCAACTATACCTATAAAGAAAAGGGTGGGTTTCATCACTCCTTTAGTCATGGAGCATATGATGTGGAGGTCGATCATAAAGTTCTTTCATAATATGCACTTGATCAGTCACACAGATGAAGAATTGGCATTGTTGCATCCTGAGTTTCTATCCGAATGCGCGGCTGGGACTATTTATAGGGTTTATGATAGACTTCCAGAAAATGTAAAAGAGCTTGAAATTATAAAGCAGTGTTTGAGGTGTGAGAATCATTACGTCGATTGTTATTTCGATGGACCAAACCCAATGATAAAAAACTGTTATTCCTGTAAACTTTTAAAAATACATTCGCGCCGATACTGACCTCCTGCATGGTGAAATATAACATCTGCAAATATTGTCCGCTGCTTAAAAGGAGCGATTTCATAAAACACACACCAGTCTTTGTGATCGATTGCAGCAAGCAGAACGAAGATCTTAAATCGGGGACCTGTACTACCAGAGTTGAAATTTCTGCAGCAAACAAAAAGGCCTACTGTTTAATCCTGCACGATCATTGTGTAGAGTATACTGCTCTGACCAACATCACCACCAATGTCGTGTGAGAAATTCATCATATTGGATGTTCAGGGCTATCAGTCAACTTGCAAGGAATTCGTGGCTAAAGAGGTGGCTGTATTATCACAAGATGGCGGAATGGGACATTTCGTGCTGCGACCGCCTAAAGACGTATATCCAGATGTGAAATCCCAGTGGTATACGGAATCGTATCTGCATGGGATACCATGGCAGAGTGGATACTTACCTTACGACGAGTTGAAACCTGTTCTTGATAGTGTATTACAGTGTGAAGACAGACTTTATTCTAAAGGACTAGAAAAGGCGAGATTTTTTGAAAAACTACTGCAGAGGTCCGTTATAAACATGGACGATCTTGGTGTACCGAAGCTGGGCAAATTAAGAGACTGTGAAACCAAATGTCTTTTTCATAATGACTCTAATATGAACTGTGCCCTACAGAATGTAATGGTGCTTAGACTCTGGATGCAAGCACGGCATAATTTTAAAGAGTTTTGTAATCATGAGTTGAAATAAATTCATTCATAAAATTGTCTGTTTGTTATTTACACAATCCTTCCAAAGGTGAACGGCTTCCTGTAAAAAATAGATAGAACATGCTTGTGGCCTATGACACGTGTTGGAATTATGGGATTATGGGTTTTGGTTAAGGTTATGACCCGAACTTTTTCATTCATAAAATGGAAGAGCTCGGTTTGAAATGATTTTTTACACAAGTTTTGCTTTATATCACACATTTATTTCTTACTTTGTATACATAGTACTTTTTTAAAAAAATCTTGCGATTAATATTCATCGTCAGCGTCTAAACATAAAACCTGCTGTTTAAATTTCCGTAACATCTTCTCAGTGAACTGAAACAAAGGAAAACAAGAATCGTATGATAATTGTAGATGTGTTAGGGTGTTTAGTACCGACTTCGAAAAATTTACATATATCGGTGAATAAAACTCTGAAAACTGAGGAGAACCTCAAAGACTGAAACATAGTAAAACCAAAATCATGATAAATGTTGATGTGAAAGGATGCATGGTATCGACATCGAAGAATTTGCATACATCAGTGAATAAAGCTCTGATTTATCATAAAATAAAAATTCTGGAAAAAAAAACACTTTAAGGAAAAGAATAAAATAAAATAAATAAATAATAATACAAATAAAATTACGATAGACCACTATAATAAAAATCTGTGACTTCAATAAAAAATATGTACGTACCTTCTGACATTGCTTGATAAAGACTTTGCAGTCGCGTGAGCAGTTCCTCCCCCAGATTTCTACAGGCGATGGGAACTCTGGATCTATACATGCTGTTATATGTTCTTCGCCGCTACATGTTTCATAATGGGATTGAGTGTCATGTCTTACATCTTCAAGACATCGTCTTCCACATGGATACAGTTGAACCTTTGCTTCGTGTTGTTGATTAACACTATAGACTGTGATAAATGTTACTGTATGTTGTTGTGTACGTAGTTTAGTACCGCCAATATCGTACACGTTGATGGTATATGAGCTTTCCATGACCGCAGGTTCCATGTCTGGGATTATAATCTCTGCAAACGCGGAGTCCGGGATCTCCTCCCATAGTTGACGTACTAGTTCTTGAGAAGACATACTGTTGTTGAGCTTCGCACGTATCATTCCTTATATATGAATTGATGAGGCCACACGTACACTTTCACATTATAAACTCTTTGCATAGGTCCACCTGTTACACTACGCTTTGCGTAGGTCCATATGTATGCCTATTCTACTTTTCTTAATTTTAGTTTGAAAACAGTGCTAAATATAGTATTAAAAAATCTTAAATTACGTATGCAGCTGTCATTAAACTCTGTTATTCACTAATAATGATGTAATTAATAATAACTTTACAATAATAGTAATAATATAAAAAATAAAAACTAAGTATCATTTAGAAGAAGCAATAGTATCCCATACTCTGAACTATCCAAAGGGCCTAATATCAGGTGTCGGGATGAATATGGATAACATAGTGCGAAAGGGCGTAACTACATTGTTCGAAACGACTACCGTGACGTCCATAACGCCTCCTTGGTC
Organism: Ectobius pallidus; assembly: GCA_964059195.1. NCBI lineage: Eukaryota > Metazoa > Arthropoda > Insecta > Blattodea > Ectobiidae > Ectobius > Ectobius pallidus. The sequence continues at coordinate 153,267,273 of CAXKWD010000008.1, forward strand.
CAAAGGGCCTAATTACAGTCTTTGGGATGAATATGGATAACATAGTGCGAAAAGGCGTAACTACATTGTTCGAATCGACTACCCTAACGTCCATAACGCCTCCTTGGTCCAAAGGGCCTAATTACAGTCTTTGGGATGAATATGGATAACATAGTGCTAAATGGCGTCACTACATTGTTCGAAATGACTACCATGACGTCCCTAACGTCTCCTTGGTCCAAAGGGCCTAATAACAGGTGTCGGGATGAATATGGATAACATAGTGCTAAATGGCGTAACTACATTGTTCGAAATGACTACCATGACGTCCATAACGTCTCCTTGGTCCAAAGGGCCTAATAACAGGTGTCGAGATGAATCGGGAATAGCATAGTGTATAAGGTCACAACTACATTGCTCGAATCGACTACCATGACGTCCATAACGTCTCCTCGGTCCAAAGGGCCTAATAATAGGTGTCGAGATGAATCGGGAATAGCTTAGTGTATAAGGGCGTAATTACATTATTCGAATCGACTACCATGACGTTCCGGATCAAAGGGCCTAACTAGATCGGATCAAACGGCCTAACTATGCGTCAGGATGAATCGGGGATAGCTTAGTGTATAAGGGCGTAATTACATTATTCGAATCGACTACCATGACATCACAGGACGTCCAGGATCAAAGGGCATAAGTATAGAGACTGTTCCTGTTGCGTAACGGGAATACTGACCATAGGGCCTAAATCCTAAACAAGGAGTCTGGATGAATCGGGAATAGCGTGGGTTTATATCGGTCTTGAACATGTGACGACTTGTCGGTGTGCAGTGCAAGACCCCCCGCGCGGTGAGCTGGGTTATTCTCGTACGAGCGGCTGCAGACAGCATCTGGACCCCCCGCTACGATAGCGAGACATGCAAATATTACAAACTCACAAATAATTACCAATAGCGAAATATATTCCCCAATAACGAGCCGAACACTTAGGCCGTTGTTCTACACAGGTGGCGCAAGCACCCAGGTGGCCAAAGGGCAGTGGTCAGCTGCTCCTCCGCCGCGCCACCGCTGCGCCACCTTCCCCTACGCGCCACCTTCCCCTACGCGCCACCGTGGCTGCCCCTGTATTGCGGGTTGCATACAGTGCGCCACCGCAGGGGTTACCGCTAATACATAACTACTGACCGAATAATCGAGTAAAGGCATTCGGTTAAGTGATCAAAATTTTTAATCGATAGACAGCTCAGGAAATTTTTAGAGGCACATAATTGTAAAGTTTTATTCAAAATGCTTTGTAGTATGGAAAAGTTTTCCGAGGGTGTACTTGTGTTGACCAAACTCCTTGTGTGATGGTTATGAACTTTATTTCTTCTATTGCACATAATATGTAAATTTTCTCTAGTAAACGTCAGACTTCTTAAGCAGGCTTATACAGATTAACAACAATGTGTCCCAGGTTGAAATCCCGGGGCCGGCCAATTTGACAGGGTTTCATGGTTTCCCCAGTCGTAAAGGCAAATGCCGAATTGGATATATTAAATACCATGAATCATCATCCTCACCATTTCATCCTGTATCATATCCATTTAAATTATTATCAGTTGAAATTTACTCCATTAAATACACCGACAATAGAAACAATTGACAAGCAATAGTTCCATGGCCTACCCTACTGTATAGACACAGATCCCGAACTCAACTCCTGATGTAGCCTCGAAACTAAAAGGAGTATAAACACAGCTGAAATAAAAAATAATATATAAAAAAATGTTTCGATGCTTTCCTTGAGAAAAAAAAGAGGTTACTTCTGTGAAACATAACTTCATATTTAGGGAGTTCTAATGAAATTTGTAGAAATATTGATAACAATAATACGTATGTAATCTTTTACATAATCGTTAGGTAATGCATACAAATTACTACTAAACTGGCAACAAACGTTTTATGCTTCCAGATAAAATTTCACGGAACATTCCAACGTCATCAGTTCTTATCTACCTGCCTATGTTAAAAACTTGTCCTATTAGAAGTTATATAGTACTTCTGACATTAATATGTAAATTTGACGTATTTTATGGAGCTCAAATACAACTCTATCTTTTTGAGGAAATTTGCGCATATTGTGGTTTACATAAGCCGGATACAAGCTTGTGTGCATATTGAAGATTGTAATCGTGAATAAATTTTTACAGAAGTATCAGTTGTAAGAAAATAAATGTCAACTGAAATTATATTCGGGTTACTTGCTTGGTAGATAGAGTGCATAATTTTGTATGCAGGCCTTAATACAGAGTGTTTCAAAAATGCTTTTACTAACTTCGGTCGTGGGTTCCTTACACTAAAAGAAGGAAAAAGTTCATATGAACATATGTCCCATAATCCTTGTTTTCTCGTTAGGAACTGTTCAACACATTGGTACACTCATAACACGTCAACACACAAAATTCATAACAAATGCTCGAAATGTCCTCCTCTTGCTTCTAGAGATGCATGCACTCGTCGAGGAGGACATTTTGAGTATTTGTTATGAATTTTGTGTGTTGACGTGTTATGAGTGTACCAATGTGTTGAACAGTTCCTAACGAGAAAACAAGGATTATGGGACACATGTTTATATGAACTTTTCCCCTTCTTTTGGTGTAAGGAACTCATGCCCGAAGTTTGTAAAAGTATTTTTGAAACACCCTGTATAACTTTCAAGCCCCCCTCCCTCCATGGCCTTGTGGTTAGATCGCTCGCTTTCCGTCGTGGGACTCGAGAACGAATCTCGGCGGATCCATGTGTAATTTGTGGTGGGAAAAATGTTATTTTTGTGGCTTTTTGGGTTATCAGTTGTTCAAGTTACGAAAATGCACTTTTTGCATTGTCCAATAGCTCTGAAGATAATTAGAGAACTTTGGCAGTATCCTGATTTGTCGCCAAGCTGAAAAATGGATGAGACTTTTCTATATCTACGAGGGCCGTCCACAAAGTAAGTTTCCCTAGGGCCGTTTACACAAAACAACTGTTTTCACTTCTGCATCTGACGCAAAGCGTTTACTGGCCAGGAATTTCTTAATGGGACCCGACCCCCCCCCCAAAAAAAAAATGAAGGTCCGACGGTCTGGCTCCCAACCAAATTTGTTGATTTTCTCACGAACAACTGCAGCAACATGGGGCGAGCATTGTCGTGAAAAGTTTGACACCATCAGCGGACTTCTACGAACAGAGTAATTTTAAACTGATATCACGATGGGAGAAATGTGTTGAGAAACTTGGCGATTACATAGAAAAATAGACAAAAGGTGTCCCTTCATGTGTGCATTTGTTTGTAATTGTACCTATTAAACGTTTTGTAAAAAATAAAAAATAAAAAATGTGCGTTACTTTTCGATCCACCCTCGTAGTAATAGAGATGTAGTAATGGCGTTTAGGCGAAAATGTCTGAATACTGCTTCCTGATTGATTATTGTGTCATTAAAAACGCGTAAGTAAGTATGTGCTGCAAAAGGTGGGTAATGACGCGTATAATCCCTCCATGGAACAAACACTTGCACAAATAAACTTTTTTCAGCCAAACTGGCACGTGTTCCTCCCTACAGTTATACGTGCAGACGTAACGGGCGGTCCAACTGAAATGTCGTTATCTAGTTTTGCCATAACCTAAGTTTAATGAACAGTTTTGCGCACGGTGTATTTAGCTAACAGCGGGATCCCCCCAGTTAGAGTTGGATGAATTTCAGATAAAACCCAAAGGTTCAAAAAATGCCCCTTTCATTTCATTTCAACTCATAAAAGTGGAGTGGTATTAAATCATCTTATATATTATTTCTCTTAGGGAAATCCCATTTTCTCCGCAGATATTACTAACTTTTTAAAAATAAATGAGCACCAGTTAAAAGGACTGGTCACAAGGCACTGGCCTAGCATGTCATTATATTAATATAAAATAGATAAAGTTTTAAAAAATAACGTTTAGGTGAGAGGACAATTTATTAGAATAGATTTAAGGGGAGAAGGATTTGTGAGGGATGGTTGGATGGAGTTAGCACAGGATAGGGTTGAATGATGGGCTCATGTAAGCGTGGCAATGAACCTCCGGATTCTATAAATATAATATTCCTTTTACTTTCTTAGGAATAAGTCTATTGCCATTGAGAAAGTGAGTGATTTTTACACTATGGAACAAGAATTGATTTATCGATAAATCGATTTCGCTACCTGATTCTAATCCATCTCAAATATACACAAATTATATAAAGCTTTTAATGACAGGAGAGGTGACAATATTAACAAAGAGTCCTTTTTACAACGGAGGTACACTATTTAAGGAATTATAGTATAATTGTGATTTGTGCAACATTGTTACATGTGCTAAAATAGTCAGAGACATCTTACACTTTCGTGTTTTTTAAATCCAATATTCATATCACATAACCCAATATTCGTGTAAAAAAATAAAAGTTTTCCTATGTATTTAGTTATTGCTATTTTGGAGGAAAGAGGGCCAACACACAAAGTAACGCAGGGGCCGTGCTAGTAAATCACTAACGTAACCACTGTAGGCCTAGGTACTCTTTGCTGATGATGGGATTATTCCAGCAGGCCTACACAATCAATTAGAAAATTAAATGAAATGAGTAAATAATACATATGAAAAGTTCTAGCAGTAAAAGTAATATTTGGCTATGATAGGCGAGGAACAAGAACCGAATAAAAATGCTTAGGCCTATTGGTGAGTAAACTATGGAACAATGTTTAAAGTTTTGATAACAAAATTATCCAATTTGAGAAAATGTTATTCTAGAAAATACAGTCAACCCTCTTTACAGTGCCACCCTCGCATTGCGCCAATAAATTCAAGTGAACAGATCTTCTCCCATATAAAATACATAAGAAACCTCGTTACTGTGCCAATTCATTTAGTGCCAGTGAATACAAAACAAGATTTTTACAAAATATAGCTGGTAGTGATTTCTTTTCAGCTGCAGAATTCTTTTATAACTGGCTTGAATATTAGGAAGATTATTTAAGAAACATACTGTACTGTATTTCAAAAAAGTGAATGTAAATGGTGTGCGGTGGAATGTTAAGAAGTCGGACAAACAGCCTGCGTGTACAATTACTGTACATTATTTTACCTTGTGCTAAAGTTCTCTATTTGGCTTTTATTTAATTTTTCTTTCATAATACAGTACATTAAATTAATACAGCACTGTATTATGCCATTTTTTTTTTAAATTTTTATTTTGTGCCACTAAATGTTAGAGAACGGATGGTGGTATGGTGGTATGGTGGTATATATCGACGATTGACTGTACTGAAATATACATTAAATTAAATAGTCACATAAAATACATTTCTGTAAACATAATACGATTAAAACAATGCTTACACAACTCATAAAAACCAGTCGTTTCGAAAGGAAATATTAACTACTTTACATGAAGAAAATTTCATTTTAGCAATTTTCTCGAAAACAGCTTTTGCAAGTTTCTTAAAATATTGTAATTCTGCATGCCTAGGCTATGCAGCTTCAAGCTGTCACCAGCACAAACTCAAGCTTTCAGACTTGGGCGGTGAACACATTTGCTTCAGGCTGAAACAACTGGTTACGCACTCCCCTACAATACGGTTTCTTATTCTATGTAGAATGTGAAGTGAGATAGCCCATAATTACGGCAGGAAAAGTTACAGGAGCCTATCACAGTTTTTTATTCGGTCCGCTTTCCGTCCTTTAGGCACAGTTGGCAGTGTAATATCTTACTTTTGTAATTGCTATTTTTCACTTAAGACTATGTATTTTACATTTTCTTAGGTTCTGTACATAGTAAAGCATTACATAACATGTAGTTACTTGTGCAGCATAGCAACTAGCAAAACCATACTAAAAAAAGAACTCATGCTATCTTAATGTAAGATAATTATACGGTTCAATGTACGGGTATTATGGATATGACATACTCATAACAGGGTTATATTTTCGAATTGAAATGGAATTTTAAAATACCTAAGCGAAGTACGTGAAGTGGTTATTTTAGTGGCCAATTAACGATTTCTAAAAGTCACAAATGAAAAATGTATTGTCACATATTCAGACATATTGGAGTCCAAGATAATATTTAATTTCTCCGGCCTCCTTTTAGCATTACTTTAAAATATGTACAAGTGCTGATTTTGTAAATAGTGGCAACCATCCGTAGAATCTAACTGAAACATAGGAAATTTATGCCACTTTCACCTAATATTGGATATCCAGCATATATCCGGGCAAAGAATGATCTCTATAATCACATATGTCTCAAAACACTAAGAATAGCATTATTGTGGGTGCCACTTCTTAAAGAATATCCCCCCAAAATTACCTATATCTTCTGCCACCCTAATCCTCAATCATCACAATAGAAAGATAATTAGGCGTATTCACACTTGTCTGCAGTCCAGTACAATGTTGCCAAATTCATACCACAGCACGTTTATTTCACTTGAGAAGTGGTGAATGACAGCGGCAACAGTAGGAAAATCCACGCGACTACAAGAACACCTGTTCTTTGTCGGTGTCAATGTCTGTGCAGATTTTCGGATTAGGGAAACATGCTATTAAATTCTTTTGTAGATAGACGATGGTTTGGGACGAGGTCTTCTTAAAATGGCACGAACAGTAGCCTATCATAGGTAAAACCCACGAGTTATTAAAGAGTTCATCGATACATAAGCTCTCGAAAGTAACGTGAGTGTATTAGACCTACATAATATTTTATTTGGGTTGTGTATCTTTTGGGATGCGATTCGAAAAGTGACAACGATTTTGTTTAAATTTCGTACACGAAATGCACAATAAGTTATGCATGATATTTTAAAGTATATGGTATATTATATTTTATAACATACAGCATTACGCTATGAGCTAAAACTTTTATTTTGGTAGAGGAAGTTATGTTTTACATCAGATTTTTCCTCTAGAATTGCTGCTCACACCATTTCACACCATTTCACTTATCCCACCTGTCAATCAATGAACAGCAACTAAAATTGATACAGGCAGACAGATCTTAAAGTCCTCAATTCTTGGAAACATAGGCTATGCCTTCTACAGGCCTACAGTGTAAGTTATCCACCCTTGCTTGAAGACGATAACAACACAAAATGACTTGTCATGTTTTGTCCCCAAAGAAACTTCAATTCATAAACCCCAAAGAATTTAAATTGTTATAACATTGAGAAACTAATCTTGGCTACCCGAATACCTTTACGCAATCAGTACCAGATTTTCGGATTAGGGAACAATGCTATTTTATTCCTTTCGCAGAAAAACGGTGGTTTACGAAGAGGTCATTTTAGCATGGCTACGGAAAGCATCAAACACTTCAATGTTGCACAACTATTATTTTTTAGGGCTCGGAACACGTTCCCTGACATGTCCACACATTTAAAGTGTTAAATAAAAACTAGCAAACCCTTATGTTCAACCTTCCCTTCCCCCCAAAATGTTAGTCTTTTCTCAGCTAATTAAAAGCCCACAACTATGAATAAGGTATCAATGGATAGGATTTTTTGTGGGATGTTGACAACATATGATAATAAAATAAAAATATAGATAAGATTAACTATGATTTTTTATCATGGTGTCCACATTCTGGAAAGTCGGGGAAAGTAAGTGAAAATCAGAGAAATTGAAAACGGTTAGGGAAAGTCAGGGAATTTTATAAAGGAAAACGTGAGGGAATTTAAAAAAAAAAAAGTGTAATAGTCAGGGGAAAATAACTAGCGCAGTGAGCAAAACGTGTGAGGGGCATGTATTTTGCTCCTGTCTGCTGTAACCCAGACTGTGTAAGCAATTTTTTTCAGTACGTGAGCTATTCATTTCTTATTTTGGTTATTTCGTTTTGTTTACAAAAAACCTTGAAAACGTCGACTCTTGTGCTCAGGGAAATGTAAGTTCCTGGTCATGGAAAGTCAGGGAAATTTATTTTGATATTTCTGTGGACACCCGTGTTTATGTAGTTTCTTGGAAACCCTGTCAGCTTAGGGTGTCAAGAAAGAGAAGCAGTATTATTAAAATAACATATGCTTTATTTGTCATATTGATACATTCCTTACAATTAATATTTAACATTACATTAATGACTTAGAGCACAGCTGCTTACTACAACTTCTTTTCTGACGTCCAGAACATTTTATTATGCGGCTTGTTGCTTGCAGGAGGGTATGCCGTGGTACCTCGCGCAATAAATATAATAGTCGCGGGTTCAAGCGATGAAATTATTAAGGTTTTTAAATTGGCGTATTCCTTTTGGTGGCCCTATGACCATAGGGTCACCTTAGTTTCTAAGAGAGATGCCTACAAGGGACGATTATTTTGGGGATAAAGGCCTCCAAACGTACCACCTAACATGTGCGAGGTGTTTTAAATTCTTAGAGCCTCCACCTTCTGGACCCCTTCGTGGCCTGTAGGCCTATAGGGAACACTTGACTTTAATTGTTGCTATAAGAGTCCACTCCTTTTTCAACTAATTTAGAATTTTCTCAAATCTAATTGTAAATCGTTAGCTATCAACATTAAACTAATAATAATAATAATAATAATAATAATAAAAGAAAAACACAAATGAATATTAAAGAGACATTATTCTAAAAATAAAATATTATATATCATATTATTTTTTATAAGTTCGATTATATTTTGACCAAGCAACAAACCACACAATTTCATTCTGTTTTGAGATCAATTCTGCACATAGTGCACTTAAAATCATTATAAATAGTCTTTATTTTTTCCTTCATTCATGAAGTATCACACATGCTACGAATGTTAGAACAAATCTTGTTCTACGTTTCCAAGCAGCCTATTAAAAAAAGTTAATAATTACGTAGCTGAAGGTGGATCTTCTTTATACAGCTGCCTACAGTAGTATCATCAGCAGATCCATAGAAAAAGAACCTTGATTTGCAGAAAATCAATTTCTCACACAATATGTACAATCATAACTAAGCTAACTGAATCTAATAACAACAATAAAGTAACGTTTTATATTTGAAGATACCATTATAAGTTTAACTGATATATTTAACACATTTGCATCTATTAGTTAAGCTAAACATAATTCAGGTCTCGAAGTATAAATTATATTAAAATATTTAAGTAAAATAAACGATCTTTAACAATAATTCAAGCAACAAGTAAATATAAAAATACACTTAACTTAGACAAATCTTTTATAGATTTCTGTTTTCCTGTCAACCTAAAGTACAGCATGGATATAAATAAGTTATATCGTGTTAATGGTTTTCTCTCTCTGTTATACATAAATGAGCATCCTGTCAGTTTAAAATATACACTACATTATTTCGATTAATAACAGCAAAACTTTGATTGTTTGGAATATGTGTAATACAGAACACAATGGTCCCTACTTTGAAATAACTGATAACATTTTCCTTTATTTAATAAATGCCCTTATATAGGGTGTCCATATAACATTTATACTAAAACGGGAAATAACAAAAAATGTGGAAAACCCGTACAACTAAGAAAAAAATGAGGGCCAGAATTTCATCCACAAAATTTACTAAAAATTTAAAATGTACCTTTGTCTCGTGTAAGAAAATTATCCCGAATCACTTAAATGACTTCTTAAATTGTTCTTCTGCAGACTTATGTGGAATTTATTCCAGTAGTAGTAGATGCCTCATTATTACTGTACTTTCACTCGTATGCATATTTATCAAGAAGTACATTTTCTTCTGATGAGTTATTTTGTCATAAGTATGTGTCTTTTGACAATAAACAAAGCTTTCAATATTGCAACTTTCATTAATGCAGGGTAAAATACACTGTCCAAGCTAAATAAAAATGGGACATTTGAGCGTCCCCAATAAAACTGTCGGGACAGCGGGGGCGAATGGACACCCTACTTCATAATGTATATACTTTTCCCCCTATAAGAAACTTCGTTAATACTACACAGTGTACTACAGTAATATAATTGTACTCTGACTGAGCAGTCAAATAATTGAAGTACGGAAGTTGTCTACCGTAGATAAGTTATAAGTTACGGTGAATACGGGTATTATGTTTTGATCTTCGCTTAATATGTTTTCTTAAGAATATTTTATAATATTTAAGATAAAAAATCATCTGAGATTGGTACTCAAACCCCTAATCTTCGGTTTTCCGTGCCGATGCTGTACCAACTGAGCTAGCCAGATTCACTGGGCAAAATGAAATCTCTCTTCTGTGACTGATTATCCTTAATGGTCTACCTCACTGAAAAAAACATTTAGTCCTATATCATATAGGCTACAGTATTGTGAGGCATACTAATTTAATTAAGTTTTGTCCGGGTTTCAAGTTTTATTTTACAGTCACACTTAAGATGTAGGTACCTGTTTATGAAACCTACCGAATATTGTTTCTGTTGTACAGTCGGTCAAATAAAAAACGTCGGGACTCGTATGCTGTTAAAATTAAAGTTTTGACGCATTAGTTCACAAGTTTCCTATAAAAACACAAAATACAGGCCATTTTCGGAACATATGAGGCCATGCGGCAGGAGGGAAAATATGAACAAGGAGGGAAAAAATGAACATCGCGGAAAGCGCAACACACGATATTCAACTTAATGCATTGTCATAATTCATTTTGCTTTGTGTCATCGCCACATAAAAATGCTAACGTGAGAGAAAGTGTAGTTAGGGCTGTAATTGACCTGCATTTTTCGGCCTCTGAAGCAACGAGAAGGTTCCATATTTATGAAAGAGCAGCTCAGAGGTGGAAACGTTACTATAATGCGACCGGAAGTTTTCATAGCAAACGTTGATCTGGCCGGACGCGTATTTCGATGCTAAGATTGGTTGCAGATGCTGAGCGTAAGTAATTGATTTTGCACTAGAAGTACCGGTATTATAAAATAAAATCTTAAAAAAATGCTCCTTGAATAAACATATTCCTCGCGAATCTATTAATTATTAATATTATAAAAATTTGCAACCAAGAATATGGCGGATTTGAGGCATATAGCCACAGCCTTCTATACATGTTTGTTTTGGAACAAAACTGACTAAATAATCAAGAAAATACATGGATAGACAAGAGGCGTGTGTGAACCTAACCTTAAGTCTTCCTGTACATGCGCATATGCTCGTTCGTGATACTTAATCAAATACCGCCCGACGTTTTTTATTTGACCGACTGTACATTACATGAGGATATTTTAGAATATTCGTAGCAAGTACAGAATCAGCTGCATGGTAGCCATATTAGAAATCCTCTCTCCCTGTGATTGCCACGCCCCCTTGTGCCGTCACGACGCCTGCACTTGCGTCCTGATCCATGTGGAATAGTCGGACAACCGGGTGTAGAGTCCTGGGAGTTTGGGCTGTGCGCATCCTATTCCTGTTGAGATAACGCCCACCACTGTGATTCGATCATCTTCCCCCACCATCAGTGGACCACCGCTGTCAGCCTAGAACATAAATGTATAAAAATATGAATGCATGAATGAATGAGGCGCATTTAATCGCTTCATTTCGAATCTGTTTGGCCATATGTCAGATTACACTGTACAACATGAAAATTTTCCTTTAGATGAAAATATGTGTTTCTTGTATATTTTTGACTGAAAAATGTGTTTCTTATATATTTTTGGCTGAAAATAACGACCGTAATATTTTTTTGTTTACCACCGTTTTCCCAAAAATCCACATCGACATCTTTAAGTGAAAAATACTGGAGAGCTAGAGAATTAATTATTTCATTGTCAGAAATTCGGCATTAGCAAACAACAACAACAACAACAACATTTTTGCTAACATGTGGCTTACGTAAAGGCACAAAAACATTCCTAGCACCAAAAACATCACATAAACCATTTGCAAATCCACAATGTGTCTTTCTTCCACCATTGCACATTAACCTCGGTTTGATGAAAATATTTGTAAAAGCTCTGGACAGAGAAGAAGTGGCTTTCTTGAATCTCAGGAACAAATTCAAACATTTAAGTGAGGCAAAGGTAAAAGAAGGGACTTTTATTGGCCTACATATTAAAAAAGTCTTTCGCGATAAAGAGTTTGAAAATAAACTGTCAGAAGCAGAAAAAGCAGCCTGGCTGGCATTCATATTAGTGTGCTTGTATAAAGATGAGAAGTGTGTCTTCTACAGAAACGGTACGTGATGGACCATTTTGGTTTTGATATATGAATCAAGAACATTTTATTTATACAGAATCACATAGTTTCATACAAAGGACAGAAAAAAGTTCAAATTTGTTGTACAGTGTTATAGTTCAGTGTTAAGTTTCAAATCATAGTTCACTGTCAAGTTTAAGGTCGGCATTTCTATTTAGCGTCGACCATAACATAATGACTTTATTACCAGGTAAATTTATGTCACATTGAATTCACATTAATCCATATGAATCCACTAGATGTACTGGATCGGCAGGACATAGCCTACGCCTGCTAATTTTCTATACTATATCTCAGGCTAGTTTGATCCTGTTCAAAGGGGGGAGAACTCACAGAGGGTTCGCGGAAAATTTGCATCATGTGACAAAACGTGATTGGTTAACGTCATCAGCATGTGCTACTACCAGGGTGTGGCTTGCTAATGGAATAGGAGTGTTCGTAAGTTCATGCAACAATAATATCAACATTTACACGTGAAATAACAACCTCTCACTGGCATCGTCATTATTATTGTATATCAGTTAGCAAACAAAACATGAAGGATTCATTGTTCAAGATAGAGAGGAAGTGAGTTGTACTGAGAATAAAAAAAAAAAACTACCCATTATCACGGTGATGACATGCGTTCTCATGTGTGGATCTTTACAACAGCTGCCACTATGACAGCCACTCCTCTTTGTTTTGAACAGGATCAAGCTTACTTGAGATATATTATAGTTAGTACTTCCAGAGAGGGAAATTGACTCACCCAACATGAATCACGACCTCCTTCTTCGTATCCCGCGCAAATCTGCGAGTCCAGGATCTTGGTCTTCTTTCCACGTGACTTGTACCAGGTTCGACACGTGTCGTTGTCCACAACGAGGAGCGTCACTTTCTGCAGGACATCAGCCCTTCTTCCAGGGGACTTTTCTTCTTCTAGCCACCCCCATCCCGCAGCCGTGGCCTCCCGGCCAGAGAACGTGTTGCTTCCTGTGGGGAAAACTCAATTATAATCACTCCATAACACCACATGTGGTACTTCCATAATGTTATTGCTGACATGATAAATGACTGAAGCAAATTTCCAGAAATGTATTTTCAAGTACAGTATGTCCGTGAACTTGTGACGGAGTTTTAGACACCTACAATTTGTAAACAAAGTAACAACGATCGTGTTTTTGTATAACTTACTTTCTGCTAGTTTGTAAATTCATCAGCCTGATGCGTTATGGATTGCACTCATTGAAGACTCTGATGAGTGATGACACAATCTTTTTAATCGATTCACGTAGATTAATTTAAATAATTCCTTAGGCTCGCCTAAAAACGTACTTAGACTTCGAAGTTCACATTTCTGAAGGATGTAGGTTTTTTTTACTTACTTTACTTTGGAACAGAAAGGGACAAATTTACTTTTTCCATACATACCTATTTATACCCATAAGCTGAGCATTAAAGAAAGTTACTCACCCTATCCTCCATTGGTTGCAGCTATAAAAAGTAGTTTCAGACAACTTTTTGGTAATACTTAGAAGATTCGCAAAAATTATGAACGGCCTCGTTATTGTGCCTAGTAAGGGTGTAATAATATATTTCTTTCCTCCTGCGACCTCGTCTTGGACACTCCTCGCACTTAGGATTGGTCGTATCAAAAATTGTTTCAGGGTTTTAGATCTTAGAAGAGTCACTATAATGTTGAATGTTTTGATATTGTGCCAACTATCCCTTTTTTTGCATCCCTTGAGCTAATGGTTGGTAAAATTAAAAATCAACAAAACAAAAATTTAGGTACTTAGGAAGTATAATAACATCAATTATTGTGATAATATTATTGGAGAAAAAATTCCTATGACACTGGGATTTGAACCCAGGAACTTTGGCTATCCGTACTACTGCTCTACCAATTGAGCTAAGCCAAAGTTCACTTTACAGCGCCAGATGGAACCTCTCTCCTATGACTGATTGTCCTTAATGATCTACCTGCCTGACAGACAAGTTATGTCATATGCAATACTGTGAGGCACACTAATTAGTGATTTTTGTGTTCGGGCTTCCACTGTTATTGTACAGTAACATTCACGCTGTGTATATATATATGCATTCGTGAGCCACAGATAATTGTCTCTGTTGGAACTTATGAGAATGTAGAATGAGTTAGGTAGACCACTAAGGGCATTCAGTCATAGGAGAGAGGTTCCATCTGGCGCTGTGAAGTGAACGATGGCTTAACTCAGTTGGTAAAGCAGTGGTAGGGAAAGCCAAAGGTCCTGGGTTTAAATCCCAGTGTCAGTGGAATTTTTCTCTTATAATATTCTCATGTAATGTCCAACAGAGACAATAATCTGTGGTTCATGTAGGCCTATGCATATATATCTATCAGTAGGGCCTTGATTTATTGGTGAAATAAAATGGATGATTTCGGTGTTAACTTCCTTCTATTTCGGTGGGTATTTCGTGAAATAAATTACTTATACTACATTGGGAACATTCCGCAATGATAAACTTTGGTTCAGACAATGTTTGCGTAAATTCTGCAATCCTTGTAATCGATCACAAATATCGATATATCGGTAAATCTTTGACAGCCACAGAAACAGCAGAAAAATGCATGCTGCTAAGAAATAAAAAAAATACAGTACACCAAAACACAATATTGTGATTTTAAGACATATTTCCGTGCTCATTTCTCACTTTACGGACAGAAGGGGCATATTTCGCGCTTATATACACATTTCGCAGAATCGAGTAAATTTCGCGATATTTCGTGGATTTAGTTTGGTTCATATTGGTATTTTAAGCATATAAAAGTTAAATATAGCTAAGGGAGGTTGTTTTATAAAATTTCGCGCTTATCGTTGTTACCAAAAAATACGGCCCCTATCTATCAGTTATAGTGATTTTTCATTTTTCGTAAAACCTTCCCCACTCTTCCTTTGTTTTATTTTGCCCATTAACGAACTCAACCGAGATTTTCTGTCAGTCGCAACGAACAGCGCGAATGTGTAATATACAGGATGTTAATGAATAACACCGAAATATTGTACCTATGCATAGAGGAGACATAGATAAGTAATTTTTATTAGGAGATTTTTGCTCTATGTCATAAAATATGTAAGCTACAGGGCATTAAAATCATTACAATTTGGTGCACATAGGTCAATATTGACTTCATGCCTTCTTAGTGATCGATAAAATCCTGATTCTTAATCATTCATCAACAGCTATACCATAATTTAGAGTTTTCATATTCTGCATTAGTTTTCTTTTTATTCATAATCCAGTGTTAACAACGAAGTTCCTTTGTTTTGCATTTTTTCCAAATGTTAGAAGTCAGTGGCCCCTGGGAGATTTTATGCTGTAACAGGAAAGATTGAATACATAGAGCAAAAATCTCCTAATAAAAGTAGCTTGCCTATGCACCCTCTATACACAGGTAAAATATTTCGGCGTTATTCATTAACACCCTGTATATAGAGAGAAGAGATTAGCATATAATACCTTGAGGAATACAGGCAGGCCATACAGATTCTGACCAGCCCACATCGTCGTCCAGTTCGAGGAGAGCGATATCGTGGTTGAACTTCTCGCATCGGTAGCTTGGGTGCAGGATCAGCCGCCGCACTCGCATCTCTTTAGCCTGAGGCGTCTCCTTTTGTACCAGGTTGTGTTCCCCAACAATCACTCGGATGTGTTCCACTGGCAGCTCAATAGGACCACTGTTACAGTAATGGTTTGTAGGTAATGTTGTTCACATGATATTAACAAATAGAGAAAATAACCATTCATAATTTGTGGAAATTATCATGTAAACGGCATTTCAGTGCACGGACATGGCTGTCATTTGATAATGGTAATGTTATTAATCATAACAAGGGCCAGGATTATGATAACCTAAAAATACTTTAAAAATGAGCTATAAAATGTCTGCAAAAAATACAATAAAATGACCCAAAAACTTAAAAAAAAAAAAAAAAAATGTTCGAAAATACTAGTTTATTTTTTTATAGATTTGTGCCTATTCTACCATTTCTGTTGTTGGCCCAATTTTGACTTGCAATTACTAATTACATGAAGTTGCATGCAAACAGCAAACACCGTCTTTCTGAATCCAAATTATAATTACAAAGATTTATTTATTTATGCTTGTTTATATTTCTTATAATATTCATTAAAGGCCTAATTAAATGCTCAAAAACTCTATATATTGCGAGAAACAACACAAAATAATAAAATAATGACTTTATATTGTAAAAATTACCTAAAATATGAAATGTGCAAAAAGATCATAAAATGACCAAATAATGACATTAAATTCTAAAAATGACCTGAAAATAAAACAAAAAATTGCGGAAAATGACAAAAAAATCCTAAAATTACCATTTTTGTAATCTAGGAGTCAAGATCAGAATATCTGCGCGAGTGGGCAACGTCCATTATGATCCAGTTAAAATATGACATGTATCAAAATCCGGGCCCCGATCATAACTGCAATATTTTAATTAATTCTGACAATAGTAGGGTATGCAACATCAGAAGTAATCACTACATATTATAGATTATAGAACACTTCATTGCTGAGAAAAAATGAATCTCACCTATTTCTCAGTACTAAACCTGTATGCCCCACCATTAAATTGAACTTCAATAATAATAAAATCAGGTAAACTGATATAACAAAGTGCCAGAATGCTTTTTTTTAATCAGTGATGATTGCAATTATGATAGGCCCATGCAGAAAAGGAGTTATTTTTTTAATAGATCTTCGAGCTAAACTCCAAAAATAAAATGCGCTGGCACGATAGTCATACATATCGATAGAATGCTTCTACAGCTAGTTGTGTTTTAAATATTTTATTTACATTATTATTTACACTGACATCGTTATGAAGAAATGAATCAATCAAGGCGGCCTAAAAATATCAATAAACGACTGGCAATTTGTTACGTTATGTTTAATATATTGTGGGCCATGCAATAATATTGTAGCGTCTTATATCCATTACAAAACTAATATTGATATACTCCTTATTTCGGTAGCGGTCAACCGATTTGGTCCAAATTCAATAGGCTTTTACCCATGGACGTCATAAATGTGTATACCAAGTTTCATGAAAATCCGATAATGCGTAATTGAGTTATCGCGCCTTTCTAATATATTACCATAAAAATAGGCACTACTCCGGTACCGGTCAACCGATTAGGTCCAGTAACAATAGGCTTCTTCCCATGGGCGTAATACATGCGCATACCAAATTTCATGAAATTCCGATAAAGCGTATTTGAGTTATTGTGCGTACAGACACACGGACAGACATTTTCCTGTCCCCACACACAATCTCATATAGTACCATTCTGGCACTTTATGATATCAGCTATTTCAACAGAAGAAAACAAATCTGTGTATGTTCCCCCATTGATACCTGCACATGCAGTGAGCCGCAGTGACGACCCATCGCTTGTTGACCAAAGTGCCCCCACAGAAGTGACCTCCTCTCCTCGTGATGGACACCAGCCACGGGAATTCGCCAGGATTCGCTGATTCGCCGCCCACAATTCGGGACTCCCTACGCCACTGCCGTCCACAAGGCACGTCCGCCACTGAAATACAGTTTCTCAAATTCATGTCTTATCATAGTAGTGCCACGAGGGCTTCTGAACTAATAGATGTGCCCGCGAATCACTTTAGTGATGAGAGGATTTATCCAGAGAGAAGTCGATAATCTAGAACAAGGCATTAAATTACCACAAAGTAGTGAAAAAAATGCAAAATAAAAAATGTATTTGTGACCTAACATAGTGAAAAAATGACACAAAATGTTTTAAGACTGATCAATAAATTTACTATTATTACTTATAATTTTTTAAAGTAATGAATTACTAAAAACAATTTAATGGATGACAGTATATTGAATTTACGATATAAAACACACTTATTTTGTTACTAAAGATGTAAGTAAATTTATACTACTTGGACACCCTTCGCGAAATTCGCGAAAAAGAAATTCTTTCTGAACTGGCATGCCCATCAAATTGCCCCAAGCAAATGTGTGCCATTTAACAAGAAAGAAAAGACAAACTGCTATGGTGTTTACAATAAACCTGAATTAAAATTAAACTGAACATTTGGCGGAGGTTCCCAAATAAAAACGATTGTCTGTTGTCTGAAATTAACGATTTGTACATGGAAAAGCTCCTTTCTACCTCCACTGAAATATGACCTAAAAATGCCGAAAATGACCTAAAAATTATCAATGGTTATCTACAGCATAAGTATTTAAAAATATGTATATTTACAAATTTTTCTTCATTAATATATGTATTAAAAATAAACTATTGATGTTAAATGAATCATTTAACATGTTCACACATGTTCACTTGATATTAACAAATACACAGAAAAACAATCACTCAGAAATGTTGATATTTGTGGAAGTTATCAAGGAAACGGCATTTCGGTGCATGAAACGTGGCTGCCATTTTGAAACAATAATTGTCTGTAACCGTAACAGTTTGATTAATTTTGAAAATAGTATACAATTGTAGAAGTAGTGAATAAAGAGTATGTCAGATTGCAAGATTGTAGAGCAATTCATTGCTGAGAAAACAAATAATGAATTTCACCTATGTCTCATCAATGAATTTCACAGAAAGCTGTATGTCCCCCCTTAGAGAGACATGAGTCTTCGCTACACTTATTCTGTGACTGTGAATAATATTTGTCCACGGTCAGACATTTTCTCTTGGACTTAGAAAGAATGAGACCAGAATTTGATATACAAAGAATGAATCCGAGACTAATCCTTGTTCTTCTTGGAGGCAACTGTACTTGGATAAATTCTCCAGTACTAGGGGTACAATGTACCCAACTATGGCTTACATGCGTGAGATCGATTTTAATTTCATTTTATTTCAAGTTAACGGGGCTCATACACCAAGAGCATGTCCGAGCAGGCATTGCAGTAAAAGTTCAATATCTTCAACACAATTTGCAATAACAAAATGAAATTTTGGACGTTAGATGTATACACTTGGGACTTGAGATGTGCACAAAATTATTATAATGTCACAAAAATGAAGGTTGATATTAGAAAATTAAAATTTTTTATTTTTCAAAATGCAATAAGGCCTAAGAAACGTGATTTACTGCAAAGGGCTAATCGGATTGGTGTAATTTTTTTTATTCACAGCTGACACTATAATCTAGAGGCTAAACCTTCATTGAATACTGTGGTATGCCTGATACAATTTTCAGGGATTTTGAAATTTCAATATCAAATTATTACTAATTTTTTCACATTATGTTCACAAGTGAAATAATCTTGTGATGCAAATACATCAGATTATTTAGGTTTATCCTCTAGAACACACAAAAATCTATGTGGGTGCAAAATTTCATACAATTTGGACCATTACTTTAAGAGATATTGGGTTTTTTGTGTTGGAAATATTAAGTTACGGGAAATTGGCTTTGAAAATTCAACATGCCATTCAACTTGACGCACATACTGGCATTTAAACTTGCATATCTCCAGTAAATGGCCAAATTTAAATATAAAAATTATAGGGTATGTTCAGAAAGGTGTGGTATTTAATATGAGAGTAAACAAAAATTGAAATTTTTAACACTGGTTGGTGTATGAGTCCCCGTGTCTTTCGCATCCGGCAACTTCTCCAGCGGATGTGTAGTGCGTATAGTCTAAACATTCCTTTGCAGGCGGAACAGTAATGCTACGTGAGGATTAGTTACAAATTAATGTGTTGTATTCATTCTAAGCGTCAGTTTCTAACGACACGTCATATTTATGTTCTTGATCTGCATTTCCATGCCTAAATTAAGTTTTTTTTATTGTTTTTGAGGGCTTATAAGTATTGTTTTACCGGCAATGAGGAACTTCTTGCTATCATAACTGACGCAGATGGGGAAAATATAAATCGTCAGCTAAGAACTGTAATGTGCTAACTCCAATTTTTGTGAAAAATGAGATAATTTATTTTTTCGAACTCTTAGCTTAGGTATGCTGAACCAGTTTTCTTCTCTAAATTCAGGAAAAATAAAATCAGGTAAACTGATGTAACATTGTACCAGAATGTTTTTGTTTAATCAGTGATAACTGCAATTATGACATGCAGAAAATAAGTTATTTTTGTAATCGATTACTGAGCTAAGCTCCAGATAGATTTATTAAGAGGGGCTTATGGAAGAACAAAAGTCTAAAGTTTGATAAACATATGTGATGGAATATGTGGGTAGTGTTGTCAAAGCTACCTGTATTGCAACTTCCAAAGCCGTATATGAGCACTGTAAAATAATATGTTGTCATGAGAAGTGATTTACATTTGATAAATTCACTCTAATATATTACAATAAAATAGCCGCTAAATTGGGCTTTACTCCGGTACCGGCCAACCGATTTGGTCCAAAATCATTAGGCTTCTTCCCATGAATGTCATAAATGCGTATACCAAGTTTCATAAAAATCCGATAAAGCGTAGACTTTTTGAGTTATCGCGCGTACAGACACTTGGGCGGGTAGACAGACAGACGGACAGACATTTCAGAGGTATTAGATTGCCCTCGTCCGTTTCTGAGGATGTCCACTGTTAACAAGGAATTTGCCCATATATACTCATGTATTTCTACTGGGGAGTTCGAAAATGCCGTCATATAAATTTGTCCGCTAATCTGAGATGACCATTAGGAGGAGCTTCACTGTAATATAAATGAATATTTTGAACAAATTGTAACTTAGGTGCTATTTTAGCCTAGTGTTACAGGATGCCAATCTCTAAAAAGGGGCATTTGTATACTTACACAAAATTTTAAAGAAGTGTTAATACAGTAGACATTGCATTGCAATGTTGTATTGTAGCATATATGAGGGTTTTTATGACACTTAAAGCATGTTATTTGATTTAGCATTATAGAGAAAAAAGTTATTTTAGAATCTTACTAATTTTGTTCTTACAAAAAGAAAAAATAAACTTACCGTCCAAATTATAAGTTTGTTATAAATATCACATTGTAAAATTGATAGTTATAAGAAAGTCATGTCACTTGAACCTTATCCAACACCATCACTTTTTTTCGGCACAGCATAGTTATGCATGATAGTATTTTCCCGCATGTTGTTGTGATCTACCACGTGTGATCGACACTGTAAACAAACTACGTAATTGACATGAATAAACCGGTGTGATATGCAAATGAGATAGAAAGACTCACGGTTTTGAATGCAGGCGCCAGAGCGCGCCGCTAGGATGAGACAGGTCAGCTGGATTAGGAACTTCATGTCGCACTGCACTTGAAGAGACAGACCGCACTTTATAACACTAATCCCCCACCTCGCCCCTCCCAGCGGCCTCGCACACCAGCCGCTCCTGACATTGACATTCAGCCTCCCAACAATAGACTACCTAGGTACATTGTAGTATGTCTCGAACTCAGATCCTAGGGGTCGCATCGGGAAAGAACTCGACTCCGTCAATAATTTGAAAAGTTTATAATAATCTAATAATAATAATAATAATAATAATAATAATAATAATAATAATAATAATAATAATAATATGAGCTGGTGTTTACATATAGGTGGCCTTGCTCGGTTGTCATAACAACCGGGAAAGAAAGAGTATAGCTGTAATCGTCTTTCTTCACTATAACACATCATGTCGATCGCTTAGATTTTGTTAACCTGCTCTACTTGATTCCTTTGTTTACGACTCGCTGAGGTCTGATCTTTTCACATAGGTGGACAGAAGGGGATCATGAAAGCAAGCCTAAATGGGAAAACATTGAACGATTTGGATATTTTAATTGTTTCCTTTTAAATAAATTTTTAAAATGTCTAGCAGTTGAGTACATAATCGCGGGTATCCAGTAATAAGGGTAGAAGTTATCTTCTATCTCCGCCATGTTAAATTTGTCAGTTCCAATGTACTTATACACGACTGTACAATTCCATTATTCTCATCCAAAATTATCCAACAGTTCCCTTTTATAACCTCGATGATAATCGAAGTGAGGTCTTTTGATAGGAGCTAGAAGATTCATTCCAATGAATGAAAACTATACAATCTGTAGAAGATTTTTGTGTCTAAAGAATTTTTTTCACCCATTCAGATGTTCCTTTGCTAAATTAAAAACAGTTCTTCAGTTCTTCAAAATGACAATATTTAAACATATAATTAATGTTACTAATATTATCATAATTTGGCAATTTATACATTATACCTTAGTTGATTTATCGTATTAATAATATCGTATTAATAATATTTTCAGGAAAAGTTAAAAAAAAAAGCATTACAAACTTCAATGAAAACTAAACTCCGTGGCGCTATACCCCTGGAGGGACTAGGCCAACCATTCGACCGCTGCGTCATCTACCGTAGGCAGATGGCAGGATTGGGGGCATGTGGTGACCTCCCTACCTCAGAAAAACCCGAGGAGGTACCGGGGATCGTGCCCGGGCCTTCTGATCCGTAGCCAATGACGCTAACCACGAGACCATGCAGTTTTCCCCCTTCCAGATGAGCTAGAAACTTGGATTTTTTTTACCCTCAAATATTTTTTGAAAGTTTTTTCCTCATTCACTTACATTAATTTTTAACCACTTCCAGATGAGCTAGAAACTTAAAATTTGGCATAGGCCTACTTACAGCCTGTAGTCTGTGACCCATGGGGAGGAAACGATTTTTAACGTTTTACCCCCAGGATTTTGTGAAAGCCATTCCCTCATTCACCGACATTAATGTGACGTTAATTATGCTAGAAACTTGAAATTTGGCATAGGCTACTTATAGATTTTAATCTATGAACGACGGGAAAATAAAATAAAATAAAATAAAAACATTCAAATTTTAAATTTTTTACCCCCTCCACAAATAAATCTTTGAAATATTTTCCCTCGCTATTAATAATGTTTCCCAATTCCCAACAATTTATAGCCTAAGTTCTTTTATACAAAATTGTTTAGCTCAATTTTTAAGTTCATATTATTTTAATGTGAAGATATTAATAGCCTCTTAATATTGTTGGTATTTGTAGAATGTATTACTTAGGCCGCCCCCATGGATGAGTGGTTAAACCGCTCGCTTTCCACCGCTGGGTTCTTGGATCGAATCTCGTTGGAGCCATGTGGAATTCGTCGTAGACTAAATGGGGTTGGGGCAGGTTTTCTGTGGGTGCTCCTGTTTCCCCTGCCAAATAACATTCCACCGTTGCTCCATTCATAAAAGTACGACCATTTGGTTGCAATAAAAAATTATATAGTAGCTTTATTTTATCTTTTATTAACAGGTAAGTTTATTGCAGCCCCTAAACACGAACTTGCTCATATATGAGCTTGAAAATCAGGTTCATATGAAAATTTAGGTTATAGAGTAAACCGGGGTAATTTGAATAATTTCAGACTTGTTTACATTTTTCTTGGAATGCATGCGGTTTTTTACAAATATTAATATGGAATATTAAACTTACATGTTTAAGGAAGCTATTGGTGAGTTATGAAGTAAAAATGTTTGTAACTGAACTCACAATTGAGCTATCCGTATTACCCCTAAAATTTCACGGGACTGAAAAATCAGGGGCAAATTGGATATACCGTGGGGTAATATGAATAACACTAAATATCTTACTGAAAAATCTTTTTGTGGTGTTCATTTTACTTCAGTTTAGGCAGTTAACTTCATGTAGTAAGAAACCTTACATAATAAGACCAGACAATGTATGTAAATTAAAATAATGTATCTTTTTAAAATTATACTGTTTATTGTTTACACGCATCGGCCACACATAAACTGTTGCCTCAGTGAAAAGAATTCCAAAATGCAATTTAGTTATAGCAGACCCAGGGTTCCGATGCATCCACATAGTAGCCTCTTGATGGTAATGATGCATATGAATATCCAGCAGCACACAGTTCTTTCTTTGTTAAACCGAAACCTCCCGATTCCAAATATTTTAGTCTTTCTGATAATTTTTTTTTCTAGGTCTGCTCCCAATACTGAAGGACGCCCAATATCTCCACTCGGATTTGATTTGTTAGGAACCAAATAATTAATTCCTAACAATTCCCTTTTTCACACTGAATTCTTCTGTATAAAATAGTATATGGAACATCAAACAGTTCGTCAGCTGCCAAAACTGATATTTCATTGTCTGTAACAGATCTCAAGCTTGCTCCATTCTTTCCTTTCGCCATTTGAGCCTACAGTCTTTTTTCTTATAATTTCTCACCAACTGGAATTTAAAAAAATAATAAAGATGTAAGTAATATATGAAACCAATAATATAAAACGTGTAATTTAAAATGCCAGCAAAACACTATCCAATTTACCCCGCGACAGATTATTCAAATTAACCCGAATACCGACAAAACAAAATTTCGTCGTGGTAAGATGCTCCGTTACTTGAATGCGCCAAAAATCGGGGTAACGACTTCTATAATGTCCTTGAATCAATTACAGGTTAAAGCGAGTCTACTGCATTATCCCATGATCTATGAAAGCTTAGGTAACTGAAGTGAAATATTATAAGCAGCCAATAGATAGGAGTTTTGCTACATACCTTCCTCCAGAAAAATGTATTCACAGACGTCCAGTTCAGTCTCAGCAATCTGATTTTTTCAGAGAGTGTTCACAACAATACATTCTTCTCACTGTGTAATAATCGTCAACACGGCGTTGCGCGTTTGTTCTCAGGAGTGTCAACATCTTAGCATTATCCATATTCCCCCGCTATTCAAATTACCCCGGTTTACTCTAATGTTAATGTTCATAATTTATTGATAAATGTATAATATATTGCGTTTAATTGTCAATGTGTGATGACAATGTGTGTGCGAAACGTATTAACGCGACCTTGAACTTAATATTTGAATGCCTGCAGAACTGTTTCCTCAT
This sequence comes from Ectobius pallidus, assembly GCA_964059195.1. NCBI lineage: Eukaryota > Metazoa > Arthropoda > Insecta > Blattodea > Ectobiidae > Ectobius > Ectobius pallidus. The sequence continues at coordinate 153,292,299 of CAXKWD010000008.1, forward strand.
CAGTTTGCTGAGCGACACGCGATTTCCCTAAACCACTGACAACAGTTCCTGCATGTCTGTCACGAAATCCAGATTTATCGTTAATTTGGCCTTGATCATCCACCAGATTCATCTCTTCCGATTCCTGTAATACTGAGGGTTATGGGAATTAGTATGACGTGACTATAACTAATGCGAATGACTCATGGTATTTCACCTTACTTGTGAAATTAACAGGCAAGGAAAAAGTGGAAAATCCATTGAACTGTGTTTTTAATATTTTTTGAACATCAACATGTTCCATTACAATAGTAATATTACATGTTTTGGTGTACTCCGTTTTTTGTACAATTTGATCTTAATTTGTATGGTATTATAATCTATTATGACTTAATTTCTAACTTTTAAGTCCGCCGCCACCAACTCACCCACGTGACTGCCAGCCACCCGGGCGGCCCGGGTTCGATTTCCGGCCGGGTCGGGGATTTCGCGGAGACGTAAAATTTCCTTCTTAGGTCAGGACTGGGTGTTGTGTGTCCAGCTAGTTGATGATGGTGATGATGATGATGATGATGATGATGATGATGTTAATTGTACTAAGAAAAATTACAAAAGTATCTACTGGATTCAACGCTTGTCATTTTACCAGTAGACATCTTAAAAACACAATAACACTTTTGATTGAAGGTATGTGTGAACATATAGACGGTGCTACTAAATATATACGAGGGTCATTTCAAAAGTTCTGCACACTTTAAGATAAAATTGAAGAAAATAATTTATTTTGCAAAATACCTTTACAGGCCTTCAATATAATCTTCATTCTTGCTTATGACAGCTTCCCAACATTTTGGCAAATTCTGTATTCCGGATAGGGCACCTTCATTGTTGAGATGTCTGATTACTCGGGTCACCTTACTGGAAGCTTCATCAATTGTAACAAAACGTTTTTCACGGACTGGTTCCTTCAATTTGGGAAACAAATCAAAGTCTGGTGGGCTCAAATGAGGACTGTATGATGGGTGGGGAAGTCTTTCCCATCCACGGACGTGGAAAACGTTTTGTTACATATTGATGAAGCTTCCAGTGAGGTGACCCGAGTAATCAGACATTTCAACAATGAAGGTGCCCTATCCGGAATACAGAATTTGCCAAAATGTTAGGAAGCTGTCATAAGCAAGAGTGAAGATTATATTGAAGGCCTGTAAAGGTATTTTGCGTGGTCTTGTGGTTAGCCTCGCTGACTACAGATCCGTCGGCCCGGGTTCGATTCCCGGTACCTCCTCGGATTTTTCTGAGGTAGGGAGGTCTGGTAGGGGTGCACTCAGCCTCGTGCTTCAAACTGAGGAGCTACTTGATAGAGAAGTAGCGGCTCCGGTCAAGAAAACCACCATTAACGGCCGTGGGTGTCGGTATGCTGACCACATGCCCCCCAATCCTGCCATCTGCCTACGGGAGATGACGCAGCGGTCGGCGGTAGGCCAAGTCCCGCCAGGGATGTAGCGCCACGGAGTTTAGTTTAGTTTAAAGGTATTTTGAAAAATAAATTATTTTCTTCCATTCTGTCTTACAGTGAGCAGAACTTTTGAAATGGCCCTCGTAGAAACTGATATCCTTCTCTAAGAAAGAGAGAAGCAAATGTTATGAAGAAAAAGAGAAACTTTTCTAGAATAATCATCAATTTGTTGTTAATTTTCGTGTGTTTTATTAATATTATCTTCTGTGTCAGACACAGGCATTATGATTACAGATACATTCCGGCATATCATTTATCTTTATTCTATATTACACTGGCTGTAGGGTGTCAGCCGAAGACATAAATTGTCGACTTTATTGCACCATAATATTGGCTACTTTTACTAGGCTTCTGTATATAATAATAATTATGCTCATGTATATAGTATATAGTTTAGTATATGTATATAGTTTTTTTTTCAGAATGACCAACAAATCAAATTAATTGGAGATAAGTTAAATGAAGTTTAAACATTGATGCGTAATTTGAATGCAACCCGATCATTATCTATAGGAAACACAGTGAATACATGCAACCTCGTTCCAGATTAACAATTTATTACACAGAATTTCCTGCTCATTCCCACAAGATTTCATCTCTCCTCGTTGTTACTCTTGACCTATTTGTTCTTCAAAATGGGTGATACATGCCCATAATGCAATTTTTAATTAGAAACACCGGCTACATATCTGATGTTACGTGATGTTACACACGTGTGTTTATTTAATATTGGCAGGTACCCGAGGCTTTGCCTTCGCTTATTAATTAAACCACCAGTGTTTTTAAGGGATTACAGAAGTACTGATTTAGCCATTTTAGTAAAGAAAGTGAGATTTTTTTAATCTTAGTGTAAAAAACCAAGCATACCCTGAAGTCAGTGGCGTAGGGAATGAGGAGGGGGGTTCGGACCCCTCCCGAGATCAAAACCTAAAATTATATTTTTGTATTAGATTAGTCCTGTAGTTTTTTAAGCTCCATTTTGCCAAATATTCAATTATTTAATTTAATAATAAAATACTGAATTTTTAAATGTAGGCCTATTGTTTCCACTACACCATGTGTTATTTAACTTTCTTATATAACTTAGGTAACGATTGCTTGTTTAAGTTGGCATATTATCTTAGAGTATAGTAAACAAATTTGCTAACTAGTTTTTCAGTGTTAAAATAGCGTAGAATGAAATTTTCATTAGTTCAATATTTACAAATTTTCAGGGGGTGAACCCCCGCACTTCCCGCACTTTCGACCCTCCCCTAAATTATTTTCTGGCTACGGCACTGCCTGAAGTATACCTGTGCAACATTTTATGCCGTTTGGAAGCATGGAACAGTTGCTTCTCATACCATTTCCAACTGTTCGTACAGTCAACCCTCGATATAATGCCCCTCTTTACAGTGCCAAATACGTAAGAAACCTCGTTACTATGCCAATTCATTTAGTGCCAGTTTTCGCCAAAACGTAATTACTTTCATTTTAGAAAATACCGGTATATTATTAATTTACTTATGTAGCCTAGGTAGTGATTGGATTACTCGCAATAATAGAATACCATCGGAATAGTATTATTTGATACTTGAGTAAAACCCAAACTTAACAACAAAACCATAACTTTGGGATGGGGTTGAGGAGGGGCTGGTGGTTATACAAAGGTTTGCTCAGGGTGAAAAAGACCTGAAATCGGGCCTGCCTCGGACCTCCCGAATGCAAGTCTAAAACGCATAGGTCATTTTGCTCGGTACGGTCTAGATTGTGGGATTATATTATAGAATAATAAGGCGTATTACTAGCATTGTCACTATCTGGCTTCAGAAGATCATTTTTACTCTGGTTAGATTTCTAATTGAAATGTGACAGGATTAATAATTCAGGCAGAATAATACGAATTGACCTTAGATAACACGGAAAATCCTGTCTCTGGAAGAGGTCTGACCTCTGACCAGGGGCATCTGCAATTCTTTTGGCCCTGATAATTTGGGGGTCGTATTAAACACTGTACTGCGAGAGATGTTCCCGCATGACCGATATTGTCCTCTACGCCTTAATAAAACTCACTTCCTATCAGCAGGTGTTCCTCACAGACACGCACTCATCGGTGATTGATTGCATTTTCATTGGATTAATGACCTTTACAGATAATATCTTTTCACAATATTAATCATTCAAATGCGAGTTCCTGTCCATAGCAACTGGAACAGTACGTGCGCCCAGGCGCTGGTTTATAAATGTGCATACTGGGTATTTGCCTAGGGCGGCAAAGCTAGAAAAGGCGGCAAATTTTTGATGGGGTAATTTCTTGGTAAAATAAACTTCATGCCAATTTCAATTTAAAAGAATAATTAAACTAAAAAAATGAATAAAGTTAGGTTGAGAGTTTTAGATTCTCGTTGTAATGTAGTAATAAGGCAGTAAAATATGTTTTATTGTTCTAAAAATATTGGTTTTAATATACCTGTAATACAAATTTCTATGAACATAATTTAGTATATGTTTTAAAAAGACCAAATATATTAAATATTTTTGTAAAATTTCAAGCATTGACTATATTACATATTACAAACATTTTTAGAGTTTTTAGGCAATTTTTGTAAACGAAATTACAATTATTGCAATCACGCATTTTTGCCTAAATATAATTATTTTTATTTTAGAAAAAAAGAGTTTAAATTTTTTTAGCCTAGGTAGTGAACAGATTACTTGCAATAATAAAACGTTATCGGAATACTATTGATTGATACTTAAGTAAAACAACTTAACACTAAAACAACAATTTTGGGATGGGGAAGTAAAAAATTAAAGTTTGTATAACTTTCGGGGCCTGGGTGTGCCTCCCTCGTGGCCGGCCAGTTGACTTCGGTGTTTCATGGTTTCCTCATTCGCAAGACAAACGCCGGATTTGTCGACTTGTTTTCTTTCCATATTCATCGCCGCTATGTCACCGGATATTATAGTCTGAATATCGGAAAATAAGACATTACTGATCAATAGAAACAGATGCGCACGAATGACTTATTTCAAGAGGCTACTGGTACACGCAACATTCTAACGTTATATGACCTATATGAAATTAAAGCATGCAGAATTATAAAGTAATTATAAATATAATTTAATAATAATAATAATAATAATGTTAAGAACAACACGCATAGAATGATTTTAGTAATAAAGAAAATAGTCGTAAATGTAGATTACTATAGGCCTACTTTCATAAAAAAGTTACCTGATTTTATTTCAGAGCTGAATATTATTATATAAATATAAGCAGTAATCAAGTGTACCATCAATGGGTACTAAGCTCAAAATTGACGAGAAAAATTTGACTATCATAGCTGGTATGCATGAATGACATTTGTAACAAGAGAATAAAAGTCTTCACATTCTTTATATGTATATAGGCCTATATATAATTAATTTATTAATCTGATATCTCTGCTTTTATATAGTTTTTGAGGCAACAAATTTAGATACTTCAGTAGCACTGAAAAGGTTAACAAATAGGCTATATTAAGTTGTGGTAACTCCGTGAATAATACGTATTTATTGTTATTCATCACACGTTGTCACACTAAACAACTGCATTAATTTTGTTGCTTGCATAAGTTGGACTCAATTCAATTGAACTTGACATATTTAATATTAGTAACATATTACAGTAACTGATTCGTAAGTTCCATGTTATTACATCGTCATTACGCCTATATTATGCAGAATGGATGTATGCATGTATAAGCCACAGATTATTTGTTGTCTCTGTTGGACATTTCATGAGAATATTATAGGACAAAAATTCTCGTTATGCATAATGTTAATCTTAGTTACGTGTTACAATAGGTGATTCGTAAGTTGCATGCTATTACTTCGTCATTATATTACGCAGAAATGTCTTATGGAGTAATTAATTATTTACCCGCCCTTCTTAAAGGTAAAAAAAAGTATTTTTTACAGTTTTTAGAAGTGACCGTACTTATTACAAAGAGAATTTTCCACCTGACCACAAACAATTTTAACCAAAAGTTCAATGTATGCAATATTTACTTAGCCCTTTATTCTACAGTAGTATAATATTAATTAAATACTTACATATATAGCACTCATGTGTACATTTTCATACATACTATTACATTTTCTACAATAATGTTAAGGAGCTGATAAAACTGACTTGATATTTAAGGACAATAGATAAACATTTGTAAGTCAGTTTTATCAGCTCCTTAACATTATTGTAGAAAATGTAATAGTATGTATGAAAATGTACACATGAGTGCTATATATGTAAGTACAGTATTTAATTAATATTATACTACTGTAGAATAAAGGGCTAAGTAAATATTGCATACATTGAACTTTTGGTTAAAATTGTTTGTGGTCAGGTGGAAAATTCTCTTTGTAATAAACATTTACCACAAACGGAAAAAGAATGAAATTTATCAATACTGACCGTACTTAGTTTTTCAATGCGTCTGCCTTTCTTCACGAGAAGAAAACCACAGCAAATTCAACATATAGCTATGGGAAATCTAAAACATTTGCTTAATAGGGTGTGCATGTTGAAGTAACGGCCGAACTCACAGGGTGTTTTTTTCACACGTAAGGGATGATTTTATTCCTACTAGACGTTTCTCTTCTGAAATTTATAAGAAATATAACATTTGTCACTTATGAGGGCTGCTGGTGACTGGGAAGGTCGCTAATCAGATACAGACTGCCATCCATAGGGCTAAGTTACTGATAGAATAAAAATTCAACCTGCAAATATTGTTATAAAAGGGTATTTCTAGAATAGCTTCTTCGTTGTAGTGAGTTACATTTAACATTATTTAAGGTAGGGAATTTTCCAGGTTCAAAAGCATAATACTAAATGTGGGTTTATCGTTATATCGATCTTCGTTGTACTGAGGTTTGACTGTAGCCTATACTGTTTTTTGTTTTGTTTTGTATTATACTACTTATATGCGAGCAAGTAAAATTTCCTTAAATACCGGGTGTTCCCAGTCCTAGCATTTCCATTCATGGTACTGAACTCATTTACCAGAAATTGCATGATTCAATATAATTAATCGTTCCTCGGTATCGTGGTCCCATGATGAATCATTATACTATCAACTGTTTTCATCAGGTTCACATATTACGGAGAGTATTTAGCACCACCCTTCGCACATAATTAGGATTGTAAACATAGGAATTACACATGGCTTGTGTAACAGCCACTTCCCACATTCCGTCATGGCGGGTCAATGCCAGTGGGTTCCAGGAAACACCATGCGTTGTGTGTCCTTGTTGCAGTGAACTAGACCTACATCGCTTTCACCTTCAATATGCACCAGCACTCAGGAAGTGCAGGAACTCCCGGGATCACTGGAGCAGCCAGGTGTAGTTGGAAGATGAAATAGTCAAGCCTCTGTATAATGATAAATCCGCAGTTAGCAATGTTTTACTTTGGTTCTCGCAAATAAAGAATTGGCACTTTTTAGGTCATACTTAGCAAATAGAACTCAAGTAGTCATGGTAAATAATCGTAAATCAAATACCTTACCGGACATTAGAGGGGTACCGCAAGGTTGGGTTTTGGGACCGTTTCTTCTTCTGGTATGTATGAACGATTTGCCAACATTTTTGCCACATAAGTCCGTAATATATGCTGATGATACAACTTTCATAACGGCGGACCATAATTTAGAGGAAGTAAAAAGAAAAACACAAGAAATGCCTAGAAATTCCGCTGCATGGTTTCATAAAAATACCCTCATCTTAAACAGTAGCAAGACTGAAACAATGTTCTTCCTCCTCCATAGGTTAAATGAGAATATAAATGAGTCCGACTCTGTTAGACTATTAGACATCCATTTGGATCCTAGATTGAATTGGAAAGCCCATACCGAACAGCTAAGCATCAAGCTATCCAGAGTAATCTTTTTGCTAAGTAGATTAAAAACTTTATTTAGTAAACAGCATCTACTTAACTCTTATTATGCTTTTTTTCAATCCCCATCTCCAATATGCGGTTATATTATGGAGAAATTCTTCTGGCGCCCAAATAGTGTTCAAGTGGCAGAAAAAAGCAATAAGAGTAATTACGGGAATTGTACGCCATGAATCATGTAGACCAATTTTTAAAGAGCTAAAAATCTTAACTGTACCTTCACTCTATATTAAAGAATGCCTCCTTTCAATAAAAAAACAGACAAACACTTTACCACTCAGAACAGCTATTCACGGGTATGAAACCAGAAATAGAAATGATCTAAACATGGACTACACCAGGTTACACATGAGTCAAAATAGTTTTAAATATACAGGTATGAAGTTGTACAATATGCTACCGCTTACAGTGAGAAATTTACCAATTCATGTCTTGTGAGAAATACCTTCATAACATTTTAATTGAAAAGTGTATATATGATGTTAATGACTTCAATCTCTGTTAATTTTATTATGTTTTTAAAGTATTTGTTTTTTATGACTATTGTCTATTTCAACTTGTGTTGACAAATGACTAAAAAAGGAAATTCAAAATTCAATTTCCTATCTTAATCTAAATATAACCTCATTACAACGATGAAACTATTTTATAAACACCCTCCTATAACAATGATCGATGTTCAGGTTTTATTGCAAACCGGTAGCTTAGCCCTGTGGATCTCATCCTGGTACCAGTCACGAATATTAATTCGTTTTCTTGGGGGTGATATTAGCTGTATTTATTAGGATTTACATAAGAGAAAGGTTTAGGAGGGGATGGATATAATTAATATTTTATTAATAAATTTCATCTTGTATACGAGGGTATCTTAGAATAAAAAGATTGTAAGGAATTTTTAGCCTATACCCTCAGTAAAAAAGGGTAACCAACTAATGAAGCGAAAGACAATATAAATAATCGTGTGATACTTATAAGATATAAAATTTATATAATTAGAATACTATTATAGAAAAATTGAAATTAATGAAATATTAATCTGCGTGATATTGCAATTGCCATGTACTATTAAGGGAGTTTAGGTTAGCATAACCAAGTAGCAAATAAGATTTAAAAGTAAAAACATATATAATTACGTCTAGACGTTAAAAGGTCAAATTATGCATATACAACAATATAATATATAAAATAATCCCAATAGGTATTAGTATTAACCAAGTATGAATATACAGCACCAGTTAGACAGATTGAAAAGGCCTATATTAAAGATGAAGACAATTAATATTGATTTGTTTATTAAAAAATTGGCAGTCACAATTGTAAAACTATGGATTCGTTAAAATCATAAGAAAACACCAATTACTTATAAAATAATAACACATTTGAAGCTAATTAAGCTTAGTAAGATGTTAGAAGAATTCACATATGAAACTTATTTAAAAAGTATCCACAAATAAACATTGTTGAAAAATCTCATATTACATGTTATTTTTATCATATATGTGAGTGGTATATAATGTCTATAAAGGTATACTTCCTGCCACTGAGATTAAGTAAAAGTGAAATTCTTCTATATATAAAATTGTGGTATTGCAATTATAGAGAAAGGCAATAGGATACTTATTCTCTCAAAGGCTGTTTTGTTCTTAAAAAGCTAATAATAGTTAACAGTAGCATCTGGTGGATTCATAATTACCATATTATACTCATACCATGAGTATACCCTAATTAATATTTGCCTCAATATGAATAGATTATTAGCCATAATATAAATCGACAAAAACTTTGGATTGATTATCGTTCCAGCAAGAATCAGACTCTATTAGTACACACACGCGCACGTTTCATTGGTTTAATCCTCATATTGATTATCGGGGAGTCTAACAAAAACTCTTGGGAGGTCCCAGGTTCAAATCCCCAATTTGACATGGGCTTTTTCATGATTTCCCCAGTCGTAAAGGCAAATGCCGAATTGGATATTTACATACCATGAATCATCCTCACCATTTCATCCTGTATCATATCCATTTAAATTAATATCAGTTGAATTTTACTCCATAAAATATACCAACAAAAGAAGCAATTGGCAATCAATAGTCCCATGGCCTACCTTACTGTATAGACACAGATCCCACTCCTGATAGGAGTTGCCTACAAAATCCAGCTGAAAAAAAAAACACTTGCAACTTCAGAAGAATACTGCACATTTTAGGGGGCTAGATCCACATCTGACCAAATAAAAGTAACTTGCTTAATTCTTCCCCTGGATGCTTGATTACTCGACAAAACATTGTGTGTTTACTATGAATACCTCGAATTCAGATGATTTCACTTCATTATTCATTCGAATTGATTCTACCTGTATACTGTTCACAAAACCACTATTACAGAAGAAACGGGTCGTAAATATTGCGTACAGTAAGGTATTCGTCATTCGGGCCTTTTGTATGTTTATTTCCTTTAAAAGTAGGCTGAACCGCCCGTTTAACCCTTGTATGGCCTTAATAAGTAAAAGATAAAAATCCCCTTTTTTCCTTCATATCGTATGTACGCAATATACCTGGGCGGCAGCAATTTGATAGCCTAGTTATCGCGTTACAAGTCGGTCAAATTACTCATAGATGCATTTACCTAATCCATCCTAAAATAAACTAGGTCTATCTGATAATATATCACGAATATAGAAGTTGCAATCTCAGTTAAGGTAAATTTTAACGTTTGAGGGCGAAGCTCTTTATAACTATTTTTTTACTTTTACTTTCACTACTCGTACGATGGGTACTATAGGACGAGCGGATAAATCTCACCCCCGATCCTCTTGCTAGGATTGCTTAACACAAGACCATCGTAACAGTAACTTATTTTTATGCTTATTTTGTGATAACCCTAAATTAGTACTGTGACATCATTTTAATAATAACATACCTTAAAATAATATTACTATTCATAATCTAACCACCACTAAGTAGGGTGGGACCCGGAATTTTTGTTTCTATAAGTTATATTCCATAAAAATAATAATTTATAAGACAATTATCCTGCCGGTTAGATTATATGGATGTGAGACATGGTCGTTTGCTCTTCGGGAAGAACATAATCTGAGTGTGTTCGAAAACAAGGTGCTTAGGAAAATATTTGGCCTAAAAGAGATGAAAATGGTGACTGGAGAAAACTGCATAACGACGAGCTTCATAGCCTGTAATCTTGGGAGTCACTTTAGCATACATTTTTGCAATTGTTATTAATTAGACTTCATAATTATATATTTTTTGTTATTATTGGTCGTTTTGAAAACTTTAAAGCTTTACTGAAAGTTAATGTACTTTTTGTATAAGTATTGTTTTTCATGTATTCTTTGTCTGTAAGGCAATCTGCGTTGTGCAGAAAGATTGAAAAATTAATTCAAATTGCAATATATTTTAATAATAACAGAACAATCCTTAAACTGAACCAGTCAGCATTAAAGAACTGTGTCAAACAATAAAAGATAATTATTGGTATATTTTTTTAATTTTTTGTAATATTCTGTACTATTTTTAGTCATAGGCCTAATTGTATTTTTATAGGTTTGTATATTTTAGGTCATTAAATGTCTTGCTCGGGACAAGTTACCTGGGTGAGGTTTTTTCCGGGGTTTTTCCTCACCTATGAGACAAATGTCGGGTAACTTTAGGCCCTTGTGGTCCCCGGATATCATCTGGCCGTCATTATCATCTTCATCTCATCCTCGCCTTGTTTGGAATGAGTGTGTGTGTGAATGGTGTGTCTCGTCCTATGTGTTTGTGTTGTCTCGGAGGTGGCCCCGGCATTGGGCTGATCACTCATCCGGGGAGGTCAAAAAAGTATGTATGTGATCCAAAGATAATCCCTCTCCCGACAGGTCGCGGCCCTGTAAGGCCCGGGTGGCTTGGGTCGCTTAAATCCTAAAAGGGAGAGGTAAAACTCAGAAAAAGAAAGAAATGTCTTGCCCAACTTATCACTAATACACACATTGATATGTTCATAGCCTGTACTCGCTTCGTAGTTGTACGCATAAAAACATAAGTTGATTTTAAACACAAAGAGAAGTTAACATAATTTTTAACTTTTATTTCATTTTCTGGGAAACACCTTTGTGTTGACTGATATCATAAGAAGAATCAGTGACGTTAAGAAGATAACCGAGCAACATTTGCGTATCAAAATAACATTAAATTGTGATTTTTCAAAGTTTATCTTCACTAAAGCCAATGAACTAAAAGTGTTCTTTATTTCCTTTTTCCGCTATATACTATTTCTGAAACAGTTGGTGTACGATAATACATCATTCTAATAAATCTATTTTAACATCAGTTTCACAATATAGGAAGAAATTTGTGGTCTATCCGAGACCGCCAATCATCGGTGGATCAAAGGAAATAATACATTACAGATCCTACAGTCCGCTTTGAAACCTGTAAGAGTAAATATGGGTTTGCATTTTTATTATTAGTTTTGTATTGTGAAAAGCTGCTCTATAAATTATATCTAAGTATTCGACCAGGTTTTAGCATTATGAAATGTAGAATTGTTGCCAAGTAGGCCTAGAGTCACATTGGAAAGGTATACCTAATGCAAACAATAGGCTGTGTCGTGATAATGACCTTAATTGGCGACAATTAGAAATATAGCCCAAGCCTTGACACAGTATGTGTTAAGTAATAAGGTTATTTACATATAAGTGTCTTGAGCAGATGATAGAAGTAGATTGTGGTGTTATTTATAAGGAATAAAAATGGTAAATAAATTCAAACAAGAGCCTACAACTATAGACCAAACAGTTAAAAAGTCATGTTTCTTTCGTTATAGCGATAAATAGTTCATCCATATTAAAACATAAAATATGACATAACGAAATATTGTGGGTTCGTTTCCAGCCTAGGACACTCAGAATTGATTTACGATTTAACTTTTAGTCGCAATTCATTTCGTGCTAATGATCCGCCCTATTACATTAATTATATTTAAGGTGTTGGTATAAAGAGGTATAAACTTGCATCAGACTTTTTAAGGAGGTCAAGACTTGATTTTATTTATAATCTTGCAATTAAGTAATGCATACCTTGAAAGAAAAAACTTGCATATAAGTGCGTAGCTATTAGTAGTTGCTTTGCCTGCCTTTCACATGAATGATGTAAACATCTGATTTTACTAGCAAGTGTCCATTCTTGCACTCGAATCACTACGTATGAGTAAATATTTGAGCAATTATATAACACAGAACATGTGCATATTAAACCAGTTACATGACTCGCATGCCTGTATACTTAGCAGACAGTTACAATTAAATTGTCACCACATTCCACTGCTGTTATGCTGGGCTTCGCCCACGATAATTCATTCGAAGATAAAAAAATTAAGAATATAAAACTTAAAACGTGATATTTATTAAGACACGCAATTCATTCATAAGCTGAAGATGAATAATTATTAATAGTTTAGTTTATGAATGATTACTTACTTACTCGATGGCAATAGACAATTCCTCAGCAAGCTAAAGGAATATTATCTATTTTATGGAACCCGAAGGTTCATTGTCGCGCTTACCTGAGCCCGCCATTCAAACCTATTCTGTGCTAACTCTATCCAGTCATCCCTCGCAAATCCTACTTCCCTTAAATCTATCCTAATATTGTCTTCCCACCTACGTCTAGGTCTTCCACGTGGACTTTTCCCTTCGGGTCTCCCTGTCAGTACTTTTGAGATATGTTTTTGAAGTAAAACTTCTTTTCTCGCGGTTGGGGTAAATCTGGAAAATCAGTCACACTAAAACAAAATCAGTCACGAAATCAGTCACAAAATCAGTCACATAATCAGTCACACTCAAAACTACGTGTTTCGGAGCGGACTGCACAGAAAACAATCAACTCAATGATTAGGAGTAATCAAAGGAAATTTTTCAGACCTTAATTCCTCAATGGCAATAGACAATTCCTAAGCAATCTAAAGGTATATTATCTGTTTTATGGAACCCGGAGGTTCATTACCGCGCAAATCCAAAATTAAAAATCCAAAATTAAAAAATACGATTTTCCAAAATTAAAAAAAACAAAATTAAAATTAAAACATCCAAAAATCCAAAATTTAATCTATTATATAAAGTCGAATGTGTGTTTGTGGGTATGTATGTATGTATGTATGTTTGTTCCTTATACAAATCTACATTTCTTTACCAATTTGCACGGAATTTTGCACACATACCCAGTTAAGCCCGGGAAGTATAGCGGTCAACATTAAAATTCAAACAAAATACTCCTTCCCTTGAAAATTATATAATTTCTGAGAATTTTATACTGAAAAAATGAATTGCTGTTTAGTTCACATGGCAACAGTGAATTGTTTACTATGATTACATAGGGCCTTGGCAAGTATATAGCCTAACGAATTATGATTCCATCGATGTAATATATTGGCGAAAATAATTACTGAAAATGAAATCCACGAAAATAAAGCACAGTGTGATGTAGTCACATAACTTTCTCTACCCTCGACATAAGAAATATTTACTCACTTCACATTTTGATGTAGAATAAGAGGGACAACTTAAGTGTGTGAGTATGCTATATCAAAAGTCTGTAAATAATCCTTTCCGCTGATAAGTTATCCATACCTGTAGGCTTTGTATTAGTTGAGAAATAGGGATATTTATCATAGGCCCTAAGCATGGGATGGAACATTTTGAGTCCTATGCTCGCAGTATATTATGTCCCGGGTTCTAGGGGAGGAAAGTATGAAAGTGATACTGCATTTCTCTTTTATTTCAGCTCCAAACGATTGTATAGTAACATGAGAATGAGAAATAAAATTTTCCGTCAAGTCAGTACAATCTTATGTAATTTGTGTTTCTTCTTATTTCAACCCCTCCCAAGCATGATGTGTAGAAGCAACGGAATGCAGCATTCCACATCCTCTATGAGCCATAAAAAGCTATATCCAGAGTTTTCTGATGGAATAGTTTGAGTGTGATAAATCTTTTTCTTCATTTCAAGTTCTACATACATAAAGTCATTCATAAGTTAATTTCAAATTAAAAAATACAAAGCCCGGGCGACGCCGGGCCTTTTCAGCTAGTAAATAATAAATTCCAAAATAAAAAAATAAAAAATTAAAAACTAAAAATCAAAAATACTAAAATTGAAAAAATCTAAAAATCCAAAATTAAAAAAAGTAAAATACAAAATTAAAAATACAAAAAATAAAAAATTCAAAGAATCAAAATTGAAAAAATCCAAAATTAAAAAATTCAAAGATCCAAAATTAAAAAATCCAAAAATAAAAAATTAAAAAAATTAAAAATAAAAAAAAAAATACAAATTTCCAAAATTAAAAAAACAAAATTAAAAATTATAACATCCAAAAATCCAAAATTTAATAAATAATAAAATTAAAAATAAAAAAATAAAAAAATAACCAACTTAAAGATCGAAAATTTAAAAAAAATCCAAAATTAATAATTGAAAGAACCAAAATGAAAAGTCCAAAATCCAAAATTTAAAAGTCCAAAAACCAAAATTAAAAAGTCCAATAATGCAAAATTGAAAAATCCAAGAATAAAAAATAAAAAAAATAAAATCAAGTTTTACTTCTGTCGCGTGGCCTTCCACGCACTCTTTTTTCTTCCCCTCTCCCATGCGCGCAGCCCATTTCATCCTCCATGATTTAATTACCCTTACTATATCCGGTGACGAGTACAGGTCATGAAGCTCGTCGTTATACTGTTTTCTCCAGTCCCATTTTCATTTCTCTTAGGCCCAAAGTTTATGAATGATTAATTAATTATAATTTATTATAATGGAACAGCTAAAAATCCGGCTTAGGAGTGCATTTCACGATTAGAAAGCGCCTCTATTGTATTTGGCATTATAAACAAACGAATCGACCAGGGTGAGCTCACAGAATCGAAACGATCGATAATTCCATGCGATATATTGAAAAATAGCGATGCTTTTATTTCTAAGTTATGACAAAAGGAAAAAAAAAAGGCAAAGCCACCTGCAATTGATTTGACAATTGAAATGTAATACCGAAAACTGATGCTTCGATAGCACAAAAAAAAATCACGATTGCACTCATAATTCGCAAACGAAAGCGAATATAGAAAAATCCGGCTTCGAGGTGCATTCGGCTACCCTACAGTCCATCTATGTCTAAAATTTCAGATCAGTAGATTTTGCTGGTCGTCGTACACAGACAGAGAATCATTTTCTCTTATTATTATAGATATACTATTATACTTCAATTTAGTTTTAGGAGCTTATGAAATAGCTAAAGACAGTTTATTGTAAAAATTATTTATTTATTAATATCCAAAAACTGTATACTCTGGAATGATAATTCTTTTACTTGGGCCGTGTGTAGGCTAATGTGGAAAAGTAGAGTGAGACTGAAAAATTCAATGCCTTAGCCTGGATTTGAACCAGGATCTTCGGTTCTCCGTGCCGCTGCTCTACCGTTTAGCTACCATGGCAACATGTCGGTACAACATTATTAGTATATGTTGATGGTATACCGTGACATGTGAGTCATTTGGAGAATTTAAATTGGGCTCGTTCCGCAAACATACTTACTCACAAAATAAATTTCTTCTTTTAGCCCTTGTAAAAGTAAAACGTAAAGTGTTCCCTATACAGGTCATTGAAGCCCAGAGGGTTCCAGAAGGTTGAGGCTCCCAGATTTTAGACATTCGGCACATGAAGGTGGTAAGGCTCGCACTGGCCGCCTTTACCCCCAGGATTGCTCCTGGTACTCATTTCTGTTAGAGGCGGAGTCGACCCAGGGCCATAGTGTCACCAGAAGGATTAAACCAGTTGAAAAACTCCAACGAACTCATTTGGGACCGAACCCGCGACCTTCCGGTTTGTAACGCAGCGCCTCAACCATTACGCTACGGCGTAGCCCTTTAGTCCTTGTAGCCTTTTAATTAACTATTAAATAGCTAGTGTTTTTATAATTATTTATAAACGAATTGAAATATTGGAAATATAAGACGTACTCCTTTTGTGCCTTTCAGTTTATTCTGTTTCTTTCTTCCGTCGTGCATTTTTTTATTTAAATTCCGCCCAGGGATAGGTGAAACGTGGAACATTTTATGCATCGCGACAAGTGTGGGAGGGACACGAAATTTTTTTATGGAAATCGGGAACGTCCCGCCTGATCGCGACATCTGGAGACCCTAGTGCCAGACGTACGTGGATGCCTCATTATTTTATTACCCTTGATCAATTGCATTGTGTCTTATGTGCGCGTGTGTTGGTGTAAATGATGCCAAGTTTAGTGGGTACCTCATCTCGCTGTCCAATCACGTACGTGCGTATCCTCGTTACACATGATTAGAAGGTCGCGTGCCCGTGAGTAGCTCGGGATGCACCCGCGTCATGCATTCCTCATGTGGGTATCCGTCCATGCGACACCACCTTCTGGCGCCAAATTTCTCTTTCAAGGTAAGTAACATGAATATGCTTAAACCGTCCCAAGGCATTAGATTCAGAATGTGTTATTTATTACAAATTGGGCTGGAAGTTTAGACCTAAATCCAAAACATAATATCGAGAAAGATATAGTCCAGTTATTCATTGCATGACCAGGCGGCTTCCTTTTGTTAGGAGGAAAAGTTTGTCGACAGCTCAACCCATTTCTTTATTTTTACCGCACCAATCAGCTAGTTGCCCCAGCCAATCAAAATCTAAGAATGTCCTGTGGCGATTTTGACAGCTACTCGTCTACTCCGCGTGGAGTGACATGCGCGGTTGCAAGATAAGCAAGGTAGCAAGATAGTTACAGTAAACAACAACATGTGTGAATTGATTAAAGCGAAGGAAGAACTGAGTTCAGTGATAACAATGAGAGAATATTGCAGCGTTGCTTTAGTTTTGGAAAGCGGAAGCCCAAGACCGATTTAGTCAGATCAATTAACATAAAGAAACACCGAAACCTTTGAAGCCGACTGGCCATGCAATGAATAACTGCACTATACAATAACGCCGCAAACTGTAATATAGTTACTGTAATGTAACTAGTGTAATATTTGACCTAGAGTTTCCATGTGGATCGTACTCAATAAATGAGGACCTTTTGACAAAACTCGAACATCCCCATTTTTTGCCAAATTCGTTTTTTAACGGTTTTAGGTGCTTTGAAATGAGATCTTTAAGATGGTGAACTAAGAACATAAAAAAAGTCAACATAACCAATTCATTTTGAAGCCTCAAATTGCAATATGTTTATAGTATAAACCAAAGAAACATACATTTGCATTTAATCTAGAAGCCCAGAATTCTGTGATTGTAGCACCGGCTTAGGGAAGGCGTCCAAATAGGACTACACAACCGTCGTTAAGGGCACGCTATAATGTAAAGTTTTTTTATTTTATTATCTTTTTTTATCTTTTTTATTTTTTAACCAACGCGTTTTGTACGTTCTGAATCTCACTTTTCATTTTGCCAGAAAAGTAAAGTTTGATTGTTTATTTTGACAAAAGTTATACAGTATTATTTTATAAGATTAGTTTTTTTGTGGCCCTAGCGACCTATATATAAATAATAATACACTGTTTTGCTTAGTCTAAATAACAATACAAATAAATGATTTTACTGGTTTTTATTCAACTGACCCAATGTAGTATAATGTGGTTCTTTAGTATACTGAGAACTATTTGATGGCAGTAGTAAGCAGAATAAAATTTCTGAAATCAAGTCTCCTTCAAGACGGAATCTCGAACCAATGACTTCAATAGTACTTAACACTTTAAATTCAAATAAATAAAAAATAAAAAAACTGAAACCTATATTTGCAAATAATGGGATGTCACTTTTATTCCGAGCACAGTACTTTCTTCTTTCTCTGATTTTTACCTCTCCCGTTGTAGGGAGAGGGCCCACGCGGCCCGGCCTTACAGGACGCGACCTGTTGGGGAGGGAGTTTCTGCGACTTTTTTTTTTGTCCAGACAAGGACATAGAGGACCTTCCTGGATGATCGATCAATCCATTGCCGGGGCCACCTCTAAGACAAAATGAACACAGGACGACACAAACATTTATTCCGAACAAGGCGCGGATGAAACGAAGGTGATAATGACGGGGACGGCGAGGAAAAACCCCACCTGGGAAATTTGTCCTGACAAGGAATCGAACAAGAGCCCGCTGCGTGAGGAGGGCAGAGACATCTCCTAGGCCAAAGAGGTGGGCACAAAACACAAATTAACCTGATGATTAAATTTCGTATTAATTATTACCATAAGTCTTCTACGATTGCTGTGATGTGAAACGGTATCAGTTTATCCTAATGACAGGTCATTCTGGTGTAGGGTTGAGGAAATACGACAGTGAATGTTGTGTTCCAAGAAGTCAGAGGTGGTTCTGGCTGATCTTCCTCATGACTGCGTGGTGAGGAACTGATAGTGAAAACTGGCGTGGTCTATGAGTGGTATTTGTGACCCACATACAGGTGCACTTCGGGCGGCCTTGAGCTAGTCTCAGACCTGACTGACGTAACTGGAGCACTGCTGATTACCTCATACAGCACATGGGTGACGGAACACCTTTGCACGTTTACATCAAGAACTCTTCGGGAGAGGACTTCCATTGATTCGGATGCAACTTGCACCTGCAATGGAGGAGACCAAAAGTTGATGAATTTCATATTGGTTTCAAAGGGGGAAGTATTTATTCAAGAAAGGTCACTCCTTATCCACCCCCCCACCGGTATATATGAGTAAGAATAGAAGAACTAACCTTAAAAACATCGTGGTGAACTTTGTGGAAACAATTACAGATTTATTATATTAACATAGGCATACAGTTAAAAGTATAGCTGTTAATATAAGCAACTCATGTGCAAAATTTAAAGAAAATCGTTAGAGCCGTTTTCGAGAAAATCGCGAAAAATGAAAATATCTTCTTGTAAAGTCCCCTTAAAAATAAGAGAAACTTGTCAGCAATCTTCGTGTCACATCTTCAGAAGGCACCTGACTCAAATAGAAAATTTTTGTTTTCATACGATTTTCGGTTTTGGAGCTAGGCTGTTCACAGACATCCACACAGACACACACACATAGACATGTTTCCGAAATTCAGGAGACCTCAAAAGTGTATTTATGTTAAAAACTTAACTTCGAATTTGGGGGTCGAAAACAATACTTCCTCTACCTATGGTACCTATGGTACGGGCAGAGGAAGTAAAAATGGAAAGTGATCCCTGTGTGGGAGGATGCGGTTCCTAGATTGAGACATCGGCACAGGAAGGTGATAAGTTTGTCAGCCATATGCATCGGCCGCTTTCATAGGCGTAACCAGGCCGACCATATGGGGGGGTTATAACATCCGCGGGGTATGGAATACCCCCCAGGGAGAGGGGGGTTCGGGGGTCCTCCCCCGGAAAATTTTAAAAAATAAGATGCAAAATAACGAGTTTTAAGCTTCCCACGCTTTATACTTGTATTAAGTAATTTATGGGCAGACTTAAAAAAATTATACAATTTTCCTTTTTTTAATCAATGGGGGGGGGGGGTTCAAACCCCCAAACCCCCCCATTGATTATTACCATGCGGGGGGGGGTTCAAACCCCCAAACCCCCCCCCTCGGTACGCCTATGGCCGCTTTTTATCCCCAGGAATACTCCTGGAACTCATTTCTGTTAGAGGTTGAGTCGACCTCAGGGTCATAGCAAATACCTTTCATAGTAGTACCGATCACTCTCATATTATGAAATCGTCGAACAGTTGTTTTGGTACCGATAATTCCGGGCCAACAGATGGAACTAGTGTCGCTCTAAATACCAATAGGCAGAGCTTCAAATCTGATTTGTGATTGATAGTCCTTTTCCAGTTTTACGATCTGGTAGAAATGAGACGTTTTATCGACGCAGTTTCAGTGACCTGCATGCTCAATTATTCCGCGAACTTGACTCCAATTAATTCTGCCGTAATTTAATGCAACACAATGCAGATGCAATGCATCGGCACAGGATGCTGTTTAGATTCACGACGACCCAGATCATTTTATGATAAGTTTTATCTCTCAGACAGTGTCGCTAAAATAGGACATGACCTAGATACCTTGAGAATTTTAAATGTGGTGCAACACATTTTATACAGGGTGTTAATGAATAACGCCGAAATATTTTACCTGTTTATAGAGGGTACATTGAATTGAATTGAATAAGTGCCCTTTAGGCGGGAGGCGGGGTGGGAACGCCCCTAAGCACCGAAGCCGCAGGCTTATTGTACCTACCTCCGGGATGGAATGAGTTGCGTGCCCATAGGCCGCCCAGGACTGCAGATCCCCCCGCAGGCCCCCACGGAACTCCCCTACATCCAGCAAGCATTATTACCATGCCACTTATGCGCCACCCCCTTCGGTCCCTCCAACCGGAGCCCCGACAGGTCCGCGACACACGCCACCCCCTTCGGTCCCTCCAACCGGAGCCCCGATAGGTCCGCGGCACACACCACCAACAACCTCTTGACCACAAGCAGCGGGGAGGACGGGAGAGGCCCCCAAAGGGCGCTGACTGCCAAAGCAGGCCCGATACCGGAAGTGGAAACGGGATGAGGATGAAAAGGGGGAAAGGTGAGATGAAGTGGAGAGTGTTGGTGGAATGAGAGGGGGAAACGGGAGAACCCCGAGAAAAACCCCCAAGGCACGGCTTCGTCCACCACGAATGACACACCCGCCGGCCCCGAGATTTGAACTCAGGACCGCTAGCATGCCAGGCTCACGCGCTACAGCATGAGCCACCGCGCCGGCTAGAGGGTACATAGACAAGCAATTTTTATAAGGAGATTTCTGCTCTATGACGTAAAATGTGCATGTTACAGGACATGAAAGTCATTACAATTTGGTGCTCATAAGTCAATAATTAAGCGAAATAGGGTTAAAATTTTCATTAAATTGACTTCATGCCTGATTAAGAATCATTCATCAACTATATCATAATTTAGTGTTTCGATGATCTGCAAAATTTACAGACTAATCACACGATTGGCCGCCACTGCACTAGTCTTTTTATTCATAACTCAGTGTTAACAACGAAGTTCGTTTGTTTTGCATTTCTTCAAATGTTAGAAGCCAGTGGCGGCCATGCCCTGGAAGATTGCATGCTGTAAGAGGAAAAATTGAATCCATAAAGCAAAACTCTCCGAATAAAAGTTGCTTGTCTATGTTACCTCTATAAACAGGTAAAATATTTCGGTGTTATTCATTAACGGTCTGTATAATATCCTTTTCTTTATTTTATGTTTCTTCTATTATACCCTAAGGGTTTCTTTGTAATTCACTGCAAATTAATAAAATAAATTAATAAATGATTAAGTACGCCGCTTTGGCGTGGGATACGTTTTCCCTCTCCTCACGAAGCGTACCCGGGTTCGATTCCTGGTCGGGATAATTTTCCTGGGTGGAGTTTTTCCTTACTTGTGAGACGAATGTCAGAGAATTTTATGATCTCATCATCTGCCCGTCGTTTTCCCTTTCGTCCCATTCGCGCATTATTCGGCATGATTGTGTTTGCGACTGATGACACGTTCGTGTTGTCTTGGAGGTGGCCCCGGCATTGGACTGATCACCCATCCGGGGAGACAGTCCTTGTTTAGTTAAAAGAAAATATATGTGATCCAAAGGTACCCCTCTCCCGACAGGTAGCGGTCCTATAAGGCCCGGACGATATGGCCCGTATAAATGTTCTTACACCCGGAGAATTTACAGCTACCTTGGTTTAAACTAAGAAAGAGAGATAGAGAGAGAAAACAAGTGAAAACAAGTGAGAGAGAAACAAGTGAGATATGATGGAATTTAGCAGAATGACTTGGCCTTCATGGTATAAGTAAATGCATTATAAATTTTTCAGAGTGAATCTCATGAAGAAACACGATATTTAATCTACCAAGGCTATATTGACAATTTTCTACTTACGTAGTATAATAAATAAATAGAATGCATGGTTTTTGACGGAAGTACATCGACCTTCCCTAACCTGACTTAACACTCCATTTGAGATCATAATTTGCAACTTCCTAGAATTAAATTAATTATATTATCTGAAATGTCAGACTGCAATCAATGCCATGGGGGCTCAAGTTCGTCAAATAATGAGAATGGCTTTGACAAAGGCTCTCTTCAGTGTCATCAGTACAATACATTGTATGGTCTTAGGTGACCACCGAAATACTTACTAGGACTTTATCTGAATGGTTATGAATGACGAAAGTCTGAAGATCCCTTTGAAATTAGTGGCAAGAAGAAAGTTTACTTTTTTCAGTAATTTTAAAAATAGAGAACAAGATTGTTGCGTGTCATATCGCGGAAGGAATACGAAATATACAAGCCAACACTGTAACGTTTCGCTGGACTTAACAGGAGTAAGGGATTGGGATAGTCTAGTCCAAGAGTATGTTTCGCACTGTATTACAACAAATTGTGTGAAATCCCTCGGTAACAAGAATAATGAAAAAAGTGAAATGTTGGTTATCTATTAAAATTTTCACTGTACTGATTTAGTTGATAAAAACTGTAATACAATTGATAATTAACTCGTGGCTGGATTTCTCCCTCAATTTCTCTTAAAGGAAAATTTTTAAATGTTTGTCTGTAAGGTGTGCAAAAACTCAAACACTAATGACATAATTGCATGGAATTTACAGATTATCTTTAACATGTTTTATTGGACAATTCTTACAGAGGAATTTTTAAAAATTCACATTGATAAAGTACAGTGCCATCAAAAAATCGCTCCCCAGCATTTGTGCAGGCTTGAATCCGCTAAGAAACGGAATATAGTTGGCAGCGCTAGCGTGTGATTATAATGTTCTGCTACAAGCGTTTTTGAAGTAATTAATAAAAGTAACATAAAATCCATCTATTTACAGAAGATGTTGAACATTTTTTTTTTACCAGAGAAGAGTCATCACCGCTATTTCATCATGTATCATATTCATTAAAATTTAATATGAGTTAAAATTATCATCCGCCATAAACACATCAGCAATAGAAAACAAACGCACATCAACAGTTACATGGCGTACTACGAGTCTCAAAGGAAGATAGGGAGAAATACCAATTTTCGCCTGGGGGCGAATAAAACCAGAGCTGTGAATGCATTGATGGCACTGTATAAAAAAGATAAAACTTAAAAAAAAACTTAAAAGTTAATTGAATAACAATATTAAAATTGTGTTTGGTAGGTTTTTAAAGGATTTTATAAGATTCCTTTCAAGATAACTGCAGGTATATGTACATAAGAGGATATTAAACCTATTTCATTTTTCCATGTTTTCTTGACTGGTGAAATCAATGTACTAAATTGCGTACTCTTTTAACATGATCGTGAGTTAAAACATCTCGTCGGCAAAAAAATAAATTACGATTTTCATAGGCCCCTTCCTCTGTGATAAAATTTTCGATGTCAAACGTTAATTTATCATTCAATCAGGGGCGTCGCCAGGAATTTTATTAAGGGGAGGAGATAAAGTCAACATAATTCCAAACACAACTATTCATTGTCAGAATTATATAAATAGCCGCCTATATACCACTCAAAAATAAGCAACAGAAAAAGCAAAGCAGGGAATCCCTGGTATATAGGCGGCTATTTATATAATTTTGACAATTACATCTATACCACTGGAAAAATGAAATTGATTAACTATACCCTTAGCAACCAGGGAAGGCGGTTGAGGCCAGGTAGGTTCCTTCACCCGCTAGCACCCTCACATTTACAAGCAGAGGGAATTAGGACCAACCGTAATTTCCTCCCCATGAGTCTCCTAGTCTACTTCAATCAGTAAATCTTAGATTTTTTTAATATGTCGTTTTATCTTAAAATGTTAGTTATATATCAATTCTACACAAAATTATAAGAAAATTGACACCAAACAATGTATAATTTACTTTAATAGGAACATTTATAACAAATACATAAATAAAAGTTACGAGAAAACTGCTTTCAAGTTCTATGTTCCTATAAAGTAAATTATACATTGTTTGGTGTCATTTTTCTTGTAATTATGTGTAGAATTGATATATAACTAACATTTTAAGATAAAATGACATATTAAAAAAATATAAGATTGACTGATTGAAGTAGACTAGGTGACTCATGTGGAGGAAATTACGGTTGGTCCTAATTCCCTCTGCTTGTAAATGTGAGGTTGCTAGCGGGTGAAGGAATCTACCTGGCCTCAACCGCCTTCCCTGGTTGCTAAGGGTTATACAACTATTCATACTTGGGTCTACTAAGCTAAACTATTTTAACAATTAATTTACTATTGTGAACAATAATAGTTATATTACAACAACTGTACTGTGAGTTAAATTCTCAATTAAGTTAATCCGAATTCAAGTAATAAGTTACTAGGTAGATATCGAAAATCAATTTCAAACAACTAGATACATTAATATTCACATAGTTCTCCGACCACTAGTTTTGAACGCCAGCTGATTTCGACAAATCTGCAAAGTTATTAAATTAACAGATTATGTTCTTCTGAGCAACAACCTTGGTGAAAAATTATTATAAATAAAATGATGCAGTTATAATTGTACACTTGCCAAAATCAATATAAAATATTTATATATTTCGTTCTCCCTGCAACGACTGAAGGCTGACAGAGACAAAGATTAGGCCTACCAAAAAATTAATGACACCGTAACGTATTCCAGAGGAGAGGGTATTTGCCCCCCACCCTTACCCCATGCCGGCGCCCATGCGTTCAATAGACCATGCGGCCATGGTTCTGAAGACAAGAATTACGAAGTTCTCCACAAAGAGGATCTAAAACAGTTCAATAGCAGATAAAAACAATTGTTGGTTTTGATACGATGCATTATTTTGTTGTTTGAAGGTCAGTATTGTCTGCAGGAAGTTCATTTAATGCTTCGTCCACTGCCATGTCGACTTCGTCTTTTGACGTTTCGGTATGTGACAAACTTGCAGAGTCATCTTGTGAGTTCGTATCTGCAGTTTTTATAACATCGTCCTCTTGTGCTATCGGTTCCAAGTGTGGAACCCTTTCATAGTGAGATGTTCGGCGTGATGGTGGCTTCTCTGAAGTTATTTCGTCTGAAGCATCTTGAATGTCAATATCCAGAGGTCTTTCAAAAATGGACATCCTGCGAGCAAGGTTTACTTCTGGTGGAATATCAACTGGATTTGCATTATTTTTCTGGTTATTTTCTTCTTCCGTCTCAATGATAGAAATTCTGTGTGGCATCCCGTTTGAATGGTCTTGTGATGAAATTTGCTTCTCATTTTCTACATTCGTTTGAGAAGTCGCAGAATGATCATCCACTATCCTTTGCCAATCGTTGAAGTATGTTGGCCGAACCTTTCTCATTGGACCTGAAAAAAATAATTAAAACATTTCTATAATATTATTAATGATTTCATTTTTTAGAGATCTGGGGCTTTCTGATGGAATTTTCGAGGAATCTTAATGTGTCCTTCATCCCTCATAAGTTATGTGAAGAATATGATTATTTATTTATTCAATATCCACATTTAAACCCCTATTTTACCCTTAGGTATATATTAGGGTTATAGTTTACCATTGTGTCATACAATTTTTTGAAAACTATATTATAAATTCGCACATTTATTTCGCTTGAATTTGCCGTAAAAATATCAGATTTTCACCATATTTAATACACAGAATCTAGCACTTATATACTATTAAATTAAATAGTATTAAATAGCGGATTGATAGCCATAGCCAGGATGACAGTATTAATTAGCATTAAATAGAACTGAATTAATTACAGCTAAGGTGCAGAATTTAATAATATAACTAATTAGAGACTAAGAATACGATAACCAGAAAAAATAATTGAATACCAGAGTGGAAAAAGTTACAGGCGACAAATTGTAAATTTCACAGAATTCGCTCGTTTCATAAACATACTCGTATCTTAATAAATGTAATTATAGGCCCGTTGCATAATCCTAATAAGTATATTTTATGTTTGTTAGGGTATCTACTTACCGATGAAACTGAGCACGACTGGCAGGAGGATGAGACCGTGGGCAGCGCCGATGAGGACAATGCCGAGGTACATTCTGAAGTAAAATACTCTGAAGATCTGCGACTTGGCGAAGGCCAGCACCACGATGCCGGCGAATTTGGTGAGTGTTATTCCAGACAGTACCTGCAGATATAGCGTAGTTCAAATATTAACTTAAGCAACCCCAGACCAAAATCAGAGAAATAATTTTTTTTCACTTAGTCATAAAGTAGGGCAAGGCATTTAATGATTTTGCATATTTTTTATATGAAAGTTAAAATAAGGGCAATTTGGTTTTACATTTTTTGTTTTATTTTGAATTTTTAGTCATTTTCAAGAGATAGGTAATTTTTTGGCAATTTTTAGGTAATTTTCGGCATTTTTAGGTCTATTTCAGTGGAGGTAGAGAGGAGCCTTTCCTTGTACAAATCGTTACTTTCAAACAAGATAATCGTTTGTATTTGAGAATCTCCTCCAAATGTTCATAGTTCATTTTAATTCAGGTTTATTTAAACATCATAGCAGTTTGTCTTGTAGCAATAAAGAATTAAATATATTATTTTCTTTCTTTTTAAATGGTAGATATATGCTAGGGGTAGTTTGATGGGCATTCCAGTTAAGAAAAAAAATCTTTTTCGCTAAGAGTGTTCAAGTAGTATAAATTTACGTACTTCTTCAGTAACAAAGTAAGTGTGTTTTATATTGTAAATTTATATATAACGCATTGTCATCCATTAAATTGCTTTTAGCAATTCAGTTCCTAAAAAAACTAATTATAAGTAATAATGGTAAGTTGATTGGTCAGTTTTTAAAAACTTTGTGTAATTTTTTTTCAGTGTTTTTAGGTCATGAATGCAGTTTTTACTTTGCATTTTTTCACTATTTTACTGTCATTGAATGTCTTGCCCTAGTTGTAAGTAATATTCCTACTAGTAGTGCTAATGTATCCACCGAAATTTTTATCAGATTCGCTGGAAATTATTGAAAAACCACATAATCGCAGTTATTTTCTCATAGGTAACGCAATTTTGTCGTAAGTAAAACATCACTAATGCCTCTGGAAAGAACGTCTTTTGCTAGAATATAGCAGACAAAACAAATAGAGTACAACAAATTCTCGATGGAGTAATGTAAAACATAAAGAATCTTCTCGTCATATCACATAGGCCTATCAACCACAGACAGGCTTTATTTAAAGTCACTTCAAATTACGCAGTTCATCAACTCACTATCTCGTTTCAGTGACATGAGGCAATATTATCTTATCTAAAGAAGAAGAAAAGCCTCATGTTATAATTTTTACTTGATCTGCCAGCATCTATCATGTGGGTTCTACCCCGAAATTCGTCGTAAAAAATAAATGTTATATTTGGAGAAGAATTTAAGATGGCAGAAAAAGTCAACTATTTAGGAGTAACAATAACAAAATCAGGATATTGTACAGATGAAATTAAAAGAAGAATAGTATTAGGAAAAATAGCCACAAACAACCTCAATAGATTCATAAAAGATACAGGTATATCAGTAAAGACAAAAATCAAATTAATGCAAACAATGATTTTTCCAATAATTTTGTATGGCTGTGAGAGTTGGACAATGAGAGTTGCGGAAAAAAGAAAAGTAGACTCATTTGAAATGTGGGTGTGGAGAAAAATATTGAATGTAAAGTGGACAGATAGAAAAACAAATGAAGAAATTTTGGGAAGAATAAAGCCTAGCAGTTCCCTGGAAGCTAAATCCACAAAACTGAAGCTGGAATATTTCGGGCATGTTATGAGAAAACATGACTCTTTGGAGAAGGATATAATGCTGGGAATGGTAGAAGGAGCCAGAAAACAAGGAAGAAAGAAGATGAGATGGCATGATGAGATAACCAGGGCTACCAATCTTACATGGAAAGAGATTCTTGATCGGGTACAGGATAAAAATCAATGGAAGAGACTGACACATCAAGTTACAAAAGCAAGAAAGAGACATTTCGAATAATACGGCTGGCAACCCACTGCTGTGTATATCCGACTGGATCACAAAGGATCGCATGCGATCTGTGTACTCTACTACTATACATAAATTGATGACGACTTTCTATTACTTTTAATGTCAGACATGAAGAAAATAGAATTTTTTGCGATTTTCTCGAAAACTGCTCTCACGATTATGTTGAAGGGATACTGTATTTATACTAAGAGCCAAAACTTTTATTTGAAACTGTTTTCGCAAATGCTCTCTGAAGGGTAGTTATAAGCCAGCCAGTCATAGAAACTCAGTCTTGCCAGGTGAACGACTAATCTTTGCATAACGCTGAAACAACTGTAAGATACGTACTCATCACAATACGGCCTCTTATTCTAAATCAGAATTTGAATGTTTAACATAAGATTTTTAACTATGCATTAAGGAAAGTGCGTACCGAACTGCCTGTGTTGATCAGTGCATCTCTCGCTCTGTCCAGTCTTGTTGCTTCTGTCGACAATGTGAAGGCGTGTACGATGTGGCTGCAGAATTCTACAGCTATCCCTATAGCCTGTAATGAGAACAATTAAAATATAGTAATTTATTATTAAGTGCATGGTCCAATTGTCCGTTTATTACTAAAAGAAACCATTTCGGAGCATTAATGAATTTCATTTTCCTAGTAAGAATATATACCACTTTAAAATCTTGATAAAATACACAACTTTATACCAGGGGTTTCCACCCACCTTAGCTTCGTGACTCGCCCCCCCCCCCCCAGTTTCATGAAAAGTAAACCCCCCAACTTCATAGCATTCCAACCTCATGAAAAGTAACTCCCCTTACAAACAGTGGAATAACACTAGGCCTACTCTAGAACTTCCTCACAATGGGAAGGTATTGCTGTATATGTAATAAAAAAGTGTCAATTGAAAAAAGTATTTTTAATGAGGCTGCTTTAACATGATATAGCGTATACATAACTGATACTAGTTGTACAGTATATTTTATTCACTATTAAAGAATAGAAGAGTTTTTTAATTGTTTTTTGAATTTATAAAACTTGACTGCTTTTGTTTTTAACATTTTAAAATTCTAATTTTGCAAACATTTTCAGCCCCCAAAAATTCCAATGACGCACTCTCTTAACCCTCCTCTGTGAGCACCCTACTCATTCAGCATTCATAAATAAATTAATAACATATAGCACAAAAAAACACGTTAGAACAATGTTGTCACAGTCTTTAAAAGTCACAAGTTTATGAAGGTGGCAACTTTGGTTTCTTCTTCATTGGATCTCAGACGTGTTATATATTCAATCAACATGCATTTCGGCACCGAGATGTAAAATCTTCAGTTCTTCAGTAGATACCATTATACAGGTGATGGGAAGAGGATATCTCCTCAAATAGAACTAAAGATGACGCATCATAGTGCCGAAATGCATGTTGATTAAACATATGATACATAGAAACGAAACTTACCAGTTTCATAAACTTGTGACTTTTAAAGACTGAGACACCCATTGTTTTAACGCGTTTTTATTAAGTGCTATATTTCATTATTGTATTTATGAATGCTGAAATGTGATCTGGTCCCAGAGAGGTGAAGTAATTGGTATAATTTATATATTGGTATAATTTGTATATTTTATCAAGATCTTAACTATTTCAGAGGTTTTCTTACCATGACGAGATTAACCAGTGACACAGCGTTTAGGGAAACATTCCACCAGTACATAAGTCCTCCTAAGTTGATAAGCACCATGGTGACCATGAGTAATACAATTAAAGCTGCGAATATATCGAACCCAGTCAAGATGAGGGTTGCTAGGAACACCGCAGCCAAACCTAGTCCTAGAGACTGCAGAGCATCCTGCCAGATGGTGAGGTATTGCTCATAGAACACGTAGAACACGCTGAAACAAATAAGGGATGAGACTATAGAGGAGGTGTGCAAGCATGCGGCCCATGGACCCCACTGTCAGTTACGAAATGCGGTCCTTAGTTTTAGGTTAAAAAATATGTTATTTTGAGAGTATTATAGGAGAAAAATTTTTCCGACACTGGGACTTGAACCCAGGACCTTCGGCTATTCGCGCCAATGCCCTACCAACTGAGCTAAGCCGGAGTTCAATTCACAGCATCAGATGGAACCTCTCTCCTATGACTGATTGCCCTAATGGTCTACCTCACAGACAGACAAGTTATGCCATATGCAGTACTGTGAGGCACACTAAGTAGTGATTTTGTGACCGGGCTCCCACTGTTACTGTACAGTTAACATTCAAGGTAGATGTGTAAGCTTTCATGAACAACTGATTATTGTCTCTGTTGAACAATACATGAGAGTATTATAGGAGAAAAATTCCTATAATTATAAAAATTATAGGAGAGAGGTTCCATCTAGTGCTGTGAATTGAACTCCGGCTTAGCTCAGTTGGTAGAGCATTGGCGCGAATAGCCAAGGTCCTGGGTTCAAGTCCCAGTGTCGGAGGAATTTTTCTCCTATAATACTCTCATGTAATGTCCAACAGAGACAATAATCTGTGGTTCATTCGCATATTTTTTTACGTACTGTATTACTAGCATCAAATGGCAAAAATAATATGTAGCGATTTATTGTATGGTGTGTTAAAATTTGAAAGTCCGGTGGTTGGTATGTACAAAATATAAAATCTTGCTTAAAGTTTATAAGAACAAAAAGTTATATTTTCCTTTTGGCAAGCGGCTCTTGGACTTCATTTTATAATTAAGGAATCGCGCACAATGTGCATTGTCTTAACCTACCCAGTCCTGAACCCGGGGAGGGGATCTTTCACTACTGAAAAATCCCCCACCCAGCCGGGAATCGAACCCGGGCCGCCCAATTCGAGTTGGCCCTTAGTAAAAGTTGAGTTTGACATGCCTGCTACAGAGGCTTACTAGCTCTCTCGAAAGCGATTTCAAGAGTTTCCTTACATTTACTATTCCCCAACTATCATGAATTCTGTTCGTGTTAATTTTATATTATACTAAATCGCGTTCATTTCATCTTTTAAACTCCGTTGTTTATAGATTAAGTGGCCAAGAGCAACTTAGAGTCCCCGTACGCAATCATCTGCCATCTATCGCAAAAGACGAGGAGTACGAGAACTTACTAACAGCTGCTCACTGAAGTCAACAGACTCGTTTGTTTTTTATGAATCTAAAAACTCAAAACATAAGGTCGAAAAAAATTCGTAAGCAACTTGCCTTTAATGGTAGCCTAATTAAGATATCCGCTCGTTTCCTAATACCATCATGTATGTTTTCAGCTATTGTAGTCTATCAGAATAGTCAAGTAAACAGAATATAATATAATAATTGTAGTCAAACATACCTGTATGGGAATACTTCTATTTCCTGTGTGCCTAAATTCTGTTTGAGCGTATCTGTGATTTTGTCTGACATTTTCCTGGCAGCGTCCAGCGCCTCATAGTAGTCCTTGGAAGTTTTGAGAGTGGTGTGATACCCCATGAAATAGCTGTCCTGAGGGTGCGACCTGCCCTTGTCGTCAAGGATGTAATTCAGACCCTAAAAGGGAACAAAAGTTACCTGCTTTAATTCATAAGAATTGAAATAATCTTATCTTATGTCTAAAAGTAGGAGAGCTTTCTCCGTGAACTCCTATTCACTTTTTGTACAGTAGTGTATATCTGTTCATGCTTCATTTTATTTTTCAATGTTCACTTGAGATTTAATTCATAGCAGCTAAGTATGACGCGACTAGTAGCGTTGTGTTGAATAATCTGTACATCGTTCGCCACCAAGATTAAAGTAGTCACTAACTCTTTAAGTTTGCTTTCTTTGGAAATTGACTCCATATCGGTCAACTATTTGTATTTCATTACCTTTAACCATTTCCTTTAATTTTGTATATGGAGTGCTTATACCAAGAGCTAATACTTTTATTTGAAACTTAAAAAAAAAAAAATCTCTGAAGGGTGGTTGTAAGCTATCCACTGTTTGTAGAAACTCTGTCTTGCCTGGTGAACAACTCAATACGCGGACATTCACGGCCTCTTGTTGTGTATAAGCACGTGAAGTGAGAAAGATATATTGTTGGCCATGCTTACAGTAAAGAAAAAATCTGAGGGGAATATTCGATAAATTTCAGAAATTATTCTTAACGGCGGAAAGTTCAATAAACGTTTGCTGTCACTTGTTTCTTCTTCTTCTTTTTTTTTTCTTGTTTGTCCGTAGCCTGCGATTTTAGTTGCAACATTCAAAGAAGGGGTATACGGTATTTATAGCATAATTAGCCTAAAATTGTATCTTGCGATTATGCATAAAGATATGTGAATACAGCTAACTTTTATTTGGGCAGAGGAAATTATGTGATCACATCAGATTTTTATGTAAGGATTTTCACGTATCGTAGAAAAAATGGTATGCAATAGATGTGTGAACTAACTTTCCTCGATTCTGTTAAAACAGACTTCCCCCCTTAGATCGCAACATTCTACCGACATCACTCAGCCGTAGACCTTAACACACGTTTACTGAAAACACCTTGCGTTCTTACGTGCTAGCCTGTTTGGCTGTTCTTGGTACTCAAGTGTTACAATAACTTTATTTTGCTTACGTATGCATAAGCAGCATGGCCACCCTTGGGACATTCTTTTCCGGGATTCGACACAAGGAATGCTGGTAATAACTCCTGGAACTGTGCAGTGGTGGGTCGCACAACACCGTCAACTATCTCTTCAGAACAAGCGACTTCTGGATCTGTAAACATTATAAACATAATTTTTGTAGGCCTAAATCACAATAACATTAATTCATTTATTCAAAGCTTGATGGTAGGATGATAAAGCGGCATTTCTGTAAGTGCTAACATTACCATAATCTATTGGGTACTATTTAATCAGGTGCCTGTTAACAAACATTTCATTATTCTATATATGCTGTGCAGATTTTAACAGTCCCACTGAAGGCACAAATAATACGAAATAATAATAATAACAATATGATTTATGACTCAAGTGGTAAAAACGAAATTTTATTTTGCGAGTAGGTATATTTGCGAAACGAGCCCGTAAGAACGATTTGTAGAAATTCTACGAGCAAAATAAAATCATTTTACCAAGTGAATCGTACACTATTTTTGACAGCCATTACTATTTGTGAAATAATAATTTTATTGCGTACCGTGCAGTCATTTTATTTAATTTATTTAATTTATTTATTCAAGAATGAACATTACAGGTATACACCTAATTACAATGTTCATGACTATACTAGCAATACATCATGTAGCCTACTTACAATAACACAAATATGAAATAGGTATAATAAAAAGTAGGAAAGTTAGGATAATGACCAATGTAAGGTAAGAAGTAAAGAGAATAGGAGAGAGTAAAGAGAATAAGAGAGATAAGAAGAAAGCAAGCATGAAGAATGTAGAGAAAAATAAGAATGAAATAAGAGAAAAACAAGTAATATAAATACTTAAAATATGTTAGTTGACAATATCATATATAGTGTTACTATTCACACACAGATTCCTATGTATGTAGACCTGTCCCTTATAATATGCTAAATACATGAAAGTAATAAATGAAAATATTTCTTACATGCTCCATACTTTTTACAGCAAGATGTCAAAGTAGTCCAGTCGAAGTAATCATCAATCCAAGAAGAGGCTGGTCGAGCTAAATGCGTCCTGAAAAAAGTCGGTATTGATAATATAAAATATAGGTTCAATTTCGTTCGTATACCGATAAGCTTATTATTAATATTCTGTATACTTACAGTTCGGGATATAGAGAAGCACTATAAAGCTGAGTACTTAGAGAATCAGGGTTGCAACCTTGCCCACCGCAAACAGCATTCTGCACTATGGGGTCACTGTAGTTCAAGCCTGCTTTCACCACAAAATATACAGGAGGTCCCATTGCCAATAGATCTTTCATGTACTGAAACAAGTAAACACTATCAATAATAGTAATTATTATAATACATATTTTTTTAATACTTTATGTTAAATTTTATAATTTCATCTAAAAGAGAAACCAAATTCCGTAGGGGTGGGTCTTGGCGCAGTTGATTGAGGCACTGCGCTGCTAAAATGGAATGCAAAGGGTTCAATATTATCCATGAAGTCATTGAGATTTTTCAATTAGTATTTATTTATTTAATCAAGAATGAACATTACATGTATAAACCCAATTACAATGCTCATGACTATGCTAGCAATACATCATGTACTTACAATACACAAATATGAAATAGGTGAATAAAAGTTGGAAAGTTAGTATAATTACCTATATAAAAGTATGGAGTAATAGAATAGGAGAGAGTAAAGAGAACGAGAGAGATTGAGAAGAAAGCAAGCATGAAAAATGCAATGAAAGAAGAAAAAATAAGAGTAAAAGTAAATAATATAAAGCATTATGGCCCTGGAGTACACTCATCCTCTAATAAATAAGGTAGATAAGTGAACCACTATGGGGGTAAAAGCTGTTGGTGCTGAAGGCTGACAATCTTACTACTTTCACGTGCCGAATGTCTAAAAATTCTGTAGCCTGTAATTCTTGGAAACCTAAGGTCCTCTTTGGCCTATAGTGGGATCGCTTTACTTCTACCTACTTTTAAGTAAGTACTTTCCTTAGCTAAACTAAGACATGTGTCCTTTACTACGGTATCATTAAAAGCTAACCATACCACAATTAGCATAACGAATATAGTCTAGCATTTACTAGGGCAAGGCATATGCATATAGTCTACTAAGGCAGATGTTTTGTATGAAGGTTGAAAGTTAGCTGCCATCTATTAAATTGTCGGCGGCGTGCCCGCCTCTAGATCCGAAGAACGCGGGATCAAGCCCGGCCGCGGTCGATGGATTTTTCAGGACGTAAAAATCCTCCGGGAGGGAGTTTAAGCTGGAAGGCCCGTGTCGAATATTTAATCATAATCAGTGGTACTACGGCCCTTTGAGCTTAGCCTTGACCTCCTTCAGAACAGTTGCCCATTCATTTCTATCCAAAGCCCTTTGTCTCAATCTCTTTATCCATGATCTTACAAGATCAGCCTGGAAATCTTCCAACCATCGTAATTTAGGTCTTTTAACTCTTCTTCTACCTCCTGGTTTAGCATCTAATGTTAATGTTTAGGGATTCGATCATGTGTCGTTTATTTACGGCACATAAAAGAACTCCAAGCCTAAATTAGAGCCTCTGGACAAAATTCCTTTTTCCGGGGGGTGGGGGGGGGGGTGGTTGTGAGCATAGGCGTAACCAGGCCGACCATATGGGGGGGGGTTATAACATCCGCGGGGTCTGGGGGGTATAGAGAGAGGGGGGCCCGGGGGTCCTCCCCCGGAAAATTTAAAAAATTAAGATGCAAAATAACGAGTTTTAAGCTTCCGGGGGTCCTCCCCCGGAAAATTTAAAAAATTAAGACGCAAAATAACGAGTTTTAAGCTTCCCACCCTTTATACTTGTATTAAGTAATTTATGGGCAGATTTTAAAAAAATTATAAAATTTTCCTTTTTTTAATCAATGGGAGGGTTCAAACCCCCAAACCCCCCCTCGGTACGCCTATGGTTGTGAGGCCTGTCACTCTGCCGTCTATCGGGAAATAAGCGCAACAAAATTCAAATAGGTAACAGTAACCTGGAGGACCTACGCTTCACCACTGGGAGCAATA
Source organism: Ectobius pallidus (assembly GCA_964059195.1). Lineage (NCBI taxonomy): Eukaryota > Metazoa > Arthropoda > Insecta > Blattodea > Ectobiidae > Ectobius > Ectobius pallidus. The sequence goes on from CAXKWD010000008.1 coordinate 153,328,340, forward strand.
TGAAATGCGATGATTTATTAAATTGTTCTCTAAATTTCATCATAATCATAACTTCAATGGCAAATTTCGTTCTTTGACTAGGTAACTATGCACTTACTTGGAAGTATGTAAGTACATAGGAGTCCTCAGGCATGGAGAGTTCCTGGTCCAGACCGATCTCCACGTGCCAGAAGCAGGCAAGACTGGCACAAGTCCAAATCCAAAACACCACCACAACCACGCATCGCACAGTTGGTACCCCCAACAGAACAGGAGCGTAGAACTTCTCAAATGCAGATGATATCAGACTGCTGTGTTCCCTCGAATCTGCCTTGTTATTCTTTGAAGATTTCACGCAACAGAGGACGTCGAACCTTCTTTGCTATTCACAAAAATATAACTAAAAACTATATTTTAGAATTGAATATTGGTTGAAATTAACAAACCATAACAAATCAACAACAGCAAACATATGCACATAAATAGTTGCATGACCTACTATGGCATTCCTATACAACCAGACTCGTGATATGACATCATTTTGTTACAAATTTAAGATGAATTGCTGTATCTCATAAAAGTAAAAATAATAATAAGCTTTATTGTCGAAGACATAATAATTGTATACACAGTGTTAAAGTTTTCTCTAATACTAATGTATACTAATATCAACTACTAATATAAATAAATTAAAATGAATTGTAGTCCTATTGCTTAAACTGTAGGGGTATATTTGTATTAAAATAGTTTCAACATGTTTTCTAAATAGTAATCGATTTATCGTCTTGATATTAAAATTAAACTATTAAATAATTGTGAACGAAAATCCATAGGAGTTTTATTAGTTGTAGATAAATGGTAAGACGATGTGCATAGATTATTTTTATATTTTTTATCGTAATTATGAAAGTAGCCATTTTTATGAAATTCAGATCATGTATTATGAATTTAAGAGTTAAATTTTACCAGCCCTTGATATTTCCTTTGCGAACTCGATTTTTTCATTTATGTATTACCTATAAAATGACCATCTTACCTCTTGCCTCTTATCATCCAGAGCCAGTAAACTGATGAAACAAGTAATTTGGAAGAGAAAATCGAGTAGAAGTGCAACGGTGGCATAAAGTGCGAAAGTTTTCACTGCAGGCATATCGGACAAAGCACCTGAAAGTAAGGAGATATTATATTGCAGAAATTATAAAAGACTGCCACATTGTTCCAGGCAATAAAGGTAGAAACACAATGTTTAGGAAAAATAATCGTGTAGTTTTATAGGAGGGAGGGTCCTGAACAACATAGCCTACTAAAAGTCCCGTTGGTGGGGGTTGAGCAGGGGGCAGGGGAAATGGGACACGTGGAAGATCCCTTTTATTGGTTTTTTGCTTATATTTAAACAATGGTTTATCGTAGAGAAAAGTCAAACAGAAATAATATTTTTACAACTGAAGCATCCCTAAAATATTTCCTTATTCAAGCATTTGCTTCAGTAAGATTATTATTTCTTATTTTGATAAAAGGGTTTCTAGAAAACCTTTTGTTCCTAAATAATCTATCCATAACAAATACCATTTTAATGGCCCCACTACTGATAAAAAGTGGCGTCTTACATTTCCATGGATGATTTCAAGAGTTATAGAAGTATTAGAATGAAATAATTGTTTTATTTTAATAACAGTTAAAAAAATTGCCTACTGTCCCTTATTTCATATTCCCTAATCATAAATTCCTTCATATATATTATCATTATAAAGTGGGGCCTCACCTTTCCATTGATGATTTCCAAGAATTATAGAAGGATTAGAATGAAATGATTGTTTTATTTTAATAAAAATTCATAAAATTGCCCACTGTCCTTTATTTCATATTCCCTAATCATAAATTCCTTCACATTTATTACCATTATGTTATCCATCACTACAGGCGGATATAATCAAATTTCCATCCGAAAAATTTTTACTTATTCATCCATCAACCATATTGGTTGAATTTTAACTGCAATTCAAGCTGATACAATTTGCTTAAAAATAAAACTATTTGCACGGCCTGTAGTTCTAGAGGACTACCTTACCAATGAGGAAGCAAGCGGACTCGGACACGCTCGTGAGGAGCATACTGGGACCCACTTTGCCTAGAGTGCGTCCTATGTGTTCAGCATGGGTTTCATCTTTACGTCGCTCATCGCGCTGATGTGTCTGTACCAAGATGAAGATGTTGTCCACTCCCACAGCCAGAACGAGAAAAGGAATGACCTGATAATAGAAAAGTGTGAAGGCTCATTAAACTAATCTAGTTCTTCAAATCTGATAACCTACAGTAATTATAAATTAATGTACAACACCAAAAGGGAAGCTTTACCCATATAACATTATTCAAAATTCAAATGAAATACTGTACTTAAAAATAAATACTCATTAGAAATAATGCAAATTAAACCAATTTCTGAGGAAACTTGATACAGTGAAGTGTTAATTGCTTCTCACATCTAATATACAGTGCGCCAGGGAACTTGCTCCGGAGCGGCTACATGCTGCAGAGGGTGCTAGTAACAGCAGTTACGTTGGCAGCACAAACTTTTATGAAAATAAACCGTCAATTGTGTACTCACCACAGCCAATCATAGCAGAATGCTGGAAGTGTTGTTCTTGCAGGCACACTTCAACTCGTTTGTCGAAGATTTTCCCTAATGTTTCTTGCATATTGACTCCACATAATTTATGATACTTCCCGAAAAATGTGTCCCACCTAAAAAGCTCTCTCTTCAGTACTGAACATTATCACCAGAATACTGTTCCACTGTCACAATATTTGGTCAAAATGCTTTCACACTGCAATACGCACTGATTAGTAATATACACTGATGACTGCAAGACAAAGCACACATTGATAAAAGTGCCAATCACTTCTTCCTGCCTGCATTCTGATGCCAACATAACTGCTGTTGCTAGCACCCTCTCCAGCGTGTAGCCGCTGTGGAGAAAGTTCCCTGGGACACTGTATTATTTAATCAACATTATTTTAATACAATAACTATAATAATACAGTTTTAATATTGGAGTGGATGAAGCTGTTTCTAACAAGTATATGATAAATACAACTATTTTTTAAATGGAAGAAATTTCTTCGTATAGAATTCCTGCATACTTTACCTCAATGGTGAGAAGTGTAGTGGTAACTTCGGCATATCCGTATATTCCCAGCGCACAGACAACTGCCATAAGCACTATGACGATGCCTCCTACACCTAGCGTCACCTTGCTATCCAACTGGAAACAAACGTTTAGGTGGTCACATTTAACTTCGACCATTAAGAATATATCTATACTATATTAAAAACGCCCTAAAATGTGTGTATATGCGCTTAATCCTCCGAGACCCTTTGACCTAGAGGCCTAATATTTTTTTCATAAGTTTCCATGACCTAGGTAATGTCTATCTCAAATATCATCCTGATAGCACAGTCAGTTTGGTCGAAATTTAATTATGAATTTCTTCTAAGGTTATTTGTTGTGCTTTTGTCATTATTCTTATATTCTCTTGCTGTGTATGGCAGTCTTTACACAGCCTCCTGTCACCTGCAAAGTCATCTGGGCCATGTTTGTCGGAGCTCATCCTTGTTTCAGAAGACAAATCGTTACAAAGTTACGTCGGATTTTCGGAGGAAACAGCCAATCAAAACCCTTACGAAGACAACCTAAATATTAAATATATTATCTATTCTTACTACACTTACTGCGCCCTGACTCAGATGTATGGAATGTTCACCATTTGTTCCCCAAGACTTGCGGAGTGTCTGTCTCAAATTTCATCCTGGTAGCACAGTCTGTTCGGCCGAAATTGTCGAAATTTAATTTTCAATTTTGGTTAGGTTATATTGTGATGTGCTTCATGCAGGCCTGTAATAGTCATGGTATGGTCTGCATACAATGTACTGTAGCGGTGGTGTTGTAAGTTGTAGCGTTTTTGAGCTCATCGATATTTCCTATTTCGGAACCTCAGTGTTGTTTCGGTAAAATTTACTTAAGGGTAAAATTATTTTCCCAGCCCGTGTAACGGGCTTAATCATCTGGTGTTTCTTAAACAATCCACGTTTCTATTTCATTCGAATCTTAAAAAGATTTATAATGTGTCAAAATATGTGTGTAATATGTATAACAGCTTCCAAGGGCCACCAGTTGGAGAGCCCTGCCCTAGCATGTGAAAGATTTCATTTTGTAGTGCGTGGTAGTCTAATCACTCTCAGCAGGCGTTTCGCTTATTTGTTGTGCGTGGTAGTACACTTCGTTGTGTGCTAACAGAACGAACTTGTCCCATTTATATTCCTGTTTTGTGGGTGTCTTGTTTCCTTTACTATCCTACATCTACTACCCCTAATCTGCTTTATACATACAATCCCTACCCTGTCCTATCATTTGAATATTTAATACATTTCCAAAAGAAATAAATAGTTTCCATGATTTATGCCAATCCCTCATATACAGGTATATTACAGTATGTCTAAATAATAAATTTAATGTTTTAATATTAATGAATATGGTATAAAATTTTGTCTGAATTTATTCGTTTACTTATCAGTGGGTATAAATAATTCGCGAGCTTTAATATTTTGGATCGACAAGATTAATGGTCTTGTGTTACTAAAACTAAAACTAAACTGAACTTAACTCCGTGCCGCTACATCCCTGAAGGGAGTCATGTACCATGGGCAGAAGGCAGGATTGGGGATCATGTGTTTAGCATGCAGACAACAGCACCTCAGAACGAGGCTGAGTGTACCCCGTTCCAGACCTCCATATCTCAGAAAAATCCGAGGAGGCCGGCGTTCCTTGTGTTACTACCTAAGACAGTTTGTGTCTTTCTCACAAAATGTCCCAATGAATTTTCTGTAATTCAATGAAAATCTAATTTGAGAATTAGAATTAATGTAGTATTGCATGTTACCAGAAATGTCTTGAAACTCCGAATTCTGCCGAGCGCTATGGCGATGTACACGAACATAACGGCATAACTGATGACCACTGTGCTGATTTCGGCTTGAGACTCTCTTTCCAATTCGTCTTGAATCGAACGTTCTGAAGAAAACGCCACGGTCATGAAATCCGGCATCTGAGTTGCCTTCCAGTTCTTCATAAACTCCACGAATCTGAAATTGTGGAGAGATATTACTGTATTACTTTCACCCATATACATAGTATGGAGAAGGTATAGTGATTGAAAAAAAAAAAAAAAATAGAGATAGTGTATAAGGGCATTGTGTTTTTATTTGCGATAGTTGACCCAGAGTCCCACAGCCAGAGCCTACACTACTGGGCAGAATACAGATAATACATAGACTAATATTTGTATACAGTTTGCTATCTTGGTTTCATCATTTCGGTATATAAAGAGGATGATGATGATGAATTAGCTAAGGGTGAATATTTACAACATGGTACAATGGCAGTAAATCAGAAGCAATCAGTACATATATATAAGATGACGATGAGGTGAGTGATGAGTTGATAGTTTGATGGCATTTGATACCTCTATCGATACATAATTTGATGGCATTTTTACTTACAAAGAGATAAGTTGTTAATCAACCACCGTGCAGAATGGATGTCACAAGATGTGAGCAACGTTCTAAGTCAGAATAACTTTTTCTTAGAATGAAAATGCCAGAGAAAGCCACAAGGAACTGGTGGAAGCTTTGGGAATAATGGCCTTCAGTATCGAACTTAGAGGGTTTTATAGGTTGGGCTGGCCCTGCTTTCATGCTTTCAACTATTGCAATACAATAGAGAGGCACGATGCCGTCATGTAGGCATGTTTATGGGTGTCTCCTTCAAAAACCTACACCTAAAGTTGCCATGACTTATGCCCCCATCTGTCGTAAATGTTACTTTTCTGCCTTATGACAATGTATCTGACTTTCAGGACGCCCTGTGTTCCTAGCAACTGGTTTATTTCTGCCTTTAAGGGGCACTATACTGAATTTTGAAGATTTTTCCACCCAAAAATGAAATTTTTTACTTTCGTGACTAAACAAATGTATGCTATATATATATTTATCTATTTATTATTTATTGTATCTCCAAGTCTTTATGAACCCTATTTTGCCAGAAAAGGCATGTTAGGGTTATAGCTTACACAACAATATATACAGAAAAAATACAGAATATGAATTACATATGGTTGTGAATATATGTTAGATACTGCATAAAACGATCATAATAACATTGCTTCGTGAAAATTTTTTGACACATGGAAATTTTGTCACAATCTTCAAAAAGCAAATTTAGCTGGAGTCTTTTTGTTTCGAACATAGGACAATCGAACAAAACATGTTTTACAGTTAGTATGGATTCCTGACACTTACAATTATAACCATTATCTGAAATAATGTGAAATCGTAAAAAATAACTCCCAAATTTTCCATGGCCTGTCATAAATTGTGTTAAAATAAAATTTGGTGTAAATATTTTAACATTTAGCCGAAAGTGCACTGTAGGGAAGAACAGTTCTTTAGTCAAGGTGCCATTTGTACTTTTTATCCAAATGTCATTCCAACAATTAAAGATGTAATGTAACATTTTGTTTTTAACGTAAGATATGAGGCTCTTGGAATATGAATAACGTAGACCGGAGGATGCTGCTGATTTAGCTAATGTGTCCGCACGTTCGTATATATTTCTCTATTTAAAATACTCAAAATTTTACCCCACGCCATTTTTGAAGTCTCAAACAGATTGTTAAACATGAACGAGCAGGAGTTTAAACGCACCTAGATGAAAGCGCCTGTCCCCCCTTTTCTTTACGATTTGTCATTTCTGCCTCAATTTTTTTTTGGGAGAGTATGGATTTTGAAGGTGGCAAAATAGCATGCAAATTGAAGCTGAGAAAAGGCGATTAAAATTTGCATGCACTCTCAGTTAGAAGCGCAGTTTGAAGTTTACAATCAAAATTTTGTCAGTTGAAACCTTTAAAATTGAGGTTAGGCTGTGTGAAAGGAGTGAACGCATTCTCTGCGCCACAGCGAAATTTGCTTGAATACTAATTAAAAGTCACTGCGCTACAAACCGGAAGGTCGTGGGTTCGATCCCCGATGATGTCGTTGGAGTTTTTCAACTGACCTAATCCTTCTGGTCGACTCAGCCTCTAACAGAAATGAGTACCAGGAGCAATCCTGGGGGTAGAGGCGGTCGGTGCGTAAGGCTGACAACCTTACCACCTTCAGGTGCCGAATGTTCAAAATCTGGGAGCCTCAACCTCCTGGAACCCTCTGGGCCTCCATGGCCTGTATAGGGATCACTTTACTTTACCTTTATCAGCATACAATTCTGCACAAGTATACTTTAGGGTAGCTTATACTTGATTTTTTGGCACTAAAATTTAAAAACCTAATTTTTCCACAAAAATGGCTAAATCAATGCTTCTGGCATCTCTTAAATAAACACCACGGTGAACCTATTGAAAACAACTTACTTCTTCCACATTATATAGAAAAGGTGGTGAATTCCAATGTAACTAACTTACTTGAGTTCCCACTCCAGAGCTGGTCCCAAGCTTGACTTGTTGTGATGATTATTTACCATGAAGGAGATGGCCACTCCAGTGGCTTGAGTGTAGTTAGTCCCTGAAAAGCCTCCAAGAGCGACGCTCGGTTCGACGGGACCACCGTATGGAGCAAGGCAAGCATAATCATAACTGTTTCTGTAAGGAAAAGAGCAGTACACAAAGTTAGGATATTCTTGCCCTAATGATGGATAAATGTTACATTTTGAAAAACCCTTGTCTTAAGAATACTTTCGGAGAAATATTCCTCTAACACTGAGATTAGAACTCATGACGATCGGTTTTTCGTGCCAATGATCTACTAACCGAGCTAGCAAGGGTTCAATTCACAGCGCCAGATGGAATCTATATATTATAATTACCCTTAATCGTCAACCTCACTGAAATATATTTATGTCATGTACAGTTTTTAAAAAAAATTCAGATTCAGCTGTGTTTACATTTCTTTTAACTACGAGGCCATATCAGGAGTTCGGAATCTTTGTCTATACAGTAGAGTAAGCCATGGAACTATTGATTGTCAGTTATATCTATTATTGGTGTACTTTATGGATTAACTGATATTAATTTAAATGGGTGTGATACAGGATGAAATGCTGGGGATGATTCATGGTATGTAAATATCCATTTCGGCATTTGTTTTTACGACTGGGAAACCATAAAACAATATCAAATTGGCCAGCCACGGGATTTGAACCAGGGACCTCCAGAATGCGATTGCGAGTTCAAGACGTTACTTTCTCGGCCATTTCGCTGACAGTGTCGACAGCAGAATTCAATGCGAACACTTTTGACAAGAATGAAATGAATGTATTTACTCGGAAGCGTTCGAAAATATGCTTTTTTATCGATATAATATGAATTTCCCACGTGGATTTATTGGATTTGGTTCCGTATGTTTTAGCCAATCGTTTCTATAGCTCGTCTAGTAATAAACAATAATTTAGTTGGTGTGTTTGGCTGTTGTTTGTTACAGCCTTTAAAGCTTACAATCAGTTGAAATACTTCCAAAATATTTAGGTTGTTTTAATATAATTCTTTACAAATTAGTTTTATCATGCAAAAAATTAAGATTAGTAATTAGTATTTTCTAAATAGGAATAGTTCTGTAAGAGTGTATTTATTTATTTATTTATTTATTTATAGCCTAAATTAGTTTCGCATACGTAAAGGCAATAAACCTTCATTTGTATTATACCAGTATGTAAAGAACAAATAGAGGAAGGGATTGTTGTTCATCAATCCCAAAAGGCTGCATTATATAACAATAATGGGGTAATGCCGAATTGGGTATTTACATACCATGAATCATCCTCACCATTTCATCTTGTATCATATTCATTTAAATTATTATCAGTTGAAATTTACTCCATAAAAATACACCAACAATATAAACAATTGACAATCAATAGTTCCATGGCCTACCCTACTATAGCCTATAGACACGCATCCCAAACTCCTCATATGGCCTCGCAGCTAAAATGAGTATAAACACAGCTGAATTTTAAAAAAATGGGATCTAAAATGATTGGTTTGACTACTGCCTTCAGATTTGACTTACTGAATACATCTGATCAGGACATCAATGTAGTCATCTGGCAGTGTTAAAGCGTTGTCCAGGTAGCCCCACGCACTCTGCACTGTGCAGTCCTCAATCTGCGTTTCTTCCCCAGCGTTGACAAGCGGTGCAAAGCAGATCTTGTTCAGTGCCTTGTCTTCTTCTCTTCCAATCTGTAACAATCAAACTAATCAATCTTCTATACCACTGGTGCACCCTCATAATACAACATCTTGAAATTTATTTATGTTTACCTTCTGAATTTGGTCTTGGAGATTAAATACAGCTTCCAGAAACGTTCTGTTAAAGATCGGTCCTAATTCCATATCTTTCCATTTCATCTGTAATGGAGAAAAACATAATGGAAAGTTATTTAATCACTACTAAAATAGGAAAGGTTGCGAAAAGTTACTGTGCAATTATTTCAGCAAGATTTCCTTTACAACAGTTCTCTTCAGCCGTGGCTCCTTCTGTAGACGCGAGTCAAGTGTTTGGTAGAATTGCTAGAAACCGATTCACAAAATCACTCTCAACACTCTCTTTCCATTTGCAACGAATTGTTTGCCCTTCAGATGATATGTTAGCCACAAAAGGCAATCAGGCTGTGACAGATCCGAAGAGTATGGTGGTTGCGACAAAGCTTTCACATTGTGTATGGCATGATAACCTTTAAACAAAACAAGATCTGTAAATCAGATATTTACTACAGGTGAAGAAAAGGGAAATTGTTTTCATACCTAGAATAAAACTGATAGGCCTATTTATAGACCCGAATATGATTTTCTTCATGGCAAGAACGAAGTTTCTATTAAGGCTAGCATTCTAGCTCCAGGACAAGATGGTGATAGCGTATGTACGAAGAACATTGTTTATTAAGGAACATTATTGTAGGCAAATAAATTTTTTCGAGATTGTAATCCACTGAAATTAGGAAAAACGCTATACATAATTAAGCATAAATGATTAGAAAAAATTGATAAATTAGATATTAAATGAATGTATTTGGTATAAATAAAAAATAATTACATAAAATTCTACAATTAAAAAGGATTTTTTTTAGCAAAATTAGAAGAAAGGAGATTTTATAGATGGATGTATTGTAAACACGCAGGTTAATCTGGATATATTGTTTTCTTCTGTTGGGTTGTTTGCGATGTGTAATGTTTTGGTTTTTCCCTCCTTATATCAATGACTCTGCCGAAAAGCAGAAATGTAATTATTGTACATGAATGCTCCTTTCACGCAGCGGGACAAGTTACCTAGGTGAGGTTTTTCCGGGGTTTTCCCCCACCTGTGAGACAAATGTCGGACAACTTTAGGCCCTTGTGGTCCCCGGATATCATCTGGCCATCTTTATCATCTTCATCTCATCCTCGCCTTGTTTGGAATGTTGTGTGTGTGTGAATGGCGTGTCTCGTTTTATGTGTTCGTGTTGTCTCGGAGGTGGCCCCGGCATTGGGCTGATGGCGGCATGGGTAACTTAAACGTCCCTACAACGGGAGAGGTAAAACTAAGGTGAAGAAAGAAAAGAAAGAAAGAAAGAAAGAACGAGAAATAAACCAATTAATTCATTACTTAATAAATGCTAATCAAACAGTGTCACTAGTGTATGCATGTGAGTGTGTCTAGTAGGATAGAGATCTTGTAGCAGAGACACATACCTTGTCTATGCCAACTGTTTTGAAGAATATCTGCTCTGTTCGGTAGAAGGGTTCGAAACGACTGTCAAAGTAATCTTTCTCGAGACGGGAGCGACTTTCTGGAGACGCCCAGATCTCTACAGGATCAGTGGTCACCGGCAGATTGAATGCGCCATAACCCAGAACAGCGACAATCCAGGATGTGCCGAATAGCACAATGACCGGCTGGGAAGCGAAAACTGAAATCAGATAGAACATTTGCTGTTATATTATTTTTTACTTTAACGTATGAATTGTATGGGCCTATATGTGTATAAAAATGGTAGTTTGGATACAAGAAAGTTTAAACAATAAATGATGAAAATCATTGCAAGATCGGATCTTTGACTTTTGGAAGTGATAAGGCAAAAAATGCAAGTAATCTTTAAGCAGGTCATGTAATTGTTACTTGAAACCATGATACACTTTGCTTATGTGATACTGGGTGTGGGCTCCCCCCCCCCCTACTGCACAACAATTTGTCGGTAGCTATTCACTACTTCGTAGTGATCGGAGCGGCACGGCTAATGCAGTATCAACCTGATTCAGCAGTTAAACGAAAAATTAAATACTTACTGACTCCCCATCTCGTGAAGAATCGTTCCAAAACCACGTTGAGGGACTGAAAGGTTGGAATGTTGCAAGATCCCTGTTGTGCTGTAATTAAAATGGAGAAGAATGATAGATGTAATTTCCATTTCGTAATTTGTTAAAATATGTTTCCCATCTGAGCTTAATTATAAAGTGTTACATGTATCACCTAATCTAAAAATATAATGGTCCCCCCATGCCTTAGAACCCTGATAAGCTTTTGTACAATGTACATAACATATATATATATATATATATATATATTACGCCTGTCTTGCAAGGGTTCCCATCTCATCTCTTCTCTACAATGTTTACCTCTGTTTATGAATTTTATTGCTCTTTTCTTAATTTTTTCTAGTGAATCTATTTTATTAATTCTATACGGGTCCCAGCCTGCTATTGAATATAGGCAAAACAGTCGTCACAGACACAAGGGGAACGTGGCTTCTGAGAATTTATCAGATGCATCTTGATGAACTTACATGTGCTCAGTCGCTGGTTGAGATAAAGCAGCCCAGTAATGAGCAATGCTCCAAGCACGCAGACTATGGCTATGATCACTGCCACTCCGTCCACTTCGAGTATAATAAGATCTCCTTCATCCTCTGGGATAGGAGGTCCCAGGCCTCCAGAACCTGGACAACTCCCTGAACAATCCAGGCAGCTGCATGATGCACTGTCGTTCTGGAATAGTTCCATAACATATCACTGAGTAATTTATCCTTCTAGTGAGTCCCACGCAAGAGTTGGCCAATCATGCGGGTTTCTGCGTCGCGGCGACCGCTCCTCTAACTCCCGAGCGATCGGGTGAAATGTCTACGCAAATAAAGACGCTAAGGGTGTAATGGTTCAGGTTCTCACATTTACAGTTGGAATTACAATGAAAATAATCACGTACCTCATCCCAAGAGATGTTGGAAATTTCCTCCTCTTGCATCCACACAACACTGGCATCTTTTCAGGAAATTTTCTTTCACGCACATAAGTTCAGCTTCGGAGATAGAGTTAATTTCTCTTGTGATATTGCCTTTATTTCCTTCTAATGTATGGGGAATTGACCTATACACTTTATTTTTCAAGTTTCCCCATCTCGTAGTCGCATACTGTTAGAAGAACTTAAAGACAATATCACAAGAGAAATTAATTCTAAATCGGAAGCTGAACTTACGTGCGTGAAAGAAAATTTCCTGAAAAGATGCCAGTGTTGTGTGGATGCAAGGGGAGGACATTTCCAACATCTCTTGTGTTGAGGTCCGTGATTATTTTCATTGTAATTTTAACTGTAAATGTGATGACCTGAACCATTACACCGTTAGCGGCATTATTTGCGTAGATATTTCACCCGATCACTCGGGAGTTAGAGCTGTGGCCGCCGCGACGCAGAAACCCGTATGAATGGCCAACTCTTGCGTGGGACTCACTGTACCTGTAGGCCTGCGTCACAGTTTAGGCTACTCTGGCACATTACTTACATCATATCTCTCATTGCAAGCTTTGACAGGAAATTCCAGTGGTGTTATTTTTTCATTGGCTTCTAACATTGGTATGTAGTTTATTTGGAAAGGCACAAAGTCACTCAGTTCAGCACTCCCCATGAAAGCGAACCATCTAAAAAGAAAGATAAAATCAGGTAAACTGATATAACAAAGTGCCAGAATGCTTTTGTTTAATCAGTAATAATTGCAATTATGATATGCAGAAAATAAGTTATTTTTGTAAGCTCCAGATCGATTCATTAAGCAGGGCTGTTTTGAAAGCTACAAATGGACAAAAAAGGTGCGCGTTATATTAGAGTAAATACGGTAGTTCGTTTTTAATTGTTTTATGAAGAAAATTTTGATCTGAAGTATGGCTATCCCATATGGGATTTTACACACATTGTGACATTACGTTTAAGATGGAAACCTAAAAGATAACCATTCAGGATACAAGTTTTTTTTTTTTTTTTTTTTTGGTAGGATTAGTAGGAAAATGATCTCACCTCTCCGGCGTGCAATCTGCTGCTCCATAAGGGATGCACATTGTTTCCAGTGCTAAGCCACCACTAGATGGCATTACAACTTCCTTGCAAGAGTCGTATGTGCCATTCATATCCTCTTCATTAATGTAAAGGTTGATGTTATTGATGTACTCCTCTGAAACGGAAACCAATAAATTTCTGACCTATTTTTGTTTTGGTGAGCTAACAACAAGTAGGCAGTATATATATATGGGTGATGTTGCTTTGTTAATGGTTATTGCGTTAATATTAAATTTTGGAAGATGGAATTATATTTTTTATTGGGAGTGTTTGAAGTAACTTATAGAGTGAAAATAGAGATTATTTTGATTATGATTGCGGCTATAACCGAGAGAGCTCAAATGAGTTTTTCTATAAAATACAGCCTACCAAGATCAGTCTGTTAAGTACAATTTTATGTACATATATATGTATATATGTACATTTATTTATATATATATATATATATATATATATATATATATATTACATATATATATACACAGAATGCTTCAAAAAATGTATACACACTTTGAAGTGTCATAGAAAATCTATATTTTGTTCTACAAGGTTAAATTTCTGGAAATGGAAAGCTTAAAGTCCGATTTGAAAAATAAATGACTTTCTGATGAAAATGTTGTTCAATGTTCAAATGTTAAATTGTTAATGTTCAAATGCTCAGCATCAATACATTTCTGAGTACGATTCCGTACTGAGTACTGATTCTGTACATCGTACCAAAGAGTCCAATTAGATTTCTGCGCACACCGCTTGAATCTCATTCCAAAGTGTGTCTAGGTTATGTGGTTTACATTTGTACACCTCATCTTTTACTGTGCTCCAACTGTTAAACGATTGTTTAAGTTATTGTTGGATGATTGTTGAAACGATTATTGGCACGATTGCTGAAACTATTCTGCTGCGAACATTACTTTCTCCCAGAAATTTAACCTTGTAGAACGGGAAGTAAATTTTCTATGACAGTTCAAAGTGTGTATACATTTTTTGAAGCACTCTGTGTGTGTATGTGTGTGTGTATATATATATATATATATATATATATATATATGTATATATATATATACATACATACACACACACACAAACACATTCAAGTACACATTAGGCCAACATCAACAACTAGAAACTTGAAATTGAAATTGAAACTTGAATCGTCAAATCCACTTACCTCCTTCATCATCGACAAGAATTTCCACGGGTTCCAGGAAATTAGATTGATTGGATGAACAGGTGAAGTCGCAAATGTGTCTCAAGAGATTGCGGATGCAGGATGTGCAGCGCTTCAGCACGCCTTCTGCAAGTTGCATCTTCGTGTCCATAGCATACAGCTGCTCCGAATTACAGCACGTGTATATCGGCTCTGCAACAGCATGGAAGTTTCTTATACAGTCAACCCTCGATATAATGCCCCTCTTTACAGTGCCTCTCGCAGTGTGCCAATAAATGCAAGTGAACGGATCTTCTCCCATATAAAATCATAAGAAACCTCGTTACTGTGCCAATTCATTTAGTGCCAGTGAATTTAAAACAATAATTTTTACAAAATATGGCTTGCAGTGATTTTTCTTTCAGTTGCAGAATTCTTTTATAAATGTCGTGAATGTTAGGAAGACTATTTAAGAAACATACTGTACTGTATTTCCAAGAAGTGAGTGTTCCCCTGTCACTAACTGTAAATGTATTGCGGTGGAATGAGGAAGCTTTTTTAAGAAGTTGGACAGACAGCCTGCATAAGGGTGGACCAGGTAAAAAGAGCCCTTCATACAATGAGAGCCCTTCACTTCTTTTAGTCCGGTGTTCATTCAGATCTAAACACTACACTACAGTTACTCAGTTACAGTTAATCACTTACATGGACCCAACATGATTTTCAACCTCTTTGTGTACTGTAGCACTGGACATATACTGTAATAAATTGAGTTACTGTACAGTATTTTATTAAGTGCCAGTATGGTACTTTATGAGATTGTGTGTGGGGACGAAAAATGTCTGTCCGTCTGTCTGTCCGTCCGTCCGTCCGTGTGTCTGTACGCGCGATAACTCAAATTCGCTTTGTCGAATTTTAATGAAACTTGGTATACAGGTTTATAATGTCCATGGGAAGAACCCTATTGATATTGAACCAAATCGGTTCACCGGTACCGGTGTAATGCCCAATTTAGTGCCTATTTTAATAGATTATAGAAAGGCGCCATAACTCAAATACGCTGTATCCGATTTCCATGAAACTTGGTATACTCATTTATGACGTTCATAAGAAGTACCCTATTGAATTTGAACCTAATCTGTTGACCGGTACCGGAGTAAACCCCAATTTAATGTCTACTTTAAAGGCGCAATAACTCAAATACGCTTTATCGTATATTTATGAAACTTCGTATACGCATTTATAATGTCCATGGGAAGACGTCTATTTATAATAGATAAAATCGGTTGACCTGTTTCGGAGTAATGCTCAATTTAGTGCCTATTTTATGGTAATATACGTATTCGAAAGAATTTATAAAAAAAAAAAATGAAAATCAATTATCTTGACAACACTGCCTATTGTTTTACTGTTATCTTATAAGGCCTTGGAAATTAAAATACAGGTAGCTATGACAAAAAACACTATCGATTTACAAGCGCTTATCCAACTAGACCGTTAAAATGACCCCGGTGGCCGAGATGGTAACGCTTTGGCCTCACATTCTGGAGTCCATGGTTCAAAACCCGAAATCGGCCAATTTGAATTTTTTTTGACATTTTTATGTGAGTGTGCGATTGTCATGATATCACATATCTGTACAGTTCAGGTGATGCTGGAAGATTTTAATCTCATTAAAAAAAAAACTAGACCTTTGTTCTTCCGTAAGCCCTGCTTAATGAATAAATCTGGAGCTTAACTTGGAAATCAATTTAAAAAAAAAACATATTCTGCATATCATAATTGCAGTCATAACTGTTTAAACAAAAACATACTGGCACTTTGTTACATCAGTTTACCTGATTTTATTTTGTGCTAAAGTTCTCTATTTGACTTTTATTTAATTTTATTTCATAATACAGTACAGTAAATTAATACAGCACTGTATTATGCCGTTGTTATTTTAAAAACTAAATTTCTTTTTAGTGCCACCCTCGCTTTATTAGAGAACGGATGGTGGCACTATATCGAGGGTTGACTGTATTATGTTATTTAAGGGGCTACATGCTGATGCTCATGTAGATTAGGGACAAATGTACTAAGCAGGCAGGAAGTCGTTAAGTTTCTACGCAATTGCTTAGAGATCATTTGTGGTTATATGAATGAAAAATAAACTAAATAGCTGGTACATTACACAAATGATTCTTTGAAATCGCTACAGAGTGTTTAATGATCAGGGCTTGTATTTTGATGACGTCATCTTTTAACTGATACATCATGGGCGTTGCCCACTAGCGCAGATATTCTGGTAATAACTCCTGGATTATAAAAATGGTAATTTTGGGCCATTTTTTGTCACTTTCTGCCATTTTTTTATTTTTAGGTAATTGTTAGAATCGAATGCCATCCATAATTTGATCATTTTACGGTCTCTTTTGAACTTTTCGTATTTTTAGGTGGTTTTAAAAATATAAAGTCATTATTTTCTTATTTTGTGTTGTTTCTCGCATTATATAGAGCTTTTGTGCATTCACTTACATTGCATGTTATCGGAAATCTAAACAAACATAAATAAATAAATCTTCTTGTAATTATAATTTGGATACAGAAAGACGGAGTTTGCTGTTGGCATTTAACTGTGTGTAATTAGTAATTACAAGCCTAAAATTGGGACAACATAAATTTAGAATAGACAAAAATTTAATGAATAAACAAGTATTTTCATACCAATATTTGGGCCACCTTTTTTATTTTTGCAGTCATTTTTTAGCTCATTTTAAAAGAATTTTTAGGTCATCAAAATCCGGACTCTGTTAATAATTAATAGTAATTATCACCTCATCCTACACTGACTTGGGAAATTTATATCCTTTTCGTCACTCTACAAGTTCTTTGGGAATCGTCCCTCTTGATCTGACAAAGAGACCTGTCACTGAATATTTTTGAAGTTGTAAAATTATTCTAAATAGTAAGGGACTGTTGGCTTGTAAATTCGTTTCTTTTTTTGATCTACTTCTCTAGGTTGCTTACCTCAAAATTTAATAACATATCTATAAATTTGATAGACAATTGTACGTTAAATTCGGAAAATATTAATTTAAGTGGCTAGTCAAGAGGTACATAGACATATTTTAACAATACACTTTGGAAGCAAAATTAGTGGAGAAAGCTTATTTTTCGAAGTTCAACTCCATACAGTTATAATTAATGTAGTGTATGTAAGTAATATTAACGGATATCATCCACGATATGTTTGCTTACCAGATTCATTTTCCGGTATCATATGAGGACATCTTTTCTTTAGGATGTTTATGTCCGTTTCCTCGCCCAGAAGAAGTGCTGTGTGATTCACGGCGCAATTTTTTACTTTACCCGTCTCGGGTTCGGTGTAGCATTGACCATACCAAACACATCTGGGCTCATCTCCTTGTGCCTATAAAGTAAAACACAATTACCGATCTGTATCAGTTATAAAAATTAAATACGGATGAAATGTGTAGGCTATATATACGAATACGTAGTGCATAATCAATACACAATACTCTTGGAATGATAATTTTTCACACTGGCTGTGTGTAGGATAAGATGGAAAGATGAAGTCAGACTGAAAATTTCAATACCAAAGCCGAGATTTGAACCAGGATCTTCGGCTGTCCGTGCCGTTGCTCTTGCCAACTGAGCTACCTTATAAACATGTCGGTATACTATTAAATTCTCCAACTGACTCACATAAGTTATCTCAGTAAACCACCAGGAGTTCTCAATATGAGATACCAACCCAGTGGCGACTTACAAACTCGTGTTTTAAGTTTGTACGTTGCCACTGGGTTGGTATCTCATTTTGAGAATGCCTGGTGTTTACTGGGATAAGTTATGTAGTTGGAGAATTTAATGTTATACCGGCATGTTACCATGGTAACTCAGTTGGTGAGAGCAGCGGCACGGAGAGCCGAAGATCCTGGTTCAGATCGCGGCTATGGCATTGAATTTTTCAGTCTGACTTCACCTTTCCACATAATACCCTTGTTTCAAAATAAGCGAAGTTCACACAAGTACAGTAATTTATCATTAATTTAATGAACACAAATTAAAAAAGTTTGTTTTGCTTTTTTTACAATTGAAGAGTGTAACCCAAATGCCTGCCATTTTTAAAAAAAAAATGATGTTTTCTACTTTAGACTAACCCAAGAAACTCCCATGTCCCACAACCATTAGTTGAGGTTCGTAGTTCCATCACAATATGGAAAAACTTTTATATCTGGCACTTTTTATCCATAAGTCTACTAAGTGACTACAGCCAGCTGATCAGAGAAATGGAGGGAAGTTATTCTGCATCCATGTCTTCAACAGCTGAAGTAGAGGAAAAAGAAGGAAGAAAGGATGTGGATACAAGTTAGATGTCCAGAAAAACCCCAGAACTGGTGGGAAAGAATACAAAACATCCAGGATTGAGATGAAACCAGAAATCTAAAGAAAGAAGTGAAGGCTTCTGACATCAGGAATGTCATTCTGAGAGGGATCAAAGGATAAAGACTTCCAAGTAAGGGTTCGATCCCGACCCAGGTCGATAGCATTTATGTGCGCATAAATATGACAGGCCCTTGTCTGTTGATTTACAGGCACGGAAAAAAAAAATCTGCGGGACAAAATTGCGGAATACCGGCGACGGTCACAGGCCTAAGTTGCAGTGCATCTCTGTGAAATAACC
Organism: Ectobius pallidus; assembly: GCA_964059195.1. Taxonomy (NCBI): domain Eukaryota; kingdom Metazoa; phylum Arthropoda; class Insecta; order Blattodea; family Ectobiidae; genus Ectobius; species Ectobius pallidus. Next base: position 153,347,552 of record CAXKWD010000008.1, read on the forward strand.
ATAAAACCAAACTGATTAAGAAGTAAGAAGAAGACCTATTGTCAATTATGAAATTTGTAGATACAAAAATACATGAATTTTATGGGACCTTACGTAGTACAGATCAAGAGTGGATTTTATGTAATGTGTTTTTCACTAATAGGATTGAAATTGTGTACGTGCTTAGTTGTCATTAGGTGAAAATATGTAGGCTACATATTTACCTATATCTAAACTTTATGACTTCAACATTCCATGTCACTTCTTCCCTACGCTACAGTTTCGACTAAATGTTAAAATTGTTGCTCCAGATTTCATTTTAACACAGTTTACAACATATCATTGTAAATTTGGGAGTTATTTCTTAAGATTCCTTATATCTTCAGACAGTGGTTGTTATCGCAAAGAATCTATACTAACTGTAAAGCATGTTTTGTTTGATTGTCCTATATTCGAAAGGAAAAGGCTCCAACTAAATTAACTTTTTTGCACATAATGATAATACATCCATATGTCAAAAAATCTTCAATAACCAGTGTTATTGTAAACAATTTATGCAATTTATAATGTACATTCATAATCATATGTAATTTTAACTGTACATATATATGGTCGTGTAAGCTAACATGACTTTTCGGGCAAAATAGGTATTTTTTTAAGATTTGGAGATTCAATAATAACTCCCAAACAACTTTCTGGAAGTTAGTAGGTTTTCGGGTGCACTCTTCAATTATCTATAGCCCTTAAAACAACTTACCAGTACCGTAAATAGAAACCAACCCGAAAATGCGAAACTGATGATTGTAAATATGTTATGAAGACGCGCCATTGCACATCACCTGAAAGAAAGAACTTATTTGTGAATTTGTTTATTTTGTTTGTTCAGTCATATATTCATTTATTGATAGGAATATATAGTACATAATGAATAAATTTATTTTAAAAGAAACGAAGTTTATACAAGTGCGATAAATCGGTACCGTATTTTACGGACCATAAGACGCATTTTTTAACTTTGAAAACAGAGCCTTGAAAGTTGGGTGCGTCTAATGGTCCGAAGTACACTAAAAGAAATTATGGTAAATATTGCCCGAATACCATAGTTATAAACAACATGTTGTAAACGATAAGATAATTAAAAATTTTGACACAGACTGTAAGCCTACATCATTGCACTTCTCACAATTATAAAATGAAGGTATACAATGCGAAAAGAAAGGAATGTTGAGTTCCTTTATACGAAAGGAGTTGTCTCCGCCGGGTAGTTTAAATGAAGGCAATGACCTCTAAACAGCCTTGTCCCGTTAAACTTACCGTGTGCTGAATTGAGTGTTAGAGCTTGTTAAAATATTTTCAGTTTTTCATGAGAAATCAGTTCAGTTAAAATTTACGCGATGCCACCTGTACAGAAAAGATTTTCGTACAACGCAGGTTTTAAGTTAGAAGTCATTTACACTGATTCCATTGTACAAGGTTATAATTTGTTTATGCAATGAAGTATATTATTTCCTTTGACATTTTTCGTTTAGAATCATATTAAATTTATTCTCCCTTAAATTTCCATCCTAAAATCAAGGTGCGTCTTATGGTCCAGAGCGTCTTATAGTCCGTAAAATACGGTAAATTGAACTTTACCTGATACTAGTTCAGTTTTTATTGCCTTACCTGTTCTGACCACTCTCTAATTGTGTTTAACTCACTGTCAGATCTTATTTTATGTTACATGAAGAGCTACAAAACCGGATAACCTAGTTTTACTTGGGTAATATGCCCTTTACTCGATCAGTTTGGGCAAAGCAAGCAGTATAAACAAAATTTCCTTCACTTCGGGCTTTATCTGGGTAAAGCGCGAACTACATTCATACCTCTGGGTAAAGCTGGCTTTTTATTTTGTTGGGGGGAAGGGGTTCAGGGGAGGTCTTCGTTCGGGGCCCCTGAGTCAGGTGTGGTGCACAGGTTGCACCTGCCTAGTTACGCCCATGGCTTCAATATCTTATTGTCTAAAAATCCAAGTGCCTCAACCTCCAGGAACCCTAAGCCTTCATGCTGTTTATAGAGAGTAAGAAAAAAGCGGCAGTGAGAGCAAGAAAAATTAGTCCACACAATTCAAATCACTTCACCGGTAAATTAGAAATTTTAATATGTTATTTTTTCTAGTTCTACCCCCTCTTTAATTGACTAATGTTTTGATGGTTACGAAGAGAAATAGGCAGTTTTCTCTTTTTGTTAGCAGGGTATGTACCCATCTCTAATTAAAATTAATTTACCTGTTCTCATTAAAATATATATATATCATTTATAAATAATTTCCTCCCCTTCATGAGAAGTTGATATAAAACAAAGATCTATTCCATGTATGAGATATATGTAGGAATGTTAGGACATTGGCAATGAGGCCTTTTAAAAATAGAATTATGCGCTGGCTGAAACAGAATCCATTTTATAAGTATAGTGAATGTTTAAACAGTGATTTTAGTTTTGATTTTTATTTTCAATTCTTCCTGTAACACTTACAGGCTGCCTTACGACAAAGAGTACCAAACACTGAAATATAGAATAATAATTAACAAATATAAACTTAAATTAATGAACCCTACTATGTAACATAATAATGTTTCACTTGAATACACATGTAAGCAAACACAAGCAAAATAAATTAAATATATGGTCCATATGCATGGTTTCGAAATATGGCCAAAGATCCTTTCAATGCTGCCAAAGCAATGTCTTCCAGAATGTGTTTAGGAAGGCTAAATTTTTGGCAGACTGTGGCCATTATATGAGGGATGGTTCTTCGGGCCCCTATCATTAAACCCATCACACTGATAGATGTAAGGTTGTATTTCTGTTTGTAAAAATTTACAGTGGGTTCATAAATCTTTCGTTTCTCTGCATCCACCTCTTCTGGCTGCTGTTCGTAGGATTCGAACCTATTGTAAATATATTAATTTTGTGACGATGCTATATGTAAAACTTTTTTTACTTTCTAGCAAATAAAGATTGATATTGATATTACAAAACTGGGATTCTGCGTTAAATATGGAATTGACACCTAATAATGGAGCGGCTTCAGTGAGCTAGTTGGATTCTTGTGGCACTTTCAATTATTACAACCAAAACCATTTTTGAAAAATTAAAGATACATAATAGTAGGGAGAAATTGTATGGCAACTGTAAAAATGTGACATGACAGTTTTCTTAGACAAAAGGCATGTACTTTTCATAACATGCCATTATTTTTGTATCTGCGAACATTTTAAGTCACTTTATATGCATACTTTAATAATAATTCTGATAATGTGAAAATCTGCAGTACCAATGAAGAGGACGGGCACATTAAAGGCTTTTAAGAACTTTGCTGGAATGTTAAGTTCTGATGACTAGGACAAGGCATTTAATGACCATAAAATAGTGAGAAAAAATGCAAAATTTAAAAAATGCATTTATGACCTAAACATAGTGAAAGAATTACACGAAATAAAAATATTACCAATAAATTTACCATTATAACTAGATTTTTAAATGAATGATTTGCTAAAAGCCATTTAACTGATGACAGTGCGTTATTTATGAATTTACAATACAGAACACACTTATTTTCCTACTAAAGATGTAAGTAAATTTATACTACTGGGACACCCTTAGCACAAAAAAACCTGAACTGAAAAAAACCCATCAAATTGCACCTAGCAAATATATGCCATTTAAAAAGAAAGAAAATAATAATTCTTTATTGCTACAAAACAGACTGCTATGGTGTTGAATTAAAATGAACTTTGAACACTTGGCGGAGATTCCCAAATAAAAACGATTGCCTGTTGTCTGAAAGTAACGATTTGTACATGGAAAAGCTCCTCTCTACCTCCACTGAAACATGACCTGAAAATGCCGAAAATGGCCTAAAAATTGCCAAAAAATTACTTATCTCTTGAAATAAAAATTCCAAAAAAATAAAAAAATTAAAGGTAAAAAAATGCAAAAACAATTTGCTCTTATTTAAGCAATTATTTCATGAAACACATTTATATATAGCCTATTCGAAATATATTTTAACCTTCACATAAAAAAGATGCAAAATCATCAAATACCTTGCTCAAATTAAGTTAAATTAACTGGGTGTGCCGTAAAAGAAAAGGAATCCACCGTACCTTGTTATGATCCCAATCGATCAGCCTCTTCTGCACTACTGATAACCTTATCAGGTGGAATCTTGTTAGGTAGATCTGATGGTTAATTCACATATTATTCTTACTAGATAGATAAATACCACCCACTTGTAAAGTTCTGGTAATGAGACTGCTATGGTATTACTCCCATGCAGTGCAATTGTGCAATAATACTGATTTATTATTATTATTATTATTATTATTATTATTTTATTTATTCTGTAGCAGCCGTAACTACAGCTTCACTATCGTTACATGATCATGTCTCTAGCAAAATACGATAATAAAACAAAATAATGTCTCTAGTAAAATAGTAAAGTCTCGTATGTTACTCGATATGGAGAAAAGTAATTTTATCATTATGTAGAGGTTTTTGTTTCTTTTTTGTTACTTTTTGCGTGACCTAAGGATGCCTCATGGTCAGAGAACAATAATATTTTAATATAACAAAGTAGACCAGCTTATCCAACCCCCTTTTTTTTCTTATATATCACTTTTCATCTTACACCCACTGTATCTTAAATACCACCAATATCTACAATTACAACGGCTATCAGGGAAAATAATTTTTAAAGGCTGAATAATATTTTCAGTACATTTAGACTGATACGATGCAGGCGCGTATGGATGTTATGGGTATACGTTTCCTTCATTATCCTACTTCAGTAACCATAATCTGCATTATACATACATTCCATACCTTGACCTTTCATTTGTAGCCTATATTTAAAATTTGTTAAATGGGACCACATTTTCAAAAGAAAAATATATTTACCGTGACTTATGCCCTATCCGTCGTGTGTGTGTGTATTTATGTATATATATATATATATATATATATATATATATATATATATATATATATAATATCTGTGTGCGTTCATTTTCGTCCTGTCAATAAAATAATGTTATTAATTAATTTTCTATAGAGGTTTTAGACAATACATTCTCTTCCTCGACAAAACTACGAAATTACCCTAATATCGAATTCCTATGAATATCGCTATGCTTATATCTTCAGGCTCCATTCTCTACTTCATAACATTTATTCTCAGAAGATTAGAGTTTATGATGTACAGTTAACATTGCATCTATCTAGTCGTTATCGTCTATAATCCCAACTCTACACCTGTTCAGGGTCACTTATCGGGTTTTTCTTGTGATAAGGTATCTCATCTACAGGTGTGCGTTGATCCCAGCCATTCTTCTCTCGCAATCCGACTTGTGTGACTCATGAGCTGCAGCTGTGAATTAATATTTCATTAGGAAAAATCTGTGGAACCTAGGTTCCTGAATTATCATCAGATTATAGAATTATTCAGTAACTAATTTAATCAAGGGGATTATATTGATTTTTTATTTCAAACCTACGAAAACGATATATAAATTTATTCAATTACGCTAAAGTGTTAAAATTAATATATTTAGGTATATTTAGAATAGCCGGTAAATCGTTCGAACAAGTGGACAAATTCAAATATCTGGGTGCAATAATTACAGATACGAATAATATAAAGGCCGAAGTTAATTGTAGACTCAAATCAGGAAATGCCTGTTTTATGTAGTTCAGAAACTTTTATCTTCTCGTCTTCTATCCAGAAATCTAAAAATAAAAATTAATAAGACAATTATCCTGACAGTTATATTATATGATGTGATACTTGGTCCCTTACTCTTTGGAAAGAACATAATCTTAGAGTATTTGAAAACAGGATGCTCCAGGTATCCCAAGCGGTCTTTTCCCTTCGGATCTCCCAGTTAATATTTTTTGAGATATGCCTTTCCTCCCCCACCGTGCAACATGTCCAGCCTATTTCATCCTCCATGGTTTAATTACCCTTACTATATTCGGTGGAGAGGTTATGAATAGGGACCGGATTCTTAGGTTTTTACCTATTTTTTTCCTTACTTCCAAAACAAAAAGCGATCACACACTTTTTCGAATCATGCCCATAGGATTCACCCACATTAATTCTGTGGCACCTAAAATACCTAAATGGGGTATATAAACCTAAATGTACCTAAACGGGATAAAAAACCTAAAATATATAATTTAGGCTACTTTTTTGCCTTTTTTGTTTGTCAGTTGAGAAATTTTGAGGAGAGACAATTTTTGTCGGGTTGAAATTAATACCAACAGCGTTTCGTTCAACTCAATGTCGTCTAGGATGACAGTATCAAGAGAGGAAGTGTAAGAGTACCTGCGTATTCCTTTTAAAATATTCGTACGAACAACCATTGTTGATGTCATGTGAGGTTGAAAGGACATTTTCTGCCTTCAAATGTATTCTAAGAGATAACAGGAAGAACTTCACAGTTGAAAATCTTGAAAGATATTTAGTGATATGCTATAACCAGGATATGTGAGGCAATCTTATTTTCACTGCTTCTTTTGATTGTTTATGCTTTCTTTCTTTCTTCAATTCTTTAATATTGCCCTAAAGCAAGTTTACACAAATTTAATTCAATTTTGTTAAGTTAAACTTTACAAGTATTATGTATTGAATCCTATGTAGCACATTCAAATTCATTAAACCAATTATTCTACCCAAAAACGATATTTTGGACAAAAAACCTAAAAAAAACTATTTCGCCTAATGGAAAACCTAAAACAGTGTTTTTAAAAATCTAAAAATCCGGTCCCTAGTTATGAAGCTCGTCATTATTCAGTTTTATCCAGTCCCATTTTCATATCTCTTAAGTAAGAATATTTTCCTAAGCGCCCTGTTTTCGAACTCAGATTATGTTCTTCCTGAAGAGTAGGGGACCATGTCTTACATCCATGTAATACAACCGGCAGGATAATTGTCTCATAAATGATGTTTTTAGATTTCTGGACAGAAGACGAGAAGGCATAAAAACTAGCACTTTCTGATTTCAGGCGACACTTAACTTCTACCTTAATATTATTTGTTTCTGTATTTATTGCTCCCAGAGAATTTCTCCACTTGTTGGAATGCTTTATCTGCTATTTTAACATTTCGTGGTGCATTATTTTGACGTTTCATCGAAAAGATTTTCTGCATTTCTCCTGATTATATTTATGTCATCGCCCAGCAGACAAACACCTTCTGTATAAAATAAAATCGGGTCGGCCTGAGTGTCGCAGTTACTATCGCGCTGACTTTCTGTGCCCAAGGTTTCGGGGTCAGTTCCGGCCCAGGTCGATGGCTTTTATGTGTCCATAAATGTGATAGGCCCATGTCAGTAGATTTACTGGCATGTAAAAGAACTTCTGCGGGACAATAATCTCTAACGCATGTCATTAACTATGGCAATAATTAAGTTATATTATATTTGGTTTTTTTCCCTTACGATTAGAAGATTCAGCGACAAATATTCATCATACAACTTTTGATGAAGAGAGATATGTCTCATAATTTATTAGAGTGCGAGAACAAAGGTATAGCGACACGTAATGCAGTCATTAACAGCCACGATTATCTCATTGCAATAATTGCTGTTACATTATGCCATAAGCGAAAAAACTTCGCGTTTCCAGCAGCAGGCATGAAATCAAATAAATGTTAGGCCTATGTATATTTGAAGTAGACCTGATACAATCTTGAAAACACGATATTCCCACAGCACAGCGGCATTAGTTTGTTTGCGTACTTGAACTGTCCATGTGATGTAGATTCACATCAATGTGTTTTTGAAAGCACTTTCGCTTCAAGTGTAATACTAGTGTAATCAGTCTTGATAATCGGTGTTTGTTACTATTGTCTCTTGTAATTTCTTATTTTATTAATTCCAGTGGTGCATATCTACTTCCCCAAGTGGAGTTTATACTGAAAGTTCTTAGCTGATAAAGAAGTGGGGTCAACAGGGTCGCCAAGAGTGAAAAATAAAAAAAGTACTAAACTTGGATGGAAAAACTATACTTATTTTTAGGGAAATGTTTTTATTTGAATTGTGTTTATACTCCTTTTAGCTTCGAGGCTATATCAGGAGTTCGGGATCTGTGTCTGTACAGTAGGGTAGGCCATGGAACTATTGCTTGTCAATTTTTTCTATTGTCAGTGTATTTAATGGAGTAAATTTCAACTGACATTAACTTAAATGGATATGATACAGGATAATATGGCGAGGATGATTCATGGTATGTAAATACCCAACTCGGCATTTGCCTTTACGACTGGGGAAACCATGAAAAAAACCCTTGTCAAATTTGCCGGCCGCGGGATTTGAAACTGGGACTTCCCGAATGCGTGTCCAAGATGTTACCATCTCGACCACCTCGCTCGGTAATGTTTTATTAATTTTACATGGTATTATCTTAATGCATCCATTTAATACGAGTATATTACATATTTGGACTAACGTACCTGGTAAAATCACTTTAATCTCAACATTATGGACTGACCCAAACTTCTGAAGTGAAAATATATTGTTTACACAGAAGCAGTGACGTACTTTACACCCACGCAGATCAAGCAATGCGGGGGGGAGGGGTGTCCGAGGGCTAGAAGAGGCCCAATGTTCGAGGAGAATTTTCAGATATTTTGAATTGGGCGTGTAAATATGATGTGTATTCGCATCAGGATCCAGCTTACCAGACCTATGCATTGCATTTGTTTTATTCCTCATACTTCCTGTGTGTCCTCTTTCGATCCTCGGTACCTCATTGGATTTTTCTGAGGTAGGGAGGACTGGAACGAGTTGCACTTAGCCTCGTAATTCAAATTACTTGATTGAGATGTAGCGACTGCGGTCAAGGAAACCATCATTAAAGGCCATGATTGTCGGCATGCTGACCACTTGCCCACAATAATGCCCCTGTGTTTATGGTAGATGACATAGCGATCGTATTTTAGGCCTAGTCCCTTCAGGGATGCAGCTCGACGGAATTTAGCTTTTAATTTATATCAGTACCCTGCTTGCAGCACCTATGTTATAGGAAGAGAAAGTAAAAAGTGTTAGATTTGTTGTGTGAGGAACTTAATGTCTAAGAAAATGGATGCGGGTTGTGAAAATCATTCGTGCTACAAGTAATATACCTCAGGATATTTATTATTAAATGCTTCAAATTTGTTAGCTAAATGGATGTAATGCTTTGCTTAATGGAAAGGAATTAATAAAATGTTAAGTAAATGCTTTCGGTAACTATTTGTAGTTATTTTCGTGAGTGTATTACAGAATACTATCAATATATATAATGTAACTTGCTTTCAAAAAAAAATCTGACGTGCTGCACTCACATAACTTTCTCTACTCTAAAGAATGGGCAATGCAACTTTCTCACTTGCAGATAAATCTTATAGAGCATGAATGGAAAATGGATAGGAACTACAAATACAATATAATAGAAAATATAATTTTAAAAGCAATTTTCAACGTTAAGGGGACAAAAGGAAAATGCAGTATAAAAAAGGATATTATGCTTTTCTTTTTAATAAAAGTTTAAAATTAAATTTTGATCAAACCAACTATTCTATCAGGGTGAAATTTGAGGTAGACATTTCTCAGATTATGGGGAACATAAGTTACGATAAATTGTTCACACTTCTAGGTCAAAGGTTCTCGGAGGAGTAATCGAGTATACACACATCTTAAGGCGCGTTTAGTATAAGTTAGTGTATAGTAATAGATAAAAGATACCGGTTGTCTCTGGTTGATTGTAAGTGAAGGCTTTAACTCTGCAAGATTAAATAAAATCAGGTAAATTTATGTAACAAAGTGCCAGAATGCTTTTGTTTAATCAGTGATAATTCCAATTATATTCAGAAAATAAGTTATTTTCGTAATCGATTTCCGAGTTAAGCTCCAGATCGATTCCTTAAGCAGGGCTCACGGAAGAACAAAGGTCTAGTTTGATACGCATATGTGAAGGAATGTGTGGGTAGCATTATTTGTCAAAGCTAACTGTATTGCATCTTCCAAAGTCGTATATGAACAGCGTAAAACAATATGTTGCCATGAGAACTGATTTGGATTATATTACCATAAAATAGGCACTCAATTGGGCATTACTGCGGTACCGATCAACCCATTTGTTCCAAAATCAATAGGCTTCTTCCCATGGACGTTATAAATGCGTATACCAAGTTTCATGAAAATCAGATAAACGTATTTGAGTTATCGCGCATACAGACACAAGGACAGACAGACAGACAGACAGACAGACAGACGGGCAGATATTTTCCCGTCCCCCACACAATCTCATAAAGTACCATTCTGGCACTTAATAATTACTGTTATTATTATCACTAGATGTTTTACCATTTTTTGTTCTTGTTAAACACCCACTAGTTATTTCATTTGATTAATGATGTTTTTCAGATATCTTGACCTTGGTCTTTTATTCTGGTGCATTTATGGCGTGACAATATTTATGGAAACACTTAGCCTGCAAGATTCTTATCGGAAATAAATATTGGAATAAAGGTGGATGATGAACAGCCATAAAAAGAGACTCTCCGAAATCAGGGCTTCCTTTTGTTCCACGCAAGGGAAGTTACAATGAATGCTGACCTTTTCCCCTTGAAGTACCCGCGAGTAACATCCAAGAAGAGGCTGTTCTCTGGATTTGGTAGGTACAATGACTTTTGTGACAACTTCCCATCGGATAGGAAGCTTGCAGTGATCTTCATTTGTTTGTTACTTGTGTTTTATGTGACTTTGTGAGGCTTACCATGTATTTTTGCTTCCAACCTAGGGCACATTCACGATCGATTATAATTAGTTTTAATTGTGAGAGAAAGTCAATATATAATCACACACACTTTTTAGAATTCATTTAAATAGCAGCAGAGGCCTTTCAAGTGTATTATTTTTCTATCTAGTCCCCATGCTTTTACGTTATAGGGTTCCACTGATTTCTGGAAACCAGTAGAAGGATTTGACCGAGCAGCAAGCCTTGCATGCACTGCCTCTTATGTTTCCTCAATTGAGGTGAATGCTCCTTAATGCATCTTTAAGTGGGCCAAAAAGGCGATAGTCTGACAGCTTGAGATTGGGAGTATATTATGCAGAATGGTTCAATAACTCGAAATGCAGTTTCACAAGAGCTTGAACTATCTGAAGGAGGGGGTGTATGAAAAGCTTGCTACTCAGTCAAGGAATTCTTTCTACAGGTATACAGAAGAAAGTGGGACATTTGGAAATTCACGTGGATTATGTTGAAAAATAATACAGGTAATGCTTCTGTTGCTGTTTAAATAATTTACAAAAATTGAACAGGTAATTTATTATTGATATGCTGTCATATTTTAAGTACTGGTATGATTCATTTATTGATTACTAGATTTTTATGGTCTTTTTTCCATTTTACGGTCTTTTTTTTCCCACATTTCATATTTAAGGTATTTGTTTAATTTTAAAGTCAGTTATTTTCTAAATTTGTGTTGTTTCTAGCATTGTATAGAGATTTTGTGCACTTAACTTATTTACCCTGAATAGTATCAGAAGTCAAAATAAGCATAAATAAATAGATCTTGTTATTTTAAGTTGGATGCAATATTTAACTAAAAGTCCATATAATATTATTACTGTATATTCGTGTATAGGCTTTATGTCCACTGCACCATTGTATTTATTTGTAGCAAAGACAGCGAGGAAACGCAAGGTGGCAGGCTGTGAATCCAGAAGACCTAACTGCTGCTCCCCTTACAGGCAGATCTTGAGCAAACATGTGAGAAGCTATTGTGAGGAAACAACTCTACATGGTGTCAGATACATAATGGAACCCAAGCGACAAAGTGCTGAAAAGTGAGTAGGCCTACAATAGTTGGAAAAATACAAGCATTGGATATCCATAGGAATTTTGTCAGTGCCACTGCACCAGCACCATCACTACTGTTATTAGTGTAAATAATGATGATGATGATGATGATGATAATAGGTCTGTTCCTAAAGCTAAGTTAATTACTACCAATTATTATTATGCCTGCACACATTGGAGTATGTCGAAAAATGACATTATGTGCATTTGTCACACAGTGAAATTGTCATATCTAACAATAACAATAATAATAATAATAATAATAATAATAATAATAATAATATTAATAATAATAATAATAATAATAATATTAATAATAATAATAATAATAATAATAATAATAATAACAATTTTATTATTTTAAAATTTTAAGACATTGTTATTATATCCTATAGGTGGTTGTGGTGTGCAGTGTGCTTGACATGCGTATCTGTGGCCCTTGCTATGATGAAGCTGGTATGGAGTCGCTTTCAGGAGAGCCCTACAGTCACCACAGTGGAAACAACAAACTACCCCATTTGGAACATTCCGTTCCCAGCTGTTACTCTCTGCAACAACAATATTGTGTACAAGCCTGCCGCCCTGGCCCTTGCTGCAAAATTGTGAGTTCAATGTATTTTTGTTTCCTGTTTCTTTCGACTTCGGCCATGTACATGTTGGAGCAACGGTAAAAGATAATAGGGACTACTTGAAAAAAAAAAAATACAAGGGGCGTTCGGAAATGAATTACAATAGTAGTTTTTGTACCTTATTTTTAATGAACATGAATGAATATACATGGGATCTCTCAATAAACTCACCACCGACGTCAATACACCGCTGCCACCTTCCTGGCAACTTCATTATTGCATCACGGAACCATTGTTTGGAGGTACTACACACCCACTCGTGGACAGCTGCCTGCAATTCCTTGTTGTTGCCGAACGTTTTCCCTGGATTGGATTTTCTTCTCAGGTGTATGGTAATGACACCATGATTTGTCACCAGTCACCAGTTTTTCCAAAAATTCTGGATCATCATTGTTCAATTCCAATAGTCGACGACAGACTTCAACTTTGTTCTCCTTCTGGGCCTGTTAGGAGAAACCCATTCCTTCTCTAATCTACGCCCATTTACTTACTAACCCATTAAATACATATACTGTATATATATATACATTTTTTCAACTCCATTACACTACAGCCCTGCACCTTCAGCGCAGCCACGCACACATAATGTCAACGTCTTCTGACATGGCTTTGCCTAGCTTCTTTCGGCAGCATCCCAGCATCTGGCAAAATTCAAAATTCATCACATATATACCTGTAGGGGCAGATGCAAAGCATCACTTAATAAAATAGATAATATTAGTAACACAACATATTATTACTGGACCAGAGAGTTTAATCCAAAAAAGTAAAACAGCTGATCCTAAAGGAAAGTATTGGTACTGTAATAACCACACAGGTGGATGCAACATGATATACAGGGTGTTAATGAATAACACCGAAATATTTTACCTGTGTATAGAGGGGACATAGACAAGCAACTTTCATTAGGAGATTTTTGCTCTATAGATTCAATTTTTCCTATTACAGTATAAGATCTCCGAGGGTATGGCTGCCACTGGCTTCTAACATTAGGGGAAAAAAATGCAGAACAAAGGAACTTCGTTGTTAACACTGTAGTCAGTAGTTATGAATAAAAGAAGAATAATCCAGTGGTGGCCAGTCATGTCATTAGTCTAAATTTCGCAGATTATGAAAACTCTAAATTATGATATAGCTGTGGATGAATGATTAAGAATCACTTGATCACTAGGAAGGCATGAAGTCAATTTAATGAAAGCTGTAATCCTATTTCGCGTAATTATTGACTTATGAGCATCAAATTATAATTACTTCAATGCCCTGTAGCATACACATTTTACGTCATAGAGGAAAAATCTCCTAATAAAAGTTGCTTGTCTATGTCCCCTCTATATACAGGTAAAATATTTCGGTTTTATTCATTAACACTCTGTATAGTCAATTCTCTTGCCATGGGTGCTCTCACTTACATTGACACAAATAGCTATGTGTTTTTATTCATTTCCTGGTTTTGAATTATTCATTACATGCTTAATTATGTAAGTACTGTATCCGCAACAGACTGTCATATTCACAACTCAGGTTGCTCGTGAATTTATTGGTAAAATCAAGACCTCTATAATTAAAATGCCTTTCTTTAAAACAACTTTATTTAATGGTATATTTGGATTAATAAAATGTCAGATTGAAATCCATCAAAAACAAACCTTAGGGCTGTTACATTTATATAGGGCTCGGATTCTGATGACCTAAAATTGTTTGAAAAATGACCTATAAAATGACCCTAAATTTTAAAGAAAATGACTTAATGATTATAAAAAATGACCTAAAAACTGATACTTTATTTATAAAAAATTATTATTGTACACACAAAGTTATAGACTAATTTGTACATAATTGTAAAAACTGTAAATAACAGTAGTTTGCACTCTCAAATCCAAGCAGGTACCAAGTCAATCTAATAACAATAGTAATATAATACAACATTTTGGCGTTTCTTTGATTCTCACTTTCGACTGTGACACATCAACACTTGAACGCCGAATTTTCCTTCTTGCATTAAACAAACAACGCTTCAAAGACAGCACCGCTAGCGACGAAAAAAAAGTTAATACTCTCAATGTAAATACATGAAAATGACTAAATAAGGAACCAAATGACACGAAAATGACAAAATAATGACCTAAAACTGAAAGAAATGCCCTAAAAATATAAAATTACATGAAATGACAAAAAATGACCTAGTAAAAATGCATTTCTATAATCTAGAGGCCATGATTAGGATTTATCCACAAGTTGGCAATGTCTATGCAGCATCAATAAAAAGGTGACATGTCATTAGAATCCGGGCCCTGGTTATCAGGTTGTAAAAATGCCACGGTATGTCTGTTTCTATTAATTTTGCTGGTCACATTGATTGTGTTCTGAGTGAAGCATGTTTTCTTAAATTATCACACAGGAGTAAAGAGCTACAGTTAAGCGAGTCCTCTTTGCTGAACTTCTTCCAGAAGTTATCTGAACTTGTCGTACCTAAAAGCAAGAACTTCACAGATGAGGATAGAATTCAAGAGTTAATCTTGAATGCTGGCTACACCATTCCTGATCTCATGCTTCAGGTAACAGTTGTTTAGTTATTTAACATTCACCAAACATTTTGGGAATGACTTAATTGGTGAATATAATCCAGACTACAATGAAAATTTGCTGTCTGCCACTGCATTAATGTCATGAAAAGTATGGGAATCTGATTTTAAAAAATCTGATGTGATACACACAATTTCCTCTAAACAATTAAAAATTTAGGCTCTTGTTATAATGTATTATAACACATAATATACCATATAATATATTATATCAACCATATTGTGGAATTCATGTAGGAAATTTAAATAAAAGGCCATATTCTGTTGTTTCGATCTGATGCATTATTAAGAAGGATATAATATTGAGTTGGGTCTAGCACGTATACTTCACTTTTTGTATAAATACCTGAACTAGTTTCGAAGACCATCGTCATTCATAATCATCAGATTAACACCAATTGCCGGTTGGACGTTTGTGCTGCCATCTCGGGGAAGTTTGCTGCATTTGGCGATGAGACTGTCGTCTGCTGGGATGTCAAAGTTCATGAGATGTTGTTTATGTTTATGGATGAATATCCTCTCCCAAACCGAAAGTTCCTTGTAGCCTTTGACACATTTAATTAATATTGCGTCCCAATTGATGTCATGACCTTTCTTCCAAAAGTGGGCTGCTACTGCAGATTTGTCTGCAAAAAGTGAAGCTACTGCAGACAAATCTGTTGCTATAAATAATGTAGTATTTGGTCGGTTGTTTAAACTCAAACTTCACTTACTTGTTTCTTTTCAAGAATCATGATTTCAATCAGCCTCCTGATCATCCTCAGCTTGTGTCTGACACAAGCTGAGGATGATCAGGAGGCTGATTGAAATCATGATTATTGAAAATAAACAAGTAAGTGAAGTTTGAGTTTAAACAACCGACCATATACTACATTATTTATAGTACCACTTCACTGTAAAAAATCCCACGTAATATATTATGAAAAATGTTGCTGTTTGCTGTTGAGGTTTTTGGGATTTTTCCATTGGCCTAATCCCCTTGGTGGGACTGTGGCCCTAGGGTTGTCTCAGCCTCTAACTGAAATGAGTAGAAGGAGCTATCTTGGGGCTAAAAGCAGCTGGTGCAAAGGCTAACAACCTTACCATGTGCCGAATGCCTAAAAATAGGGGAATCTCAACCTCCTGGAATCCTAAGCCCTCTAAGGATTACTTTATTTTACCTACTTAATTTACTTCATGAATAACAAAAATGAAAGTAATCTTCTTTCTGAAATGAAATGTATTTATTTTTTCATTTCGTAGCTTGTTACAGTGTTTTAAAACTCTAATTTGGATTAACCGGATTTTCATATTATCGAAGTTCTGATTAACAGTTTCTCACTGCATTCAGATGGGACAAACCAGTAGCATGAACATTTTGTTTAACTTTTTGCTTAGTGATTACTCCAGTACTTACAAATGTATAAGTAATTACAGTATACTGATACATCCCATTGGATAATTTCAGCTGGCAACTCCATGCGAGAAAATGGTCTTGCAGTGCAGATGGCTAGACCAAAAACGCGCTTGCTCAGACATAATCTTTGTGTCTAAATCTGTGAAGGGCTTCTGCTGTTCTTTCAACTATCATGGAGTGAGAGACGAGCTTCGAGTGTATGTATTACTTTCTATACTCTTATTATCATATTTATTTAACTGGAAATTCTTACTAGACTAACAGTTTATCACAGTTTCCTTAGATCTTTCCACAGCATTTCTATTTGCACTAATGTAATCAGAAATGTTCATTCCTGTAGATATTCTGTGGAATTTAGAGCCTTTTCAAGCTTGGTCACATGTGATGGTCACTGGCCAAGTAGAATTGGTTTAAATGGGAGTGTTCAACTGGGTCACCGCAGAGACCCACCCAAACACAAGTGGCGGTGCAGTGTCTACTCTGAACACTTGTGACCGGTCACCAGCGAAGAATCCTTGGTTTAAATGAGAGCATTCACACTGGGTTGCAAGTGACTGTCACCACATTTTATGATTGCCAACAATACAAGTTGTTATGAGGAATCAAGAGATAATGGAACTTATTACAGTGAAGCAACAAATTATGTAATTAACTAAGTTGTTGACTATTAAACACTTTAGGCTTCACTTTTCCTTACAATTTGCAGGACGTAAGTTTCGTGGGCTTTGCCCACATTTTCAACTGCTTGTCAACTGTCTATTTTCTTCTTGGAGAACACTGGCACTTTCCGGTTTTGGTTTAATAAACTTCTTGATCAAGTTTTCTTCTTACTGCTAGAAGAAAACTTGATCAAGAAGTTTGTTAAACCAAAACCAGAAGGCGCCAGCGTTCTCCAAGCAGAAAATAGACAGGTGACAAGCAGTTGAAAATGTGGACAAAGCCAATGAAACGTACGTCCTGCAAAAATGTAAGGAAAAGTGAAGTCTAAAGTGTTTAATAGTCAACAACTTACAAATTACATAATACAAGTTGTACTCATATATACATAATTCAAGTTGTATAATAGAGCTCAGCAAAACTAGTTATCCAGTCTTGAGTTTAGATTTGATTAATACTGAAGATTTTATAAGTGAAGTGGAATGTCGACCTGCCATTTGGGATGTTAAAAGCAATTACAAATTGTTTTTTATCATGTTGCTACTGTTGGGAATACTATCAGTGACCATCACAAGTGACCCAGGTGTGTTCACTGCAAAAACTGGTGACTGTCACATGTGACCCAGTATGAAAAGGCCCTTAGGGTGCCCAGCCCAATTGTAATTTATTACATTGTTAGGAATTACAGTATTGAAAATGAGAAAAAATAACAAACAATAAGGCCCTCAGAACATTTTTTGTTAGAAGTTGAATTTTTTTGTTAAGGTTGTTAAACATACTCCAGATGTTTATTTTCAGATCTGAAACAACGGAAAAACTGGATACTAATGAAATTCACTACATCAGCGGTGCTGGAAGAAGAGCAGGACTATCTCTCACTCTCAACATAGATCAGGGTTCATACTTCTCAACTGTGCGCTCCATATATGGCATTGATGTAAGAAGGATTTTTTTTTTTAATCAATTAAAATGCCCTATTATTGATATTGTCAAAAATGTCAGAAACATATTATACATATGCTAATGTTACTACTGTTGTCAGCTTCAGTGGTGTAGAGGTAGTGTGCTCGCCTCTACATCCGAAAGTCGCAGGATCAAACCTGGCCACGGTCGATGGATTTATCAGGACATAAAAATCCTGGGCACAGAGTCCTCGGGAGGCACTTTAAGCTAGGGAGCCTGTGTCGTAGATTTACAGGACATTAAAGAACTCCAAGCCTAAGAGCCTCTGGGCAAAATTCCTTGGTACTTTTATGTCCAATTAATACCTTAGTTTCTGGAGGGGGGTTTGTGAGGCGATGGGCTTACCAACTGTCCTTCTGCTCTCTCTCGGAAAATAAGCATAACAAAATTCACCTAGGTGACAGAAACCTCCACTTGAAGGCCTTACGCCTCATCACTGGGGCAATAGAAATAGACAGACAGACCATTACTACTAGATGCTCAGGTGCTTTATTCATGTTGTTTAGAAATACTTCTGTATATCAAATGATCAGAAATTACAAACTTCTAGGGCTAGTAGAGGGAACTGAATAGACAATATCTTTAATGTCCAGAAATGTTTGAATCCAAAGGTACAGAGATCGCCTGGAATCTGAAAGCTTTGCGACCGTTAAAATTCGAACATGCCATTGGCAGTGCGCATGCGTGGAGTGCTACAGTCCACAGTGAAAATATAGTCCACAGATCCATGTGCTTTAGTTAACCAAGTGGATACTAATGTGATACCATCAATGTTTTCAACTCAGCACAGTTCGCTTGCGTTCGAAATCCCGCCACCTCTGTCTGTGATGTCGTCCATGCCATCAGTTTGAGGGTGAGCTCTATACAAAAAAATTCAAACTGGGACAAAGTGGTAGTAATTTATTGATTTATGGCTAAGTTACTTACAGACATTCACTGATTCTGTGTCTGTCCAATGCCGAAGGACACAAGTCACTTTGTCACTTTTTGAAGTTGTTTTTGTGCAAACCAACCAAAAATATTTTTACCTACTATGGATGTGAGCCATTGTCCTTACTTTTCATGAAGAACATAATCTGAGAGTGTTTGTCACTTTTTGAAGTTGTTTTTATGTAAACCAACCAAAAATATTTTTACCTACTATGGATGTGAGCCATTGTCCTTACTCTTCATGAAGAACATAATCTGAGAGTGTTTGAAAACAGGGTGCTCAGGAAAATATTTGGGCCTAAGAGAGATGAAAATGGGGACTGGAGAAAACTGCATAACGACAAGCTTCATAACCTGTACTCTTCAGCGAGGATGAAATGGACTGGACATGTTGTGTGCATGAGGGAGGAAAGACATCTCTTAAAAAATATTGACTGAGAGACTTAAATGGAAAAGACCACTTGGAAGACCTAGATTTAGGTGGGAAGACAATATTAGAATAGACTAGGGAAGTAGGATTTGCAAGGGATGGCTGGATGGAGTTAGCATGAATGGCAGGCTCATGTAAGTGTGGCAATGAACCTCTAGATTCTATAAAATATAATATTCCCTTAGCTTGCTTAGGAATTGTCTATCGCCAATGAGTAAGTAAGTAAGTACTTCAAATGTTCGTTGAATATTTGTTTTTCTAAATGTAAAAATTGAGTCATAAATTATTAAAATGACTATTGCTTTATTGCTGGCAAAAGCAGGAGATTTAAATGCTTACTTTAGATTTATAGTACCTGCAGCAGGCAAACACTTCGGACATTCAAAATATTGTCTAGTCAGTCCCTTTTACTAGCCTTAGGAGTTTGTAAGGGGAATTTTCGAACACTCTGTATATTCCCCATAGGTGCTTTTCCATGACCCTATGGATTATCCCGAGACATCGCTACAGACAGCCGTAGTGCAGCCTAGCCAGTCTGTTACAATGGCGATGGGAGCCCAGGCAATTGAGAGTGCACCTGAAGTGCGCATTCTTGGAGAGAGTCAACGGCAGTGCTGGTTTGATGATGAAGTTGCTGTGTTGCATTCAGCAGACGAGTACAGCTATCAGACCTGCATCACTGAATGTCGCATGGAAGTCCTTGCCGAAAAGTGTGGCTGCATCCCTTACTACTATCCTCTCTTCAGTGAGTATTTCATTTTCTGATTGGTAATGCTTTAGTTTTTTGTTTGATCATACTACAATATAAATAATGGCTTCTTGGGCCTCTGAAATGTCCAAGACAATAGATCTTCAAACCTGGCTCTCAACCCATGAAGCCTGTACACTATGTCTAGAAAAATCTGAAATCATATGTATATATTTTTTCTTTCTTTCTTGATGCATCCTATAGGCCTACTTATTGTATATTTTGTACAATTTGTCAGAATAAAGGCATTTAATTCAAACAAAATCGGGTGATACAAGACCTCTTGAAAATCGGTTACTAGTAATAATGAAGTACCGAATGGTCTTGGAGATATTATGTACGAGGCACGTCCAAAAAGTAATTTTCCCAGGGGCTGTTTACAGAAACAAAACACAATTTAAAGGAAATATTATTGCAAAAGACACAGCCAGTTTTCAGCTATTTTTCAACATATTTACCATACAGGTGTTAAAAAATTGGTTCCACAGTATGACAAATGTTTCAGTTCTGGTGGTGATAAATGTTGAAAAATAGCTGAACACTTGCCGCATCTCGACGCAGCCCCTCGTATTTTATGGACGCCCCTCGTATTAATATTGTTCCACTTCATTGTGTTTCCCATTCTAAGTCAATTTAATTCGATGTCATTGGTGTATGTTGCCCCTTTGTGTCCTTTGGCAAGGAAGTACTGCTCATTTCTATTTAGAGAATTATTATTATTATTAATTAATATTTTATTTTCTCTAGATAAAACTGCTCGTGTATGCACGCTGCTAGATTCTGGCTGTTTACGGTTATATCGAAGTAAGTATAAACTTTTATTTCAAAACCTTTTTGGGGGCTTATAGAACATTTAAAATAAACTTGAATCTATGTGCTGAACCAAAAGGAAAATATGGTATTTAAAAAGATGAGAAACATTCAAAGGTTACAGTTGATTTATTTTGCAAATTCTGCTAAAAATGTGTGTTTTTTTTTTAAATCAATTGTTTTTATAGATTAATAATAATTCTTCACTGGTTAACTACAGTAAAAATACGATTACTGGTAAATTAAATGAGTCTAACGAATATTGCTTGTCATCAAATAAATTCAGTGCCTCTCATGGGGTTATCTATGATAAAATTTCATCCTGCCAGATAAAATAAAATCGAAGATTATGTGTTAGTCCTAGTATAAGCCTGTATGGTCATATTTCCAGGAGTGACTGCAGGACTGCAGCCAGAAAAGACAGACCCTGAATTTGGATATGACAGGAGATCTGGTAGCACAATGGGCATGAACTGTTCCTGCTTGCCTCAGTGCACTGATAGATCTTATCTGATAGCTACAGAGGTTGTAAACCTAGCTTACGAATTTGCATCTCCAGGTTCATCTCTCTTGTAAGTATAATACTTTTGAGAGTTTTTTTTACCTGATTATTATTGATACAAAATCATGCATATAACACTTTAAAACTCAACTAAGGCTTGTGAATCCTTGGGAAGAACATGAATCCAATTTGTACTCAAGGAATCTTCTTGGTCGACTTACACTAAATCATTGCAGGGCTGATTTCTGAAAGTTTGAGAGAGAGAGAGAAAAAAAGACTTTACATTCATTCGTATTGTTAATTGTTTCAACATCGATGGCTGATTTCACTAACCTCTGTTAGTTTTAAGTCTAAATTGACTCTCCTGTTCCAAATATCGCAAATTGGCTAACTTCATTACTATGTTATTAAAACAGTAGGCAACATTATATGCATAATATTAAACTCAAGAATACTAGTACTTTGTTTTGGTATGCTGTCCAAAATTATACTTTCTAATGTATGATTTTGTTTATACCTAGTGTTCTGTTAATTAACACGATGGTCGTGCAGAAACAGTAAGAAATATTTATTATTATTTTCAGGAAAGCCCCTAGAACCAAATCCATGTTTTAAAAGCTTTTCAGTTTTTTAATTACTGTATTTTACAGACTATAAGACGCTCAGGACCGTAAGACGCATCTTGATTTTAGAAAGGAAATCTAAAGGAAAAGAAATTTAATGTGATTCTAAACAAAAAAAAATAAATTATAACCTTGTACAATGGAATGTGTGTAAATCACTTCTAACTTAAAACCTGCGTTGAACAAAAATCTCTTGTGTACAGGTGGCGTCATGTAAATTTTAACAACTGAACTGATTTCTCATGAAAGACTGGAAATACTTTTACACCCCCTACCCTCAATTCAGCATACGGTAAGTGTAACGGCCTCAAGGCTGTTTAGAGGTCATTGCCTTCATTCAAACCACCCAGCGGAGACAACTCCTTTCGTGTAAAAGAATTCAAATTTTCTTTCTTTTCGCATTGTATACTTGGCTTCCAGCTATCCTCATTTTACAATTGTGACAAGTGCACTGATGTACAATCTGAGACAAAATTTGTAACTATCTTATAGTTTACAATGCCTTGTTGATAACTATGGTATTCTGGCAATATTTATCATAATTTTAATTTTTTTAGTATAGCCTACTTCAGACCATTAGACACACCCAACTTTCTGTATTCAAGGTAAAAAAGTGTGTCTTATTGTCCGTAATATACAGTACACACCAGGAAAGTTGAGATTAATAATAATATTACTGCACAGAAAAACCAACACAATGGGAGAGCAGTTGAACTCTTTTAACACAGTGGGCGAGCAGCCATATGTTCGATTGTTGCTTCCCATTGAGCAACACAAAACTCAATTACACATTGGTTACTATTTTCCAGTAAACCAGCAGCATTAACATATATGATTATTTTACAGCATAGAAATAGAGCACACCAGAGTACATGACATAATATAATATTTTTAATATCCTGTAACATCTTTCCAATCAACCACAGTTTGGAGCATGTTAAGCGAGCAAGCTCACCACCCCACCTTCTTTCAAATGTTTTGCGGAAGTTCACCACAAAATACCTCGTCCACCCCAGTTTCCTGCCCCTTAGCCAGCTACCAGCCGGCCATATGATCGACATTTCACTTATCAAGCATTATTAATGAGAGAATTTCATTCTAACAAACACATTTTTGAGACTATAAAATGATTAAAATTACTAAAATTTACTTTCTTTATTATATAAAACATAGACAATAAAACTTGCTTACAGTGGATAACCTTCTGCACAAATCTCACAACGTTTCAACCAAAGGCGTCTGGTCTTCCTCAGGTGAATGTGCCTCAGCATGAACTGTCAAAGAAAAGGAAAAATAAAAATTGTGAGTTAAAATTTCCCGCGCCACCGACATGTGACAAAGAAGAGGTTGATTACAATATTCCAGAGGAGTGGATCCGGGAACATGGTAGAAATACTTTGTTTGTGATGACGCAGTCAGAGGGCAGCATGGGTTTTCCACATCCACGTCAATCCTTGGCAGTTCATGCTGAGGCACATTCACCTGAGGAAGACCAGACGACTTTGGTTGAAACGTTGTGAGATTTGTGCAGAAGGTTATCCACTGTAAGCAAGTTTTATCGTCTATGTTTTATATAATAGTGTCAGTCACAGTGGAAAGTAGGACTCAATGAATTTATTTACTTTCTTTGTAATAAATTTCTTCCTTTTGGTATATTGAGCTAGTGGAATCATTCTTCCCTTGCTTCCATGGGTGGCATGCCATTGAAACATACTCTATTTCAACTGCTGCAGAGCAAACCATTTGTACTGGACTAATTGTATGTGGCAATAGCGGTAATTATGCTGTGTAGACCATAAGTTCATCTTAAAATGTTTGCTGAGTCTGCTCTACAATTTCTCCTTTATTTTCTGTTGAATTCTAAGACATTCAGTATCTCCATCTTAGCTTCACTTTGCATGCTCAAACCAGCCGACTAAATAACTTTCTTGTTAAAAACTCAGCTGCTTTTGAATTTGATAGCAGGTTAACTAATGATTTACTAGAAATGCATTGTGCTTTCAATTCCAGACAGTATTCCAACATAAGCCAACTGCATGTCAATTTTCGAGAGTTCACCTGTATGAAGTATCTGCGCAATGCATACATGACTTGGGATGCAGTTTTTGGTAAGTCTAATTTTTCATATTGCAGTATTTTGAAATTCTGTTTTCATATTTCCATTGCCAGTGTGGCACAAACTGTAGTTAATAGCCATACTAGAATGTATTGTTCCATTGCAAGACCTTAAAAACCCGAGTTGATGAAAATTATGTAGGCTTCAGAGAATTCCCCCAAAAAATTTTTGAAATAAAAGTTTTAGCTCTTAGGGTTGTGTTCACCAACATGGATAAAATTACGCGGTATCATGGATAACAAAATCCACGATTAATCCGTTATCTCAAATAGTAAACCTTTCGGGTTTCTCCACATAGTTTGTCACCTTGGTTTTCAGAAGCTTGGTTCCTGTCTA
Organism: Ectobius pallidus; assembly: GCA_964059195.1. Lineage (NCBI taxonomy): Eukaryota > Metazoa > Arthropoda > Insecta > Blattodea > Ectobiidae > Ectobius > Ectobius pallidus. Next base: position 153,372,142 of record CAXKWD010000008.1, read on the forward strand.
CTACTTGTCTGACCCTTAAAATTTTCTGAAAAGAAATCTGGCAGGTGTTGTGTGAACCAGCGGAGGGGGGGAAGACTGATTATTGGCTGCATCTGGGCGCTAAATGTACATGTTGCCATAGCAACAAGAAAGATTCCCCTCACGCTGTGTCATACTAGTAGTTCTACAAATGGTCACTAGATGTCTCACTGTTTTGGGGGCATGGCGTGTAGCAGATAATTCCGTTTTCCCCTTGAATCTTGTGCAGAAATTAATGTTGTCATAGATGTCCAAGTATGACATAGGGTGCCTTATTGCGTGTTCTGCTTCATATTCCTCAACACTGTGATCATCTCTCATGTAGGTCAGATGTTTCAATCGCCTATGCACCATCTTGATGTCGCAGTTAGCTTGGTTTATCCTGTTTTGCTGGCTGATATTTCACCGGTAAAGCATTAGCTTGGATATTATCGAAAAACCAAGTTACTGTAGCTGGTGAAATGCAAAATGGACAGTATCGCAGCTTTTCAGTCTAAAAACCAGAATCAGACAGATTATCGGAGAACACAGAGTGTATAGACATGGTCATCTTGGCATCTTGTGTAAATAAATAAATAAATAAATTGGAACAAAATCATTGAAGTTGTTTCCTAGATAACCACAAGAAGTGAAATCGTCTTTATGTAGTAGTAAAATATTTATTTTTTGCGAAAATTTACAAGTTCTTTCATAAATATACATATTTCCAAAAGCTACATTTCCCTTAATTTTAATATTCCCCTCATCACCATTTCCCCCCACTTCCTCCCTCTTGCACGATGTCCTCAGGGTGTGTCCGTTGGTCCTACAGCCTCTCCTCTTCCTTCTTCTTGCAGGGTTTTCTTGGGGTGCATCCATCTTTCTGCTTTCTCGTACTCATCTATCAGGTGTCTTATTTGTCCCAATGTCTGTTGGCTAAATAATGAGGTAAACAAGTAAATCAGAGAATGGAACAATTAGGCAGAGCAATATTTCAGAAGATAGCAACAGAGCAAGCTGCCGAAAGCTTGGAATCAATCCTCCTACTCTTTCGGTAGGAAGCCCAAGAAACTATTATATATTCTCAACACTGAAAGCCTGAAAGCCTGAAAGCCTGAAGTCATACATAACAATAAATTAGTCAAGAACAAAGTGCTAACAACAAATAAATGTGAAGTTACTTTATCCCACGATCCAATTTTTGGTCCAAATGTCTACAAACCATCAGATTGGATCATGTGATATGGCAGACTGCCATTGCACACAATATCATTCTATATTTTCCATATAATTGTATTGCATGCAATGGAATAGAAACTTTTCTAATTTTCCATCCAAAAATATGAAATCAACCAAAGAGTGTCACTCTATCCCTGCGTGACCTGCATGATATAGAAACATGGCTTCTTCCTCCGTATAGCTGGTTCTCTCTGCTGCCAGTGCTCACTCGACCAGCAAACATAACCAAAAAGACAAAGTGATGTAATATTAAAGTCAAGAAGATTAAATTATTATTATTATTATTATTATTATTATTTATTTATTACAAGAGATATTACAAGAGGTATTACATTTAGTAATACACCCGAATGAGCAAGACTGCTCGTGCTCGGGTGCCGTTTCAAAAATATCAAAGTGAAGAAAGAGGAGAGACAAAGAAATAGAGTGTATAATGTGCTTAACTAAAAAAAGAAAGTAAAACAAAAACATTAAACATAAAAACATAAATACATAAAAGGAGTGAAACAAAAATTACTTAAAAGCTAAAAAATTACAAAAAATTCTTTACATATCTATTAAATTTAACAGTGGAGTATGCTGAGAGATCAGGATTTTTTCTGATAATTGAGTTATAGAAGCGCGGTCCAAAATTAATGCTATGCTTTAATCCTGCCGATGTGAGACATTTGGGTTCTAATAGGAGTAAATTAGTATTTCGTCTAGTTTTGTAGATATGATCACTGGAAGAGTATTTTATACGATGTTTGTGAAAATATTTTAATATAGAAAATTTATAAATTTGGTCCAAATTTAAAACATTAAATTCCGAAAATATTAGGCTAGTTGGGTAATCAATGTGTTTTCTTAGACAGATTTTTATTATTCTTTTTTGTAAAAGGCAGAGGGGCTTAAGGGTAGTTTTCGCTAATCCTCCCCAGACGAGAATGCCATATTGAATAATGGACTGGAAAAGTGCTAGATAAACGGAACGTAAAACAGTAATGGGCATACAGTGGCGTAAAATGACAAATTTATGAATTGTTCGGCGTAGTCTATTACAGATGTAGTTAACATGGTGAGACCATTTAAGGTGTTTATCAATAAAAATACCCAAATATTTCACAACGGCTGTTTCTTTCAGTGGTAAGCATTTACAATTCACATCAAAATTACAATTATGTATTATTAAATTTAAATTTGTACATTTTTTCCGCACTATCTGACCAGTAGATGTTAATGAGAAAGGAACTAATGTTGATTTATCCACGTTTAGTGACAGAAGGTTAGAATCGAACCATTTTTTTATAATTTTCATGCCAGTATTAGCGTATTTATATGCTACTTCCCATGAATGACCACTGAAAATCACAACAGTGTCATCTGCGTATGAAAATATGGAGCCATTTATTTGATCTAGGTTTAAATTTAGCAAATCATTTACATATATTAAGTATAAGATTGGTCCTAATATCGTTCCTTGTGGCACACCAATATCAATATTTGATATTTCACTTATATGGCTGTCAACCTTTGTCATTATACATCTATTGCTCAGATATGATTCAAATAATTTGTAAACTGTTCCTCTAATTCCTATCTTATTCAGTTTATCTAATAGTATCGAGTGAATTAAATGATTCTAAGATTTTGAATTTACAACAATATTAACAATAACCATTATTACAACCGCCATAAACACTGAGTATTATGTAATGGGGTTCTTGATAGCCATTTAAAAATTATGTTTTTGAACTCATCTGAACTCACAATGAGTTCTGTGACCAGGTGAGGGACTTTGTTAAAGACTTTTATTGCCATAATATGAAAACTAAGTTGAGTTTTTGTTAGTCTGCTTCTTGGTACGTTTATTTCATATTACCGAATACTCATGTGATCATGAAACTCACTTCTAAGAATGTTGTTCTATGAATTACACTTTACATAAACAAGCAGGTCCAGTATATACAAACTTTGTAAGTGTCATAATTTTTTAGTTCTAAGAAGAGGGATTTTCAGTGGTCTCTACTGCCTGTGCCTGTTATCCCTTTTGGTGCCACGTGCTGATACGATCGGTGTCGCCCTCACTATCTGCTGTATTGCCCTCACTGTCTGCTGTATCGCCCTCACTGTCTGTTGTATTGCCCTCATGTCTGCTGTATAGTCCTCACTGTCTGCTTTATTTCCCTCACTGTGCTGTATTGCCCTCACTGTCTGCTTTATTTCCCTCACTGTCTGCTCTATTGCCCCCTCTGTCTGCTGTATTGACCTCACTGTCTGCTGCATTGCCCTTACTGTCTACTGTATTGCCCTCGCTGTACGCTGAGTACCAGCCTTTTTTGCTATTTCTACTTGCTCAAGAGTGTAATGACTTTCTACACAAAAATGCACAATTGCTGAAAATATACATGAAGGAAGGACTTTTGTCCCCTGGGAGATAATTTTTCTAATTGTAATACCAAAGGTACGCGTAATATCGGTAAGATCATGATGTCTTTGTCCCTGCTGCTATAAGATAAATCACTGTCACAGGTAAATCATCTACACTGAAATCATACTCTTCCAAATACTCTAATAATAATTTGTCATCATTTCTGCAAACAAATATGTCATGCAAACATTTTCCCATACTGTATAATATGCACATGTTGTTTAGAAACAGATCTCATACTTCTCAATTATTCCTTGCACATTCCAATCAAAACTTGACCCATTCCTAAGAAAACATTTCTTTAACAATGTCTTTCTTTTATTCCCTGACTGCACAGCATTTGATCATATCCCGTGTTGATTTTGCTTCATCTACAGCAGCACTTCCCTTTGTATTTATATTGTAGCTACATTTGGAGGAATCTTCGGCCTATGTATGGGTGGCAGTATCATCAGCCTATTTGAACTGGTGTACCGAATCGCCCTGATGTTGGGAGCTGCTGTTAGGGCACTTCTCCGCCCTAGAACTCTGCAATCCCGTGAAAACATAATCATTCCTTGGAACGCACAAGAAACAAATGTCCACTTCAGATTCCATCATAAAAAGAAATCTTCAGGGTTGTTTAAGAGTATGTATTAACACATGAACTATATTGGAAATAAAAACTATTGCAATATACAGTTTTACTGTATATTTTATTTTGTAGCTAGATCGTGGATCTTTAGACCTATTCTATTCCTGAGTTCCTAGATGCCAATAAAGTTATATGTATGTGATTCATTACTTAATAAACGATAAACTGTTAATTTTATAGAACCTAAAACAGCCTATTTCGATTCTAGCAAATATTTTTGCCTATTTTACATTTCAAATCCTAAAAAAAATGCCTATTTTATTTAATATAACATAAAATTCACAGTTTTATTTTAAACTTGACTTAGTGCTTTAAAAAATAATTCTTCCAAGAATTGACAGTGGGAAGACTGAAGGCGATAATTTTGTAATAATACATAAAATCTGACAACACTGTAGCTCATTAACCACCATGTGGAGGCCTGTTGTAGTTTCAGTATATGAATAGTTCTGTACAAGAAAATGACAAAATGACAAAGCATCTAAAATGCACTTTTTACAGCCTAAATGTCCACGGTCTAGTTATAGCCATTAATAATCAATTCCAGAAAAAGCTTCCTGTTTTCCTGAAGAAACCATATTTATTTATCCTACATTTCTAGGTATCATAAATAATAATAATAATAATGTCATCCTGTTTTTCAGATCTCTTCTGGGTAAGAGTTGTTTTTTAAGTTGCTTCCAGTTCTTCTGGTTCTCGGATTTTTCACTTTCCATTAACCTTTTCATTAATTTTTCATTTACCCCTCCAGATTGTCTTTTATTTATCTGGCCATTATTTCCTAGAAACAACAATAAAGGTTCAATATTGCCACCACCTTTTCTCATGACTTCCTGTACACACGAAGATGTGAACATCTACAGTATTTTTTTCTGCATTCATTGAGTATGTGGTCTTCCACTTCCCGGTTTCCTTCTGATGTTTCCAGTAGTACCAACCTTTGTTATTAAGTCCTGTTCATTTTATGGAGACCACTGGTTCTGAGAATACTTTTTACAATAGAAAGGGCCAATAAACAAAATATATATTCAAACAAATTTTCATTAACGTAGCTTGGCATCTGAGTTTTTGGCCATGTAAATTGAAATAAAAAGAGATGGAAATATGAAAACAGGGTTTATTGATCTAGAAGGTAGATTGTTTTAATTAATGTAATTGTATTTATTAATTTAAAAATATATATATCTAAGGTTAAGAAAGACCTTTGAATTTTGTACATTTTTTTTTTTGTCTACTCTGTATAAATCTGAAATAATTCAGTAATGATTCAGTTAAGCATATCCATAAACAAAAGCTCTATTCGACAAAATGAAAATAATTAACCACTCAATCAGAGTCCGCTGCCACGGTTGTATAGGTAGCATACTTGCCTTCCTCCCTGGCGGTCTGGGTTCAATTCCTGTCTGGGTAGTGGGTTTTTCAGTAACGAAAAATCCCTGAGTTCAGGACTGAACATCACTCAGGAAAACTATAAGCTATATTAAAAAGCCTTAAATTAAAGCGGTGACTGCTAGAATAAGGTATAGGGTATTCACAATAGATCTGTTAAGGGTCGCAGTGTCGAGAAGCCAAAGGGCTTACACAATCCCTCATTAATCTTATCTAATCTAACCACTCAATCATAGTATAAACCATGTGGGAACTTGGAGTAAATGGAGTGCCAAGAGGGTTGTTTCTTCCAATAGACTATAGTAGGTTGGAGCCTAGGGCAGAAAATTTTGAAAGGCAGCAGTTTTGTATTTCCATATTATGGGGGCATATGATGATTTGAACAAATATATACCTGACAACGGAACATTTCTTGTTTCTCACGCTGATGTTGAGAGTGAATGATGCAACCATACCTAACGGCTGACTGCTATCTGAAATTCTGAAACCTAAGCTACAGATAGAAACAAAACAAGAATGTTTCCTTCTTCCTAACACTGATACTGCATTCTTTTATGACACATCAACACTGGATGTCGCCTCTTGACCTTCTGACATGATATTTGTGCAGCAAACAGCAGACCTATAAGATAATTATTATTTTCAGTCATTGTCATGCCTTTTGTTGGAGTCCAGTTCTTTGCGGTGAGTTACGGGGCGAATATTGCGGTTTAAAATTGAAATTACAATTGTATTGTATTATTGAATTTAGTAAAATGTGTGAATTTGGAAGTGAGAGTGATATGGAATTGTGGGTAAGAGAAAAAACTGTGGAATACCCGGAGAAAAAAAAATTAGGGGGTACAATTTATTTACATTTAAATGTGCACATTGCTCTGTGCATGTTTCTATGTAACACCTTGGGCACTCTTTCTTAACACTGCGGTTTTCAATGAACGACTGAACAAGGATACTCTGAATTACACGATTCTTCTTGCCATCGAGTCTGACCTCACCTGTGGACTTTCTTTTGAAGATATCGCAGTTCAGAGACCAATAAGAGTTAAAGTTTAAGTCTAAAACCTAAGAAATAGAGATCATATTCATCTAGTATATAAGTTAGTATTATTTGCTATCATAAAATAGTATATTCGGGCATGAGTACCTATGGGTGGGAAATTTCAAAGAGTGCTTACCAGAGACCTTAGCACTCTGCCAAGGGCTGCCATTCTCCTGTGCTAGCAGGTGAGGATGAGGAACAAGTTCAGTAAGTTGGCAAACCAATCTATGTATTTCTATTTTTCCTTTAACTTATGGCCAAGATTTGCAAATCAACAACAACAATAATAATAATAATAATAATAATAATAATAATAAAACTCAGGTAAGCTATACCGGGACGCAGCCGCAGGATACACAATAGTCTTGTGCATGCTGCCTAAATCTAGTGAGCTCTGGGTATTTGTTTACCATATTTACAATACATTTAAAAGGTAGTATGTATAATCTCTTCTTGTATATTATAGTCACTTATAGCCTACTATTTAGTTAATATTTTGAAATTAACATCCCTTTTTGAGTTATAGATAATAGACAATAGAATTTATTCGTCATTAAGTATTTACAAAATACATGGACTTCGTAAATTAAAATGTACAAGATAATGTACAGTAAGTATAATATAAAATATATTATATCTACAACAAGAACAAGACCTAATACAAAATAATAAAACAAAACCTATAATAAATTCCCTAATCAACAATACAATTTCCAATTAATAGAATAAAAGTCATCAGTGCATTAAAGGTACACGTACTCGGAGATTAATAAACATTTAATACTTTTCTTAAATTGCATTACTGGTAATGATTTTAATTGTTCAGGGATAGAGTTGTATAATTTGACTGAAACATAGTACCAATTTTTCTGTGATTGGTTAAATTTGTAGAAGCGAAATGTATTCTGGCTTTTTGCATGTTGACATAACATTTAGAAACATCTGACTGCAATGCAGTTTATTCAGAATAAAGAGTGAAATAATCCCACTGAGGCCGTGGTTTCTACATTCGTTTGCCTAGATTCGATGTATTTCCATTACAGGCGGTTTTAGGAAGTGGCCCACCCATAAGATCCATTTTTAAGACAACATTCTTTGCAGGATGTCTCATTACTCTTACTACTGTTTTAAACCGTACCAATTTTGATATCAGATCGCCGACGTGGTATTGTGGTTAGCGTCGCTGACTACAGATCCGTCGGCCCGTGTTCAATCCCCGGTACCTCCTCGGATTTTCTGAGGTAGGGAGGTCTGGAACGGGCTGCACTTAGCCTCGTGACTCAAATTGAGGAGCTACTTGATAAGAGAAGTAGTAGCTCCGGTCACGGAAACCCCCATTAACGGCCGTGGGTGTCGGCTTGTTGACCACATGCCCCCAAATCCTGCTATTTGCCTGTTTTATATGACGCTGCGGTTGGGTGGTATCCCTAGTCCCTTCAGGGATGTAGCACCACGGAGTGTAGTTTTATTTTCATATCAAGTCGGTCTGAACAATCGCTTTTGCCTTCTGGCCTTTTTAGCAAACAAGAAGGCCGACTGTAGTCATGCCGAACAACCTAAAATCGTTGTCTTATCTCTATTCTAACATCGATTTTGACTTTTCAGCACGACCATGGGAACTAACATAGCAACATGAATTTACACTAAAGGCAATATTGTTTATATCTTATTGTTGGCATAATTACGGTTTCCACTTAACCGGTAAAACATTGTGAGGGTTGTCAGATGCAAATACCTATAAGCTATCGGGTTTACCCACGCAATTCAAAATACCCAAATATTCTCCTTGACGTTTGGGCCCCTTCTAGCCTTTCTAATGGCATTTTAGATCGGAGGCCTACATGCCTGGGAGAATGTGCTGATATGATTTGATCAAATTTATCAGACCCAAACGGGTAGTGGTACCCAAGGGCGCCCATATGATATTTTCTAGGGGGGGCAATTTTTTAAATTAATTTATTTTTTGTCGCTTTAACTTCTTGGGCCAATTTGTAAGATTATATTAATAATGTAATAAATACAATGACGTAGCCAGAATATAATTTTAGAGAGGGTCCACCTCCGGAAAATTTTTAAATATTGAACTAATGAAAATCACATTTTATGCTATTTTAACACTGAAAAACTAGTTAGCAAATTTGCTTACCATACTCTAAGACATGCCAACGTAAACAAGCAATCGTTACCTAAGTTATAATACTTATTACTATTTATTAGAAAAGTTAAATATCATATGAAACAATGGAAATAATAGCCTACTCATTATGTTATGAAAACAAAATAACTTATAGATCATAGTTGACACACCAACAAAACTTTTTTTAATAACTTACAAAACTAAAATTTTAGGGTCCGGACTCCCTGGACCCCCCATTCCTAATCCACTGTGGATTCTGGTTCCATGTTGTCAATTTGGTAAAACTTCTGCAAACTTTTATGTCTCCACTGACTTTTAATTAATTTTCCTTAAAGAAAAACACCTGACTATAATTATTAATTTACATTTGTTCCTTTCCCTGAAAGCTAGGAGGGCCGCGCCCCCCCTGCCCCAGGGTATGGGCGCCCATGCTGGTACCATACTTTTCTATTTTATTACCATTCATGAAGAGATTGGTCTCTGTTGCAAACAAGCAATAAGTATGTGTTGGCATTTCTTAATATAGCACCTTATTAGCGCTAATATAAATTGTTTGTCAGTCAAATTGTCCCTGTTATATTTTTTATCTGGGTTGTTCCTTGGAAACAAGAATAGCGTGATGCCATTTAAGCAGTACCCATAACTCAATACCATATAACTTTTATTACATTTCTAAAAAAATCGTCTGCACAGATTAGAGTGCTAGCTAAAAGCTTTTTGTTGTCTCGCTAAACGAGATTATCAGATTTCCTGAACAATGGATATTCTGCAGATAATGAATTACCGAAAAAAATTCCCTATCAGAGATTTTTCTTTATAACCATGTCACGCTAGCATCAATCGCGCTGGTATACAGGTAGCATATCCGCCTCTAGGTCCGAAGGTCGCGGGATCATACCCGGCCGCAGTCGATGGATTTTTAGGACGTAAAAGTTCTGGGCACGGAGTCCTCCAGGAGGGACTTTGAACTGGGGGCCCGTGTTGTAGATTTACAACATGTAAATGAACTCCAAGCATAAAGAAATATAGCCTCTGGACAAAATTCCTCGGCCCTTTCACGTCTAAGTAGGCCTAATACCTTAGTTTCCGGAGGGGTTGTAAGGCGATGGACAAACCACCTGTCCCGCTGCCATCTCTCTCGAAAAATAAGCGTAACAGAATTAATCTAGGTACTATGACCTCCAAAGCCCGCCGCCGTCGAGTTGGTAGGTTCGGTTCCCGGCCGGGTCAGGATTTTACGTAGATGTAAAGTTTCCTTCCTGCGTCAGGATGAAGTCTGACCGTTCTAAGAAGGAAACCTGAAGAAACAAAAACCAGTACATCTGTCTCACTCTAGCCCATTACTCGAATGACTTAAGAGTGAGACAGACATACTGATTTTTATTTACTTCAGATTTCTTTCTTAGCTCGTCTCGGGTATAAGTGTTGAATCCTCATCCCCATCCCGCGAAAGGATCTGGCCACCCTACGCGGTATCTCCCGCCTAGTGTCCCTCGGTCGGGTCGTGGGCCTCCCCCCCCCATGGCTCTGTCCCAGGGCCGGACCGGCCTCCGGGACGAATACTTCTTCTTCTTCTTCTTCGTCTTCATCATCATCATCATCGTCATCATGTCCGCCGCCATGGGTGTACAGGTAGCATACTTGCCTTCCACCCTTGCGGTCCAGGTTCGATTCCCGGCTGGGTAGTGGGTTTTTCAGTAACGAAAAAATAGGGTATTCACAATAGATCTATTAAGGTCGCAGTGTTGAGAAGTCGAAGGGCTTACACTACCCCTCATTAATCTTATTTTATCTAATCATCATCATCATCATCATCATCATCATCATCATCATCATCATCATAACAACCTCCACATTGGAGGCCCTATGCTCCACCGTAGGAAAAAGTCTGTCAGTGTCACGTTAGCAGGATGAATGGATGTAGAAAATGCAGTCGTCTTGGTTGAGTCAGTAGGACACTGTTTTTAATCGATTGAATTTTACGCTACAAGTTAAAAATATTTAATTTGATCACTATAACATTTGGAATGATAATTCTTTCACACTGGCCGTGTGTAGGCTAAGATGGACACGTGAAGTCAGAATGAAAAATTCAATGCCATAGCCGGGATTTGAACCAGGATCTATTCATAAGTCGCCACTAGGTTCGTATCTCATATTGAGAACGCCTGGTGGTATTCTGGGATTGTGAGTCAGTTGGAGAATTTAATGTTGTACCGGCACGTTGCCATGGTAACTCAGTTGGTTAGAGCATCGGCACGGACAGCCGAAGATCCTGGTTCAAATCCCGGCTATGGCATTGAATTTTTCATTCTGACTTCACGTGTTCACTGTAACATTTGTTACACATATGCTATTTAGGTCTTTTAAGAGTGAGCTATCCCCATTTTTAAGAATATCTTCTATTCATAACATTACTAGAGCGCCAGCGTGGTCTTGTGGTTAGCGTCGCTCACTACAGATCCGTCGGCACGGGTTCGATCCACGGTACCTCCTCGGATTTTTCAGAGGTAGGGAGGTCTGGAACGGGTTGCACGCAGCTTCGTGATTCAAATTGAGGAGCTACTTGATAGAGAAGTAGCGGCTCCGGTCAAGGAAACCACCATTAACGACCATGAGTGTCAGCATGCTCACCACATGCCTCCAATCCTGCCATCTGCCTATGGTAGATGATGCAGTAGTCGGGTGGTAGGCCTGGTCCCTTCAGGGATGTAGCGCCACGGAGTTTAGTTTCATCTATATATATAAAAATGAATGTATGTGTGTGTGTGTGTGTGTGTGTGTGTGTGTCCTTTATGCATTACTACACCATTCATCCGATCGCCATGAAACTTTGGGAAGTTGTTGAGTACATTCCCGGGAAGGTTTTCGGCATATTACATTTTTAGTTTTTGCTTTCGTTATTGAGTTATGAGTGAAAAACGGGCAGAAAACGTGTATTTTAGCGTTTTCGAAGCATCAATTTTCAGTTACACATTTCAATGTCAAATCAATTACAGTAGGCTTTGGCTATTTTTGTCATAAAACCATTACGATCGCTTGAATGTTGTAGCTCACGCTGGTCGACTCATTTGTTTCTCATGTCAAGGCACGCAGATATATTAAATTTTCAACTAACACCGAAGAGGATTATTATTAAGTGCCAGTATGGTACTTTATGAGATTGTGTGGTGGACGAAAAAATGTCTGTCCGTCTGTCCGTCTGTCTGTCTGTCTGTCTGTCTGTACGCACCATAACTCAAATATGCTTTTATGGATTTTCATGAAACTTTGAAAACACATTTATAATGTCCATGGGAAGAACCCTATTGATATTGAACCAAATCGGTTCACCGGTACCGGAGTAATAGCCCAATTTAGTGCCTATTTTAATAGATTATATTAGAAAGGCGCCATAGCTCAAATACGCTGTATCCGATTGCCACGAAACTTGGTATACCCATTTATGACGCCCATGAAAAGTGCCCTATTGAATTTGAACCTAATCTGTTGACCGGTACCGGAGTAAAACCCAATTTAGTGTATATTTTAAAGGCGCAATAATTCGAATACGCTTTTTCGGATTTTTATGAAACTTCGTGCACGCATTTATAATATCCATGGAAAGACGTCTATTGATATTCGACCAAATCGGTTGGCCAGTACCAGAATAATGCCCAATTTAGTGCATTTTATGTTAATATATAAGAAGTCGCGATAACTCAAATATGCTTTATTGGATTTTCTTGAAACTGTGTATACCCATTTATAATGTACATGGGAAGAAGTCTACTGATATTGGACCAAATCGGTAGACCGGTACCGTAGTAAAACCCAATTTAGTGTCTATTTTAAAGACGCGGTAACTCAAATACACTTTACCGGATTTTTATGAAACTTGGTATACACATTTATAATGTCCATGGGAAGACGTCTATTGATACTGGATAAAATCGGTTGACCTATTTCGGAGTTATGCTCAATTTAGTGCCTATTTTATGGTAATATACGTATTCGAAAGAATTTATTTAAAAAAATGAAAATCAGTCATCTTGACAACATAACCTTTTGTTTTACTGTGATTTCTAAGGCATTGGCAATTAAAATACAGTTAGCTATGACAACACTATTGCTTTAAATGCGCTTATCCCATAACTGATCCAGGTGGCTGAGATGGTAACGTCTTGGCGTCACATTCTGGAGTTCCATGGCTCAAATCCCGAAACCGGCCAATTTGACTTTTTTTATATTCTGCATATCATAACTGCAATCATAACTGATTAAACAAAACATACTGGCACTTTGTTATATCAGTTTACCTGATTATTATTATTATTATTATTATTATTATTATTATTATTATTATAATTATAAGAGGATAATCAATATAGGCCTAAATATGGTCAAACGTTGTTCGATTTGGACGAAACTCACTATACAGTGTTTTTCTAGGCCAAGTACCTCGAATCTGAGGTCGCTTTTACCACGCGACGCCTAAATGGGGTCAAACGTTGTTCGATTTGAACGAAACTCACTATACAGGGGTTTTCTGGGCCAAGTACCTCGAATCTGAGGTCGCTTTTACCAGGCGACGCTATCTAATCGTGGTATGTAATTCACGTGATTTAGGTGTTAATAAATATAATGATTTAACTATTATGCTCTTAATTTTTATTTTCTGAAATAATTATCGCGGGCGATCGCTTGATTTTGTAGGTCCATCCTTGACGATTCATTTGTTTAGAATATCAAGTCCCACAGACGTATGAAATTTTCAACCTACACGGAAGAGGGATATTCAATATAGGCCTAAATATGGTCAAACATTGTTCGACTTGGACGAAACTCACTATGCAGGGGTTTTCTGGGCCAGGGAACTCGAATCTGAGGTCGCTTTTACCAGGCGACGCTATCTAATCGTGGTATGTAGTCCACGTGATTTTGGTGTTAATAAATATAATGATTTAACTATTATGCTCTTAATTTTTAATTTTTTAAATAATTATCGCGTGCGAAGCCGCGGGCACACGCTAGTTTTTTATAACATTACTATCGTGCATCTAGATATCTTCATCTCAACACAAATGTGACAACACTACTCCAGTTAGCATTTTCATGCAGCTGTGTTATTATAACTTATAACTTATTACCTAATTAATTATTGTTCCAGTCTGCCTAAATCTTCCCCGACATAATTTCTGTCATTTTGTAAAAAGGGAGTTTTATTTATGTGTGACACATTTCCGTGCATGAAAAGCATTCACTCACAAAGCACTACCTTTGTAATTATCGGGGAAATCAAAACGCTAGCAACTCTTAGCTAATGCACGCATGGCATATTTCATGGCAGTGTCCGCAGAAGGAAATCAGGAACATGAAGTCTGGGTTAGTTCCTGTGGCAGACAAAAATGTTATTCCTGTCTCTGGTATGGTCATTATTGCTTACATTACTTAAAGCGACATTCAATAATAATTCTTAACTTTTCTACCTATGTGATGAATGTTTTCTAATTTTATAGGATATAGTCATCACATGCATAGGTAATGACCAGGGCCTGGATTCTAATGACATCTCATCTTTCTATTGATGTTGCATAGACATTGCCAACTTGTAGATAAATCCTGATCATGACCTCTAGATTATAGAAATACATTTTTATTAGGTCGTTTTTTGTCATTTTATGAAATTTTATATTTTTAGGGCATTTATTTCAATTTTAGGTCATTATTTTGTCGTTTTCGTGTCATTTGCTTCCTTATTTTGTCATTTTCTTGTATTTACATTGGGTAATTTTATAGGTCATTTTTTAAACAATTTTAATTCATCAGAATCCGGGCCCTGTTAATGACATTTACAATGTCAGCACGTTAGTTCTATATTGTTTTTCTTAAAAGTATTTAAAAATCAGTGACATACTTTATAACTATTTACGTTTTTTCATTCGCTTACGATTGATGTATTCTATCTATTATAGGCTAATAAAAGCATTTGTCTGTCTGTGTATCGTACACAAATCTAGGGCATGCAGAGATCTGAAATTTTTATCATAAATTTTTATCACTGAAGGGTGTCCGAAAGCACCTCGAAACCGGATTTTTAATATCCGCGTATGTTCGCGAGTTATGAGCGAAAAATGGCAGAAAACGTGATTTTTTTGTGCTATGGAATAACCAGTTCTCGCCAGTATATTCCAATAATAAAATTATTTGCAGGGGCCCTTCTCTGTTGTTATAGAAACAGGGAAAGAAAGAGCATAGCTGAAATAGATTTCTTTGCAATATAACACAATTTGTCGATCTCTTCGTTTTTGTTATCACGCTCTACTTGATTCATTTGTTTACAACATTACGACACGCACAGATTTTTTTTACGTAGGCGGACAAAAGAGGATCATTAATGCAGGCCTAAATGAGAAAACATTTAATAATAATTTGGACGAAACTATGCGGGAGGTTTTTTGGACTAGGAAACTCGAATCTGACGTAGTTTTTTTTTCCGGGACGGCGCTGTTTAGTCGTAAAATGACCACGAAGACACATTTTTATGAGAATGCTTGTATACACATTTACATTTACATTTTTAGCTTTTTAATTATCAATTATTTAGCAAGAATCGTCAATTTTCCTGGAATGTTTGCACTGCAAACTGCCATAAGCATGCAAAATTTGATATTTGAAGCAGTTCTACAAGTATGGAAAAATTGACTGGATATCTGGTAATGTAAATCACATTTATGACAGTCTAGATCTAGAATCTAGATCATCCAATCACTGATATTAATGTACTCAATTCCACATGAGCTAGAAACTTGAAATTTGACAGACTTTTAGCTTTTAGCCTATATTTTTAATTTTTTTACCCTTCAAAATTTGAAAGGTTTTCCCTCATTCACTGACATTAATGTTTACCCACTTCCAGATAAGCCAGAAACATGTAATGTCGCGAATTTATAGCTTTAGGCCTGTGTGTAATTGTTCCAAATGATAGATACAAGCAGTGGAAGTGTTAAACCATAGTCAAAAGTTGTGATGCTTTATGCTGTTGTATTATATGTGATTAATATCATTTCCATCTGACAATTTGTTTTTATCAGTTTACGTGATTTATTATTGTTCTTATTATTATTAATTTCCAAGATCTAGGACTCCGTTTTACCTTAAGGTATGTTAAAGTTTTATATAACTTGAACAAGAACAAACATTTGGACAGTTACACATAAGAATGAGACAAGACAAAATAGAATTCTACTAATAAAATGAGAAATTATAAAATATGTATTTCAAGAACATATTTTATCAAATATGTTAAATAATGGTTTCTGAAAGGGGTTCATACAATCAATAAATTAATTTAATTTAATATTTATTAAATAATAAAATACAATAAATAAATAAATTAGTTAAATTTAATACAGTCAATTTAATTCATAATGTGCTCTATAAAAAGCAGGGCTTTTGAAAAGTAGATGCTCTATAGTTTGCCTACCTCTACACAGAAGCATTGCGAATCATTTGATGTTGGAATTTTGATCTTTCAAAATAGACATTGAATTTACCATGGCCTGGTGGTCATTTCAATTGGTCATTTACTGAGATGTTAGAAGCCTTAGTAATGTAAATTTTTACCATCACCTCCATTTGAAATTTTGTGTGGTTTTGTCAAATTAGTGTCTGACATAAGTTGAGCCAAATGGGGGTAGCTAGTTCAAAACCCACAGTGTCGGTATAAAGCCAGAGGTATTGCCTTGCCACCCAAGTTTTTGTGATGTTTCTCAGTCAGCCAATATTTTGTTTTGTTTTTAGCCTGGAATGTGAATTGGAATAAGCATGTGTTTCCTCGTCACCGGAAGCGCAAGGGACTCAAGAAAGAGAAACTAGACAAGTTCACAAAGATACTTAGCAGCCATGTGCTGAGGTACTGTGATGAAACAACTCTGCATGGCATCCGATACATTGCAGAGAAGAAGAAGATAGTTGCAGAAAGGTTTGTATTATTTGTATTATTTTTCCAAAAATCTGACATACAGTGCCAATCTCCCAAAATTTTTCAGGGTATACTCTAAAGTTTCGGAGAAATTTTAGTTGAAGTTGTATATTTTAAATGTATTCTTGTGCTGCATAAGAAGCAGCTAAAATGATACTCAATTCATAAGATTACTTAATTCTTTAAAAATTGGAAAATATTTAACTGATTTCAAAATGAGGCAGTGACAGTAGCAACATACTACAGTTTTATCTTTATGTTACTTTTATTTCTTACTTCATAAATTACTGTAGCAGTATGTTATAATCATATGCTAGCGCTTCGATATGAATTCCTTTTCTTAGCAGATTCTTGCCTGCACATGTGCTGTGGAGCGACTTTTCGATGGCACTATATTTGTATATTTAGATAATTTTTGCAGTTTTGGTCATATTGCTGAGACAGGTTTGTTTTCCAGAATACTATGGGCAGTAGTGTGTGTTGTATGTGCTACAGTGGCTTACTTAATGATGAAACTGGTATGGAACAGATTCCAACACAGTCCAACTGTAACCACAGTGGAGACTACCAACTATCCCATCTGGAACATTCCATTCCCAGGTGTAACTCTCTGCAACAACAATAAAGTGTACAGGACTGCAGCTCTCAGTCTCATAGCAAATATGTGAGTTTATAATATAAGTGTATATCTGTTACTTTTTCATGTGGTGATGAACCTCTGGGTTCCATAAAATAGATAATGTTCCTTTAGCTTGCTTAGGAATTGTCTGTATTAAATAAATAAGTAACTTTTCCTACTCAAAGCATAGGCAAAACAATTCTCTCATATTATATGCCGCCCCCAGAGTATTGTATTGTTTATTTAGTACTAAGGAAAAAGATTATACAAATACGAGAACTAAACCTAGAAGGTATTAAGTGTAACTCATGTGTTTTTTAATGTTTAGGACTTCGCTATTTGCAATAGACAGTGATGTTCTTCAGGACTTTCTAAAGAAATTACCATCTCTAATTCAGCCCACTAAAATCAGCACGAAAAATGTGGAAACTGTTCAGAATTTGCTTCTGCGAATGGGTTATAACCTTTCAGAGCTCATGGTGAAGGTATGTCCAACTTTGAATGAATTCCATATTATTAAATGGTGCATGTAAAACCTGCTACTTACTACCAATCATAAAGAAAATTAATTTAACCCTTAACTTACTAGGTGATGAATCTGTGACATATACCATGTGGTGCTGTTTGTGGGATTCCTATGTTTAAACTCTGAACCAATTGAAATTATTACTCATATAATATACCATAAACTCCTGTATAGTGTAAGCCGTCTAACAATTTAAAAAAAGTGTCAGGTGTAGCTGCTGCTCGTTCAGGTCTATTTTGACGATCATGAAAACGGAGGTTTGAGTGAGGGATATTGAATTTCTTTCAGCTCTTGACACACCAAAAAGTCTCTTCATTTCCCATCTGTTGTCCAAATGGCAGCTGCGTCCTCGTCGTTTGATTGATAACTTCTTGATATGATATTTGTTGTACTAAGAAAAGTTACAAAAGAGTCTACCGGATTCCACTGTTCATTTTACCGGTAGATATCTTAAAAGACAATAATACATTTTTGTGGAGGTGTGTGTAAACATAAGGTTGCTAAACAATATAAACAGGTTTCCTTCCCTGAGCATTTGTTAAAGGTAAAAATTTGAAAAAATAAAATAAATTAAATACTTTTCATCTCTGCTTTCTTTCAACCTATGTTTGTACGTTTTACTGATAACATTGACATGTTCTTGCGAACACATTTTGAACTGTAATGAAGTTAAGTTGCGTATTTCATGAGGCCTGGTCTAGGGAAACTACAATATGAGAAACATAAATCAAGGATAGTGAGTGCAACTGACTTTAGACATTGTGGGGTTTGTGATTTAAGGAACTTTCAGCTTGAAACCGCCTTAGAGAGCAAGTTCGAAAATTCTAGTCTAGTCTGTGAGACCACACCTTGTGAGTTAAGGGTTAATCAGATGCCAAGAATTCAGAGAAATTGAAACAAATATTTTATAAGAGATCTTGCAATGTAAGCTGTCAAATTTCATAGTTACTTGACACTTTTAAAATTATTTTTATTTAAGTAGAACTTCAATTATCTGAATTAATTGGAGACTGGTGTGATCCAGATATTGATATTGGACCAAATTGGTCGACTGAGACCAGAGTAATGCCCAATTAGTGCCTATTTTGTGGTAATGTATTAGAAAGAATTCATCAAATGCAAATCAGTTCTCATGACAACATACTGTGTTTATATACTACTTTGGAAGTTGCAACACAGGGAGCTTTGACAAATAACACTACCCACATAGGCTATTCCTTCACATATGCTTATCAAATTAGACCTTCGTTCTTCCGTAAGCCCTGCTCAATGAATTGATCTGGAGCTTACCTCAGAAATTGATTAAAAAATAACTTATTTTCTGCATATCATAATTGCAATTATCACTGATTAAACAAAAGCATTCTGGCACTTTGTTGCATCAGTTTACCTGATTTTATTTTATTTTGCAGTTGGCTCCACCCTGTGAATCTATGGTATTGGCTTGTATGTGGCTGGACAAGGAAGAAAATTGCTCCAGTATGTTTTACATATCCAAATCTTCATATGGAGTTTGTTGTTCCTTCAACTATCAGGGAGTGAAACCACAATTCAGAGTGTAGGTACATAAGGCAATTATTTTTAAGTTATTGAGTATCATTCATTAAATAAATTAATCACATATTAGTTTGTTTCAATGGGTGGCTTATGATTATCCTTCAGATAATTTTTTTCGAAATAATGTTTGAAATAAAAGTTTTGGCTCTTGGTATAAGCATCCCATGTACAAAATTTAAATAAAATAGTTAGAGCTGTTTTCAAGAAAGAAAGAAAAAATAAAATAAAAAAATACGTAATGTAATGTCCCCTTTAAAATAAGAGAAAGTCGTCGCGATTCTTTTGGTCACATCCTCAGAAGGTACCTAACCCAAATACAACATTTTGTTTTCATAAAATTTTCCGTTCTGGAGCTAGACTGTATACTGTTTACAGTCCGTAATAATATTTTTTTAATTTAGGGGACCTCTACCTATAGTACCTTTGGTATGGGCAGAGAAAGTAAAAATCAGATCTCTGCAAACAGACGAACACTTCCTCTTATTATATAGATCGTAATTATTTCATATTGCTCCCAGTGGTGAAGCGTAGGGCCTCAAAGTGAAGGTTACTGTTACCACTTACCTATTTGAATTTGGTTATGCTTATTTCCTGATAGAGGGCAGACTGACAGGTAGTAAACCCATTGCCTCACAACCCTCCCAAGAAACTAAGGTATCACTTGGACGTGAAAAGGCAGAGGAATATTTTCCAGAAGCACTAATTTAGGCTTGAAGTTCTTTTACGTGCTGTAAATCTACAACATGGGTCCCCCAGCTTAAAGTCCTTCCCAGAGGACTCCGTGCCCAGGTGGTATCAAAGCAATTTCTAACCAATGGCCTAAGTGCATTGAACTGGGAGGGGACTGTAGAAAAGTGCTATTTATTGTGATCAAATATTCGGTTTATGTTATCACATTATCCTTTTTGCCTTCGTTTCCTATTAGACCATCATTCAAAATTTTGTTTTTAAGGGTTTTGTTTCTAATTCTACTGTATTGTGTTGTATTGGAACTAAGTTAATGGTACTGTCCCCAGCTCACAGGAACCTGTTCCAGGGAGTGGTTTTCCCTCACTTTCTGTTTTGA
This sequence comes from Ectobius pallidus, assembly GCA_964059195.1. Classification (NCBI taxonomy): domain Eukaryota; kingdom Metazoa; phylum Arthropoda; class Insecta; order Blattodea; family Ectobiidae; genus Ectobius; species Ectobius pallidus. The sequence goes on from CAXKWD010000008.1 coordinate 153,392,718, forward strand.
ACAATTAAACATGTTTCACCCCTCAGTTTGGCTGTTGCTTTTGTGAAGATCACAGTGTTGACATGCAGTGATGGTTAGTGTAAAATGAAAAGACTTGAACAGAGAGGCGTTAGATATTTTGCTAAGCGGTATTCATCACAGATCAGTAAAATTCCCTCTTCCCCCCCCCAAAAAAAAACTATGAGTATGAAATATTGGCTAATGGACTCCAAAGGGAAAACAAACAATTAAACCCTTTTAACTGATTACAAAAAAAAGCTGCTTGCATTCTCACACTCTATTATGAGTGATTCAGTGATTAACCCTTACGTATTATCTTGTGTAGGCCTATATGAATAAATAGCTTTTAATTCTGTTTTTGTATATTATCTTATGTATGAACAAATAACCTTCAATTAATTCTTTCCACTACTGTTATCAGCCGGTTAATATTATCATATTAGCTGTATCTTGAAGTGATCACAATAAGCAGCTTGCACTTTATACATGGAATTAAGAATGTATGTTCCAATTGGTATTTCAGAGGTAAGGAGGCTCCTCCTGGCGTTGTGCACCATGTGACAGGCGCTGGAAGTCATGCTGGACTCAAAGTGTACCTGGACATAGAAAAGGAAGAGTACTTCAGCCCCTTGTATCCAATGTATGGCATTTCAGTGAGTCTCTGTTATAATACTATTGGATTGATTTTATACAGGAATTTTAAATAATGAAAACTTAATTATTTAACTTCCAAAGAATTTGGACATAGGAAGGTATAGCAGCATTCATTATGCCATCTGGACCAATTATACTGACCCCTAATTTATGGGAGGAGATGATATTCATGCATTGCATCTGTTAGCGGCCTGTCACACTGAGCTTCGATCGATCAAGACCAAGCTGCTATCAAGCGCTCTCGACTAAATTTCTGTTCCTTGTCACACTGCATCGAGCGTCATCAATCAACGGAAATATTATAGGTTATGTACCTATGTTATTTTACTATGTCTACTCATCACTATATATTAGAGGTAAAGTATATTACCTATTAGGCCTACGTCTGCTTATCTCCTGCACAATATCACATTACATGTGTTGGGATGTACGGTTAATGTTATACCTACTATCTCAGGCTACATCTGTTTACTTCAAGCTTCATCAGTCGGCCGAGCGAAGATGTTTGTTGTTTGTTGTAGTTCGATCGCCCACCATTAGGTGCTACAACTCGATGTATATTTGTATTTGTGAAATTAAATTACATAAGAAGATATCGTTTTAAGTGCCTTAAATGATTCGTGCAATTCTATTTCATTCAAATATGAGTCTAAAACGACATTATTGTGTAAGTTAAATCTTCCAGCGTCGATTCTGAAATTCAGGTGGGTACGGAGCTTCAGAGTGCTGCCACCATTTGCTATCGACTGTCGCTTGAAAAACAGACAGGTTGAATGTTGTTGATCGCTGGCGATCGATGCTATGTGACTGGTACCATTGCTGTCTATAGGTTCGTTATGTCAGTCGGTCGGTCGCTGTTGCTCGATCTATCCAGTGTGATAGCCCCTTTAGACAATAATACAACTCCTCTTTCCATTCCCCTTACAATGGCTGCGACTCAATGAACATTCACTTCCAAACAGTATCTTATTGTAGGACAAGAAAGTGTAACACTCTATAATAGTAATGTTATTACTTCAGTAATATTATTTTCAAATGGACAGAATATTTCAAAATGTTAATTTAATTAATAAATTCATAATTTGCTATTTAATTTTTAAAAAATTATAAAATAAACTTCCTTACCTTACTTGCATTATTTTCTAAAACCTATGCAACTTGTCGAACAAGCACACCATTCAATAAATATCTGAATTCATCAATTAATTTTGTCATCTTGTATTTGAATGAAAAAAATTAAAACTAAACAGATAGTTTGTATTAATAATTCTCTCACTATAACTTACATTTGATAATATATTGTCAGTCGTGTAGTATAGTTCTTATCTATAATAATAAGAGGAAGTGTTTGTCTATTTGTATCTGTCTGTCTTTGCGCAATGCCCAGCAAAATCTACTGCACACAGAGATCTGAAATTTTAAACATAGATGGACTAAATAAAGGGTGGCTGAATGCACTTTGAAGCCTGATTTTTAATTTTCCTTTCGTTCACGAGTTATGAAGGAAAAACTGGAAGTAAGCATGAATTTTTTGTGCTATTGAAGCATCAGTTTTTGGTAATACATTTCAATTGCCAAATCAATTGATGGTGTCTTTGTCTTTTTTTTGTCATAACTTGGAAATAAAAGCATCGTGATTTTTTCAATATGTTGCATGGAATTATCAGGATCTTGGATTCTGTGAGCACACCCCGGTCGATTCATTTGTTTATAATGTCAAGACATCTGAAATTTTTAACATAGACGAAAGAGAGATAAGGAATGTAAGCTTAAATAGGCAAAAATTGATTTGAACAGAGCTCACTATGTAGGAGTTTTCTGGGCCATTGAACTTGAATCTGAGGTCATTTTTCCCAAGCAGCGCTTTCTATTCATGGAATGCATTCCAAAGCCGGACCTTTAGCTGTTTCATTATAATTATTAATATATTAGTTTATGAATGATTCGCTTGTAAGTGTTAATAAATATAATGTTTTAATTATTTTGTTCTTTATTTTTAATCTTCAAATTAATTATTGTGGGTGAAGCTTTGGGCACCTGCTAGTTTACTATAAAATTGGGGGGGGGGGGAATGGTTCATTACGTCAGATTGTAACAGATTTTTGTACATCACAGCAAACACTATTTCATAACTCCTCATCATTGTCACTGTTCACATCAGAACTGTTACTACAACTATTTAAATTTACCACACTTTTTTCAGTGTCGTCCCTGCCTGTCTCCTCTTCCTGGAGTCTCTAGGAGTGTACTACACATTTTCTCCATTCTTCGATTGTAACATTGTCCAACAACCACAACATCACTTCCCTTGGCAATAATGACATGCATACAGAGCGACATATAACAAGCCGAGGTTCAGGTACACGGAATAGACACACTGAAACAATGCACATGACCCCACTGATGATAGCAGTTGAAAGTGACAGTTATACACCTGACACCAGGCTAGCATTTCATGGCGACTTTTATCCAAAGAAGGACATGTAGAACTGTTCAAAACGTTAGATTTTAATAATGTGACATGACTAACCCAGACAGCCATGATATAGTGTTTTTATTTGTGACACAGTCTATGGAAGCCTACATACTCATCTTTTCCCACAGTATTCCTTGAGCCATTATTCCTAATAGCATCAGTATAAATATTCATTAATACTTAAGATGGAGATTTAACATACATAACTTCGCTTCATTCAAACTAACCTGAACATGTTTCGAGCCAACATCCTGACTCATCTTCAGCTATACTCTATCTGAGGTAGGATTAAAGAGTCAAAATTAAAGAAATATTTCCAGGAACATAAGCAGCTTACAGTTTGTGAGAAAATTTATATCCACAAAAACAGGGACCAGCTGATTAATTTTGATATTACCGCCGATGACGATCTTATCAAGAGGTTAATTAAACACCCACCAGGAGGCACAGCTGTGGTTCCTACTTCAGATGGAATATAGCTGAGGATGAGCCAGGATTTTGGCTTGAAACATGTTCAGGTTAGTTTGAATTAAGTGAAGTTATGTACCATATGTTAAATCTCCATCTCAAGTATTAATATATATTTATTAACTTCCCTTCCTATAAATTTTATTAGTATTAATATAATTTTGTAATTCCTATCTGGAAGGTTCCATGGACAGTCTGTTCATTATGTTGATGTTTTAGGTATTGTTTCATGATCCACTGGATTACCCAGAGACATCCTTGCGGACAGCATTGGTTGAGCCCAGTCAGTTAGTAACAGTGTCTCTGGATGCAGAGGCCATTGAAAGCGTGAATGATGTGAGACTGATCAGCGTGAAGCAGAGGCAGTGCTGGTTTGATGATGAAGTGTCTGTAGTGAACTCTGCACCAGAGTACAGCTACCAGACTTGCGTGTCAGAATGCCGCATCGATGTGATCCTCAAGAGATGCAACTGCACTCCTTTCTTCTACCCTCAGTACAGTTAGTACCATTATCAAGTTATGCATCATAAATATTCTTAAGATAAATTTCTAACATGATCTCCAGATTATAGCAATACAGAGCGCCCAGAAACTAAGTATCTACAAGGGTGGATCGAAAAGTAATGCACAATAATTTTTTTCACAAAAAGTTTAATAGGTACAATTACAAACAAATGCATACATGAAATGACATCTTTTGTCTATTTTTCTATATAGTTGCCAAGTTTCTCAACACATCTCTCCCATCATGAAACCAGTTTCAAAATACCCTGTTCATAGAAGTCCGTTCGGTTGGAGTATAGCCATCTGCGGACTGCTGTTTTCACTTCTGCACCTGACCCAAAGCATTTACTTAATTTACTTCTCAGGAATTTCTTAATGGGACCAAACAAATGAAAGTCCAGTGGTGCCAGGTCTGGACTGTATGGAGGATGCTGGAGCACCTCCCAACCAAATTTGTTGATTTTCTCATGGACAGCTGCAGCACCACGAGGGCGAGCACAGTCGTCCCCATACACACCATGCATGTGCCTGTGAATTTCACTTGGGTTATACCCTTTAGCCCATGAAAATCGCACTATACCTCCCTGCTCTTCACAAGTGGACGATAGTAACATGGACGCCATCTTTGTTGCATAGTTCATGCTTCTCTCACTAGAGCTAGACATGAGGACAAAATAGCGTCTGTAGCAGAAGCTTGAAACTCCATCATGGTGAAAGTCCAACATCCCAGCCACAGTACCAACGCAGAAAAAAATTATTGTGCATTACTTTTTTATCCACCTTTGTATTTTGTTGAAAGAGTGATTTTACTGGAAACTTTTCCATAGAATATGTTTGTTACACATTACTTTCAACATGTTCACCACCTCACATTGTAAGTCACTTCCCATCTTTTAATAGCGACTCAAAAGTAGTCCGGAAGCATTGTGGGTGTTATGGCAGCTGCTTCAGAGCTATGGTAATGGGTTGGGTAAATACAATAATTAAACCCACAACTAACAATAAAATCTCATTTGATCAATCATAAAATCTAACACTACTCTGTTCTTTTTCAGATGCAGACAGCAGGGAATGTACTCTCCTGGATGTGGCCTGCATTAATAAAATTAGCAGTGAGTTCAACCTTTTTAATGTACAGTGATATGTTATAGCTCAAAATATTATCTTGCTTACCTTCCAAGTTTTTATATAGCTGGTCTAAGTGTCAGTAATTGCTCTCAGCTGTTTGCATTGACTTAGCCGATCAATGTGCTGTATTTACCCAAAAATCAGCAGCTGTTTTATCCAAATTTTTATTTTAAAAAGTTATACCGTATTTTACGGACCAAAAGACGCAGTTTTTTACCTCGGAAACAGAGCCTTAAAAGTTGGGTGCGTCTAATGGTCCAAAGTACACTAAAAAAATTAAAATTATGTTATATATTGCCGAAATACCATAGTTACTGTCAAGGTGTTGTAAACGATAATACAGTTACAAATTTTAGTACAGACTGTACATCAATGCAATTGTCACAATCGTAAAATGAGGGTAGCTGGAAGCCAGGTATGTAATGCGAAAAGAAAGGAATGTTGAGTTCTATTATACAAGAAGAGTGTTATCGCCAGGTGGTTTAAATGAAGGCAATGACCTCTAAACAAACTCGTCCTGTTACACTTACCGTATGGTGAATTGAGGGTTAGAGGTGTAAAAGTATTTTCAGTCTTTCATGAGAAATCAGTTCAGTTGTTAAAATGTATGCGATGCCACCTGTACAGAAAAGATTTTCGTACAATGCAGGTTTTAAATTAGAAGTGATTTACACCGATTCCATTGTACAAGGCTATAATTTGCTTATGTAATGAAGTATATTATTTCCTTTAAACTATTTCGTTTAGAATCACATTAAATTTATTTTCCTTTAAATTTCCATCCTAAATTTAATGTGCGTCTTATGGTCCGGAGCGTCTTATGGTCCGTAAAGTATGGTAATGGATATTTCTTTTTGCTGCTAGACGCCGATACGATAGGCTTTCCCTACTGACTGCTCTCTGCTAGTCTTTATACTTATTCTATGTGCTTAGAGTGCTATAGCTTTTCACACAAAATGCAGTTGTTCAAAATATTTGCAAAGGACAGAGTTATGCCCCCTGAGGGAAAATTTTTCTACATATAGTAATAGAGATATGCATAATTTAGGAATGGTGATACAGTGAAATCCCCGTACAACAATTACCGATATAAGGATATTACTCTTTATAACGTTAAAATATTTTAGTCCCGGCATTCTTTCCATTAAAATAATGTATAATTCCCCTCGGTTTTACGATACTCTTAATAACGATAAACCTCTCCATTACGATTACATTTAGAATCCCCGTAAAATATCTTTTCCTTGGTAGAAGGATAAAAATAGATCGTGAAAGTGCAAATCATGAACTCCCTGAAGCTAATGGAAGAAAGCACTGAGGAAATCCAAAACAAGCAGGCGGACGATGAAGGAGAGGAGGTAGAAAAAAGTGTGCATCTACCAACCTTAACCGTACTCGAAGTCATTGCCTCTATGTATGTGTTCTGTGCTTGTGATGCTCTGCAGAATTTTCTGTCGAGTGTTCCATCGGTGCCAGAATGTCAAATAAAATAAGGGCATTGTGTGTATCCCTGTTCATAAAAAAAGCTAAACAGACTGTCATTTCTGACTTTTACAAACAGGGGCAAAAATGAGTCATCTTGTTCATGGTGCTGTCCTATAATGCAATGTAAAATGTGTTTGCTCATAGTGTAATAATATTTAAGGGTGGAGTGAATACAGTACAGTACAGTAGTTCTTGTGAAAAAATTCTTTATTTCTCTAAATTCTTGAAGAATTTCAGCTATTGAAGTTGTTTCCTATATAGGCTACTACCAAAATTTGAACATCTTTTGTAAATTCTCGATATAACAATATATCTCTCTACAACAATATATTTTTCTGGTCCCTGCGAAATCGTTGTATAGAGATTTCACTGTATATGTTATATTCCTATTATATTTATCACCATGATGATTATGTCTCTGTCACTCCTGCTATCAAATTCACAGGGTGAATAATTTGTAAACAACAGACTATCATACTACAAGACAAAATCATATACGAACATCTTTTTAACTGCAATTTGACAGCATGAAAGTCAGTAGCTGAAGATTTCTGCCATAGCAATTGAATGCGTCCCAACAAAATAATTCACTTTACCAAATGTAGTAGTGTATGTTGCTATAAAAGTTTAAAGTTAGTGTAAAAATGTCACATTCAGAACATAATAAAACATATTGTATGTTTGAATTTGTATGTTGCAGGAATCATAGCTGGATTTCATCCCAGTGATGATACTCCTGAATTCAGTTCCAGTTCAGATGAAATGGATGTGGAATTGAGTGTGGGAATGAACTGTAGCTGTCTGCCCCAGTGCACTGACAAGTCTTACTTGCTCAAATCGGAAGTTGCTCAGCTGTATCCACATCTTGCTCATCCAGACTCTCTATTGTAAGTGGCTAGAATTATCTTATTCTCAATACACGTCACAATCACGACATGTTAGTTACAGAATTCATTTTTGTAAACATGCAAAAGTAGGAGGTTCTGATTAACACATTCAGTACTAGGTAGCTGCTAGCCCTTTAAACTTCCCAGCCCAGCCTTTAAGAGGATCATTGAAAGCTCACATATGTTTACTTCATTTCAGGAAATTTAACACTTCTTACAAACAATTTGATATAAAATTATAGAATTTTGAACATACCTTCTGGAGGACAGCTTGAAGAATTTAAATGTGTTTTATCTTAGACATCATATGCACCAGGGTGAAGGGGAACTCCACAATTGTTTCAAAACCACCTAGTTTCACTACACAAAAAGACTATTCCACTCATATGCTGCGTGTTTGATTTGACCAATAACATTTAGCAATTCCTCAGATATAGACCAATCACGATCATTCATGTTAAAAAATGCTTGCTATTAATATGAGGAAGTGATTTTACCTGATAAAACGTCAGCTCATTACTGGACATTTAAGCATCAAAGTGCCATGATTAATATGTCACATGTTGCGATTAAGCAGCACAAAAACAGATTATTTTATATAACATAACTTGTAAGGAAATTGAAATAATATAAATGTACGTCGATTAAAAACATAATTTCAATTCGGTGCAAGCCAGTTCGTGTGATTTTATTCTATTCTGCTGTTAGCTTACCTGAATTAAGTTAACTATGTCTTATATGCACAATTGGTAGCACTGGACACAACATGGTAACTCAAATCGATTCATGGATGGTCGATTCATAGTTTGCCTTGATGTCACAGCTGTTAGTTTTGTTTTTTTTATATAATTAATGAGATAATCTATCGATAAACTCATAAACTCTCGTGGGTTTACATATGAAAAAACTTGGCACTAAAGTTTTGTCTACTCAAACAAAAAGGCATAGAAATCATTCTCCAATAAAGAATTCACTAATGATAAAAAAAATCATAAGTAACTAGGCCTAAATTAAAATAAATATTTTCATAAAAGACATGAGCAGGAGACCGAAAATGAGGAGAGGCTGGATCCATGTTCTGTTCAGTTTCTTTGTGTCTACCAGTACTATATTTTCCTTGATTTCTGAATTACTATCACTATCTGAGGGAATCAAATAGTCCCCAAGTTATTATCATATAAAATATCCAATTATTTATCAGATAATGGTATATGTTGATAACTGCATTTCATTGAAACACAGCAAGCCGAGTTGATACTACCCCCTTGCCATTATTCACAGACTGACCATGAAAACCTTTCTTGAAAACACATGGAATTCACGTAGAAACAAGGAGACAGAACTGCCAAAATTTGGTAGCATGGTTTAGGATAAAGTGCATACAAACACCATAGTGTCCTAAGAAAGAATTAGAAGCGAAAGTGGGAAAACAACTCAAAATAGCGAGCGTGAATTTTAAAACGAGCAAGCTCGTTTACGATACGAAAGCATTGGAAATTCTTAAATTAGTTAGTTGCTTTACAGGAGTCAATGTGTTAATAATATGAAGGTAAAAAGAGCACGACACATTGTGATTTGGGAGCTAAAAGCAAATTTATCATTTTTAGGCTGTTTATTATACGAGGATGTCCTATTCCATTTTAAAAGTAATGTTAAAGAAAATTTTTTTCTTTTTTTTCCCCAGGAATAGAAAAAAGTCTTCCAGTATCAGCATCCTTCAAGTGTTTTTTGCTGATATAACATGTATTAAATACTCTAGAGATGCCTACATGACGTGGGATGCCATGTTTGGTAAGTTTCTAATTTGAATTTATTTATCTTGAAATTGTATTCAAGTGATTCAGTTTTCCAGACTTCTTCACAAATCAGAACTTCTTTTCGAGAGAAATAAGCAAACTTATAAGTTTGCTTTACTTTGCAGGATTCCATTAAGTAGCCCCTAGACGATCAATAATATTGACAATATTTGCTTCAGCATTGACGGAGGACCATATTGATGGAAATATTGATCGTTTAGGAGTGTATTGAAGCATCCTATCATTATTGATGGATATTGATAAAAAATTATATTATGTCAATATGGAAGAACCGTTTGAATGTTAAGGAGGTTTATTATCAATATTTCCTTCAATATTAGTTGTTTGTGAGACTGTGAAGTGATTTTTTGTAGTCATCCAGTTCTGTAGAACGCAAAATATTAAGCTAAGCAAATGTTCATGTGTAAAGCAAATTTTCACCTTGTACCAATCTGTGGACCAGCATTTTTCTTTTTTCTCTTTCTTTGATTTTTCTTTTTCGCACAGTGTAAGAGTCAATGCTAGAAAATCCAAATCCAAACTGTAAAATATTTCGAAATAAAAAATAAAAAAACCAAACAAAACACTGAAACAGCCCTGATCATGCAGCATGAATATTTTTGCCAAAATGAGTATTGGTGAGAATATTGATATATTTTGAAGCATATTAATGCATGCTTCAATGTAGAGTGTCAATATTGAAGAGAATATTCACAATATTATTGATCATTTAGGGGACCCTTTATAATGGGCCTAACCCTTGACCGGCATTGCAGAGTCCCTTGCAAAGATGGTTTGAGGAACATGAGACAGAGTTTTCAAGTTTAAAGCTTACAAAACCTAAATTAGTATAAAATTTTACTTTGCCAGTCTAAATATGACTAAAAATGGGGAAAGCCTAACTACAATTATCTAATGTTACCAAAACACAGAACAGTAGGCCTATTCACAAATGACTACAGCCTACAAATACCAGTGCTGGAAACAGTTGAATTTCCAAACATGGATGTTGTACTCTTCCTTGTTCATGATTTCTTTGGCTGTCTGTGTAGATTTGGATTCGTCCGTGTGCCTTCTTTAATTGGCTAGCTGGACATCTTGGTGTTTTCCTTTTAGTTTCATGGCTGTGATTTCTTAGGTTGGCTGCTTGTTAGTTTTCCTTTACGTCTTGGAGTATGTCAAAGCGGTTTAGTGTATTTATAATTGTAGGAAGATTGCAAAATTATTTTTTTGCCTCTATCTGTCTAGGCATGGGTTTCACCCAGCTTTTCATGGTACTTGTTGCTGTGATTTGATAGGCGCAAGAATAACATTTATTTCTTACTTTTTCTCCAGCTGGCTTAGTTGTTGTTTTAGTTCTTCAAATATGGCATACAATGATTTGTTTTCGGGCATAGAGTTGTCAAATTTGGAGTTGATGTTATGGTTTAGGGGCTAGCCTTGCCTCTGTTTTAGGGATGCCATCTCTGCAGTTTGAGCAGCACCATTCGCTCAAATTGTGTTTTTGTAAAGCTGGGTTGACATTAAGCCCTGCTTAATGAATCGATCTGGAGCTTAACTCAGAGGTCTATTACAAAAATAACTTCTTTTCTGCATGGGCCTATCATAATTACAATTATCTCTGATTAAAAAAGCATTCTGGCACTTTGTTATATCGGTTTAAGTTAAATGATTTTATTATTTTAATGAGTGGGTATACAGTAAAATCTCAATGATCTGAACGTTAGTTAGTTTCTATTCATTATGTTCTAATTACTTATTTTTATGTTTACTGAAGCCTTTGGATATTCATTAAAGGATAATCATACAATACTTGCCTCATTACAAAGAACTACCATCGTATCACAGATTGAACAGTTGAGAGTCAGCACAAGTTATGACATTTAGGCCTATATACTTATACTGTTCATATTTACTACATTAGCATATATTAGATTTCTGCATAGTACATAAAACATTTTAAAGGAGCTGTAGGAAAGGATGAGTTGGAACAGGCTGGAGAAATCTATAACCTATATAATAGAGGATTGCTGCATAGTAAATGAAGGTGGGGGTGGTAACAACTTGTTCTGATGAATGGGTTTTAATTACCTACATGATATGCAGCTCGGATCTCTGACGAATGCAGGCCTTCTAATGTATCTGAACCTTCAGAAAACTGACCATATCACATTGTTATTGGTGTGAATTTCAAGCAAAGCAACAGTCTGTTGTCTGTTGTAGTTAAGTTCCACAAATATACCTACTCACAAAATAAAATCCTTCTTTTAGTCCCTATATAATAAATATTATGGAACAAAAGTCTATGTTACATCCCGACTTAATAATCAGCAATGGCTTTGAAGCATGTTTTCTCAAAACTCGCGAAATGTAACATAGATCCTTGTTCACGGTTAACTTCAAATAACATTACACTTGAAGTCAACTCTTCCGAGCTTATGGGCCTTGGTCATCAGTTTTTCTGGCTGACGTTTCCCTGCGAGCTGCATCAGGTATCTTCAGAGCATGTCTATGGCTGTCTGGTGTCAACTGCTGCTGTTTTTCCCCGTAGGACCGATATTTATACTGTCTTCTGCATGCTGATTGGTCGGCGCTTTGCCATGGGATGTTCTTTTTTCCAATCGGAAATTGGAAAAGAGATTGGAAAAAAGAACAACATCCCATGGCGGAGCGCCAACCAATCAGTGCGTAGAAGAGAGTATAAGCATCGGTCCTATGGGGAAAACAGCAGCAGTTGGACACCAGACAGCCATAGATACGCTCTGAAGATGCCCGACACAGCTCACAGCAAAACATCAGCCAGCAAAACTCACTGACCATGGCCCATAAGCCCGGAAGAGTTGACTTCAATAGATGCCGGCCATGGAAGCCTAAATACTTACACAACATTACACTTATTCTTACAGCCACATTTGGAGGAATCTTTGGTCTATGCATGGGTGGAAGTGTGATCAGCCTTTTTGAGATTGGTTATCGCTTAGTCCTTCTCATGTGTGCAACTGGCAAGGCTCTGTTTGTTCGGAACCCAGAGCGCAACAGCAAAGTGAACATCAGCTCAGTGTCTAACAAACTTGTCACTCCAAATCCGCAGAACTTAAATACATTTCCTCGAAAGACACCTGTTAAACCAGTGTACTGAATCATGCGTGCTCAAACCTTGTGAACCAGTAACTAAGGAGGGGATTTATAACATTTGGGCCACTAGGCCAAGTCTTGATTTTAAGCCCCACATTATTAGGTTTGTTCCCAAAGCAGTCAGAAACCATCGTTCGTGCATGCATCTTTCTCCACATGTTTTCCCATAGCAAGAATTAATGATTCTGATTGCTCATCTTCTATTCTGTGTGTTCTCATGGGCAGTTTATGTATTATAAGAAAAGTTTGCAGGCTCTACCATGAATTGATATCAGAGACATGCATAGTAACCCTATTTTCACGTGCCTGACTCCTCCCTCCAATAACCTTGCGCAATAACATGGGCTACTTACATGTATGAATAATGAAGATAATTACAAGTTTCCCAAAATACAGTCTATAATGATGATGCATATTGCATGTACAACATGTTAAAGAGAAATGCATATTCTATTCTAATCTGATGAGTATGATTTTGTTTCTGGCAATTACACGAAAACATTTTTCAAGTCTCCCCTTGCCAACAGTAAATGGTAAAGGTGTATTTTTCTATGTTGTTAAATGTATTTATTTTCTTTAGGACACTAAAAACATAGAAATTTAAGGTTGTGATATTTTTATAACCTATATAATTCGTATATAAATTCATCTTGATACTAGAAATATAACTACTCAGAAACTATCAATTCCAAATTCTTCTAACCGTTCCCAAAGTGCAAAATCACGGATAAGTTATAGGTTGGACATGTGCAGTACAGCAAATTCTCAAGGAGTCATGAGTTTGCTTTGGGTAAAAAAAAATGTAAAGTGTTCCCTATACAGGCCATGGAGTCCCAGAGGGTTCCAGGAGGTTGAGGCTCCCAGATTTTGGACATTCGGCACATGAAGGTGGTAAGGTTGTCAGCCTTATGCACCGGCCGCCTTTATCCCCAGGATTGCTCCTGGTACTCATTTCTGTTAGAGGCTGAGTCGACCCCAGGGCCATAGTACCACCAGAAGGATTAGGCCAATTGAAAAATCTCAACGACCTCATCTGGAATCGAACCTATGACCTTCCGGTTTGTAGCGTAGCACCTCAACCACTACCCTACGGCATACCGCTTGCTTTGGGAACAAACCTATTATAATCAGTGCCTGTTTCATATAGGAGAACTGTCCATTTCTTCAACTTACGTTGCATATTCTGGAAGATATTCCCATTTCAACAAATGAATGTGAAACTGGCTTCTCCAAGATGAATCTGATAATGACTCCAACAAAAGCTTCATTGCATTGCATTGCATTTGCGATATGACAAACCTCATGTTCTTAAAGTTGGTTGGTTCTCCTGGGTATGGCTTTTCCAACCTATGGCATTATGTGAATTCTTGGTTTCTGAAAGGACAGCATCTGACAACAGACACCAAAAGCAAGGACAGGAAACATGAAGATAGAGTGGTCATATTCCACTGCCAGTTTGGATATTGTTGTGATCTGTAACTTGAAACACATGGGTAAACAAACTTACTCTGAATAGAGGACTAAAAGTCATGTACCCTGATGTGTTGTACAAACTGACTTCGAATATAAAGGACTTGCAGTTGTATAACCTTATGCATGAGAATATTTCTCCTATAATATTCCCATGTAATGTCCAACAGAGACATCTGTGGTTCATGAAGGCATATATCTATCTTGAATGTTAACTTTATAATAACAGTGGACGCCCGGTCACAAAAATCACTAATTAGTGAGCCTCACAGTACTGCATATGACATAACTTGTCTGTCAGTGAGGTAGACCATTAAGGGCAATCAGTCATAGCAGAGACGTTCCATCTGGTGCTGTGAAGGGAACCCTGCCTTAGCTCAGTTGGTAGAGCAGTGGCATGGATAGCCAAAGGTCCTAGGTTCAAATCCCTGTGTCAGAGGAATTCATCTCCTATAATATTCTCATATAATGTCCAACAGAGATAACAATCTGTGGTTTATGAATGAATATTGCGTGGGATTCCACTTTCATTCTAAATATGTGTGGAAGTCTGGCAATGTTCTGTCAAATCAAAAGCAAGAATACCCCTTAATTTTTTTTAGGAAAAAAGCATTGGTTATAATTACTATTATTAATCTCTTGTGTAATATATCATACCTTGCAACTGGCCGTTACATGGAAAACATTCTAAAAAAGTAAGTTTAATATTTTATCTGTAATTTGAAGTTGTGAATTAAACATTCTGTAAAATAATACGCTTTGATTTTAAAGAAATCTGGCCTAGAAATCTTCCCTTCCTTTTCTTTGCTTTCAGCTTTTAATGTTCTGAATTGTAAAATTTAACCATCAGAAAAGGGGATTTTAAGGTTTCATAAACATGGATTTTACATATGAATGTACCATATTCCTTTTCACTTCAGTTAAACGAGTACTTGAAAATGATTAAATATTATTTAATTATTTTAATATTAAGGTATTTGAGAATAGTATCTAATTTTATATTTTCATGTAAAGTTCAGCTTCCTTCAACGATGCTAGCCAAATTGTTCATGCAACTTTGTTGCAGTACATTTTTGACATAACTCTTAATGGTTTACCAGGACTTCATCTGTTACGTAAGAAATTGGGATTTATGAAAGCTTATTTCATGGAATGCCTAATTGTACCTGCTTATCTTTTAGAGGTAGCTGAATTTCTCAGTCAGCTTTGCAATCAAGAAAGCACAACTGATGTCATGCTTTTACCATTCAGGGCTAGGGCCTCCCTCTGATGAGGGGTAGCTCGGTTAGAATCTCATATGGTGAGCTGGTCCATATGAGCTTGGTAAACACTTCACTTTCACTAAACGTCTTCCAGCAACTTGGTGTGTAGGCTTCTTAAAAAGACATCTCTGTTCTTTGCTACGCTGGACCAGTGTACCCTGGCACGCCTTCTGAAGAAATCTACCCACCTCGTTCTTGGTCTTCCTCTCTCCCTTTTGCCGATCCTAGGGTCCCATACAGTAGAGAGGTTTCCCCATCTGGTATCTGGAAGTCTCGCGACATGACCACCCCACTTCCACTTCAGGCTGCATGCGCGCTGGGCCATGTCGGTTAGTCCTGACATCCCTCTCAGTCTTTCTGTTGAAATTCTGTCTCTGAGGGATATCCCCATTATCCTCCGTTCCATCTTCTGTTGGCAAGTTTTTATGCTATTCTTCTGAGCTGATGTCAAACTCCATGTCTGGCATCCATACAGAAGTGAAGGGAAGATGCAGGATTCTAGTGCCGCTAATTTTAGTCTTTTGTTTAATGATCTGTCCATCAGGATGAATTTCAGTCCCCAGAAAGCTCTCCATGCTGAGGAGATTCTCCTCTTTATTTCTTTCCCCATATGGTTTTGGAATGATACAACTTTCCCCAAGTAAATGTACTCTGACACATATTTTAGAGCTGATCCGTTACTCTTGATGAGTTTTGGTTGTCTGTTTGTCATGACTTGTGTCTTCTCCATGTTCATGTTTTTTTTTTTTTTTTTTTTTTTTCAATCAATCAATTTATTCATCATAAATTGGCCCAATGAGCCATAAGGCTCGCGCTTAGGGACTGTTACAATATACATACATATAATACAAAGGATAAGTATGATAATACATAAAATAAGTAAAAAAATACATAAAATAAGTAAAAATACATAAAATAAGTAAAAATTCAAAACATTGGTTGTTAGAACATAATACATTAGTTGGTAAAACATTATGATAAGCTGGTTTGCAGTATAATTTACCTTAACAGTGTGCATTACAAGAATAAATAACTTATCTGTAATAGCTCTGAGTTATACCTTAAAGTATTCATCTAAAAAGAATTTTTGGACATTGGTTTTGAATATACTAATGGAATTTGAATTTTTTATATTATCAGGGAGTGCATTATAAACTTTCGTCATTCTTGACATTAGGCTATTCACACCATACTTTGTAGTTTCACTAGCAGAGGTAGTAATATTGAATTGACCTCTAGTGGCATAGTTATGTATATCATCAAATTTTCTAAGGGTGATGTTTGAGTGGAACAGGTTATGTAATAATTTATAAGCAAATATTGCTGTGGATTTCTTTATACTTACATTTAGTGGGATGATACCAGTATGAGAGTAGATATATTTTGTTGGGGTTGTGTACTCTAAATTGTAAATGATCTTTAAAGCCCTGTTTTGTAGAATTTCAAGTTGATGAATGTGATTTTTTGTGCCAGATTTCCAAAGAATATCCATATAGTTGAAATGGCAATGTATTAAAGCATAATAGATACCCTTTAGTATTGACCTCGATAGTCCCATATTTCTTAGTCTAAACAGGATGCCAGTGACGATTGAGACTTTATTACTAATATGTTCAATGTGATCATTCCAGCTGAGTGTTTGATCTAATTTTAGTCCAAGGAAAGTGGTGCTGTGAACTTCTTCAACAATCGTATCTTCAATTCTTATTACATCATGTTCTTTTATTTGATATCCTCTCTTCCTAAAAAACATGTACTTAGTTTTAGAGGGATTTAAGACTAACAGGTTAGTATTAACCCATTTTGATAGTACATTGAGGTCGGTTTGGATTTGCTTAATTATCTCATTTTCATTATTACCCTGATAGAATATAGACATATCGTCAGCAAACATAATGAGTTTACCTTTAAGCGTTAGGTCTGCAACATCATTTATGAATATTAGGAAGAGTATAGGTCCAAGGACTGAGCCTTGGGGTACACCACAAGAGATATCAAGATTGCTTGATCTCTTGTCATCTATAGATACATATTGGTTTCTATTACCAAGATAATTTTTAAACCATGTCAATGGCATTCCTCTTATCCCTATTTGCTCCATTTTATACAACAGTCTGTCATGATTTACTAAATCAAATGCCTTTTTTAGGTCAATAAAAAGACACGCTGCAATTTGATTCATATCAAGTGCTTTTTGTAATGGAATTATGGCATCTACAGTTGCATTTAGCGTGCTGGATTTTTTTAAGAAGCCATATTGGTGTTTACTCAGAATTCTATTTGTGGGATTGCTTATAAAAGAGACTAATCTGTCCTTCATCACCTTTTCAATAATTTTTGACAGCGTTGGTAATATGCTGATGGGTCTATAGTTACTAGGTTCTGTTTTATCACCTCCCTTGTATATGGGCAAGATTCTAGCAGTCTTACATAGATCTGGCATAATACCTTCATTGAATGAGTCATTTACAATTTTAACTATATGAGGCATAAGATTCTGACTACAATTTTTCAAAATACTACTGCTAATATTGTCATCTGTTTTTGAATCTCTATTCTTTAGTGTTGAGACTATTTTACTAACTTCATTTGTATCTGTAGGCCTTAAAAACATTGAGTAGGGATTTCTATTAATATGACTGAGCTGATGACTGACTACTTCTGGCCTAGGGCTTAATTTTTTGGCTACATTAATGTAGTATTTATTAAGAATGTTACATATTTGCTGGGTATTTGTGTATTCAATGTTATCTACTTTAATAGAGATATTTGTTGTACTTTTAGTTTTTCTCTTTTGTAAAAGTTCATTTGTAATTTTCCATATGCTTTTTTTATTTTTAGTTTCACTTATTAATTTTTTATAGTAATTATGCTTCAGTTCTCTCTTCTTTATTGTTACTAATCTTGCTACATTTTTGTAGTCAAGTATGATGTTTTCGCTTGCATTAATTTTTTTGGTTTTGGCATATAGTGCATCTTTCCTTTTTATTAAGGATAATAAGTCATCGTTTACCCAAGGTTTCTGCAATCTCTTATGATAGTATCTTTTTTCTTTAGTTTTTGAGCATCTAAGTTTTCCTTCGGTTATATAATCTGTAAGTTTATCAGCTAATTCATTTACGTCATGTGTATTTCCATTAAAAACAAATGGAAATGTCACGAAGTAGTTATTAAGTGATTCATAGTCAATTTTAGTGAATGCGCGTTTAGGATTATTTGCCATTTTTGTTGTTTCATCATTACACGAATTTACATGTAGAATTAATAAATTGTGATCACTTATGTCAGAGTACACATTATTTATAGTGATAGTCATGTCTGTAGGTTCAATTAGTACATGGTCTATGAGGGTAGCTGTTACATTAGTAATTCTTGTTGGAAATTTATTGCAAAGAATTAAATTAAAGCTTTTGAGGAGTCTTGCGTACGTTTGTACCATGTAGTTTTCTTTATTGTTTGCATCGAGATTAAAGTCCCCTAATATGAAAGTTAGAGATGCAGTTTTATTAATCAGTACCGTTTCAAAATCTTGCAGGAAGTTTTGAGAATTTGAGAGGTTAGGGTTGTAAACTGCTATTATATTATATTTTGTGTTAAGTTTTCTGATAGTGAGAGATAAAATGCTGTGGTATTTGTTTATTTCTGTTTCTCTTTCGAGTGACCAGAGTGTATTAATATAAATTGAGACACCTCCCCCTTCTTGTGTACGCGTAACATGTGTTGCTGTGAATCCATCCAAGTTGTAATATGTTGTTTCACCCCTTTTTAACCAGCTTTCTGTTATAATGATTAGATCAACATAACCTATAGATGACAAAAGGAATTGCAATTCCTCTAGCTTGTTTCTGATGCTTCTAGCATTTAAATACATGATTTTAAGTTTACACCTGTTTTTTTCATACACTTCAGCATATTGCCTGATATCTTCAAATAGATGTTCATTAACATTACCTACATTACCAATTTTCTTATGAATAGAGTCGGAAATGCAACACTTTTGTCTAGGTCTACTTTGCTTATCATGCTGTTTTACCTGTATTTGTGCTTCATTTAAGGTTATGTTCGAGTGGTCTGTTTTGTTTGAATTTAGCAAACTGTTCTTTTCATTAGTTGATAAGCACGTCTTGTTTTTGTCACAATCCACCTCCACACAGTTTAGATGTTTTCCGGGAGATAGCTATAGACTGCATTACAGAGAAGATTTCCAAGCTGATGTGCTCCCTTGCGATTTAGATGTATACCATCTCTAGATCTATCTCCTTCACCAATCCAGCAATTCCCATCTACCATTAGACACTTTTTTGTTTGGCATAGCCAGTCCAATTCCCTGTTGATTCTGTTTATCTTTGCTATAGATGTATCATTACGATTTAAAATACCACTAATGACAATTTTTGTATTGTTGGTGACAGACTGTATATGGTTTACCAGGTCCATGAGATCCCCCATTATTTCCTCTGCTAAAACCCCCCATGTGTAGTCCGGACATTCTACTGCGGTCACTGAGCTCCTGTAACATTTCTTAAAGGCTTTCTGCCGTTCTGGCAAATATCAGAGGAATAAAATAACATTATTCTTTTTAAGTTTGAAGAGATATTAGCAAAGAAATTAGCCTTAAAACTAGACAATTGTTATTATCCCTTCTCAGGTAGGCCTTCTTAATAAGAAAGTCTATTGGAGAAATGTAAACTATAGCTATTAATGAAGCTGAAAGAATAAGCTACTTAGTATGCCAGAGAAAATGGTGGTATCTCAGGATTTAAATAAATATGTGCATTTTTTAAATAAGATTTTAAAACGTGTTATTTCTTCAGTTTAAGTACCATGAGTGCAGACAATGCTTGGTGGACTACCGTCTATCTGTAAGAAAAGCTTTGATTACTTAGGTAGTCGACCCCAAGTTCCCAAATCTGATTTCTTCCTTGGTTTAACGGATTTTGAGAGCATAATAATAATATTGTATTACACTTCCTTGAAGATGTGCGTTCCTACAGCACAAGACAGAAATACTATTTTCATAACTCATTTACAGTTGGTTACTTAATGAACAGAGGGGGTTAAAATTATCTGGCAAAGGTTTTTAATGGAATTCCACAAGAAATAGGGTTTGTGAAAAATTTAAATACATTGCAAAAAAAAGGTGAAGATTTTTCTGTTTCATGAATGGTGTAAACATTTAGATAAATATTTTTATTGTTATTACAAGAGTCTTGTCAACTGCTGTAACAACTTATTATAATAATCTCAAAGCATGCCATACTTTTGTAAAACTGCCTTATAATGTGAACCATTGGCTCATTGGGACCTCTTGTTAAATAAAAATTAGAAAGTTGTTAAACCTTAAAAGAAAGTAAAAAAAGTTAAACATTAAAAAGGTATACAAAGTCATCATACAGCATCAATAGGGTTTGAAGAAATTTTAAGGAAAAGTTCACCTTAATATATGGTAGAATTTTAAATTTAAATAATAATTAATGGCAAATAAATATAAATTACATAAATTTGGTTGGTAACAAGATTGTCAATTCGCTGACTCTTGTGATGATGGTATCATTGATTGAATATTCGATTGCGTCACCTAGAATGGATCGATAAGAATACCAATCGAAGTTCCGGTAGTGTCGCAACGTGTTTTCGGCGCGTTTATACTTTTAATACAAAGTTCACCCTAATGTCTGGTAGAATTTTAAGTTAAATAATAGTTAATGGCATAAGAAATATAAATTAAATGAATTTGGCCCGTAACAAGGTTGTCAATACGATGACATTTGTTAAGATGTTATAATTGATTGAATATTCGATTGCGTCACCCACAGTGGATCGATAAGAACAATCGAAGTTCCGATAGTTGTGTATGTCGCCACTTGTTCGGCGCGCAACTTGTTTGTTTGTAATATAACTCCGTGTTTCGGTTATTTTTATACGTCTAATATAATTACAGTGCTTCGTTAACTAACTAATTTCGTGCGGGAATATTCTAATTGTTCGGGTATTATGTTAGAACAAGTATTCGTGGCAATCGGGCGTTTTTCTACACTGTAACCTTTAAACTGATTTAGGCGGCGTTTTTTACGAAAGTAGTATGTACCTTGTCGGGAAGGTTTTGGAAGCGTACTTGTGCTTATAATATCGGGTTCTGTACTCAACGCAATGTCGCGTTAGCACGCGTAAATATGCGTTACTTCTTGTTCATCCTTCACTATGAAAGACAATGTTAGTGTGTGAAAGACCATGTTACTGGAGAAAGCATCACTCTCACTGGAGAAGGAACAGCCACTACATATACGTAAGTGCAGTTTACTTCTTTATTTGTAAGATGTGCACTCTTAACATAAGTAATTTTATACAACTTCTGTCTAGTGAAGTGTCAAATGCAAATCAGATATTATATCCCCTCGACTTCTCTCTGTGCTTGTTTTAATCTTTTTGCGAAGTTCGTATATATAATATGTGTAAAAAGAAACATTGATTACCCAACTAGCATAATATCTTCGGAATTTAACGTTTTCAAATTTGAACAACTTTACAAATTTTCTTTATTAAAATACTTTCACAAACATCCTACAAAATACACATCCATTGATTATATATACAAGACTAGACGAAATACTAATCTACCTCTACCAGAACCCAAATGTCTCACATCGACAGGATTAAATCATAGCATTAATTTTGGTCCCCGCTTAAATAATTCTGTAATCAAAATGTGCCCGGAGCTTTACTAATTTTAATAGGAGTATAAAAAATGATCTGTAATTTATTGCTAGCTATCTTCTAAGTGTTTATGTTTTGTCGCCTGCCTTCCACCCCGGCGGTCCGGGTTCGATTCCCAGACGGGTAGGAGATTTTTCAGTAGTGGAAAATCCCTTTCCCGGGTTCAGGATTGGGTGTTTTTTTGTTGTCTTTAGGTTTAAGTGTTATATAGGGTACTGGTGCCCCCCGGAAACAAATCCGCTTAGAATATCCCCTTAAGGGATCACCATTTGCAACCTGATGGAACTACATTTTTTTCTATTAAGTCTTTACTTTTAAAATTTTGTCGTATTTTTCATAAGTTACATCACATTTTTTTTGTTTTGTCGTTCTGCTTTTTGTCTGTTCTCCTTTTTCACTCTGCTCTCTTTGAACTTGCACTCAAGTGTGAGGGTGTATTTCTTATATTATATTTATAATAATAATACGTAATAAGATAAAAGGTGCGCACAGATGTGCATTTATATTATAAATACATTTTTTGTCTATTATCTACCTTTGTCCTTTTTCCAGAGTAGAAATTTTTTAACCTAGATTTTTGTAATTTTGTAACGTTAAAATTGAAATTACATTAATTAAACGTTGAATTAAAAAATAAAATAAAAATATAATGTTATTGGGAATGCCGAGCACCCGCAGTAATTATTTTGGGGGTACTGTAAATGCAAAGAACCCCTGAAGTTGGCTTTTACACTATATGCAGAGAAAGAAATTTCAAGTCTAAATGTCTTTTGGATATTTTGAAGAACTATCCCCTCCCCTACTTGATTACATATAAAATGCATATAAAATATTAATACAGAACATAACCATTTTAAATATACAAAATAAAAATAATAAAAAGCACATATTAACTGCACTACTTCCGCTATTAAGAAAAATCTGACGTGAAGTTCATATGACTTCCTCTGCCCAAATAAAAGCCTTTTTAGTATAATATAATTATTATGTATGTATTTATGTAAATTGATTGTAAAAATGAAGAGAATGTAGTCTCCGATCACATCGCATCCCTGAAGGATATAAGTTATAACCCAAATAAAATCTGATTAATGTACAGTACTCTCGTAACTTTCTTTACTTTAAGCATGCCTATACATTTCTGATATAGAACAAGAGGCCATATTGCAAAGAGCACGTATTTAGAGTGGGTGGATTATAACTAGGCCTACCCTTCAGATACCTATTTCGAATAAAAGTATGAAATTAGAGAAGAAATATTTAGAAAGTTTTGAAATGTGGTGCTGGAGACAGATAGAAAATATAAAGTGGATGGACATGGTGACAAACGAAGAGGTTCTGAGTAGAGTGGGTGAGAAGAAGTCAATCATACACACAATTCGTCAGAGGAAAGGAAACTGGGTTGGGCACATTCTCAGAAGGAACTGCTTATTACATGATGTCGTAGAAGGAAGATTGGAGGGTACAACTAGACTTGGAAGAAGAAGAATTCAGCTGTTGGACGATTTAAGGGAAAAGCGGAAATATTGGATGCTGAAGGAGGAAGCAGAGGATAGACAGTTTTGGAAAACAAAATTCGCGTACCAAGTTTGAAAACCTGCCGGAAGGCAGAATACTTACTAGTTACTACTACTACCTAGCTCTTAGTATAAGCACCCCATATGTAAAATTTAAACAAAATCTTACAAGCTGTTTTAGAGAAAATCGCGACAAACGAAATTTTCTTATTGTATTGTCCCCTTAAAAATAAGAGAAAGTCGTCACCAATCTTTGTATCACATCCCCAAAAGGTACCTAACCCAATTACAAAATTTTGTTTTCATACGATTTTCTGTTACAAGAGGCCGTATTCCAAAGAGCGCATATTCAGAGTGGGTGGCTTATATCTACCTTTTTTAGAGATTTTGTCCAAAAAAATTTTAAAATAAAAGTTTCACTTCTTGTTATAAGCAACCAATATGCAATATTTAAAAAAAATCGTTAGAGCCGTTTTCGAGGAAATCGCGAAAAACTAATTTTTTTCATATAAAGTCCCCTTAAAAAAAAAAGAGAAAATTTTCGCCAATCTTCGGGTCACATCTTCAGAAGCTACCTGATCCAAATACACCATTTTGTTTTCATCCGATTTTTCGTTCTGCAGCTAGGCTGTTCACACACAGACATGTTTCCGAAAATAGTATTTTTGGATTCAGGGGACCTAAAAACGCACATTTATAATAAAAACTCAACTTCGAATTTGGGGTTACAAAACAATACTACCTGGTTACAACACAGGAAACCAAACCAATGAAAGCCATGCTAGAAATTCAAACTGTATCTATAACTTCCGGATATTTCCGAACGCTTCCGAGTAATTACGAATATTCAATAAACTCGTTCATGTCAAAAGTGACTGCCTCTGGCAGGAACTAGTATTAAATTGGTTGTTTTGTTGCGGGAACTGTAGTAATAAAAACTAAATAAGATAGTATATTTTTTTCTTTAAAAATTAATTCCTTGTCAACCGCCTCAGAATTCTGGTCGCAAATGACGATCTGGCTTTGTATTTTTAGTTGAGAAATATGGATGTTTATCATAGGCCCTAAGCATGTAAAAGAAGACAAAATAGGATGGAACATTTATGTAAAAACGATGTCAATGTTAATAAATATAACGTTTTTATTATTTTTCTGTTAAATAAGTATTTTAAACAAAATATCTGTTTTTTTTTATTTCATCTCCTACCAGGCTTGGTGTGTAGAAGCGATGTGATGCAAAATTCTACATCCTCTATGAGCCATAAAAAGCTAGGCTATATCAAGCGTTTTCCGAGGAAATAGTTTGAGTGTGAGAAGTCGTTCTTCCACATTTCAAATTCTACATACCTATTCAAGGATCTAGAGTTTGAAAATCGAAAGTTCTTGATAAGTTAATTTCGAATGTCAAAATACAAAATCCGAGTCTTTGGTTCTAATAGACACAAGATGTTAGAAAACAACTTCTTCACAACGCCACTGGTGCAATTTACGTGTGTGAACGAGAGAGAGAGAGAGTGGGAGAGAGGGAGAGAGCTTATGAACTCTGTTCTGGGCGGTCACTCCCCTCCCTGCAGTCCTATTGATCCAAAGATTCGGGGCCCCGAACGTAACCACGTGTTTAGTCCCGGAATCTCCCGGATTCATTGCTGGGATATAGGTCAACTTCCTTCTCGCTATGCATCATTCACATGGCAAAGTCTTCATTCTGCCCGCTCTATAATGGAGAACTCTGTTAACACAACATTCCCTGTAAACGACATCAAGTCATCTTCCTATAGCTATTAAGTCGGGTCTGGAGTCCTATTGTGGAAACAGCATTGAATTCCACTTTTTAAAGACAGATACTCCAAGTTTTTTTTTACTAGTTTTGTAACAGTTCTGACTCTGCAGGATTTTAGCTTTGTACGAGACGCGTCCAGAAAGTACCGTACTTTTCGGACTATAAGACGCAGCTTGATTTTAGCATGGACATTTGAAGGAAAAAGTTTAATGTGATTCTAAACGAAAATGAGTGAAATGATGAAAATGCTTTTTTGCACGACGTAACTAATTAGTGGTACTTACGAATATTGTTGCCGTGGATCGTAACTTGACATTCCGCACGCAATCTGGTTGCTATGAAAACAAAAGAAATCTCCGTGCGGTAAAAATTACAAAAAGCACAAGTGCCGTAAGTAAAATCATCATAATAAAAGCCTTTATGGAAGACCGGAACCAAGGCCCCCTAGTTTGTGGCGATTTTAACAGGACAAATATTCAGTCCCCATAACAACCAACATATGTGAATCACTTTCTGAAATAAACACCTATCTTCAATAATGTATATACATAATATTTTCAGCTAATATCTCAATTAATATAATTAAATTGATATAAATAATCATCGTGCAAAAAATAGCATGCAATACTCGTGCCGTAAGCGCATAACGGATCTCGGAAATTGAAAAAAACTCTTTCCTCCATCCGTATGCACCGCTTACGGCACTTGTATCGCAATATACTATTACACATTCTCACACAATACAACATAGGGCAAATGTTTAGATGTCATTACTTCATTTAGAGACCATCCCATGGAGAAATCCTTCTCTAGGAAAGAACCCAATATTTCTTTCTTTTCGCGTTGTAGGCTGTATCTGGTTTCCGACTGCTCTCCTTTTAAGATTGTCACAAGTACACCGAAGCACAGTCTCTGCCACAATTTGCAACTAACTTATCATTGTACAACTTGTTTATGATTATGGTATTACCGGCATTAGGCCTATTTACCGTAATTTATTTTATTCTTTTAGTTTACTTCAGACCATTAGACGCACTCAACTTTCAAGGCTCTGTTTCAAGTAAAAAAAAAAAAAAAAAAGTGCGTCTTATGGTCCGAAAAATACGGAAAGTTTCCCTGGGACCGTTTAGAGAAGCAAAACATAATCTCATGGAAATATTTATCACAACATATATAGCAAGTGTTCAGTAATTTTTAACAAATTCACCACCGGAATTGAAAATGTTTGTTATACCGTGGGACCAACGTTTGAATACCTGTGTCGTAGAAGTCTGCCGCTTGCGATTTGAGCCACAGAGTGACAACCATTTCCTCTTCTCTGTCATTCCCTGTCATTTCTTGAGGCGTAGGAAAAGATGGATATCACTGGGAGCGAGGTCCGGGCTGTAGGGTGGATGTTAACTCTTCTCTGCCGAACTTCTGTGGGAGACTTGCTGGGAGGTGTTTAAAAATCCACTCTACAGCCCGAATCTCGTTCCCAGTGATTTTCATTTCTTCCTACACCTCAAGAAATGACAGAGAATAAAAGAGGCAGAGATGGTTGTCACACAGTGGTTCAAATCCCAGGCGGCAGACTTCTACGATAAAGGCATTAAAAATTTGGCCACACAATATGGCAAATGTCTCAATTCCGGTGGTGAATATGTCGAAAAGTAGCTGAACACTTGCTGTATCTGTTGCAATAAATGTTTTCATGAAATTGTGTTTTGTTTCTGTAAACGGTCCCAGGGAATCTTACTTTCTGGACGCGCCTCGTATTAGATATAATTTCAGCTTTGTTGGTTACTAGGTTAGAGAAAGTTAAGTGAGTTTATCACATGAGAATTTTAAATCTCGTTTCTTAATAATATACATATTGCTGTATAAGGGTGGAAAATGTGTTTTTGCACTCCTTAGCTAGTAAGTGGTACTTACGAACGTTGTTTACATGGATCGTAAGTTGACATTCCCACACAGTCTTGTTGCTAAGGACGGTTGCGATGAGGTTAAATTACTTACGGTCCAAGCGCTACGTCATAATTCATTACGATACACTTCATAATACAAGCCTTTATGGGCACGGCCCCCAGGACAAATATTCGGTTCCCATAACAACAAACACATGCGAATCACTTTCTGAAATAAACATCTATTTTCAAGAATGTATTTACATAATATTTTCAGGTAATATCACAATTAATATAATTAAATTGATATAAGTAACCGTCGTGCAAAAAATAGCATGCAACACACGGGCCGTAAAGGCATTTACGGGTCTCGAAAACTTAAAAACCCTCGGCTGCGCCTCGGGTTTTCAATCTGTTTCCTCGACCCGTAAACGTGCCTTACGGCACTTGTATCGCAATATACTATTTAGAAGAATTGAGATTCTGTTGTACGCGTCACACATGTATCGTATACTATTTCTTCTACAATAGCGAGTTAGCGAATAATGAAAGTGAAAATATCTATTCTCTAACAATAGCTGTTCTGAAGTTTTAAAGGACAACCAATTTAAAAAAGGAGTGTTATTTCAATTTAAGTAACAATCGATGATTCGGTTGCTTATGCGCCGGCGCAATTAGTATTTTTTCTTGGTAGTTTGGAATTAAATCGTTAAGTCAATATCTGTATGAGGTTGTCTGTGTGTGATGCCCAGCCATATCAAGGGCACGCAGAGTTTTGAAACTTTTAAGCTAGACTACGTATCCGAATGCACTTTGAAGCCGGATTTTTAATTTTAATTTTCTTTCGTTAGCTTTGAGGGAAGAACTGCGAGAAACGTGATTTCTTTTTTTGCGCTATCGAAGCGTCAGTGTTCGCTATTACATTTCAGGTGTTAAATTAATTGCAGGTGGCTTTGCAGCTTGACATAGCAACGAGGAAAGAACGACACTACTACAATCATTTATTTAACATCAATAGTTTATTTTTTAATAATACAGTATATATATTTTGATGAAAAAGATTGATTGAAAATTGATTAAAAAAATACTTGTACTGTAGATGTTCCAAAGATTGTAGATGATGTTGTTCATATGATATTAGCAAATAGAAAAAAAGAATTACTCGAACATATTGTCATTTGTGGAAATTACCACAGAAACGCCATTTTAGTGCACGAAAGGTGGATGCCATTTTGTAACGATAATTACCCATAACTGTAACAGTTTGATTAATTTTGAAAATAGTATTCAATTGTACAAGTAGTCAATAAACAATATGTCATAGACTCAGTGGCGTACCAAGGCTACTTAGCGCCTGGGGCTAATTAGATGGTAGTCGCCCCCTAACATTAAAAGGTTCAAGGTTCAGTGAGTTTAATTTAAACACAGTTTAATGTTCACAGTTATTTATTTCTAATAAGTAGTGTTACTTCAACACATTATAAAGAGAAAAATATGAATGAAATAAAACTGTATTATAAGGTTAGTTTGTTTGAAAAAAATAAAGAGAAAAGAAGTTTCAGTGTCATAACAAAAATTTTTTTTAAAGTGCCTTCCTAGCCTTGATGGGTGAAAAACTTATTTATAATAGAGTTGAAGTCTATAGTAGCAGCCAAATCACGTTCAATTGATAAAATTACTAAATTACTTAGTCTTTCTTTCGCCCGTACACCGTAAACTTTTCCTGTGTGCTCAGCGCCATGGCCTATTTCGTATTCTATAAATAGTTTAAAACAAAACGTTTATTTCATTTCTAAATAATGTTACTGCAGTATTTAACAAAGTAATAAAGAAAATTTTACCAATAAAACCTTATATTTTCCCTGAAAAATTATTTTTTCTTAAACTGAAAAAAATACTTTTTCAATTTTGGCGCCCCGTTCGCACCCCCCTTGGTACGCCACTGCATAGACTATTACAAGATTGTAGAGCAATTCATTGCTGAGGGGAAAAATAATGAGTTTCACCTATTTCTCACCTGTGAATTTCACCGAAAGCTGTATGTCCCCCCTTAACATAGGTTCTTACAAAAAACAGGCGTTAAGAAGCGTATTTTCTTAATAGGAGTGTTCTTTCTAGGTTTCACTTATTAGAATGCAAGGGAGTGTAAGATAAGCTTGACATGACCCGATAACGTCTTCTACGTTAACAGGATATCTTTACAAAGGTAAAGAAAAGAAAGTCGTGGGCGGAGAAGGTGATGTATGTGTTAAATCTCAATGAGAAAGAACGCAAACGTTGAATTGCCCTCCCGGGAAGACTCTCTCACTGCTTGCAACGTCACGCGAAATGTTAACACTGTCAAGACAGAAAATCTCTTATGCAAACGCTAGTTCTGACATTTCACAAATAAACTGATTCCATCAGAAGACGAAACTAGGATTGTATGAATATTCACAATCCTCTTCTATCGTCTCCTTTCTCTGTTCTATTGTTATTATGGTTATTATTATTATTATTATTATTATTATTATTATTATTATTATTATTATTTTTATTATTATTTTCTTTGAAAGTATTATTTTAAGATTTTCTACTTTTTTCTTATCCTCAACCCTCCAACACTCTCTTTTCTCTATATCTTCCCTGCTTCCTTATTTTCGCTCTGTTGTTATTAAGTGCCAGTATGGTACTTTGTAAGATTGTTTGGGGGACGGGAAAATGTATGTCCGTCTGTCTGTCCGTGTGTCTGTACGCGCAATAACTCAAATACGCTTTATCGAATTTTCATGAAACTTTGTATACGCATTTATAATGTCTATGGGAAGAAGCCTATTGATATTGGACCAAATCGGTTGACCGGTACCGGAGTAATGCCCAATTTAGTGCCTATTTTATGGTAATATATTAGAAATAATGTATCAAATGGATATCAGTTACCATGACATATTGTTTTACAATGTACATATACCTACGGCTTTGGATTTTGCAATACAGTTAGCTATGATAAATAACACTATTTCTTTACAAAATGCTGATCAAAGTAGGCCGTTAATCTGAACGAGGTGGCCGAGATAGTAACGTCTTGGACTCACATTCTGGAGATTACTGGTTCGAATCCCATAGTCGACCAATTGGGCATTTTTTCCCGTATGTGAGTGTGCGATTGTCAAGATATCACAAATCTGTATAATTTGCTGATGCTGGACGATTTTAATCTGATTAAAAAGAACTAGTCCTTTGTTCTTCCGTAAATCCTGCTTAATGAATCGATCTGGAGCGAAACTCGGAAATCAATTTAAAAAAAAACTCTTTTTCTGCATATCATAATTGTAATTATAACTGATTAAACAAAAGCATTCTGGCACTTTGTTACATCGGTTTACCTGATTTTATTTCTTCTCGTCTTTGCCTCCTATTCGCCTTCATTTTATTTCCTTGCCTTTTCTCCACTCATATTTTATCTCTTCATCTTTATCTTTTCTTCCTCCCTCTCTTTTCTCTTTAACTTCTTTCTGCTCTTCCATTGAGGACCACCCTTTGTTGATCAATACAAAGGACAAAAATGCAAAATTTTAATGAATTTAGACAAATGGTTCTTGAGTTATAACCTTTTTTTTTTAAATGAAAATTGAAACTAAAGAATAAAATAACCTAAAGCTATGACATGACCTTTACTTGTAAATGCATAGCTTGAAAATTTAGAATTGTGTATAGAAAAACACTTGAACGATAAAAAATTATCCTTTTTTAAAATATTTTCTTTTGTATGAACCACCTTAACAAGAGTATTTTGACTGTGTACGTGGATTATTATTAAGGATGACTGTAATAGCCTATAACATTGATAGATGCAGCACATTAGGCAACACAACTTGCTGACCGATCTTAACATTGATTCACTCAGTGTACAATACTGTAGACAGATGTCATTGTCAATCTTGGAAATAAACCCATGTCGGATTTGATGGCTCTGTTATCAGGTATCAGGAAGGACGGCAGAGTAAAACGTTCGGAACGTTCAATCACGTGCCAAGCCTTCCAGCAGACAATCAATTGACAAGGGAGGCGTTTCAATCTGATCAAATGGCGGGTCCATATCCGATTAGGAACATCCTTTCACACCATCTCTTCATCTTCCTCCTCTTGTTCTTCTTCTTGTTCCTTTTCATCCTATTTTCTTCAGCTTATCTCCCACTGTCTTCTATTCCTTATTAATTTTCTTTTTCAAATTGAGTAACTCAGAGTACCAGAGTACAATCATTGAAACAAGTCAATTTTATCTACTCTACAAAACGTTAATGAATAACACGGAAATTGAATAACACAGAAATATTTTACCTGTGTATAGAGGGGACAAAGGCAAGCAATTTTTATTAGAAGATTTTTCTCTATGACATAAAATGTGTATGCTTACAGGGCATTACAGTCATTTCAGTTTGGTGCTCATAAATCAATAAATAAGCGAAATAGGGTTAACATTTTCATTAAATTGACTTCATGCCTTCATAGTGATCGATAAAAACCTGATTCTTAATTATTCACCAACAGCTATATCATAATTTAGTGTTTCCACAATCTGCAAAATTTACAGACTAATCACATGACTGGCCGCCACTGCATTAGTCTTCTTTTATTCATAACTACAGTGTAAACAAGGGAGTTAAAAAGCAAATTTCGTAGGTATATATGTCATGAACGCACAGCCAACGCCAACTATTAACAAGAAAGTATTCAATTGTGAGATTAATACCATAGCAACCGGGGGAAAAAGAGCACGAAACTCATTATGTGGGTTTTGGGGGGGGGGCTAGGAAACTCGAACCTGAGGTGTTTTTTTCCCCGGAATGAGGACATTCCGTACCGAACTTCGAGGGTTTTATAGGTTGGGCTAAGCGTACTTTCATGCTTCCAACTACTGCAGAACAGTAGAGTGGCACGATGCTATCGTTATGCATGTTTATGAGTGTCTGATTCCTCCTCTGACCTACGTTTAGTGCAGCAGAGTCCCACAAACTTGCCCTAATTTGGACCGAAAGGGCGCAGAATTTCCGAAATACCGAGTTATCAAGAAGAAGGGCTTAAAAATTAAAACTAATTGCGTTTATTGGCCTCAAATATAACATGCATTGTTTAAAGTCATCATAAAACATGCTAATACGGAAAAAAGTACTCTTTTATGAAATAAAAAATATAACAAAATAGTTTGCCTCATTTCTTGCGAAGAAATGGTCTATTTTTCCAGTCATAGTTGCAGAGTAATTTGAACTGCCGGGTTATCGAGTCCGGAGTTTGTAGGTCTCTACTGTACCCATAATCTGCATTAGGCACAATTCCGTACCTTCCCTTTCATTTGTGTACTTTAAAATTTAAAAAGATCCCACATTATCAAAACAGAAAAAAAATCGCCATTACTTATGTTCCATCCCTCGTATGTGTGTATTATACATGTAACTTATATGGGCTATATATATACACATTTGGGCTAAATAGTCCGCCGGCGTAGTCTTGTGGTTAGCGTCGCTGACTACAGATCCGTCGGCCCGGGTTCGATTCCCGGTACCTCCTCGGATATTTCTGAGGTAGGGAGGTCTGGTAGGGGTGCACTCAGCCTCGTGATTCAAAATTGAGGAGCTACTTGATAGAGAAGTAGCGGCTCCGGTCAAGAAAACCACCATTAACGGCCGTGGGTGTCGGCATGCTGACCACATGCCCCCCAATCCTGCCATCTGCCTACGGGAGATGACGCAGCGGTCGGGTGGTAGGCCAAGTCCCTCCAGGGATGTAGTGCCACGGAGTTTAGTTTGGGCTAAATATATATATATATATATATGTATGTATGTATATATACACACACATATATATAGCCTATATAGCGGAAGTGTCTAGCATTAAACTTTGCTACACAGTTTACAATATTTCGATACCGATTCTTGTATTAAAAATCTTGTAATACTTTGTATCGATAAGTTATGTTTTTTTCTTTTTTAGATAGCTAAACCTGCAGCGAAGGTGACAGCGGGGAAAGCTAAATTGCATTTGCCTTTACAAGCAGGCGTAATTACGTTAAAAGTCAGGTACACCTGTTGGAGGGAACCTTGCCAATAGTTTGAAACCGTGTTTGCTCCATTTAAATATTGAAACACTTCAATATTTTCCCGAAAGCTTATGCAGTTTAAACTTGATCCAATTCCATTTCCTCTTGTGCTGAATTTTTAATTGAGCGGCTGTAACAGCATTTTTGACTATACCTCTACAATTACATACTATTTTCAGAATTATTACTAGACCTGGGATTTTAGGCTCTAAAAATTTAGTTTTAGGCACCTAAAATAGGCTTTTAAAACAAGTAAGTAGGCTTTTAAAAGAGAAAATAGGCACTTAAAATAAGCTTTAAAAATGTGTAAATTGACAGAAAATATACTTTTAAATACTACAATAGCCTATGCTCTTCAACTGTAACGTGATCTTTTTTTACTTCCTCTGCCCGTACCATAGGTACTATAGGTAGAGGAAGTATTGTTTTCGACCCCAAAATTCGAAGTTGAGTTTTTAGCATATATACACGTTTCAAGGCCCCCTGAATCCAAAAATACTATTTTTGGAAACATGTCTGTGTGTCTGTGTGGAATATCTGTGAACAAGCTAGCTCCAAAACGGAAAATCGTATGAAAACAAAATTTCGTATTTGGGTCAGGTACCTTCTGAAGATGTGATTCGTAGATTGGCGACAAATTTCCCTTATTTTTAAGGGTACTTTACATGAAGAAATTTTCGTTTTTCGCGATTTTCTCGAAAACGGCTCTAACGATTTTCTTTAAATTTTGCACATGGGTTGCTTATACTAAGAGCTAAAACTTTTATTAGAAACATTTTTTCGAGAAAATTCTCTGAGGGTAGTTACAAGCCACCCACTGTTCACCCACTGTTTGTAGAAAGTTTGTCTTACGTGATGAACAACTGAATTCGCGCTCTTTCACGGCCTCTTATTCTATATAAGAATGTGAAGTGAGAAAGATGTGTTGTTGGCCATGCATAGAGTAAAGATGTATCTGAGGGAAATATTCGATAAATTTCGGAAATTATATTTTACGGCAGAAAGTTCAATAAACCGTCTGCAGTCATTTGTTCTTTCTTTTTAAGTTTGTTATATAGACTGCGCTTTTAGTCGCATCATTGAAAGAAGAGGTATTTAAAGGATAATCAGCGTAAAATTGTGTCTTGCGATTCTGTACAAGGCTATGTGAATACTGCTAACTTTTATTTGGGCAGAGGAAGTTATGTGACTTTCACATCAGATTTTTACTGTAAAAAACGTGGTATACCTATTCTTAACAGAAATAATTGAAAAATTAAGATAGAATTATAAATACATTTATCAAAAACCCTTTTGGATTATATGAAAAATTGAAACAGTATGTCTCTTCTTACTACAAGTTATACCTGCTACTTGTTGTTTTGAGCGAACCCTCCCCCCATCAGTCAGCATTCCTTTGGCGATAATTGTTTGGGAAAATCAAGTTTCTGTGAAAAAACCAAGCCCCTGCTGCTCTGCCCTTCATTCAGGATGTCCATTAAATGATTGTAAAAGTTACAGAAGTTTAATTTTATGTTAAATGTACAAAATAGGCATTTTAGGCACTAAAATAATTAAAATAGGCTCCAAAGTTCCAAATAGGCATTTTAGGGCACTATAAAACTCTATAAATATAAGTGATCTATCAAGAAATGTCAACATATTTAAAAATTTTCATGTTATTTCATAAGGACTAATTATTACACTGTTAGAGTTTTTAGGGTAATTATCGTTACAAAATGGCAACCACGTTTCGTGCACGTGATAATGTTAACAAATGACAATATTTTTGATTGATTATTAAGTGCCAGTATGGTACTTTATGCTATTGTGTGGGGGACGGGAAAATGTCTGTCCGTCTATCTGTCTGTGTGTCTGTACGCGCGATCCTAAAAAAACATTGACCACACATGCTGAGCCCTTCCTCTGTCCCCAGTATTTGTATCATTATAGTTGTGCGGGTAGTCTAATCGCAAGCTACAGGCGCGCTAGTCCAATAAAGTTGCATTTTAAGTCATTATTATTCCAAAGCGATTTTTTCTCCTTCGTCTTGTAAGAACGTAACTTATGTTGTAATAATATATGTATATACTTCTTCTATTTCTTCTCTTTCTTCTATTAGTTATTAAGTGCCAGAATAGTACTTTATGAGATGTGTGGGGGACGGGGAAATGTCTGTCCGTATGTCTGTACGCGCGATAACTCAAATACGCTTTATCGAATTTTCATGAAACTTGGTATACGCATTTATAACGTCCATGGGAAGTAGCCTATTGATACTGGACTATATAACTGGATCCGATGTTTTAAAAATATTTCTCATTAACAAAATATTTTAACTTTTCTCTATAGTTTCTTGTAACTTTTTAAAATCTTCGAAAATACAGGTCTTATTAAAAGTTTCCTTACTTTTGCAGTTACAAACCTCTGATGCACTGACGTCTATGGTAGCCTCCTTCATTCAAAACCCTGAAAAATAAGACTTTGACGGAATTTGTTATTAGAGGCGCCAGGCAGTTTTCAACAACCTATCTTTGTGAAAAGGGATTTTCATCGCTCGTTTAACTAAAAACAAAATACGGAAACCGACGTAATGTATCTGCTGATTTTCGACTAAATTTGACTAATATTGAACCAAATATCCAGGAACTCTGCAAGAGGCGACAGGCTCAACCGTCTCATTAAAAGTGAGTAATAACATAATTCCTAATTATATTATCAAATTGGTAATACATATTAAAGTCTGTTCAAAATATAATCCTACTGTCAATAGTTTACTTCCAATTCAATAACTATGTTTCCGTCAAATTAAAAAAAAAAGGATTTAGATTTATTTCCTTATAATGACCTATAATTAATACCCCAAATATTAATAATATAAGCCTACATATAGCCTATTTTAAAGAGGGATGTAAAATTAGGGGTCCGTACATTTTTTTAGACATTTTAAGGTCCTCGGGTTCAAAAAGATTGAGAAATGCTGTTATAGATAATAATACTATACAAAAATTAGATTGATCTCGCGCTTGACTTTGTGAGAGTTAGAGGGTATCTGGTGTAAGTTGCGTGCCTATGCAGTAGTCACGGCAACCCCTGCCTGCATGGGGCAGTAGCATCGACCGGCTGTACCCAGGGCCCCGAGCCCCCACCCCGCCAGCTTCACCATGAGTCCCGGGATCAAGGAAAACCAAGTGGCATTCCACACACCTACCTGTCCGTCTGTCTATCTGTCAATGTGGCCGGTCACCCATAAAACTGGATGTCTCTCCCCCTGTAATGAGAGTTAATCAGGTGCCTAACTTCATTCATGATTCCTCTACACCCAGAGAAAGTTGCTACAACTCCACTATCATGTTTACTTAGGTTAAAAAAAAAATATATTACTCACAAACTACCAGTTTCTACTTTTAAAAAATATACACAGAATCTCTATAGGCCTATATATAAGAGGCTTTGTCCTGACTGACTGACTGACAGAGAATCAACTTAGATCCTAAACTATAATAGGTAGAGACTTGGAATTTTGTCGGTACCTTCGTTTCATAATGTAAGTGCTCACTAAGAAAGAATTTTGCAAAATTTTGATTTTTAATACCAAAAAAGAAATGTTTTCGAGGATACGTAATCCCTTTTTACACAGAATTATCAAATCCAAACCACATTTCACATGACACCATATTGTTGCCAGTAGTCTAAGATGGGTTTGGAAATAAATGAAATGGGAGTTTGACAAATTAGAGAAGCTATCAATATAATTTATGTTATAAATAAATCTTAAAGAATGAAATTCACGAAAATAATGCATTCACATAACTTTCTCTACAAGCGGTGGGATGCAAAATTCTACATCCTATATGAGCCATAAAAAGCTATACCAAGCATTTTCTGAGGGAATAGTTTGAGTGTGATAAGTCGTTCTTCCTCATTTCAGATTCTAAATCCCTATATAAGGACCTAGAATTTGACAATTGAAAATCCTTCATAAGTAAATTTAGAATCACAAAACAAAAAACCTTGGCGACGCCGGGCCTGTTAAGCTAGTGTTAGATAAAACCTTTATTCTCAACTTCTTTTATTTGCCTTGGTCTTTCGGTTAGGCTACATGGGACCATCATCAAAGCTTTTTGTTTTGTAGCGTCGCATGTTAAGAAGAATAAAATCAGGTAAACTGATGTAAGAAAGTACCAAAATGATTTTGTTTAATCTGTTATAGGCTAATTGCAATTATGATTTTCAGAATTTTTTTTTCTTTTTTTAAATCGACTTCCGAGTTGAGCCCCAGATCGATTCATTAAGCAGAGCTTACGGAAAAACAAAGGTCTAAAGTTTGATAAGCATATGTGGAGGAATATGTGGGTAGTGTTATAATTTCCAAAGCCGTATATGAACACTGCAAGCAATATTGTTATCATGAGAACTGATTTGCATTTCATAAATTCTGTCTAATATATTACCATAAAATAGGCACTGAATTGGGCATTACTCCGTACCATTCGACTGATTTTGCCCAAAATCAATAGGCTACGTCCCATGGATGTTTTAAATGCATATACCAAGTTTCATGAAAATCCGATAATGCGTATATGAGTTATCGAGCGTTCAGACACACGGAAGGACAGACGGACGGACAGATATTTTCGCGTCCCCCACACAATCCCATAAAGTACCATTCTGGCACTTATTAATAAAAAAAAAAACACGTAAATACGGAAATAGTTAGGCTACTCTTGTATCAAACAAAATTTATGTGTCAATAATTCACAACAAAATAGTTTACTTCATTTCTTCATTGTTTGATTCTCCCATCGCGGTGAGTGACTTTTAATCAAGGTTAATTATTACTACAGATATGCAGCATAATCATATTTGCTAGTTGAAGTTTACAATTCCAATTTTGCTTGTTTCTTGATTTTCGTTATACTATTTCTTAATTTTGAGTTATTTAATTCACAGCAGCTGACTATGACGTGCCTAAATCGATTGCCAGCAACAGTAACCTTTTCATTGTTGCTGACGTTTAAATTGCTCATCTAAAATTATTGTACTGAAGGGGAGCTATAAGATTAGTAGACTATTGTTTTATGCAAAATGCGAAGATATTTTTCTTCTTGTTACGATTGTCATTCACGGATACCAGCTTTTCTACTGAAATTGTCCTCATTGATTCTAAGTTTAGAGCCCACTGATGATTTTACTTGATGATTGGTTATATAAATGTACAGTTTCAGCTCTGAAATGATTAAAAGTCTCTGAATGGCAAGAAATACGTTTTGATTAAATTAAGTAAAGGATTTTTACATCTATTTTTACATCTACCTTTTAGGGACATTTAAGCGGCCCACGCCGCGACCTGTCGGAAAAAAGATTATCTATGGATCACATACATACTTTTTTTGACCAGACAAGGAGATGGAGGGGCTCCCCAGATGAGTGATCAGCCCAATGCCGGGCCACCTCCGAGACAACACGAGAGACAATACACACCATTCTCACATACACACACACATTCATTCTGAACTAGTGGAGGACGAAGATGATAATGACGTCCAGATTATATTGACCACACGGGGCTAAAATTACCCGACATTTGTCTCACAGTTGAGGAAAAACTCCATCTAAGTAACTTGTCCCGACCAGGATTCGATGCATCCTCTACGCCACATATTTTTTGTGTCGTGGTAAAAATAATTTTCAATACATTTGTTATCTGGTGTTTTCTTAACATTACCTCGTTTGGGCTAAAACATACTTCCTATACAAGTTTAGTAATTTCCATTTTCCATTAAAGTCCTCCTGAATCTTGCTTCTTGGAAATATAAATCTTCATGCCTCCGTTTTGTAGTAGTCGTAGTAGTAGTAGTAGTAGTAGTAGTAGTAGTAGTAGTAAGTGATTTATTTTGCCTGGCAGAGTTAAGGCCATAAGGCACGTCGTTGAATTTACTAAGTTTATACACACACACATACAGTGCGCCCGAGAACAGTCTCCGCAGTTGCTATTTGCTGGAGAGAGGGCTAGGTGCAGCAGTTACGTTGGCAACACGGGCTTTTATAAAAACAAACCGCCAGCTGTGTATGCAGGCAGGCAGAGGTCACTGTCACTTTATCAATGGGTGCATTGTCTAATTACTAATCAGTGCATATTGCAGTGTGCAAGCATTTTAGATCGAATATTGTGACAGCACTTCCTGCACCTGCAATGATCGGCTGTGGTGAGTACCAACTTAACTGCTGCAGCTAGCTGCCTCTCCAACAAGTAGCCGCTGCGGAGAATATTCTCGGGCGCACTGTATATATAATGCAGATTTACGTTAAAAAACAAAGTAATGGATAAGAGACTACTACTAATACTAAGGTTAAGGCTAATCATAATAATTAATTAATTAATTAAGTAAAATGTATAAGTTTCATAAAAAGCACAGGTTTCATAAAAAATAAGAATTAAAAAATGTATATTACTAGCAAAGCAAGGAAAATGTCAAATTCAGTTATAATGAAACTTTAAGCTTGTGAAGTCGTCTTCTTCTTCTTCTTCTTCTTCTTCTTCTTCTTCATCTTCTTCTTCTTTCTCTTCCCCTTGTGCCTCACGGCGTCGGGTCTGCCTCGATCCATTTCCTCCATTCTCCTCTGTCCCTCGCCATTCTTCTCAATTCTCCCATTCCTTTCCCCGTCTTCTTGCCATCCCCTCGATATTGTCTAATTGTGTCGTTCTGGGCCTTCCTCTTCCTCTCCTTCCCTCCTTTCTTGCTTCCATCACCTGTTTTGGCTTTCTCTCCTCTCCC
The DNA here is from genome assembly GCA_964059195.1 of Ectobius pallidus. Lineage (NCBI taxonomy): Eukaryota > Metazoa > Arthropoda > Insecta > Blattodea > Ectobiidae > Ectobius > Ectobius pallidus. Next base: position 153,432,714 of record CAXKWD010000008.1, read on the forward strand.
ATTCTTAACACATGTCCGAACCATTTCATCTGCTTTTCCCTTAGTCTCTCCTCCACTGTGAAGTCTTCTTTGAAAAGAAATTCTTATCTTATCTTATTTCGTAATCATGTGTTAATTTCTATCTTTCTTAATTAGTAGGTTATTGTGAGGAATTCGCAAATGAAATAATACAAACGGAAAGTTGGGGTGGATATATGAATTAACGTTTTTTAGGGATGAAGTGAGATGTCGGGAGGTTTATAATTAGCTAAAATTACTGAGCAGAGAAATTAGCTACAATTAAATTATTTCAAGGGGATAGGTTTGTACGCTTTCCACTTGTTGTATCGCGTGGACCTGATATTTTAATTTTTACCAGAGTTAAAAATAGTTTCTCTCGGCACAACTTTTCTCTATTTGTTACTTTATTCACAAGTTCCGAACATAAAACCAGTCAAACAATAAGTTCCATAATAATCAAGATTTACAATTTGAGGTGTGTGAATATTGTCGATGCCATTTCTTAAAGACTTTTTTCTCAAGAACCGCCTCTACCTGCTGCCACCCTAATCCTCTTCGACATGTCAGTCAGTCAATAGAAAGGTAATTAGGCGTATTCACACTTGTCTCCAGTCCAGTACAGCAATACTTAACTTGAGAATTGGTGAATGACAGCGGCAACACTGGGGAAATCCACGCGACTACCAGTGCACCTGTTCTTTGTCGGTGTCAGTGTGGATGCAGATTTTAAGATTAGGGAACAATGCTATTATATTCTTTTGTAGAAAGACGATGGTTTGGGACGAGGTCTTCTTAAATTCTGTGTGATACAAAGGTTATATTTTTACAATTATTGAAGTGTCGCTGAAATATTTTCTTTTTCAGACTTTGCTTCAGTAAGAGTATTTTTTCTGTTTTAGAAAAAAAAAGATTATTAGAAAATTAATTTTCCTTAGATTTTCCTACTTATTAACGCCGCTACTAATAAAGTCATTTCATTGATGATTTAATCTTAAGAGTAATTGTTTAATTTTAACTCTTCAAAAATTACTCCATTCAATCAAGAAGTAAAGATTTTGAGGTTGCAAATTTTGCCAGAGAGTATGGATTGCAGATAAATGACTCCGCATCAATAACAGAGAAATACGTGCACATTGCTTCTAGAAGAATGTGTGGTTTCCAAAGATATAAATTTTTCACGAAATTGCTTTTTTATAGAACTAAATGTGCAATCAGTGCCGAAAATAACGTTTTTACAAACCTCTTAGGATATATATTTTTCCTTAGGTTGGCTTTTGTTTGGTGTCTCAGATGTTTTACCGGATTTTGGCTATACTTAGTGTGCTTATTCCAAATATGTAAACCGTTTTTCTCTACCAGCTCTACTTTTATATAATTTTATTCGTGAACTCTTAGTCTAGCGAAACAAAATCTTGCTTGATAATATAGCAAGTGAAGGTTCTTGACCAATATTTTGGACACGTAGGACGAAAACTGTACGAAGTATAGAAAAAACTAAACCCGGATTATTTTTTGGCCCTCAAATTCACAGCTCATAAGTCATAAACGACCCTACAATATGTGATAATATAAATTTTTTGAAAGGCCCCACGTTATATTGTTATTGTAATGTTAATGTAATGTTAGTATGTTGCTTTTTTCTTTACATGATTTAGAAGATAAAAAAGGCACTGTTTTTTATTTATATCAAACATAAAATGGGATAATATGCATAATGGTAATACCATATCTCACAAAAATAAAGCTGATTGGGCAAAAGTAATGGCACATTTAGCATCCGCGACCTAAATATACCCAAGAATAAGTACAAATTCTAAGGCACCAAAATTGCTGTTGTTCTGTGTTATTTGTTTCTATTTACATTTCTGATCACTCAAATATCAGTAGCTTTGCTTGTTGGGGAAGGTCTGGAACTCCATATTAAGCTTATATGGTTTGACAAACCCTCTATGGAATGAATTAACAAGCTTTCTGTGTTACGTTAAATTAACAATGGTATTTAATTGTGAGGCGAGCAAACCCACTGTAAAAATCTTGTGTTGAGTGCCACACAGATGGACAGGAAATTGCATTGCCGGGAAATTAAATTCAAACAGTGGAGAATAGAATTCCAGTATTCTCCCTCTATGTATTAATGTGTACTTTGTATTTTATTTATTGACTTATAGCTTTCACCTGGAAGTTATTAAGGCCAAACGTAAACAAAATTGTAACGTATCGCTCGAATATCAATTCCCATTCTCTCCCTCTCCCTCTCTCTCCAGTGACATAGGGAAGGGAGGTCCAGGGGGTCCGCCCCCTCGAAATCATAACCAATTTTTGTTTTTAGTTATTTGAGCTCTATTTTGCCAAATATTTAATTAACCGACTTATGCCCGGTTTCTACAAACTAGTGAATTACCTATGGGTAAATTATCCATGGACAAATTAGTTCCATTTAACCTATAATGATATAATGAGCAAGGTCTTGGAGTTGTACAGTTAATTTAATTCAGAAGGCTTTGATTCTCATTGTTTAAATATTACTATTGATCCTATGAAAGGTTAAATTTTATCCAGCCATCCATGAAAGGATAAATTAACCTGAAGATTTACCCTTGGAAAGATCTAGCCCGAGTTTGTAGGAACATTTTTTCTGTCATTTTCATATTTACCCAGAGGACATTTATCTAGAAACTCGCCAAGTGTATGTGATTGCTATCTTTAAATTATTTGTGTTTGTGTGGTGTTATTTTTGTGTAAATTCTGTACATTGGATAATTTACCCATAGGTAATTCGCGAGTTTATAGAAACCGGCCATTAATAATAAAATACTGAACTTGTAAATGTGGGCCTATTATTTCTATTGTTCGATTTGTTATTTAACTTTTATAATAAATACTAATAATTATTATAACTTAGGTAACGACTTCTTGTTGAAGGTGCCATGTCTTAGACTATGGTGAACAAATTTGCTAACTAGTTTTTCAGTGCTAAAATAGCTTAAAATGTAGAATGATAATTCTTTCACACTGGCCGTGTGTAGGCTAAGATGGAAAGGTGAAGTCAGAATGAAAAATTCAATGCCATAGCCAGGATTTGAACCAGGATCTTCCATTGTGAGTCAGTTGGAGAATTTAATGGTGTTCCGGGACGTTGCCATGGTAGCTCAGTTGGTTAGAGCCGAAGATCCTGGTTCAAATCCCGGCTATGGCATTGAATTTTTCATTCTGACTTCATCTTTCCAGCTTAAAATGTAATTTTTAGTAGTTCAATTTTAAAAATTTTCCATTGGTGAGCCCCCAAATCCCCATTCCATACCCCCCAAACACCCTGGCACTTTTGATTCTCCCCGAAATTATTTTATGGCTACGCCACTGTCTCTCTTCCTCTCTTTCTATTTTTTTTATTTATTTTTATTTTTTATTTATTTATTTTATTTATTATTTACCATGAAAATTACAAATTACAAATTAGAAAATACAAATTAATACAAAATTATTACAAATACAAATATAAATAATATAAACAAAATTATTACAATTACAAAAGAGCATTATTTACCCCGCATGAGCATAGCTCATGTTCAGGGTCAGTTCAGTTATACTAAAATTATATTTTGAACATTATATAAAAAGAAAACATACATATTATAGTTTTAGGCAAAAAATAAGAATAAAAATAAATAAGATTGCTTATATGAAATAAAATACATGAACAAAGATACGAAAAATAAATTACAATAACATAACAAAGTTACAAACAAAATACCCTTTTGTTACATTCTTGCAATAAGTGTAGGCCTACTATGAGGAGGAGGGGTACAAAATTGAAGAAGTGTGACAGTTTTTTGCAAGTTGACCACAGACATGGTAAGGGAGTAGTGTTTGATGAAGTTGATTGACACCCTACAGTTTTTTTGCTAGTGTAGAACTTAATTTGTATTCTGTACACGGACTGCTAATGGAAACTTATTCCATGTCGTCGCTAACTTTTTGACTTGGTGCGAAACTGGGTTAACAGGTTTTTAAAACCTTTATATCTAGTTTCCAGATACCAACACCTTCTGAATGATGCAGACTATCAGATAATGTACATAGAATGTGGAGTTTTCTTTTTGCTGGGACTCCAAGTTTGTAACTTAATTAATATCTACAGAGTGTGGCAACTGCTACAGTATTTTATACTGCTACTATTTTGTTAGTTGTAACACCATAACTTACGGTGAAAGTTAGTATATTTGTTCTTTGACCCCTTTCGAAATACCAAATATTAAATAAAATCAGGTAAACTGATGTAACAAAGTGCCGGAATGCTTTTGTTTAATCAGTGATAATTGCAATTATTATGTTATACAGAAAATAAGTTACTTTCGTTATCGATTTCCGAGTTAAGCTCCAGAGCGATTCATTAAGCAGAACTTACGGAAGAAAAAAGGTCTAATTTGATAAGCATATGTAAAGGAATATGTGGGTAGTGTTATTTCTCAAAGCTGACCGTATTGCAACTTCCAAAGCCGTATATGAACAGCATAAAACAATATGTTGTCATGAGAACTGTTTTGCACTGGATAAATTCTTACCATAAAATAGGCTGACTGATTTGGTCCAATATCAATAGGCTTCTTTCCATGGACGTTATAAATGTGTATACCAAGTTTCATGAAAATCCGATAAAGTGTATTTGAGTTATCGCGCGTACAGGCACACGAACAGACAGAGAGACAAACAGACAGACGGACAGACATTTTCCCGCCCCCCACACAATCTTATATAGTACAATTCTGGCACTTAATAAATACTATACTAAACCAAATTCGTGCCCTTATGGTTTCGCGCAGTGCTAAGGTACATATACAATACTACGTAATACTAATCTGCTACAATTATAGGCCTTTTGATTTCAAACTTACGGGTAGGCAAAAAGAAAAGAGAGAAAAAACGAAAAATTAAATTTAAGCATTTAATGGATATTAATTGCAAATGATCAAATTGGTCTTAATAAAAGTTTCTTTCCATAATTATTATTTAGATACAATTGTCATGTAAAGTGTTGTAACCTAGTTAGCTTTTCTAGTTCTATTGCACGATAAAAAAAAAATACCGCACGTTAAATTTTTACTGGTTTACCAGTAGGCCATGGAATATTGATGTGCATCTGTTTATATTGTTATTGTCTCATGATTTTGTGTTCATTTTAACTTATACTGAAATTTTAATGCTTATGATGGGTGAAATATCGAAGATCTGAAGATGGGTTAACGATTCTAGCCCTATGTTCTTTCCGGAGTTAAAAACAATATTCATGTAAAATTTCAGCTGTTTTAGTTGAATAGTTTTTGCAACAAATCGGAACAGACAGGTGCAATAATTTTTTATAAGTATATAATCTGATTTCTCATAGCTTTTTACATGGTTCCAACGGTCAATGCGGATATTCGACTAGTTTTGGTATGTCAATAACAGATTCGAATCTCGCTACAGACATAGTTTTGTAATTGTCAGGAGTATGAAACGGATATGACATTTACGGGTTTTTACATGTCAAGGCTGTAAAATTTTTAGATTAATTATATGAAACAATTGTCTGTAATTGCATAGCTGTCAGGTTGTAGCGCCTGCCACATTTATAAAATAAATAGAGTCCTGGGTTTTGGATGTTGACATGTTGTTCCTATTAGCAAAAATTTCAACATTGTATAGATAATTAGAGACATTTTCAAGACCCAAAAAATGTAGGTCCGCCACTGCATATCGGTCTCATCTTCAACAATAGCAACTATCGCTGAATACAGCATGACAATGGAACAGGAGACAATATCAGGAATGTGTACAGCAGATAATATGATAATCTGCCACTATCTGCTTGTTCTCCTTGCTGGGAGGTTTAAACACATTATCTGAGACAGACTCTTACAAGCTGTAAGACAAATTACTATCTCCCTGCTCCATAGAAATTCGCCCGGCCCTACAGCTCAGATATCTGACACCCGGAGAGAGGAAAGAAAATGAAGATGCTATCTCAGCAAACAGCCACTGACAGATACACGCCTGCTCTATTTTTACAGTAGGCTCGCATTTTATTAGCTGCTGTAATCAAGCATGGAACAAATGGCCGGACATTTACTCCAACTGTCTTGTTTAAACAGAAATGAAAGCGAGACTTCAAACAATTCTTTCAGTTCGACGTACATGCGTAGGAGTATTTCGAAATTAATATTACTGTAAGAGTCTGGTAATATTTAATCAATTTTAAATCTCTTATACAAAAAAATACAAAAATAATATAGCCGATATGATGGAGTTCCTCAGGGATCTGTTCTTGGGCCAGTACTGTTTTTACAATACTGTGGCGTAGGGGATGCGTTAGGGCTCCATAGGCAGCGGTCCTGGGTTCGATTCCTTGTCTAGACAAGTTTTCTACTTGGGGGTTTCCTCACCTGTGAAACGAATATCGAAATTTTAGGTCTTTGAACATCATCTGGAGGTCGTTATCATTTTCGTCCCATCTACACCATTTCAGAATGATTGTGTACATGTGACTGGTTTGTCTCATCCTATGTTTTCGTGTTGTCTCGGAGGTGACCTCGGCATTTGATTGATCACTCATCCTGGGAGGTCCTGCGTGTCTGGTCAAAGAAATATGTATGTGATCCAAAGGTTTTACCAACAGGTCGCGGTCCTATAAGGCTCGGGCAGCGAGATATTAGACTTAGAAAAATAGACAGAAATACAAAAGGAGAGACATAGGCTCCGTTGCTATGGCAATGGCAGCTCCGCCCATGTATGGACCCTGAGTTCAATGTACAGATTAATGCTTTATTCAACCCCCTTTACTTAAATGAGTCTCTGATAATTTTTAGTGGAATGACTAAAATAAATTTCTCATCACGATCATATAAATTAGGAGGACCCTCTGAATGGCCTGTCGGATTTGTAGGATTCCCCAATGCAACATCGAAAATCAGAATATTGTTGCAACCTTGAACTTTTCTTGGCCAGTAGAATGGTTTAATATTTAAAATAAGCCAATATAAAGAGTTCTACTCTGATAGTAAAATCATGTATGTGATAGTTTCGCTTTATGTCGCGAAGGTCGAGATCTCGTCGCTGCTTTCGAGAATGCAAAGAACTTTACATTAAAGACTACCGGTAGATATTTGACTAGTATCTGTATACTATTAGTGTATTATAATCTCTGCTTATCTAAACATGGAATTATTTTTCTTCGCGTAGAATTAGCTATTCCAGTACCACTTGTGTAGAGTTCAACTTCGGCAATTTAATTGAGCTTCGCGAATGTTACTTATGATAATTATATCGATACCTCGCAATACGAAATATTACCATGACAAAAAACATTCGTTAAGCTCAATTAAATTACCAGTAAAACAGTCAGCACTCGTGGTATTGCTGTAGATAGTACGTCTGACGTGGATTTACTAAGTTAATTTAGGGTCCAAAAGTAACTTTTATTTCTTACAAGGCTGAGAAGTTGCTTGAAGCTTCTGGTTATTAATAGGATTCTGTCGATGTATTGAGTACATAATTGCTGCAATGCTTGATGCGCTTGAAGTACATTTCTTGAACAGTGCCTAATATGCTTAGGCTATTAGACTTTGTATTTGGAAAACTGATTGGTCTAGAACAGACGATGAAGCGAAGGAAACTTCTTTATTAGTAAAGAGAGCCAAATTAAAAAAGAAACCCTAGGGATGCAGTTTATGTACAACAAAAACATTACTGGCCCAAGAACAGATCCCTGAGGAACTCCATCATATATATTATCTAACAATGAGATGCGATTTTACCAACTGTTGTATTGTGGAGGTTTGTGGAACTGGAGTTCATACCACAACAGACTGCACTCGAAGATGGATTTGTCACGAAGGCCCTGCATGAATGAGCGGAATGCAAGCAGGGTGCTCTGTTTCTAAGTTGTTGATCTGTTAGTAAGGCAGTCTAGAAGCTGAGCTGAGCAGCTCCCTTCCCGTTGCCATGGGGACGGCAATCCTGGCAGGAGGCAGCACTAGCGCCGCGGTCCGGCCCGGCGTCGCAATCACTCCATTTTGCTTGCATCGCCAGCGTGTGACATTATGCGGGTAAAGCGAACTACTCAGTGCTACATCATCAAACTATTTTTAGAAACTGTTTTCACAGCACGCCACTGAACTCACAACCGTGATTTTTATATGTAGTCATTACTAGGTATGAATGTTTGCAGATATATAACTTTTTTACTCATGTAAACAACCAAGTGAAGTACTGTTAGTAAAAAAAAAACAGTGCGACAATGAAGCTCAACCTTTAAAAAAACACTAGTGTACACTAGTTTTGTAGTGGTATCGTGGAATATAAAGCGCCTAAAACCCAGGGTTCAGGAACAATTATAGTTTTCGGTAAGTAGTAGGTGACATCATTATTGTTAGGGCCCAATTTTTTTTTTGCGGTGTATCTCTGGTGTTTGAATTTGCAGTGTTAGGAAATGATCAATCTAGCTAAGTGAGATAGGAGGTACAGGACATTCATGAATGAGAATCCTACTAGCACGTTTGATGAAGCAATGTCTAAAATATTTACAATAATGTGTTTTCACAACATCTCGGCAAAACTCGGTCGGTAAAAAAGTAAACTAACAAAATACTGTGCTGAGTATGAATTAAGTATTTGTAGGCCTAATGCTAAAAAAGATGGAAAAAATATTTAGCTAGCATACCTACAACATAATAAGCATGTGTGTGATGTGGTCGCGAACGACCCCTGGAGGTCCCTTAAGGGGATATACACTTCGGTTTAGTTTTCCGGGCGCACCAGTCCCCTACATAACTTTTAAACCTAAGGGAAATCGGGAAAGGGATATTTCATTACTGAAAAATCCTCAACCCGGCCGGGAATCAAACCCGGGCCGCCGGAGGGGAAGGCATGCGTGCTACCGACTCACCCACAGCGACGGAGATTAAGTTTGCATTCATGGATAAACTTCCGGTCAGTAATGCTGAAGATGGATTTTATGAAACAAAACTATCTCCACTTGTTTTCTAAAAGTTCTTAACAAATCAATTGTTAATCTAATAAGTTTAAAAAGATTACAACTTACTAATAACAATGCTTAAAATAAGTGCATTTTAGTAAGTTTATTTTGTGGTAAATCTAAAATAAAATAAAAATATGATGCGTCATATATAATTCTTCCTGATTTTCGGTCCTAATTAATTATGGACAAGAGACAATTAGAAAAAAGTTTCTTAGTACTGTACAAGCAGTTACTGAATAAAATTTAGGCAAAATAGTGCCATTAGCGGAAAAATAGTGTTAAGAGAACTTTTCTTAATTTATCAGTATGAATAAGAGAAAGTCACCGGTTCTTAGTTGCAAATCCAGGGATAAGTGCTCAGACTTGATTGTGATATATTTCTGTTATCATCGGAGACCTCATAATGCGTATCATTGTTGACTTGATGATAAATATCAGGGTCAAATACAATACTAAGTCGGCCCACAGTGCCTATGCTACGGGTGGAGTAATGCCTAATTAATGTATTTATATAGTGCGGACAGTTCATACAGATTGTATTATGACAATGACTGATCTGATTATAATAATAATTGGCAGTCGAGCGACCTCCACCTTAACACTCAGCTCTATTCGAACTACGACAGTTCAAACAAGTATGAACAGGCCACCTTATACCCTCTTATTATCATTAAGAATTCTAACCTAACCTTCTAGTTACTAAAATTCATGGGATGTAAGTCAAATGGTAAAATTTAATATATACGTTTGTTAAAATCCTAGTTATGTCTGCAAACATAAGCGTCAAAATATGACATTCAACCCTTATATAGAACCCTTAATTTAGAAGAAGGTTCTAACCTGACACATTAAGACTTTACAACTCTAATTAGTGTTTTTACTAAAGAACTTAAAATTGAAGAAATTTTGTATGTGTGAATGTTTGGTATGGGTTATGTTTTAGCATTTAATAACTTTATACATATTTAAATCTTATATTTTGATGGTTATGTTCATAGACATTACTAGAACTAACGTTTGTACATATTGAATTTTATCTTCTGGCGACCAGAGGCATTGACATGAATTTTAGTAACTAGAAGGTTAGGTTAGACTTCTTTATTATAATTGAGGATATAAGGTGGCCTATATATATATATATATATATATATACATACATACATACATACATACATACATACATACACATAATTATGTAATATTTATTTTAATCTACCATAACGAAGCTATAGAAACATTCAGTGCATTCATATGTTTGTAACGATCTTCAGATATTTATCATTGTCAGGGCCTCCTCTGTTCAATAGATCCAGTTGCTGTCGTTGTTGACATTTTCAGCCATTTCTGAGCATGACAATGCAACATGTTTCCATTACTTGAAATATTCCAACATTCGGACGGTAGTTGGTGCTAGTGGTAGTCAGACCATTTAGAAGATAAATACGGAATATTGAAACTTTTATATACCAGACACGCCATTAAATTCTACCTATCTACAACACATGATAGGGCCTTAAAAGCCGAGAAAATGTTATGACCCACTATTCCGTTAAAGCATAGCATTCATTCTTCATTTTTCATAGTAATAAAGATATCAAAGTGACTGAGATGGGAAATATAGTCTGAAGAAAAGAAAAGTGCGCCTTACATAAAGACAAGCCGTAAACAGCTAAAGTATGAGATTAAGTAACTTGGGGAGAGCTTGGAAAAACAGAGGGTGTTGGTAGAGCAGCAGGAGGGAGGAACTTTCATTAAGCAGCATGAAGGCAATGCCATTTGTTGGTAATTTCTTCTTTCTTCCTGTTCTTCTGTTGAATTGAATGTATTTCATTATTCTCCTCCTTTTCTTCCACTTTTTTCTTTTTCTGCTTGTCCTCTTCCTCCAGTTCTTCCTCCTCCACATCATCCTCTCTCTTATTTTCTTCTTCTGCTTCTTTTATTCTTGCATTTGTCTTCTTATTATTATTATTATTATTTTGTTGTTTTATTCCATTACTGCTTTATTATTCTTCTCATCATCCTTCTCCGCTTACTGTCCTTTTCCTTTTCTTTTTCATTCCTGTTTTTCTCAAATTGTAGGCAAACATGGAAACATTCAGATTTGTTGGTAGATTTTTCCCCCTCTGTTCTTGTTTCTGTCCACCTCTGTAGCATACGAGATGCTTTTGCTCTCCTCACGCAGCGCGCCCGGGTTCGATTCCTGGTCGAATAAGTTTCCTAGGTTAGCAGACTATAAATGTATACATTTTAGATACAGTACTGTTTTTATATAGGAATATCATACTTTAAGGACAGAGTTTTTGCACAATTTGTAAATATGTTTTTAGCGTAATTATGTAAATATGTGTTTTTAATGTTGTAATTTGTAATTTGTGCATATTTTTAATTAAATAGGTACCAAAATTTTATAGTAATTAATTGTGCTAATAATCAAGCAATCCTACAAAAATCAATAAAAATCAGTGCTACTGCATACTAGGATAATTTTCTTGGTTTATCTATTTTTTTGAGAGCATAAGGCATAAATAACCTATTTCAATAAACAAATAATCACGGAACCAAGAACCCCTAGCATGGCAGTCAGGTAACTTTTCTCCAGTTCTTTGAGGTTCCTTTGCCATCATTGACTGCGCCAACGTCAGATGTCTTCCTCTGCATTTGCCTTGGTGTTGCTTGAATATAAAAAAAGCGTAGGCCTATTAGGAAAAAACATAAAAATTGCTTTCAATTATAGAATTAAACAAATATGAATAATATGTTCTAAAAATCTTAATATAATATTATAAAAACTAACATAACAAGTATATCGTAATACAAGAATTACTAAATAAACTGCATCTCCTCAAGAGCTGAGATTGCAGGAAAGGTTACCACCATACTACTCCTATTATATTGCGTTCGGTCTTTGAGGCCACCTTTTATAATTATTTACAATGTTTTTCAGTATGATTTACTAGCTTCCGTCATATATCCAGGTACATTCTTGATTTTTGTACCACTATAGCTCACATTTCCCCCACAATTTATTTATACTACTTGACAGATTAATTTTCTGTATTTTTATTTCCCGTACTATAGGTAGAGGAAATATTGTGTTCGACCCTAAAATTCGCTCTCATGTTTTGAACGTAGGCTAAATACACGTTTTGAGGTCGCCTGAATCCAAAAATCGGATTTTCAGAAACAGCATAGTTCGAGAACGAAAACAGTATAAAAACAACATTTTATATTTGGGTGTATAACCACAATTTTACTAAAAGGTTTAAAATACCATCTTAGACCGGTAAGTAGGGACTGCTCATTGAATAAGCGTTAATGTTGAGGCATATGTTATGATTGAGAAAGTATATTTTGCCCTGAGATATGCTGGTTGTAGAATCGTTTAAGTTAACTTTATTTAGAGAAATGAAGTTTTTTTTTCTGTGAACAGCTGCCGCTTATCATACATTATAGTCTGCTATTTAGGTATTTTTTAAAATTAATATAGCTCTGATTTAAAAGGCTTAACATAATAAATTTAGAAACATCCTTCTGTCTGATTGCATTCTAGTCAGGGCACTCTCTATTCAGTATAAGGAATGTAAGCATAATGGGCCGTGGTTTCTACATTCATTTGTCGAGACTTGACGTGACAGGGTGACGTGTATTTCCGTTACATGCTGTTTTAGCACGTGGCCCCCTTTAAGACCGACTTAATTGAAAATCAACCTTTATATCTGTTTTGCAGGGTACTTGGCAATATGAACCTATATATTACACAGCCCAACAAAAAAGAACTTTCGTTTGGTGTCACAGATGTTTTACCGGATTTTGGCTATACTTAGGCCGGTATTCATAGTCGGCGACTTAAGAACCGACTTTATAAAGCTGAACTTATTTGACAAGTCGACTTATATGTTTTTCGTATTCATAGTCCTCTTTAAAGTCGTACTTTATTAAGTCTGACTTCGTAAAGCTCTACTTATTCCACGCATTAAAGTCGAACTCAATAATATGAAAAATCACGCGTTCACTGCCGTAATAATTGAACTAGCCAATCATGTTTAAGATTTTTTCAGATTCTATTTAAAGCAAAGCCAACTGAGTACGTATTTCGCTATCGTGATATGAAAATACAGACGGCTCTGTGCATTGTAAACAAAGAATTCAATTCATCCAGTCATATTATGCAGCGTGTAAGTAAACTAATTAATAGTTTTTTTGAGAATATTCTGCGTATATATTGGCTTGGAGATCGTTCAGAATTAATACCGGTACGCTTATGTATTTATTTCGATATTAATTATTGTTTTAGAGAGATTCAAAACAGCTTAGGAAGCTTTGGTCCGATATGAAATGCCAGCAGAGAGAAATGCTGATGAAAGATAGGCGATTGATGTCGTGTATAAAATAATTCCACCTGTTGTAATGGATTAACCAACAGAGTAAGATCACCTGGTGAAAGAAAAGGACTTGAAGATGGCTAAATAGCCTATATATATTGTCCAATATACGAAAATTATCTTATAAAATTGACTGATATAATTTTTAATTATGTTTTATAATATTGACAGATATTAATTTTTGATTTGACAAAGCTATGAGCTAATACTTTAACAAAAACATTTTATACGAGGGAATAGGTGGAATTATTTTATGCACGACATACAAATCCCTCGTAGGAGATAAATAACATGAAATTTATCAACACAAATAGGCGATTGATATTTCCAAAATTGTGTCTGCTTGAAACGAAATCTCTTTTTAAATTCATTGTCATTGTAGAATTTGAATAGATTCATCATGTTTCGCAAATAACGCTTTGGGGCGTGAGTTTCTTCTAATACTCACCAAGATCCTAAAAATTACTATCCATGGTACTGGCTTAAACTGAAATAAGTCAGGGGGACCCTTGACTTGATAAAGTACGACTTATTTCGACAAATAAGTCGTACTTTAGTGACTATGAATACCAATAAGCTCGACTTTGTCAAGTCTGACTTTATAAAGTAAATACGTCATAAGTCCGACTTGTTTGTGTCAGAAACTCAACTTAAGACGAGAATTAAGTTCGACTTGGATATAAGTACGACTTATTGCGACTATGAATACCGGCCTTAGGCCGGTATTCATAGTCGGCGACTTAAGAACCGACTTTATAAAGCTGAACTTATTTGACAAGTCGACTTATGTGTTTTTCGTATTCATAGTCTTCTTTAAAGTCGTACTTTATTAAGTCTGACTTCATAAAGCTCTACTTATTCTATATACTAAAGTCGAACTCAGTAATATGAAAAATCACGCGTTCACTGCCGTAACAATTGAATTAGCCAATCGCGTTTAAGATTTTTTCAGATTTCACGTAAAGCAAAGCCGTCTGAGTACATATTTCGTTGTCGTGATATAAAAATACAGACGGCGCTGTGCATTGTAAACAAAGAATTCAATTCATCCAGTCATATTATGCAGCGTGTAAGTAAGCTGATCAATAGTTTCTTTACTATATTCTGTGTATATATTAGCTTGGACATTGTTCAGAATTAACGCCGGTACGCTTAAGCATTTATTTCGATGTTAATTATTGTTTTAGAGAGATTCAAAACAGCTTAGGAAGCTTTGGGCCGATATGAAATACCATCAGAGAGAAATGCCGATGAAAGATAGGCGATTGATATTTGCAAAATTGTGTCTTCTTGAAACGAAATCTCTTTTTAAATTCATTATCACTGTAGAATTTGAATAGATTCATCATGTTTCGCAAATAACGCATTGGGGCGCGAGTTTATTCTAATACCTCGCCAAGATCCTAAAAATCACTGTCCATGGTTCTGGCTTAAACTGAAATAAGTCAGGTGGACCCTTGACTTGATAAAGTACGACTTATTTCGACACATAAGTCGTACTTTAGTGACTATGAATACCAATAAGTTCGACTTTATCAAGTCTGACTTTATAAAGTAACTACGTCATAAGTTCGACTTGTTTGTGTCAGAAACTCAACTTAAGACGAGATTAAAGTTCGACTTGGATATAAGTACGACTTATTGCGACTATGAATACCGGCCTTAGTGTGCTCTTCCAAATATGTAAACAGTTTTTCTCTACCAGCTCTACTTTTACATAGAGTGCTATTAACTTATAATCTGCTTCGCGAACAAAACCTTGCTTGATAATATAGCTAGTGAAGGTTCTTGACCATACTTTGGACCCGTAGGACGAAAACTGTACGAATTACAGAAAAACTAAAAGCTGGATTATTTTTTGGCCCTCAAATTGACACCTCATAAGTCATAAACGACAGTACAATATGTGATAATATCAATTTTTTGAAAGACCCCATGTTATGTTGTGATTGTAATGTTAATGTAATGTTAGTATGTTGCTTTTTTCTTCACGTGATTTAGAAGCTAAAAATAGTCACTGCTTTTTTATTTATATCAAAGGTAAAATGGTATAATATCCATAATGGTAATACCATCTAAAGCTGATAGGGCAAAACTAATGGCACATTTGGTATCAGCGACCTAAATATACCCAAGAATAAGTATAAATTCTAAGACATTAAAATGGCTGGTGGTCTGTGTTATCTGTATTACTTTTTGCTTCTTAATATATTTTAGAGCTCAATAAGCTCTTTTAATCAACGCTAGTTACCGTTTTTCTGAATTCACCAGATCGGTACTGAAGTGGGAAACACCTTGCTTTGTGAATGAGCATGTTATTGTTATGACATCAGGTGAACTGAGGCGACACTAGCGCTGCGCAGCGGTCGCAGGTGTCAAGATCTCGCCACACCCCTGCGAGAGGAAGGATGCGTTCTTACAACGCTTCCGTTCATACCAGTGATTAAAGTTTAATGGCTCTGCACTGAAAGCGCATGTTTTCAAGTACCCCCAAAATTGCTATAAGTTTCCTGCAATTTTATCCCCTCCACTTTTCGCTACCTGGTGGTGATCCTATGCACGCGAAAATGTTCACACACAGAGTGAAACAAGTTTATAAAGTAAAGTGTTCAATATTACAGGCCATGGATGCACAGAGGATTCCAGCAGTTTGAGGCTCTCAGAATTTTAGACATTCGGCACATGAAGGTGGTAAGGTTGTCAACCTTACGCACCGGCCTTTTTTACCCCCAGGATTGCTCCTGGTACTCATTTCTGTTAGAGGCTGAGTCGACCCCAGGGCCATAGTGCCACCAGAAGGATTAGGCCAATTGAAAAACTCCAACGACCTCATCGGGGATCGAACCCGCGACCTTCCGGTTTGTAGCGCAGCGTAAAACAAGTTTATAAGGCCTAATTAGGTTAGTAGGTGGAGAAGGGGATATTGATATTTGTACACCTTTGGGCATCAACATTTTATTTAAAAAAACCTGATTTGAAATTCACATAACGTCCTCTGCCCAAATCGAAGTTAGCCTTTTAGTATGGAACCGTTTTCGATAAAATCGCGACAGACGAAATTTTCTTCATGTAAAGTGCCCTTAAAAATAAAGAGAATGTCATCGTCAACCTTCGTATCACATCCCCAAAAGGGACCTAACCCAAATACAAAATTTTGTTTCGCACGATTTTTCGTTACAAGAGGTCGTATTGCAGAGAGCGCATATTCAGAGTGGGTGGCTTATAACTACCCTTCAGAGAATTAAAAAAAAAATGTTTCAAATAAAAGTTTGGAGCTCTTAATAGAAGCAACCCATATGCAACGTTTTAAGAAGACCGAAAATTTCTTCATGTAAAGTCCCCTTGAAAATAAGAGAAACTTGTCGCCAGTCTTCGGGTCACATCTTCAGAAGGTAGATAAGGTAGATATATAAGCATTCATGAACCACAGATTAACTGTCTCTGTTGGACATTACATGAGAATATTATATGAGAAAAATTCCTCCGACACTGGGACTTGAACCCAGGACCTTTGGCTATTCGCGCCAATGCTCTACCAACTGAGCTAAGCCGGAGTTCAATTCATAGCGCCAGATGGAACCTCTCTCCTTCGACTGATTGCCCTAATGGTCTACCTGACATAAATGCAACATTTTATTTTCATACGATTTTCCGTTCTGGAGCTAGATTGACATCCACACAGAAACACACACACACACACACAGACATGTTTCCGAAAATAGTATTTCTGGATTCAAGTGACCTCAAGACGTGTATTTATGTTAAAAACTCAACTTCGAATTTGTGGGTCGAAAACAGCACTTCCTCTACCTATAGTACCTATGGTACGGGCAGAGAAAGTGAAAATTAGGTCTCTCTATTTTGTTATATATATATAACAAAATAGATATATATATATATAACAAAATAGATATATATATATATATATATATATTACACAGCTATATATTAAGACATTTCACAAGAAAAAGTTTTATAATTGTTTATATAAAAATTGTTTTCTTGAACATTTTGACCATAAACTTGCAACCTTTATTTTTTCAAAACTATGAAAGATAAAAACACCAAATTTTGACTGTTTTCTAGACAGAATAATTTTTTAGTACCTGATGTTTAGTTATTTTTTATTACTTAGGATTTTAAGTTGTTACGTAGATTTAACTTATATGAACTGCAAATGTTTAGTTCACATCCTTATGCCTAGAAAAAAATGTAGAACACAGTAGAATATTCTTTGGTATATAAGAAAATCCTCAATATCAAGCAGTAGAGAACATTTCAAGCTTCAAAATGACACCAAAACCACCTTCATATGTTAATTATGGAAGAACTGTGGTGTTTGAAATAATTGAATACCAAGCGATTTACTACTTACGGGAAAATGAGGAGAAAGAAAAACTTGTATCAAAACGCGTTAAAAACAAACGTAAGGATAAAAAAACAGTTATTTCTTACCTCAGCATGGCTCTACTTACTTACTAGTGTATTAGTGACAACTAATAGTCAATAGAGGGAAGAATAAAAATACTGAAGTTACAATTTTTATAACCTAGGAATGATAATCAGAATATCTGCACTAATGGACAACGTCCATGATGTACCAGTTAAAAGATGACATGTCATCAAAATCCGGACCTTAGTCATAATCAGGGCCCGGATTCTGATGACCTAAAATTGCTTGAAAAATGACCTATAAAATCCCTATATTTTAAAGAAAATGACTAATAATTATGAAGAATGTAATTTATTCTTGTGTCCGACTTTAGCGTTGTGTATTAATGACCTAAAAATTGATATTATATTTATAAAAAGTATTATTGTACACACATACATAATTGTAAAAATGATAAATGCAGAAAGGATGTTGTAGGTCTAAACGCTTTGTTCTTTATTCTTCATGGGAGCATCTGAGAAGAAAAGTAAGAAAATTGTTTTTAATGTTGATCCTACAAAAATGTTGCATTATTTTAAGCTAGTAATTTATTTAAATATATAAGAATATACTCAATGTAAATGCATGAAAATGAAAAAATAAGGAAGCAAATTACACGAAAATGACAAAATAATGACGTAAAATTGAAATAAATACCCTAAAAGTGTAAAATGGCATAAAATGACAAAAAAATGACCTAATAAAAATGCATTTCTATAATCTAGAAGCCATGATTAGGATTTATATATAAGTTGGCAATGTCTATGCAGCATCAATAAAAAGATGGCATGTCATTAGAATCCAGGCCCTGATGATTAGTTATGATGGTATATACAGTTTGTTATTCTTATGCTTAATGTAACAAACTTAAATGGTCCGCAGACATAATTAAAAAATATAAAGCAAGTAAAGAAGTAAAATTTTTTTCACATATTTCGTTATAATGACTTATAATTAATACCCCAAATATTAAGAATACAGGCTTTCTTTTAAAAATGGGATGTAAAATTAGGGGTCCGTAAAATTTTGTAGACATTTTAGAGGTCCTCGGGTTCAAAAAGGTTAAGAAACGCTGATCTAGAAGCCATGATTAGGATTTATCTACAAGTTGGCAATGTATAATCAGCTTCAATACAAAAATGGCATGTCATTAGAATCCGGGCCCTGGTCATAATAATCGTTTTACTGACCACTGTGTGCACATAGCTGTGCCCTGGATTTATAGTTAAATTAATTACTAGACTTTCTCCTTTAATAATATTATTGAAAGTCGTGCTACTTGATCAATATAACTTGATATTTCTTGCACAACTTTACTTCTGAGTTTGAATGAGGTTTTCTAAAGCAAACAAACTCTAAAGGGAAAGTAAGAAATATGGTGTCGACAGCAGGAACACACAAAGAAGGCGGTGGAAACAGAGCCTCAAAGTAAGTTGCAAACTAGGGGGAAAGAGTTCGGAAATTGAACAAACACTTCCTGATCTTTCGGTCAGTTTAAAAGGTTCTTTTTTTTTCACCTCCTTTCCTTTTCTAGTTCTTTTATCGGGAGCCCGCATGAAGTTCAGATCAAAGACTTAAATTGAGAACTCAGGATTCAGAAATCACAGAGCTGGAAAAATTTGTAATAGCTTCCACAGAAGAGAAAATTGAAGGAGAAACTGAGTGTGAAAGTGTCTGTATCTGCCTCTGCAAACCGAGCAACACATACTGGAGTTCGTATTTGTGTGACTTCTCACGGGAACTCGGAAGAACACACGATTTACTGATAGTTGCTTATGTTAGGGAAGAGGAGACCGAAATTTGGCAAAAAATTAATTCAATATAATCTCTTAATGATGTGTGGTACTATAAGAAGAATTCTCAAGAAAACTCGGAAAGAAACTCAGCTCAGATTTTATAAGATAATGACAGTTCCTGTTCTATTGTATGGGTCTGAATTTTGGGTATTAACAAAAAAAGATATATCACATATTCAAGCCACTGAAATGAAATTTTTAAGATCGGTAAAAGGTTGCACACGTATGGACAATGATTCAATAAGACGTGAACTAGAAATATTTTCTATACAAGATAAAAGTGTGGAATATAATAACCGATGGAAAGAACATTTGGACAGGATGGAAAAACTAGATTACCTAAAATAATCACTTCTTATAAGACATACGGGAAAAGAACGCCAGGAAGACCAAGAAAACGATGGACTTGAGACCGGAACAGGTCGCATTGACCTAAACCCTGAAAGGAATAACCCTTAAAATGGTAATGTATCAGGGTTTAAGCTAGAAAAAACCTTTAGAAAAAAAGCGAAAATGGATAAAAAAGCTTTAGCAAAATGCTAAAATACAAATTTATTGCTATAAGTTAATTTTAACTGCACTTTTTTATGTAGCTTCAAAATAATAAAAATAAAATTGTACAAATAACAAACTAAACTATAAAGCAAATTATTAATTTTTTTTAAACACTTTTATTTGGAATTTAGCACTTTTCTCTGTTTCAAAGGCGCACTTCTCAAAAGCCTTGTTAAAATTATAGCTTTTTCTTTCGGGGCCTTCAATTTTCATAATTAAGATGTTATTAACATTACACAAATTTATTCTATTGCGAATGTCAATTTTAATAAGGTTCAATCCACTGAAAGCTCTCTCACAGTCTACAGTGTGTAGTAGAATTGTTATACAGTGTGTCCCACGCAAGAGTTGGCCAATCATGCGGGTTTCTGCGTCGCGCCGACTACAGCTCTAACTCCCGAGCGAGCGGGTGAAATATCTACGCTAATAAAGCCGCTAATGGCGTTATGATTCAGGTTCTCACATTTACAGTTGGAATTACAATGAAAATAACCACGTACCTCATCATAAGAGATGTTGGAAATGTCCTCCTCTTGCATCCACAAAACACTGGAACCTTTTTAAGAAATTTTCTTTCACTCGCATAAGTACAGCTTCCGAGACAGAGTTAATTTCTGTTGTGATAGGCCGATGTGATATTGTCTTTAAGTTCTTCTAACAGTATGTGAATATTATTTATGGGGAAACTTGAAAAAATAACTGTATAGGTCAAATTCCCGTACATTACAAAGGAAACGGGTGAAATATCTACGCTAAAAAGCCCGGTGATGGTAATGATTAAGGTTCTCACAAAGAAAACCTCATGTGATTTATCTGGCAAAGACAATAGACAATATCACATAGGCCTATCACAAGAGAAATGAACTCTGTCTCGGAAGCTGAACTTATGCGTGTGAAAGAAAATTTCCTAAAAAGGTGCCAGTGTTGTCTGGATGCAAGAGGAGAACATTTCCAACATCTCTTGTGATGAGGTACGTGGTTATTTTCATTGTAATTTTAACTGTAAATGTGAGAACCTGAATCATTACAACGACCGCGGCATTATTAGCGTAGATATTTCACCCGATCGCTCGGGAGTTGGAACTGTGCCCGCCGCGCCGCAGGAACCCGCGTCATTGGCCAACTCTTGCGTGGGACACACTGTAGCATACTCTACAGTGGAGCACATGAAAGGAAATTCAACAGAAATATCATTTACATGGATGTAAGAATTTTCTTTCGCATTTTTTCGAAAATGGCTAGAATTTCTTTCGCATTCTGAAGTTTACTTTCGCATTACGCGAAAAATGCGATCGTTGATTAAACCCTGTAATGTATACTATAACATATTATTATTATTATTATTATTAAAATTTATATTAAAATGAAGGGAAAGAAGGTGGGCAGAAAAATTAAATTTAATATACATTCCCAGAATAGGGTAGCAAGGAATAAACTGTGGGCCTAAACATTACGGAACTGTTTTCTTTGCGGTCCGGCACGGGTTTTTATATTCTGTGAGAAAGTGAGATAAATTCCAACTGTTAACATTTCCCATAAATTTAAGTTGTGTTTTTCTAAACGTATTTTTATTATATTAGATTTAGTCTATCACATAATCATATAAAATATTAAAATAACATTGAGCTCAATGTGTTGTCAAATTAGCTATTTACAATAATTAGTAATAAAATTATGAAGTTAACCTTGTCACAATATTTAAAATATGAATTAAAATTAACATATATGAAATTTAAACTGATAAAATATTCTAATACTTGTCAATATGAGCAATACATTTTATTAAACAGAAATATATAATGTTTACATATTTAGAAAATCCTGTATAATTCCCATAAATTGTTTTTGCACTCCTTAGCTAGTAAGTGTTACTTACGAAAGTTGTTTACATGGATCGTAAGTTGACATTCCCACACAATCGTGTTGCTAAGGCCGTTGCGATGAGGTTAAATTACTTACGGTCCTTGCGCTACGTCATAATTCATTACGATACACTTCATAATACATGCCTTTATGAACAAGGCCCCCAGGACAAATATTCGGTTCCCATAACAACAAACACATGCGAATCACTTTCTGAAATAAACATCTCTCTTCAAGAATGTATACACATAATATTTTCAGGTAATATCACAATTAATATAATTAAATTGATATAAGTAACCGTCGTGCAAAAAATAGCATGCAACACACGGGCCGTAAAGGCATTTACGGCTGCGCCTCGGGTTTTCAATCTGTTTCCTCGACCCGTAAATGTGCCTTACGGCACTTGTATCGCAATATACTATTTTTAAACTACTGAGCATTTAATACATTGAGTGTTTCATGTAAAATTGTAAGTCATATACGTATACATATGTAGGCTAAATAGTAGGCCACGGTGGTATAGAGAGCATACCCAAACCCGGCCGCGGTCGATGGATTTTTCAAGGTGTAAAAATCCTGGGCATGGAGCCCTCTGAGAGGGACTTTAAGCTTGGGGCCCCATGTCGTAAATTTACGGCACGTAAAAGAACTCCAAGCCTAAATTAGAGCCTCTGGAGAAAATTCCTCGGCTCTTTCACGTACAAGTAATACCTTACAGATTTTTTTTACTACCAGGCCCTGCTCAGAGAAATGCGCAGTAACATGAACGAGTCTATATAGAAATATTGTCATTTGAAGGGGTGATGTTTCATTCGTACACCAGTCTTTAAGGGAGTCACATCACTCTGATTAAGGCGTACGGCTACGGCTATCATGACTGGTGGGAGGGGAAGATGGCTTCTCTCTCTGAATTCAAATCTCATCTCTATATAGTCTTCCCCTCACTCGCGTTTCACCAGTGTCATGAATGAAAAAAAGACTGTATTTTCTTGCGATGAGCTCTCTCATCGTAAAACAAGCGTAAACGAATTAGTCTAGGTACCGAAACCCCCCACTTGGATGTCTTATGCCCCCAACGGGTGGACTAAAAGAATGCACGAATAAGAAATGTAAATAAATGTAAATCACCGAGCGAAGTGACCAAGACGGTAACGTCTTAGACTCGCATTCGGGAGTTCCCAGGTTCAAACCCCGGCCAATTTGGCATGGGTTTTTTCAGTCGTGAAGGCAAATTCCGAATTGGATATTTACATACCAAGAATCATCCTTACCATTTCGTCCTGTATCATATCCATTTAAATTAATATCAGTTGAAATTTACTCCATAAAATACACAGTCAGTAGAAACAATTGACAAGCAGTAGTTCCATGGCCTACCCTACTGAACTCCATACATAGCCTTGAAGCTAGAAGGGGTATAAACATAGCTGAAATAAAAAAAATTAAATTAAATTAAATTAGGCTAAAATTAATGAGAGAATAAGGTGGTTTGTATAATTTTAAAATATTTCCTCTTTCCGAAGATTTTAAGTTATACATATCCATTAATACTGAGCGTTCTGTGAATTTCCTGTATAGGCCTAGTATTAATTCCGGGGTGCGCGGGCAAAGAGAATTAAGTCCACTTTCTTGTTACTGAGAATTAGAGTGACTTAACACACTATACCAGCCCAACATAGCTTTAGAGATGGATAAACCCATGAGGCACACATCCATAACTACCGTACAATTTTGAAAATGACTAACTGGACTTAACACAAATGTAGAGAACATTTTTATCTACAACTCTATGGACATATCTCAATTTTTTAGGATGGTGTACTTAACTCTCTTTGCCCGCGCACCCCGGAATTTAAATTAATATCAGTTGAAATTTACTCCATGACATACACCGACAATTGAAACAATTGACAAGCAATAGTTCCATGGCCTACCCTACTGTACAGACACAGATCCCGAACTCCTGATTTACCCTCGAAGCTAAAAGGAGTATAAACACAGCTGAAATAAATAAAATATGTAAATCAAATTAAATTAGATTAAAAAATTAATGTGAGTAGGCTATAAGGTGGTTTGTACAGTATAATTCTAAAATATTTCTGTTTTCTGAAGATTTGAAAGTATACGTCCATTAATATTGATCATTCTGTGAATTTGCGCGAATGAATGAGATCTGTTTAGACAACTTGACAGCGAAGTTGTATGTTGTCGATAAATGCCAGAGCTAGAGTGTGACGGGTAGACAAAGAGATGCGGTGATTCTGTGGATGGGAATTAAAGGAGGTCTGGAATGTCATTCAGTGGTTAGGGAGCTGTACCCGTGATGGACACTCCACCGTGATTACCAAGCAGTATTCCACATTCAAACTCTAGTCACACAAATGGAAGGATTTTTGCACCTCTCTTATCATTGTATGTATGAGGAAAAGAAGAATTGATTTTAATTCACACATCCTCAGAATGTACCCAAATAGACTGACCAAATTTTTTTGAATATTTCCGTAACAGAAAGATCAAACGGAGAAGGAATTAAAGAACTCAAAATCACAGAAAAAATGCTCATAGATAAAACTTTAAAGAAAATAACGAAAGTCAAGGAAGAGAGGTTCCAAGTCAAAATCAAAACCAAACGAATGATCCAGATCAGTGAAGACAAAAGAAAAGAAAGATCAGAAAGAATGAAGTAATACTGGGCTAAAACTAAAACACTAAGAAGTGACTGATTCAACGTACCCCAAAGTTGGGTGAAACGGAGAAGAAGAAGAAGAAGAAAACAGGAAAAGGAAATTTAAAGGCTACGGGTTATCGGACCAACATAGGGGAAAATAAAAAAAAAATCTTCTAAGAAAATAGCTATTCTCTCGTTTCGTATTTAAATGCAAAACTTGCCTTATCCAGAATTTTTAAAAAAATTAGTTAAGTGCGATTTCATGATCTCGATGTTGTTTGCTACAATTATTGATCTCCTAGAACAGCTGTTGGCAAGTTACACTTTTCTCTTATACAGAAAATAGTGAAGTCTTATGCAAACATCATATCTTAGAGGAAGAGGATGAAGAACTTAGAGTTTAAAAAGAAATCATTTAACTTGGACAAAACGAGTTTTGCTTCTAATAGCCTCGTATATATATTTCACTCCTGCAATTGAAGACATGAAGATTAATCCACATTTTTATAAGGTGGGGAACGATAGTGTTTCATGAATGAATGTGGCTGGACAAATAGTTAAAGCTATTATAAAGTGCCAGAATGGTACTTTATGAGATTTTCTGTCCGTCTGTCTGTCTGTCCGTGTGTCTGTACACACTTTAACTCAAATACGTTTTATCGGATTTTCATGAAACTTGGTATACGCATTTATAACGTCCATGGGAAGAATCCCATTGATATTGGACCAAATCGGTTGACCGGTACCGGAGTAATGCCCAATTTAGTGCCTATTTTATGGTGATATATTAGAAAGAATTTATCAATTGCAAATCAGTTCTCATGACAACTTATGTGTTCTTTTAATTTTTTTATTTTGGACTGTGTGGAATAGTTGTTTCGACCTGATGCAAAGTTTTGTTGTACTACATTTCTTCAAATAATGATTGGCTTATAATTACCCTTCAGATAATATTAGCGAAAAAATATTTCAAATAAAAGATTTTCTCTTAGTATAAGCACCTCTTATAAAAAAAAATTAACAAAATCGTTAGATCCGTTTTCGAGAAAATCGCAAAAAAAGAAATTTTCTTCATGTAAGGTGGCATTTAATGTATATATATACATATGTGTGTATATATGTATATATACATATATATGTGTGTGTATGAGTATATATATATAGGATATACATATATATCTGTGTGTATGTGTGTTTATATATATATCGTCTCCAATCTTCATGTCATGTCCCCAAAAGATACGTAACTTAAACACAAAATCTAGTTTTCATACTATATTTGCTTCTGTAGCTAGGCTATTGGCAGACACACACACATGTTTCTGAAAATAGGATTCAGGGACTTCAAAACTTGTATTTATGTTAAAATTTTAACTTAGAATTTGGGGTTTGAACACAACAGCTTACTTCCTATACCTGTAGTACCTTAGGGCCTTAGGAAGTAAATAGAATGAAAAAAATCGAAGAAAATTGAATCCTGGAAAATGCCACATCTCCAGGAAAATGTTTGAATATTTTGTTCGTCAGGAATAGAATCTGAAATCAAAGATTATGAGAATGAAAAACCCTTTTCTTGCTGTAGCCGAAGCCAAAATTCAATTTTGATAGTTACACGTATTCACTGCAAGATATACTATTGTGGATGTGTGCCTTTTTCCAAATAACCGATTCAGTTGTTCGAGAAGGATTGGTTATCCAAGTGTTGACTTTTTAATTTTTTGGAGCGTTGGAGGAGGGGGCGCTGCGGGTGCGCGTACCGAGTGTCAGCTGTTAAACACTTTAGCGTGGATGTCGCCGAGATAGCAATCGATTCTGCCAATCACTAGTTGGAATTAGTCGCCGAATTGAAGCGGCGAAGAACTGTCAGGTAATTGTACATGGCTGCACCTGTTACATCTCAGATTAGCTTCCTCATCCTCCCTTGCGCTAAAGACTTCCTGAGATGTCAAATAGGGCAATTCGCTCTCAAGATGGTTTCTATAAAGATAACTGCCTACAGGTAACCGCGGGTTCATTTTCACCGCTATCAAGAACATATCGTTTCTTCTCTCGCAATCATTTTTCTGGTTCAGTCATGAATATTTTATTCTAGAGATGGGCCGATATCAGTTCCTGTCAACACTAATCTCTATATATATAAAAGGCTTTGTCCTGACTGACAGGAATCAACGTAGAGCCTAAACTATAACATATAGAGACTTGGAATTTTGACAGTACCTTCGTTTCATATTGTAGGTGCTCACTAAGAAAGGATTTTGAAAAATTCTGATTTTGAATGCCAAAAATCAAGTGTTTTTGAGAATACTTAATCCCTTTTTACACAGAATTATCGAATCCGAATCACATTTGACATTAAAACATATTGTTGCCAGTGGGTTTCAGATGGGTTTGGAATTAAATTAAATGGAAGTTGGACAGTTACAGTTGGCTTTGTCTATTTTTGTCATACCTTGGAAATTAAACTTTCGCGATCGCTTGAATGTTGTAAGCCCTAATATGGTCAAACATTGTTTTATTTGGACGAAACTCACTATACAGGGGTTTTCTGGACCAAGGAGCTCGAATCTGAGGTCGCTTTTACCAGGCGATGCTATCTAATCGTGGTATGTAGTCCACGCGATTTAGGTGTTAATAAATATAATGATTTAATTATTATCCTCTTAATTTTTAATTTTTGAAATAATTATCGCGGGCGAAGCCGCGGGCACATGCTAGTACTCTATACCAAAATACGAGGGCCGTTTAGAGAAACAAAACACAATTTCATGGAAATGTTTATTGCAATAGATACAGCAAGTGTTCAGCTATTTTTGAACATATTCGCCACCGGAATTGAGACATTTTTCATACCGCGGGACCAACTTTTGTGTACCTGTGTCGTGGAACTCTGCCGCCTGGCTGTAAGGTGAATGTTTAAACACCTCCCAGTCGAACTTCTTCAGGAGACTTGCTAGGAGGTATTTAAACATCCACCTTACAGCCCGGACTTCGCTCCCAGTGATTTCCATCTTTTCCTACACCTAACGGAATGACAGAGAGGCGAAGGTAGTTGTCGCACAGTGGTTCAAATTCCAGGTGGCAGACTTCTACGACACAGGTACTCAAAAGTTTGTGCCACGGTAAGACAAATGTTTCAATTCCGTTGGCGAGTATGTTGAAAAATAGATGAATACTGACTGTGTCTGATGCAATAAATATTTCCTTGAAATTAGGTTTTGTTTCTGTAAACGGACCGAGGGAAACTTAACCTTATGGACGCGCCTCGTATTATAAATTGGTATCTTCTGTTACAAGTAATCCATGTGTTGGTATATTGTATTTTAGATTAAGTTCTTTTAAAGAATATAATTTTGGGGGAATAAGGAGGACACAGAATTTCTATTGATTTTAGAGAAAGTGGAATGAGAAGAGGAAAGCAAGGAAGAATAAACAGCTTTATAAGTTAAAATTATTATTATATTACCATAAAAACATATCTAAATTTATTTCCTTCAGTCATTGTGAAAACACTAGATGAAACGTCATTTTTCGTTTCGCTGAATCAAAATGTAAGACGACCAAGGGGCAATTACATGGTCAAAACTATGGTTTGAAACTGTATAACACTTTTATTGCTGAACACCCAGAATATATAAATTACAATCTCAAACATTTTAAGAGGAAAATTAAAAAAAAATATTATATAATATTAATAGCAAACTATGGACATTCTATGGACACATACATAGAACGAACGACAACAGACTCACAAAGAGGATTTTTGATGTAGTTAACAGTTCAGTCAAAAAAACCAATTGGCTGCAAGAAATAGAAGAAGACTTAAAACAAGCAGGAATCAATAGGGAAATGATAAATGAAAGAAACAAATTCAGAAACAAAATTATGAACGCAAAATTTGAAGTAAATGAAAGCAAGAAAACAGGTAAAATATGGACCGAACAAAGGAAAGAGGAACACAGTCAAAGAATGAAGAGATTTTGGGAAGAGAAAAGGAAGAAGAAACAAGAAGGAAGTGTATAATCATGTAACATTCAAGTTCAAACACTGTCTTAATGGCAAAAATGTGTAATAATAATAATAGCAAACTTTAATTTACTCTATAATTTGTTTCTCTGTCTTTTGTAATTTCTATATAAACCACTGGTTAATGATGCAAAATTATTTTATATACATTGTACTCATACATTTATAATTTTCGTTTATAGTATACTGTACATTGATATATAATTAGATTTATATTAATCTATTATACCCATAAACACGAGCTTTGCTCATCTAGGGGCATACCTTACATTTTAAGTGCTAAATTAGAAATAATATTTTCTGATGAAATGTAATAATGTATGTAACAATAAACAAACAAACAAACAAACAAACAAAAAGAGGCAATATTGCCAAAAAAAATATAAGAGACAAGAGAGAGCCGGGGGGGGGGGAATTAATAACATCAATTTCTGAGACAGACGAATTTCCTTTCAAATTATGCAGTGGGGTCCAGGCAGAGCTTAATTATTAGAGCAAGACATGGGTCCTGTTTTATTGTATAGTCAGATACTCATTTGAAACAAGAAACGACTCCCAGCACATTCAATCAAGTTTAATTGTAAAATCGATAGTTGTAACTCTGCAGATGTGTTAATGTATACGAGAAGCCCTGTTTCCTGAGAACTGGATATAACATTATGTTTCCATGGTATTAAATTTAATACCTCATTAATTCTGTTATGCATTATATTACAGCGTTATTGTCCTTACATCAGCTATTGTAATATAACTCTTGACAGAAAAAAGAAAGGCATATAGTTCAAGTTACCAAGAACTAGGTTATAATTTTAACCATTTACGGCGCTGGAAAGCTTTGTTTTGTTCAAACTAGTACAACCGGGTCATCATCGTTCAGTTCAATTAATTTTTTTAATCATTTTTTAATTCAGCTGTATTTTTACTCCTTTCAGCTTCGAGGCCATATCAGGAGTTCAGGATCTGTTTCTATACAGTAGGCCATGGAACTATTGATTGTCAATTATTTTTATTTAATTTAATTTTTTTAAACATCGATACAAAATATAAAAAAAGTATATTACAATTGAGGCAGCAACAGACATAAAATGCATAAGTAACTTGTATTGAGGTTGCTATCCATTAATAGTCCTCAGAAATGTTTTTTATAGAGTAAATTTCAACTAATATTAATTTAAATTGATATGACATAGGATAAAATATCGATGATGATTCATGGTATGTAAATATCCAATTCGGCATTTGCCTTTACGACTTGGAAAACCATGAACAAAAATTATGTCAAATTGGTCGGCCACGGGTTTTGAAGCTAAATACTGCGGCCTTGATAGCGAGAAAGATTCCCTTAAATGTGCCTGTCACAGTTACGACTAAAGGAGTTAAAAAGCTATTGTTTTCAAGGAACATCACTGCCAGATTGGAAGAAAATCGAAGAATTCTTAGCTGCTTAACAAACAAATTTACAGAGAAACAGACGAAATTCCAGTAAATCATTAGTTACGTAAAATGTTCTGGAACTAGGTAATAGAAAATGCTATATTCTGTTCCACTCAGAATGACAATTACTTAGCGTATTACCTTCTTATAAGGCTAATTGTTCCCTATAAGCAGACCTTCGAAGTCACTTCCAAACTTTGATTTTGTGCCCAAGGTTGCGAGTTCGATCCCAGCCCAGGTCGATGGTATTTATGTGTGCATAGATGTGACAGGTCCATGTGAGTAGACTTACTGGCATGTAAAAGAACTCCTGCGGAACAAAATTTCGGCACACCGGACAGGCCTAAGTTGCAGTACATCCCCGTCGTTAAATAAGTATATACCAACCAACCAATCCAAACTTTGAGAATGAAGGGCATAAACTGGAAAATAATAAGTGGCAAGAACTCTTAAGTACTAAATTTGGACTACTCTTAATATCGTGTCTTTTTTGTGTATTTGATCTCTAGGCCCACTCCAAATTACTTCAGACAAAACAGCAGATGTCCCTAAAATTATTAACCTGAAAGAAGCAGAATTCTTAATAGTTACGAAAATCTGACGAATGTCTATTACTTCCTCTGGTATGGGTGCTATAGGTACCTCGAAATTCATAGTTGAGTTTTTAAAATAAATACATGTTTTGAGGTCAGAAACATGCTGGTGTGTGTGTGTTTTTTTGGTGTGTATTTGAACAGCCTAGCTCGGGAACAAAAATGGAATGAAAACTTTTTTATTTTTATTTATTTATTATTATTATTATTATTATTTTATTTTTATTTTTTATTTTTGGTCAGGTACCTTCTGAGGATGTGACAAGAAGATTGACGACGAATTTATTGTACTTTTAATGCCACTTTTCATGAAGAAAATTCCGTTTTTCGCGATTTTCTCGAAAAAGGCTCTAACGAATTTGCTTAAATGGGGTATTATTTGAAACTTTTTTCGGAAAAATCCTCTGAAAGATAATTATAAGCCGCCCACTGTTAATAGACAGGTGAACAGTGAAGTTTGCATCAGGTTGAAACAACTGAATACGCGCTCTTTGCAAAATTGCCTCTTATTCTGTATTAGAATGTGAAGTGAGAAAGATATAAAAGTAAAATATACTTATTTCATTTACATACTGGTATTCTTGCAAAGAAGGCTCGTGAAAAGATGTAACTTAACTTATGTCGCTGGGCAGTCTTCTCAAACATCAACACGATGGTTCCAATATAAATTTGAATCCAGGTAAATGCCTTACAACTTATCATGGCCATGCTTATTGTAAAGAAAGTTACATGAGTGCATTAGTCAGATTTTATTTGGTTTATTTGACATCCTTCGGGGATGCGATGTGGTAACGACATTTTCTTAATTTTTACAACCAATTTAGGCTACATGAAGAGAAAAAAAATTAAAATCTGATGTGATACACATAACTTCCTCTGCCCAAATATAAGCTTTGCCTCTTAGTGTAATATATTATGTTCGACATTGTCTTCACTTTTAAAACCAATTTACATGAAGAGAATGCCATACGTAACATATTACACTAAGATGCAAAACTTTTATTTGGGCAGAGGAAGTTATGTGTATCACATCAGATTTTATTATTTTATTTGTAACCTTTCCTAACAGTGTTAAGACATGGCATATAGGATTACATGGCTGAGCATTATTCTGATAAATTGTTACAAATTTGGATCTTCGTCCACCTGTGGACGGTTTATATATTTTGACAATGCTGTGGACGTACTAAAAATGCAATTCTTTGTAGTTAAACTTACGTTTGAACGTCAGAAATGACAAATTAACGTTCGGCGTGAATTATTGCCGGACGGCGGACAATTTGCTCAAAATCCGGACTGACCAGCTCCAGCAAAATGCCGGATGTACAACCATCATACTGGAAGTTGAAGTTCCCAGGTTTTTAGACAATCTGAACATGATGATAATAAGTTTGTTGAGTGTTTCTTTTATACAGAAAAACGGTTTGAGTTTATCATACAACAAACAATAAGAAGTGAGGTACCGGTATATAATAATGGGACGGACGTACACTGTAAAAACAAATTGACGCTTCCGCATTTTTGGCAAAGAAAATAAAATGAGCGGGCGGCGAGTGTGCTGAAATCTAGTGTAGTGTTCGTGAAGCAAGTGATCTCCGCGCTCTACCGGGAACCCGGGGATTTAACGTCAGTTGACTGTTGCATGCGGATGTGTGCAGGTGTGTGTGCGTGTCTGTGCTAAGCCATCACCTAGTTTTTAGTGCGTCAAATCAATAGAAATGGGGGCAAAAGCCAGTGTCGTAGAAGCTAGAAAATACCACGACAACGCCTGGATGTCAGATCAGGTAAACTTTCATTTCGTTACCATAGAAACTGTGTAGGATTTTGTTTTGACAGGTTAGACTGCACAAGAATAAAATTCAATATTCCCGCTATTGACTACGGTAAAGAAAAAAATGTTTGCCGATGATATAACTATTTTTTTTAGTGTATGAAGTATTTTTAAATATTGGTGCTTAGAAGTTTAAAGTCGTGTTTTACTTATTTCAGTCGATAGTAACTTCAATTGACTCTAGGATGAATCTTATTTACATCGTAATTTGTATTTTTGTTTGGTTTAACCTTTAAATTTCCATTTTCAGTTTCTCAATAGTAATTTAAAATTAATTTTATTTTAACAATTTGATTTAGAGATTTATTTTATAATCCACACAAAACTTTCTACAATCATTTAAGATAATATTTGTAAACAGATATTGAACTGTATAATGAAAATAACCTTTATCTTATGTGAAATGTGCAGGAAAGTGAGCTTTCGTCATTTAATAAAACTTTTTAATTTCATTTTGAGGCGTTGCCTTTTCGATGGTAACTGAATTACGAGAGTGGAATCGCCCTTACTCGAGTTATATGTCAAAAGTCATCTGCGAATCATCGATTGTAGAAATTAGATACGCAATGTTGAACTGTAACGCAGCCTCCCATAAATAGAAGAATATTCTTGGCCCACTTTATGAAATAACAGTAATAACAGTGCAGTAATACTGAAACAATATTACCATAAATTATATTAAATAATAATGACAATAGTAATGATGATAATAATAATTAGGGGGCGGATTTCTATGACCTAAAAAATAGGATATGTGCATGCATTTATGACCTAAAAAAATATTAAAATATGACCAATAAAATTTAAAAAATGACTTAACCACTTACACATTATGTATATTTAAAAAAAATTTAATTACAATTCATTTTATTAAAATATAATGTTAATTATTTCAAATATCTGTAAATTCTCAAAAAGTATCAGTATAATGCAAAATTTACAAAATATGATATGAAACTTCAAAGTTTCTTTAATATGCACACAAACATACAAAAATATGCATATTTATACTAAATATGCTACAGTAGTTGAACATTTCCTAAGTATGCAGTTATATGCACAATAAAAGCCGTTCCATTTTCACCAGGTTGCTTGGAATCGGGTTTAAATTAGTCGGAAACCTGAAATAATGCAAAGGGGAAAAATATGATGTCATAGAAATCCGCCCCCTAATAATAATCATCATAATAACGAACAAATTGCAGGACAAAAGTTTATGCTCATTTCCGAAAGAGAAAAATATCCAGATTTTTCTAAATAAGAATACATTTCAACATATTTCTATAAAGATTATGTTCATGACTTGCTAGTGACACAGATGGCTGGTATCTTTTTAGTATATTTCTGTTAGAGAGATCCCAAATAATAAAATTATATTATTAGTTTATTGAGATCATAGTATTCATTATAAGCAATCAACAAATCAAAACATCAGTGGGCCTTTTACTTAGGATTGATGAGGAAAATTTTAGTAGAAAAGCTGGTAAGCAGGAATGAAAGTCGTGTCAAGAGGAAAAAAATCCTCACATTTTACATCAAATAAATGTCTATTAACTTCTTATCTAAGCTTGTATACAATACTTTTACATGACGAATTTATACGTAAGTAGTAGTGAAAAGGTTTATAAGTCAGATGGTCAGATATTACGTAATTAAAATATCTACATTCTAGGATGGCCTTGTAAAATTAATATGATGTAAAATTAATTAAGATGTATATTTTCTCAAATCAAAATGGACATAGTTGATTACTCTTGACTACTTGGTATTAAAGAGTGTTAAAATTATGCTAAAAATGGCAAAAAACTACAACACAATAAATAAGTAAATCGACGTATTTTACACATGAAACAACTTCAAATACACTTAAATCCTTAATATTTAGTGAATTTTTAAACTTGTATTTGAACACCCAATTACAATAATTTTACAACATCTCTCTTTTAGGGAAAAATTCCCATATTTTATGAAATGGCTGAACATGCACCAGCTCTGTTTTGGTGAGCTGTTATCCCATCTGTCTTTTTTATTTACAGCTTCTGTTGTTAGCAGGTAAAACGTTGAGTTTATTGGATGTAAGTTAACCACAAAATGAAATCTACGTTTATCGTACTACAGTAAATTTTCAAAAATATGTAGACCTACGTTTTGATCCGAGCTACGAAAATTTGGTGTCTATATTACTATCTTAAAAGGCCCGGCGCTGCCCGGGCTTTTTATTTTGTAATTTGAAATTAACTTATGAAGGACTTTAGATTTTTAAATTCTAGGTCCATATAACTTATAGGTATTTATAATTTGAAATAGGAAGAACGACTTATTACACTCAAACTATTCCCTCAGAAAACGCTTGATATATCTTTTTATGGCTCATAGAGGATGTAGAATTTTGCATACCATCGCTACCAAGCCTGGTAGGGGTTCAAATAAGAAGAAACAGAAATTTCGGTAACATAAAATTGTATTGTCTTTGCGAAATATTTATTTCTCACTCTCATGTTACCATAAAACCGTTTTGGGGATGAAATTAAACAGAAATGCAATATCACTTTCATACTTCTCTCCCCAAAACATATTACCGTACCTCGTATTGTTTTCTCTATTTCCAGGTAGAGAAAGTTATGACTGCATTATTTTCGTGGATTTCATTCTTTATTATTTATTTATAACATGAATTATATCGATATCTTCTCTAATTTGTGAAAGTCCCGTTTCATTTATTTCCAAACCCATCTGTGATCACTGGCAACATTAAGTTGTCATCTGAACTGTGATTTGGATTTGGTGATTCTGTGTTAAAAAGGATTAAGTATTCTAAAAAAAATCACTTGATTTTTGGCATTTAAAATCAAAATTTTTCCAAATCCTTTCTTAGTGAGCACTTACATTATGAAATGAAGGTACTGTCAAAATTTCAAGTCTCTACCTATTATAGTTTAGGCTCTACGTTGATTCTCTGTCAGTCAGTCAGTCAGTCAGGACAAAGTCTTTTATATACATAGAGATTGTATAGGCCTTTTCCAATGAAGTCTGTTTTAAGAGTATTTTTATGATGCCATCTAAAGTCTTTGCGGAAATGTTTTAGACAGTGGGATGGGTAGATATTTTAGTCTCTCTTACTCTAGCACTACTTACTACCATATACGTAATAGTGAGACAGACGTACTCGTTTACTTTAAGGCCGGTTCTAGAACGGACAATAATTATTCTTACCTATCCCACTGTCTAAAATATTTCCTCGCTGACTGTCCGTGAATAATAGTTACACCATTATAAATAGACTTCGAATGTTCGTACAAGGATCGGTTAGGTTCATTAAGCATGTTCTATAGGAAGAGACGGGGGAGTGTACCACGCGATGACAAAATGTGCTCAGGTAGAAATAAGAAGCGAACAAGGTATATTGCTTTTATAATGAAGGCATGATGAAATAAATTATATCCTATTTATATTATACAGTGGTGACCAGTGGTGTTTAATAGTGTACAAAAATTGTCTTTTTACATGGGCGTCGGCATGGGGGGCAAGGGGGGGCAACTTGCCTTATGGATTCATTTATTTGTGGTACTCTTTGTCAACCTACAGTTGTAGCATGGAGATTAAAAAAATAGAATTCAGCTTGGGTTCAAAATAACGATCCGGTTAACTAAGTGGATATTAATGTGTTTAGCCTAATCATTTGAAATTGAGGTCCGAAATTGATT
Organism: Ectobius pallidus; assembly: GCA_964059195.1. NCBI lineage: Eukaryota > Metazoa > Arthropoda > Insecta > Blattodea > Ectobiidae > Ectobius > Ectobius pallidus. The sequence continues at coordinate 153,469,011 of CAXKWD010000008.1, forward strand.
TTGCCCCCCTTAATAAAATTCCTGGCGACGCTGCTGTCTTTTTACCATCTTCGTGTAGATTGCAGTAGATGCACTCGAGGCACGCACTGCTTATACTGTGAATAGAGTGTCCATACACAGTGACGTCATGCTGGGTTCATGACACATTAAACTTGAGTCTTCAATCCCTGTATTAACTTTCAAAACCTAATTATAATCATACCGAAGCGATATTGGTTGTATGCTTATCTTGATCTTTTGTAAAATTCCAGAAACTCTCAGCTGATTCGATGTTGCTGTAAATTATAATAACAATTATATAATTAAATTGTTATATTTTTAATTTACTCAGTTAGCTCTCAAGACGATACAGGAGGAAATCCTTATAGGATAGCTGCCCTAAATTAAGGGTACCAATTGGTCACAGTCAAATAAAAAAAAAATCTAAGAACTGTATTTTTTAAAGTTGTTACTGTTTACTTAATTTTCAATATTTATGTATTTGTTATATTAAATTTTTAAAGCAACTATTATTAAAGGACTTCCTTCCTAATTATTAAATTCTATGAATACAAATTGTTATGAAGAATATGGAGCTAGTCTTGAAGAATGTTTAAGGTAATTCCTTTAATGTGCCTGAACGCAGTACAGTATTCCAAAGCGTTGGAAAAAATTGACACAAATTTCGAAATTGTCCCTCTCGCCCCAAATAGCAACCCAACCACTTCCCAATCTATCTCAAACTTCTCCTTCAAGCATTCGCAGCATGGATGACAATGAAGTTTCTTTTTCATGTTTACATCCTTTTCATGGTCTCCATCCCTCTCAAAACTCAATATCGGGTCATTAACAAGCCACAGTTCTTCTCCCTGTTGATCACAAGAATATTTACATGTTTGACTGGCTTGCCATCTCCTCAAAAACTTCACAGTCTTCTCTCTTCCTGAAGAACTATGTGATATTAGATCTTAATTTATGGTGCCTATTATTTCTGAGTAACTTAGCTCTCCCCTACGACAGTAACCAAGAATATAAGGTAATGTTTCTGTCTTGTTGCGATGACGGCAAAATACTTACACACAACAGAGTTAAAAAAAAAAACTTATTTGCACGAGACTTAATTTCTCACACAATATACAAACCCATGTCGGACTGCAGAGAAAACAATTAACACAAGGCTCACAGTATAGGCTATATCATGTACCCTGTTTTATGTTCTGTACTACACATTTTGTTTGGATATATTTTCTGTTATTAAATGCCAGTAAGATACTTGATGAGATTGTGTGGGGGAGGGAAAGTGTCTGTCCGTCTGTCTGTCTCTCCGTGTGTCTGTACGCGCCATAACTCAGATACACTTTATCGGATTTTCATGAAACTTGTTATACACAATTATAACGTCCACGGGAAGAACCCTATTGATATTGAACCAAATCGGTTCACCGGTACCGGAGTAATGCCCAATTTAGTGCCTATTTTATGGTACTATATCGTAAAGAATTTAACAAATGCAAATCTGTTATCCTGACAACATATCGTTGGGGGTTCGCCGTAGCGTAGTGGTTGAGGCGCTGCGCTACAAATCGGAAGGTCGCGGGTTCGATTCCCGATGAGGTCGTTGGAGTTTTTCAATTGGCCTAATCCTTCTGGTGGCACTGTGGCCCTAGGGTCGACTCAGCGTCTAACAGAAATGAGTACCAGGAGCATTCCTGCGTAAGGCTGACAACCTTACCATCTTCATGTGCCGAATGTCTAAAAACTGGGAGCCTCAACCTCCTGGAACCCTCTGGGCCTCCATGGCCTGTAATAGGAAAAACACTTTTTAGTTAGTTGTTGAATTTTTGTTTTGCAACAATTAAGAAACATTGTTCGTTTTCAGTATTCAAAAATTATATAATTTTTATTACATTTTATAAGAAGTTACATAAAATATTGTTTTTATTACATTTTATAAGAAGTTACATAGTACTGTATGTTAAACTTTCACAGTCTTATGAAAACTTTGGAATATGGTCAGTAATTGAGCTGCATACAAAACAGAGCCAGATAACCCAGGTTACATTTTCATTCAGTACTCCTGTGTTTGTTACACTTTGGTTTTCCACAGTTATCACAACTTATTTTAGTCTTCTTATCCCTATTTCGTGGGCACACAGAGCGATACCGTATTTTGTTAGGTTAAAATCGTTACAGTTTTATTTATAACTAGCATAAAAGGCCCGGCGTCGCCCAGGTTCTGTATTTTGTAATTTGAAATTAACTTATGAAGGACTTTCAATTTTCAAAACCGTAGATCTTTAGGCCTATATAATATGTATGTAGAATTTGAAATGAGGAAGAACGACTTATCACACTCAAACTGTTCCCTCAGAAAATGCGTGATATAGCTTTGGCTCATAGAAGATGTCGAATTTTGCATTCCGTTGCTTCTACACACCAAACCTGGGAGGGGTTGAAATAAGAAGAAACAGAAATTCAGGTTGGTTGAGGCACAGCGCTACAATCCGGAAGTCGTGGGTTCCACCCCAGTGAGGTAATTGATATTTTTTCATTGGCATAGTTCTTCTGCTGGTACTATGACTTTGAGTTTGACTCAGCCTCTAACATAATAGAGTACCAGGAGCATTTCTAGGGGTAAAGCCGGCCAGTGCATGAGGCTGACAACCTTACCACCCTCAGAATCCGAATGTATCATAATCTGGGAACCTCAAATTCCGGAAATCTAAGGGCCTCCATGGCCTGTACAGGGATCACTTTACTTAAAAAAAGGGTTAGAAAAGTAATGCTTCATATAAATATGCCGTTGGTCCTATAAAAATATTCAGATATTTTACTGAAAAATTGTAAGTTGAGACAACTTTATTTTTGAAATAATCGGGGTTTTCAATAGTCTATTGATTACTGAATGAAATAAAATACTAGCAAAAAAAGGCAAGTACAAAACTTCTTCCCAAAACTCTCTATTATAATTTTATTACTATATAAAGTATTGCTTGTCGCTTGTTCTGTAACAATTTATATAAATATGAATTATCTCTTTTAATGACTTTTTAAAGACGTGGAAATTTATTACTTTATGAAATTATATGGAGGACGGGAAAATGTCTGTCTGTCTGCCTGTCCATGTGACTGTACGCGCGGTAACTCAAATACACTTATCGGATTTTCATGAAACTTGGTATACGCATTTATATCGTCCATGGGAAGAAGCTTATTGATATTGAATCAAATCTGTTGACCGGTACCGGAGTAATGCCCAATTTTGTGCCTATTTTATGGTAACATATTAGAAAGAATTTATCAAGTGCAAACCAGTTCTCATATTGTTTTACAGTGTTCATGTACAGCTTCGGAAGTTTCAATACAATTAGCTATAACAAGTAACACTACCCACATATTCCTTTACATAATGTTTATCAAACTAGACCTTTGTACTTCCGTAAGCCCTGCTAAATGAATCGATCTGGAGCTTAACTCGGAAATAGATTAAAAGAATAACTCATTTTCTGCATAACTTAATTGCAATTATCACTGAATGAACAAAACCATTCAGGCACTTTGTTACATCAGTTTACATTATTTTATTTCTTAGATTAATGTTTATCCAATTTGGTTAAATAACTTTATTATCAACCTGTATGTATTTGTCAATAAGGCCATATTGTATTTATATGGGCCTTGTTATTGAGTATATCCCGGATTTCACTACTTAAAAAGTAACTGGAAAAAGATGGCATTATGACCCTAAAATGGAGTGAAAGTGATCGTGAAAATGAAAAACTTAAAAATAATACACGGCTTATGAAAAAATGAAATCGTGAGGTTAGGATCAGAGGGTTCTATCTGACTTTCTATAAATTGTGTGTTATTTTGAATCGTAAAAATTATTTAACAGAACTCTTTAACAGTACTTTTTGTTTGGTGTCTCAGATGTTTTACCGGATTTTGGCTATATTTAGTGTGCTTATTCCAAATATGTAAACAGTTTTTCTCTACCAGCTCTACTTCTTTGTAGATTTTATTCTTGAACTCTTAGTCTGGCGAATTAAAATTTTGCTTGATAATATAGCTAGTGAAGGTTCTTGACCATACTTTGGACACGTAGGACGAAAACTGTACGAAGTACAGAAAAACTAAAAGCTGGATAATTTTTTGGCCCACAAATAGACAGCTCATAAGTTATAAACGGTCGTACAATATGTGATAATACTAATTTTTTGAAAGACCCCATGCTATATTGTTATTGTAATGTTAATGTAATGTTAGTATGTTGCTTTTTTCTTCACATGATTGATGCCCGGTTTCTATAAACTCGCGAATTACCTATGGGTAAATTATCCAATGGACAGAATTTACACAAGAATAACTTTTAAAAACTCAAATAATTTAAAGGTAACAATCACACTTGTGGCGAGTTTCTAGATAAATGTCCTCTAGGTAAATATGAAAATGACAGAAAAATGTTCCTATAAACTCGGGCTAAATCGTCGGGTAAATTTATCCTTTCATGGATGACTGGATAAAATTTAACCTCTCATAGGATCAATAATAATTTAAACAATGAGAATCAAAGCCTTCTGAATTAAATTAACTGTACAACTCCAAGGCCTTTCTCATTAAGTTATATCATTGTGGGTGATAACTGATAAGGAACTAATTTGCCTATGGATAATTTACCCATAGGTATTTCACGAGTTTATAGAAACCGGGCATAGAAGCTAAAAATAGGCACTGTCTTTTATTTATATCAAACGTAAAATGGGATAATATGCATTATGGTAATACCATACCTCCAAAACTAAAGCTGATAGGGCAAAACTAATGGCACATTTGGCATCAGCGACCTAAATATACCCAAGAATACGTATAAATTCTAAGGCATCAAAATGGCTGTTCGTCTGTGTTATTAATTTTTTTTTTATCAAAGAAGTTACAGGCATGAAGAAGTTTCATTGTTTAATCCTTATCGAAAGTTATAAAAATAAAACGGTAAAAGTATGACTGAGGATAGACACTTGCGCTTGATTGGAATTCCACATATTCCTACACTGAATTAGTCAAATATTCATTACCATTAGTCCTTCATAACAGTTATTAGGACTAAAAGTGGAGATATTTAAGTCTCTTTGCGTTGAAAGCATCTTCATTTAATTTCACTACCAAACTGTTAACTATGACTATAAAAAGTTGACGACTGGCACTATTACGATAATATAGGATGCTTCTTGGGAAAACAGTAAACGAACGAGTATATAATGTGTTCTGTTAGGGAAATTTATTGCTTTGAAAACTCCGCTACTCGGATATCAGTTTCTGGGTCAGTTGACACTAAGATGAGACCGACTTAGGTCGTATTACTCGCAGATGAAGCTACAGATAGGTCAAAAGACAAACAGACGAAGTTATATGTAATATTATAAATGGGTCGAATTGAGAATGGATGCCTCTTTATGTAGGTCAAAACTGCCATTACCTTACACTGAACATCTTTCACTGTGAAAGAATACAGGCTAGAAGAATAAGGATAAACAAGAATGTTGATTCAGAAATTAATAAATTTCATTTTGAGCAAAGAGGGCGAATTTATTTCAAATAGTTTTTCTCCTTATACCCTCTAATCAAAGAGAACACACTATCCTTAAGGAGTTGGACCAATTTAATGTGATGGCCTTATTATTATTATCAGGGCACGGATTCTAATGACATGTCATCTTTTTATTGATGCTGCATAGACATTGCCAACTTGTAGATAAATCCTAATCATGGCCTCTAAATTAAAGAAATACATTTTTATTAGGTCATTTTTTGTCATTTTATGCACTTCCATATTTTTAGGGCATTTATTTCAATTTTAGGCCATTATTTTGTCATTTTCGTGCCATTTGCTTCCTTATTTAGTCATTTTCATGTATTTACTTTTTTTCTCGTCGCTAGCGGTGCTGTCTTTAAGTGTTGTTTGTTTAATGCAAGAAGGAAAAATTCGGGGTTAAAGGGCTGTCATGTCTCAGTCGGAAAAGAGAATCAAAGAAACGCCAAAATGTTGTATTATATTACTATTGTTATTAGATTGACTTGGCACCAGAGCCTGCCACCTGCTTGGATTTCAGAGTGCAAACTACTGTTTACCCTCAATAAACAACAATATAATCCGGCAGACCACAAAAGGAAATGCCGAATTTTGACTCACCAGTGCCTCGGTGCCAGTATAAATTTCCTTGAGAAAAGAACATTCACAACATTACAGTTATTTACAGCTTTTGCAATTATGTACAAACTAGTCTATTACTTTTTGTGCAACAATAGTAATTTTTTATAAATAAAATATCAGTTTTTAGGTTATTTTTTATATTTATTAAGTAATTTTCTTTAAAATTTATTGTCATTTTATAGGTCATTTTTCAAACAATTTTAGGTCATCAGAATCCGGGCCCTGATTATTATTATTATTATTATTATTATTATTATTATTATTATTATTATTATTATTATTATTATTACTATTATTCATTCCATAACATTAAAATAAAGCCTTAGGCCTACATATAGGGAAAGTTGTGTAGCCAATTCAAATAATTAAAATCAATGTATGTACACACTAAAACCATTAAGATGACATATAAGTCACTATGTAGGCCTACACTGTCAATAGTTAAAAGATAAAATTACAATAAAAAATTTACAATAAAATGATTGGGACTTGTAGGCTTACCAAATTTAATGGGTCGTCTACACAGTGTATAATCTGCCCTGATAAATTAAAAGGCTCTAACTCCAACATTTTTCTATATGCTTCCTTTTGCCTTTCTGAATCGGTACAATAAAATGCACATGTTTTGACATTAGAAAGCCCTAAATCCAATACAGTGATGTGTTATGTTGAAATTTATATTGACCCTAACTCCAGTATGATGTAGTTTTTGATAAAAGAAGGCCAAATTTAACAAATGGAGATAGGGCCTTCTACGTTATGGGGGCAGTAATGCTTTCAGTGTTTACATATATTGATTTTAATTATTTGAATTAGCCAGACAACTTTCTCTATATGTAGGCGTAATGCTTTATTTTATTGTTATGGAATGAAAGAAAAAAAAAGGCCATCACATTAAATTGGTCCAGCTCCTTAAGGATACAGTATGTTGTCTTTGATTAGAGGGTATATGGAGAAAAACTATTTGGAATTGATTCAGAAAACCAGAGGGAATTAAGCCATGACTGACATAAAACAGTTTACATCATTCTAGTAATGATAAAATGATTTTAATGTTTCACATAGTTTTAATGAGATGTCTTTATGAAGATTTCAATGTTTGTCATGTTGTGGTTAATGCTTTTTTATGCGTTGCTATGTTACCGCATGTAAATAAACACTCAATATTGAAATAGATATTTATAAAACGACAGAATACTATTTCTGTTTAACATATGTGTGAATATTTATGACCATTCCACTCATCCGCCGCGTGTTTGATATTGACCAATAATGTTTAGCAAATCCTCGGATATAGACCAATCACGGCCGTTTATCTTACAATATTTTCGTAGGATCGCGAGGATGGTATTTTATCGGGTAAAATGGTATGCTCGTTACTGGACACGTAAGTATCAGTGTGCAGTGATTAATACGTCACATGTTGCCATTAACAGCACGGAAAAAAGATTATTTTATACAACATAACTTGTTTAGAAATTGAAATAATAGAAATGTACATTGATTAAAAACACAATTTCGATTCGGTGCAAGCCAGTTCATGTGCTTTTATCTGTTCTGCTGCTAGCTTACCTGAATGAAATTAACTATGTCTTATATGCACCATTCGTAGCCCTGGTTACAATGTGGTAACTCGAATCGATTCATGGATGGTTGATTCATAGTATGTCGTGATCTCGCAGCTGTTAGTTTTGTTTTTATACAACAAAGCATGAAAGTAATTATTACGTGTATAATCCGTTACATTTTTATTCATGGAATAGTCTTAATAAGTCCAACTCGGGTTGAGATAAACTGGTGAACTCTCGTGGGATTACCTATGATAAAAATCCCTCTGACACCGGAATTCGAACTCATGACCTTCTAGTTTCCGTTCATCTTTGGCTTAGTGTTCTTCTGTTGGGTTCTGGATATAATATAAATTCAACCTCATGGAGGGAATTGGAGTGATCACCCCTGCTTTTATTAGAACCGTCCGGCATTCGATTCTGAGCGCTCCTTTTACCTCGCTAATCCCCCATCAGTCTGCTGAGGAGATTATCGGGGGAGAACTGGATGAGCAAATCAAACGTAAAGTTCATCCGCACCCCAGTCGATCTCCCCTGCTGCAGAGAGATGGGGTACAGCATGGTCAAGTGAAGAGACAATCTAGTTTTGTGTCAAAATATGTTTTGTTAAATAAAAAATAGGCTACCCTATAACCTAGTAATCATTATCCGAACCATAATCATATTTATTGAGTATAGTACAATATTGGCCTTGTCATAGATTAAGATGATTAAATACCTTTCTTTCTTTATCTTAGTTTTACCTCTCCCTTTTAGGATTTAAGCGACCCAAGCCGCCCGGGCCTTACAGGGCCGCGGCCTGTCGGGAGAGGGATTATCTTTGGATCACATAGATACTTTTTTGACCAGACAAGGATATGGAGGGCCTCCCCGTATGAATGATCAACCCAATGCCGGGTCCACCTCCGAGACAACACGAACACATAGGACGAGATACACCATTCACACACACACACTCACTCCAAACAAGGCGAGGATGGGATGAAGATGATAATGACGGCCAGATGATATCCGGGGACCACAAGAGCCTATGGTTACCCGACATTTGTCTCACAGGTGAGGGAAAACCCCGGAAAAAACCCCACCTAGGTAACTTATCCCGACCAGGATTCAACCCGGGCCCACTGCGTGTGAGGCACGAACGCATCTGGTTAAATACCAATAAATACAATTCAAACAGTGTTTTAGTCTACATTAAAAAACTCCAAGATTATATAGAGGATTGCAAATAAGCATACAAATACCATAATAAACAGGGCCTCTCTTTATATTACGTATAACAACAGTAATTCTAGATCTAAGAGTGGGATGAAGATCGTCATAAGGAATTAGAATAACATGTACAGTTATCCAACCTGAAGTGCACTTCGCCCCAAAATATTGATTTATGAAGAGTGGTATTGATGCCCTGTGGTTCATTTTAGATAGAAATTAATGCGACAATTTTATTTTGATATATGTACACTTTTTAATATTATAATTTTTTAGACTCAGGCAGGAATGAAATTTGTCCATCACATTATACAGGGTGTTAATGAATAACACAGAAACATTTTACCTGTATATAGAGAGGACACAGGCAAGCAACTTTTATTAGGAGATTTTTGGTCTATGACGTAAAACGTGTATGCTACAGAGCATTAAAGTCATTGCAATTTGGTGCTCATAACTAAAAAATTATGCGAAAAGGGTTAAAAATTTCATTACATTGACTTCATGCCTTCCTAATGATCCATAAAAACTTGATTCTAAATCATCATCCACAGCTATTACATACTTTAGAGTTTTCATAATCTGCAAAATTTACAGACTAATCACATGACTGGCCGTCACTGCATTATTCTTTTATTCATAACTACTGACTACAGTGTTAACAACGAAGTTCCTTTGTTTTGAATTTGTTTTCAAATGTTAGAAGTTAGTGGCGGCCATGCCCTGGGAGATTTTATACTGTAACAGGAAAAATTGAATCCATAGAGCAAAAATCTCCTAATAAAAGTTGCTTATCTATGTACCCTCAATAATTAAAGAGACAAATTGGTCTGGGGAAAAGACGATTGGTAGTACAAGTATGATACATTTAGGATTTTAAGTAGGCATCAATGGGATGAGTTATAATTAGCTGATGGATCAACATTGCTCTTTTTATAACCTCAAAATTAAGTTGAACAATGTCGGGTCTTCTTGAATATTCCACATAGGTTGAACAACGTTCTGTGATTCGTTTTATGATTGCTGAAGGTGAAAAACCAGCTAATATACACTCTAGAATGACTAATGTGTATGGTGAAAGTTGTATGAACCGTGGACATTTTTACAAGTGGGTAGAACAGTTCAAAAGTGGTCGGGAATCAGTGACTGACAAACACCGTTCTGGCCGGCCTGTTGAAGTTGCAACTTCTATTGAAGGGAATATGAGGATTTAGAAGACATGACGTATTTCAACTCAAGGAGACGATTGCAGATTTCCTTAATCACCCCGATGACAAAAAAAAAAAAAAAAGTGCGTGGAACGCCACGCGACAGAAGTAAAACTTTATTTTATTTTTTTTATTTTTTCAATTATTGATTATTGGATTTTTTTCAATTTTGCATTATTGACTTATTGACTTTTTTATTTTGGAATTTTTAATTTTGGATCTTTGAATTTTTAATTTTAGGTTTTTTAAATTTTCGATCTTGGAATTGTTTATTTTTTGAATTTTTAAATTTTTGATTTTTTGATTTTTAAATTTTTTATTTTATTATTTATTAAATTTTGGATTTTTGGATGTTATAATTTTTAATTTTGTTTTTTTAAATTTTGGATTTGCGCGGTAATGAACCTCCGGGTTCCAAAAAAAGATAATATACCTTTAGATTGCTTAGGAATTGTCTATTGCCATTGAGGAAATAAGGTCTGAAAAATTTCCTTTGATTACTCCTAATCATTGAGTTGATTGTTTTCTGTGCAGTCCGCACCGAATCAAGTAAGTAATTTCGTTCGGTTTTGAGTGTGACTGATTTCGTGACGGTTTTAGTGTGACTAATTGTGACTAATTTCGTGACGGTTTTAGTGTGACTGATTTTCCCGATTTACCCTCTACCGCCACTAAAGAAGTTTTACTTCAAAAAATTTTTTTTTTTTAATTTCTGCGGGAGGACTCGTGGATCCCCTCTTTTTTAGGGGATATTCCATATCTCCACACCTCCAAGTAATAATTACAAACTTTCCTCTAGGCCGGTTAATAAGTTCTAGATCCGCCCCTGATTGTGTTTCTTATCTTGCGAAATGCAATAGTAATGGAAGTAGTAGCGATATCAGAGGAAGCGAAGATTAACAGATGCATTGTGTGTATTTGTTCTGTGCCCGTGTGCCCCAACAAACGAGGGAGTGGTCGTGCGCGTTCAGATATCGATCACTAGACTATCTACTGACGTCACGCACTGCTCTGCTCCATTACCTTATATTTCAAAATACCATCTCTCTATTTTTTGAAACACGATAACTGTAAATTTCCTTCCATGGCCATTTACAATATTACCGAGCAGAGCGAGGTAGCCGAGATGGTAGCGTCTTGAACTCGCATTTGTTGGTATATCGATACCTTATGATCATAATAGAATGATTTTAGTTACACAGTATCAGAATTTTACTGTCATTACCAGAGCCCGGATTTTGATGACATGTCATCTTTTAACTGGTACATCATGGACGTTGCCCACTAGTGCAGATATTCTGATCACGACTCCTAGATTATAAGAATGGTAATTTTTAGGATCATTTTTTGTCATTTTCCCTATTTTTCATTTTTAGGTCATTTTTAGGATTCAAAGTTATTATTTGGTCATTTTTTACCATTTTATGGTTTTTTATTCCCACATAATTTTGGGTAATTTTTATGTATTTTCCCAGCCATTTTATAGCTCATATTAAAAGTATTTTTAGGTCACCAAAATCCGGGCCCTGGTCATTACCATTAAACTTATGTGGTGATAATACAAAAGGTTTACTTCTTTCAGTATTCTCTCACAAAAGTAAATTATACAGACAATTTTTCTAAATACTTTTTTATAACAGTAACAGGTATCTAGAATGGAAAACATCAGTTGAAGGTCTAGGGCAGCTAGAAACACTAAATTTTGCATACCCATAGCTGTTGTATGTGCCAATATTCTTACTAAATTTTATTGTGTCAAGTGAGTGAATTGGACAGATTGTCGTAAAAAATGCCATTGTAATCTTTTAGTAAAATGAAATGTTTTAATAATAATAAATCAATAATTAATCTTTTAATGAGCGAGACTCAATTTCTCATGCGAATTAATAATCTTGTCGGACGGCGTAGAAAACAGTTAGCACAACGATTAGGCTATTATAGTTAAAAGTTTACCTCCTCCAAGCCCTTGCAATTAATGTTGGAATAGTCCCCTTACAAAAGACGGGCCGAAACCCGCATAACAACCCCCCAAATTTCAAAATGATTAGATAAAAGGGCCGTTTGACCGCGTAAGATTAAATTTTGGAGCGAGATATGGGAGATACAAAATCACAATAGGCTGTCTCCTCGGCAACTCAATAGACAGGAGTACCTCACACCATAGCCAGGTGTGCCTCCTGGAACATTGCTAACCATCCCAATGGGACAAGCTAATGGCACTTACATCAAAATTATACTAAAAATTACGGTGCCTTTGGGCATAAAAGAGGAAGGGTCCACGTACCAAAAGTACGTTGCAGATATTCTCAATTCGATGCGATTCCGAAGTTTACCCCGCAGTAAAGTAAAGCCTCTCACAGGAAATCTTATAAAAATTAGTTTTTTTAAAACAAAGTGGATACAATTTAGTAAGATAGAATAACTAAATATCTACTCGACTAGTTTTCAATTTATCCAATTTTTTAAAAATCTCATTTGTCGCAGATTAGGTTACATAAATTGTTCAGGAGAAGGTTTCTTTAGTTTTTATTACCACATAGAAGATCGAAATCTTGCATATTGAGGCTTCAAAATGTATTGGTTATGTTGATTTTTTAATGTTCTTTTTTCACCATCTTAAAGATCTCATTTCAAAGCACCTAAGACCATGAAAAAATGAATTTGGAAAAAAATGGAGATGTTGAGTTCTGTCAATTTGCAGAACACTAATTTAGCCTGTCCTTCAAAAATATATGTTATAAAATTAACCTTTAAACCACCTACTTGTGAGTGGTAACATTGTTTAAAATCATCAAGATTTCTCGAAACTATGTCCTTGTGCCTTACGCCCTTATGGAACTAGGCCCTTCAATTTTTCCCACTGATTAATCAGTTTAGCTGATTTTTAGAGAATATATTCGGTGCTCCATAAAAGTTCGTATTACTTATTTTTAAAATTAAAATTAACTTAAATTAGATTATTAAGCCCGGCTGGGAAAATAATAATTTTACCATAATGAATAGAGGAGAAAGTGTGATGACTGAGGTAGTTCACTGGTTCCGCCGCTAGGTAGCAGTTACTCTGCTTGAGATTCGCGGGAGCAAGATTACTACGGGCGGTATAGGAAAAATTGCAAACATTCTTAAACAAAATAATACATTAATCTATTTCAAAATGACTTACCTTATCTAAATTGAATTGTTAGATACTTTTGACAATTTTCGGGCTGCTTTACACGTCTTGGAAGATCTCATCTCCATAAATAAACATGGCCGTGTGTGACAGTAATTTCTCAGATTGCAAGAAGCTTGACCATAACATTTCGTTCCACATCTTTCCAAAAATCGAAGATGTTCACAAGCAATGAACAATTATATAATATAGGTATGAAACAGCCAAGGGATGATTTGATCTAATATTTTGTTGCCTAGAAAATAGGGTAGAGGGTATGTTAGTATAATATGATGAGAATTTTTTTAAAGAATGTACATTTGTATAGAAATAACAACGTATAATTAGGGTAGAAAACAGCTAAGGGATATTTTATAAATTAATATTAATATTACACTGTATAGAATATTACTGAGTAGGCTATTAATTTGTATTAATATTGTATTAATAGTAATATTATTTATATTAATGTTAATTTTCTCCTGGCTGTATGGGGTAAGTTATGTAGGTGAAACACGGTCAAAAGTGTAGATCTGTGTACAAATTATGTGAACAGAGATAATATAAACTAAGGGATGGTTTGTGAATTGCAGGGCATGGAAAATTTCATAAGCAGCACTACAAAAATAGGGCGCGTGATCTTTAAAATTGGCGTCTCAACATCCGATAAAGACGCACATACGCAAAAATTGTTTTGCAATGCATTCTACATATATCACACAATATTTCAAAGCATTTTCCCTGATTTTTTCATAAAAAAAATTAAATCCTCTTGCCTTAACTACAGCCCGCTATTTGCTCAAACCCTCGACCATTCGCCGTTCGCTGTAACTGATGTACGTCTTATGTTGTTAAATTATATTATTAAAAAAAGGATCAAGTTATTAAACTAATAAGACATTTGCTATAATAATTATACATAAAAATTACTAACATAAGTGAACAGAAAATATGATAAATAATCCAATAAATGCATAAATAAAAGTAGTGCAGATTTACTAAGTTAGAAAAAAGCTTCATTCGCTCCTTTTCCCCAACGGGCCAATCTTGCAGTATGGGTACAAGTAGTCAGTTAATATAGCCTAGTATTATTATTGAGTCCACGAATAAATTATGTAAAAATTTTACGTTATTGCTGGTATTTTATGGAAAAGATGCCTGCCAATACCTCTATACCATTCTGATAGCTTTAGCTTTAGAGTAATTACTATTACTCGTTAACCATTATAAATATATAGGTGGTACTCGATTTATAATAAGATCCAAATATTTCACTAAACCTTACATGCTTGATCTCTTTCTGGACACAAAAATAAAGTAATAAATGTCGCATAGTCAAATTTGCTTCACCCTCAACATTTCACGATCGTCCCACATCATTCAGACGGCTGTGCGCCAGGAATAATTACCACTCAATTACTCGTAAACCATTCAAGATATAAAGGTGGTACTGAATTTAAAATAAAGTTGAAATATTCCACTAAAACTTTCTCGCTTGAAGTTTTTACGGGACACAAAAATGAAAAAAATTGTCGCATAGTCAAATTCCGTTTCACCCTCCATGAATTTTATGTAATTGGTGATGTTTATATAATGAAATAAAAACATTTATGTCCGCATTTTTTAAATCTCTGTTTTAACCATCAGAAGGACTGTGTTGTGCAGATTATTTCTGCACAAATTTCACAGAAATAGGACCAAAGGTTAATTAAAGATTGCGAGTTTAATCATAAGATGCCAAACTATCATGATGCAGCATTGAGAAGTTGAAACGCAAACGAAGGTGCTGCCAGTGTTTCGGTGGACCGCCGCTCTCCCTATACCCACCATTGTATTAGCGGCGAAGTCATCACACTTTCTCATTCTATTCATTATGATTTTACCATTAAGTGAATTTTACCGATACAGCAGTAGATTTTTAAAAACCGAAGTATAAATTATGACATAACACTGAGATTCCGAAACAGGAACGATCGATGCGCTCACAACATTACAACTTAGCAATACCACCGCTAGAGTACGTTGTGTGGAATCTATGCTATCATCGCAAGAGTATGACTGTACAGGACTGCATAAAGTACAAAAAATTATCATAACCAAAATTAGAAATTCAATTTTGACCCAACCGACTGTGGTATAAGGATGAGAACTAAGATAGACACTCCCCAGGTCATGGGGAACGTACAGTGAGAATTTTAGACCTCTCGGTCAAAGTGTCTCGAAGTAGTAAGCGAGCATACGCACACCTCAGGACACAATTAGTACTTCATACAAGGTGTTAATGAATAACACCGAAATGTTTTACCTGTGTATAGAGGGGATATAGAAAAGCTACTTTTATCAGGAGATTTTTGCTCTATGATGTAAAATGCGCATTCCATAGGTCATTAAAGTCATTGCAATTTGATGCTCATAAGTCAATAATGGAGCGAAATAGGGTTAACAACATTTTCATTGAATTAGCTACATGCATTCTTAGTGATCGATAAAAACCTGCTTCTTAATCATTCATGAATAGCTGTATCATAATTTAGTGTTTCCATAATCTCCAAGATTTACAGACTAATCACATGACTGGCCTCCACTGCATTAGCTTTTTATTCATAGCTCCAGTGTTAACGACGAAGTTCCTTTGTTTTGCATTTTTTCAAATGTTAGAAGTCAGTGGCGGTCATGTCCTAAGAGATTTTTTGCTGTAACAGGAAAAATTGAATCCATAGAGCAAACAATTTCTAATAAAAGTGGCTTGTCTATGTTCCTTCTATACACAGGTAAAATATTTAGGTTTTATTCATTAACACCCTGTAGATAAGAATAATGCAGGTACAGCACTGATAAAATACAGCGTTACTGGTTTTATACACTTTTCCCCACAAATACAGATGATCATAGCAGGCCTTGGCAGAATAATTATGACAAGCTTAATCCCATAACAGGGAGCTTTGGTAAAAGCGGCGAGGTGATTCGGATTAGCAATAATCCCATGGACACAGTGCGTTATCTTGATATCATCTTAACAAGCTTTACCAACATGACGGCTTTAATTTCTCTTTCACTAAACTTTCCTTCTATCGTTTTGCATGTTAACTATTCTGCATAAAAACGTCCCACTTCAGTATGCAGTAATTATCAGGATTATGAATCAAGTCTTGTTGTATCTTTATTAACATTTAATTTGCAATTAAAATCTGTATTTTTTTTTTTTCTAACCGAGCTGAACGTTGAGGAAACACTGTTAGCTTTCCTCTGGGATTTGGTGAACGGAGAAATCTTAATTAGAGACACTCGGAAGAGATAGAATAATCTAGTAAAAAAAGTTAAATGCGACTTCGTTCACACTTCGAGGGTTCCATTGGAAATAAGTCAACAGAACAATTTCCATTCTTCCGATATCTGATACTTGATACCCTTAAACGCATAATGTGTCCTGTAGTTTGTCTTAAATTTGTAATAAAGTAACGGAAAATAACTCAACGTAAAACATACGACTTTTCATTCTCGAACTAGGCTGTTTACAGACACACAGACACATACACAAACAGACTTTTTTTTATTCAGAGTACGTCAAAACATGAATTTATGTTAAAAATTCTACAGTGAATTTTGTGGTCGAATACAATACTTCATATAGGCCTACCTATAGTACCTTTCCTTAATCACAATATCAATAATGGTACAACCATTTTAATTATTAAAACAACTATACAAGCTAATTCCCTTCTATTAAAGTTTAACTCTTCCTATCAATTTAAATCCCTTAAGGGCAGAGGAAGTAAACATGAAATATGCTCATTTCAAAATACATTTTCATTAACATGTTATGAACCGAGCGAGCTGGTAAAGTCTTGGACTCGCATTCGGGAGGTCCGAGGTTCAAATCCCGTGGCTGGCCAATTTGACATGGATTTTTTCATGGTTTCCCCAGTCGTAAAGGCAAATGCCGAATGGGATATTTACATACCAGGAATCATCCTCCCATTTCATTCTGTATCATATCCATTTAAATCAGTTAAAATGTACTCCATAAACATACACCAATAATAGAAACAATTGACAATCAACAGTTTCATGGCCTGCCCTACTGTGTAGACACAGATCCCGAACTCCTGATATGGCCTCGCAGCTAAAAGAAGTATAAACACATCTGAATTAAGAAATAAATGTTATGAAATTATTGCTAATATTTAATTCGAAATTTCTTGCATGAATGTGTAACTAGAAAATGCATAATTCATTCTTGCGTAGAGTACTCTCATCAGAAGTCCATTATAAGCCAGCTGTATTCCAGGGCTCTTGACAAAAAATGCGTTGCAAAATATCGGGGCTTTCACAGAATAAAACCAGCTATATGAGAAATTCTAGGAAACATTATACAGGGATCGTGAACAAATTCTAGTTTCTCAGTATGACTGTGCAGCGCATTTCCACGAACTGAACAGCAGGGTTCGGGGATCGATGGCAGAGTCAGTATGCAAATCCAGAGCTTTATTTATAGCAGCAAAATTAAATGTGATTTATGCATGTACGTTTTACGACATTGATACTTAGAGAGCGAGAGTAGAAAAAGAATTAAAAAATATCATGTGAAATACAAATAAAAATTAGGTGTGATACACTCATTTAACTTCCTCTACCGTAAGTATCGGCAATACAACTTTATCAGTGATCTGGAGTAAAATCAGATCTATATATATATAAAAGGCTTTATCCTGACTGACTGAATGAATGACTGACTGACTGACAGGAATCAACGTACAGCCTAAACTATAACAGGTAGAGACTTGGAATTTTGACAGTACCTTCGTTTCATAATGTAGGTGCTCACTAAGAAAGGATTTTGCAAAATGTTGATTTTAAATGCCAAAAATTAAATGTTTTTGAAAATACTTAAACCCTTTTTACACAGAATTATCAATTCCAAATCACAGAATATATTGTTGCCAAATGGTATCAGATGGGTTTGGAAAAAAAAAATGAAATGCACTTTTGACAAATAAGAGAAGTTATCAAAATAATTCATGTTATAAATAAATATTACAGAATTAAATCCACGAAAATAATGGAATCACATAACTTTCTCTACCCTGGACATAGAGAAAACAAAACGAGGTATAGTAATGTATATATTATTATAATATATCGCAGGTTTTTGGAGAAAGAAGTATGAAAGTGATAATGCTTTCTGTTTAATTTCATCCCCAAAACAGTTTTATGGTAACATGAGAGTGGGAAATAAAATTTCCCGCCTCGATATTACAATTTTATGTTACAGGAATTTCTGTTTCTTCTTATTTGAACCAGGCTTGCTGTGCACTGTACAAGCGATGGGATGCAAAATTCTACATCCTCTATGAGCCATAAAAAACTACATCAAGCGTTTTCTGAGGGAATTGTTCGAGTGTAATAAGTCGTTCTTCCTATTTCAAATTATAAATGCCTATATAAGGATCTAGAATTTAAAAATCGAAAATCCTTCATAAGTTAATTTCCAATTACAAAATATAAAACCCGGGCGATGCCGGGTGTTTTAAGCTAGTAAATTTATAAAACAAAGTGCCAGATGGAGTTAAAAGGCCATATTTAAGAAACTATTGCGTTTTAGACCACGGTTTCTTAAGAAAGTTTGGTCAGCATATCTGAAGAATAACTAGCGTGATAATTAGAATCATGGGCGTACGGTAATGGGGGGTTCAGGGGGTTGAAACCTCTCCCGAAATACGCAACATTTCAAAGATTATAATCATGGAACGAAACTTTAAAAACAACTCTGATTCGGTTGTTACATATTTTACAATTTCGTACACATCAAAGCATTATTTAAGATTTATCGTAATTTAATTTAAGATTCAAATTTCAAATCTCATGGTGTTGTTAGTTTTTCAGCTTAATAACAGTGATGTATTACTAGTAAACAAAAATCCCTTCGGAATCTGTCAAAAGACAACTGCCGAAATCAATCAACCTGTTTGTAAATGCCAACAGTAATCACGAGCTCATCACAAAATTATCATGAAGTAATCGGCATTAATTGGACTTTTCCACCGGTGGATTTACAGATGACTTTAAAAACGTGCCCTATACACCATACAGCATTACGATAATTTTTCAAAAGAAAGTTTTTATTTATAGACTGTAGCTTAAACGAGAAATGGATAGAAATCTCAAGAAAAACAGTTTCAAAGACTGAGCTGCATATTAATTTATTACAGTGCATTAATATCACAATACAACTGTTTAGTAATTTAAGAAGTATTAATTCACAATGTGCGCAAGGACATGGTGCTGAGACAACTTTACATTGAACCCCTCCCGAACAAAATTTTACCGTTCGCTCATGATTAGAATATTAACAGAATAAATTCAAAACAAATCCCTCACGTCAACAAAATTCCTTTATTTTTTCAAAACATCTGAAGGCAGTCAATACCTTTCAATGTTTTCTTTTGGAGGGTAAAAAATGTAAAAAATTGAACTTTTTGGAATTTTTCCGTCGGTTAGATTAGAAACTATAATTTTGCCAAATTTCAAGTTTCTAGCTCATACGGAAGTGCGTAAACATCAATGTTAATTAGTGGATGATTAGACTGCCGTAGATGTGAATGACACCACGGCTATCCAGCTAGTTTTTCCAGCCAATTACAATCCGTTAATCTTCAGCATATAACTTGAGGGTCCCACGCTGGTCGATTCATTTGTTCATAATGTCAAGGCACGCATATAATTTTCAACATAGACGGAAGAGGGATAATGAATAGTCTATAGGCCTAAATGAACATTCATTGATCGGTTTAGACGGAACTCACTATGCAGGGGTTTTCTGGGCCAGGGAACTAGATCGCTTGACTTTGTAAGTCCATCCTGGACGGTTCATTTGTTTAGAATATCAAGGCTCGTAGACATAGCCTATGAAATTTTCAACCTACACGGAAGAGGGATAATCAATATAGGCCTAAATATGGTCAAACATTTTTCGATTTGGATGAAACTCACTATACAGGGGTTTTCTGGCCCAAGGAACTCGAATCTGAGGTCGCTTATACCAGGCGACGCTATCTAATCGTGGTATGTAGTACATGTGATTTAGGTGTTAATAAATATAATGATTTAACTATTATGCTCGTAATTTTTAATTTTTGAAATAAATATCGCGGGTGAAGCCGCGGGCACATGCTAGTAGCTTATATTGAGAAGGCGGAATTACGTATTTTAACACAGGGCCTATCTATATGATTTTGTTTTATAACGTTGTGTGTTAACATTTTTCATTTCACGTGGTGATGAATATGTTGGCGAATTTGATAAGCGCTCGTCCTTGACTATGAAACTTTATACCGTACTTCTTTTTTTTCAGTGAGAACTAATTTATAACATTGTGCAAGGAAGTTAGTTTAACATGGCTGTATACAAACTTGTAGAGTACTAGGTCATTCCGTGTCAACTCTGTCAAACCATAACATACTGCTCTTCCCACTGTCATTAACAAAACCATAATAATAAAATGCCATTAAGTTAATGATGTGTTGAAAGTGATCAAGTAGGGGCTAATAAATATGATTTTCTCTACGACAACTTTAACTCTTTAACTCTGACTTTGTATACATACGAGTTATGGGTGTAACAGAAGGTAGGCCAAATTTTTGGGGAAACATTCCTTGCATATAGAGTGTGAAATTATGTTATAGGAACAGGGGGCCCCGAATATAGTTTACATACAAGGGGCTTCTAAAATATCTGTATGCAGTGGGCCTAGTAAAATCGATGAAAGAGTTTTACTGGAGAGAATTTTGCCACTGTTAACTTATCCACATCTCATTGTGTTAGTGAAGATTTTTCGGCATCCTTTGTAGGGCAACAGAAATCTTCAGCAATTTAAATTTTTACCCTTCCCACTTGTTTGGAATTTCAAAACACCATTTTATACCTGTAGGTAGAAATAGCTCATTCAATTCTTATTACTGTTGAGGCATCTGTCGTGATAGATAAAATCCATTTTGTCCTGAGATATGCTGGATATTCAATAAATATAGGCTAATGTGAAAGTGGCATAAATTTCGTCTATTTCCATGAGATTCTACCATGTGCTGCCACTACTAAAATATGTACTAATGTTTTCTCAAATACATCAGTGTGAAATAGTCTTTAGAAACCAGAATAAAAGCTATAGCTATATCTATTAAAGCTTGCCGGCTGTGATCGTCTTTGCATCACTTGCTCCAGATATCAAACAAAAATCACATTGCTCAGTTCATCTTTCATTTTTACCTTATAAGTGGGTTTAAATTCAACAGCAAGTGTTAAGTTTCAAATCATAAGTCAGCGTAAGTTTCAAATCATAGTTGAGTGTTAAGTTTAAGATCAAAATTTCAGTTCAGCGTTTGTTTCGCGACAGTTTAGCGACTTTATTGTTGAGGTAAATTTATGTCACATTGAATCCACATTAAATCCACTTTGAATCCATATTAATCCACATGGATTCACTAGATGTACTAGATCGGCAAGACGTACGCTTGCTAATTTTCTAGTACTCTTATATGGGTTCTATGGAAGATACGATGAACTTAGTATATTTTATTTACCACCGCTGTCACCCTTCAAGCCCTCTCCAATCAATACAGATCACATTGCATTTAAACAGATGTATTGGACTTACAAAGCAATTATTTTGTTCTGTCTTGCATTGTAATGAATGAGGTCACGATATACTTAACCCCGAACTCACTTTCCTGATTAACCTTAATCCCATTTATTTTGAACTATTTGTGTTTTATTTGAATGAGTGGAATTTAGTTGATATATGCCTCATGATAATACCAGTTAACTATATATTTGTTGGTTGGTATATGGTTATTTAACGACGGGGATGTACTGCAACTTAGGCCTGTGACCATCGCCGTTGTGCCGGAATTTTGTCTCGCAGGAGTATTTTTACATGCCAGTAAATCTACTGAAATGGGCCTGTCACATTTATGCACACATAAGTGCCATCGACCAGAGCCGGGATCGAACCCGCAACCTTGGGCACAGAAATTAAGCGCGATCAAGTTCTGTTTATTTATGCTTATTTAGAATTCCGATAATATTCAATGTAAGTAAATGCACGTAAATACTAAGTATTTTGGCTTGGTTCTAAAAGGGCCAATGTCAATTTCTTGCAAAAAATAAGATCTATGCATTATTGAGCTCGCCTAGTTTTTATCTTGCGTATAATAAAAGTGTCAATGTATGATGCTATTAATATACATAATACAGAAATCTTAGAGGCCAATGTCGGAAGTTCTCAGCAAAAAATGTTATTCTATAAAGGCTTCAAAGTCAGTTATCTCAAAAACAAGTTTTATATCATTGGCCCTTTTAGAACCAAGCCACAGCAAACAAGAAGCCACACAAAATGAAAAAAAGTTTATATTTAAAAAATATTGCTTAAAAATATGAAATGTGGAAAAAATCCGGAGGATAGCCAAAAAATGACATTGAATTCTAAAAATGACCTAAAAACAAAAAAAAAAATGCAGCAAATGACCAAAAATGACCCTAAAAATTACAATTTTTATAATCAAGAAGCCATGATCAGAATATCTGCACTGGTTGGCAACGTCCATGATGTTCCAATTAAAAGATGTCATCAAAATCCGGGCCTTGGCTCATTACCGCTTTTGAAAGCATTGCTTAGTATTCGGAAACACGTTGCACTGTTCATTCATTTAGCATGCCGTTACCTGACAGCCGACAAAATATTGATCTGATTTTAAACTCTAAACTAAACTCCGTGGCGCTACATCCCTGGAGGGACCTGGCCTACCACCCGACCGCTGCATCATCGCCCGTAGGCAGATGGCAGGATTGGGGGGAATGTGGTCAGCATGCCGACACCCACGGCCGTTAATGGTGGTCTGATTTTAAACACAAGTAAGAAAATAATTCGCGGGTGCGCGGGCAAAGAGTGTTAAGTCCACTTTCTTGTTACTGAGAATTAGAGTGACTTAACACACTATACCAGCCCAACATCGCTTTAGAGATGGATAAACCCGCACACATCCGCCATAACTAACGTACGTTTTTGAATATGACTTACTGGACTTAACACAAATGTAGAGAACATTTTTATCTATAACTCTATGGACATATCTCAATTTTTGAGGATGGTGGACTTAACTCTCTTTGCCCGCGCAGCCGCGAATTACGATTTATTTGTATTGTGTTGTATTTCTGAATTGTCTTAATAAATCCTAGCTGAATCCCCCTATAAGTTTTTCTCAAAATGAAGATATTTTTTATTTGATAAAGGAGTTGAGTAACTCCTCAGAAATTTTTTTGATGGTGGACTTAACTCTCCTTGCCAGCGCACCCGCGAATGACGATTTATTTGTATTGTGTTGTATTTCTGAATTGTCTTAATAAATCCTAGCTGAATCCCCCTATAAGTTTTTCTCAAAATAAAGATATTTTTTATTTGATAAAGAAGTTGAGCAACTCCTCAGAAAAAAAAAATCCAGCCAAGTCTGTAAAGAAAATAAGAAGTGACAAGAGACAGTGGCAGGATCTGAGTTGCCTTGTGAGTCATTTGAACGCGTATTGATCCCTGCACATCTTTCAGGCTTTTGCTTCCCATTCTTCGTCGGAGTGACACTGATTCATACACCACTCAAGAGCTATTTAATAAGTCTTCCCAGCAACGCCAGAACTCCGTTTCGATCTCTCAGTTTGATTTATAATTACGATTCTAACTGTAAGTGGTCAGATTACTGCCTCTTTATTTTGCTGTCAGAGGCTAAAACATTAAAGAAATAGAATACTTTAGATTTCTAAAAATTGTGATAAAAGATCAATTAATAGTTTTATAATTTTTTGCACGACGTAACTAATTAGTGGTACTTACGAATATTGTTGCCGTGGATCGTAACTTGACATTCCCGCACGCAATCTGGTTGCTATGAAAACAAAAGAAATCTCCGTGCGGTAAAAATTACAAAAAGCACAAGTGCCGTAAGTAAAATCATCATAATACAAACCTTTATGGAAGACCGGAACCAAGGCCTCCTAGTTTGTGGCGACTTTAACTGGACAAATATTCAGTCCCCATAACAACCAACACATGCGAATCACTTTCTGAAATATAACAACTATCTTCAATCTCTTCTCTATATATATAAAAGGCTTTGTCCTGACTGACTGAATGAATGACTGACTGACTGATTGACTGAATGACAGGAATCAACGTACAGCCTAAACTATAACAGGTAGAGACTTGGAATTTTGACAGTACCTTCGTTTCATAATGTAGGTGCTCACTAAGAAAGGATTTTGAAAAATTCTGATTCTAAATGCCAAAAATTAAATGTTTTTGAAAATACTTAATCCCTTTTTACATAGAATTATCCATTCCAAATCACAGAATATATTGTTGCCAAATGGTATCAGGTGGGCTTGGAAAAAACAAATGAAATGCACTTTTGACAAATAAGAGAAGTTATCAAAATAATTCATGTTATAAATAAATATTACAGAATGAAATCCACTAAAATAATGGAATCACATAACTTTCTCTACCCTGGACATAGAGAAAACAAAACGAGGTATGGTAATGTGTATATTATTATATTATATCGCAGGTTTTTGGAGAGAAAAGTATGAAAGTGATAATGCTTTCTGTTTAATTTCATCTCCAAAACGGCTTTATGGTAACATAAGAGTGGGAAATTTCCCGCCTCGATATTACAATTTTATGTTACAGGAATTTCTGTTTCTTCTTATTTAAACCTCTACCAGGCTTGCTGTGCACTGTACAAGCGATGGGATGCAAAATTCTAGATCCTCTATGAGCCATAAAAAAAACTATATCAAGCGTTTTCTGAGGGAATAGTTTGAGTGTAATAAGTCGTTCTTCCTATTTCAAATTATAAATGCCTATATAAGGACCTAGAATTTAAAATTGAAAATCCTTCATAAGCTAATTTCCAATTACAAAATACAAAACCCGGGCGACGCCGGGTCTTTTAAGCTAGTAATGTATGTAGGCTACATAATATTTTCAGCTAATATCTCAATTAATATAATTAAATTGATATAAATAATCATCGTGCAAACAATAGCATGCAATTCTCGTGCCGTAAGCGCATAACGGATCTCGGAAACTCTTTCCTCGATCCGTATGTACCGCTTACGGCACTTGTATCGCAATATACTATTAAATACCAGGGATGTGAATTATAATTTGAATCAATATCTAGATAAAAACGTAATAAAATACAATGCAATAAATGGATGTACGAGGACAATTTTTGTTAAATCTCCGATGGAGCATAAAATGAAAACCACAGTGAAAATCAAAACTGTTTTATTTGGAACTTATCTCGCTCCGATTGAGTCATTTTTCGTAGCGTGGTACCAACTTTACTATACCCTCTTTATAGAAGCTTGCCGCCAGCGTATTGAGAAGGGTCTTCACGACATTTTGAAGAGTTTTGAAATTCTTCGTTGTTGTGGAAGCTCTGTCCTCTCAGATCTTTCTTCAGCTGCAGAAAAAGATGAAAATCACTCGGCACGGGGAAGAGTTTTTGAAATCCATCGTGACAGGGGATGAAACGTGGATTCGTTACGACAGTCCAGAATCAAAAGACCAATTCAAACAATGGATGCACACATTTCCCGAACAATCCCAAGATCTGGGAGGACAGTGCTTCCACACCAACGAAGAATTTCAACAAAACAGTCACGGATTATTAAACCTCCACTCACGTTGTTCTTTTGCCATCATTAAAAAAAAAAATTATAGATCTTCTTCTTCGTGTTAGGCGTAATCGAATCTGAGGTTGTTTACACCAAGCTGCGCTTGTTTAATTAATGAATGATTCGCGTGTGTTATGTTTTAATTATTTTGCTCTTCATTTTTAACCTTCGAATTTACATTACATTGAAATCTATCATTAAATATATTGTAAAACCTCTTGTCTATATTTTCAATCTTTGTTTCACAGAAGGTGTTTTCCCCAATACTCTAAAAAATGCTGTGATAATACCTATACATAAATCCGGGAAAATGAATGATTTAAACAATTATAGACCAATATCACTTCTTCCGGCCTTTTCCAAGATACTAGAGAAATGCATAAAAGTTAGGCTACTAAACTATTTACAAAAACATGAAATTATATCAAAAAATCAATTTGGTTTCCAGAGCAACATATCTACTGACGATGCTTTTATTAACGTTACAGGTAACATTATTAAAGAATTAGACAAAGGTAATAATTGTTTAGGAATTTTCTTGGACTTACGTAAAGCTTTTGATACTGTTATTCACTCGATACTATTAGATAAACTGAATAAGATAGGAATTAGAGGAACAGTTTACAAATTATTTGAATCATATCTGAGCAATAGATGTATAATGACAAAGGTTGACAGCCATATAAGTGAAATATCAAATATTGATATTGGTGTGCCACAAGGAACGATATTAGGACCAATCTTATACTTAATATATGTAAATGATTTGCTAAATTTAAACCTAGATCAAATAAACGGCTCCATATTTTCATACGCAGATGACACTGTTGTGATTTTCAGTGGTCATTCATGGGAAGTAGCATATAAATACGCTAATACTGGCATGAAAATTATAAAAAAATGGTTCGATTCTAACCTTCTGTCACTAAACGTGGATAAATCAACATTAGTTCCTTTCTCATTAACATCTACTGGTCAGATAGCGCGGAAAAAATGTACAAATTTAAATTTAATAATACATAATTGTAATTTTGATGTGAATTGTAAATGCTTACCACTGAAAGAAACAGCCGTTGTGAAATATTTGGGTATTTTTATTGATAAACACCTTAAATGGTCTCACCATGTTAACTACATCTGTAATAGACTACGCCGAACAATTCATAAATTTGTCATTTTACGCCACTGTATGCCCATTACTGTTTTACGTTCCGTTTATCTAGCACTTTTCCAGTCCATTATTCAATATGGCATTCTCGTCTGGGGAGGATTAGCGAAAACTACCCTTAAGCCCCTCTGCCTTTTACAAAAAAGAATAATAAAAATCTGTCTAAGAAAACACATTGATTACCCAACTAGCCTAATATTTTCGGAATTTAATGTTTTAAGTTTGGACCAAATTTACAAATTTTCTATATTAAAATATTTTCACAAACATCGTATAAAATACTCTTCCAGTGATCATATCTACAAAACTAGACGAAATACTAATTTACTCCTATTAGAACCCAAATGTCTCACATCGGCAGGATTAAAGCATAGCATTAATTTTGGACCGCGCTTCTATAACTCAATTATCAGAAAAAATCCTGATCTCTCAGCATACTCCACTGTTAAATTTAATAGATATGTAAAGAATTTTTTGTAATTTTTTAGCTTTTAAGTAATTTTTGTTCCACTCCTTTTATGTATTTATGTTTTTATGTTTAATGTTTTTGTTTTACTTTCTTTTTTAGTTAAGCACATTATACACTCTATTTCTTTGTCTCTCCTCTTTCTTCACTTTGATATTTTTGAAACGGCACCCGAGCACGAGCAGTCTTGCTCATTCGGGTGTATTACTAAATGTAATACCTCTTGTAATATCTCTTGTAATAAATAAATAAATAAATAAATAAATAAAAAAAAAAAAAAAAAAAAAAAAAAATTATAGTGGGCGAAGCCGCGAGCATCTGCTAGTATAATACATAACATAATTTTTTTTCTCTGAAAATTGCATAATTTCAGTATTTTAGTAAACTACTTCGTCCCACCTTGTGAAATTTTTCTGCCATTTGGCCCGTTCCCATAGAGGTTTGCCCATCACTGTTTTAAGCGGTCTCGCATCTCGATATCTATAATTTTATTTAAAAAAAAAGTGTGCGTGGAACGCCACGCGACAGAAGTGAAACTTGTTTTAATTTTTATTTTTTCAATCTTGATTATTGGATTTTTTCAATTTTGCATTATTGGACTTTTTAATATTGGGTTTTTGGACTTTTTAAATTTTGGATTTTCCTGTTCTAATAGTGAATCAAGTCCTTCCATCTTCTTTTGTGCCTTCCTGGGCTTCTTTAGCCTCTTGGGGTGCAGTCTCATGCAATTCTTACTAATCTTTCCTCAGTCTCCATGGATACATGTTCATTCCATTCCTTTTTCCTTCTCTCAACCCATTCGGTTACCTGCTGAATCTTACACATTTCTTACTCTATCATACAATGTCTTTCCAGTGATTCTTCTCAGCACTCTCATTTCCGTTGTTTCCATCATTCTTCTTGTTCTTGTGGTCTCTGCTCTTGTTTCTCCATACTAACTCATTAATGCCCGGTTTCTATAAACTCGCGAAATACCTATGGGTAAATTATCCAATGGATAGAATTTACACAAGAATAACTTTTACAAACTCAAATAATTCAAAGGTAACAATCACATACACTTCTGGCGAGTTTCTAAATAAATGTCCTCTGGGTAAATATGAAATTGACAAAAAAAATTTCCCTACAAACTCGGGCTAGATCTTTCCAAGGGTAAATCGTCGGGTTAATTTATCTTTTCATGGATGACTGGATAAAATTTAACCTCTCATAGGTTCAATAATAATTTAAACAATGAGAATCAAAGCCTTCTGAATTAAATTAACTGTACAACTCCAAGGCCTTCCTCATTATATCATTGTGGGTGATTAGGAACTAATTTGCCCATGGATAATTTACCCACAGGTAATTCACGAGTTTATAGAAATCCTGATAAGACATCCTGATAAATTTGTAGATAAAAAAGGAAATTCATTAACCGAAAATTATCATGGTTAAGATAAGGCTGTCCGACAGGGAAGACCTACAACTTAATATAAATTTTGATCACAAAGAATTCATTTTCAGGAATAGCATCACCTACTGAACTCAGGAAGGCCGTTAGGGAAGCCCAACCCTTACAGACACAAATCAATGAGGAGTCCGTGCTGCTTCCATCTAGCGGGCTGCTGCGGAGTTTCTATTGATCGGGGCGCGCCTGTCTGTCTATCCGTAATGCGAATCAACGCATTCCAATGTATGCGTGTGTCTTCATATTGACAACTTGAGCTTCCTGTTGTCGATGGTCAGTTTGTCAATAAGAAGACAGGCTCTCAAGTGACAAGACACTTCTTGTTTAGGAATCTGGGACCTTGTGGACCGATGAAAACAAAGTAAACTATCTTTGAGAAAAATACGCAAGAAGCCACGGTATAAAATATTATTCGTTAGAATCATTAGTAATATAACGAGAGATCCGGATTTTATAGACTACTAGCTTAAAAGACCCGGCGTCGCCCGGGTTTTGTATTTTGTAATTGGAAATTAACTTATGAAGGATTTTCAATTTTAAATTCTAGGTCCTTATATAGGCATTTATAATTTGAAATAGGAAGAACGACTTATTACACTCAAACTATTCCCTCAGAAAACGCTTGATATAGTTTTTTATGGCTCATAGAGGATCTAGAATTTTGCATCCCATCGCTTGTACAGTGCACAGCAAGCCTGGTAGAGGTTTAAATAAGAAGAAACAGAAATTCCTGTAACATAAAATTGTAATATCGAGGCGGGAAATTTCCCACTCTTATGTTACCATAAAACCGTTTTGGGGATGAAATTAAACAGAAAGCATTATCACTTTCATACTTCTCTCTCCAAAAACCTGCGATATAATATAATAATATACACATTACCATACCTCGTTTTGTTTTCTCTATGTCCAGGGTAGAGAAAGTTATGTGATTCCATTATTTTAGTGGATTTCATTCTGTAATATTTATTTATAACATGAATTTTTTTGATAACTTCTCTTATTTGTCAAAAGTGCATTTCAATTGTTTTTTCCAAGCCCATCATATACCATTTGGCAACAATATATTCTGTGATTTGGAATTGATAATTCTATGTAAAAAGGGATTAAGTATTTTCAAAAACATTTAATTTTTTGCATTTAGAATCAGAATTTTTCAAAAACCTTTCTTAGTGAGCACCTACACTATGAAGCGAAGGTACTGTCAAAATTCCAAGTCTCTACCTGTTATAGTTTAGGCTGTACGTTGATTGCTGTCATTCAGTCAATCAGTCAGTCAGGACAAAGCCTTTTATATATATAGAGATTCCGCTCATACGCCGCGTGTTTAATATTACCATTAACGTCTAGTATTTCCTCGGATGACCAATCGCGATCGCGTATCTTATAACATCCTTCCTCGGATAGCGAGGATGATATTTTATCTGATAAAATGTCAGCTCGATACTAGACACGTAAGGCATCAACGTGCAGTGATTAATAGTCACATACTGCCATTAAGCAGCACGAAAACAGATTATTTTATACAACATAACTTGTTTGGAAAATGCAATAATATAAATGTACAGATAGGGGAAAAAAAGCGGACCGACTCTTGTAGCTGATTTCGGAGCCATGTGATACGTAAATAAATGCAAGAGATGTAACGGAAACGTTTGTTTTCACAAGCAATGCAAATTACGTGAAATTATTTCTCAATTGATTGTCTATATTGTCTAGAACAAATTTCAATACATTCCCTGCTATCCTGTGAATGCTGCTAGGAATGCACAGTGGTTCATATCGGCAACTTAGATATTTTAGTCGATCCGCTTATTTTTCCTAGATGTACATGGATTAAAAACACAATTTCGATTCGGTGCAAGCCAGTTCGTGTGCTTTTATTCTGTTCTGCTGTTAGCTTACCTGACTTAGGTTAACTATGTCATATATGCACCACTGGTAGCATTGGTCACAATGTGGTAACTTGAATCGAGTCATGGATGTTTGATTCATAGTATGCCGTGATTTCGCAACTGTTAGTTAAATTTTTTTTATCGCAAAGCACGAAAGTAATTATTATTTGTGTAACAATTTGTTTACATTTTTATTCATGGAATAGTCTTAATAAATCCAACTCGAGTTGACGAGTTTCATCAGATAAATTTACTCCTGCTGCGCAGTCGATAAACATGTAAACTCTCGTGGGGTTACCTATGATAAATCCACTCATAAATTCTCGAACAACGAATTGTAATTAGATAATCTCGAGTTATATTTATTGGGACTATTTAGCGAATGCTTACAGAATTAAGCGTGTGAGGCATTTGAAACCATGAAAATGAATAAAACACCGCTAATGCCCGGTTTCTACAAACTTGTGAATTACCTATGGGTAAATTACCCATGGACAAATTAGTTCCATTTAACCTACAATGGTATAATGAGGAAGGCCTTGGAGTTGTACAGTTAATTTAATTCAGAAGGCTTTGATTCTCATTGTTATTGATCCTATGAAAGGTTAAATTTTATCCAGCCATCCATGAAAGGATAAATTAACCCAAAGATCTAGCCCGAGTTTGTAGGAACATTTTTTCTGTCATTTTCATATTTACCTAGAGGACATTTATCTAGAAACTCGCCACAAGTGTATGTGATTGCTATCTTTAAATTATTTGTGTTTGTGTGGTGTTATTCTTGTGTAAATTGTGTAAATTCTGTGCATTAGATAATTTACCCATAGGTAATTCGCGAGTTTATAGAAACCGGCCATAAGTCAGTGTAAGCGAAATAGCAGATGTCGAAACAATAGATATATCGCGATGGTGGCGCTGCATGCGGTTGTTACTAACATTTTTCTCTGAGTTCAGCTATGCTATTTGTTAGAGTAAACTCTTAGGTAGCAGTAATAATTTATGTCACCACACATAAAATTCTACAACTCCTTTTGCTCATATGTACCTTAATACACCCAAACATTGTGTTTAGTGGTTAATTATTGTTTTTGATCAAAGAAGCTACAGGTTGAAATCTTTTTCAGTTTTTATTCCTTTTGAATTTACATAAACAAGTGTACCTAAATGTGATAAAATGAAAGTGATAAATAAAAGATGACGATTTGATCTGACTGGATTGGTTACTGATTGAGAACTAATTAGTAGCCCTAATAACAATAGCCTATTTGAGAAACCTATAGTGTGTATTAAAGAGGATGATACCTGAAATATTAAATATTTTATATACAAATCTCAGGTTATTCTTTTTTGGGAGGACTAAATAGATCAATGTCGATCTCGGTGGTACCACTGAATCCGAGAGATCCGGGTCCAAATCTGGCCGATGTCAATGGATTTTTCAGGACATAAAATTCTTGAGTTCAAATCCTTCGAGAGGGTCTAATAGCAAAGGTCCCTGTACCATTTTTGTTTTAAATTTTTAATTATTATTAAGTTATTTGCCCTATTTAGATGGATCCACTGCTTAAATACCTCTGCATGTAAAATCTTAAGCAATTTGTTTACACTTTTATTTTCTTGGGCATTTTTAGGTGTTCAAAATGTATTTGCTTCTTCAATTTTTATGCTACTGTCTGGCTGCGAGCTGAAGGCCGAGCTAGCGTCCCCCCACTACCTTACCAGGCGCTTGCATTTACTGTCTATGTCTTTCCCCCACTATGCCACCAGCTCGGCCTTCAGCTCACAGTCAGACAGTACATGCATGGGATTTTTAGTACGTTTACTGTGGTTAACCAAAATTTGTTATAAAAAAAACCTTTCTCACCGGTTATTTTTAAAAATTTAAACTACCGTAATTTGTACACGGGTGTTCTATAAACATATGTTTCAAAATACGCGTATGTACCTTCCTATTTTCTTTAGTTTAACCATGTCAGAACTGATTTTTCAAACTCATATTAAGGCATTCATCAAATGAAAACATCAGGGAGTTCTAAGTTTGAAATGAATGAGGAAATTTCTACGAATGCCAATTGTAACACTATGATGAAAATTCTCACATTTTAACATAAAGTATTACTCTACAAATGTAATAGTAACGCATTTATAGATCAGTGGCAGTGAAAAGATTAAATTCAAAATTCAAATTACATAGACGTACTGTTTTCTTAACGATCATAATAGTCCAAAATGGTCCGTTCAATGGTATAGTCACAATATTACGGTAAATTACAAAGCTAATACGAATTTAAAAACTATTTCTCATTGCCACTGTTGGTAGCAGGGTTAATATCTGGCAACACATTCCATAGCTTTTGTTTTCATATCTGACAGCTGGCACGATGGAAACATGTGAGAAACCAACGCCTGAAAGAAACTAAGCTTTATATGTACGATCTGATACCGTTTATTCATGGCCTCCCAATATAACTTAATACTAAGCAATACATAGACAAAGATTACTCCCCCTGCCCTTCCATCCCATCCTTTTCTAACCCTGAGCTGTCGGACTTTGGACATGAATTTCCCCACCCCCTCGTAGAATTTTGTGTCACTCAACAGTTCGAATATAGCCATGTGACTTCTTCTAGAGACAACAAAAGAGTTCGGCAGGTATCGTTGCCTAAGCATCTCAGTGGCTTCACATTCAGAGAGAATGTGCTGTGTTGTCTCATCCTTGTCACATACGGGGGGGGGGGTAATGTTGAAAAATCAACTTTAACACGGAAACACAATTTTTGCCTTTAAAACTAATGTATTATTTCGGGCTCTCTCTGCTTCTTTATTCTATTGGTTTAGTTGTTTAATTACGTGCATGTAACAATTCGAGGCAGTTTTTGTTATGCTGTGAATGAACATACTGTAGAAGGAGTTAGAATTAATACCAGCCATCGGCGAGAGAAGTCTCTGCCAGCTTCTCCCCGGCATTGATCTTTCCCTCCCCGCTGCGTCGCTGCTACATCCCTAATAAAGGGACACTTCATTTGGGGAATTCAAACTTAGCCAGGATTATTGTACACCATGTTTGCTCTGCACTCATCGTTTGTGCAAACACCAACTCGAATGCATCGTCAATGTTGAAAATGTTGCCCCGGGTATAGCTGAGCAGAAATATGTGACGGAAAGATAGAAGTCAAATGAAGAGAGAAAGAAGGAAAGCTGAAAATATGACAGCAAAGTAGGAAGGACAAAAGGATAAACGAAAAAGAAGTGGGGATTGAAGTAAGAAGACTAGCCCTTAAAATGGACGCAAATAGAAACCCATCTATAAGTCGCAATGGAAATTTAACATGGTGCATAGTGTTCTCTTTGTTACTTTTCGTGAAAGACACATTAAATACAGACTTTTCCGACTTAAGATCGGGTTTCCCTGGCAAGTTCATAAATATGTAAAGACATAGACTTTCACAGGTTTATTGGAAATGTCTTTCGAAAGTATACAGAGTATGAAGGCATGTAAAATTAACAGTAAAGAGTACAAGAAACAATGAGCCTAATATTGTGTTAACTGTTTTCTTTGCAGTCCGACACGGGTTTATATTTGCGCTAGAAATTCAGTCTCACGCATTTTTGGGTTTTCTGTCAGATTGGCTTTTCTGTCAGATTGGCTTTTTAGGGTAAAAAAAAAAAAACCCTCGTATTCTACACTGTTAGTATTTCCTCAAAGAACAAACATGAAATTCATCAAATCTGCTATGATGTGTACGTAATCTGACAAACTCTGTCAAAGGACAATAAAACTGAAAAATAAAATCCACCAAAGATAGCTGCTCTAAATTCAGTGAGTCCCACGGAAGAGGTGGCCAATGACGCGGGTTTCTGCGTCGCGGCGGGCACAGCTCAACTCAAACAATGTTTTGAGTACAAACTTCCAAGGCAGAGCCTATAACTGAACCTTGAGTAAATCCTATTGTAATATCCAAGTGATCAAATTGAAGTTAATACTCCCGTTTGTTATTATGTTGTAAAATATGTTTTGGTATTTTTCTGTTGCAGACGTCAGAGATGTGGTGACACCAGCTCGGAGGAGTGCCGGAGGACGCGATGGGGAACAAGCTGAGCTGCTCATGCGCACCGCTCATCCGCAAGGCGTACCGATACGAGGACTCGCCATGGCAGACCTCCCGGCGCCGCGACGGACACTTGCTCAGGTAAACACTACAACTAACCTGGATAGAAAAATGGGTCAAGTAAATGTGTGCTGTTTCATGATGAGAGAAGACAATTCCATCAATCATTAATGTTGATGCACTGTAAGTGCTGCGGTCTTTAAATATGTTTCTACATCGGCATTTTATGAAAGAAACTATATCAGATTACACTCTCTTATGGCTACCACACTCTGAAAGCTATGCTATGCTATGCTGTGCTGAGACATGCTAACCAATGCCAAGCTAAGTAGTGCTGTGACACGAAATGAATGCTAAGCTAAACCAGGCCCGGCTGCGCGAGAACGACAATGAATACAGAACTGGTTTAGAATTATATAACTTAAGTACACTTGCGTAAATTAATATTTAAATTCAAGCTTCCTTTATGAACATACACTGGGAAATGGTTACAACTTACAAAAGCCCTATATTATAATATTTACGTTCTTAAATCTAAACTCCGTGGCGCTACATCCCTGAAGAGGCAAGGCCTACCACTCGACCGCTGTTTCAGCTGCCATAGGCAGATGGCAGGATTGGGGCATGTGGTCAGCATGCCGACACCCACGGCCGTTAATGGTGGTTTCCATGGCCGGAGCCGCAACTTCTCTATCAAGTAGCTTCTCAATTTGAGTTACGAGGTTGAGTGCACCCTACCTCAGAAAAATCGGAGGAGGTACCGGAGATCGAACCCGGGCCGACGGATCTGTAGTCAGAGACGCTAACCACAAGACCACGCCGGCGGTAATTACGTTCATATTGTATCTAAATTAAATATATTACTAACCTTGTTTTTGCCCTGGCTGAGTGGTAGAGTAAGCCTTATGGCCTTAACTACGCCAGGTTAAATAAATAAATAAATAAAATAAATAAATAAACCTTTAATTAGTGTCACAAAAATCTCTAACCCGGCTAGGTGGCCGAGATGGTAACGTCTTGGACTTCCATTCGGGAGTTCCCAGGTTCAAATCCCGTGACCGGCCAATTTGACTTGTTTTTTTTCATGATTTTCCCAGTCGTAAAGGCAAATCCCGAATTGGATGTTACCTTAGCATGAATCATCCTCACTATTTCATCCTATATCGTATCCATTTAAATTAATATCAGTTGAAATTTACTCCATAAATACACCAACAATAGAAAATAGCTGTCATTCAATCGTTGCATTGCCTACTGTAATAGACACAGATCCCGAACTCCTGATATGGCCTCGAAGCTGAAAGGAGTATAAATACAACTGAATAAAAAAAATAAAAAAAACTATAATAGGCTACCACAAGAAGGTCGAGCAATGTGATTGATGTATTATCTCATTTTATTTTAAGTGTTTTTTATTATTTCAATACAACAGCCTATCCCGTCTGATAGGTGGCGGGAAAAACAACTGATACGCATGCGCTAAGAAAGCTTCATGGGCCTATGGCTAAGAAATTCGCCTTCTCGGCAATCTGTGAAATGTAGCATAGCATAGCTTAGCTTAGCATAGCTGTCTGTACGTGCCATTCTGTATAAACTGGATTGGAGCGACTTTTTGGGATACTATAGCTTTCAGTGTGTGAGAGTCTTAAGAGGACCGACCAGTAAAATTGAGATATTTTACATTTATCATATGATTTTCTTCATTTTCTAACCTGGCTCTTGAACCATTACCACAACAAACCCTAAAATTTTCAAAATTGTAAATTTATTAGATCTTGAGAAAAAAATATATTTTGTGTATTTTTAATGGGTTTCATGGCGAAAGGTCCTTGCGGTGCAGTTTTCAAATTTTGGGACCTAATTGTAGATTTTATGTCTAAACAGTCTAAGCTAAAAAAGTTGCTACTTCGTTTGTTATAGAATTGACTATTTCTTTTAGAAATAATTAGTTAAACATTGATTTACTTTCTTTCTTTCTTTTTCGTAGTTTTACCTCTCCCTTTTAGGATTTAAGCGACCCAAGCCGCCCGGGCCTTACAGGGCCGCGACCTGTCGGGAGAGGGATTACCTTTGGATCACATACATACTTTTTTGACCAGACAAGGACATGGAGGGCCTCCCCGGATGAGTGATCAGCCCAATGCCGGGGCCACCTCCGAGACAACACGAACACATAGGACGATACACACTATTCACACACACACTCACTCAGAACAAGGCGAGGATGAGGATGAAGATGATAATGACGGCCAGATGATATCCGGGGACCACAAGGGCCTAAAGTTACCTGACATTTGTCTCATAGGTGAGGGAAAACCCCGGAAAAAACCTCACCTAGGTAACTTGTCCCGACCAGGAATCGAACCCGGGCCCGCTGCGTGAGAGGATTGGACGCATCCCCTGAGCCACAGCGGTGGACATTGGTTTACTTAATTTTCTTTAAGTTTAAATCATAAACAATTTGTGCGACTCGGTGTAAAGTTCCTGTCAAGCTCTCCATGGGTCTTGGCCAACCATTATTTCCACATCAAAGTCTTAAAGTTAATGAAATACACTAAACTTTGTAATGGTATTTAATTGATTTTGTAAATCCATTGTATTTTCGCGTTATAGTCGCGATATGACTTTTTAGTTAAATCGACGTTAATATGAATAAATTAAATTTGTTAATTAAAAATTAATTTTGTAACTTTTATTTGCTGATATATCTAGGGGCTTTGTTGACAATTTTAGAGTAATTGATTAAAAATTGCTGCCTTACGCAAGGAGCAATTTGAGTAGTGAAATATTCGATTAACAAAATGTTGAGAAAATCAACTTTAAAGTTGAGACACAAAGTTTGTTTTAAAATTGACCTGCTCTTTCGATACTGTAGGTCTAAACAACGAATCCCTTAGGGCAATAGCCTGGAAAATGTATGAATTGCCTTCCAGCATTAGCCTACTATGAAAAATGTGGAAGTAAATTTTTTAATATTTATTGACAAAATAATGTGTGTTTTATAATAAAGTTGCGACAAAGGGAGATTATCAGCACGTATGCAGAGCCCTTAAAGGTCACATTAGGGACATCCAAATACACTTAAGCTAAAATATGTAGCATTCTAGAATTTAGTCAAGAATTGGTGTTAATTAATATGCAAAAAGCTCAAAAATGTGTTAAGGGACCGAATAAGAACTTCCCTTAATTCATTGAACTATCATTTTCTTGTGGGGGGGGGGGTTACGCCGTAGCTTAGTGTTGAGGCGCTGCGCTACAAACAGGAAGTCGCGGGTTCGATCCCCGATGAGGTCATTGTAGTTTTTTCAATTTTCCTAGTCCTTCTAGTGGCACTATGGCCCTGGGGTCGACTCATCCTCTAACAGAAATGAGTACCAGGAACAATCCTGGGGGTAAAGACAGCCGGTACGTAAGGCTTACAACCTGACCACTTTCATATGCCGATTGTCTAAAAATCTAGGAACTTTAACCTCCTGGAACCCTCTGGGCCTTCATGGCCTGTAATAGGGAACACTTTACTTTACTTTTATATTTTTCTGGCCGTTTAATGTAAGAGGATGGCAAGTATAAGTGCGCCTTTGGGGTTGAGGCTGCTTTTCGATTGATGTTGATTGAAATATAGTAAAACAATCTAAGTTTTAGCTGAAGTTCCACAAATACAGCAGAATGCCCAATCGTGCTGTTGGACACAGAATTAATCGGTCTAATTACGTTGATATACACGAGAATATTTTGAAGCCAATCTGTAATAATGAACGGCGTCCAATTTGTGTTTTCATCAGTAACAGCCATCTTAATTGCTTGCCATCACAAGAGATTTCAATTAATCGCGACTAACCCCATTTTAGATGTAGCACAGACGCGATTTTATATCGAACATAAGTCCAAGTTTGTTTTCCACTTGACTGTTGTTTGTCGTAAGCAGGGTTGCCAGAGCAGAATCACAGAACAGTCGTACCAATATCCGAAAATAGTCGTGTGCTAGTTAAAACTATCGTATAGGCCTACTTTGTGATTTTACAGTGTATTGAACGTATTGCGTTAATAATAATAATAATAATAATAATAATAATAATAATAATAATAATAATAAATAATCGGTATTATGCACCTTATATAGGTATAGGTCTAGTTTAGGTACATAAACAAATAGCGTTCGAACAACTTTTTCGATTCATCTCAAAAACCACTCAAATCGTTCATAAACTTCATAGCATCTAATTGTTATTAAATAACCTTATTTGTAAATGGTTAGGCGTGTTTCAATATCTTCCGATGTGCTAAATTTGATAAAATGCAATAAAATTAAGTAAACAGTAGTTGTCAACAGTGTTGTAATTATTGCAAAAGGCACAGGACTGCTTTCCAATCATAATTTTAGCAACATGCTTACCAAAAAACCATGAGAAAACAAAAAGCAGGATACATATCAAAATTTAAAATTCGTCAATACAAAGATTACAAAAATATAAAACGCTATGTTAAAAATAGTCGTACAAATAGGCGTACGACTCATGATAGCGTCGTACGCCGTACAAATATATGAAATAGTCGTATGTGTACGACTATAGTCGTCGTACGTCTGACAACCTTGGTCGTAAGCGCTTCACTAAATTCACAAACTTCAGGAAAGCTAGAGATTGTGTTAAGAACATATTTGCATGTTTCCAGCAATCTAACAAAATCCGATAGCTTTATATACCTTGATGGGATAGTCCACAGAGAAGTAATTTCCTTATTCCTTTCAGAAATGAAACGGAATAGACTTACATAAGCAACAGTCAACTGTAATCGTCAGTGGGCTCTTAAGTTTAAATCAACTGGGAAAATTTTAGTAGAATAGCTGGTTTGTGTGAATGACAATCATAACATGCCGATCAAATTCCTCACATTTTTACATAAAGCAGTACTCTATT
This sequence comes from Ectobius pallidus, assembly GCA_964059195.1. Taxonomy (NCBI): domain Eukaryota; kingdom Metazoa; phylum Arthropoda; class Insecta; order Blattodea; family Ectobiidae; genus Ectobius; species Ectobius pallidus. The sequence goes on from CAXKWD010000008.1 coordinate 153,509,067, forward strand.
GCTCTTAAAATTTTGCTTGTATTCGATTTTTAAGTGACGCCATTTAGGCTATGCGTCAGCAGCAGTAAACCGGTTGATTGCAATTAAACTCTAATATTAGAGTGCAATATTAGAGTGTACTCTAACATAGAGTGTATTTGTTAACTAGCAGGTGCCCGCAGCTTCGCCAGCGATAATTATTTCAAAAATTAAAAATTAAGTGCATAATAGTTAAAGCATTATATTTATTAACACCTAATTCACGTGGACTACGTACCACCATTACAAAGCGTCGCTTGGTAAAAACGACCTCAGATTCGAGTTCCCTGACCCAGAAAACCCCTGTATAGTGAGTTTCGTCCAAATCGAACGTTGTTTGCCCATTTAGGCCTATTTTCATTAGCCTATCGCTCTTCCGTCTGGGTTGAAAATTTCAGCTGACTGCTTGCCTTGTGACATTATAAACAAACGAATCGACCAGCGTGGGCTTACAAAATCAAGAGATCGCGATGCTTTTATTTCCAAGGTATGACGAAAATAGGCAAAGCCTCCTACAATATTGATTTGACAGCTGAAATGTATTACTGAGAACCGATGATTCGAAAGAGCAAAAATTGCACGTTTTCTGCCCGCTTTTCACACATAACTCGCGAGCTAAAATTAAAAATCCGGCTTCGAGGTGCATTTTCCCACCCTTCAGTCCACTTATGCTTAAAATTTCAGTTCTCTGCGTTCAGTAGATTTCGCTGGGCATCGCGCACAGACAGAAAGACAAAAACTACCTTTTAATATTATAGATAGTGATACTTTAAGCATCTATAAAATATAAATATAGCTAAGGAAAACTGTTTTGCAAATTTCTAGATTATAGCTGTTATCAAAAAATACTATTAAGGCGAAAACCAACTCGTAAGTTACATCTTACTCAATGGCAATAGAGAATTCCTAAGAAAGCTAAAGGAATATTATCTATTTTATGGAATCCGAAGGTTCATTGCCGCGCTAACCTGAGATCGCCACTCAACCTATTGTGTGCTAACTCCATCCAACCATCCCTCCCAAATCCTACTTCCCTCAAATATATCCTAATATTGTCTTCCTACCTACGTCTAGGTCTTTCAAGTGGTCTTCTCCCTTCGGGTCTCTCAGTCAAAACTTTTGAGATATGTCTTTCCTCCCCATGCGCGCAACATGTCCAGCCCATTTCATCCTCCGTGATTTAATTACCCTTACTATATTTATTTGGTGAAGATTACAGGTTATGAAGCTCGTCGTTAATCAGTTTTTTCCAGTCCCCGTTTTCATCTCTCTTAGGTACAAATATTATCCTAAGCCCCCTGTTTTCGAACACTGTCAGATTATGTTCTTCCTGAAAGGGAACAAGTCTCACATCCATATAATACAATCGGCAGGATAATTGCCTTATAAATTTTTATTTTTAGATTTCTGGACAGAAGACGAGAAGATAAAAGTTTCTGAAATGCATAAAAACAGGCATTTCCTGATTTTAGTCGATACTTGACTTCTACCTTAATATTAGTTGTATCTGTAATTATTGCTCCCAGATATTTGAATTTGTCAACTTGTTCGTACGATTTACATGTTATTCTAATATTCTGATCTAGTGAAATTTAATTTTCAAATTTTATTCCAGTATGTTTGTATCGTCTTGATGTACCTTTCCTTTAAAGAAAACTGACACACCAGCCATAAACTTCTACTCATAATTGCCAGATGATAATCGCAGTCTTGATTAAGTTATCCTTTCCCGACTTAACTGCTAAACAAACAGCAAACTAGGAACGCACGACTTTCACCACAGTGCTGCCAATGCTAAACAGATGAATGGTAGAATGTAGGGTGCTCTAATTAGAACAAATTATCATTTGTCACTGTTAAACTGCAATTTATTGTATGATTCATATACACGCCCAGCGTGCGAGCTGAAGGCTACCATACACGTTCAAGGGTCACTAAGCAATCGTACTCATAATACAGGGTGTTAATTAATAACACCGAAATAATTTACCTGTGAATTGAGGGGAAATAGACAAGCAACTTTTATTAGTGGATTTTTGCTCTGAGGATTCAATTTTTCCTGCTACAGTATAAAATCTCCCAGGCCATGGCCGCCGCTGACTTCTAACATTAAAAAAAAAATGCAAAACAAAGGAACTTCGTTGTTAACACTGCAGTTATGAAGAAAAAGAACTAAGGCAGTGGCGGCCAGTCATGTGATTAGCCTGTAAATTTTGCAGATTAAGGAAACACTAAATTATGACATAGCTGTTGATGAATGATTAAAAATCAGCTTTTTAGCGATCACTAAGAAGCCATGAAGTCAATTTAATGAAAATTTTAACCCTATTTTGCTTATTCGTTGACTTATGAGCACCAAATTATAATGGCTTGAATGCCCTGTAGCATACACATTTTACGTCATAGAGCAAATATCTCCTATTAGAAGTTGCTTGTCTATGTCCGCTCTATACACTGATAAAATATTTCGGTGTTATTCATTAACACTCTGTATAAAGTAATGTGTTCCCTATTATTTTATTATTTATTTTGTTGAGAATATAATAGGCTCATTGCCCAATTACAACATTCTATTATACTAATTACACCAGTATTAGAACACTAATATTATATGTTTAATGTAATACTAAAAATAATTAAACTAATGCTACAGCTAAAAATATACAAAATAAAACAAGAAACACATACAATATGAAAATTACACAATGAAGCGAATAGATCAAAATATAAGTAATATAATAGTTTTGGGGGAAACGAAAGACTTAAATAAAGAAAATGACATGGAGGATATTTTAAGTATCACTTTTTAATTATTACTATTATTGATTTTTCAAATTTTTATCACATATATTTTTAAACCGCTTATTGTTAGCATTAAATATATCTATATTGCTCGTTTTGTGCAATTGATTGTATAGACGGAGCACATTATATAGAGGATAATTATTATGGGAGTCAGTGTTTGCTTTTGGAATGAAAACAAATATTATGCAATTTATGAGATCTATAACGTGGAAAATAAAAATATATTTCTTCAAGAATGTTAATCGTTATAAGTAATTCATATAAAAACAACAATGCATGACAGTTTCGTCTGTGTGATAATTCAGGGATATCGAATTGCTGTATCATAGTTGAATATATAGGGTTCCAGGAGGTTTGAGACGCTCAGACTTTTATACATTCGAATTTATAGACACCAGCCACCTTTAACACGAGGATAGCTCCTGGTACTCGTTTCCGTTATGGATATTTCCCACTGTAGCTGAGTTGTGAGCAAAAAACTGGGAGAAATCTTGATTTTTAACGCTATCGAAGCACCAGTTTCGCTAACATTTTCTAGTTGTGAAATAATTTGTAGGTGGTTTTTCTCTGTTGCCGTAGCAACTGGGAAACAAGAGCTCGCTGAAATAGAGCACTCATGATAAAAAAAGTCGAGAAGGACAGTTACTTAAAGTTGTAGGACTCTATCTTCGGATACCGTCCTTCTCGCATGGTCAACTGTACGTGGGTTGTTCAAGAGTGTAAATTGCAATCAGTCTACACATCTTTGCTCTAAACGGAAGGATACTTAATATAGTTTATTCGGAAACACTATACCCACGGTGGCCAAACCTTGGCTCGGGATCCGCATGCGGCTCTTCTAACTTTCTCACGTGGCTCCTAAAAGATTCTGAGGCTAAATTGAATATTGTTTAATTGTTCTGGCCTGCGATTTAAATTTTGGAAGCAGGTCCCAGAAAAAAAAAGCATCAAAATATAAAACAGCGTGCAAAAAGGCTGATTTCCATTTTTTGGACAGCTTATTCGTGCTAGCCGTTGTATTCAACTATGAAACAGTTCTGACTGATGTACAGGTAGGGGAAAAAAGCGGACCGACTAAAATATCTAAGTTGCCGATATGAGCCACTGCGCATGCCTAGCGGCATTCACAGGATAGCAGGGAATGTATTGAAATTTGTTCTACACCCGATAAATTGCTTGAATTGAGAAATAATTTCACGTAATTTGCATTGCTTGTGAAAACAAACGTTTCCGTTACATCTCTTACATTTATTTACGTATCACAAGGCTCTGAAATCAGCTACAAGAGTAGGTACGCTTTTTTTTCTCCCTACCTGTACATTTAACTGATCTTCTGAGAATCGTATTAACTGGCCACCTAACAGATTTCAAGCAATTGGCAAGCAAAATGGAAAGTAGTAAAAGTCGATGTTAACTAAAAATCTTGTAATTACAAATCTTGTTACACAAATGTTTGTTCGTGTCCTACATTAATGGCGATGAGATGTAAGTTTCTGGACAAATATCGGCATAATTTTGGCTGTTTTTTTTAAATTATAACTTACCTCTATATATGACCTTCAAAAAATTCACACTTATTCTTAAAAAAAAAATATGTGCGGCTCTTTCCACGTATACTAAACATTGAACGAAAAAATATAATTAGAAATAAATCTACCTAATTAATGTAATTTACTTAAAAACATGTCAGTGTTAATAAATATAATGTTTTAATTATTTGCCCTTAAGTAAGTGATTTAAAAAAAAATATATTAATTGAATTATTTCCATAAACATCATGAAAAATTCATAACACGAAATCACTACTATAATACAAGGAGGTATAATATCTCTTGTCCTCTTTTCGAACCAAAATGTGCTACAGAAGTAGGTCAAAGGCATAGTATAAATTTCCGACCAAGGCTATAAAACAAATTTACTAAAAGAAACCCTATTCTGACACCACTAAACAATAAATTGTTTAAAAAACAATTACTCGAAATGATTAAAACTAACTTGTAGTGGTACTTTTACTCATATTGTTTTGCATTATTCATTCCAATTGTACATTTTTAAATTTTTAAAATGAGGTATTTTGTTTGTATCTCTGCTACGACATTGCAATTTTTTTTAAGTATCATTATTTATCTATTTATTTCATATGAACAATCTTATTGTTTTTACCTAAACCTTAACATGTTTGTTCTTGATATAATGTTTATAATATAATTTTAGTATGACTGAACTGACCCCGTACACGAGCTATGATCATGCGGGGTAAATAATACGCTTTTGTAATTGTAATAATTGTGTTTGTATTATTTATATTTATATATGTAATAATTTTTATTTTTGTAATATGTAATAATTAGATAATTTTCCAATGTGTAATAAAAAAATAGCAAATGCGTGCGATGACGCGGTCACCTGCTAGTAATAATATGATTTCATATATTTAATCCCTCGCAAATCCCACTTCCCTAAAATACATGATAGTATTGTCCTCCCACCTAAGTCTAGGTCTTCCAAATGGTCTGTTCCTTTCGGTTCTCCCAGCAAATATTTTTTGTGATACGTCTTTCCTCCCCACGCGCGCAACATGTCCAGCCCATTTCATCCTCCATGATTTAATTACCCTTATTACATTTGGTGAAGAGAATAGGTTATGATGCTCGTCGTTATGCAGTTTTCTCCAGTCTCCGTTTTCATATCTTTGAGGAACAGATATTTTCCTAAGCACCCTGTTTCCGAAAACTCTCAGATTATGTTCTTCTCGAAGAGAAAGGGGCCTTGTCTCACATCCATGTAGTACAACCGGCAGGATATTGTCTTGTAAATTTTTATGTTTATATTTCTGGATGAAAGACGAGAAAATAAGTTTCTGAACTGCATAAAAACAGGCATTCCCTGATTTCAGTCTTCACTTAATTTCTACTTTAATATTATTTGTATCTGTAATTATTGCTCCCAGATATTTGAATTTCTCGACTAGTTCGACTGGTTAATCTAATATTTTGTAGCGTATTATTTTGCCATTGGCACTATCGTAGGAAAATTAATGTAACAGTTAATATACGGTATAGAAGTTTGTGTAGATTTAAACATGGGTGGAATGGATGGTAAATGGGATATGGGCGCCGCGATTATCATGGTTGGGAAAGTATTCCAGCTTACGGGATTTATGAAAGCATCAAATTAACCGGAGCCTAATTGCATTTTGTGTAGAAACAAAAACATAATTACTCGATTTGAATATCCCTATTTTGATTCAAATTCAAAGTAGATGAATGGCACACGGCCTGCAATATAATAACTTTACAGTTTAGTATTCTGCATAGATTTATTGTCAGAAAAGAATTTGTTTTATACGTAGCTATAGTAACAATGGCGTCATAAACTTTCCTTTATGTTATATTAGCAGGTGCCCGCGGTTCGGTCACGACAATTAATTCGAAGAATAATAATTAAGAGCAAAATAATTAAAACATTATATTTATTAACATTTACACGCGAATCATTCATAAATCAAACGATTAATAATTATAGTGAAACAGCTAAAAATCCGGGTTTTGAGTGCATTCCACGATTAGAAAGCTCCTCTATTGTATTTGACCTTATCAGCAGCGTATCCAAGATTTTTTTTTCGGGAGGGGCTGTGAAAAGCCTAACAATAGTACCATAGGGCTCAGATGTGGATGACCTAAAAATGCCTGAAAATGACCTAAAAATTACTTTAAATTTATGAAAATATGACAAGAAGAATTGAAAAAAATTACTCAATATTTCTAAATACATATTTTGAAAAGTAGTGTAAAAAAATAAACAATGGACAAGATTTAAGTATTTTATATTACTACTTTATTACCACGTTTTCTATTATTATTTTTACGTTTACTATATTTATGCCAGAATGTCCCATAAATGAGATCGCTTTGTCTGTAATGTTTGAAAAGTTCATTCAGAAGACAAAATAGGGAAAATGCAACGAAAGAATGAAAATTTCCTAAAATGGACTAGTGAAGAATAAAGTGCCGAAAAATGCAAAATAAAATTACACTACTTTTATTAAGTGCCAGTATGGTACTTTATGAGATTGTGTGGGGGACGAAAAATGTCTGTCCGTCTGTCTGTCTGTCCGTCCGTGTGTCTGTACGCGCTCTAACTCAAATACGCTTTTTCGGATTTTCATGAAACTTGGAAAACACATTTATAATGTCAATGGGAAGAACCCTATTGATATTGAACCAAATCGGTTCAGCGGTACCGGAGTAATGCCCAATTTAGTGCCTATTTTAATAGATTATGGCGCCTTTCTAATAGAAAGGCGCCATAAATCAAACACGCTGTATCGAATTTCCATTAAACTTGGTATACGCATTTATGACGTCCATGAAAAGTACTCTGTTAAATTTGAACCTAATCTGTTGACCGGTACCGGAGTAAAACCCAATTTAGTGTCTATTTTAAAGACGCGGTAACTCAAATACGCTTTACCGGATTTTTATGCAATTTGGTATACACATTTATAGTGTTCATGGGAAGACGTCTATTGATATTGGATGAAATCGGTTCACCTGTTTCGGAGTAATGCTCAATTTGGTGCCTATTTTATGATAATATACGTATTCGAAAGAATTTATATAAAAAAAAGAGAATCAGTTATCATGATAACATAGTCAATTGTTTTACTGTTATATTATACGGCTTTGGAAATTAAAATAGAGATAGCTATGACCAAAAGCACTAATGTTTTACATGCGCTTATCCAACTAGACCGTTAAACTGACCCAGTTGACCGAGATGGTAACGTTTTGGCCTCACATTATGGAGTTCCATGGTTCAAATCCCGAAACGAGCCAATTTCACTTTCTTTTTCGTATTTTTATGTGAGTGTGCGATTGTCAAGATATCACAAATCTGTACAGTTCAGCTGATGCTGGAAGATTTTAATCTGATTAAAAAAAACTAGACCTTTGTTCTTCCGTAAGCACTGCTTTTAGGAATAAATCTGGAGATTAACTTGGAAATGAATTAAAAAAAAACATATTCTGCATATCATAATTGCAGTCATAACTGATTAAACAAAAACATACTGGCACTTTTTTACATCAGTTTACCTGATTTTATTCATTTTGAGGTGAGACGAATTTATACTACACCCTGCATTGCCTATGATGTCTCAGAGAAAATTATGACATTTCTTGAACTTTCGAGCCAGGCTGAATTTTCTACAATTGCAATTAAACTTTCTACAATTTAAGAAATTAAAGTCCCCTCATGTGCAACATATTAGCATGACTTAGCGTTTCGGGGGGGGGCTGCAGCCCCCTCAGCCCCCCTCTGAATACGCCCCTGGACCTTATAAACAAACGAATCGACCGGAGTGAGCTCACAGAATCGAAACGATCGATAATTCCATGCGATATATTGAAAAAATCCCGAAGCTCTTATTTCCAAGTTTTGTCAAAAAAGGCAAAGCCAACCTGCAATAATTGATTTGACAAACTTATTTATATTACCAAAAACTGATGCTTCGATAGCGCAAAAAATTCACGTTTTCTGCCAGTTTTTTGCTCATAACTGGGCATCGAGTCCAGACAAATAGACAAACAGACAAACACTTTCCCTTATTATTAAAGAAGTCTACCTCATAATATGCATGCTAAAAACATGATTTCTATTAAAGGAATTGTGTAGGGGACGGGAAAATGTCTTTCCGTCTGTGTGTCTGTACGCGCGATAACTCAAATATGCTTTATCTGATTTTCATGAAACTTAGTATACGCATTTTCATCGTACATGGGACGAAGCCTATTTATTTTGGATGAAATCGGTTGACGGATACCTGAGTAAACCCCTTCACATATGCTTATCAAACTAGATCTTTGTTCTTCCGTAAGCCCTGCTTAATGCATCGATCTGGTAACTCGGACTTCGATTACAAAAATAACTTATTTTCTGCATATCATATTTGCAATTATCACTGATTAAACAAAACCATTCTGCCACTTTGTTACGTCAGTTTACCTGATTTTGTGTGTGAATTTGATTATTTAGTAATCGGAATAGAGATACGGAGTGTTTTCTATACTGCCAGAAGTTTTCAATATTATATGACAGAAACGTTTGTTATTTAATTAGGCTGGCCTGATATCAAAAAGGAGAGTAGATTTAAATATTTAGGTTCAGTTATAACAGAAAATGGTACAACCACAGAAGAAATAAATGAAAGATTGAAGAAGGGAAATAAATGTTACTGGGGACTTTTACCATTGATGAAATCCAGAGATCTCTCCAAAAACTGTAAGGAGAAGACATATAGAACTGTAATTAGACCCATAGTCACATATGCATCTGAGTCTTGGTGCATGTCAAAGGGTGATGAGAGGAAAATAGCCGCATGGGAAAGAAAAATATTGAGAAGGACTTACGGCCCAAAGAAAGAAAATGGTGAGTGGAGAATAAGGACAAATGAGGAAATATATGGCTTGTATAATAATCCACAAATTATTGGGCACATTAAAAGTTCTAGACTCAGATGGCTGGGTCACATGGAGAGATTCGACAAGGGATCCCTAATAAGTAGAATTCATAAAGGAACCCCAGGAGGGAGGAGGCGTATCGGAAGACCTAGGAAGAAGTGGTTGGAGGATGTGGTAGAGGACCTTCAAGAGATGGGAATCAGAACCTGGAGGAGGTGTATACCAGATAGGAAGGAATGGTCTTCAATCGTGCGGCAGGCTCTGGTTCTATAAGGACCGTAACGCCAATGGGATGGATGGATGGATGGATGGATGGATGGATGGCCTGATATCAAGATAAATCAATAACTACTGAGATGCTTGCGGATTCTGCTAAGTTTTGCATATGAAGTTGAAACTTGGATTGGAGATGAAACCATATGATACGGAACTTGATGCCAAAGAGCTGGAGTTGCCACGGATATTTGCTTTTGCAAGAAGATTTGCGGCTTAAGCAAGTAACCTCGAAACTTCGATATTGCTAATAAACCGATGCATCCGAAATCCTTTGGTATACGTTCAGTTATTTATCTTCTTACTATTTTCTCCATATGTGACAAGCTGACTTCTGTTAAGTCATTCTTCCTTTTAAAAATACACTGGTTGGAATCACATGATAACGAAATTTTAGGCATTAGCCTACTTTCTATTAATAAAATAGATGGTAGGTAGGCCTACTAACATTATATTCCAAGTTATAGATTTTATAAATTGAATAATCTTTTTCATTTCAAAGGCAAAAACTGATTCCTATAATTATCTTTATAATGTACTCCGTCAATTGCTCAAAATTGCACAAAATAGGCGATATAAGTTAGATAAATTTAATGAGAATAACAAATTATTTAAAAGTCCATGTAACTTATACAAAACTTGAGTATTTTCTAAAAATGATATTTTAAAAATATATAATTATATTTTTACTAATTTTAAAAGAATAAAATAATTATTCGCATTGAATAACAGGGAAATTTTATAGATGATAATTTAATTGCGCTTTTATGTAATTTTTTGTTTTATTTAATGTATGGGGGGTTTGAACTTGATATTTTATTTTTCAGTTTCCCCCATAAATAATTGTCACATACTGTTAGAAGAAATTAAAAACAATGTCACACGAGAAATTAATTCTATCCTGGAAGCTGAAGTTATGTGCGTGAAAGAAAACTTCCTAAAAAAGGTGCCATTGTTGTGTGGATGCAAGAGGAGGACATTTGTAACATCTCTTGTGATGAGGTACGTGGTTATTTGCATTGTAATTTTAACTGTAATCATGAAAACCTGAATCATTACACCGTTAGCGGCTTTATTTGCGTAGACATTTCACCCGATCGCTCGGGACTTAGAGCTGTGGCCGCCGCAACGCAGAAACCCGCATGATTGGCCAACTCTTACGTGGAACGCATTGTATAATGCTATAATTATTTTTATGTTACATAAATGATTAGCAGTTGAGTAAATACTCATGGGCGGAGCCGCGGGCACCTGCTAGTAGGTATTGCAATATAAAAGAAAATTGTAATTGGTTAATGTGCCTGTTATTTTCCGAAGACAGACAAATAAATAAATAAATAAAACGCATTATTATAATCATAGAGCATTTACTTGATGGAGTCGCAAAGTACCCCATGCATCCCGTGCCACGAAACATAAGCCAAGCTTATACGGCAGAAGAAGCTGCTCGCTAACGAAGAAAAATGTCCACTCTCAGAAATATCAGTAGTCTAAATGCATGGCTACCTAAGATGTTGGGATTTAGTGGTTGCGTGCAGCTCAACTTGGCGATTTGTTCTCCATGTGTGGGGCATTAAACCAGAGTAGCAGTAAATCAGGATTTAGAGAAACAGTCTGAATGAAACCATAAATATTAATTCACTCGCACAAAACTTTTGCCGGTCACGCCATGCTAGGCCAGTGTCTCGTCAAGACCACAGCAAAGAGAAGGAAACTTGAGTCAATTGCACAATAGAATTAACTCTCCTATCAAATATCTTGTCAAGAAACGCACTTAGAGCAAACTTTGCCCACAAGTCGGCCCTCGAAACTTTATTCTTTATAAGATTGTTTCACTTCACAACTAACAAGTAGAACCGACTTACTTCGATGTTTAACTTTGGTGTGAGGGGTGAAATAACAAAAGAACAAAGAAATAATAATAACAATAATAATAATAACAATAATAATAATAATAATAATAATAATAATAATAATAATAATAATAATAATAATAATAATAATAATAATAGTGAGCGAGGTAGCCAAGATGTAATGTCTTGGACTAGCATTCGGGAGTCCCAGGTTCAGATCCCGTCTCCGGCCAATTTGACATGGTTTCTTTTTGGGTTTCCCCAGTCGTAAATGCCACTTTGGATATTTACATACCATGAATAATCCTCGCTATTTCATCCTTTAACATATCCATTTAAAGTAATGTCAGTTGAAATTTTCTGCATAAAATACTCTAACAGTAGTAAAAACTGACTATCAATAATTTCATGGCCTACTGTATAGACACAGATCCTGAAGTCCTGATATGGCCTCGAAGCTGAAAGGAGTATAAATACAACTGAATTAGAAATAATAATAAAATCTGGTAAACTGATGTAACGAAGTGCAAGAATGATTTTGTTTAATCAGTGATAATTGCAATTATGATATGCAGAAAATAAGTTATTTTTCAATCGATTTCCGAGTTAAGCTGAGGATCAATTCATTAAGCCGGGCGTACGGAAGAACATAGAATATTATGTGTAGTGTTATTTGTCAAAGATATCTGTATTGCAACTTCCAAAGCCGTATACGAACAGTATAAAACAATATTGCCATGAGAACTGATTTGCATTTGATAAATTCTTTGTAATATATTACCATAAAATAGGCACTGAATTTGGGCATTACTCCGGTACTGGTCAACCGAATTGGTCCAATATCAACAGGGTTCTTCCCATGGGCGTTATAAATGCATATACCAAGTTTGATGAAAATCCGATGAAGCGTACTTGAGTTATGGTGCGTACAGACACACGGACAGACGGACAGACAGACGGACAGACATTTTCCCGTTCCCACACACAATCTCATAAAGTACCATTCTGGCACTTAATAACTTCAATAACATTTCATTATGGAAATTTGAACTTTTATTTCAATAAAAGCTTTTCAACTCAAAACTAATTTACTATATTCAATTTTCATATTGTAACTCTGTTTTAAATCTTAAAAATTTTCGTCTTTAACTAACAGTCTACATAGGCCTATGTGACCGTGACATGACCTGTGTCGGTAAACAGATTTAATTACCAATCCTGACGTGTGTACTATTTGAATGTGAAGATATCTGCTAGCCACAAAAAGGGGGGGAAGATAGAATTTTCATAGGCCGTGGTTAATGGGTGGACAAACCCGATCCCTGTTATAAAGACCCTGGCACTGAAATAACTGTAGCTAAATCACGTTCGTTATACTATAACATTGTATGGCCACATCCGTAACTTGCCCTAGAAGTGATTCCATTTGTAATGCTTAGAATTCAATGCAAGTGTGTTACGTACTATAGGACGAGCACGCATGTGTGAATCACACATCACCGCGTTACGCAGTCCCCAGTGTCCACATGACCTGTGTTCAATTTCCGAACAGTCCTTCCGTTCCCAGAGTTATTGTCTCTTAGGTATTGCACTGTCTTTCTGACAATTCACTCCCACGCCACCCTGTGGGGTGTAACTAATGTAAGCAAGGGAGTTCATGAGCATCTAACCGTTGTTGAAACTGAATTTGCTATTATCCATTCTCGTTTAGAAGTCCAGTGCATGTAAATATTACATTTGTATAAATCACCCATAATGTTATTTATTTAGTAATAATTAGGGCCCGGATTTTTAGGTTTTAAACTTTTTTGTTCCTTGCTAGCCAACTGTGATATTTTAACATTGGCATGACAATCACATAGTCCAATAGTCCAATCTTATATAACCTAAAATTGGCTAAATAAGACGTTAAAAACTAAAAATGTCTAAAACTGTTTTTTATGAAAATATGAAAAAATACTTAACAAACTATTCGTAATTATATGCAATTAATATAGGCATTGCAGGCATATACATGTATATATGTAAAGTAAAAATGTGTTGTATAACTATTACCCTAACATTCCAGTGGCAAAATAGGGTCAAATAAAACGGAGATTCAATGATAATATAATCATTATTGTCGTTCTGTTAAAAGTTACATTTTAAATATCTGCCTACATTTTGCATCTGCCAGGGCATACTGTAAGAGAAAATACAGAACTACATTTTGTAATTTTGTAACTCCATGGTCCCGGTAAAGAAAGTCGTTAAGTGAACCGAAATCCTCGGTTTCTTTAGAAGCAAATTAAAGTCATTCCTAAGAAGTTGACACTTGCAGTTTACTCACAATGTTTGCTCCAGCAAGACGGCGAAAGTATAGAATTCTAAAAGTTAACTCATTAATTGAGAACTTTCTTGTCGAGTTTATATGCTGGAGTTGGAAGTGACATGTGTAATAATAAAATTAATTTTGTTATATAAACTGTAGATAGGAAGTGCTTCGATACCGCGTGAGAAAAAATATTTTGGTTGACGCTGAAGCCACAGTTCACCGCTGATTGGACGTCTTCATCAGACTTGAACTTCTGCCCTCCGAGGTGCTCCTTTATTGGGCCAAAGATGTGGAAGTCTGATGGTGCCTGCTGATGGTGGCTCAGGGGTTGCGTTCAACTCTCTCACGCAGCGGGCCCGGGTTCGATTCCTGGTCGGGATAAGTTACCTAGGTGAGGTTTTTTCCGGGGTTTTCCTTCACCTGTGAGACAAATGTCAGGTAACTTTAGACCCTTGTAGTCATTAGCATCTTCATCCCCATCCTCGCCTTGTTCTGAGTGAGTGAGTGTGTGTGTATCGTCCTATGTGTTCGTGTTGTCTCGGAGGTGGCCCCGGCGTTGGGTTGATCACTCATCCGGGGAGGCTCTCCATGTCCTTGTCTGGTCAAGAAAGTATGTATGTGTTCCAAAGATAATCCCTCTCCCGACAGGTTGCGGATCTGTAAAGTCCCGGGCGGCTTCGGTCGCTTAAATCCTAAAAGGGGAGAGGTAAAACTCCTATAAAGAAGAAGAAAGAATAATGAACTTTGGTTTTAATTATGGCTTTCTTTTAGTGCGAATAAAGTCTTTTCCATCGCTGGCATTGAAGAAACAACAATCTGCATTTTTGTACAGATTCACCCCGAGTATTATAAACGTATAGTCCAGTCAATGAATGCTCAAAAAGAGGTGTAGAGGGAAATGGAAGGAACACAATTTTTGACTTTGGGACTTTGTTTGGACTAGTAAGGAGGTAAACATACTAAAAGTCCCCACTCCTAGGGGGTGAGCGGGGGGCAGGGGGGCCCTTAGAATGTCCCCTTTTTCGGTTTTTCGCTTATATCTCGGAAACTATGGGTCCCAGCGATAAGATCTTTCTATACAAAATTAAAGATGACAAAATGTTCAACAAGATTGATTCTATTCATGTTTTCGGTATATCACCTAGTTTTCGAGATATCTGCGCTCAAAATTAGCTAATTTTGAAAAAAATAAAATTGCCTCGCGTTTTTTTCCTTATTTCGTTAGCTAACTCTTCGGCCCTTTGTCCTATGTAAAAGTCATAAGGAAGGAAGTTTTAGAGCATTAAATTTCCTTCAAGAATATATGATAGTTTACTTCTTTATCTTCAACCGTTAAAAAGTTAGAGCAATTTTAACTTTATGTGTAAATTCCGGGATTTTACAGAAAAACTTAAACTTTCGTATTTTCCATGATTTCACTGCTCTAACTCTCTACAAAAGCCAATATTACGTATTTATATGTATAAATATTATGTACTGTATATAAGTTGTACCTAAATGAATCAATATATATGTGTATATCTTTATATATATATATATATATATATATATATATATATATATATATATATATGCTTATGTATATTCCAGTCAATGATTGATGAATAGAGGGAAATGGAAGGAACACGGTTTTTGACTTTGGGACTTTGTTTGGACTAGTTAGAAGTTAAACATACTAAAAGTCCCCACTCCTAGGAGGTGAGCGGGAGGCAGGGGGGCCCGTAGAAGGTCCCTTTTTTCGGTTTTTCGCTTATATCTCGGAAACTATGGGTCCTAGCGTTAATACCACTCTATACAAAATTAAACCTGATAAAATGTTCTATCAAGACTGATCCCTTTCACTTTTTCGCTATCGGAAAATCGGAAATGTGATCGAAAATTAATTTTCAAGAATAACAACTATTTTTTTTCTAGAGTTTGAAAATAAGTATCAAACTGTCTCGGAAAGATCGAGCACTCCCCCTTTCGAATGTTAGCTCGTCAATCAAGATTAACGACAAATGGGTGTCTGTGGATCCTTTTTTGCTATTCCAGCGCAAATCCATAAGCAAGAAAACCGACGAAGATTTGAAAACTTATTTGCAATATGAATTAGCCCCTTTCCCTTTGGCCTTCTTCAATGAGGGTAGGATGAGGAAATGACGAAGTCAGTTTTCTCTAGAAAGAGCTCAATCCAACTATCAAAGATGTACGTGTGACACACTTTGACATTGTTATGGACGGAGGACTTCCCCTGCACAAAGTTATTTGGCAAAGAGGTTCCACGATATCTGCCATTTGCTCATCCTCAAGTACAAAGGTCGCTGAGCAGCAAAGGCGGTACCGTCTCAGTAAGTCAGCGAACATACATTTCAATCAGGAGACAGTCATAACTGTGAAGCAGGAAGACTTCCTGTCAAATGTCTACAAAAAAAAGTCTGCTGATTAACATGCTGAAAGTCACACTACAGGCACATGGAGTCAGAACCCTGCAAGCACGGAATGTTGCGGAAGTCCTCATTGTAGACATGGCTATGGAGTTGTCACATACCACCGCTGTTGCAGTTATTGGTGAGGATGTCGACCTAATAGTCCTGTTGATGGCCAAAACACCTAGTGACCAGAATATAATTTTCGTCAAGCCTGGGCGTGGAAACATAAAACCTACATTGTTTTCTACCCAGCTGGGGAAAAGTGTATTTTGAGGTGGTACGGGGCCCCACCTAAAGAGAAATCTCTAACGCTTAACGTTACCAATCGTATGTAAAATCGGTAGCCAATATCAAGCCGGACATCTCGTGCCTCCCACCAACTGAGGGGGCAGCGAAGCAACATTCCGAGGACATATCACTCGAGATGTGATTGGGACATGAGCCGCCTCCTCAGATGTATGGGTGGGAGTTAACTAACAAACCCCGGTGCACAGTGAGCAGCAGGCTGCACCGGATGAAATATTAATTTTTTTTGTTGGTGCACAAAGGATTCTGCCACCACCAGATGCGGATTCAGAAAGGATCTCTCAAGTGTTCCCCTGCGTGCCAAAACTGCCACGGGAACTGTCTTAATGGGGGCCCCCTCTTGGTCAATGAGGATGAAGAACTCCGACATTGATCTTCTGCCAGTTATCCTAGAAGATGTATCCTCTTTCTCAATGGATGAAGAAGAAAACAAAGCAGAACAATACCCAGGACCAAGTTACCATGACGAGGAAGGACCCTCCGCTCCAAGAGAGTCAGGAATTTATAATAATTATTGATGTTTATTGTACTGTACTATGAGGTGTAAATATATTATTAAATTAAATGTAACACAGTTTGAAAAAAAACATTTACGAGTTAATGTATTAATAAAAAAGTTATGTACAAATTGTTGTTGACTCTGGAATCTTCCTACCCCAATGCCTTTCCGGAGCGAATGTGTAGTTAATATAGGCCTATATATTATATTAACTGTACATTATATATTATATACATTGGATACAAGTATTATTGCCTATGTAGAGGGCAATTATGGCTCCTAAATAAGAATAAAGATTCAGCGATCCTCGATAAATTGTCAATTTTGAGTATTATCAAAACTTTCCGTAATATATTATAAATTGTATTTCTGTGGAGTAAATGATGGAGCTCTCAAAGTGGTTCCACTAGGTTCGGGGTTCGAAATTAGTATTAAACGACACCAAACAATATTACTTTGAAGAACTCCATATATACTTGAAAATATAGGCTATTATAAATGCATAGCCTATATATACACATAATTTCTTTATGTGCCATTTATATATATATAGTAGGCTACATACTATTTATACATATAAATATATATAATACGTATATATTGGATTTATATAGAGTTTCAGCAGTAGAAGAACGGAAAATACGAAAGTTAAGTATTTCTGCAAAATCCCGGAATTTACACATAAAGTTAAAATTACTCTAACTTCTGAACGGTTAAAGATAAAAAGTAAAGTAACATATATTCTTGAAGGAAATTTAATGCTCTACGACTTCTTTCCTTATGACTTTTTTGTAGAACGAATGGCCGAAGAATTAGCTAACGAAATAAGGCAAAAAACGCGAGGCAATTTTATTTATTTTCAAAATCATCTAATTTTGAGCACGGATATCTCGGAAATTAGGCGAGATAGCGAAAAACTGAACTGAATCAATCTTATGGATAATTTTGTAAGCTTTAATTTTGTATAGAAGGGTCTTAACGCTAGGACCCATATTTACTGAGATATAAGCGAAACACCGAAAAAACGGACCTTCTAGGGCCCCCCCCTGCCCCCCGCTCACCTCCTAGGAATGGGGACTTTTAGTATGTTTACCTCCTTACTAGTTCAAACTAAGTCCCAAAGTCAAAAATTGTGTTCCTTCCATTTCCCTCTACAACTTTTCATTGACTGGACTAGTAGTCGGGGGGGATAAACGCAAATGAATTTATTAATACAGGGAGAGAGTGGGCAATATATCAGTCAGTGTTTGGATTACAGCCCACCCACGCTAATGTAATCTGTGTTATGTCCTGCTATTGTGGTGCCCACACAATGCAGCCTGGCGAAGGATTCGCTTCACAGCACCCACATAGAAACAGAAGTGTTAGTTTGACTGTCCATTAATTTATTTTTAAATAGTTGTTACTAATTGGTAGGACAAGGCATTTAATGACCATAAAATAGTGAAAAAATGCAAAATAGACAATGCATTTAATGGCCATAAAATAGTGGAAAAATGCAAAATAGAAAACGCATTTATGACCTTAAAATAGTGAAAAAATGCAAAATAGAAAATGCATTTAATGACCATAAAATAGTGAAAAAATGCAAAATAGAAAATGCATTTATGACCTTAAAATAGTGAAAAAATGCAAAATAGAAAATGCATTTATGACCTTAAAATAGTGAAAAAATGCAAAATAGAAAATGCATTTATGACCTTAAAATAGTGAAAAAATGGAAAATAGAAAATGCATTTAATGGCCATAAAATAGTGAAAAAATGCAAAATAGAAAATGCATTTATGACCTTAAAATAGTGAAAAAAATGCAAAATTGAAAATGCATTTAATGACCATAAAATAGTGAAAAAAAGCAAAATAGAAAATGCATTTAATGATCACAAAATAATGAAAAAATGCAAAATAGAAAATGCAATTATGACCTTAAAATAGTGAAAAATTGACCAGTAAATTTACCATTATTACTTATAATTAGTTTTGTCTTAAGTAATAAATTGCTAAAAACAATTTATGACGGTGAGTAACATATGAATTTATATTATAAAACACTTACTTTGTTACTAAGGAAGTAAATTTATTCTACTTGGACACCCTTAGCGAAAAAGAATTTCTTTCTGAACTTGCATGCCCATCCAATTGCCCCTAGCAAATATGTGTCATTTAAAAAGAAAGAAAAAAATCTTTATTGCTACATAACAGACTGCTGTGGTGTTTAGAATAAAACTGAATTAAAATGAACTATGAACACTTTGCGGAGATTCTCAAATAAAAACGATTGTCTGTTGTCTGAAAGTAATGATTTGTGCATGGAAATGCTTCTCTCTACCTCCACTGAAATATGACCAAAAATGTCGAAAATGACCTAAAATGCCGAAAATGACCTAAAAATTGCCAAAAAGTGACCTATCTCTTGAAAATGACGACAAATGAAAAATAAAGCAAAATAATGCAAAAACAAATTGCCCTTATTTAATCAATTATTTCATGATACACGTTTATATATATATATATTCGAGCTATCTTTTAACCTTCATACAAAAAAGATGCAAAATCATCAAATGCCTTGCTCTACTAATTAGACTGCAAGACACTTCAATTAGGCCTATTGTCAACTCATGGAGAAATAATTTGTAATTTCTCTGAATCTCATCGCTGGTCGCAAACCTAAGGTTATATATAGGCCCGTATTAGTGTTCTTATCCGTGTATCTATGTACTTCAGAATTGGGAATGTAAAATTATATAGCGATGAAAATTTATAAGAGGGTGGATGGAAAAGTATTGTTAGTTTTTTAATAAAAGTTTAATAGGTACAAATGCACACAAGAAGGGACACCTTTTGTCTATTTTTTTAAATAGTCGCCATGTTTCTCAACACATTTCTTCCATCGTGATACCAGTTACAAAATACCAAGTCCGTTCGATTGGAGTACATCCATCTGCGGACTGCTGTTTTCACTTCTGCATCTGACGCAAAGCGTTTACCTTCCAGGCTGGGAAGGAAATATTCACTGCCCCTATATATACAGGAGACTTTTGGAGCGAGCTGCAGTAGCCTTGATAAAGACCACGGCAAGATGGTCGAAACGTCGGCAGACTTCTTAAATATGACGCGGCAGATACCCGGAAGCCAAGAATATTTTATTGTCAACTCGGGCCGCGGAGCCTACGATCTTATAATTTCTTCATGAGACCAAACAAATGAAAGTCCGACGGTCTGGACTGTATGGAGGATGCTGGAGCACCTCCCAACCAAATTTGTTTATTTTCTCACGAACAGCTGCAGGAACATGGGGGGCGAGCATTGTCGTGAAGAAGTTTGACACTTTATGTAAAAAATCCTTAATATAATAAAATGCCTTCTCATACAAATACTCTTTCAGTTTAAATGTAAAACACCTGAGATTTTCCACATTTAAAAGGCTGGCTGGTAAGTTATTTACACCGCCGTCTCGAGAATTACACTGCCTGTCCTATGCTTTATTTTAACATGGAGTTCAGAGTATTGTTAAATTGCCTAATTTATCCAGTAGAGGCGACACAGTTCACACCCAGATTGCAGCAATCACTAATCAAAATAAGCATTAAACAGACACAGATACTTGTGTTATTTGTTTAGAACGTAATATTATTCCAGTATATGACACTTACCTTGAAATGGAATTTTGGAGCAATAATTAAAATAAATGTAAATTATTTAGACGCATTGATAGACTATATTATGAGCACCGCCGTCTCGAGGAGTAATACAGTTTAGAAGGCAGTGATTATGAGACGGCGGTGACAGCACTACATAATCAACAATGTCGTAGCAAAAAACAAGAAGCAGTCTGGGTGTGAAAGGTGCTGCCATCTGTAATGTCGCCGAGTACGCAAAATTAGCCGTATAGGACAGGCAATGTATACACGATTAATACAGTTTAGAAGGCAGTGGTTATTTATTACAATGTATCTAAAAGTTAGATATTTAGAAATATGTATAAAGTCTTTGCTCTTTGTGTTGTGCTCATGTAATTCTGAATTAAATATGAACATATCAATGTTGTTAACATAAAATCAAGCAGCCTTATATATTAAATTCTAGTTGGTGCCAAGTTTAAAATAAGTCTTAAGATTTTCTTTTGTCCAACAGACACCCTATCTATGTTCGTTGCCCTGCCCCAAATCAGAATATTAAAGGAATTAATACTATGTCCAAGAGAGAAATACATATTAAGAAGACTTTTACTGTCCATAGAATGTTTTAAAACCCTGAAAGCAAAACATAGCTTGGTAAGACGTCCACAAATATAATCTACTTGTGATTCCCAATTCAAATCAGAATCAAAACTTAGCAAAACGCCTAAAAACTTAGCAGTTTTTTACCCCAATGGTACAAGGACGGTATTATTATTAATTCTTGAAGAAAGTAGGAAAAACACAAAGAAGAGCGACAAGCTGCTAGGTTTTAATAATTGAATAAAAGCTGACATCGGATGAGGTAGAGGCGCTGGAGCATGTGTTTATGAATCTTGAAATAAAGGAGCATCGCTGTGCTCAGGGACCAATACCTGCACATCCAGGGCTGAGTGAGTTTGCATATTGCATGGGAACAGCTTTTCAAGAGAACAGACACATTCCTCCTATAGGCCTGGAAACTTGTCATACACATTTATGAAAAAAATTATTATTTATTGAAGTGAAACTTTTTTAGCCGCGATAGCGGTAAATCGGGAACTTGTGTAACGTTCAAAATCGTCACGAAATTAGTGCCAAGCTCAAAATCGTCACGAAATTAGTGAGGTGTGACGGAACGGATTGCACAGAAAACAATCAACTCAATGATTAGGCTTATCCAAAAATTAAAAATTAAACAATCGAAAATTAAAAATTAAAAACTAAAAATCCAAAATTAAAAAATCCAAAATTTAAAAATAAAAAATCTAAAATTAAAAACTGGAAAATCAAAAATTCAAAAATTCAAGGATCTAAAATTTAAAAAATTCAAAATTGAAAAAGCAAAAATCCAAAATCCAAAATTTAAAAAGTCCAAAAACCCTATATTGTAAGCCCAACAATCCAAAATTAAAAAAGTCCAGTAATCCAAAATTGAAAAAAATAAGAAAATTAAAACAAGTTTCACTCCTGCCGCGTGGGGTTCCACGCACACTTTTTTTTAATTATCAAACAATACAAAATCTTACTTAAGGTAAGAAGGTGCAGGTGAAAAAAAAACTTATTTTTATTGTTACTATAGTTGAAAATCCGAAGAATAAGAATATGGAATTTAACTTTTTAATATAGAGCAATATTTGAGCTCTAAGTAGCACTAGACGTAAACAATGACGTAGGCAGAAAATAATTTCGGGGAATCTGAAAGTACATAAAATATTTTAGACGACACGTTACGAAATTATCTTTAGTAACTAGTTGTGTAAATAACGATTAGGAATGTAGACTAACCTTATAAATTAAATCTGGTATAATGTTATAATCAGGGCCCAGATTCTGATGACCTAAAATTGTTTGAAAAATGACCTATAAAATGACCCTAAATTTTAAAGAAAATGACTTAGTAATTATCAAAAATGACCTAAAAACTGATAATTTACTTATAAAAAATTATTATTGTACACACAAAGTTATAGACTGATTTATACATAATTGTAAAGACAGTAAATAACTGTACTGTTGTGAATGTTCTTTCCTCACGGTAATTTATACTGGCACTGAGGCACTGGCGAGTCATACCTGGCATTTCCCTTTGTGGTCTGCCGGATTATATTTTTGTTTATAGAGAGTAAACAGTAGTTTGCACTCTCAAATCCAAGCAGGTGGCAGACTCTGGAGCCAAGTCAATCTAATTACAATAGTAGGCTAATATAATACAAAATTTTGGCGTTTCTTTGATTCTCACTTCCGACTGAGACATGTCAACACTTTAACGACGAATTTTTCCTTCTTGCATTAAACAAACAACACTTCAAAGACAGCATCGCTAGTGACGAAAAAAAGGTAATACACTCAAAGTACGGTAAATACATGAAAATGACTAAATAAGGAAGCAAATGACACGAAAATGACAAAATAATGACCTAAAATTGAAATAAATGCCCTAAAAATATAAAATGGCCCAAAATGACAAAACATGACTTAACAAAAATGTATTTCTATAATCTAGAGTCCATGATTAGGATTTATCCACAAGTTGGCAATGTCTATGCAGCATCAATAAAAAGATCATAGGCGTAACCAGGCCGACCATATGGGGGGGTTATAACATCTGGAGAGGGGGGTTCCGGGGTCCTCCCCCGGAAAATTTTAAAAATTAAGATGCACAATAACGAGTTTTAAGCTTTCCACGCTTTAAACTCCTATTCAGTAATTTATAAGCAGATTTTTAAAAAGGTGATATATCACAATAATGAAATAATAGTACAATTTTCCCTTTTTTAATCAATGGGGAGGGGGGATTCAAACACCCCAAACCCCCCCTCGTTACGCCTCTGAAAAAGATGACATGTCATTAGAATCCGGGCCCTTGTTATAGTATTAAATTCAGGAAATAACAGTACCTTTGGCGTGTCCTATACCCTTAGCAACCAGGGAAGGCGGTTGAGGCCAGGTAGGTTCCTTCACCCGCTAGCAGCCACACATTTACAAGCACAGGGAATTAGGACCAACCGTAATTTCCTCCCCATGAGTCACCTAGTCTACTTCAATCAGTCAATCTCAGATTTTTTTAATATGTCATTTTATCTTAAAATGTTTGTTATATATCAATTCTACACATAATTACAAGAAAAATGACACCAAACAATGTATAATTTACTTTAATAGGAACATAGAACTTGAAAGCAGTTTTCTCGTAACTTTTATTTATTTATTTGTTATAAATGTTCCTATTAAAGTAAATTATACATTGTTTGGTGTCATTTTTCTTGTAATTATGTGTAGAATTGATATATAACTAACATTTTAAGATAAAATGACATATTAAAAAATCTAAGATTTACTGATTGAAGTAGACTAGGTGACTCATGGGGAGGAAATTACGGTTGGTCCTAATTCCCTCTGCTTGTAAATGTGAGGGTGCTAGCAGGTGAAGGAACCTACCTGGCCTCAACCGCCTTCCCTGGTTGCTAAGGGTATAGAATGCAGGTTTAGAAGGCTCGGTTTTGTTTATGTAGTATCAATTATGAAAGAACATTTAAGATAGGATTGAGTTACCGTAAAAGCGTGACACGAATATCTTTAGCTCTTTCTAGTTTGCAATTAATTTTTACAACGTGTTCTACCCTTTCCTGAGCTTTTTAGTACTTCCGAACAGCGTAAGTATAAAATGTTACACCCCCGGCATCGTGATAACAGTGAAAGCAATCCGAACAGGTGCGGCACCCCTCTTCCAGGTCGAAGGGCGTAACCGACACAGTTATGTACGAGCAACGCCCTTCAGGGGATAATACTATAAAACTTTATGGTCCAGGAAACTCCTAGTTTGGCTTAGGAAGAGCAGTTTGTAGGTTAATTGAGAAGTCACATTGAACGTTTTGAAATATTACTTGTACAACATTAGCAAGAAAAATTTACCTGATGTATATTTCATCCCTTATCTATAAACTACACCATAGAATTTTATTAGGTTGCTGTATTATTGCGTACTCATCAACAATTGTATTTTCTTTGTTTGTATTAATTTCATTATCTTCATTTATTTCTGAAGAATTATTAGTGTACTTGAAAGTGGTAAGGTTGTCAAGCCTTACGCACCAACCGCCTTCACCAACCTTCATTTCTGTTAGAGGCTATTTGAGTTCCCTAGCCCAAAAAACCCCTCATAGTGAGTTTCGTCAAAGTCATTCACTGCTATTTTTTTCCCGGTTGCTATGGCAATTAATCTCACAAATGAACATTGGCTGTGGCGTTGGCTGTGCGTTCATGAGATATACACGAAGTTTGGTTATAGGCTATTGTAGATATTACTATATAGATTCTATGTCGAGTTAAATTAGATTTATTAAAAAAGTATAGAGTGTTACTTAACATATGTATGCACTAAGCCATCGAAAACAACAACAATAATAATAATAATAATAATAATAATAATAATAATAATAATAATAATAATAATAATAATAATAACAATAATAATAATAGTTTTAATAAGGAATCAACTGAAGCAATATCAGGATACAATATTCACTGTATGTGAAATACTCCATGTAAGCCTAGTTCTTTAACGTATGTGACCTTCGAGGTATTCGATTTTGTAATTTCCACACGTAGGCTAATTCAGCGTGGCAAGTAGCAACATCAATGCCAAGTGGTATAGTAAATGTGACACCATAATGAATCAATACGTTCCGGAAAATGGGGCTGACTGAGTGGTATAGCTAAATAGCTTTAATTCTATTCTTAAAAATATCCCTAAAATAACAATTAATTAACCTGAACACTTATTTATTTTTCATGTTTATTTCTCCTTTTTAAAATTTAATCTATACTTCGTTATATCTCATGAACGCACAGCCAATGCCACCTATTAATAAGACAGTATTCAATTGGGAGATTAATTGCTAAAGCAACCGGGAAAAAAAGAGCATTGAATGACTTGGACGAAACTCACTATGGGGGATTTTTTGGGCTAGGGATCTCGAATCTGAGGTATTTTTTTTCTGGACATCGCGCCATAATCATGAAACGTAGGTCTACATCGAAACCGAGATTTTAGTTTTTTAATTATTAATTGTTTTAATTGTTTATACATGATTTGGGGGAGGCTCATGAATCTATGGTATGTTTTAATAGTTTCATTTCGAATCTTTATGCCCTTACAGAATTATATATATTTGTTACGGAAAAACAATATAATTATGAATAAAATTATGTAATTAATGCAATTTATGTAAAAATGTTGTATGTGTTAAAAAATATAATGTTATAATGATTTTTCTGTTAAATAAATTATTTTTTTAGTAAATAATCACGACGAAGCCGCAGGCGCCTGCTTATAATTCGTATTTTTAAATTTAATATATTTATATCCATTTATATTCATGAATGAACTATTATACTCTTGTTGGTGTCTTTTTAATATAAAATGCCTCCTACCAAACTACAATTTTAACTCTATTTTATGTACCGTTTATGTGTGGCGTTTCTTTGTGAGAGTTTGCACTTTCTATAGTCACAAATATAGAAGTATTTTGTATTAGCTATGACAACAGCAAGGATAAGCTTAATCGACTGATGTCCATTTTTACCATCTGTGCTACTTATTATATAATACATTCTAGACTACTGCATTCTTATTCAATTACAATTTATATATTACATAGTGTCGTGTGTATAAAATATCCTTTTAGTAGTCGTATTGAGGGTATAAGGTGCAAAACCCAGCACAATTCAATATGATCTTTGCTGAAATAAAATTTATTAACAATTATTTATTACTAAAGGACTCAAATATTTTCTCTTTAAAATAAACTCTGTTTGAACTATTTTTCACTATCTTTGATATTTTTATTTTGGCTAACGTGTCAATATAATTTGAATCGTTTGGTTTTTATAATTTAGTAACATTAAATATGTCTTCAAAATTGCGTACACATACCTTCTGCTCTCTTCTCCCCTGTATTCTGGCCCATAATGTAATATCAGTCAGAGGAGACAGATTTATACGAGAGTTCGAAGTGGCAACACATCTATAAAATCAAGGTGAATTACAGGAAGTTCAAATCGCTTTTGTTAGATGTTGGTTGGATATCCAGCATACTTCAGAGGAAATAGGAGCCATCTATCACTTCAAATGCCTTCAAAGTAACCAGAAGAAATTGAGCTGGTTCTATCAACCGGTCTAAAATTAAATTTGGATCTGACAGAATGCCAATGATTAAAAATAATTCAATACCTTAAAATTATTCTTGATTCACTATAATATACAATAACGTAATGAACTGTTTCAAGATTTTTTACAAAATTTTACTCATTATCATGAATTATTGAATGTAACGCATGATTGAACCTCCGCCAGAAGTCAGTGAAGAACAAGTGAAATTAATCATTGACATTCTGTCAGATCCAAAATTCATTTTTAGATCGGTTGATAGAGCCAGCTCAAATTCTTCTGGTTACTATGAAGGCATTCGTAGCGATATAAGGTTTCTATTTGCTCTGAAGTATGCTGGATATCCAACCAACATCCAACAAATGTGATTTGAACTTCCCGTAATTGATCTTGATTTTATATATGCGTTGCCACTATTAAACTTCCAACCCTCGTATTTTCATTAAAAATCAATTAATGCCCGGTTTCTACAAACTTGTGAATTACCTATGGGTAAATTATCCATGGACAAATTAGTTCCATTTAACCTACAATGATATAATGAGCAAGGCCTTGGAGTTGCACAGTTAATTTAATTCAGAAGGCTTTGATTCTCATTGTTTAAATATTACTATTGATCCTATGAAAGGTTAAATTTTATCCAGCCATCCATGAAAGGATAAATTAACCCGAAGATTTACCCTTGGAAAGATCTAGCCCGAGTTTGTAAGAACATTTTTTCTGTCATTTTCATATTTACCCAGAGGACATTTATCTAGAAACTCGCCACAAGTGTATGTGATTGCTATCTTTAAATTATTTGTGTTTGTGTGGTGTTATTTTTGTGTAAATTCTGTCCATTGGATAATTTACCCATAGGTAA
Source organism: Ectobius pallidus (assembly GCA_964059195.1). NCBI lineage: Eukaryota > Metazoa > Arthropoda > Insecta > Blattodea > Ectobiidae > Ectobius > Ectobius pallidus. The sequence goes on from CAXKWD010000008.1 coordinate 153,536,696, forward strand.
TTCGCGAGTTTATAGAAACCGGCCATAAATCAATTAATTTCTCTAAAAAAATTGAGATATTAGAATAAACTTTTAAACTTTAATTTCTGTTTCCATTTTAATTATGTGTACAAAATTTCAAGTTTGTAAGATAGTTTGTTCACTAAATCATTCTCAACACCTCGGAAATTCCTTAAGTGCATTGGGGAATCTCAAATCTCAGTATCCCATTTGCCAGTGATGTGACTATTACTGTTTTCATGCAATTGATTACATATTAATCTTTTCGCGCACATCAGATATTCAAACTACGATTATTATTATTTTTACATCACTGGCAGCAGTCACATGCTCCTTAAATTTAATTTTGCAGGACGTGATAACAATGTGATTTGATTAAAGCCCTTTTAAACTGAAATTATCGATTTGAGGCACGTGTCATGTCGATAATCGATAAGCCTTCCGGGAGTGTAAATAATGGCGGGGACTTGTGCAAGTGACCTAATTACTGGGGCAGAAAATTCCTCACGTTTCACAGTGTAACCTTTGATAACCCGCACTACAGAGGAGGAGGATGTGAGGATGCCAGTCAGCATCTCTTCCTGAACTCATGGAATGACTGGCATAAGCTTTTCTTTGCTAGCACCACAGGGATCTGTTTTAGGACCTTTTTTATGTGACAAATTAAGTTTATTGAAAGTTACTCTCGAGGGCAGAAAGTTGTATTAAAAGTCATTGCCAAGGTTATACAATGTTACTACTTCCTTCTAGATAGCAACCTTACAATTGAATTGAAGGGTACAGGGGAAAAAAACCCCGTCAGTCAGTTTTTCAAGGAAACGGAATAATGATGCCATCTACTGGTTACTGAAGTATACTTTCCGAATAGTCTATCATCTTTTGTACAAACGAAAGTCTGACTTTGTACAAAAGATTACAGAGCATTTGAAAAGTATATCATCTTTTGTGCAAACAAAAATATGACTTTGTACAAAAGATGACAGAGCATTTGAAAAGTATACCGGTACTTCACCAACCACTAGATGGCATCATTATTCCGTTTCCTTGAAAAACTGACTGACGGGGTTTTTCCCCTGTACCCTTCAATTGAAGAGCTTTTAGCAAAAACAACCTTAGTCCAAAAATTTGAAAATTGATTTTCTGTGTCATTGGGTGCTACAACCTACTGGTCATTGTTTAAACTGCATGATATGGCAAAATTTGCTATAGTCCCTCAAATATAGGATTACAAAGTTTACTAACTTTAGCAAAAACAACCATTGTCATTCAGTTTTTTGGAAATACCACCATAGTCCATTCATTTTTTTGCAAATACCTAGTGAATTTGCTGATGGAAGTTAGCTATCATGCAGAATCTGTTTCTTAGAATCACCTGTTTCACTGTTGTGTAAAGCATTGTCACCTCTGATGATAACAGCAGTAGAATCGAGGATCCATAAACATCCTAGCTCATACAATAGCTAATATTGATATTTTTCAATAACATTAATAGTGTGACGTGTAATTAAGAATTTGAATAACATTTGTCTTGTTTATTATTTGATTTTATATTTTTTCTTTGCATTCTTAAAAATTTCTTAGATAGTGGATTAAAATTTGTTGGCAAAAACAGCCATAGTCCATGTCTCTTCAGCTTTCAGGTCTGGTTTCAGGGCACTGAAGTTACATATAAAGGAAAATTATTATATCAAAATATTTCTGTATATATTTACTTAAATATAAAATAAATTTTAAATTCATAAAGTAATAACTGCCAAAGGGAGAAAGTTTTTTGCTTCTACTGAAAAATTTGGTTTTTGGACTATGGTTGTTTTTGCTAAAAGCTCTTCAATTGTATTCGCTGGTAGTACAATAGAACACATTTATCTCTCACATTGGGACACTTCATGGTCTAGTTGTTTAGGTAGTTACAGTGTCATAGATTGTATTTTTTGAGATCTCCAAAAATTTGCCACTTGTGGGCACATAGTATCGCATCACCAGGTCTGAACACCCATGCTGCATCGCCTAGTTTCCCATTAGCCCACATCGTTTAACTCTCGCATGGTATCAGTTCTACAGAAACATGTTATATGTCCTTTTTGGACCCTACAGTGATTCTATCAATTGTGTGATGATAAGTGATTATAAATTTTTATCTTCCTCTGTTACATCCACCTCAGCATCTCTCCCGTCATCATTGCTAGTAATGGATTCACTATCACTATCACTGTTACATGTATCTGCCAAAGCCTGTTCTAGACTGTAGTCCCTTTCAAAGTGTATATCACCACCCATTACGAATAAAATACAGGGTGTTAATGAATAACTCAGAGGATGTTAATGAATAACACCGAAATATTTTACTTGTTTATAGAGGGGACATAGACAAGCAACTTTTATTAGACATTTTTGCTCTATGACGTAAAATGTGTAGGCCTATGCTACAGGCCATTGAAGTCATTACAATTTGGTGCTCATAAGTCAATAATTAAAAGAAATAGGGTTAAAATTTTCATTAAATTGACTTCATGCCTTCTTAGTGATCGATAAAAAATCTTATTCTTGATCATTCATCCACATCTATATTAAGGTAAATCTACATTGTATATATTTTTAATCTGGTTGAGTGGAAGGAATTGCCTTATGGCCTTAACTCTGCCAGGCAAAATAAATCATTTACTACTACTACTACTACTACTACTACTACTATGTTATCCAATTATAGTAAAATGTCTTCAGAATGCATATCTGGAGAACGAGAAACCAATATCAACCTTAGAACTGGTTTCTTTTTACTTAAAGAAGTATGGGATTAAAAAAGGCCCCAAATACCATTCGAGGGTTAATAAAAAAAGCTAAGGTGATTAGAAAATAAAAGAGAGTGCCCAAGATTAACCTACATAAACAACATCAAAAGGGAAACCGGATGCAACACATATGCAGAACTGAAGGAATTAGCCATGAATAGAAGTAGATGGAGAGCTGTCACAAGCCAATCGCAAGATTGACAACTATAAGAAGAAGAGAATTAATATTGGTTCAGTCTTGGATGTTCCTGTATTAATTATAACTTTGGAATTGGAATATAAAGTGTTCCCTATTACAGGCCATGGAGGCCCACAGGGTTCCAGGATTGAGGCTCTCAGACTTTTAGACATTCGGCACATGAAGGTGATAAGGTTGTCAGCCTTACGCCTTTACCCCCAGGATTGCTCCTGGTACTCATTTCTGTTAGAGGCTGAGTCGACCTCAGGGCCATAGTGCCACCAGAAGGATTAGTCCAATTGAAAACCTTCCGGTTTGTAGTGCAGCGCCTCAACCACTACGCTACGGCGTACCCCAATTGCAATATAAACACTAAGAAAATAAAATAAAAATAATAAAAAAATAAAAAATGTACTTTCATAAATTTTTGGGGATATCCCTGAGTTTCCACAATAGTCCATGCTAAGTTAATTAATTAAAATAATACTTTATGTTGTGCAGGTTGTGGGCCGAGGTTTTCCACGTGAGTGCAAGTGGGGCGGGCACAGTGAAGTGGCAGCAGGTGTCCGAGGACCTGGTCCCCGTCAACATCACGTGTATTCAGGACTCTCCGGAGTGCGTGTTCCACATCACAGCCTACAATAGCCAGGTCGACAAGATCCTCGATGTGCGGCTCGTCCAGCCAGGTATGTAACCAGGGATGGCGAGCGAGGGATGCCAAACCGAAGTATCAAACGAAAACTGCAATTAATTTTTACACTATTTTACTGCAGGAAGAATACTTGCTTGTACATTATTTTTCTACATAGTCCCCTTCCAGTTCAATGCATTTACGCTATCTGGTAGGAAGTGCTTCGATGAGAATATTATAGGAGAAAAATTTCTCCGACACTGGGACTTGAACCCAGGACCTTTGGCTATTCGCGCCAATGCTCTACGAATTGAGCTTTGCCGAACTCCAACTGAGCTAAGCCGGAGTTCGGCTTAGCTCAGTTGGTAGAGCATTGGCGCGAATAGCCAAAGGTCCTGGTTTCAAGTCCCAGTGTCGGAGGAATTTTTATCCTATAATATTCTCATGTAATGTCCAACAGAGCCAATAATCTGTGGTTCATGAATACTTACATATATCCAAGTGCTTTGATACCGCGTGATAAAAATTATCTTGGTTGACACTGTAGCCATTCGTGCACTGCCAATTGGACGGTCTTAATCAGACTTGAGTTTACGACACCAAGGTGCTCCTTTAATGGACCAAAGATGTGAAAGTCTGATGGTGCCAAAGCGAAGGGGATTGCTGAGTGCAGGTGTTTTGCTTCAACATGATAACGCCCGTCCTCATTCTGCTCGTGCAACCATGAAAACCATCGACTACATTCGTTTCAAGTGCCTCCCACATCCGCCATACTCGCCAGCAGAGGCGTAACAAGGGGGGGGGATTTGGGGGTTTGAACCCCCCCATTGATTAAAAAAAGGAAAATTGTACAATTTTTTTAAGTCTGCTTATAAATTCCTTTTTACGAGTATGAAGCGTGGGAAGCTTAAAACTCGTTATTGTGCATCTTAATTTTTTAAATTTTGCGGGGGAGGACCCCCGAGCCCCCCTCTCCTTGGGGGTATTCCATACCCCCCAGACCCCCCCCGGATGTTATAACCCCCATATGGTCGGCCTGGTTACGCCTATGCTCGTCAGACTTGTCACCATCAGATTTCCACATCTTTGGTCCATTAAAGGAGCGCCTTGGAGGGCAGAAGTTCAAGTCTGATGAAGACGTCCAATAGGCTGTGCAATATCAAACACCTGATGTCGTAAGTGCATTGAACTGGGAGGGGACTATGTGGAAAATAATGTACAGGCAAACATTCATCCTGCAGTAAAATAGTGGGAAAAAAGTAATTGCTGTTTTCATTTGATTCTCCCTCGTACAAACAAAAACAAAGCCTCGTTGTACTATCTACAATGGCGGGTAATATATCGTCGCTTTAATTAGCAAACCTCTAACTGCAAAATACCAAATGTTACAGCAGAGTGTAGAAACATTCTATTTTTTTAAATTTGAGCCTCTGTATTAGGTGAAAACACTAAAATGTTTTAAGTATGATATTAAAACGTTTTATTTTTCAAGATTTGACTATTTTGTAATTTTTACGTCTTTTACTAGAGTTAAGGGGGCTCATACACCAACCATTGTCAAAATTTTCAATTTTTTTTACTCTCATATTAAAGAACACACTTTTCTGAACATACCCTATAATTTTTGTATTTAAATTCGGGCATTTACTGGAGATATACAAGTTTAAATGCCAGTATGTGTGTCAAGTTGAATGGCAGTTGAATTTTCAAAGCCATTTTCCCGTAACTTAATATTTTCAACACAAAAAACACAATATCTCTTATAGTAATGGCCCAAATTGCATGTAATTTTGCACACACATAGATTTTTGTGTGTTCTAGAGGACAAACCTAAATAATCTGATGTATTTGCATCACAAGATTATTTCACTTGTGAACATAATGTGAAAAAATTAGTCATATTTGATATTGAAATTTCAAAATCTCTGAAAATTGCATCAGGCATACCACAGTATTCATGGAAGGTTTAGCCTCTAGATTATAGTGTCAGCAGTGAATAATAAAAAATATTACACCATTCAGATCGGCCCTTTGAAAGAAATCATGTTTCTTAGGCCTTATCGCATTTTGAAGTATAAAAAATTTTAATTTTCTAATGTCAACCTTCATATTTGTGACATTATAATAATTTTTGTGCACATCTCAAGCCAGAAGTGTATACTTCTAATGTCCAAAATTTCATTTTGTTATTGCAAATAGTGTTGAAGATATTAACTTTTACTGCAATGCCTGCTCGGGCATGATCTCTTGGTGTATGAGCCCTTAACACAAAATATGATTATTGCCATGATTAATGAAACTAGTAGGCTATATATTGACGAAAATGATTCATGATAATTTTACAATTTTTTAATTTAGGCCTATATAGGTGATGAAATAATATATGTGATACATCTGCAACAACACAGTAAACGTCGTACCATCTGAACTTTCGGGATAATTGTGGTCATCACATCATGCAAATTTACTAAGTTACACAATCCATTTCTCTACTAGTGACAAAATATCGTCCTCCTATCTCCATATTCAGGAATATTTCTGCTGCTAAAAGTGTTCCATTTTAAACTATGGAAGTAGAGAGCAATGTTACAGATTTGAGTTGTGTATTTCGAGACACAGACATGTCTTCTCATTTGAAGGCACGGAGCTTGCAAATAGTTTTCCTCTTCTACCTCGTGGCAAGGATCGATATTTGACCTCTGAACCGGCCTGACAAATGAAACTTCCAGCAAGGTCATCTTTTATTCTCAGCACTCTCGTGTGTTGCCTAATTATTTCACGCATTCAGTGACGCAACTTGCGTGTGAAAATTAAAATAGCTTAGTGTCGTGTACGCACGTAGTACGCTCTCTGGCTCTATCACCGCGTACATTTCACAGTGATGGACGTTTCGTGTCATGCCAAAAAGTGCTATTACAGGCTTTTCATTCTTGTGGTCCCTGGCTTTAATTAATATTTATGTCGTCGGATAAAACGTTGGAATGAAATAGCTGACATTCTAATGGACGTTAGATTTGAGTTTCCATCATCTTCGTTAGTGATACGAGGGTGGATCGAAAAGTGACGCACAATATATATATATATATATTTATATATAATTTTTTTTACAAAAAGTTTAATAGCTTCCACCGCTGTGGCTCAGAGGATGCGTCCGATCCTCTCACTCAGCGGGCCCGGGTTCGATTCCTGGTCGGGACAAGTTACCTAGGTGAGGTTTTTCCGGAGTTTTCCCTTACCTATGAGACAAATGTCAGGTAACTTTAGGCCCTTGTGGTCCCCGGATATTATCTGGCCGTCATTATCATCTTCATCCCCATTCTCGCCTTGTTATCAGAGAGTGTGTGTGTGTGTGTGAATGGTGTGTCTCGTCCTATGTGTTCGTGTTGTCGCGGAGGTGGCCAGGGCATTGGGCTGATCACTCATCGGAGGAGGCCCTCCATGTCCTTGTCTGGTCAAAAAAGTATGTATGTGTTCCAAAGATAATCCCTCTCCCGACAGGTCGCGGCCCTGTAAGGCCCGGGCGGCTGTGGTCGCTTAAATCCTAAAACGGAGAGGTAAAACTACGATTAAGAAAGAAAGAAATAGTTTAATAGCTACAATTACACACAAATGCACACATGAAGGGACATCTTTTGTCTATTTTTCTATATAGTCGCCAAGTTTCTCAACACATTTCTCCCATCGTGATCCCAATTTCAAAATACCCTGTTCATAGAAGTCCGTTCGGTTGGAGTATAGCCATCTGCTGTTTTCTCTTCTGCTTCTGACGCAAAGCATTTACCGGCCAGGAATTTCTTCATGGGACCAAACAAATTAATGTTCGACATTGCCAGGTCTGGACTATATCATTCGTGCTGATGATGTCAAACTTCTTCACGCCAATGCTCGCCCCCCATGCTCGTTACCATGATGCAATGACATTCCAAATCATGGCCAACGGACACGCGGCGAGAAGGCCACAGAAGATAGTTCAGTGACAGTGATTTTATGAGATTTTATAAAAATTGTATCTTATTTTATAATGGTGACGAAATGTAGTTTTATTTTAATATTATTGGAGGTCCTAGCCAGAAAAAGATGCCCTGAAGATGGTGCAGACACCGAAAGGCCTAGGCGACAGATCACAAAAAATATATATTGTTGAGCAACTGATATCTTATTTATTTTATTATCAGATTTTAGAGTTAAAGTTGACAAATCTCCATGGTGTTTTTCTTACTTGCAGGAACACGGATTGGTCAAGCGTCGGAGTGCTTCGTGTACTGGAAGGATCCGATGACCAATGACACATGGGGTCTTAATTTCACATCACCAATAGATGCCAAACAATTTAGGGAATGTTGCGTAAGTACTCTCTTCAGATATATCTATTTCACTAGTAAGGTCGAAGAATCATCTATTTTAGCGTTTCTCAACCTATGGACCACCAGTGGTCCGCGAAGATGGTGCAGATGGTCCGCAGACATAATTTAAAAAATCATAAAGCAAGTGGAAAGTAAAGAAGTAAAATTTTTTTCACATATTTCGTTATAAAGACTTATAATTAATACCCCAAATATTAAGAATATAGGCCTTCTTTTAAAAATGGAAAGTAAAATTAGGGGTCCGTAATTTTTTTTAGACATTTTAGAGGTCCTCGGGTTCAAAAAGGTTGAAAACGCTAATCTATTTAATTCTCTTATTTTCTCCTTTTGTCTTGTGTGTTCTTAACTAGAAACATGCTGGATGTTACATTAACTGCATAGTGATATGTCAACACGTAAATAACGTTGTATCCAAATTAAAAACAAAATAAGGCCTAATTAATGAGTTGGATGAAAGAAATAGATGTGACCTGGAAACTGTCTTAACTACAAGAAGCCAATAAGCTAAATAAGCTTAAAATATAAAAATTCCTATTATAGTTTCGTGAAAAGTTGGAATCAGCCGAAACTACGTAATGTTGTAATTCATGTCACCAGTACATCTCGCGCTTGCGCATTCAAGTAAAAAAACAGTTGCGAAACTTAGTTACGAAACCTGAGTTCTTCATATAAACTAGCCTTAATTTTACAGGAAGCGAAAAAAAAAAATAACTCTACAATTCAGTGTCTTAAAACGTACAGTAAGACCTAGGTCCCACAACAGAAAGATAATATTTCTTTACCATAGCGTACCATCATCTAATCCTCCAGTACTGGATGACGACGGTTAAGAGATGGTGCAACGCAAAATATATTTAAATGGCCTCCTTCTTCTCCTTCTTCTGCACTTCGGGATTAGACAGGGTTGCTTCTTCCTTCTTCGCATGTATTTCCATCTTTTCCTAGAGCAGCCAGTAGTACCAGTGTAGACATCCAACATCTCGTTTCCCCTTATATATAATACTCGCTTCGCTCATTGGGGGCTCCGCCCCCAAATCCCCGCTGAGGTCCTAGGGAAAGGTTTTTAAAAAGATCTGTGGGAGATAGAGTGCATGCATTTAATCTGCTGTATTGGCTATTACCATTCAGAGCCCTATGTGAACACTGTTTGATAACACCATTGCCATGGAAACCGAGCCCTTTTTCGGGAGTTTTAGAGCTAAAAATTAAAAAATAAACTTTTTGGAATTTTCCTGTGGTTTACAGCCTAAAAGCTATATGTGTACCAAATTTCAAGTTTCTACCTCATCTGGAAGTGGGCAAACATTAATGTCAGTGAGTGAGTGAGTGAGTCAGTGAGTCAGTCATTCAGTCAGCCATGTGGCTTTATATTATAGGGACTAGCTTAAAAGACCCGGTACCGCCCGGGTTTTGTATTTTGCCTGTTTTTCGAAGTAAACTTATGGATTGCTTACTTCCGATTTTCAAACTCTAGACCTTTATATAGCTTTACGTATTCTGGCTGCAGGGTTTATATGAGCATTACTCTTTATTTTCTTCAGTGCAATTTCAATAATTCAAGAACAAGAAAAAGCTTCGTGAACGGCAATAAGACGGAAAGTGCCCTTAGGCTAAATGTGCAAAATTTCATCGAGATTGGAATAAAACTGTAGATTTGTATAAAAGACATGGAAGACATTTCACTCACAACTCTACTTTATGAATATATTATAATATAATATAGTTAGTGGAACTCTTTGATCGTTCTTACTGTCCATATGTTCCTTCCATATTTCTCTATTTGCATCCATTTTTTCGCTGATATTATTTATATTGATCTCGGTATGTACTGTATATCTAAATTTCGTATGACATATCTCCTTGTAGGCCTACAACGTTTAACTTTTCGTAGAAATCTTGTTTCCGCTTCAAATAATTTGCCTTTATCTTTCTGTTTAATTACACACGATTCGCTGTCGTACTTAGGTAAAAATACTATTACTTAAATCGCTTTTCAATAAAAATTCTTCAGTTTATAAAAATGGTCTAAATATGTTCGTGCCATTTTAAGAGGACCTCGTCCCAAACCATCGTCTATCTACGAGGGTCATTTCAAAAGTTCTGCACACTGTAAGATAAAATTAAAGAAAATAATTTATTTTACAAAATACCTTTATAGGCCTTCAATATAATCTCCATTCTTACTTACTACAGCTTCCCAACGTTTTGGCAAATTTTGTATTCTGGATATGGCACCTTCATTGTTGAGCTGTCTGATTACTCGGGTCACCTCACTGGAACCTTCATCAATTGTAACAAAACGTTTTCCACGGAGTGGTTCCTTCAATTTGGGAAACAAATCAAGTCTGGTGGGCTCAAATCAGGACTGAATGATGGGTGGGGAAGTCTTTCCCATCCATAGACTTGGAAAATGTTTTGTTACAATTGATGAAGCTTCCAGTGAGGTGACCCGAGTAATCAGACAGCTCAACAATGAAGGTGTCCTATCCGGAACACAAAATTTTCCAAAACGTTGGGAAGCTGTCATAAGCAAGAATGAAGGTTATATTTCTGGCATTTAAATGTATTTTGCAAAATATACTATTTTCTTTAATTTTATCTTACAGTGTGCAGAACTTTTGAAATGACCCTCGTACAAAAGAATATAATAGCATTGTTCCCTAATCCGAAAATCTACACCGACACCGACAAAGAATAGGAGCTCTTGGAGTCGAATGGCTTTCCCTATTGTTGCCGCTGTCATTCACAATTCTCAAGTGAAGTAAACGTGCTGTGGTACGTACTTGGCAACATTATACTGGACTGCAGACACGTGTGAATACGCCTAATTAGCTTTCCATTCATAGATTGACAGGCCGAATAGGATAAGAGTGGCAGCAGGTAGAGGCAGTTCTTGGAAAAAAAAAAGTCTTTAAAAACTGGCATCCACAATACAATAACTATCTTCAAAATTACTACGAAAGCGGCCATATTTAGGGAAAAAATTAATTGCGGGTTTCATTTGGTTCTCCCTCGTAGTTCCTATGGTATGGGCAGAGGAAGTGAAATTTTATTAATCAAATGATGGATTTGCTTGAAGTTAGGCCCACTGACAGCCTCACAGAGCGAGAAGTGCTAAATATGGTTATCCATTTTCACGTGTGACCTCGCTTTACACGGGGAGGTCAGTGACCTTTCACCTCAGCCTCTCGCACTGGAGTTCATGTAATCGGAACAGTAAATGGAATCATTAAAGTTAGATTGCTGGCACCAGGAATAGCACTGTTGAAATACTAGTAGTTAATTTTTCATTCTTTAGCGTACGTGTAATTGTAAGCTACAACTTGGCGACATTCATCAGTGTGTGGATGCTTCGGTGCGAAAATGACCTAACTCCGTTTTAAATACTTTATGCTTTGACGTTCCTAAACGTAAGGAAATATGATGATTTTAAACATGTCTGGTGATTTCAAAAGTTATGCACACTGTAAGATAGAATGGAAGAAAATAATTTATTTTGAAAAATACCTTTACAGGCCTTCAATATAATCTTCATTCTTGCTTATGACAGCTTCCCAACGTTTTGGCATTTTTTTAAAAATTTTTTTGAGCTGTCTGATTACTCAGGTCACCTCACAGGAAGCTTCATCAATTGTAACAAAACGTTTTCCAAGTCTATGGATGGGAAAGACTTCCCCACCCATCATACAGTCTTGATTTGAGCCCACCAGACTTGATTTGTTTCCCAAATTGAAGGAACCACTCCGTGGAAAACGTTTTGTTACAATTGATGAAGCTTCCAGTGAGGTGACCTGAGTAATCAGACAGCTCAACAATGAAGGTGCCCTATCCAGAATAAAAAATTTGCCAAAATGTTGGGAAGCTGTCATAAGCAAGAATGAAGATTATATTGAAGGCCTGTAAAGGTATTTTGTAAAATAAATTATTTTCTTTAATTTTATCTTACAGTGTGCAGAACTTTTGAAATGACCCTCGTATATTTATAGTTCCTCTCCCATTGCCATAGGTACTGTGTGTAGAGGAAGTGTTGTGTTCGACCCCCAAATTCGAAGTTGAGTTTTTTACTTAAAAACGCGTTTTAAGGACTCCATGAAACAAAAAAAAATATTTTCACAACATGTTTATATGCGTGTTTGTGTATGTCTGTGAACATCCTGGCTCGAGAACGAAAATATGTATGAAAACAAAATGTATTTGGGTTAGGTATCTTCTAGGCAAAGAAAATTACGTGAGTGCATTAATCAGATTTTATTTGGGTTATGTATCCTTCGGGGATGCGATGCGACATGGTAACGACATCCTCTTAAATATTACAACCAATTTATTCGAAAAGAATTCACATTTGTGCAGGCTATATTTAGTAAATTTCTGTTCGCTCTTATTTAATAGATATGATAATTGCAGCCCCTAAACAAGACCTTTGCTTATCTGCTTTGCTTTCAAAGAAAGTATAAATATAAGATTTTTATGTATGATAAATTTGTTTTTGCACGACTTAACTAATTAGTGATACTTACGAATGTTGTTGCCGTGGATCGTAAGTTGACATCCCCGCACGCAATCATGTTGCTATGGAAACAAGACAAATTTCCATGCGGTAAGAGTTTGCGTGAGGTAAGAATTTACTTACGCCACACATCACACATCATAATACAAGCCTTTATGGACAAGGCCCCCCAGGACAAATATTCGGTTCCCATAACAACAAACAATGCGAATCACTTTCTGAAATAAATATCTTTCCTCGATCCGTATGCATCGCTTACGGCACTTGTATAGCAACATACTATTATCTGATCGTTTGATAAAAATTAAAAATCTTTGAAATAAATTACAATATTGAACTGAAATTTAAAAGCGTAAAAAAAGACCCGTAAATATTTAAATATTTCCCTCCTTAAGAACGTAGTAATTCCTAAATTTGATCAATTTTATAACAACTGGTAACTTGGAAAGCATTTACAGTTCATTGTCAATGGCATTGAACCTCACTAGAGTGGGCAAATGTGTAAAGTAGGGCCTTTAATCGGGACCAAAAATAGAATAGTTAAAGATTAATGGTAGGTAACAGAAACAGGACGATTGAATTACGAGTAATTACAGTTTCATACCAAGACCGTAACGTGTTCTAGTGAAGTGTGACCGGTCGTTTGTAACTGTATAATTCACTGGGTTCAGGTTAGATCGCGTATCCAATGGATATTGCTCACTGAACAGCAAAGCAGCGGCTATTCCAACATCTGATTTATTGGAAGCGGAAGAAGTCATCTCTCGAAAGCATAGAAAGATATTCACAGCGGATTTGTTACCGGGGTGCGCCAGTCCCCTACCTACTTAAACCTAAGGACACATACACACACCCAGTCCTGAACCCGGGAAAGAAATTTTTCACTACTGAAAAATCCCCAACCCGGCCGGGAATCGAACCCGGGCCGCCGGAGTGGAAGGCAGGAGCGCTACCGACTCACCCACGGCGGCGGACCTATCAGATAATATACCGCCGCTTGAAAACAAATGTAGGCTATATGGTTTTGTTAATCTGAAAAAAGCAAGGCCTTGGAAGGCAAAAAAAGATTCAAGTTTGTTTGAATAGGTTTCGGATATCGCATCTCTTATGCATACGAACAGCTAAGTTTTTCATGACCATTGATATACGGTATTTTAAAACAGGTGGCTTTGGTCTGAATCTGCATGGAGCGTAAAATCACAGATACCTTGTCTGGCAAATCGATCATGTATGCGGTGTCGACACGAACACAGATAGTATCTGTCGTAAACTGCCTATACTTGGATATGCAAACACGTTCGTGTCTACATCAGAAAACAACGCTTTATTACGAAAGCACACGTTATGCGTGCTTTCAACTCGTTAGTTTCTCCACAAGCAGACGTTTTAACATTGAAGCACAATTCCAATCGGTTAATAGACTTGTTTTTTATCAGGTATACTCGTGTTTTCTGAATCATTGGGGTATTGATACAATTTCCAATAACATTTCTTTATTTCACTCTATCAATCCCTATTATGAGGCGCATCCATAAAGTAAGTTTCCCAAGGGCCGTTTACAGAAACAAAACCAAAGTCAATGAAATATTTATTTCAACAGACATAGGAAGTGTTTAGCTATTTTTTAACATACTCGTCACAGGAATTAAGACATTTGTCGTACCGTGGGACCAACTTTTGATCACTTTTATCGTAGAAGTCTGCCGCCTGGGATTTTAACCACTGTGTGACAACCACCTCCGCTTCTCTGTCATACTCTGTCATTTATTAAGGTGTAGGAAAAGATGGAAATCACTGGGAGCGAGGTCCGGGCTGTTGGGTGGATGTTGAAACACCTCCCAGCCGAACTTTTGCAGGAGACTTGCAGGGAGGTGTTGAAGTCTCCACCCTACAGCTCAGACTGCGCACCCAGAGATTTTAATCTTTTCCTACCCCTCAAGAAATGACAGAGAATGGTAGAGATGGACAAAGAAATGGAGCTGTTTTCATTTGATTCTCCCTCGTACATACCCACACACTTTCAATTTTATGTATTAGATAGAACAAATTTTGATAAATATAGCCTAATTGGATATAAATAGCATATTTTTGTTTTCAGCAAGAATCTGGAACCAAAAGCCTATGAAATTAGTTAATAGCATGTTGGTGGAATAATCAATTATACACTGAAATATAACTCAAGCGTTATCAGCCATGAAATTTATGAACTCTCTGAGAATAACCCCTTTGTGGCCACGAATGCGTCATCAGCCCCCGGAGATTTCTAATCAGTTCACTAGTTACCATCAGTACTGTATGAGGCTAGCACATTTCTGTCAGGGCAGAGATATAATTTAAGTAATCTACTATATTTTTTCTAAATTCAGCTGTATTTATACTATTTTAAGCTTGGATGCCATATCAGGAGTTCAGGATCTTTGTCTATACAGTAGGCCCGGAAACTATTGATTGTCAATTATTTGTTAGTGTATTTTATAAGGTAAATTTCAACTGATATTAATTTAAATGGATGTGATATAGGATGAAATAGCGTGGATGAATCGTGGTTTGTAAATATCCAATCCGACATCTGCCTTTACGCCTGGGGGGGAGGGGGAACCAAATAAAATTGGCCGACTACGGGATTTGAACCTGGGACCTCTAGAATGCGTTACCATCTCGGATACCTCGCTCGGTCCTACAATAATTGCGTTTCTAAGGATTCCTAATAATTTAGTTAAGAAAACAAATGACTAACCCTCATAAAGAATGAGTCTTATAGCAAGACTTTGATAAAGATGTCTCTCAATGCCTTTTATTTTGTGTTGCAGCAAACGAATAATTGTGTTAGACAAGCTTGTAATTCTGCTCGCGCGAAACTAAAATTCCCTTCCCAGAAACAATTGAAGGATGATGAATATTCATATCTGCCTGACAGAAATCATTTGTATTTACGAGATAGAAGGATGAAGTGAGCGAGATGTTCTTTTGTTTGCCACTTACCTTGCATTGAAACATTGAAATACATCGCATCTTCCCAAGGCTAGTGTTTCATGCCATTACTGGCTAGAGTTACATTTTTCCAAACGACCTTAAAATGAAAAATAAAATGAAACGAAATGGCGAGAGAAAAATATGCTGGCAATACTGGTATTAACGCGTTAAATAATTATCGTAAATAATCCCACGAGAGATTACGAACTTATCGATATATTTGCGAAGCAATCTGGAGTAGAATTTATTAAGACTATTCCATGAATAAAATGTTACGCTTTTGTAAATAATAACTATTTTCTTACTTTGTTGACAATATTCTGTCAGCCGTAAGATCACGGTATACTACCGTATTTTACGAACCATAAGACTCACTTTTTTTACTTTGAAAACAGAGCCTTGAAAGTTGGGTGCGTCTAATGGTCCGAAGTATACTAAAAAAATTAAAATACCGGTAAATATTTCCGGAATACCATAGTTGTAAACAAGGTGTTATAAACAATATGATAGTTACAAATTTTGGCACAAACAGTACATAAGTGGACTTGTCACAATCGTAAAATGAGGGTAGCTGGAAGCCAGGTAAACAGTGCGAAAAGAAAGAAATGTTGAGTTATTTTATAGAAAAGGAGTTGTCTCTGCAGGGTGGTTTAAATGAAGGCAATGGACCTCTAAACAGTTTTGTCCCGTTACACTTATCGTATGCTGAATTGAGGGTTAGAGGGTGTAAAAGTATTTTCAGTCTTTCATGAGAAATCAATTCAGCTGTTAAATTTTACGCGATGCCACCTGTACAGAAGAGATTTTCGTACAACGCAGGTTTTAAGTTAGAAGTGATTTACACTGATTCGATTGTACAAAATTATACTTTGTTTATGTTTAAAATTTTTCGTTTAGAATCACATTCGATTTCTTTTCTTTTAAATTTCCATCCAAAAATCAAGTAGCGTCTTATGGTCCGGAGCGTCTTATAGTCCGTAAAATACGGTAAATGAATGAACTGTTCATATCGATTCGATGAATCGATCTGAGTTCCCAATGCTACCAATTATAGTGCTTACCACAACATGAGAATGTCGTCGTAGTTCCTTACATCAGAGCGCTATAAAAGCACACGAACTGGCTTGCACCGAATCGAAATTGTCTTTTCAGTCAATGGACATTAATATTATTTCAATTTCCAAGCAAGTTAACTTGTATAAAATAATGTTTTCATTCTGTTCACTGGCAGCATGAGACGTATTAATCACCTCACGTTGATGCCTTACGTGTCCAGTAACGAGCTGACGTTTTATCAGATTATCTGAGCAGAAATATATTAAGTAGCCTACTATATATTTTTTTCTAAATTCAGTTGTATTTATACTATTTTCAGCTTCGAGGCTATGTCAGGAGTTCGGGATCTGTGTCTATAAAGTAGGGTAGGCCATGGAATGATTGATTGTCAATTATTTTCTATTATTGGTATATTTTATGAAGTAAATTTCAACTGATATTATTTTAAATGGATATGATACAGGATGAAATGTTGAGGATGATTTATGGTTTGTAACTATCAAATTCGGCATTTGCCTTCACGACTGGGGAAAGCATGAAAAAACTATGTGAACTTGGCCGGCCACGGGATTTGAACCTCCTAAATTATATTATTGTTATAGTTCCTAGCGATGCATACTGGCAATTACTGTAGCTTAGCTTATTATATGGCCATGGGGTTTAAGAGTAATTCTATGCTGCCGGGGTTTAAGAGTAATTCTATGCTGCCTCTCCATGCTTAGTTCATAAATCATATCGGACCAGAGCGAGGGACAGAATGCCTATGAGTGTGACGACATCGTATCGAACTTAGCACTTAAGACACATGTTGGTTCAACACTCAATATATCACAAGACCATTTCTAGTAGTGGCATAGTTACAATGTACTCTTACTTTAGTCGAGAGTTATAGCTCAATGGATACCAAATTTGCCCCGGATGTTAATTCAAATACGATTTCAGAATATATTTTTATAGTATATTGGACTCAATAATTTGCTTCATATTAAAGTTTGTTTTGATATTCAATACTTTTTTAATGCAAATAAAATGTTATGTGTCAATGTTATGAAGTTCACATAATCCTATTAATTTGTTTATAAAAGTTACTAATTGCAATCAACTAATTTGAGTAGTTTAAAAATAGAAATATTTCAATTGCTAATATAATTTATTATTATTATTATTATTATTATTATTATTATTTTGCAGTCTATAGAGCCTAGTAATGCCATAGACTAAGTCTAGTATAAAATGGATATAAACAATGTAATGTTCAGATACTTACTGTGTCGCTCATAAGAAATTCGTTCAAGTCATAAAAGACTTTATTGAGCAACCAATTTCTAATTCTGTTGATAAAAATAGTTCTGTCAATTTCAAATACTTCTATTGGAAGTACCCCAGAGAATCTTCGCCGACCTCATTTTGTTCATCACAAATTCTACATGGACCCACCGAGATGAAATATATTATATATTATAATATTTATATAAAGTTAAATAGTGACTTATAGGCATCTCTCATGATTGTACCTCGGGTATTCAGGTTCTTAGATTCTCTCCGTGAATAGCTAAATCACATCTTGCTTAGTCGATGGACAAGTAAAGTACAAAGAACTACCCCTGAATTGAACCTTGGATACTAGCAAAGAAAAAAGAAGAATACAAACACACAGTAAAAAGTCTGGTGCATTCTAAACTATAAAAACATAAAATTCCGAAGACTAATTAGACTTCGGACTTTTAGATCGCTAAAAATGCTGTTTTAGGTACCTAAAATAGGCTCTAAAAATTGGGAAATGTTGTAAAAATCGTAAAATATTCTCTTATAAAATCGTTAAGTAGCCAATTTTCTGAAATATCTCAATTGCAATGCAGAATATTATATTTATTGAAGTCACCATTAAACAATAATCATGATAAAACACAGATATAGGCCTATGTAGACAGAATTATATAGACCTATTACTAGGGCCTGTATTACTACCATAACACTGAAAACCTAATCCCTGCGCCCAGAAGCTACGCACGCTAGCATATTCAACCCCTTGTATCCCTCAGTAATTCAGAGAACTAAGATTTTTTTTTTTTGTTACTGGATGTGGGAGTCGGGAGAAAAACACTACATTTACTTGGCTATTCCAATGATTTTTTTTCTACTGAAGACGAAACATTCCTTACTATTTAACCACGTCATAAATGTGTCATGTACTGCACATTCAGAGCTAAAAATGTAATACGAACTGAAAATAAATGCTAGAATTTATAACAAAAAATAACTTATTTTGAACTTTAGAGGAAAAACAAGCTGTTTTAGGTCCTATAAAAGTATAAGTTTTAGCCATAGTCACTTATGAAACATGCATATACAAGTTTTCGTCCATATATCACTTAAGGATTAAAATAGGTTTTTACCTAAAATCCGAAGTCTACTAATAATTAATTAACCTCGCAAACGTTCATTCACTTTATCTAAAAGCTCAGTAGGCCTACGTTCCAGATGTTAGAGACTTTTATCTTTAAGAAGTCTGACTACTTGTTGTGCCTGTTGAATGCTGTTGTTCTCGTCATGTCACATATTTGGAACCTTGTTTGAACTGAGTGCGTGAAGGTATTTGTCCTCTTCCTGCCATGCCATCTGGAACTTGTTTTGCTACTTCGCCTGGCTGGC
Organism: Ectobius pallidus; assembly: GCA_964059195.1. Taxonomy (NCBI): domain Eukaryota; kingdom Metazoa; phylum Arthropoda; class Insecta; order Blattodea; family Ectobiidae; genus Ectobius; species Ectobius pallidus. The sequence goes on from CAXKWD010000008.1 coordinate 153,555,846, forward strand.
ATCCGCGCGGCAACATCTCCTGCTCCTGTGTACTGCGGGTAGGCGCTTGCTCAACCAAATGCTAGTTCTCGTAAATGAGTGATATATTTTCAAACCAGCAAATTCAGATGCTAACTTCTAATGAAAGTTTAGTGCATTTCCTGGTATATATTTAGTATATGTGTTGCAAATCTCAGTTCTTCCTTTATATGGGAAGTCGGATATGTAACACACTAGCAGGTGCCCGCGGCTTCGCCCACGATAATTAATTGAAAAATTAAAAATTAAGAGTACCGTATAATAATTATTAAAGCATTATATTTATTAGCACTTGCACGCGAATCATTCATAAACTAAGCCATTAATAATTGATGAAAGAGCTAAAATTCCTGCTTTAGAGGCAAATTCCACGATATGAAAGCGCCGCCTGGGAAAACGATCTCAGATTCGATTATGCAGTTCCAAAGCGACCTGTTAACACTGATAATACGTATTGTTTCTCAACTGTATACCCGATGTTTCACGAAGTGGGCGAGCGAGTCAGCACGCTATTTAGGGGCCGTTGAATTGTATAAGAGTAGATACACTAAATATGTAGCATATGAAGTTTTATAGTGACTTACTTCTTCATTTGTTATAAATGTTCCTATTAAAGTAAATTATACATTGTTTGGTGTCATTTTTCTTGTAATTATGTGTAGAGTTGATATATAACAAACATTTTAAGATAAAATGACATATTAACAAATCTAAGATTGATTGATTGAAGTAGACTAGGTGACTCATGGGGCGGAAATTACGGTGGGTCCTAATTCTCTGTGCTTGTAAACGTAAGGGTTCCTGCCGGTGAAGGAACCTACCTGGCCCCAAACGCCATCCTGTTTGCTAAGGGTATACAGACCTAGAAAATGGGTACGAAGCATGCAACTAGCTCAGAGGTAAGGTTTTCAGCTGAATTTGAACCCGCGAACCGCGGATTGAACTACAGGAATGCCAGTCTATAGAACACTATACTACAGTACACACTTTAAAGGTAGCCTGTTGGTATTTGTGACTCGGTTGGTTCTGAGAAGACAAGCTAACCTGTTGTACGTGTTTGTTTCTTCTGCAATGCCGATCCTGCGGCAGCCGACAGGTTACTCAACTGTTCAATAAATCTCATTCGTCTCTCTCATCAAGCGGACTTCCTTCAAACATCCAACACTTTCTAGGAAATATGTCATAAAAATGACAGATTTTGTTGTCAGGCCTTAATTTATAAATGGGGAATCTGGGCATTTGCACAGAGGGGCAAACCTACAAAAGGGCATTTTTATTTTTATTTTTATTATATATATATATATATATTAAAAGATATGTCTTCCTCCTCCAAGCGTGCAACATGTCCACCCCATTTCATCCTCCATGATTTTGTTATCCTTACTATATTCTATGAAGAGTACGGGTTATGAATCTCGTCATTGTGCAGTTTTCTCTAGTCCCGTATACCAGTAGGCCATGCAAATACTGATGCTCAACTTCCAAGATATTTTGTAATATGAATATGAGTAGATTTACGATATTTTACCTGTGCAGAGCTAGGCCAAAATGCAGAATGTCACACAAAATACGAAATACGAAAAAGTATAAAAATGCAAGGGGAAAAATACAAGAAACTTAGGGAGGTACAGAATGCAGGAATGTATAGAATTACAACTAAAATGCAAATAATATAAAAATACTAAGTAAAACATATAAAACATACAATATAGTTTTGTTGTGTATAATAGTTGAATGAAAATCCAGAATGAACGAATTTTACCTACTGTAAACAAATCATTTATCCTGTTACAAAACATAAGAAAATAATATTGTGTGAGTTAAGTTGTATAGTAATTGGTACGGGTGTACTCAGCCTCGTGAGACCAACTGAAGAGCTACTTGATATTATTATTATTATTGTTATTATTATTACTATCATCATCATCATCATCATCATCAGGACCCGGATTTTGATGACCTAAAATTGTTTGAAAACTGACCTATAAAATGACCCTAAATGACTTAATAATTACAAAGAGTGACCTAAAAACTGATATTTGATTTATAAAAATTATTATTGTGCACACAAAGATATAGACTACTTTGTACATAATTCTAAAAACTGTAAATGTAGAAAGGATATTGTAGGTCTAAAAAGTTTGTTCTTGATTGGAATATTTGAGAAGAAAAATAAGAAATTTGTTTTTAAAGTAGAATCTACATAATGTTGCATTATAGTAACCTAGTCATTTATTTAAAGTAAATGCATAAAAATGACAAAATAACGAAGCACATGACACGAAAATGACAAAATAATGACGTAAAATTGAAATAAATGCCCTAAAAATATAAAATTGCATAAATGATTAAAAAAAGACCTAATAAAAATGCATTTCTGTAATCTAGAGGCCATGGTGAGGATTTATCTACAAGCTGGCAATGTCTAGGCAGCATCAATAAAAAGATGACATGTCATTAGAATCCGGGCCCTGATCGTCATCATCATCATCATCATTATTAATTGACCAATATGACATTAATTACCTAGCTCCTTGATAAAGAAATAGTGACAGGATGCGAAAGAACCTATCGTACGCTTACAGCTATCTTAGAGGGAAGCCTAGGGCAATTCTCTGCTTACACTATGGTATCCATGTTAGAACATCCACATGACTCCAGTGGAGTAATCTGAACAAGCCAAATCTCATGTTGGTCATAAGTACACAAATGCATGTAAATCAATACCGCAAACATTGAAGCAGACTATATAGACACAAGACAGAACAATAATGCTATACAGTGTGTTGTAAATACAGAGGTCCAAAGTCAGCGGACATAAAGGGGTTATCCAATGCAGAGTGCATAATTAACGTGCATTAATCTGTCGAAACATCTTAAGGGGTATATAATTTAATATACGTAAAGTAAACGTCATGATATTATCAGGAAGTAAAGAATTCAAATCTCTCACGCTTTATAATACTAATACTTAGAATACTTATTTTACGAGTGAAGGTTGTTCCCAAATCGTCATCCTTAAACGACATGGGAACTACACAAAGCAGGATGTATTTAAAATTCATATTACGTTTTATGATTAGAACTGGGATTTTAAGGCAAATGCCTATTTTGTTCCTTATGAAATAACATGAAAATGTTTAAATATGTGGAGGTGTCCATGATAAATCACGTACATTTATAGAGTTTTATAGTGCCCTAAAATGCCTATTTGGACATTTAGAGCCTATTTTACTATTTTAGTGCCTAAAATGCCTATTTTGTAGATTTAAAATAAAATTCAACTTCTGTAATTTTTACAATCTTATAATGGACATCCCTCAATGAAAAGCAGAACAGCAGAGGTGGGGTTTTCACAGAAAGTTGATTATTCCAAACAATTGTCGCTAAAGGAATGTTGACTGACGGGGGAGAGGGAGGATTAAGGAGGAAGGACTATTGTGTGAAGTCACCAGTGAAAGAACATCTGTTTAAGTGAATATAGTTCGTGATGCCAAATTTTGCAGTTAATTGTGTTAAAAATAGGTATACCACGTTTCTTGCAGTAAAAAAAGACCACGTAATATTTTAAAGTATATTTTCTATCCATTTACACATTTTAAAGCATATTTTAAGTGCCTATTTTATTTTTTAAAAGCCTATTTACTTGTTTTAAAGGTCTGTTTTAGGTACCTAAAACTAATTTTCTTAGAGCCTAAAATCCCAGGTCTAGTTATGATGGAATGGAGATAAATGTGGAGAACTCAAAAGTAATAGAGATTTCGAAAATTACGAAACATTAAGTTATTTTGTAGATAAGAGAAGAGTTTTGTATAATACTAGAGAATGTATCTCAATTTCGATATATAGAAAGATTGATTATAAGAGATGTCCACTCCATTAAATAAATTACGGAAAGGATAACAATGGTCAAAACAGTTTTCAACAAATATACGACTCTCATGACGAGAAAACTAGATTTGCAGCTATGGAAGAAGCTTATGAAATGTTGCATATGGAGTGTTGCTTTATATGGAGCTGAAACATGTAGGAAAGGAGGAAAACGGAAAGGAAATGTTTAGAGAGTCAGTGTATAGCCTACCAGTAGGCCTGCTTACTATTGACTCACATATGTTTTCTATTGTTGATGGCGATTTCAGGTGACATTATTTTTAAACTTT